>JAQQPM010000003.1:6369874-7643849 GCA_029339225.1 Phyllachora maydis
AGATGTCTGCGCATCGATGAAGTCAAGCTCTGTGAACGGTAGTGTGCAGCGTGTCATGGTCCTACTACTGAGTAAACGGCGGATTGAGAACAGGTCAGCAATAAATAGTGGGAAACCCTGCCTACGGTAACTAGGTGACCAGGTGCCTAGGTACCTCGTATTTTTGCTCAGGAAATTGATATTTACACAGTGCGGGAGCCCTCACCAGCCTCACCAGCCCAAGCAAAAAAATGCTGCGGATGCACATTTCCGAATAGGGAAAGCCAAGAACAGCAAAGTTGGGATCTTTTCGTAGCCAGCCCTGCGACCTCTGGAAGGAGCCTCAAGTTATGGACTTGGTGGAGCCGGCGGCACGATTACAGCCATGGCCGAGGATGCGATTCCGCTGAAGGTGTTTAGCCAGAGCGCCTTGCACGCCGCGCCCGTCTTCGGAGGCCGGCTTGCGTGCAACCCGGTCATCGACCTGGCCGCGACTGTGGGGGACGAGGGAGAAACGCTCTACATATGGCGCGCCAACCAGCAGGTGGTGGCGAAGTACGCGGAGCGCAACCAGGCCGTGGGCGCTATCCGGTGGAAGGAGGACGGTGCGTGGGATTCGGAACCTGCCGACCAGGGAGTGTGTAGGTAGCTCGTGGTGTCTGGAACTGACGACGACGCAGGCCAAGCTCTTGCCGTTGGTTGGTCCGATGGTGTTGTGCGGTTGGTCGGCTTGGAGAACAGCAAGGCCGTGCACAACATCCACGTCGCCGATGGGGGCTCCGCCGACGTCCTGTACATCGCCTGGGCGAGGAACTGGACTGGCCAGACGAGGACACGTTCACGTTCGAAGCGGCCCAGGGGTGCCGCTCACCATCTTCTTCCTGCCACTACGGACCTGGATGACCGGAGCGACGTGCTCGATCTGCCGCACGAGCTGACCTTCCTGGAGATCGACACGGCTCTGCCCAAGCTCAGTCCGCTGCCGGTATCTGGGGGCTCTGGGTATGGCAACTTGTACAGCGGTCCTGTGGGCCTGAAGGCTGACCCACTGACTCTGCCAGGGACGATATCTTTGTCTTCTCGACCAGGGCATCGCTCGAGTTCGTGTTTCGCCCTCTCCACCCGGAAGACACGGATTCGGTCGACGTCATGATTGTAGGACTTGGGGATGGGAGCATACACCTCAGCATCTGCAATTCCTTCGTCGTCGGCTCCTGGAAGAATTTCGTCCGCATGGACAAGGCACGGCCGGGCCAACTCGGTCTCTGCGGCCATGGGTCACATGCCGACCTCTCGACACACTTTCTGCTTTTTGGGCAGGACGTGGGCCAGTCCAGCTCCCTTTACCTGGTGCCGATGGATCTGACCTTTGTCCACACGTCTCCCGTGGACCTGTCTCTTCTCGCTTCCAAGACGACGACGTTGCAGAACCTGCTGCGATACATGCAGCAAACACAGTCCCACATGGTGAGCGAGTGGAAGTCCACGCGCGAGCTGCCCAACCGGTTTCTGGCAAGCGTGCAAGAGGATCTGGACAAGGCAGGAAGAGGAGGCATGAACATCGTGCAAGCGCTGTACCACACGCTGGTGACGGGTCACGTCTACCCGGCCGTGCGCGACTGGCTGGTCGACGGCGTGGCCGAGCGGGGCCATAAGCGCTGGGACAAGGCGGTCGTGTCGGGGCTGGAGAACCTGCGGGCCCTGGTGCACGAGAACCTGTTGCCGGCACTGGAGCGCTGCGGGATCCTGCTCAGCCGGCTGCTGGGGCTGGCCCGGTTCCATGCGGCGCGCGAGGAGGTCGGCTTCGGGGCCACGCCCGTGGCCGGCCTGGTCGACATGGTGGCGTGTCTGACGCTGGTGGCGCACCGCGTACTGGGCGCCGTCATGGACGAGCTGGCCCGCTTCCGCGTCTTCTCCCACTGGCTGCGCTTCCAGATCGACCGGCTGGCGGCGCCTTCGACGGTCGAGGAGCTGACGGAGCGCGAGGCCACCATGGACCACGAGACGGTCCTGGCGTACCTCCGTCGCTACCTGCTCGCAAGCCCGCTCGCGCTTTTCCTCGGCGAGCTGGCGCGGGACGACTACAGCCATGACTGGGACCTTGTCGAGGACGGGTCAAGCCGGCTCGAGATGGTGGACGAGCAGCTCAAGAGGCACGAGCTGGGCCAGCCGTACACGAAGGCCCTGCCGAACCTGGGCTTCCTGGTCTCGTGGCTGGCGAAAAAGGCGACGGCGGTGTTTGCGGACATTGCGCAGGCGCAGAAGCGGAATGTGCGCTTTGGGCCGGCGGAGGAGCTGTCGATAGGCGGGCCGATCCGCAAACACGTGGCGCGCGTTTGTTTGGGTCACCAGGCGGCGGCGGCGGCGGCGGCGGCGGCAGAAGCAGCAGCACACGACGAGAAGGAGGCTACCGTCTACACTGCGGTGCTGGGGGACGAGGCCGAGAAGACGGGTGAGCGAGCCTATCTATGCCTGCGCGTGGTCTGGGCCATGATCCATTGCTGATCGACTGGCCTTGCTTCCGGACAGTACACGTGTTTCGGACGAAGACGGGAATCACCAAGGGCATCAGCGGCACTGCGTCGACGACTGTTCTCTGCCTTGAGCTACCAGACGGCATCATCGACCTCGACTTCCTCGACGACGAATCTCTGCTGCTGCTTTCCTACGCCGAAGCCAAGGCGACCAACCCGGAGGGCCCTGCTCACAGCCAGGCAGACAAGTCGAGAGCGTACGTGCTTCGGGTGCGGTATCGGTCGAGCGAATGGACCTGGTTGCCCTTCGCGGCGGACGCCTTGCCGGCCGCGTCTCTGCGCCTCGGCAGGAGCGACTGCGGGCGCACGCTGATGCCGATCGAGGTTCCCGGCGGCAGCAGCACGTCCAAGCCGGCATATATGACGGTGCGGCCGCGCAGTCAGGCCCGAGGGGAGATGCCCGCGCGCCTCTGTCTCCTGGGCGAGGACAAGACGTCGTACACAGTGTACGCACTGCCCGAGGACTGGGAAGCGGCGTGGAGGGCTCGGAATGGCTAGAGGGGGAGGGGCTAATGGGTGGGGCAGATGGGGCGGGTGGGTCGCGCATGCCGCACGCACCAATGGGTTAACCTCTAGCCGCCGTCGGGAAGCGGGCGTGACGATATGGCAAGGCTTTTTGCTTATCTATTTCCTATCGCGCGCGCGTTGCTTAGGTGGTGAAATCTGCTCCATCCTGTGCGCCCTTGCCATTGTGTGTGTGTTTTCTGCGCCGTTCCTGCGAGAGACAAAAGAAAGACGAGATCGACGAGGGTGCGACTGAGCCGCACCATGTTCACCGTGACAAGCGCTGCCCCTTGTTGATGCACCATGGCGGACAACAAACCAGCTTGGACGACGGCGACGGCGGCGACGACGACGACGACGACGACGACGGCAGCGGCGCCTCCGCCTCCGCCGACGCCCACCCTCACCACACCCACGTCGGGTGCCCATGGGCGCCGGGCAAGTCCGGCCGTGCCCGTCGGCCTCCACGAGGCCGCTCTGGACTCGCCGACCTTCCGCGCCGCGGCCGTGCACTTCGCCGAGCAGATGGACGCCATCGAGAGGTGGCTGGACGGCTACACGCAGAGCACCTCGCGCCTGGTCCACGACATGCTGCGGCTCGAGGACACCATCAACAACTACGTCGCCAAGCTGGCCCCCCCCCTGCCGGCGGCCGAGAGCGTGCTGGACCCGGACTACACCCTGGTGGCGCTGCGGCGCGCCGCCGAGGGGGCCCGCGAGTGGTGGCAGCAGACGCTGCACGCCGTGCGCCGCCTCGACGCCGTCGCGGCCGAGCCTGTGCGTGCCTTTGCCGCGTCCGACCTGCGGGCCTTTCGGGAGTCGCGCAGGGCCCTCGAGGTCGGCCAGAAGACGTTCGACGCCACCCTCGCCCGGTCCGTCGGGCAGACCAAGACCAAGGAGCCCAGCGCCCTGCGCGAGGACGCCTTCGCCGTGTACGAGACCCGCAAGGCCTACCTCAAGGCCAGCCTCGACTTCTGCCAGTTGGCGCCCCAGCTGCGCTTCGCCCTCGACAAGCTGCTCGTGCGCGCCTGTGCCGACATGCACCGCGAGCTCCGCCGGTCGCGCGAGCCCGCCGCCGCCGCCGCCGCCGTTTCCTCCTCCTCGGCCCTCTTCGGCGACAAGTGGGCCGACGAGATGGAGCGCATCCGCGGCTGGTCCCGGGAGATGGAGACGTCCGAGGCCGTCTTCCGCCGCGAACTGCAGATGGCCCGCCGCGACATTGGCGAGTCCACGCTCACTCTCTACCGGCCCTCGCGCGAGCTCGAGGACTACAGCGTGTCCACGGTGCCGTATCTGGGCTCCAGGGGGCCCGCAGACGCCCGGCGCAAGGCCGATGCCGACAACAGGGCGGAGGCGCAGGCCAGCAGCGGCGCCGTCTCGCAGAAGCAGGGCTGGCTGTTCCTGTTCCTGCGCACCACGGTGGGCAAGAACGTGCGCACCAACTGGGTGCGCCGCTGGTACTACTGCCGCGATGGCGTCTTTGGCTGGCTCGTGCAGGGCCTGCAGGGCGTCTTGCAGGGCGACGAAATCGGCGTGTTGCTGTGCAGCGTCAAGCCGGCCGTGCAGGAGGAGCGGCGCTTCTGCTTCGAGGTCAAGACCAAGACCACGACGCTGCTGCTGCAGGCAGAGACGCAGACGCAGCTGATCGAGTGGCTCGCCTCTTTCGAGCTGGCCAAGAAGAAGGCCTTGGAGGACAGCATGGGCCGTGACAACAGCGCGAGCACCGTCGACCCGGCCTTCTCCGTCATCTCGTCGCCCATCCCCGAGTTCTCGGCCAAGCAGCTCGATGGACTGGGCAGCATCGACGAGCAGATGGCCGTCGCAGAGAGGGGCGGCGGCGGCGGCGGCGGAACCCTGCCCATGCCAGGCCAGGACCCGAACGCGTCGCCTGCCAGTTTCGACGTCACCACCAACGTGGGCCCTCCACGCCGCGCGATCACGGCGCTGGGGCGCGAGGAGGGCGAGGGCGGCGGTCGCGATACCGCGGCGAGGATCAAGCAGAAGCTCGACCTGCACCGGCGCGTCAACACGGGTGGCGGCGCCGATGGCGGAGGCATAGCGAGTCTGATCTCGGCCAGCCACAACCTGCTGCCGGCCTACACCGGCTATCCGAGCCCGAACCCGCCGGCGACAAGCTCGCCTCGCCCGCCGCCGACCGCTCTGCTCATGCCCGCCCTCATGCTGCCGGCCAACCACGGGCCGGGCTCCCTCGCACCGGCCACTCTGGCCAAGCCGCCGGTGACGACGGCCCTCAGCCGCGCCGCCGTGGCCGCCGCCGCCGAGAGGGCGTCGAGCGCAGAGGCGAGCCACCGGGGCATGCCCAGCGGACTCTTGGCCAACGTTTGGGGCAGCGGCCCGTGGGCCTCGACGTACTCGTCCAGGGCCGAGGCGCCCACGACGCCGCGGCCCGACGCCGACGAGCCCTTCATCGCTACGGTGCAGGCTGCCCCGGCGGCGACGACGACGACGACGACGACGACGACGACGGCGGCCGAGAAGCCGGCCGACGCCCCCCATGTCGTCAAGGCGCGTGGGAAGACGGCCGGCGCCGGCGCCGGCGCCGACGGTCCCGCCGTCGAAAAGCAGCCCGTGGCCGAGTCGTTCACGCCAAAGTACCCGGCCGAGCTGAGGGTGCAGCACGCACTGTTCAGGCTGCTGTTTCCCTCGGTCCCGCTCGAGGAGAAGCTCGTCCTCGTCTTCAACGGCGCGTGGACGAGCGCGTCCGGGGACCGGAGGGACAGTCCGCAGGGCATGGCCGGCAACGGACGCGTCTTCGTCACGCCCGACAACATGTACTTTTACGGTCACCAGATGGGCCTGGTGGTGGCCTATGCCATCAGCCTCGACATCATCACCGAGGTGACGGCCGCGCCGGGCAAGGACTGCGACTTCATCTTCCTGCACCTCGGCCAGGACTTGAACGACACGGGCTTCACGCGCATCACGCTCAAGATGTTCCTCGGCGACCTGCCGCTGCTGCACTCGCGCCTGAACTTGCTGGTCGACGACCTGCAGTCCGAGGAGCCCATGGACCTGGACGAGATCGTCCATGCCCTGATGGCACTGGACAGCGACGACTACGCCAAGAAGAGCCCGAGCGTCGAGAGCTGGGAGGAAGTCTCGTCCAACACGCCGATGGACGACAAGGCGGTGCCGGGCCGACGCCGACCCGTCGTGGCCCCGTCCCTCTTCCCCGGCGGCGGACGAGACCCGGCGCCGGGCACGCTGCGGAAACCCATGCCCAAGTTCCAGCTGCCGGCCAACCCGGTCGTGTACGAGCCGGCCGACATGGGTGCGGCCGTGGCGGAGCGCCATTTCGAGATCAGCGCCAAGGCCTGCTTCCACGTGCTCTTCGGCGACAAGAGCTTCGTCTTCCCGCGCCTCTACTTTGAGCGGCGCGCCAAGGAGATCGCGCAGGGCCCCTGGGCGCTCGCCGACCACGGCACCATGCGGCGCGAGTTCCGCTTCAAGGTCGACTACGCCGCCGACATGCTCATGCTCGGGCGCAAGCGGCCCGGGGAGGTGACCGACCGCCAGACCATCGGCGTCTTCGAGGACCACGTCATGTACGTCGTCACGCACGTGCAGACGGCGTGGCACCTGCCGCACTCGCAGGCCTTCACGCTGGTCACCAAGGTGGTCATCACCCACCTGGCCAAGTCCAAGTGCAAGCTCGCCCTCTTCACCAAGGTCGACTGGGCCAACAAGACCAAGACAGTCCCCGCCTTTGCCAAGAACATGATTCAGCGCCAGGCCCTCGGCGACGCGGCCAACAACGCCGAGGAGCTTGCCGAGGTCGCCACCGACCAGGTGAGGAAGCTGGGCCCGCACAGCCGCACCAAGCGCGCCATCCAGGTCTACGGCGACATTGGGAAGCAGACGAACGTGGTCGTCTTCACGCCCGCGCCCGGGTCCACCAGCCTCGAAGGTGCCGCCGCGGGCCACCACCAGATCCGGCCTCGTACCCTGACCGACATGTTGATGGAGACGGCCCGGTCCTTCTTCGAGAGCGTCATCACGTCGCTCGTCATGGGCGCCTTCGCCGGCCTGCGCAAGCTCTTCTCCGTGGCGACGGCCCACCGGGTCATCCTGGCCCTGCTGGCCGCCAGCGCCGTCTACAACCTCGTCGTCACCAGCCAGAGCGGTGCGGCCTGGTGGAACGAGCGGAAAGCCGCCCGGTACATGGGCCGCATTGGCGTGGGGCCCAACCTGGTCATGAGCAAGACCATCTACCTGGCCGACTTGGAGGAGGCCGCGACGGGCACGGCAGCCGCCATGACGAGGCCCCTCGGGGAGAGCGAATGGTGAGTCTGGCGTCCGTCCCCTGTGTCTTCCCCACGTCCCGCAACGGCTGGCTGACAAGGCGAGCCGAATCCGGGACGGCCGATCCATAGCTACTCGACCTTCCAGGCCATCGTGAACACGACCGACCCCGACGGCCCCGTGGCCGACGCCGGCCCGGCGCTCTCCACCGCCGCCAGCCGCGCCACGGCCCGGCGGCTGCGCAGGGCCCGGCAGCGGCTCGGCGCCCACCGCCACGACCTGCTCGTGGCCATGCGCGTCGTCAACGGCGTCGAGGCCCAGCTGGTGCAGTCGGAATGGGAGAACTGGCTGGCCGACGAGATGGCGCGCTGCGACCGCATCAGGGCCCTGTTGGAAGAGGTGCCGTCGGGCCCAGGTGCTGGAGGAGGAGGAGGAAGTAGCGCCGAGCTGCAGAAGAGGGCGCTGCTGCGGGCCTGGCGGGAGCAGTACTGCGGGAGCTGCCAGGCGGACCGGCTGGCCCTCCTGGCGGCGGGGAGGGGAGCCGGGCCGTCGTTGGTGTAAGATGAGAGCGCGAGCGATTGCGAGGGAACAACGGCCGGGCGGTTTTCACTTGGTTTCTTCTTGGCATATTATGTACCATGCTGCATCGAATCGCCGCGCCCGTGCGCGGTGTGTGCGAGTTTGTATAGAAATACCCCTTTGCTTTCGTCTCCCCCTTTTTTTTTTTTTTTTTTCTCTCCCTCTCTTTCCTCTCCATTTTTTCTGACCCTTTTTTTTTTCTTTTCTGCACCCGCAAGGTCAGAATGTGCAGGCATACAGTAACCTACCTACCTACCTGACCTACGCAAACCCCCATGTCGATTGGTCGCCTCATCTCATTGTCCACTTCCACCACGCGGTCCGGGATCCAGGCAAGTCACGTCACCATTCAAGACCGGCAATACACCCCACACATCTATATAACGCATGCATGCATGCATACACATACCCACCATCAACATGCGAGCAGCACGCGAACGGGAACAGGCACTGACATGGATGCTTTTCCCTTGTCCTCCGAGCTCTCCCCTTGTCCGTCACCAGGGGGGGGCTGGCAGTGAAGAAGGAAGCTCGGGAAAGATGCATGCCTAGAATGCCTGCTTGCAAATGCGAATCTACCTGGCACGCATCAACTCCACTCCATGCCACCTGCCCTGCCCTGCCCTGCCCTGCCCTGCCCTGCCCTGCCCTGCCCTGCTCAGTCTCCCTCCCGTCCGCCTAGTCTTCTCCTGCCCTCGCGAGGGCCTTTTCCTTCCGCAAGGCGCACGGTCAACCCAAACCGCGTCGCTCCTGAGCCCGGGCCACGCTGGATGGATGGATGCCTGACGAATGAAACGTCAAAACCGCATGCCTTCCGGCCAGACGCCAAGAATAAACCATGTACCAGCCCCCCCCCCCCCCCCCCCCCCAAACACACCATACCTCGCCCCGTCCTGAGAATGACCTCTCCAATGCTTTCTTACAATGTACCGCTGAATCGAGTTGGCCCAGCCAGGTTATATATACACATGTGCCACCGAGCGACGCCTCCCTGTGCGTGACCTCGTCCTCCGCTGTTTTTACGTGACTGGAACATCTCCCAGCTCCAAGTCGTCCTCGATCGACTCGACGCCAGGAACTGCGGAACCACACGCCTGGGCCCTTCACCTAGCCGCGTCCGTAGCCTGGATAGGCTGATTGGGGGCCTTGTGCTTGCGGAATATGTTGAGCGCGTTCAGCCTGAATCGACTGCCCTTCTTCCTCAGCGTTCTGGGGCCACAATCGGCCTCGGATTCGGCAACTCGCGCCACCACTTTCACGTTCCCGTTTGCCGTCGGGTCGTCCTCGTTGCCGGGTGGCTCCTGAGCCATCCTCTCCTCGGGTGAGCCACCGGCCGACCCTGGCGTCGTCGTCGTCGTCGTCGTCGTCTTCGTCGAGTGCGGCAGCGTCATGGCCGTTACTGGGACGCTCGCGGGCCGCTCGAGAGAATCCCTGCTAATGATGCTGGTCCCCTGGGTGCTGGGCGAAAGGGGCATCTTCCCCGTGGTGGCGCTTGTTGCCTGCGACGCGCTGTCACCGGGGTACGGCGCCACGCTGCCCTCAGTCGTCTCGCTGCACCGCTGCTTCGCCGGCCCTTGCAATCCATCGTTGAAGCGGAAAGGGTCGTTGCATGCAAGATGCTCCACATCCTCGAAGCTGGTCCTGATGCCACTGACCCTTCTATATTCGCTCGCGCCGACGGGCATGTGGGCCAAAGACGTTCCGTTCTCGGCAAGAGTCGTCGGTGGCACAATCTCTTCCGTCGGCAAAGGTGTATATTTCACCTGCTCGACCGTGAAAGCCGAACTCGGGCTTCTCGTGGACCGACTGCCTTCGTGATGAGCTCCCCTCTCCACATCTGCGTCGATACAACGCGCCTCCTGGACGCACTGCTCAAACATGCGTTTGTTCGCGTCGAGCTCGTCGACGCAGTACTGCATCGCGGGCAACAGATCCGCAACGCCTTGGAACAGGGGGATGGCGAAGAAGTTCATGAAACCCAGCTGCGCCTTGGCCAGGGACACAGCATCTTGCTTCGGTGGCGCAATCAACGACGACGGGATTTCGAGCTCCACCTCCATCGAGGCCTGCCTGGCGAATTCGTCCGACAAGATGTGCATCCACTGGACGGCCGTGTCGTATTTCCGAGCCTGGACCTTGGTCAGCACAACAGGAGCGAGGGCGGACGGAGCCGGGAAATCATCGCCGGGCCACCTACAACATTGCTGATGTCTGCGCATTTGATGAGCAAGGCGCAGGTCAAGGCTTTTTGCTCGTCAAGCATGCGCCCGCACCAGCCGTCGGTGCTCTTGTCGTGACAAAGCCTGTCCTGGAGATCGCCGAGTCGTTTCATGTAGTCTTGATGAAGGCCCATGTCCGTGGCCAGTATTGAGCTGATCATGAGGTGGCGCATCTTCTTGTCACTGAAGGCGGGATACCAGTATCTCCGCAGAATCTGCGAATACGCCGCGCAGTGAAACGATTCCAAGACAGAACGATCGTTGTACAGCTGCGCAAGCGGAGCGTTCAGCTGCGTCAGGAATCCGTTGTTGACGCCAGGATGTCCCACGTCATGGCCAATGGCCGTGATGAGCAACGTGAAGGCCTCGAACGGGTCGAGCAGCAGCGCCGTAGGCGACTTGTGGCTCGGGCTCTCCTTGACTTCTCCCATGCGTGGCAATGCCCCAATGTGCACGAGGAAGTTGAAGGTGGCCTGGAGGACGTCCACCACGTGTCTAAAGTTGTGATAGGGCACAAAGTCATTATACGCAGCCCGGCATGCAATGACAAAGCTGTGCAGCTGGTCTGGAAGACGCCACATTGGTCAGCGGGAAACACCGTCTGCACATCGAGCGACGAGCTGACGCACCTGTTGGGATCCTCCACGGCTCCAGCTCAGGCATGGATAAAGCATGCTTGAACATGGCCGACGCCGCGATGATGAGCTCGTCGTCGGAGAAATCATGGGCGCAAAACGACCAGTGCCCGATGGCCTCGGCAATCTTGGCCTGCTTCTCCGCCGGGACAGACACCTTGATCCTATTCACGGCCTCGTCGACAGCAAGATCGCCGCGGCAGATGCCGGTGAGGAGGCATGAGACCATGGTTTCCCGCAGATACGAAAACGGCTTCTCCTCGCTGATGCCGACCCAGGACCGCTTGCGGCCACGCTTAATTTCCAGCAAGGCCTTCTGTTCCCGGGTCGCCTCTCGGTGCGCGCGATATGCGTGCACTTCGAGGTTCGTGGCGCACTTTGCGCTTATTGGGTTTGCTACGACATCCGTGGCGCCGCTGTCTAGACATTTCCTGACCAGGCGCCAGTTGTTCGATCGTCGGCTTTGGCGCTCGTTGGGAGCCCCAAGGAAGCCGTCCGCCATGCTCACGTCCATTGCGTCGCCAGCACCGTCATTGCCGTCTGCCGCATCCGAGTTCGAGAATCGTATGAGGGGCACGGGTATGACCAGTTTCGACAGATTCCGGAGATAGGATTCGGATACGATTCTCTGCAACAAGGCCAATCCGTACAGCTCTTCGCTCGGTTCCTCGTCCTCGTCCATTTCCCGGGCCGAGTGCGGCGATGGTTCTCTAGACCGTGACCGAGACAGTAGCCGATCGTGGCACGGCGTGTCGATGAGAATGAGAGTAGGCTTCAAGTCGACCATGGACACGTCCTGGAGGTTCAGCCATTGGGTCAGGCAAGGGCCGCCGGCACTGCACAGATATACTGGAAACGTGAACGTCAGTAGCTAGTAGTTCCTAACTTGAATCCCAGGACCTTGAGTCCCAGCACCTGCCCATCGTCATACCTTCGCCAAAAATTTCCAGCAGGAGGCAAACGTTCCTGGCCACCAAGTCGGACTCCCATTCCTCGTCCACGACCCGTGCCGCAGCGACGCATCGGTCCCGCTGCACCTGGCGGTCGGCGTAGATGACGTTGCAAGAGACATGCTCCATGGTGGCCTCGATCAGCGACCAGTCTTGCGACAAGGTCCGCCCCGGGCACACGATGGAGGGAACTTCAGTCCTATATCGGCCCCCAAATCCGCCCGGGAAACTGTGACACGATTCTTGTGCGATATAGAACGGTGCAGGTCTCGGACCGGCCGTGCAATTTTCGACGCCGATCGCCTTCGCCGGAGAGGGGGGGGGGGGACGGGGGACTGGCCGACCCTCGCCTCGCCGAGACTCTATTGGATCAGTTGCGCGCCGTGGAGCGACAGAAGAAGTATGCGAGACAGACGCCAAGTGTGTTGGACGACGTCCTGAAAACTGCGCAGGCTGCAGCGGCGGGAGGGTAGCGATGCCAAGTTATGATGTCCCACAAAAAGCGCAACGGTACGTCGCCTCGATTGTGCAAACCGCCAAGCGTCGACGACAAGTTGCGACAGGTGCAAATAGTGGATCTCGGGGGAGGGGGGCAGGGTAGGAGCAGTTGTGGGCGCACGCGGTCGGCCCAGGAAGGGTCAAGGGATGGATGGTGGGATGGATGGGTAGATGAACGAATGAACGAATAGATGGGTGCGTGGGTTGAGTCGAGTGCGCGCCGCAGTCAAAGAAAACCAAGGCGTGAATCGCGGAAACGGGCGGAAACGGCAATGTCGACTCGAAGACGAGCGGGAGCGGGTCCGACAGCTGCGAGCATCCGCAGACCGTAGGGCAGCTCCGGTCGGGTCGTTCTAGCGGCGACGTGGTGGCATTGACGACGTGTGAACACAGCGAGGAGAAGAGGCTGCCCGTTTCGACGAAGGGGGGGGGGGGGGGGAGGACGGCTGGATGGCCAGGGAAGGGTCGCACAGCAGGCACGCGCTCCGCACTAGCGAGAGGGAATGAGTGATGGGTCGGCCTTCCAGAAGGCTTCTTCGAACAATGATGGGCACGCTAGTCTGCGCGAGAACGAACCCCTCAGCTCAGGCCTTGGGTAAGGAGCTGGAGCTGCAACGGAGGCCCACAGAAACGCCCCACTCTTTCTCGACACAAAACGACCTAGAGGTAAACCGCGACAAGGAGGAGTGCTGAGCTCGAGGGACGAAGTACATCGTAGTAGAAGGCTGTCTTGCTGCCAATTAACTTAGAGGTAGGTAGTAGGCCCGGCCTGTCTGCCTATCTGTCTGTCTGTCTATAGTGGATCGCCCGCCTCGTGCACTGCGACAACTGGAGAAGCGACTACTGCACCATGCAGGTGATACGAGCCGCCGGCGGCCCACCTGGGGCCGAGTGAATCTCGACTGCCGGTTGTGTGAAGATGTGTTTGTGTTCCTGCCTGCGTGTCGTCCGGGCAGGTTTGTCTTGTCCAACTCCACCGCGGGGCCTAGAGCTCCGCGCCTCCGCCATGCCTGACTCGCACCGGCGGGGTTCATCGAAACGCGTACAATTCTACCGGTCACGACGGTCGCTCACTGACTGAAGTCCCGACTTTGGGGCAGGGGCCTTGTCCTTGCTGGTCTAGCCTCATTAGACAGGATTCCCGAGGAGCGTGGTACCTTGACTTTCGTGCTCCGTTAGGTCGGTAAGGGTCTGTCTCTTCGTTTGCTCGATGCGAGTTCAGACCGAGTTTATAGGGCTCGTGCCTTTGCACGACCTCGATCCGTGCAGGATTCAGAGTCAGTCGGCCTCCCAATCAGACCGGTGGTCCAATCCCCATCGAGATAGCAATATGACGACGAGGAAGTAGGTACTTTGTAGGTACGAAGTGGTAGCTAAGTCGCACCTCTCGCAGTCTTAAACACTGCCAGCTGTCGGTAATCTCCGTGCATACACAGAATCAGATAACCTGAAGGTTCCAAGAGTGGTGAATAGTTGTCTGTCTTTACTAGTAATCAGGGGCCACACACGCCCCTATATACCTTCCAAGTCATGGCTGATACGAGCGTCGCATCGAAGGGTGCAATCAGGACTCATGAGAGCGCTGATTGCCTCATTCAATGTGGGCTATCTTCCCTCTCGTATCCGTATTCGCTGTAGCCCTGCGAATCGTGTCCAAGATCGCTGCCGAATGACGCATATGACCGGAATCACGTGACCCAGATTCCGACATCAGCTTCCTTTTCCTCTGCTCCAGCAAGAGCCAACATGTTCGCTCTGCCACCTGTAAGCAGCCACCAAAGCGCCCGGGTCGAAGGGCGCCGTATCGGCTCTCCTCCAAGTCGAGGTCTAGGGATACCTATTTGGCCATATCCGGTACATGTACCCCTCTCGAACGCGAGCCACCCCTGCTCACTCGGTCCGTCGTCCGTCGTCTTTCTTAGTTTCGGCCTGGGAGCTTCTGCAACGCGGGCGTTCCTGCTAGGGTAGGCAGGTACTGGTAAGCACCGGGGAGGCATCGGTTAGAGCTAGAAGTCATGGGACCTTTTGACTTGCGGGTGAACCCGCGGTTCATCGCTACTTTACTTCCCGTGTCAAGGTACTTACTATTATCTGCACGATCGTGTCCAACATCGCTCATGAGCCCCACCTGCAAAGAAGGTTCCTTAAGTGTGACCGCCCGGGGTGCTATACAGCATACAAGCATACAGGGCGCATGGAGCCTCTTTTCGAAAACCCCATCACTTGAATAGCCATGTTCACAAGCAAGACGGGAGTCCTGCAAACGCAGATTTGCACACGAGCTTTTGCAGCCGCTTCGTATCCGATATTCACCAGCGAGAAACCCCTGGGGACAAAGACCAACAACAATATGCGTATATATATCTCACCCAGCAACCGAAGCAACCAGGCCTTTGGCGCGCGCCTCCTCGTCTTCTCGGCTCCATCTATCGTCTGCTGAGAGGCAGCTGCTGACTATACAGATCGCGAGCAAACGATGAGAGTACCGGCGCCCCTCTCCACGACCAGGCCTCCCTGAACAAGCGACGTTCACGCCGAGACCCACTCACCGCCGAGCCATCGGTTGAGGAAGTCCAGCGAAGCCTCGGGCTGGTCCATGGGAACCATGTGGCCCGCGCCATAGATGCGCATAAAGGTGAAGTTGCCAGAGGACTTGACCTTTCCATACTCCTCGTCCAGCATGAGACTGGAGACCTCGGCACGATTGAAGGCCTTCTGACCAGGCCACTGAAGCGCCTCCGTCCAGGCCTGGTTGCCGAGCCAGTTGCAGATAAAGTCGGCATCGCCGGCGTAGATCAGGACCGGGATCTGTTCGAGAATGCCGGGAACCAGGCGGTGGAACGGCTGCATCCAGTCACCCTGGAAGAGGAAGTTGCGGTTGATGTCGAAGTTGCAGCTGTCATAGCTCGACACCTCGGCGCCCACGGCCTCAATGACCGACTGCTGGTTCAGGAACTCGCTGATCCAGCCCAGCGCAGAGTAGCACAGGTTGCTGCTATCCTCGCACTTGCCGCGGATGTCGTAGACATTTTGACCCGTCCGCTGGTACGGACCGATGAATGCGTTATTACAGTAGATCGAGGCCGGAACACAGCTCCAGACGTTTCCGCTCTCGTAGCAGCTGCTGATCAACGATTGGCAACGAGGCAGCGCATTGTCCATGCTGCGGCATTCGGACTCGTCGAGTCTAGGCATCATGTCAGCACTGGTGGACCCTCTGTAGGAGTGGCTTGAACAGCAGGGTCGCAAGACGACTCGAACATACACAGCAGGGTATCCGCCCTCCCCGCAGGCCATGGGACGGTAGTGCTCGTATTGCGTATAGCCGTCGGTCAGACCATTCCCGATGAGTACAGACTTAAGGTTGATGTTGCGATTCTTGTGCGACAGGATTTCTGATGCAAAAACGGGGATGTAATGGCCAGCGTATGACTCGCCAGCAATGTGGAAGTCTTGCTTGGCGTACTCGGGAAATTGCTTGAAGAATAGGGTCAAAAGAGCGTAGACATCTTTGCCGGCGGCGACGGTGTTGCTAACGGACGAACCCGAGTAGGAGTAGCCCACGTTCACAGGCTGGTCGAGGAAGATGACGCTGGCATTGTTATTCCAGCTGTACGGGTTGTGTTCAACCTCCAGCTTCTTGTTGATCGAGGACGGGCCCAGTTCGAGAAACAGGCCGGTAAGTGACGAGCAACCAGGGCCGCCATTCAGCCAGAGAACAACGGGGTCATTCTCCGGGTCATTGCGGGACTCGAAGAACCCTGGTGGACATGAACTTAGCGCATGTCCGCTGGTACTTCTTGCGTGCCGTGCAATGGGAGGAGCGTAGAAAGCAGAACTCACAGTAAAATAGGTGCTTGTCGTTCGCCTCGTCATCCAAGTAACCACTGTATTGCTTTACCGTATCCACGCCTAGACTGGATGGATCGACCTTCTTGACTCGCAAATTGTAGTCCTCCAGACGGCCATCGACTTCGCGACGCTTCTCGCCATCTGTGCCCTTGACCCAGATATCCTGGATGTCGGCGCCGCGGACAATATGATCCCAGCCGTGTCGCTTCTTGTGCGGCTTCGGCTGGCTGAACCAGGTGGGATGGTCGAAGGAGCCCTGGGGTACGAGCAACTTGATCTCGTCCCAGACCGCCTGTGCCTCGGAGGAGATGTCCTGGAAGGCGTCCTTGAAAGCCTTCACGGGATCCGCAGAGCTCAAAGACTCGGCGATGGGCTTGAGGGCATCGTATCCGCCAGAGAGAACCTGCTGCGTCTGGTCCTGGAAGCCGTAGCCGGCCACCGTGGTCGCTCCGAGGAGCACGGTCGTTGCCGATACCTTCATGATAGCTGATGGTTGGGAAATGGAAAGTCTTTGATCAAAAACCTCAGCGTGATGGAAAACGTTGACGCGTCGAAGTGGGAAGATGGAGGTGGGGGGCTGAGAAATATGCTAGAACGCAGAAGGAGCCGGTGAAACAAGCTCTCAGCCGGACAACCAAGATAAGCTGGTCCGGGTATCCGGAGGGGCGATAACAATGGGCACTTGACGTAAGTGCCGGGGCACATGACGGTACCTACATTCGACTGTCCGCGCATCCCTTGGAGGAATCATTGAAAATCCTCAGTTAACGGTCTAGAAGCCTGTTGCACACACGAAGCCTGTGGAATGTTCCCGCAGGAACACATTCTTTTTCTCAGTCCAACAAGATTTTATTGCTAAAAGGTTACCAGTCGAGGAGTTCTTGATGAGGCATTTTCCCAGGTTCCGGAACCCACTTCGTCCCGGTAGGTAGGTACCTCTAGCTCTCACCCCTCCTCGTTGGCCGGGTACCTGTCGCCAAGCTCGTTTTGTAGCATTCGTACTGCTGCTCGCTTTGTCCATCACAAGATCGTTGCAGCGCAATAGAGTGCCCTCACCTGTCCTCCAAGGTGCATGCTGCTACCTAGGCATAACACCACGGCTCTCGATGGTGGAGGTACTTACGAAGTAGAGGCACTCTAGCTGAGACTGGACGGTGTGGGGCCCTGGAAGTTGAGTTCCGACCTAGAGGTACCTAGAGGTACCCCTAACCGAGTGCGTGCCTGACCGCGCGGGGGCGGGGTTTCGGCCCCCCTTCATTCACACCTCGACAACGCCACGGAGCCGGTCAAGCTCGAAGAATCGACGACCAGTCCTCACCAACATCACCGCCCACGATGTCTTTCCAAGTAAAGCAACCGGTCAGCCAGATCAAGCTGACCAACGTGTCGATCGTCCGTCTCAAGAAGGGCAAGAAGCGCTTCGAGATCGCGTGCTACAAGAACAAGGTGCTGGAGTGGCGGTCCGGGATCGAGACGGACCTCGACGCGGTGCTGCAGATCCCCAACATCTTCCTCAATGTCTCCAAGGGGCAGACGGCCCCCTCGGCGGACCTCGCCAAGGCGTTCGGGCGCGACGTCTCCGTCGACGACATCATCCTCGAGATACTGGCCAAGGGCGAGCTGCAGGTGGGCGAGAAGGAGCGGGCCGCCCAGATGGGGCGTGTGCACAACGAGGTCGTCGGCATCGTCGCCAGCAAGCTCGTCGACCCGCGCACCAAGCGTGTCTACACGACCGGCATGATCGAAAAGGCCCTCGACATGCTCAGCTCCCAGGCGCACCAGGACAGGGACAAGGACAAGGAGGGCAAGGGCGGCGGCGCACCGCCGACACCGTCGACAGGGGAGAAGGGCGAGTCGAAGCCGCGACCCGCCGCCGCGACAGTCAAGGAGAAGGATCACACGTGGACGGGCGTGGTGACGAACAAGAGCGCCAAGAGTCAGGCGTTGGAGGCGATGAAGGCTCTGATCGCACACCAACCTATCCCTGTCGCGAGAGCAAGGATGAGACTCAGGATCACCTGTCCGACCAACGTGCTCAAGCAAGCTGTCAAGGCGCCGAAGACACAGCAGACCGAGGCCGACGAAGGTGAAGCAGAACAAAAGGCGCCTGGGACGGTGAAAGACAAGATCCTGAGCTATGTTGAGCAAGTGGACAGCCAGGATGTCATGGGGTCACAGTGGGAGGTTGTGGGCTTCGTAGAACCCGGTGCGTTCAAGGGCGTATCGGATTTTATAGGAAACGAAACCAAGGGACAAGGACGGGTTGAGGTTTTGGAG
Source organism: Phyllachora maydis (assembly GCA_029339225.1). Lineage (NCBI taxonomy): Eukaryota > Fungi > Ascomycota > Sordariomycetes > Phyllachorales > Phyllachoraceae > Phyllachora > Phyllachora maydis. Next base: position 6,388,165 of record JAQQPM010000003.1, read on the forward strand.
ATGGCTGTTATCCTTGAAGACTAGATCGCTGAATCGAGAGATACCCCAATCTTGGAATTCTGAGCACATGTATCATGGAGATTGACGTTTAACACGCGGCCAAGCACTCGGTTATTGACGTGACAACATGTTGATAACCTGGACGCCCCGCAATGCCTGCACGAGCAAGAATAGGTTGACGTCTGGTCCCCCAAGGATAATGACATTGCCATTGTGCCATATCTAGAGGCTGTTCAGCCACTGCTGACTAAACAAACCTGCAGAGCGCTTCTCGAGTATGACCATTCATGGGCATCAGCCAGGCCGCCTCCGACCACGAAAGCACCACCTCGTCCCAAATCCCAGTAGCCATAGAACTCCGATGATACGCAAAGTCTAACCGCCCTTCTTCTTGGATACACCGACAGTCCGACCGCGGCGTCCCGTCGTCTTGGTGTGCTGGCCACGAACACGCAGGCCCCAGAAGTGGCGGAGACCCCGATGAGCGCGGATCTTCTTCAGCCGCTCCAGATCATCACGCAACTTCGAGTCGACCCCGTTGGCGAGGACCTGGCTATCCTTGCCATCGACAATATCGCGCTGTCGATTGAGGAACCAACCGGGAATCTTGTACGCCTGTCGGGAGGTTAGCAACCAAATCGGAACCCAACAGATGAAGCAGAACTTACAGTGGGGTTCTGAATGATGGTAACGATGCGTTCAAGTTCTTCGGTAGTCAGTTCACCGGCACGCTTGTCAAGGTCGACATCCTGTGTGGGGTTTAGATTTAAGCGCTTTGTTCGGGTTACCGTGGTCGGCAAGACAGAGGACTGACAGCTTTCTTGCAGACAAGGTTAGAGTATCGGCGACCGACACCCTTGATCTTCGTCAAGGCGTAGACGACTTCACAAGAGTCAGCATCGTAACATCCAGTTCACCCAGAATTCTTTCCGCCAGTCTTTGTGCAGTCTCAATGGTAACGTACCTTTCTGCTTGCCGTCCACATTGGTGTTGAGAAGACGCAGGATGAATTGGAAGTTGCTGCCACAAAGTTAGCCCCGCCGTTGGCGTTGCCATGTTCGCGCGGCTGACGACGCGGGAGGACCAAGACCACGCAGTTGAGCGTGATCATCGGTCTGCGCAGTGTGACGGCTTCGGTGAATGGAAAGGGCTCGTCTCGGTCGTCACAAGGTGAGTGGTAATCGCGCTCAACTCGGCAGTCTTGGTCCCCCCGAGTGACAAGCATGAATCATTCGTACCTCTCTGGAGAGAAGTCAGTACGATTGACAGGCAGTGGAGAGTTCGGGCCAACTCACTCTCTCCCGAAACAAGAGACATCTTGGGCAACGGCGTCGATACCGACGACCCAAGGCTTTGGCTGGATTGGAGTTAGCCGCGAGCGACGACGTATCAAGCCACTGGTTGGTTCATTGAGTGACGGAATATCAAGGTCCAAACATAAGTCAGGCGAGTGAGGACAAGATCATACGTACCAGATGTCTGACAACTGATTTTCTGAAGTTATCGGAAGAACCGATAGTAAGTTCGTAAGATGTCCGCCTTTTCGATTTTTGTGTGTGATTAGTCATTTGCCCTAGACTGTGCTGGCCCGAGCGGTTGGGGGTCATCCTCACGTGACTTTTGTATCGCCTGTCTGCAGCGTATCAGACACACTTTCCATCTCTCTTCACGTCCGGACTGCGTGGACGATCGACGCCAAGCTGCTTTTCAGACCGGAATATACTACGTCGTCCCTCCATCGGCCATCGACATGCACTAGGCCGCGCGGTCTCTTTTTTTTTTGTGCATGTCCCTCGGCTTGGTGAACGTGCTCCGTCAACTCACCGGACGGGCTTCTACATAGGTGTCGATGCCGTCTTCTGCCTGATTCGGTCAGGGCATTCTTTGCCTGATCTTGAGCCAGGATGCGCAAAATTTTTGCGTATTAGACAAGAACAAACTTGCAATCTTTTGAGTACGGGGCCATGTTCTATTTCGTCCATGGGGGCTCTCGTAATTTATGCATTGCAACAAATCCAAGCAGAGTCTGTGGGGACATGTACGTGGACATGTCCAAGTTGCGCGAGTCCAAATCGAAATTCCAGATATACACAGCTCCGAACGCCTATGCTATGCTCCTGTGCTCATCTCATGTAACGAATGCAAAGTGTCAGCCTCGAGGCAACCGTGTGACCAAGCACTGCGCCTTGGCCATGGCCATCATCAGACCATCAAAACGGCCGCCGCCAGAAACGCAACCATAGCCCCGGCGCCGGCGCCCAATTTCATCGCCCCCCTTGGCGATCCCCCTGCGTTCACCGACCTGCTCGTCGTCCGTCCCGAACCCGTGACGCCGTTCAGATTGTCCGCCGTTGTGATGGACGGGCCCTTGTCGTAAAAGTTGACAAGCACGTAGACCGGCTTCTTGCCCCACTGGCTCTTGCAAGTGTCTGCATGAGCCCCCAGCGCCCAATTGCTAGCCGAGCCGTTGATTTCCGCCATGCCGGGGCTGTTCGTCGTGACCAGGTTGGACACGTCCGGGATCTGGATGTCATCGCTGATGTAGATGTCCAGGAAGTGGTTCATGAGCGGCAACATGCCTTGGGACAGGGCCGTCGTGGCGGAACTAATGCTCGAGGGCCGGTCTAGCGTGCAGTTGAACGCGTCGGCCGATGTGACCGAGAACGGGTTCTCGAAGACGTAGGTGAACTCGTTCAGCAGGTAGGGGTAGCTGCTGCTGTAGTTGATGGAGGCCACGTAGGTGACCAGCCGCGTGCCCGCGTCGATCATGGTCTGGAGCGTCGGCCACTCGACGTTGGCCGCGCTTGTCGTCGAGCTCGGCGTGAAGCCGTACTTGGCTATACCGGAGCCTTCGAATGCGGCGCCAAACGTCGAGCCGGGCTCGTTGTCCGAGTTGACAAGGAGCAGTGTCACCACTTCGTTGGGGTTGGCGTCCATCCAAACCCTGATCTTGGAGAGCCAGTCTTGGAGGGAGCCGGCGTCTAGAAGGTGCGTGTGAGCATAGAACGCCCGTGACCAAAGAAGATTGAAGGCAAAGCTCACCAAGGAGAGAACACATAGTGTGGCAGAGTTCGAGGGTGCCGTTGGAGTTGTGCACCTGGGCTTGGAGCAGTCGAATGCCAGCAGACAAGGCGAGGGTCGCGTTAAAGTACTGGTTCCCAGCGACGCTGTTCCCTGTAGAACTGTCTCGTAAGAAGGCCGAATTGTGGGCACCCATGTGGGTGATGTTGTCATATTTCCGATGGCACAAGTCCTTCGAATTGTTGCAGACGACCGTTGCGGTGGATGAAGAAGCCGGTTCAGTCGCGGTGCTCAACGTCGTCGTTGTCGTCGTGGCCGATGCTCGGGTGGAGGAAGCCCTGGAACCGCTTTCGCCTGGCCCTCCTGCTTGCGGGGATGCCAACGCAATGGCGGAGAGAGATAGCAGTGCCGTGACGATGCCGGGCATTGTATACCGCATGATTCTTTTTTTAGCAGGCAGCGGCGGCCAGTGTCTTCAGCGGCAGGAGACTGTCGAGGAGAGCTCGAGGGGATAAGTAGGGCCTATAAAAAATCAGTTCGTCGAGAACGCGCGGCGTTGTGAAAACAAAACAATACGTCCCGAACCGACTCGTGTCAGTCCACGCGGTCCACGCGGTCCACGCCATCGCATATCGGCGTGGCAAAAACAGTGAGAAAGGGAAGGGAGGATTGTGCCAAGTTAAACCATAACTACTAGCAGCCTCTGTGCGCAGCAGAGGACACCGGCGCAGCTGGCTGTGTAGTCCCACAGGAGTCGTCCCAACCTCAACGTTCCCTCATGGAAAAAAGGGATGGGACAAGGACCCTGTGCAGCCTCAGAGAACGTCAGCAAGAGGTTTGAAACTAGCGGGGCGTTGCGATGGGTAAGTTCACCGACGCCCCTAGGGAATCAACCGTCACCAACGGAACGTCCATGGTGCGTTCGAAGCCTATGACTTGCACAAGGCGGCTAGAGCCAGCGGATGGCGCGTCCGTGGCGCAGTGCTGCGCCGACTGCTCTTCGCGTGACAGGATTTGACTGCAGTATCTCATGGGACGGTCAAGTCCCATGAGTGATGATGGGTGACCAGAACGGTGCAGGCTCTCAGGTTCACCTGAATGCAAGGAAACCTGTACTGGTGGTGATCAGACACATAGCGCTGTATTTGATGCCCTCGACGCCTGGGAATGCCAACACTTCATCGCCCCCTTTCCCACCTCTCTCTCTAGGCAGCAGCAATAGTACTTCGGCATCACTCGGGGTCTGCATATTTCGACACCGCTACTCCGGTTTCCTCCTCAACCTCCTCGGCAACCTTGGTGGATGCGTCAGCTGACGCAGCGGCCTCCCGCTTTAATTGCTGCAGATGTTCTTTGCCCTGCTCAGTCGTAGCATCTATCAGTTCTTCCACACTTAGGATCCCGGCCTGTCACACGTTTCTACTGTCAGTGCTGCAAGCATCATGCAGATGCCCTTGGGCGGTCTGCTGCGGATCAAGAGGCACTTACTGCTGATAGCTGGTTCACCAGCTCTTCCGCCTCGCCTACATCCATCTTCCCCAGCACCTTGTTCACCTCGTCCAGATTCCCCGTCTCCAGCGCCTTCTTCATTGCCGGTTTGAAACCGTTGAAGATGGCCCGGGCCTCCTGCTCCGCTGGGTCCTGGCTGTCCGCGACCGGAATCTGGATGTTGATGACGGTGCCGGGCTCCACGGCCTGCAGCTGTATTTGCTCCACCTCCTCCGTGTTCTTCCCCTCTGCCTTGTCCTTGGCCCTCTGTGCGTTGATCTCACGGGCTCGCGTCCTGATCCTCGCGTACGTTTCCTGCACGTCTTTGTGGAAGACACCCTGCGCCTGATGGCCGGGCGTCATGATGCGCTTGAAAAAGAGTGCCACCCCGTCGCGCCCCAGCGCCCGGCAGTACTGGATCAGCAGCGCCTGGTGCACGCAGTTGCGCGCCACGTCGTCGCGCCCGTCCAGTTGGGCATCGAACGCCAGCACCAGCAGCCCGTCCGTCTCTTTCTCCACCAGAATTTCGGGGTGCGCGCCGAGAAACTGTAGGCTGGCGCGATAGTCGGTCGACTTGACGGCGGCAAACTGCCGGGCTAGCGCGGATGCGCTAAGCTCGCCATCCTCGTCGTCGTCTTCATTGTCACCGGCCCGGGCAGCCGTTACCGGGGCCGCTTTCAGAGCACCGGAGGAGTCGAGTTGGTAATTCGGGTTCAATAGCTCCATCGAGCTCCCTTGTTTGCCCCCCCGGGCGGCACCTGCTGCTGACGGTGGCGGCCCCGACGTCGACTTGTTGATATGTGAGCTGTCGAATCCCGCGTGGATGCTTTCGCTCGTGATTTTCCTGCTCTCCTCCCTCTCCAATTCATCCAGCTTCGCCAACAATTCGCTCTGTAGATCCGTCACCTTCTTCAGGTGCTCCTCGACCTCGGCCACCACTGCTCCATACCGCTCTTCGGACCCGACTTTCTTCTCGTCCAGCGCCTTGTTCACCTGGTCCAGGAGCGTCGCCATCATCTTGGTGTACGTCGGCAGGGGCTCCTCGGCGCCGTGCACGCCGGCGGGCCGCGGCGGCGGCTGGTCGTCCTTGGGGTCGAGCGCGGCCGCCGACTGCATGACGGCTTGGAAGGCGACCTCGGCCGGGTTACGCTGGCCCGGGCCTACGCCGGCCTGGTCGGCATGGGCCTTGAGGGCGTCGAGCAGCGCAGAGATGCGCTTGAGCAGGGCGTCGTTGACGATGCGCTCGTACTTGAGCGTCTCGATCTGCTGCTTGTTCTGCTGGCGCTGCTGGTGAATCTGGTGTTGCTTGGCGCGGATGAAAGACCGCTTGTCGACGTTGGGGTGCACCTCGATATCGGAATCATCGCTCAGCTCGAGCGCGTCCTGTGGTTCCGAGGCATGTGAGCATTCTGCAGACCCTTTTGGGTACGCGAGAGGTCTGGTCTTGCCAGTTGTTGTGAGCCACGCTACTTTACTTACCCACTTGCTGTAGTCGACAGGCATCTTGGCTCGATTGCTGACTATTGATGCTGTGCTTGGACCGGCCACGCAGTTTTACCACGCGTAGAGGGAATCGCAGAGAGATTGGGGCTGAGTAGAGAGAGGTACTGAGAGGTGTAGTAGCTAGAGGTAGAGAAGCAGAGGTGCCTATGTACTCACTTCCATCCCGTCGATTGGGATTGGCGGGGTAGCTGAGGTGTTGCGGGGCGGGAGATGCTGGAAACATCTACGCGCACGACGCTTATCTCTTCATGTACAAAAAAAGGAAAACCCCACTTTTTCTTTTTAAAAAAAAAGGTGGGGGGAGGGGCGGGCAAGGGACAGTCACAAGCACACCGGCACGCAGTTCAACGACAACACACACATTCATGCCATAACTTCGTCACATACTTCCACCCGCGTGTCAGTCATTCCCCTTTATTCCGTCCACTTGAGTCATGTACAGAGTCTTATGTACTCGTCCACGTTCATTACGACCAAGTCCGGCCCGCTGCCTTCCTCACTTCTTCTGTCCCTCGACAAAATTGAGAGCATCCTCTGTTGGAACACAATCGATCGTGCTGCTCTTGTTGCGGAAGGTCACGCCGTAGCACTTGTCGGCCACGAGCACAATCTCGGGCCTGAAGGTCGTACAGATGAACTGCGTCCCGGCATCTCTCGACGTGGACTGCAATAGAGATGCCACCGCCGTTCTGTACTGAGCATCGAGGTTCGCATCAACCTCGTCAAAGATGACCATCGGACTGGTTTCCGTGGCCTGAATGGCAAAGATCAGGCAAAGGGCACACAGACCTATCCGGCAGCAGCGAGGGTTAGCCAACCCAAGTCAAGTCAATCAATACACACGTCTCCGTGACGCAAAGGCAACTCACTCTTCTGTCCTCCGCTGAGCTGCTGGATCTTCTGTTGTTCGTCAAACGTCTTGGAGTTGAACGATACGCTGATACCAACACCCGTATAATTCTCGACGCCCCTCCTGGGTTCGTCGTCCGAGTCATCGGCAGCCTGGTTGCCAGTCTTGTCCGTCTTGCGCTGGATAACAAGTCGCCCGTGGCCTGCAGGCACGAGCCGCTCGAATATTGTCGAGAAGTCTTTGGACACCTGCTTGAAAGTTCGCTCGATAGCTTCATCCTTGGCCTGGTCCAGATGGTCAATGAGATCCTTGATCGAGTCCTCGGCGGCGTCGAGCTCCTTTCGTCGCTTCGTCAGCGCCTCTCGCTGCGTCGTGAAGCTGCTGTACTGCTCGAGCGCCTTCTTGTTGATATGCTGGAATTTCTTCAGGGCTTCGTTCACTTTCCGAAGCCTCGATTCGATCTAGGGGCGTCTGTGTTAGCGCACCGCAACGCCATCTCTGATACGAAGTGACGCCGTGCTGGAGTGTCTCCCACCTGGTCCACTCTCATACGATCGTATTTGTCAAAGGCCTCCTCGGGTATGACGCCCAAATCGCGGATACTCTTCGCATGATTCGTCGCCTGCTGTGTGAGAAGCGACTTCCTCTGCATGTTCTTCTCGATGCGCTTCCGCTGCTTCTCGATACGCGCGGCTAGCTCCTGCTGCGATTCCTCCTTCTCCGCCTTCTCTGCCCCTAGCTGCTGGACTCCGGCCGTTGCCTTACTGATCTTGTCTTCGTTCTCCTTCAGCTTGCGCTCAATCGACACAACAGCCTTTTGGGACTTCTGGAGCTCCTTCTTAGCGTCCTTATCGCTAGTGGTGTCCTCGGACACCAGAACTTCCATGGCCTGGCTCGTCAACTGATCCTCTTGAGGCCGCAAGTTGGTGTTCAGCTCGATCTCATGCTTCTTCTTCTGACTTTCCAACTTCAAGCGCTCCGCTCTGACCTCCTTCCACTGCTTGCGGTGCTCGCGCACTTGCACACTGAGGAGCTCCATCTGCTCCTCCTCATGGGCGCTCAGAACTTTCTTGAACTCCGACGCCAACTCGGTTTGGAAAGAGGTGACTATCTCGTTGAGTTCTTCGAGGTGCCTCTCCACCGTCTTCTCGCGTTCTTTGGCCTTCTCGAGCTGCGTATTCAGCCGCTTTAGCTCATGCTCCTTGTCTTGCTTCTCCAGGTTCAATTGACGCCAGCTTCCTCTCAGCCTCTCCAGCTCATACGCGAGCTTGTGTTCTGCACTAGCAGCCTTGGTGATCTCCTGCGTCAATTTCTGGCCGTCTTCATCCATTGCTCGAAGGCGTTCGTACTGTTCTTCGTAGGTAGCCCGCCGCTCCGCGACTTGTCTCGCCGTTCTCAGGCGAGACCTCCCCGCGTCTACATATCCTCCGGTGAGCGCACCCCTCTTATTACTCTTTTCGCCGTCGAGCGTGACGCAATCGAGGTTGTGGCTGCGGGCATACTGTGCGCCGACTGCGAGGTTGGGACAGACGATGCAACGGCCGAAGACGTGCTGGAATGCCGCATCGTATTTAGCATCGTACGCGATTTTGGGTATGAGGGGTTCGGCGTCCGGTGCCCGGGGCAGCTTGACCCTGCGAGTCGGCAACTTGGTCAAGGGCAAGAAGGTTATCCTACCGCCATGAATAGCATGGAGATGGTTGCCGATCATGCCTGACGTTATCTCATTGTCGGTCACATAACTGAAGAGTGAGCCGCCCGCGACTTGGTCCACGGCCACCTCGTAAGACTCTTTTGGCACCGTCATGAGATCTGCCAGCATGCCGTACGCACCAGGGATATCTTGTTTCTTCATTAGCTCTCGAATGTTCTTCAGGGCTTCGTGCGTCGATCGATCCATGCATTTCTTCAGATCTCCTTCGGCTTTCTGGAGACCGGCCCCAGTCTTCCTGTGCATGGTTTCCAGTGTCTCCCTCTCCCGCACAAGTTCCTTCTTCTGCTCCTGCAGACGTTCCAACTGTTCCCGGGCTTCGTTCAAGTCGGCGATGAGCTTTTCCTTATGCTCAGGAAAGCTGGAGATGCGGCCTCGAACGTCTTCGATATCCGCAATGGCCTTGGCAATGGCTACTCCAAGGCTTTTCACTTCCTCTTGTGCGTCCATGCCTGCGGCCTTCTGCGCGCTGATGGCGTCGCCGCTCGATGCGATCTCCTTCTGCAGATAAGCATCTCGTTCTTTCTTGTTTTTGAACTGAGAATTCCGGGTTTGTTTCGCCTCCAGCCGTTGAAGGGTGTGCTCGGCCAAATCTAGTTGCTTCTTTTTGTCCTCCTCTTCTTGTCGCAGCTTGTCGAATCGTGGAGCAATCTTGGCCAATGCTTCCTCTTTGGATCGAATTTGGCGTCGAACTTCCGCCAGAGTGTCATCATGTTCTCGTTTCGCTTCCAGTCGCACGTCTCGTGTGTCATCCAAGTTCTTCACTTGCATCTCCGCTTTGGCACGAATCCTTGTGGCGGCTCTGCGGTCCTCTTCGAGGTGGCGCCGTTCACCTTCCAGGATTTCAATCTCCTGCTGGAGTTCGGCAATTTCGCTATCAATGGCCTGAACTTTGAGCTCTCCGGCCTGAAATGCATCTTGCTCTTGCTTCGAGGAGCTAGCGCCACCCTGCCTCGCCTCTTCAACTTCGCTCAGAGCAAGCTGGACAGCCTCCTGGTGCTGATGATAGTAGGCATATTCGAGGCATCTGCGCTCTTTGTCCTTCTCCTGGAATTGGCGCAGTTCCTCTTTTTCCCCTTCCAGCTCCTCAAGCCGACCTGTTATCACCTCAAGCAGCTCGTCAATCTTTTCGCGCCTTTTCATAGTGTCTTGCATGATCTTCTGCGACTCGGCGCGTTTATTGTCGTATGTCTCCGTACCAGCGATTCCCTTCAGGAGCTTTAAGCGCTGCGACTCCTTTTGGTTGGTCAACTCAGTGACGCGACCCTGAGGTACAATGTAATACGGGTTGGCTCTTGAGAATCCGGCACCCTCCAGGAGGTCGAAGACTTCACTCTTTGGCACGGCCTTCTTATCAAGCGAATACTCGTCTTTCTTCAGCGCGATGGTGCGCCGGATGACAACCTCCTGGTTAGGCGTCTGGAAGCGGCCGTCGGAATTGTCGAAAATGATCTCGACGTAGGCGGACATGACGGCCGATCCGGATCCCTCGTGGAGAAGCGCCTGTCGATCTTCGCGTCCCACATTGTTGTAGTCATCGCCTAGGACAAACCGGATCGCAGCAAAGAAGTTACTCTTGCCCGAGCCGTTGCGTCCAACCACCACGTTTGTGCCAGGGGAGAACGGTTCCATGACCGTTTGCTCCTTGTAGCTGCGCGCCGAGCATGTGCATCAGTCTACGACGTCCAAAGCCCAACAGTCAGGTATCCGCACCTTTTGAAGCCCTGGATGATGATTTGCTTGATATACATGGGGGCGTGAGTGCTGACGACGCGACAGTGGAGAGCGGACAGCGGACTCGCAGTTTCTCGGACGGTCAGTTACAGGTGGCGAGTGATGCGGGCGCGCCTGGCATCGATGCGCGTTTGCCCGACAGTGACAAACAAGGGCCGAGCTAGACGGAAGATCGCGACCGCGGATAGTACGCGGACGCGTCTGGAACGGCGGGGGCGGGTTTTCGCGAAAGTGCACACAGTGTGGAGCCAGCCACTAGCACGTGATGATGTACGCGAGCCATGGTGGCCACTTGCAACATGTCCAGACACGTGCCGGACTGTTTGGTTGCACCCATTTTCATTTCCAGTAAGTTGTCATGCAATCGGTGACAGAGACTTGGGTCTGGGGTCGGCTGCAGGCTGACTGGCACCTGCATCATCCCCAACCCACATACGACAACGGCGAGCCTCGCGTCTAGCCAAGCCGAGTGTGCGAAGTAGCTCTAGTCTGCGAAGTGTCGCGATCCGCACAAATCTTGTAACACGACAAGGCGAGTGCTCAATACCACACTAAGAGTTTGCGCTGAATGTTTACCGAGTTGCCAGCTTTGCTGACACCGAAGTATGGCATGCAACATGCTTGTTCAAGCTCTGGCGCCTAAATCGAGCTCAAGTACATGTACAGTCGAACTTCGTACTCCGTGCACATTATCGTTGAATCTGTTCTTTTTTTAGAGAGACTTTATTGCTTATCGCTGGCAAGACTGTGGCGCGCGCAAGTATCATCCGGGTGGGATGCAGATGTTTGAAGCTCTGTTCAGGTCGGAAGTATGTGGGGAGTGAAGAAGTTTGGTGTCGACGAGACTCCACTGTCTGCAACGTACCTCATACTGGTCTAGCTAGAGGTAGAGGTAGCTACAAGTAGGAGTCATCAGGGGACAATGTGCGCTGTTCTCTAAACCTCTCATCCCGAGCTTCTGGTGAACGACTAGGTACCTCTACCAAACAAGTACGAGCTACTTTCGACAAGGCAATCGCACCTGCGGCTTGAGAGGACTTTTCGGCTACAGAGGAAGGCGAAGAAGGCAGCGAAGCACTCACTCGACAGCAAGGAAGATCCAGGTAGGTACGGGCGGGAATTGCAGGTCCCCCCATCAGGCTATTCCCAATGCGGAATGGCGTGACCCGGCGACAGACGTGAAGTCACTGAAGGGCAGCTTTCGCACATAAATATGGCAACTGGTATAAGCCCGACCGTCCCCGTCAATTTTTCCCGCGTAGCTTTTGAGCGCAGTCTGAGAAACCCCAGCAATCCCGCCAATCGCACTAGCTCGCGACCCACCACGCGCAGACTCTCAGCGCGGAAATCAATAACCGGGATCACGTCGGAATTGTTTACTTTGGGCATGACAACGTTAAGACTGCGACTGTCGGCGCCACAATTTTTTTACGATCCGCAATCTGCGCCGCCGCCGTGCTGTGGCCTCGTCATCTCTTTGCGATTAGACTGTGAGTTGCATCGCTTTCCCCTTCGGTATCCGCCATGTTGTGGTTCCCGCGCGTGAATTCTAGCCAATGGTCTCATACGTCTTGTCTACTCCGTACCTTGTTTTCGGTAATCGAACCACCACGGAATCAAGACGTACTTGCATCATGGCATCCATCCCACATCTCCACTACTCCTACTCATCTTGCCGCATTTCTCTTTGCAGACGTGGCCTTTGACTGACACGTATGCGAAGAAGAGTCCGGGGTACGCTCATGCGTAATGGACGATTCAATCGCGTTATACACTGAACATGGCGTCCAGGTGCGTCGGGGTGATTCTCCCGTCGGGCAGACTGCATTGTAGCTAACTGGGTATTCGCAGACTTGATCGGCTAGTCACGTAAGTCCTGTTGGGCTCGTGGTTGTGAATTGGCTCTGGCTCTCTCTATTTTGTTAGCCCCTGTCCTGCTTGGACGGATGGGACGAGGCACTTCCGGGATGCACCCGCACGGCCTGCACCACAGCGAAACTGTCCAGGGGGAATTTGACAAAGCCGTGCGTGCCACTAACCGTCGCGCTGCAGAATACTGGAGACGGGCAGTACCCGGCTGATTCGCGACACTGCAGTCAACCAGCTTTCGGACTGGCAGAAACAACATCCGGAGGAACTGTTCAACCTGCTCTCCCGGGTCGTCCCGTACTTGCGACACAAGGACTGGGAAACCAGGACGACCGCGGCCAAGGCGGTGGGCAAGATTATCGAACATGCTGAAAGGTATGATCCCAACGAAGGGGAGGAGCTTATCCAGTCCGGAAAAGACGATGAGAAGCCCGAACATGGCCGCGTGAAGGAGGAAGATGATAGTGGCCTTGTCAAGAAGGAGGAGAGCAAGGATTCCGTGCTGGCCGGCGACGAACTTTACGGCGTTGACACTCTGGACGTTGCAAACATACTGAAATTCGGTCGACCACTGCTCCGTGGTGGCGCCGTGGACTATTCGCTTGCCGCCTTGGATCCTCAAGCTCGTCTTGAGCACCAGAAAAAGACGCTGAATGGACGTCTCGGCCTGTTGGGACGGCCCTTTGAAAACGAAGAAGTGGCTGTCGTGGACGAGAAGGCCGTCAGCCCGTCTACGCCCCAAGACCATGGGCCAGCGAATGGCTTCGGACGAAATGAAAACCCGCCCAGCCAAGGGGAGGAGGCAGGCCTGAGCTCACGGCAACGCAACGTGCTCAAGAGAAAACGGAAGAGAGAGGCTCAGAAGGCGGCCCAAGGAAAAAGTGGATTCGGGGACCTATCGATTCGACGATGCACGACGGCTGGGTCCGATGGCTTGGCGGAAGACACAGTCATGGCCGAGGCCGAGTCGAAAAAGAACGGCAAGATGTCGGACTACTTCAGCCTGGACAGACCGATGGATGTCAACGAGGAAAGCAAAGTGGTGTCCGAGTACAAGGGACCGGTGATACCCATCAAGTCGGAGCTGGAGGGCGAAGAGAACCTGGACGGGGCGGAGTGGCCGTACACGCGCCTCTGCGAATTTCTCGTCGTCGACCTGTTCGACCAACAGTGGGAGACGCGGCACGGGGCGGCCATGGGGCTGAGGGAAATCGTCAGGGTACACGGTGCCGGAGCGGGCAGGGAGAGGGGCCGCACCCGGGCGGAAAACGACGAGGGCAACCGGAAATGGCTCGACGATCTGGCCTGCCGACTGTGCTGCGTGCTGATGCTGGATAAGTTCACGGATTACAGCTCGGACACTTCGGTGGCACCGATACGAGAAACGGTCGGGCAGACGCTGGGCTCGACGCTCCGGCACGTACCGCCGGAGTCGGTGCATGCCATCTACAAGCTCCTCTTTCGCATGGTGATGCAGGACGAGCTGCAACTCGAGCAGCACGTCTGGGCCATCTGCCACGGCGGCATGGTGGGCTTGCGGTACGTGGTGGCGGTCCGGAAGGACATGCTCCTGGAGGACGGCGACATGATTGACGGCGTGATCCGCGCCGTCATGAAGGGACTGGGGGATATGGACGATGACGTTCGCTCCGTCAGCGCAGCGACACTGATCCCCATGGCCAAGGAGTTTGTCACTCTGCGGCCGAACGCGCTCGACGGCATGATCGGCATAGTGTGGGAAAGCTTGTCGAACCTGGGCGACGACCTCAGCGCATCAACCGGCAAGATCATGGACCTGCTGGCCACGCTCTGCTCCTTTCCCCAGGTCTTGGAGGCCATGAAGGTGTCGGCAGCCCAGGACGAGGAACGGTCTTTTACGCTCTTGGTGCCGCGGCTGTATCCGTTCTTGCGCCACACCATCACGTCGGTGCGTCTCGCGGTAGTGAAGGCCCTGATGACCTTTGCCCGGCTCGGGGCAGAGACGTCGCAAGGATGGCTCACCGGCAGGATCCTGCGCCTTGTCTTCCAGAACATGCTGGTCGAGAAGGACGCGGAGACGCTGAACGCGTCCATGGAGCTGTGGAATGTGTTGATCGGGGCGCTGGGCCAGCACCCGGCCGTTCTGGCCGACGAGTTCGCGCCACACGTGGCGGCGCTGATGGAACTGACGCTCCATCCCGTCGGGGTGTCGCGCAACGCCATCCCCATGAACGTGGCCCTCTTCCAGAAGCCGTCTGGGGGCTCTTATTCGGTCCCGGGTGGTGCGCCAGCCAGCACCCGAAGGTCTCCGCCGACGGAGCCGGCAGGCGAGAGGGCGCCGAAGCGGAGAAGGAAGTCGACCAAGGCAGAAGACGTAGCTGTCCCCCCTCACTCGCACGACGTGGACGGCCACATGATGCAGGGCGACGCCGACTTGGTGGGCCTGGACGTGCTGATCCGATCGCGCATATCGGCGGCCAAGGCGATGGGGCTCGCCATGTCGGCCATGCCGCCCGAGCGGCTCGAGGCGTACGACGCGGCCATCCTGTCGGGGCTCGCTTCCGCCTACGCCTCGACGCAGCTCACGGCGGCGACGATGATCGAGGAGCATGCGAAGACGTGTGGCTCGGCCGACCAAGCGGGCCGGTTTGCGCACGCGCTGCAGCACGTGATGGACGCGGAGCGACCAGGCCACTACCGCGATCTCGTCAGCTACGTGCAGCGTGTGCGGTCTCAGTGCAGCCAGCTCGTCAACCTTTTCCGGGACCACGGCAAGATAGCGAGTCAGAAGCTCCCTACGCTCGCCGTGGTGGTGCAGGGCGAGGCCGAGGCCGGACCAGGTGCCTTCTCGGTCGGGAACGCCGACAAGGTGGTGGGGGAGGACTTCGAGAAGCTCAAGAAGATGATGGCGCCGGGCCAGAGGCTCATCGCTCTCCCGCAGCTGAACGAAGCCCGGGACGCCACCGTGGCAGCCATCGAGGAAGCCAAGGCTGCCAAGGAGATGCGTGACATGCGGATCAAGGCGGCCGCCGCCTGTGCCCTGGTCGCCCTGGGGACGCTGCCGAAGAAGCCGAGCCCGCTCATCAAGGCGGTCATGGACAGCATCAAGACGGAGGAGAACCGGGACCTGCAGGGCCGGTCGGCCGCCACGATTGCCCAGCTGGTGCAGCTCTTTACCGAGTCTGGCCGTCGCGGGCCGGCCGACAAGGTCGTCGCCAACCTGGTCAAGTTCTCGTGCGTCGAGGTGGCCGAGACGCCCGAATTCCCGGTGCACGCGCTCAAGACTCGGGTGATCCTGTCGATGCAGAAGGAGGAGGACCGGGTCGACCATGCCGACGCCGTCAAGTTCGCCCGGGAAGCCAAGGCGGCGCGCATCACGCGGCGCGGTGCGAAAGAGGCCTTGGAGATCTTGTCCAGGAACTTGGGCGCCGACCTGTTGGCCAAGGTGCCCAGTCTGCGCCAGCTCATGGAGCAGCCCCTCGTCGCCGCCTTCTCCGGCCCCCTCCCGGCCGAGGCCAAGGATGCCGAGGGCGCGGTCGGCCAGGAGATCGTCGACGCCCTGTCCATCATCCGCACCATGACGCCGACGCTGCACCCGTCGCTGCACCCCTTTGTGATGCAGCAGGTGCCCTTGGTCATCAAGGCGCTCCATTCGGACCTGTCCGTCTTCCGCTACATGGCGGCCAAGTGCATGGCCACCATATGCAGCGTCATCACGGTGGGAGGCGTGACGGCCTTGGTGGAAAAGGTGCTGCCGTCGATCAGCAACCCGGTCGAGGTCGCGTTCCGCCAGGGCGCCATCGAGGTCATCTACCACCTGATCGCAGTCATGGGCGACGCCATCCTGCCCTATGTCATCTTCCTCATCGTGCCGGTGCTCGGCCGCATGAGCGACTCGGACAACGAGATCCGGCTCATGGCCACGACGTCGTTCGCCACCCTGGTCAAGCTGGTGCCTCTGGAAGCGGGCATTCCCGATCCGCCGGGCCTGTCGGACGAGTTGCTCGAGGGCCGGGACCGCGAGAGGACCTTCATCGCCCAGCTCCTCGACCCCAAGAAGGTGGAGCCATTCCCGATCCCGGTCGCCATCAAGGCCGAGCTTCGATCGTACCAACAGGATGGCGTCAACTGGCTGCACTTCCTCAACAAGTACCATCTCCACGGCATCCTGTGCGACGACATGGGGCTCGGCAAGACCCTGCAGACCCTCTGCATCGTCGCGAGCGACCACCACCAGCGCGCCGAGGAGTTTGCCAGGACAGGGGCGGCCGACGTGCGGAGGCTGCCGTCGCTGATTGTCTGCCCGCCCACGCTGTCGGGCCATTGGCAGCAGGAGATCAAGACGTATGCTCCCTTCCTCAGCGTCACGGCCTATGTCGGTCCGCCGGCAGAACGGAGGCTGGCGCGGGACTGTCTGGGCAAGACGGACGTGGTCATCACGTCGTACGACGTGTGCCGCAACGACATTGACGTGCTCGACAGGCACAGCTGGAACTACGTCGTCCTCGACGAGGGCCACCTGATCAAGAACCCCAAGGCGAGGATCAGCCAGGCCGTGAAGCGGCTGGCAAGCAACCACCGGTTGATCCTGACGGGCACGCCGATCCAGAACAACGTGCTCGAACTCTGGTCCCTGTTCGACTTCCTGATGCCCGGCTTCCTCGGGGCCGAGAAAGTGTTTTTGGACCGCTTCGCCAAAGCCATCACCAACAGCCGCTACGCCAAAGCCTCGTCCAAGGAACAGGAGGCCGGCGCCCTGGCCATCGAGGCGCTGCACAAGCAGGTGCTGCCCTTCCTCCTGCGTCGGCTGAAGGAAGAGGTGCTCAACGACCTGCCGCCCAAGATCCTGCAAAACTACTACTGCGATCTGAGCGACTTGCAACGTAAGCTGTTCGAGGACTTCACCAAGCGCGAGGGCAAGAAGATCGGCGAGGAGGCGGGCCGCGACGACAAGGAGGCGAAACAGCACATCTTCCAAGCGCTGCAGTACATGCGCAAGCTGTGCAACTCGCCCGCCATGGTGATGAAGCCCGGTCACCGCGCCTACGAGGACACGCAGACCTTCCTGGCCAAGAAGAACACGAGCTTGGAGGACCCGGCCCACGCGCCCAAGCTCGGCGCCCTCCGCGACCTCCTGGTCGACTGCGGCATCGGGGTCGAGGGCCAGGACTCGTCTGCGGACCCGCTGTACACGCCCATCAAGCCGCACCGGGCGCTGATCTTTTGCCAGATGAAGGAGATGCTGGACATGGTGCAGAACACGGTGCTCAAGACCATGCTGCCCTCGGTGTCGTACCTGCGCCTAGACGGGTCCGTCGAGCCCAGTCGCCGGCAGGACATTGTCAACAAGTTCAACGGCGATCCGTCGTACGACGTGCTGCTGCTGACGACGAGCGTCGGCGGGTTGGGACTCAATCTGACCGGCGCCGACACCGTCATCTTCGTCGAGCACGACTGGAACCCGCAGAAGGATCTGCAAGCCATGGACCGGGCGCATCGCATCGGGCAGAAGAAGGTCGTCAACGTCTACCGGCTCATCATGCGGGGAACGCTCGAGGAGAAGATCCTGAGCCTGCAGCGCTTCAAGATCGACGTGGCGTCCACCGTGGTCAACCAACAGAACGCAGGGCTCGCGACCATGGACACGGACCAGATCCTGGACCTGTTCAACCTGGGCGATGCAGGTCCCGGCCTGATCACGGACAAGGCGGGCGGAAGAGGCGCCGGCAAGGACGGAACGGCCGCGGACGGCCGGGAAGAGGACATGGTGGACCTCGAGACGGGCGACATCAGGCAGCCCGGCAGCAAGAGGGCCGCTTGGCTCGATGACCTCGGCGAGCTATGGGACAACAGTCAGTATGAAGAAAGCTTCGACCTCGACGGATTCCTGAAGACGATGCAGTGAGAGTGAGTCAGGCCGAGGCCGGCACGACCGGTCCATGTATATACAACATGATGCACCAACCACCACGACTGCGGAGTCGGGTCCCAAGCCCAAAAAAAAAAAAAAAAAAAAAAAAAAAAGGGTTGGACCGCGATCGACTCGGGGCGTTTACGGCGGCGGCGGCAGCGGCGGCGGCGGCGGCGGCGGGATGGATGAAATAGATGCTTACATGTGGCACGGCGCCGTAGACGAGCCTAGACAAAGAAACATGGTCATCATACCGGCGGGGGTCGCCCAGGTCAATCCAGCATGATTCGACAAGTGTGAGAAGAGAGTGCAAAGATGCTGTATTGTTCTGAACCAGAGAAACTCCCGCCTGTATCAGAGCCGTCTCCAGGACGAGAACCATGACAACACCAATCTGCCCGCTTTTTTTTTTTTTTTTTTTTTTTTGCTTATTTTTCTTTGTTTTGCTTTCCCTTCACACTTCCTCGCTCACGTCGCTGGAGTTGTCGGATATCTCGAGCGGATCCAACCGTGTCTGTCCCGGGCCTTGGCGGGCAAACTCGCCCTCCAGAAGAGCATCGTCGAGGCCGTCGGGATCTGGCTTGACGGCGCTGCTCTCGAGCGGCACCCTCTGGTTCAGGAGCTTCTGGAGATAGCTGTCCTTGCCGGGGACGCGTCCCCTGTTCCCGTTCCTGTTGTTGACCCTGTTGCGGCGGCCCTGGGACCTCTTGGCCGGGCCCGCCTTGGCGGCTGTGGCCGTCGTGCTGCTCGGGGGGACGTGGCAGTTGCCGCCGTCGCCGTGCTCCTCTTCCTCTTCCTCTTCCTCGACGGCGTCGGCGCCGGCGGGCGCGTCCACCACCATGCCGGTCAGGTCCCGGGGCCCCTGCAGCTGCATCCTCGCGACCTTGACGACCAGCTGGACAAAGGGCCAGCGGAAGCGGCCGGCGGGCCCGCCCGGCGGGGCGAAGCGCAGCACCAGGTCCTGCTCGTGCCCGGGGCCGCAGGTGCGCGCGGCGGCCATCAAGCGCTCGGCGTCGGGCCGGACGCGCTCGGCGAAGAAGAGGTTGTCGTCGACGCGCCGGTTGCGCGGCCGCGCCAGGGCCAGGAACACGCGCAGCGCCTCGTCCTGCGCGCGCCCCAGCGTCGTGAAGCTGGCGTGCAGGTCGTGTTCCGTCTCCAGCTGCGAGGCGAGGGAGAAGCCGCTCGGGAAGTTGGCCGTCCGGCCGGGCGACGTGGGCGACGTGCGCGTGCGCGTGCGCGTGCGTGTTGTTGTTGTGGTCGTTGTTGTCTCGTCCCCGTCGCTGCTGCTGCTGCTGTCTGCCTCCTCCGGGTTTGACGGGGAAATGGCGGCTGCTGGGGGGGCGAGTCGCTCCTTGTCTGCCTCTTCCGCGGGCTCGACCAGGGGAGAGATTCCGTCTTGTTGTGTCTGGTCTGGGTTGGTGTCAGCCCTGCACTCGGCATTTGTTGTCTCGTCTTGTTCCTCATGGTTCGATGCAGGAACGGGCTCGTCGCGAAAGAGATGGTCGGGGTCAAACTGATCAACGGAGTGACTTGGGTCCCCATCGTTTGGAGCGATCTTCTCCTGAGCATCCTCCTCCTCCACCTGGTCGCCACCGCCCAGGTCCAAGCACGCCGTCTCGTCCTTGTTTGGCACGTCGACGCTTTCGCCTTGTTCTTCTTCCTCTTCTTCTTCTTCTTCTTCTTCTTCTTCTTCTTCTTCTTCTTCTTCTTCTTCTTCTTCGTCTCCTTCGTCTCCTCCACACTCGACCACGATTCTCTCCTTCTTCTTCTTCTCCTTCGCCGGCGGAACTTTCACCAGCGTCATAAAGGACACCACATCATAGCGAAGGGGCGTGTACACGGCGGCCTTATCGCAGTCGACGTAGACGCCGGCTCCGACGTCGCGCTCCTCCCGCTCGACCCAGAAGCGCTCGGCCTCCCCCGACTTGTGCGTGATCTCGCCGCTGTGGCAGCCCGTCTCGGCGTCCAGCTTCTCCACGGTCCCGGCCGCGACGCCGTGCTTCTTCCTCTGCGTATAGGTGACGCCCTGCTTGGCCGACGCGTGCGCGTTGGCGGCGTCGACGTCGTGGAACTCGGCTCCCCTGATGACTCGTGGGCCCTTGTCCGAGGCTGGGAAGTGCGGCCTCGTGTGGTACGTGGCAAATACGTAGATGGTCCCGCATGGACCGACGACGCTTCGAGCGGGGACCGCTGGTCCGCCGGGAGGAGGAGGAGGAGTAGGAGGAGGGGGGCGCGGAGATGGGGGGCTGACCAAGACGGGATGCTGGTACGAGTAGGTGGTCTCTTGATATGCTGCGTTCGCAGCAGCGGCAGCGCCTCTTGACCTGGACTTCTTGGCCCTGGCCCGAGGGCTGGCCGGTCGTGACTGTGGCTGCGCATAGGATGGCAACGGCAACGGCTTCCGGGACCGTTGTTGGCCCACGGCCTTGGCTTGCCAATGTTTCGACGCGAGCTGGGTCAGTCGCTGGTCGCTTTGGCCTCGGCTGTACCCGTCCCCTTCTGTGCGCCCGGCCTGGGCCTGGGCCTCGAGGTCTGCTACGTTCAGCTTGCCTGACTGGGTCTGTCGTGTGGTCAGGCGTTTGTTGCGTCTTGCCTCCCAGCTCGGCGCCACCGAGGTCATGGGTGGAAATGATGCCACCACCTGAGCCTTCTTCTTCTCCGGCACCTGCGATTCGAAGTGGCGAAAGAGGTCCTCGTCGTTCAGATGGACGTCTGGCGTGGGCTCTATTGCATCAGAACATGCATCGGTCAAGCGGGGACTCGGCTGCCGCTCGCTGGACTCTCCTACCTCTGGCTGTCCGGCAGGAGGTTGTTGTTGTTGCGAGATTGCCGTGTCGGTATCCTCTGCCGTTGCTGGTCCCGTCCTCGCTGTTGCTGTTGCTGTTTCTGTGTCTGTTGTTGTTGTTGTTCTTTTTGTTGCTGCTGCTGCTGCTGCTGCTGCTGCTGCTGCTGCTGCTGCTGCCGCTGCTGCCGCCGCCTTCGCCGCCTCCTTGGCTTCTGCCTCTGCATGCTCCTTTTCCGTCGCCGCCGTCGCCGCCGCCTCCTCCGCCTCGGCTTTCCGTCTCTGTGCTCGTCGCTCATCCGCCTTCCGCCTCTCCTCCTCCCACTTCTCGGCCTGAGACTTGTCGAGCCTGGCCTTCTCCGTCATGGCCTTCTCCGCCATTGCCTTTTCCGCCTTCAGCCTCTCCGCCCGTGCCTTTTCAAGGTCCAAGTTCGATCGTGCCCTGACCGAAGCGGTGATCGGGGTGTGGGTGATCATCTTCTTCAGCGCAAGCTCCATGGCTGCCGATCTCGCCGGGGCTGGCCTCAACGGCGGTGGCATCATTCTACTTTGCCGACGCTTTTGGTCTGCTTTCGTCGCCGAGCCCTGTGGTCTCTGGAAGCTCGGCAAAGACGGAGAGGAAGGGTTGGAGCGGGAGGCGGCGTCGAATCTCGCCAGGTTCTCGGCACTCAAAGCCATCCTTGCCCTCTTGTGCTGGCTTGACGAGGCCGGATCCTCCGTGTCCGAGGTAGGATCAATGGCCAGCGAAGCCCGCCTCTTCAGGGGCCTTGACGCTGAATCCTGCTCCTTCTTCTTGCCTTGAGCAGTCCCGGCCACGGGGGACGAAGCGGGACCGTCGCGCCGTTCCAGCTGGCGGAGAAGGTCTCGATCCAGCGACCGGAGCACCTCGCGCATCTCGCGATGGGCGCTTCGGAGAGCCTCTGGAGTCGGATCGCAAATCGACGTCTTGATTCGGCCTGTGGCCAGGGCCTTGCGGACGGCGAGATGGACGTCGTTGTCTTGGTCCGAGTCGTCGTCACTCGATGCGGCTTGTTCTGTAACCGGCCCGGCGACCAGACCTGGCGTGACGTTTGTTTGCGCCGCAGCTTCCGTAGCTCGAGCCGAGCCGGCCTTCGACCGAGGGGCGGGCAATGGTGTCGTCGACATGCCGATGAGGCTTGCACCTGCGGCCGCGTCGGGAGAGTGGGTCGCGAGGCTGTCCATACAATCTCCCGGGCCTGTGTCGACTCCTGCGCAGTCATCCAGATCCATTCCGGTAAGCTCCCAGGTTCTAGCCATGGTAGCTTCGATCGGGGCAGAGGACTGTTTGGGTGCCTCATCCGAATCGTCTTCTGCAAGACCCTGTGTCTCCTGGTTTTGACGAGGCAAAACCTCTCCCGGGCTGTCCACGAGAGCAGACATCTCGTCCGGCCCTTGCCCTGGGGTCTCTTTCCTCTCTCGTGAGGACTGGGGGAGGTTTTTCTCCAGCAACTACTGGATTGCGCGAATAATTATGGCGACGAGAGCGAAGCTGAATGGGGAGGAGTTGGGTCTTTCATCCGAAGCTTTCCTGAATCACTTGTTGTGCCTAAAGAGAGAATCAATCGAGAACAGAGGTAACAAGTCAACTGATATGGACTGTGGTGGAGGAAAGAAGAAAGGGAGAGAAAATATCATCTCATGCAGGAAATAGAGTCGCTGCGGGGGGCAGTGAACATATCCTCTTCGACCCGGTCCTCGCTCCGATTGACCGCTGCTTTTTGTGTTCCAGGAGGTCTTATTCGTGGAAGGAGCTCTACGGGGGAGAATCATCTGGAGAGTCATCTGGCGGCTCTTCATCCCGCCAAGTTGTACGGCGCACTCCGTGTCGTCCATCGTGTATCGTGTGGCGTTGATGTTGACATGGAGAAAAGGAGAAGCACGCAAGCCACAGTACCAAAAGTACTTCGTATACGAATAGGTAAGCTGCCAAGACACTGCCGATGTGGAGACCAGCAAGCGAGAAATAGGTACCTCCTCTAGGTACTTTTTAACGAAGCGACCAGACGTCATTTCCGACCTTCACGGATTTGCACAATTCTCGGGACTGGACAACAGCCGACGCCCCATGTCGCGAGGCTCAGCGGCACCATCGTAGTATTTGCACCCGGCGCCGGGGGCCCGCCTCCTCACCGACGACGACGACGTCGACATAAACGACGACAACGACGACGACGACGACGACGACGACGACGACGACGACGACGAGAGAGGGACCAGCTTTGCACAGTCCCCAGCCCCGACGTCGACTAGCCTGCTGCTTGCCTCTCTGCCTTGACTTGGCTTTTATCAGAGTCTAACAACCCCCCCTCCCCCGCCGCCCGTCGTCTCATCTCCTCGCCGCATCTCGCACGTCCGCCACTCCCGCTACGGCACGAGCACAGTCAAGCCCCCCCTTCACAATGGCCAGCACAGCGACAGAGACTTCCCCGCTCCTGCCCGCAGGGTCGCCGCCCGCGTCCATTCCACCGCCTGAGCCGGAGCCGGAGCCGGAGCCAGAGCCAGAGCTGGAGCCAGAGCCAGCCGCTCCCCGCCCAAGACCGCCGCGGAACGTCACCTTCAACGCAAACCCGGTGACCAAGACCATCGACCCCCCTCTCTACATTCGCCCGCCACGAGCCCACCGCGACTTGCACCACGCCCCCTCATCACCCATCACATCATCCTTCATGAGCACTGGCGGGCTGGGCGGCGGGCCCATGACGTCGCTGAAGACGACGCTGCGGCGGCGCAACAGCCACGGGTCCACCCCAACATCACCGGGAGGCAATGGACCGGGCGGCCACGGGGGCGGCATGCCTGGCGTAGGCAGCACCGGTCATTTTGCAGGCGGGGGAGCCGCCGCCGCCGCCGCCGCCGCTGCTGCCGCGGGCGGAGGACCAGGCCAGCCCAAGATCGGACCGCAGCGGAGCAGCAAGACAGCGCAGAAGCTGAAGCTCCTGCCCAACCCGGAGCTTGGCGACGATGGCCCGGACGAGGAGAGCGGACGCGATGTGTACTCGCAGTACACCCGCATCAAGGACCCCATGGCGCGGCGCGATGCGAAGCGGCTGGGCAAGGCTGATCGCGATCGGCTGCCGCGCGTGACGGCCTACTGCACGGCCAACAAGTACCAGATGGAGGGCCTGATGCGCTTCTTGAAGGGTCGCAGCCGCGGCAGCCGCGGGGCGAGCCCCAAGCTCATCGACGAGTGCATCTACACCCCGTTCAGCTACGGGACGAAATACGCCGACACCGACACCCCTTCCGTGGGTGCCGGTGGCACCATCGCCGAGGTCAGACCGAGCCCAGTGCGGAAGTACGAGAGGAGGCATTCCACCGGTCAGGTCGGTACGGCCGACAATGCCCTCCGCCGGGAAGATTTGATTGATTTGAATCATGACCACTCCCGGGAACCGGAACCGCTCGTGGATCTCGTCAACCCGGCCGAGACGGGCAACGGCTTTACCACCCAGGCCACCAGTGACCAGCTGGGGCATGCAGTGGGGGGTGACGAGAGCGCCATCGCCGAGGACCTGGTCGAGTTCGACATATCCGTGCACACGCCCGAGGTCTTTCTTTTCGAGTACGGCGTCGTGGTAATCTGGGGCATGTCGGCGGCGCAGGAGCAACGCTTCCTCAAGGAGATTGCCAAGTTCGAGATGGAAAAGCTGGCGCCTGACGATGTCGAGGCCGAATTCTTCAACTTTTACTACACAAGGGAGTACCAGGCCAGGATCTACAACGACTTCATCACCTTGAGGGACAAGAACAACTACATGACCAAGTTGGCTATATCGCATGCATTGGCACAAAGCGTCAAGGTAGGTGTGGTGGCTGGTGTTGGTGGTGGCCGTCCAATGGTGGCCGTCCAGTGCTGCCGCGTCAAGTCATGGCTAACCTGCCATGCCACGGGCCAGACGTCCCTCTTCGAAGAACTCATCGCCTCCACCATCGACACATGCAAGGACATTCCGACGCAGATCGCCTTGACCGGCAAGATCGCACTCAGCCGGACTCAGATCAACATGCAGATTGGCGAGCTGTTCATCCTTCGCATCAATATTCACCTGAACGGCTCTGTGCTGGACACACCCGAGCTCTTCTGGGTCGAGCCCCAGCTCGAACCCGTCTACCAGGCTGTGCGTGCCTACCTCGAGATGGACCAGCGCGTCGGTCTTTTGACGGAGCGCCTCGATGTCATCGCCGACCTGCTCGCCGTGCTGAAAGACCAGTTGAGCCATGGCCACGGCGAAAAGCTGGAGTGGATTGGTAAGTCGACCTTTCTGAATTCATCCCCCTCCCCCTCCTCGCGCCATGTTGGTCGCAAGATGGATGGGCTGGGGCTAATCATCTTGCAGTGATCATTCTCATCGCGGCCGAAATCTGTGTGGCGGCCATCAACATAGTCGTCGATCTGTATGCCGGGATTGACTAGTCTGCTCGACGGGAGCGATTCCTTTTCTCCACGCCTGTGTATTGTAACAGACGGTCCCTGCTGACAGGTAACAAAAACCACGTCAGACGTCCCGGCCTCTCCAGGCAGAAAGGATGGCAAGGGGCACTGCCTACGTACGAGCTTGAACCTCACATCACCGGACGCTTTTGTAAACAGCGCAAAGAAGCAGGGCAGGTTTGGGTCAAGGCTGTACCGTGTCAGTGCCAGCAGCCTGGCGTCTGCTGCAGATGGCCCATAGAAGACCGATCCCTGGTGAACAGGTGGGGTGAAATCAAAGCGAGTTGACGGAAGAAGAGCCATGGGTGAAGGCCTCATTCCCTCCCATTTTCCAATCTATTTCGACTATGAACCACTCCGCAACAACGCCATCCCGGCGGTCCCGCGCCCAACCTGATGTCAGTAGCGGTGAAACCCATGGAAATCACGAAGCTGCATGCCTGCCCGGAAGACGGACGCCTAGTCCCCTGCCCGTTCTGCTTGCGTCTCCTGATCGGTATCGTAGTTGGTCATCTCCACGTCCTCATCCTGCGTCGCGCGGGGTGCGTCATCGCGGCCTGCGGCTGCCGCAACGCCATTTTCCTGCCTGACAGCCTCCTCGTCGTCCACGTCGGCGCCCTCCTTCGCCGCCAGGGCCGCCTCCTCCTTGGATAGCGCAATCTCGTAATCTGCCTTGGCCTTCTCGTACCTGGCCAGCTCCATCTCGCGCTTGGCTTCGTAACCGGTCCGCTGGTCCTCGGCCAGCTCCTCCTTCCAGACCCTGGCCAGCTCCTCCTCGCCGCCTGGCCCCTGTCTGCTGTCCTTGGCCCTCTCGTCCAGATGCGAGCGTGCCTCGGCGCAGAACAGCTCGAAGGCGGTGGGCGGCTTCTGCGGCCGTGCTGGCAGGCCGCCGGCGGCGCCCTTGCCGTTGATCGCGGCCGAGCCGTTCGTCCTACCGACCGTCTGCTGCGACTGGTGCTGCTGCGTGGAGAAGGTATCCGAGCTCGGCGAGAGCGTCTGCGGGTTTTGGCTGATGAAGGTGGCGTTGGCAGAGGGCGGGGCTTCGGTGTTGGCGAGGATGGATGGCTTTCGATGGCCGCGCTTGATGCGGAGGGGCTTCTCCTTTGGCTGCTTCCAAGGGTCAGCTTGACAGGGCAAGCTTGACTCCCCCCCCTCCCCGTTGTCGGAAACAGGCGCGCAGGTGTCATGGAAAATGTGAGAGGAGCATACTGTAGGCGGCGGGCTCGGGCTACCGTCCGAGTCCTCGACATTGGTGCTTGTCCGTTTCGCGAGCTGCTCGAGAAGGAATGCGCGCTCGAGGCGCATCTTCTCGACCTGCCGCTTAAGCCTCGTAAGCCGGACGCGAGCCGCATCGTTCGCTTCCTCGACCTCGCTGGTGCGCTGCTTGAGCTGGATGCACTTGCGGCGATAGGCCTCCTCCACCGACGGAGGCAGGGTGGGCGGGATGGAGTTGGCCGCTACGTTGGTGGCAGGAGGGTTAGCTGGAGCCTCCTCCATCACGAAGTGCGAGCAGCGGTGGTGGTGGTAGTGGTGGTGGTGTTGTGGCGCCTGCCCGAACAACAAATCGCGAGCCGCCAGGTCCTGGCAAGAGAAGGGCTGCTTGCTTACCAGGCATGGCGTCGCGTGGCTGACCGAAGACCTTGAGCACCAATGAATTTATCGCAGTGGGCGTTTCTGAGCGCCTGGAGGACGATGTCGCACAAACTGGTGGATGGCCGATAGATGACTTCGTGTACTCCGTATGACAGACAGCAAACTGGCTTGGTGGAACTGCCCGGTACGGAGTACTTCGTACCGAGGTACTGGTGCCGGGGTACCTCTGCCACTCATGCCCCACTCCCCTGGGGCTCTGTTGGGTGGCACGTGCAGGATGAAAGACCGGGGGAAGCTCTACCTAGAGAGAGGCGAGCAAAAAAGTCCTCAGTCGTCGACGACTCGACGACGCAAGAATTTTTCCGCCTGGCTTCGGAACCGACCAAGATTCGATGTCGCTAAGCATACCCAACGCGCCGAACGCCGGCCTGTTTAAGCAAGGCTACAACAGGTAAAGTCGTCCCGGAAGCTGTCCCGCGCACGCCTTGGCGCCTGCTCTGACACAGCCTTGCCCAGCTACGACGCCGAAGATGGCGCCGTGCTTCGCAACATCGACGCCTGCCGCGCCATCTCCTCGACGGTACAGACGTCGCTCGGGCCGTACGGGCGCAACAAGATCGTCATCAACCATCTGCAGAAGATGATCTTGACGTCGGACGCCGCCACCATCCTACGGGAGCTCGACGTCGTTCACCCGGCCGCCAAGCTGCTCGTCATGGCCAGCCAGCAGCAGGAGGCCGAGATGGGCGACGCCACGAACCTGGTCATCGTGTTGGCGGGCGAGCTGCTGAAGAAGGCCGAGGACCTCCTGCGCATGGGGCTCAAGACGTCCGAGATCGTGTCGGGCTTCGAGACGGCGCAGAAGATGGCGCTCGAGGCGCTCGAGGAACTTGTCGTCGACAAGGTCGAGGATCTACGCTGCAAGGAAGACCTCAGCAAGGCCATGCGCACCGTCATCGCCAGCAAACAGAACGGCAGCGAGGATGCCCTCTCCGAGCTCGTCGCCGAGGCCGTCCTGGTCGTGCTGCCCAAGAATCCGGTCAACTTCAACGTCGACAATATTCGCGTCGTCAAGATTATGGGCGGCAGTCTGGAGCAGAGCCGCGTCGTCAAGGGCATGGTCTTTGCCAAGGAGCCGGATGGAGCTGTCAAGAAGGCGAAGAAGGCCAAGGTAGGCGTGTACACATGCCCGCTCGATATCAGCCAGACCGAGACCAAGGGGACCGTCCTCTTGCACAACGCCAAGGAAATGATGGACTTTACCAAGGGAGAGGAGAACCAGCTCGAGGCCATCGTGAAGGAGCTGCACGATGTGGGTTTGAGGGTGGTGGTGGCTGGATCCACCGTGGGCGAGTTGGCCATGCATTACTTCAACCGCCATGGCATTCTTGTCATCAAGATTCTCAGCAAGTTCGAGCTCCGGAGAGTGTGTCGGGTTGTGGGCGCCACGCCTCTGGCGAGGCTAGGAGCCCCGATGCCGGACGAGATGGGGAATATCGATGTCGTGGAGACGCTGGAAATCGGCGGTGACAGGGTCACCGTCTTCAGGCAGGAGAGTGAAGCCACACGGACGGCAACCATCGTGCTTCGAGGAGCAACACAGCAACAACTGGATGACGTCGAGCGCGCGGTGGACGATGGCGTCAATGTCGTGAAGGCAATCACGCGCGACTCTCGGCTTGTACCGGGAGCTGGTGCTACCGAGATTCAGCTCGTGGAGAGGATACAGGCTGTCGGAGACAAGACGAAAGGTCTAGCACAGTACTCGATCAAAAAGTACGGCGAGGCCTTTGAGGTCGTGCCCAAGCTTTTGGCAGAGAGCGCGGGCCTGGATGCCACCGAGGTCCTCAGCCGGCTGTATGCGGCGCACCAGAAGAAAGACGACTGGGCTACCGGCGTTGATATCGAGGTTTGCACTCCTTGCCGTCCGTCACAAGGCCAGTGCTGCGCTAACAGGGTGCGCCCAACCCAGAACAACGACGATACGGGCACCCAAGACTCTGAAGAAAACGGTATACTCGACCTCATGATCACCAAGCAGTGGGCTATCAAGCTCGCGACAGACGCAGCACGAACTGTCCTCTCGGTCGATCAGATCATTGTCGCAAGGCAAGCCGGTGGTCCGAAGCCTCCTGGACCCAATCCTGTACGAAGCTCCTCTGACCCTAGTCGATTACCAAGTGATGAATGAGCTGCTCAAAGCATACTAACACTTCTCTCAGAACTGGGACGAAGATTGAGCTTCTATAAATATCACCAGCATAAGGTTGCCCTGGGCGTTCAGAGTCCTGCGGCGTGCTACATGGACGAAGCACAATGCGTTACTTGCCAGTTAAGACAATAAACATGGTCATGCGGAAGGATGTATCGGCAACTCATGCCATCCACTGCGTGAGTTGATCCCAAAACGCCGGGGAATTCCAAATCGATGTGCACGTTCCATGTCGATTCCATGTTGAACATCTTTCAACACGCTACGGCGTCCATCTTTCTCCTTGTATAAAGCCCCATCTTTTCATCTCATCTCCACACAACACGCACACGAATACACGTCACACGGGCGCACAGACACACATGTATTGTGCGATACACACACGATGAGTAACTTCTGGACACCAAGCCCTGTGGCAGGATGCTTGACGCCTAACAACCGACAACACCAACGTTTCGAGGTCCGATAATAGACTGGATGTCGCAGAACGTGAATCGACGAATGAGGCAAGTGGACCAGTTAGTCGTCACCCGCGGTTGGCATCACCCCACCATAAACTCGTCGCCGTGGCACACAGCACAGAATCCTCGACGACATCACCGCCTCCCTCTAGGACTCAGACATCTTTCAAGGGAGGCATGCACAGGCCCTGGTGCGACGGAGGACGTGGCGCTTCACGCTGCGAGTCCTGCAGCGTCGCCTGGCCCTTACATGGCAAGGCGCTTGGTCTAGTGGCATGACCAACAGACTGTGCGTGCTTGTGTGTATGCGTGTGAAGTGCTGGATTTTGTGGATAACCGCATGTACGAAGTAGATAGACGGCCTGTGCGGTGACAGGCAAGGTGCAGGTAGCGGTGGTAGCCCCCCGGCCCGACCCCATCCGGGCCGGACCCCTCCGTCCCCGCACGGCCTTCGACACCGAGGGGCAGGTCGGGCACCTTCGCCCAAGTTCCTCGAGTGCCTCGAAGGACTCGAGTGCCTCGAGTAGGGCGGTGTGCTTTGCGCACGCAATGCATGTATCCATTTCCCTTCGTGACCTTCAAAAGAAAGGACGAATGCAGCACGCTCTAGGCATGTGGTTGTTCCCAGGGTTTACTTTTCTCACGTCGTCACTGGCAAAAAAAAAAAAAAAAAAAAAAAAAAAAGGAAAAAGGGACAACTGACAGGTGTTCGAGCTGTGGACACCGCACGGCTTCCGCCCGGCGGGAGCATCGCAGGACGGCAGCCACACAACCTCAACTCGGCTACTTTCGTGGTATGTAGTACCCAGTAGTCGCATCGCACTCTTCCCCGCCCGGCAGAGTCGAAAATTTGCGCGATGCCGGGAGGTTTAAGCAGGCGGCTCCGCCCGGGAAGCCGGGCGGGATCCACAGCTTAAAACCCGGTCTGTTGGAGATATACGGTTTCTTGTACGGAGTATCCCGGCACGACGCAGCAGCTGTAGCAGGAGCGTGGACTCGGGAGGCTTTGATAGCCCCGCCTTCACTCATATGCAATTGGCCTGGATGGAACTGTGATCCGGAGCACTCCTGATCATTTCACCACATAGTGCCAAGATGCTGCCAGGCTTATGAGACGACCTGTTGTTTCCATGGGATAGATCTGAGAATACGAAGTCAGAAATCTATCTTTGTGCGGAGCAGTCAGTCCGTACGTGGTGCGTGTGTACGAAACACCACGAAACACCCTCCGTTAGTATCCGTACATGAAGGTCGCGTTGAGATACTCCGTACTTCGTACCTTCGCTGCACACTAGGTACTGTGAAGAGAAGGATATAGGGTCAAGGCTTTCCCGCTGTGGAGTGCTATATCTGACCACATATGGCTGCCAGAGTTGTTGGCGAGTTCGGTGCAGTGTGCCTAACCATATACATACGAGCTATGTACTCCGTACGGTTAGAGGGTTTCGTGCTCATTCCTGGACGGTAACCGTGGCCCCGAGTCTACGATCACGGCATCGAGCGCGGCGGTCTCGGCGACTGAGAGGGTGAGACCAAACCCATCTGCGATCAGAAGTGAGGGAGAGGATATGGAAGAGAGTGCCGAATGCAACTGCGAGTCAACTGTAATGTCACGGTAGTACGCAGAGAGCTTTCTGACTCTGTCGGCAAGATCTTGCCGCCAGCCAGTCTGCAAACAGGCCAACACTGGGGGATGCGCCGCGAGGGTGAGGGTGACACTCAGAGAACGAGCCGGCCGGGGTGTCGGCTTGGAAATCGGGCCGGTCGTTCCATCATGTCGACGTTTGGAGGAGATGCTGGCAGACGTGAGTGTCAGGAAAAAAAGAAAAAGAAACCAGCATCATAATGTCGGGATTTCCAGTTGGGCTCGGAGTCGCCCAGGCCACCAGGACCGCGTCGTTGACGTCGGGTGCGCGAGGTCCGAGAGCCTCCCGGCCGCGCTCGCCGTGACGAGCCGCGATTTCTTTCGCTCTGGCGCAATCGCCGACGCTCGGACGCACGGGTCTCCACTCCACTTCCCGGGGCCAGGCTTTCCGTCCGATTACCTCTACTGGTTGGTCTCTTGCTTTTTTGACATCGCAAGTGCCCGGGTCTCGCGCTGACAAGCTCAGGCCCTGGTTGTTAAGCGTGCTTACGGAGACACAGGTCATCCTGAGCCAGGTATCAACGACAAATATCTGGTTTAATGCCGATTTGCTACACTGCGCGACGAAGACGGCATCGTGCGCGACCAGGGGCAGCGAGGTTCATGCGCCACCACCCCGTATCAGTTCATGACTCTGATATTTGCTTGCGAGCACTTCTCACGTGCAATGACAACCCCGCCCCCGACAGGTAGCAGTCAGTAACTCCGTATGGAGTCCTCTGCAGGGGTACCTTGCTCGACTGGGAAGAAGGAAGAAAGAAAGAAAGAAAAAAAAAAGGTTGGCGCAAGGTTGGCATCGAACCAGGCTATCAGGGCGCAGGACTTGAACCAAAGTGTCGTCTCCACTGCCGTTGCACTCATTGCGTGGGACTATCGATATTCATTGCTCACTTCGGCTCTGTGCGGACGCGCATCCAAAGACGGGATGTTTCCCTTCGTCATCAAACGTCGGATCTCGATGCAGTTGCGTCTGGCAACCTGTCACTGTGATGTGGCGACGGCTTGCTCCAGGTGTGCGGAGTACCGCCACAGCCTGGAGCTCTCGTCACGAAGTTCGTCGTTTGTTCTACGAAGCCAGTCCAATCAGAAGGAGGGCAGGCGGTACGGAACATGGAACACGGAGTGCTCCGTGTACTTCGTACGGTGTACAGTTGTCCGAGACCTGTTCGTCGCTTCCAGGACCGCCTGGAGAAGCAGAGTTGCACGCTGCAAGGGCAGCGTTGAACAGGGACTGGGGAACTCGAGCTCGGGCCTGACTGCTGGCGCCCGTTTGCCCCGCCGCCGTCTCCGAGGCTGCCCCCGCCCGGCCGCGGCGCAGCTCGTTCTCCCAGAGTGTTGTAATTCGTATGTACTTTAGTAGCCATCACTGGGGCATCCCGCCTTTATCATATAATATCCCACGGCCCCAGTCTCCATTTCCCAGAAGGCCATTGATCTCGCATTCAAGGGAAGGCCATCGGTGTTTTGTACAAACAACCGCTCCCGTCCTGAAAATTTCAACTACACCATTCTGCACCGTTTCACGGCTGCTTACCTAGGTCCTTAGTGAATACGACGATTTAGAGCACGTTAGAAGAGTAGGTTTTCTTGGACCTTGGTCTTGACCCAAGGCGAATGCAGGACGAGAACAAGCTCAAGTCGCCGGCCCGTCACTACTATCCTTGGGTCTGCCCACCTGGCTGATTGGACGGCGATTGGACAGAATCACTCAAAACCAACGAGGCATAGGCTTTGGCACATCCCTGCTGGCGTTTGACACCTCGGACGGACTTGGATCTGGTCGGGTCGGTTCGACGAAGAAGAAAAAGAAGGCGCAGCAGTGCCAACGACAAACCCTCCCAAGCCCGGCTCGACGACAACGAATATAACCACAAGCGCAACCGCAACGGCCAATCCGATCATCAAAGTCCTGGAGATCGATCTCTCCCAGGCCACGCGCCATCGGCCGCCTCTCGTACCATCGCATTGCTGATACCAACTTGGCCCTGAAACAAGGCGTGCTCCAGGGTTCTCCCGCGGCCTTTTTGTTACATCTTCAAGGAAACGAAAGGGAAAAAAAAAACATCAGGCGGCACTGGACTGGCCCGGGAAGATCCCGCCAAGGGGGTGCAAAAGCAAGACCTCGCCCTAAGTGGTTCTGTGGCGGTCCAAGCCAAACGCACCAGTCAGTACACGCTGCGGCCGTTACATCGTACGCGTGCCGTTAATTCCCACCACGGCCGCGCTAGCCAGTGTCTCGGGCCACTATCATCCTTGGGCCAAGCAAGTCCCCTTCTCCCACCCTGCGTCGCCCACGAGCCCTTGGTCCCTCATGTTTGGTGGTCGCTCCAGGCACAACAAGTTCGGCTTTGCTCGCGACAACCATCGGAAGCAGCTGGCGACACTGGCGACACTGCAAGAGGTAGGCCTTCTCAGCCCCGAGTCGCCGTCGCAGCCGGGCTTTGGCGACAGTGGGCTCAGAGGTGCCAACCCAGACTGGCCAGCCTACCCCAGTGCGCCAGCATCTTACACCGGGGTTGCGCATCCGGCAAAGAGTAATGTCACCCCCATCTCTTCTCCCCACACGCTCCCCCTCCCACCGTCGCTCACCGTGGCCGGATACTTTCGAGCCAATCTGTGCCGCATCCTAGCCTGTTGGTTCGATGTTACTGTTCTCCTGCCGTCTGAACCGCTTCCTGTGCCTTTCCTGTGCCCCTGCTGTGCCGTGGCCAGCTGCCTGCTAGCTAAGCCCATGGTGGATGGCCTGGGGTTTTTCAGCTGCCCCCGAGAGCTTTCGTACCCCCGCCGCCACTCTGCCTGCTTGCTATTACTTCTACTTCGTCCTTCCCAGTCTCTCACGCCCCGCAGACTGACCCAATCTGACTCGCGCTCCTGCGTGCCACCCCGTCACCAGCAGATACGTCGGTCTCTTGGCGCCTCCGCGCTCCGTCCCTTCGATCTACCGCCTCCGTCAGTTCCTCGAGGTCACGAGAGAGCGCGTCGAAGCATAGCGTCGCGTCGACCGCCATGACCACCGACCGAAGCCGCTCGCGGCGGGAGCGCACCTACGTTGGCAGTGAATGCGCCGTTTGCGAGGAGCCGCTAGAACACACCCTGAGAGGCGAGCGTATCCTGCAGTTCTCGTGCACTCATGTGTCGCACGAGGCATGTTTCTACGAGTTCATCCGCGAGATCGAATCACAATACTGCCCAACATGCAACGCGCCACTACATCTGGACACGAGCAGAGGGGGTAACGTGCTGGACATAGGTACGAGCGGATCCCCGGGCGGCGTTGCCATCTGCTCCCGCCCCTGAGGAGACTGCACGACTAACCCAACGGCAGAGAAAATCAGCAACTTGGTCCGGTCTGTATCTGTCACCGACTCGAGGTCCCAAGGTACCTCGATACCCGCGCACGCGCAGCCATGGGATGACCAGACCAGCGCCCGACCAACAAGCCGAGGCTCTGGTCCCCGAGCGAATTCGGTCGGAAACAGCCGCGAAGGGAGAAGCGGGAACACCCGAGACCCCCAGCCCGAGCGATACACTGCCGCTTCCAAACATGCGCGTAGCGACAGCGAAGCCACGGGCGTCGCTTCCTCCGGCGGCTATCCCGAGACTACGCGCAGCGGACCACATCGACAGCACGACTACGACGTGCACGCCATGGAGACAACGCTTGCAAGCCCGCGCGCCAGTACTCGCAACCCCATCCCGGCGCCGAACGTGACCGTGCGCTCCGAGTTCCCCACTATCAACCGGTCAAGACAGCAGCAGACGCTCACGTGTCTTGTCACAATCGAGGTTCCGGACAGCAAATGGCAAGCGGACCCGGAGGACCTGCGTGCTGCACCACCGCTGTCGCAAGCCCAGGTGAACGAGGGATACGCAAGACCGCCGAGCCCGGCCCGGAGCGCACCGCGCTTCTATCCCTACGAGTCCCCTGAGGTATTGGCCGAGATGACGGAGAGTTTGAGGAAACGGGTGGACAACTGGCATGGGTTGGACTTCAGCCGGTATGTGATGTCCAGCTCGGGCGGGACGGACTGTTCGAACTAACGGCGTTACTCCAACATCAGGTTCGGCAAGCTTCGATTGTACGGCACGCTGCGCGTTGGGAAGGATAAGACGTCCTGGCAGGAGCTGGAGTGCTTTCTGTTCGCCGAAATGCTCATCTGTGTCAAGGAGAAGAGGAGCTCGCTGCCGGCCGCGCAGCACTGGGACGACGCTGCGGTGCCGAGGAAGACCACAAGGTGCACGCTCAAGGGGTCCATCCTGATCAGGAAGCATCTCAACGAGGTGTCGGAAAACGGGTCTATCGACGAGAACATACTGACGCTCGGCTTGTCGGTTGCCGAGCTGCCGCATTTCCACCTCCGGTTTGAGAATCGCAATCAGCTGAAGCTGTGGCAGCAAGCGCTCCTGGACCTGAACGCCATCGAGGGCTCGCCGGTCCGCAGTCCTGACTACGACCGAGGGGACTACTCCGAGACAGAGGAGGAGGATTGGCAAAGGGGCCACCGGCCACAACGGGTATCCTCGCTGGCGTCATCATGGGGCGGGGCCAAGTCTACCACGACGGCGCCGACGGAATACACGAACCTGGCACGGAGCCCGCCGCTGCCGTCGATCCATGTGCCTGTCGATGTCGTGGTGGTCGTGCCCATCTCGGCGTCTATGCAGGGCGTCAAGATCAACATCGTCCGCGACGCGCTGCGGCTCATGGTAGCCGCGCTGGGGGAGCGTGATCGCATGGGCCTCGTCACATTCGGCTCGTCCGGCGGTGGCGTCCCGATTGTCGGCATGACGACCAAGGCATGGCCGGGCTGGGGCAATGTGCTGGGCTCCATCAAGCCTGTGGGTCAGAAGAGCCATCGCGCCGACGTGGTGGAGGGCGCGAATGTTGCCATGGATCTTCTCATGGGCCGCAAGCACAATAACCCGATCGCGACAATCATGTTGATCAGCGATGCGTCGACATCTGATGCCGACAGCGTCGACTTTGTGGTATCGCGGGCCGAGGCCGCCAAGTAAGTCTCTACCGGGTCTAGACGCGAGCAGCAAGGCCAAGACAGCCGTGCTAACACGGGCGTTCAGGATTACCATTCACTCCTTTGGTCTGGGCATGACGCACAAGCCGGACACGTTGATCGAGCTGTCGACGCGAACCAAGGCTTCGTACACGTACGTGAAGGACTGGATGATGCTTCGCGAATGTCTTGCCGGCTGTCTCGGTGGCGTGCAGACGCTTTCCCACCAGAACGTCAAGTTGAAGTTGAAGTTACCCGAGGGATCGCCAGCCAAGTTCCACAAGATCAGCGGCGCGTTGCAGATCACCAAGCGCGCGACAGGTCGCGATGCCGAGGCGGCGCTTGGCGATCTGCGCTTTGGCGACAAGCGCGACATCCTCGTACAGCTCGTCATCGCGCCGGACAATGCGTCGCAAGACCAGCTGCCACAGGATCCCTGGGACAACATCGTGTCCGGTCTGGAGGCGCTCGGGGGTTCGATGGACCAAGACGATCAGCGGATCGCTTCGGTCGAGGAGGTTCCCCTCCTCCAGGCCGACCTGATGTGGGGCGACATCCTCAGGGACGGGTCAACACAACACACCAGACCGTCGCTTCTGGCCATCACAATGCTCCCCGGCTCGTCCGGAAAGAGGGCGTGGGGCAACACAGCGCCGATACCGCCACTGCCCAGCATTGTTCAGCGGCGCATGGAGCTCCTGACGTCGGACATGTTGACGAGGGCGTTGACGCTGGTGAGCCGCGGTCAACACGACCGGGCGCACACACTGTTGAACGAGACGAGGTCGATACTGAAAGGCCTGGGCAAGGGCGGACTCCCCCCCGTGCCGCCACCCGCGCCACATAAGCAGTCGGCGCCATCGACTCCGCATCCCCTCAACGACGGGTCTCCCACGGCCACGGGTACACCGGACGGGAAACGCACGCCGTCGCCGGCGGCGTCGGCCACCTCGGGCCCGCCCGGGACTGGTGCACCCCAGGGCATCGCGCGGAGTCGGTCCACGGATGGGCTCATGGGCCCGGTGGCGGCCGGCATCGACGCGGCAACGGTGGCGGCGCTGGACGCGGAGCTCGAGAGCAGCCTCGAGTGGATCAACCACCCGGCCGTGTTCGGGCGCGACAGCCGCAAGGCGGTGCTGCAGGCCATCGGCGTCATCAGCTCGCAGCGTGCCTTTACCTTCCGCTCGCCCGTCGAGAGCCTCTGGGCGGGCCGCGTGAGCGGGGTGCGGCGACTGACAGCGAAGAGCAGGGAATGGCGCGAGGAAGGCGGCGGCGAGGTGGGCATCACGGAAGAGTCGTGAAGCTAGACAGCATACGCATGGTTCCATGGCTTGCGGCACCCTTTGTTCTCGCGACGGGAGCCTCGGGCCCTTGTCAAAACATGGTTTGGGCGACTGCTGGTTGGGATGGTCACCGAGAGGCATTTCGGACCCGGTGTACACGGCGAAGAGCATGGAGAAAGGGCCGGGGGTTATGTACGGGACGTGATGGTTGTGCAGCATTTGGATACCTATACCATTCTGTTTCTTCTTTCCTGTGCTTGCTAGCCACACATGTATTCATCGGCCCTTTTGATTTCTCTCTTTCTTTCTTTTTTTTTTTTCTCTTTCTTTTTTTTCTTTCGCTTTGTCGTGTGTGTGTATATATATATTTATATATATACATTATTCATGTATTCATGTATATACCCCTCAGTATGGGTAGTCCGTGTGTCCGCTGCCACTACCTCTGTTGGCAAGCACACAGGAGATTGGATTCCGAGGTCATTTCCGTCGGCTTTCCTTGACTCAACTTCCGCGCTTGCCGCCGAAGTCGGGGCCCACAGGTACCAAGGTACTTTGTCTTTTCGCCGTTATCTGATCATCGATCTTTTTTACTCTAGGCATGATAATCGCCCGTCCCGCAAAGTCAGACAGACCAGGGGTTGTCGGGGGCCCGTGTGTGACGTACTCTTCTTTCCGTCATTTCCGACGCCGGCGCCACACCCGTTCTCCATGACCGACGCATCAGAAGACGTCGTCGCCGACAGCGCGGCGGGACCGTGCTCGTCCGAGACGCAGGATGGCGTCAAGCAGATCGAGGCCGTGTCCATGGTGTGGTCGCAGTGGGGTCTTGTGTTTGCATACGTCGGGTGCGTGCATGAGACGATGGACTGGACTGACTGGACTGACTGGACTGACTGGACTGACTGGACTGACTGGACTGACGGACCATATATCCTCTTTCTCATCT
The DNA here is from genome assembly GCA_029339225.1 of Phyllachora maydis. Lineage (NCBI taxonomy): Eukaryota > Fungi > Ascomycota > Sordariomycetes > Phyllachorales > Phyllachoraceae > Phyllachora > Phyllachora maydis. The sequence continues at coordinate 6,426,621 of JAQQPM010000003.1, forward strand.
CGCTGCCAGCATCTTCCTCATGTCGTTCACCACGTCCCTGGAAGGCCAGGTCACCCTGCCCCTGTCGGCCTTTGCCGTCAGCGAGTTCAAGACGCACTCCCTCATCTCGACCGTCTTCGTGGTGCAAGGCATCATCAATGGTACGTGGCCGGCCAGCCGGAGGGAGGGGCGCTACACCGTGAGACAGCGTGACGGCGCCACATGCTCACCACGCACCGCGCTGCTGCTGCTGCTGCTGCTGCTGCTGCTGTTTCTGCTGCTGCTGCTTCTGCTGCTGCTTTAGCCGTCATCAAGCCACCCATGGCCAAGCTGGCCGACGTCTTCGGTCGTCTCGAGGCCTTTTCCGTCTCGGTCCTCTTGTGCGCGCTGGGCTACGCCCAGATGGCCGCCTCGCACAGTGTCCAGACCTACGCGTCGGCCCAGATCTTCTACTCGGCCGGCGGCACCGGCCTGCAGATTCTCCAGCAAATCTTCATCGCCGACACCAGCACCCTGCTCAACCGTGCCCTCTTCTCCAGCCTGCCCGACACCCCGTTCCTGGCGACCGTCTGGATCGGTCCGACCATCGCCTCGGCCCTCCTCGCCGTCACCACGTGGCGCTGGGGCTACGGCATGTGGGCTGTCATCCTCCCACTCACCTTCCTGCCGCTGGCTCTGAGCCTTTTCCTGAACCGGCGGAAGGCCTGGAGATTGGGCTTGATCGCGAGGAGGCACAGCTACCGCGACTTCTCAGGCCCGACGGCCCTCAGGACCCTCTTTCTCGACCTGGACATTGTCGGCATCCTCATTCTCAGCGGAGCCTTTGCCTTGATCCTGTTGCCGCTGACGCTCGCCTCGAGAGCCCAAGATACGTGGCAGAATCCCGGCATCGTCGGCCTCATCATCCTGGGCATCGCCCTGCTCGCCGCATTCCCCGTCTGGGAGTCGCAGCCCAAGCTGGCGCCGCATCCTCTCATACCCCTGGACCTCTTGAAGTCGAGGAAATTCTGCGCAGGCTGTGGCATCGGATTCTTCTACTTTAGTACGTCACTCCCCGCCTCCGTCTCGTGTGGTTGACGTGCGTGCTGAACAAGAACAACAGTGGTTTTTTACATGTCGGTCCAGCCCTACTTCTATTCCTACCTCCTCGTCGTCCACGGCCAGTCCGTCTCCGCCGCCGGCCGCATCACGCAAACCTTTTCCTTCGCCGCCACCATGGCCAACATCGCCAGCTCGCTGCTCATCCAGCGCACGGCGCGTTGCAAGCCCTTCCTGGTCGCCGGCGCCGCCGTCTACCTGGGCGCGACCCTGCTCATGCTGCGCCTGCGCACCGCGGCCTCGTCGGTGGCGTTGCTCATCGCCGCCCAGGCCGCGCTCGGCATCGGCGCCAGCCTGCAGCACCTGCCGGCGCAGCTGGCCGTGCAGAGCTGCGCCACGACGCACCAGCAGGTCGGCGCCGCCACCGCCGTCTTCCTGACCCTCGTCGAGGTCGGCGGCGCCGTCGGCGCCGCCGTCTCGGGCGCCGTCTGGTCCAGCCTGGTCCCCGCCAAGCTGGCCCGCTACCTGCCGCCCGGCGTCGGCCCCGCCGAGGCCCACGACATCTACGCCAGCGTCATCAAGGCGTGCTCGTACGCCGCCGGGTCGCCCGAGCGCGAGGCCATCAACCGCGCGTACCAGGAGACCATGACGGCGCTGCTGACCGTGGCCGCGGGCATGTGTGTGCCGCTGCTGCTGCTGAGTCTCGTGATGGAGGACACGAGGCTCGATCGGGCCGATCAGCACGTGAGGGGGCGGGTCATCGGCGGGGGTGTCACGCTTGCGACGGCCACGGCGACGACGACGTCGAACCACGCCGAGACAGGACCCGCCAGGAGAGCTGGACTGGGCAGGTCCTGGCTGGCTCGGGACTTCCGGCGACGAGTCACGCAGGAGCCGGGCGCTGAGAATGAGCGGACCGGTCTTGTAGCGCGTCACAGAGAATAAAGGGGGGGCAAGGGGAAGGAAAAGGGAGCTGGGATAGATGCCGAGGTAGATGGTGCAGGCGACTGCTGTTCTCAAGATGTGTTCCTTCGTCCGGCTACATCGCTTTGATTTCGGCATTGATTGCACGACACACACACACACATATCTACATCATAGGGACGGGGCTGTACACATGGCATAGCGATGGGATGCAGAATGCGACGGTCCCCAAGATCAAGACCCGCCGACAGAGGGCATCTGCACAACCTATAAACGGATCCATGATAGGCAAACATGGATGCATCTGTTTGACCGCAACGAGTCATACGGTCATGGAACCCTTCTCCAAGTGGAAGCCGGCGCCGTCGAGTCGGTCCACGTAGCCTTGGCCCAGGCTGGCGGGCGTGTAGACGCCGCCATGCTCGAGGTTGTGGTCGCCCTCCAGCAGGGTCCGGGCGGCTTCTGCCATGAGCACCGCAGTCACTGGGTCTCGCCTTAGCCAGTCTCTCCTCTGCTAGCCACCATGCGAGCACTCACACGGCCCGGGTCGTGTTCGTGTGCCGGGACCGGACCGGGGCTGGGGAGGAGAGCAGAGCAGGAACTCACAATGATAGGCCGAGCCCTGGTACCGAGCCCGACAGCAGGCAACCTGCCTGCCACCACCGGCGCCCGCTCCGTCCACGTCCGGGGCAGCCAGGCCGCGCACCTCCAGGCCAAAGTCCCTGGCGCGCTCGTCGGACGGGCCGTCGCCGGGCTGGGAGACGAGGCGGCGGGCCAGGTGGCGCAGCGGCGAGGCCAGCAGCAGGGCCAGGACGGCGAGGGCGAGGTGCACGGCGGCGCCGTGGAGGCGGCCGCGGGCGCGCATGTGCATGCGCCAGGCGAAGCGCGGGCCGTAGCGGGCGGCGCGCAGGGCGGGCTCGGACGCGAGCAGGCCCCAGGTGCGCTGCACGATGGGCGCGTCGGCGCGCGCCGACGGCGCCGTCGTCTGCAGGCCCAGGCCGGGCACGACGAGCAGGCCCGTCAGCGCGCGCAGCAGGGACCGCGGCGGCGGCGCGAGGGGGGACGCGGCGCCGGGACCGCGGGCGGGGGGCGCCACCGGGGAGAGGGCGTAGGGGGCCATGGAGCGGCGCAGCTCGGAGAGGGTGAAGACGTCGAAGAGGGTGAAGAGGGTGGCTAGGGTGCCGCCCGATGGGGCGCCCCTGTGGTGGTGGTAGGGTTGCGTCGTCAGTTCCCGTTCCCAGGCCGCAGGCCGAGAGAGAGAGAGAGAGAGAGAGAGAGAGAGAGAGAGAGAGAGAGAGGGAGAAGGAGAGGAAGAGGGAGAGGGAGAGGGAGAGGGAGGGAGAAGGAGGAGAAACACACGTAATGTCATGCAACGAGACAACAACGTCGCTCACCGGCGCGCCGTCAAACAGCTCGCGGACAGCGGCGGCCAGCACCCAGGTGAGGACGTCTGCCACGGCCGACTCGACGCCGCACTGGGGCACGAGGATGGCGCCCGTCTGCTTGGCCGTCTCCTCGTAGCGGCGGATCATGCGCGCCACCCAGGGCACCTCGCCCGTCGCGTCGACGTAGTGCGTGCCGTGGTGGGCGCAGGCCCTGAACACGCCCTCGCCGTACTTGCCGAACGGCCCGACCGTGGTGACGAGGACGAATGTCTTCTGGGCCAGGGCGCTCAGGTCGGCCTCGTCGAGGCTGCACACCTCGATGGCTGGCCGTTGCCCATCGGCATTCAGGCATTCGCATTTGTCCGCCACGCTTTGCAACTTCGCCCGCGAGCGGCCTGCGACGGCCCATTTCATATTTGTCGGGAAATGAGCGGCAACATGCTGGGCCGTGAGCTTGCCCGTGTATCCTGACACCCAAACGTCCTCGGCTCAGCGGATTGCCAACTGCATTGGCACGGGACCACCCAGTTTTAACTCATCTTGATGCTTACCTGTCGCCCCAAAAATCACCACGTCGTACTGGCGGCCGTGCTGTGTGGACGGCATGTTGTCCAGCCGGAGACTGATGATGCCTTTTGCTTTGGACAGAATCACAGGGGGGGACGGGTTGGACCACCAGAAGACAACTCGGCCTGTTAGGAGCTTGGACTGAAGCAGTCGACTGCGTAACGCCACGGGACATGCAGGTTTCATCTAACGACCCTCGAGGCCAACCTTTGGCCACTTTACAGATTCGAGACTTCCGTGGAATGTGCTGGAAAGCTTCTGATCATCCGTTCAGACATGCAGCGAATACATCGACCATCAGGGCCGTCGCCGTCGCCATTGCCCGCCGCTGGACGGTGGAGACTGACTGCAGGGCATCATGATTTATCGTGTTACTCGCTATTGTTTCGGCGTGGCCAAGCTCTCGCCACCCCAAGCGAAACCACCTTGAGCCCTTGTGTCCGAGCCCCCGCCCCCCTCCAATGACACCGAGGCCGATACGCAAGGAAAATACGCCCACCCAGTCTGCATCCCCTCTCTACTTAAGTCTCCGCAATTTCTCGAAGACGACGAAGGGTAGAGCGCATCGCAGCCGCCGCAGGTGTACTAGAAGACATGTCAATCCTTGTCATCCTCGCACTGAGCTCATGCCTGAACCAACGTACGAAACAGTGTAGGCACCACCCGCCGTTGTCCTCTTGCAAGACTTGCACTCCCAGATTCCGACTGCGGTGCGCTTGGTCGAGTTCTTGCCGCAGAAAGTGCAGACGTAGCGTGAATGTTCTATGCGACCAGTGAGCTTTGATATCACCGAATCTGGAGCCCAGGCTTGGACATACGGCTGATTTCCTGCTTCCTGTAAGCATGTTAGCAGGCGGCCAATCCAGGTTTCGACGGGTTCTGTCGCACAAGAGACTCGAGGGTTCCTTTCACAAGATACTTACTTTACCAGCTTCCTGAGAGAGGCACCATAACCTGCTCGAGTCAGCGACTGTCCCCAAGACGAGCATGGGTACGTTGACGACGCATCTCCGCGTCACTGCAAAAGGTATCACAGGCATCCCGAAACTGTCGCACTCGTGGGGAGCCTGCAGAGCTCCGTAACTCATCTAGTCGTCTTTCCGTGTCGTCGCTTTCGTGTTGGCCGCCGTGTCTCGCGGACATGGTCGTCGACATATCCAATTCATACTCTACTTACGTGTGCCGTATTTGCCGGTAACGCCGACCTTCTTGGTGCGCTCTGCAAGGTGGAAGCGGTGGTCAGTTCTGATGTTACATCTGCCGGAATGCCGTAAAATGTCTCACTCACTGGACATTTTTACTGTTTCGACGAGGCTGTAGCTGGCAGAGAAGATTGACTTCGCAGTCAAAGATGGTCGTCGATGGGGTGGTGTCGCGGGGTGATGGACGCGAAATATTTTGGATATTCCGGGTTGTGCGTCCAAGGACCTGCCGGCCCGTCGCAGCTGGCTGGTGCTCCCGGCAGCCAATGATTACGTAGGCTAGCCCCGCAACGTCAAGCCACTAGGTTTCCAGTCTGTACTATGTTCAACGGCACGAAATAAGCCTCATCGATACCTCCAGAAACCAAAATCCCCTACCCATGTGTAGCAGATATTCTCTTTTCTGACATGTCCAACTACTGGCAATTACCCGCAATGACCGGCGAACCTGAGGTGAGACAATGTATGATGAAGTGACCTACGAACTGTGCAGTCTAAGGCGAGAATCAGTGAACAGCAGACCCAATATGGTCGAAGCCCAAGGCTGCTATCCTGAACTGGCGCCCAGAGAACAACGCAATACCTTGATGGGGTGGCGCACACACAGAGCGCGCCATATCCTCGCGCAGCCAACTGTCACTAGAAGAAGGCAATGAGTAGTAGTTCCGCGGCTGAGTTGCACCTCGTCCTGCCCTCTCTTGTACGTACACGGTCGGTCGTACACGTCTACGATGCGCAATAATCTTGACATGGGCTGATCCGCAAGATCTCATGCGAGACGCGTGATGACCTCGAGGCAGCACTCGGCGCCATTACTTGCGCCAGGATCGACTGGGAAGTAAGAAAGCCAAGATGCACGTGTGCCCCCTATCCAAATTTGGTGCAAGTCAGCAGATACTGGACAACGTGACTGCGTGGTCCCTTGGCCCGAAGCGCGCGGTGCACATCAGGGACACCTAGCTGCTATCGAGCATCTTTGACTCACGGATCGCCACTGACGGCAGTCGAAGTGGCGGTGGTGACGGCGATTGATAAATTGAACTGGGAATATGGGATCCGGCCGTTGCAAGCTGGGTTCTGGCCTCTGTGCTAAAAGTACTCCGTCACTCCGTACTTACTTGGCTACACTTCGTATGAGCTCAGCAGCCCCGTTTCCTGTGCTTCCGTCCGCTCTTTTGTTAGGTGTGTCAGGCTAGAATTAGGTACCTTGCCTAGAACCTACCTACCCACCTCTGTACTCCCTACAGCTTTCTTCCTTTTTTTCCAACACCCTTATTTTTTTCACCCCGCCCCCCACTCTGGGCCGCCGCAAGTCACGAGCAGCCCAGATTGATACCCACCTGACGGCCAGTCCAGCCAAGTGTTGCCGCCTGCCCGCGCACTGCAAAGCACCGCCGCCCGCACCGCCGCGACTTTTCCCGCTCTGCAACCGAAAACCGAAGCGCGGCGTGCGGGTCAACCTACGCATCCATCACTGTCGGAATCCAAACACAGCTTCTTTCGTCTCCGTCTCCGAGTATCTCGACGTGCCCGGCGCCGCATTAAATCGCCAAAATTCCCCCGCAGCCTGCAGATCCATTTTCATGAGTTCTTCACTCTCCTCCAAACTTTATCCGCGAAAAACTTCCCAAACCTGCCGTTTAGCATGGCCGATCAATGCATTGTGTGTCTAGAGAACCTGGACATCGAGCCAGCGGTGGCCCCACTGTTCCCCTCGGCGGGAGACACATCACCAGGGCGGCAGGGTCTTGCCACCGCGACCACGAATGCGCAATTGAGTACAGATGTTGTCATGGGCGGGACGCATCGGAACGGTCATGTCCAGACAAATGTGGCTCGCATCGAAGTTTGCGGTCATTTTCTGCACGACACCTGTCTGCGGGAATGGACAACACAAGCAAACAGCTGCCCCATTTGCCGCCAAGCTTTCCACAAAGTGGACGTGTATGACCAAACCGGAGGTACGAACTCCTGTTTGCATCTTGCTCCCTTGGTGAAGCCTTGGAAAGCTGGCATGGCGACTGACGGGTTTCAAATCCACAGGAACGCTCCTTTCGTCGTACGAGGTCGAGGATCGGAAACAAACGCAGGAGTTCGACTTCCAAACATGGCTCGTAGACAACCCTGGTGAAGAAGAGGAGGAGCCCTCGAGGCCATGCCCCGTTTGCGACCTGGCGGATCGAGAGGACGTCCTCCTCCTGTGCGATGCCTGCGATACTCCGTACCATACCTACTGCATCGGCCTCGACGATGTTCCCAGTGGTCATTGGTACTGCATGGAGTGCGCTGATGCTCTAGGACACCAGTCACAGGCCGTTGATCGTGCCCACAGCCCAGAACCGACTCGCGAAAGCGGTCTCACCGTGGAAGAAGAAGAGGAGGTGCTGCGGAATAGACGCACAGAGCGGCCTTCGTACCTGCCTCGGACCCGGGCAAGCATGCGGCGAGCCAGGCGACGAGCCAACTCTGATTGGTGGCAAGGAGTCTGGGGTCAGATCTCTGGCCGGGTGTTGAATGCTCTTGATCTGGACCTTGATCTCGAGTATCAAGACGAGGACGACGAGCACGCCGCGGCGTTGCAGGGATATCGTCGGTCGCAGCAACGGCGTCAACGTGAGGTGCGAGAACACCAGCAGTGGCAACAGCGTCTCAACATCGCAAGTCGCCTGGGCGCTCGGGATGTGTTCGAGCATAACATGCCTCGGGCCGTCAGTCGCCGCGTCATTCCGGCTCAGCGTCCCGCACCCATCGAGACGCGAGAGGAACGGAGAGCTTGGGGTGCTCTCGAGCGCGCCCGAGAAAGCGATGTCCTCCCGACCCCGAATAGTCGCAAGAGAAAATCGCGCTCCTCCACTGTCGAGCCAGAGGCTCACGAAGAGCCTGAGAGGAAGCTGAAACGACCCAGGACAAGGAGAATGCCCACGCAAGCTGGGGATTCTTCAGCTTCCAAAGAGACCGTGCCTGCCATTGGCCTGTCCCAGGCAGGTCCCCGTGGCTCAGCATCGAGATCCTCGAGAGCCGCAGACACGGTTGCCAGCGCGGTCACGCCGTCCTTCTTGTCGTCGCTGCTGCGTGAGGTGGAGACGACCTCGCCACTGGAAGAAGACAGTGACAGAGATTTCCTTGTACCGTATGCAGGTGGTTACCCGGCGTCGTCGCCTGCGGCATCGCCGACACCGTCTGGACTCAACAGCCCGCGAGCTTCGCCCATCGCGTCACCGCTTCATCGCGTGGGTTCTCCTGTGAAGAGCAGCCGTCCAAGTTCACCGAGCTCGACGCTGAGCTCTATCATCGGACCAAGTTACCCGCCGGCAAATTACTCGCCAAATCGATTTTCTCCCCCTCGGCACGTGGGGGCTGAGAAACGATCATGTCGGTCTTCTCCAGAGAATAGTGATTCGGAGCCTCGTGGCCGTCGAGTGCACGTTCCGGACTTGAGACAGCCACGTCCAAGACGGACTCACCCCATCAAGCTCTCACACTCGGCAGACGCGGCGCCCTCCAAGAGCTTGTTGCCTCGTGAGGTCAAGGAGAGCATCAATCGCTTCGTTCGCGATGCTCTTCGCCCGCACTGGACAAGCCAGAGCTTGACCACCGAACAGTATGCGGACATCAACCGCAATGTGTCGCGAAAACTTTACGAAGACGTGACAGACGCCGCGTCGATTGATGACGACACAAAACGTGCCTGGGAGCGTCTTGCCATTCAAGAGGTGGATCGCGCCGTTTCCGATATGAAGGCGTAAACCTACATCTTGACTATTTCCTGACCATCATTTCCACTTGCAAAGCGGGACGTTCGCCTGTCATGATCGACGATACGGTACGGCGTTTCACGAGAATTCGAGCAATTGGGGGGCAATGTCGGAGTCCGTTCGAGAGATACCCGAGGAGTCATATCGGTGGGCATGTGGAATTAAACATCAGTATGGGCATTTGGTCCCGATGTGGTACGATCGACTCGTTCACCTATTGTTGTATCTAGGATTCATCTCGAATGGCCCTGGGTGCGTCGTGTTCTCGACGGCAATTATAGTCCATGCGCGCTGCGTGCAACCGGCTATAGTGTTGATGTTGGGGAGCGATGGTGTTTCCAGTCGACTCGAGAAGACCTGGCCACATGTACAGAATCTTGATCGCTGTAATTTGTCCCGTCAGATAGGGAACGAGCCTTGATTCTCGAGCCTCCTTGTGCGCCGGTCATTGTGTGCCTGGCGGTGGGAAGACCTGGCCGGTTGCAGGTCCAAAGTTAGCAACGCAGCAATGCTGACTCCTCTTGCAAGTAAGGCCATCAAATTTCAGATAAACTGCAGCGAAAAAGAATATTTTGCATCGCTGTAGATCATTCGATCGCTCGCATAGTACGTATGATGACCGTATTCAAGAGGGTTTCGAGCGCTCGACCGCAGGGTTCGCAACGGGCATAGTAAGCTTCTCGCGTTTGTGCCCGTGAGGACACAGTTGAATGAAATGGATTGTGAGCAGAATCTATCTAACAGAACCCGGTGGAGGTAGCGCAGGTGCCGCTAGCGAATTCGTCTGCTCTAGGATTTGATATCGGCACGCGTAAATGGTCAGGACGACATGGTGGTTGAACCGTCTTGATGATAAGGATTTGTGCCTTGCGAAATCAAGAAGAAAGATTTAGAACCGGCTGCGTAGTAGGCATTAAATCTCTTCGATAGAGGACCCCACCTTCGTGTCTGGTCACGTGATATAGCTGATTGCAAGCTGGTGGGACACTGTGGTGCGGAGCTAAGGAAAAAAAAGTTGCACGGACAGGTGCCGCGACTTTCAAGATCGGAGAGATTGCCAACATCTATGATGACGGCCGCTTTTGGCAGTGGTGGGCGAGCTGCATCAGCTTTGATGAGAGGTACATCTTTGTTTTCGCCTGGACTAAGTGACCACAGCTCACGCCCAGCGTAACAGGCTCTCGGAGAACTTGCACTCGATGCGCCGCCCATGGAACGCAGCCTTCACCACACCTCTTGCGGCCTTACTCTGAAGCCAGCGTCGCCGCAACAGTACCCCTGTCGACCGTACCTCCCCCTCTCTCTGATGCGGTCATACCGCCTGTTGCGCAGCCGAAAACGAGCTCACCCTACCACATACGGTCCGGTCTAATCCTCACGCGGCCGCCGCTGTTGACACGCGAGCAGACGCCCTTCGAGTCGGCCTTCTACCTGTATCAGAAGCGACTGAATGAACGGCTGTCGGCTCCATTCCGCAGGGCCTTCTACTTCCGCCAAGATACGGCCGCAGACCTGGACTGGCGTTTGAAGCACCAAGAGCGCGAGGGCGTCGCCGGCAGGGACATTGGCCGTTACAAATCGCGCGGCCGCCTGTCGTGGAACGACGAGCTGCTGATTGGAAGTGCAACGAGCGATCCGGCCCAGGTTGTCGAGAAGCTCGTCCAGGACGCCGAGATGCGGGTGAGCGAGGACGGTGAGGTGATCGCCCCCGAGGATCGCGTGAAGCTCGAGCGGCCGCGGCCGCGACGCACGGAGGCAGATGAAAATGGTGACGTGAGGAGGCTAGACCGGGCACTAGATCAAACGCTATACTTGGTGGTCAGGAGGGGAAAAGGCGAGAGTGCTACCTGGGGCTTTCCGACCGGAGCCGTTAAAACAGATGAGGCATTGCATGAGGTGAGTTGTGTTCCTGATTCTCGCACGTTGAAATCCTTGCAGTGTGTGTGGACATGGTCTGACCGAGCAACTACTACAGACCGCCGAAAGAGTGCTCGCGGAATCAGCCGGCGTCAACATGAACACCTGGATCGTCGGACGCCATCCAGTGGCTCACTACTCGACCAAGCCTGTCTATAGAGAAGACGGCAAAACGTTGGCACAGAAAGGGAACAAGGTGTTCTTCCTCAAGGGAAGAATTATGGCCGGTCAAGCCGACCTGAGCAGCAACAGACGCGGTCTCACGGACTTCAAGTGGCTGACAAAACACGAACTTGAGGAGCAGCTACCCTCCAGTTATTACTGGAGACTGAGAGGTATGATGGCGGAGAGGTGATACAAGACGGCAATAGTGTGAGAGTGTATCATTCATGTACTCGCGTGTATATTATCATATCCAGCCGTGTGACCTCAGGTCGATGATTTTTTCGCTTTCCTTTACAGCGCGCGCCCAAGTTGCAATGTGCAGTTGAACGGCCAAGCCACAACTGCGGAATACCTCGGATGTCTGGTGTCTGCATGTACCAGAACAGACGAAGAAGATCAATCGTTGACCTTACCGTCTCAAAAGTTTGGGATCAGCTGACTGAAGCATAATGTGGTATCGGATCCGGTGTCGACCCGGGCAGAAGGCGCTCGGATTTGACCAAACTGCTCCTTCGTACACAGGGGCAGCATCTGTAGAGCGAAGGCTCCGTGGGTTGACTATCTCGGCCGCTCATTTTGACGATTGATGGGCGGTGGCGTGATGGAACAACATCACCCAGGGGTACATTTACCACGGGCACCAAAGCAGAGGTCCAACGGTTCACGTCACGCCCGTCTGAGCGCTTACATCGGGAAGTTTCCTTTTGGCATACCCGTCGGTGGCGGAGGAATAGGGGTGAGTCGCGTTCATTGTCGAGACACGGGCGGGGTGTTATCTATGTGGAAAAGCTCCCTCCGCCCGATAAGGATGAGATAAGAAAAAAGTAGTGCAGTGAAGAGGTACACTTACACACTCCAGCGTCGAGATCACGCGCAGGAAAAAAAGCAGCCAAGCCGTAGACCCTCAAGCACAAGTGCCCAGCATGGCAACTACAATAGAGCAGGCGGAATCTCCGCACAAGACGTTTGACACAATCTTGACGCTAGATTTCGGGTGAGTGAGGAATACCGGTCCCTTGTCCCAAACGTGTTGATCGTTGTTGACTGCCTCCAAGTACGCGGCAAGGGGAGGGGGGGAAGTGTGCCATGAGCCGGAAGCCTGACGGTTCACAGGTCACAGTACACGCATCTCATCACTCGGAGACTGCGCGAACTGAACGTCTACTCGTAAGCCGCCTTGAAGGCCATGTGGCCGTGGCCGGACTTGCACCGCAACACAGGGCAGCACTGATTATATGCTAGTGAGATGCTACCATGCACTCAAAGGCTGGCTGATCTGGGCTGGACGCCAAAGGGCATCATACTCTCGGGAGGCCCATACAGCGTCTATGACAAGGACGCACCGCACGCAGATCCCGCCTACTTCGAACTCGGAGTCCCCATCCTCGGCATTTGCTACGGGTGAGTTTGAGTGCCCGGCAGATTCAACTGGCAGTCTGAGATTCTGAAAATTGTTTGTCTCGTGGTAGCCTTCAAGAGATTGCCTGGAGACTCGCAAAGGACAACGTGGTTGCCGGCACCGAGCGGGAGTACGGTCACGCCGAACTCAGGGCTTACCGGCACGACATTCACGTCAATCGTCTTTTCCAGGGTCTCGAGGACAAAGTCACCGTCTGGATGTCCCACGGGGACAAGCTGAGCCAGGTCCCGGCCGACTTCCACACGATTGCCACCACCCAGAATTCCCCGTATGCCGGAATTGCTCACCATTCCAAGCCTATCTATGGCATCCAGTTCCACCCAGAGGTCAGTCACACGCCGCGGGGCATTAAGCTGCTCGAGAACTTTGCCGTGGGCATCTGCGGCGCCCGGCAGAATTGGACCATGACCAACTTCATCGACCGAGAGATCACGCGCATCCGCAATCTGGTCGGGCCGCGCGGCCAGGTCATCGGTGCGGTCAGCGGCGGCGTCGACTCGACGGTGGCGGCACGGCTGATGAAGGAAGCCATTGGCGACCGGTTCCACGCCGTCTTGGTTGACAACGGCGTCATGCGGCTGGGCGAGTGTCCCCAGGTGCAGGAGACGCTTGCCGAGCACCTGGGCATCAACCTGACCATCGCGGACGCCGGCGACAAGTTCCTGGAGGGTCTGCGCGGCGTGTCGGAGCCGGAGCAGAAGCGCAAGATCATTGGCAACACCTTCATCGACATATTCGAGGAGCAGGCGATCCGGATCGAGAAGGAGGCCGGAAATTCGGACAAGGCGGGCCGGGTCGAGTGGTTCCTGCAGGGGACGCTGTACCCGGACGTGATCGAGTCGATCTCGTTCAAGGGGCCCAGCGCCACCATCAAGACGCACCACAATGTCGGCGGGCTGCCGAAGCGCATGATGGAGGGCCAGGGCTTGAAGCTGATTGAGCCGCTGCGCGAGCTGTTCAAGGACGAGGTGCGCGAGCTGGGGCGGCAGCTGGGCGTGCACGAGGACCTGGTCATGCGCCACCCCTTCCCCGGGCCGGGCATCGCCATCCGCATCCTGGGCGAGGTGACGGCCGAGCGGGTCGAGATGGCGCGCAAGGCGGACCACATCTACATCTCCATGATCAAGGAGGCGGGCTTGTACAACCAGATCAGCCAGGCATATGCCGCTTTGGTGCGTGTTTCGTCGGCATGGCCACGACAGTCCCCACCCCTGTGGCAGAAAGTGTTGCTGACAGGCAGGTGCCTTTGCCACAGGATCCCAGCCGAGCGGTCGGGGTCATGGGTGACAAACGGGTCTACCAGCACATTATCATACTCCGGGCCGTGGTGACGACGGATTTCATGACGGCGCACGTGTTTCATTTCGACTGGGACTTTATCACCAGGGTGTCGACCAGGATCATCAACGAGGTCGACGGCGTTTGCCGCGTCGTGTATGACCTGTCGAGCAAGCCACCGGGCACTATAGAGCTGGAGTAGAAGAGGCAGGAGGGGCGGAGTGGTTTTGTCTGGGGGAGGGGGGCGGCTCACACGGGCGGCAGACAAGCTTTTCTCTGACAGCTGGCCAGAGGGACAGATAAACATAGCTGACCCCTGATGCGAAGGCCAGGCGAAATGACACAATGACACTGAAGGTGTCATTCGCGCGCGTACCCCGGCCACCACGGCGCCTCTAGCTGCAGCAGCAAGTCAGGGGGAGGGGAGGGGGTCCTCGGGCGATTGGCGGTGAAGGGCTTGAGAGTGAAGGCGGCTGCTCGCTCAACAAGACAGGATTGCTGTCAGCCTGTCGACTTACCAAGACCTGGCAATCTGATGGCGCCGTACTGGCCGCCCGTTTCCATTGCCGACCGGCAGAGGCCGGTCGTAACGTCGAGGCCAAGCGTCTGGTGCTATCGGTGGCTAGTACGACTAGAGGTGCGGGACGTCAAATTTGAGAGGCAACCTCGAGATTCCGCGGCTAGCATATCCCCACTTCTCTCCGGTTAGCCTTGTCTCTCAAGAGACGGTGAACGCAGGCTGGGTCGCGCTGGGTCGCGCTGGGTCAGGAGCTCCCCTTGTACTTGATTTCCCTTTTGACTTTCTCCCTTTTGACATCGACGGGCGCGCCGTGTCGTTGGGAGTCGGCCGTTCAGGTCTTCTTTTTTTGTTAATTTTTTTTTCATCTCTCTCCCCACTCACGATTCCGCTGCCGACAGTCGCCCTCTCCTTCTGCCTGTCTGTCGTTCAATCGTTCCTGTCCTTCCTTCCTCCCCCACGCTCGTTTGGCTCTGTCATCTTTCGCAATTTCCCATCCTTCTCCTTCGGACTTGCCCATCGAGACACGGACCCAAAGCGGACACAACAAGCAGACATGGAACAAAAGTCGATTGAGCCGTGAAGCGCCCCGGCCCGAGCCATGACGACGCCGCCTGACCCACAGCATGACCGGCCGGAGCCCCTCCGCGAGCGATCGCTGTCGCAGATCAACAAGCTTGCCATCCGCATCGTCCCGTACACGCCGCCTCGGCTCGCCTCGGTTGCCGGCAGCAGTGCCGAGGACGGCGCGCCGAGCCCGGCGTCTTCCCACTACGGCCACGGCCACGGCCACGGCCACGGTCGCGCGCTGTGCTCGCCCTCAAGTGCAGCAGGAGGGCAAGATGATGAGAGATACGCATTGGCCGGGGGCTGGGGTGCCGGGGTTTCAGCCACGAAACTGTCTCCTGTCGGCATCCCAGCAGGCGACAACGTGGGGCCGGGAGCGCGAACCGCCTCTGTTCCACTGTGTCCGTCGGAAATATCCGATATTACTGATACCAACCCAGACGAGTCTGTGACGCCGCGGCCAACCTCTCGGGAGCATCCTGGCCATGACGTCCAAGACGGGCCCGCCTCACCCACAACTGATGTGTCCCGGCCCCTGTCGCGCCGCCGCATCTCTGTCGCCTTGCACTCTAACAAGACCTTCACGCTCGTTGGTTCGGGAGCCGCGTCCCCTGGCAGCCTTCGGTCGCCGCCGCTTTCCCTCTCTTGCAGTGCCTCGAGCTCGCATGCTGATCGCCCGTCAACCGGTGCATGGAGCACCGAAGACCGTCCCAGCTCATCCCTGACTGTGGCCACGTTTACCAGTGCAGCCTACCCACCCTTCACCCCGTCTCCAGGTGCTTCATCCTTGCACCTGCCCGTACCGGACGATTCGAAGGCCGCGGTAGCCTGGAGCCACCGCATGGTGGGTGGCCTCCGGAGAGTGCCAAAGTCTAGCCTGCACGCGGAACCGACGACGCTCGCCCCGCTGCCCGAATTCCTGGTCTACCGAGACTGCGAAGGCGAAGACGACGACGACGCCGCTTCCGCTTCCAAGGAGAGCCCTCCTCCCGCGCACGAGCTGGTGCCCAAAGCTTCCTTCGCCTCAGCACAGACGACCTCGACGACGTCCGAGACAACCAACTACAGGGTGTACGGCCATAGCTCGCCCGTGCATCTGTCGAGCGAGAGTCTGATCGCCCCGTCGCCCGGAGACGCAAACTACGAGATCCTCGATCGCTCGTCCCCCGCACTGCCCGACGTCTTGAGTAGCCCACCTGGCACATCTGACAGCGAACAGAACTTTGTCGTGCACGGCAATCCGTCTGCCGCGACCTCGCAAGTAAGCGTCATTCGCAATCCGCGCCCGACCTGCTCGCAGGAGAGTCTGCGTGTTCCGGCCCTGCGAACGCTCAAGGCACGGTCCTCGTCAGAGACGTTTGGGTACTACCGCCAGCGGTCGAGGGAGAGCCTTCGGCAGCGGTCGAGGGAAAGTCTACGGGCCAGGACCGGCGAGCTCAGGTCGATCAAGAGCTTCTCCTCGCTCATCAGTCAAGAAGGCCGTCAAACCCTGTTCGCGGCCCCCGCATTGGCCAATCTGCCCACATTGGTGTCCCGCTCATCTCGGGACGGCCGAGCCGGCGTCAGCGCGGCCCGCAGCCGGCTTTGGGTCGGACAACATCAGCTACAGCAGCCAGCGGCACAGCAACGATTGACACAAGCCTCATGGTCGGCGTCAGACGCGGCAGCGGAACCTTCGTCGGCTGGTTCTCTTTTGGCGCAGCACCCGGTCGCACCGCAGCAGTCGGTCCCAATGATCCAGGCCCACCCGCACCAGTGGAGCTCGCAGCTGTCGACCGTCATTTCGGAGAGCGAGGGCGAGGGCGGAAGCGAGCCCCCCCTCTCCCGTTCCGTCTCAGCCTTGTCCGGGGTAGCAGGAGGCGATAATCACTGGCATCGGCGACGAAGTAGCGTGGGCTGGGCGAGCTCCCTGCACAGCCGCCAGCTGCCGAGCCTATCGTCGTCCCTTTCCGGCCAAGTAGAAGAGGCGGCCTCGAGCAGTTCCCCCGAGCCGCCTCAGCAGACATATGAACGAGGAGGTCTAGCCGGAACAGCGGGTCTGCGCACGGTGCGGGACCAGGACGAACATGGTGACGGGTTGGGCGACCTCCGAAAACTTTCCCCGCGTCCCTCGAGGTCGGGCCTTTCGGGTTTCTTCTCCAGCAGCAGCAGCAGCAGCAGTAACAGCAGTTCGAATCGGAATTTGCATAGCAGCGGCAGCTCCAAGGCGAACAGCTTGACCTGGGGCTCCATCCCTGCGTGGGCAAGGTCAGAGGCCCCTCGACCTTCACGGGACGCTGTTGCTGGCCCTCGCTGACACACCTCCTTGCAGAGTCTACTACGGGTCTGGCGAGCGGCCACTGTTTCGCGCTCCCTCGATATGCACCTTGTCGGAAGGCGAAAGCCGGCCCTCCAGCTCGGCCCTCAACTCGAGTCCGTCGCCAAACGCAGATCCATTCCCGCTTTCCATCCAGGGCCAACGGAGACGGCCGCGGGAGGTCCATCCGTCCCCGGACCACCGGCACCTCTCAAGTCAAGCAGCTGTGGAGGTCGTGCCCGTGCCGCTCCCAGGTGAGGAGGGAATGTTGCGTGCTTTGCGTCGCAAGACGTCAAGCATCTGGTCCCCGCATCTGCGCCACGACCGTCGAGCCACGGCATACAGCATATGGGAGCCGCCCAGCATCAGCTGGTCGGCAGACAGTGGCATCCTCGGCAAGAGGAACCTGCAGGTGGTGCTGTTCGCCGTGGGATTTATATTCCCTTTGGGTGAGTGAGACGTCGCTGTGTATAACCCGATGTTCCAAGTATACTGCAAGGCTGACCGGCATGTGCCTACCCTTCCTCGTTACAGCATGGATGATAGCTGCCTCGCTCCCCCTGCCTCTCAGCCCGGAGCTCCAGATGCTTGAACGGGGGCAAAATAGCAGCCGAAGCCAGCTGGAATACAACACCGGCTTTGTACAACAAGTACATGACATCGACGAAACCCGCTATGCGAGTGCTCGCTGGTGGCGGAACCTTAATCGGGTCATGTCCTTCGTAGGGCTTCTCGTCATCGGCGCTGTCATCGCCCTTGCCGTCGTCGGTGTCCGGCAAAAATGGACCATTCCGCACAAATAATCAGAAACCCGCGGAGGCCCTTCCCGTCGAGTATACCCACACACACGCTTCTCCTTTCTCCGTGCGCCACACGACTGTACAAGAGTCGCCTTTTGCTGTGCGACGTCATCAAGTTCACCAGGATGCTTTAATCCTACGAGAACGAGGCCACGCTTGTCCCCAGTACATACGTTCGATTCTACGAATCCACTCACACATAGTTCGTCTCCATGGCTCGTCTTTTCCCCTTCACGCCTTACGAATGACTCTTACGAGCGACGCCGATTCGATGACGCATACAACGCCCTCGAGCACGCCCGACGACGGTCTCCCAGACGGAAACCGAAACACGGCTTACATTCGGATGTTCTCTACCGCGACCCGCAGCATTGACACAGTCAACCCGACAACTCTGCTCCTTTCATATATCACGAGAATCACAGGTTCGGAACAACACGGATCCGCCTCACCCCTTCAGCGGCCATGTTTCCCCCCCCCCCCCCCTTTGGTTCTCTTCTTCCCCATCTTACACCATCGACGCCCACGACACCTACCTCGGCTTCCTCTCACCCGGCCCTATCTACCGATCTAGGCGAAAATGTGCGTCAACGCAAGGAGAAACTTTTGTCTTAATACCGCATCTGGCATTTGCCACGCTGTACATAACGGCTGCCACCGATTCCATGTATTATATATATCACCCGCCGCCGCCGCCGCCGCGGCGTGGTCCCCGGATCCCGTGGACGTCTAATGGAGGAAGGAAAGCTGCCGGCCCAGCACGGGGACAAGCGAGACGGGGACACTCGCGGCGTGGACCACGGCGGATGTTTTCTGCAGATCCGCACGCTCGGATGCGCCTGTGCCGCGTGTGGGCGCGGAACTTGGCGGCTTAGATACCCTCAAGCTTTGGTGCGCACAGTATTTATTGCCCATTTTTGTACAAGCTGGACCTCGTTCGGGCCTGACATGTGGCGGACGAGATAATTGCGGCGGCATCCAATCGAATGCAGGTAGCCGCCATTTGCGTTCACCACCGTCTCCTCCGTCTGCTTCCATGCGTTGAATGCATCGTGTTGGCGACCGCGACGGGCCGCATGACGTCTGTGCCCACCATGCGCGCGCGGTTACAATCTCAAGGCAAGGTACGAAGGCCAAGCCGAGCGACCTGGAGAGGGAGAATAGGATTGCGCTGCTGGAAAAGGCTTCCCCATACACCCAACACCAGGCTGTGCCGTCTTGGTACATAAATATGCGGCCGACCCGCAGCATGTGCGGCCGAAGCCAGCACAAGTCGTCTCAGCTCGCAATCCTCCTAGGCTCTTCCCCGGACCCGCCCACGGGCTGGCGCCCTTCCGCGTCTGCTGAGCGCTGCTAGGCGACCTTCTTTGCTCGCCCGGCATGGAGGCTCGCCGTTCTCGCCGCGTGCTCGGCCCGTGCCGCTTGCATGTCGGATTTGATCTCCTCAATGGCGTCGTCCAGGTCACGCTCCATGTCCTGCGGGACGCCCAGGACGGGGGAGCGGCCCGACAGACTGTCGGGGCTCGTGGTGCGCGAGAGGATGGGCATGTTGTCTGCGGCGGCGACGCCGCCCGCCCGGGGCTTGGTGGAGCCCTTGGTTGCCCCGACGCCGGCCTTGGCTGCGCGCTTCTCGATCGTCCTGCGCAGGTGCGCCTTGGCGGGCGAGGCGAAGAAGGCGAAGCTGACGGCTGTGGCGACAACGGCGAAGAAATAGACGCGGCGCCAGGCCTCAAAGCTGCCGGCGAAACTGAGTACCAGGAAGGGGGTGGTGACGAATGAGAAGACGAGCTGTGTTGTCAGCCACGAAGCCAAGTCGTAGTAGACCTTGCTCGGCAGCGGCGCTTGTGTCTTGGGGTCGAGAAACAGGGGTCGGACGTAGCGGCGAATATCTGGACGGGGGCAGAGCAGTGTTAGCGAATGGCCTGTTCACGGATTCGGAACAATCGAGCTATCTGTGCAAGGCGTACTCTTGGCCGATGTCTGGATGAAACTGGCGAGGATAAAGGTCATGTAGTAGCCGGGGTGGAAGCCATGCCAGAAGGCACTGGTGGTGAAGGTGGCCATGCTTGCCCGGAAGCCCGGCTTCTTCCCGCGCGGCGTGACGCGGAGGTAAACGTAGTAGCGGAGCCACTTATTCGTATTGATGTTCCAGTTCTCGAGATACGCGCGCGAGTTTTGGGCAAGCTCGATGCCCAGCGGGTTGATGTTCTGGAGCCTGTCCCAAGAGACCTTGCCCGTGACAGGATCGACGCCGTTGTAGCCCAGGCCGGCGAGAATGCACGCGCCCTCGGTCAGGGACCAAGAACCGTAGTACTTGAAGCGGGCCGTGACATTGACCATGTACAGGGTCAGCACACGCTGGAGAAAGCCGTATTGGAGGAAGGCCGGACTCAGCAAAACCGGCCAGTCGAAGTAGGCCATCAAGTAGATGTACAAGGACAGATAGAGGATGCCCTGGGACATCTTCAACATGGCGGGCGTGCCGCTTCGAGGGATCTTGCGCTTCTTGCGCGTGGGCGGCTTTTTGGCGGCATCAAGATTGGCGGGCACGTCGAACATGGTGCAGTCCAACCAGCGGCGATAGTCGGCGAAGTCGAAGGCGGGACCCGCAAACAGGCTCGGGAAAAACAAGACGTAGCCGGCATAGTCGAGCAGGCTTGGCAGTTCACGCAGGCGGCGGTCCTTCTGGAAATCGGACAGCTGGTCAACGGGGAGGGTGCCGTCGGCCACATTCCAGCAAAAGGCCGTCAGCTTCATGACCATGACCATTTGCACGCCGGTGATGTCGACATGACCCGCATTATCGAGACGCCCAAGATGACTGAAGCTCAGGTGGCCCATGAGGAAAGTGAAGGCGATCCATGGCATGTAAGGCGATGGGCGGAGGAACTTGGCGATGGCATAGGCGGTGCCGGCTGCGAGAGCCATGGTACCGAGGCCGTCCCAGAGATCGAAGACGCCGAGGAGGTAGAAGAGGGAGGTGCTGGCGAGAACAAGAAGTGGCCGTCAGCTGCGCCGAGGCGCACGCCACGGGAGGGATCGCGGCGACGCACCTGATGATGAAGACATTTTTATATTCGGGGCGTGTGTCGGGGAGGCGCTTGAGGAGAGCGGCAAGCGGGTACGAGATGAGAAAAGTGCCGACCTGTTTCACTAGATAGCGCCTTTTGTTAGCGGACGAGGGCTGCCCGCCGGCAGGAGAAGGAGACATGGAGCCATGTGGCGGCGTATGGGCTCACTCACAGTCGTCGGGAGCCGCGCCCATCTGCCCGGCGACGTATTCGAAAGCTGCAGACGAGCCCGGGTTAGTCCGTTCGGGGGAGAGACGGTGAAGTTGGCCATACGCGCGCTGATGTAGGGCAACATGGCTCTGTCCACAGACCAGACGAAAGCGAAGCGGGCCGGGAAATCGCAAGAAAAAGACGTTGGGGCTTCAACTCTTATCGGGTCGAGTTTGTTCCCATCAGGCGTACCTAGGCGTCTACCTAGGCGTCCCCAGGCGTCCCTAGGCGTCGTCCCCAGCTAGCCTGCGGGTGTCTTTTCTGGCTTCGGAACCGGCGGGAGGCGGGAGGCGGGAGGCGGGAGGCGGGAAGCGGGAGGCGGGCAGCGGGCAGCGGGCAGGAGTCGAGTCGAAACCGGACGGCGGCGGTGACGTCTTACCCAGGTGGCTGATACGTGAGCACGTGACTGGGTGAGACTAGCTCATGTCGCCCCGGCGATACTTGATGCTTTGTACCTCTACTACTGCACATGTACAACGCCTCTCTTTTTTGGCCGTGCAGGTACACGACATCACCGATATACCTGTACCTGTGGCCCATGGCTCATTCATGTTGGCAGGTCAAGGTGCATGCCCGGCATCGAACCCGGCATGGCAAACACGTCTTCGGCTCGGGGTCGTCTGCGGTAGCGGAGAGCGTCGCCATCGCCATCGCCTCCACCTCCGCCTCCGCCTCCGCCTCCGCCTCCAACCTCCTCGCGGAAAACTCTCGCCATCTCGGCGCCCCTCGCCTTGCTCATAGACTTTTCCACATCGGCGATGGCTTCGTCCCCGCCCCGCGTGTTCTTCTTACGAGGCCACAGGCTGGGCAGCGCAATCTCCTGGAAGCGAGGCTCCACGCACCGCTCGTCAAACCACCGGTGCAGGCGAGATTCGACGAGCTGCGCGATCTTGGGCACATCCTGCAAGCGCGACCGACTGCCCATCAGACTGCGAATCGAGAAGTCCAGCCGATAGTCGTCCAGGAAGGTAAAGGTCATCTTCGTCGGCGTCTGTTCCGACGGGTTGCTGGGATTGAAGGATATGGACAGCGTGCCACTGAACCTGACCACCGACACGGCCAGCGCCACAGGAAGCACGGCGCTCAGCTTGCGCGGGTAGTTGAGTAGCAATTTGGTCTCCAGCGCCAGCGTGATCATGTCGCTCAGGTCCACATCCATTCTCGCCTGCAGCCTTGCCCCCTCCCTCGTGGCCATGTTCGCGTCGAAGGCCTTGCCCGGGGCAACGCTGAGACCATCCTCGTCGACAGGAATGATGCGGCAGTTGCTGAAGATGGGAAAGTCCTCCCCCAGGTTCAGTTCCTTCACCCGGATCTCGTCCAGGAAACCGGGCCGCGAGGACCCGTTCAAGGCCTTTGTCAGCGAGTCCAGAATCGCGTCATCGTGCTGCGCGTCGCTGCGGAACTGGGCTATGGTCTGCGCGATCAGGACATTGAACCAGTCCAGGCTCTCGGGCTGGTGGCTGTCCACCTTGTAGTACGTCTTGCTGAGGATGGAGCCAATCGTCAGCGGCGGCGGGCTCGACCGCAAGACGCTCGACTTCTTCTTGTTGAGCGTAGGTGGCGGGGCTGGCTGCTGGCCGCTCTGCCGAGTCTTGGTCCCTCGAATGCTAAGGATGGACTTCTTGTGCGCGAGTGATCTTGATCGACGTTCGGTGGCTCGGAGGGTCGCTGTGACTTCGGCCGACGGCGGATCCCCGAATATGAAGAACTTGATGAATGCCGCAAGGAGGAGAACGACGGAGAGCTGGCCGGCGATGAGCCCCTGCGTGAAGGAGAGGCTACCGTGGTCGGCGCCGTGGTCAGCTCCCGGTGTGGACGCGCGACGCGAGAGAGGATTGCCGGCTTACGTGGGCTCCGGTCGCACCGTGCACACATCCTGGGTCGCCATCGTCGGGTCGATGCCGTCGAGGTTCGGGGTGCTTCCGCGACGCGCCGCCAACCGGTTCCTTGCAAAATGCCTGCGTGAGCCGATCAGGTCGAGAATCGGAGGTACGGAGAACTTTGTGCCGGAAGTGGGTCCCACAGGGAGAGAGTACTTACCTTGAGGTACCTCTAGGAACCTAGATCTAATCTTATCCATCTGCATGCACGCACGCACTTGGACCGTGAACCGACGACGCAGCCTCAGCCTCACGGTTAGGTAGGTAACCCCCGCGATTCGCAGTCTCCTATCCAGGATGCGTGGCAAGGCCATGCGCAACACACGTGAGTTAGCTCGCCTGCCTCTCTCGATCGAATAGCCGCGGGTTTGGCCAGCCATTCGCTTCCTCCGCCGTCACCATGGACGTCGTTCAAGCCGTCTCGGCCTACATCTCCAAGATGGTCTCGGCCGGCGACACCACGACGGGCGGACTGTCGGCTAAGATGAAGATCCTTCTCCTGGACAAGGACACGGTCCCCATCGTGTCGACGGCCACCACCCAGTCTTCTCTGCTGAACCACGAGGTCTACCTCATCGACCGCCTGGACAATGCCGACCGCGAAAAGATGAGGCATCTGCGCTGCCTCGTCTTCGTGAGGCCGCATCCCGACTCCATCGGCCTCTTGATAGACGAGCTGAGGGAGCCAAAATACGGAGAGTATCACCTCTACTTCAGCAACGTCGTCAAGAAGTCGGCGCTGGAACGGCTGGCCGAGTCCGACGACCATGAAGTCGTCCAGCTGGTCCAGGAACACTTTGCCGACTACTTGGTCATCAACCCGGACCTCTTCTCTCTCAACATGTCCGCTCCCCAGGCCCGCGTGTGGAGCAGCAGCCCGGACACGTGGAACACGGACTCGCTCCATCGCGCCACCGAGGGGGTTCTTGCAGCGCTCTTATCGCTGAAGAAGAAGCCGCTGATCCGGTACCAAAAGAGCAGCTTACTGGCCAAGAAGCTGGCCTCGGAAGTGCGGTACACCATGACCCAGGAAGACCAGCTCTTCGACTTCCGCAAGGTAGACACGCCCCCCATCTTGCTCATCCTGGATCGGAGAGAAGACCCCATCACTCCGCTCCTCACCCAGTGGACCTACCAAGCCATGGTCCATCACCTTCTGGGCATTCACAACGGCCGGGTAGATCTCAGCGATGTGCCTGACATCCGACCGGAGCTGAAAGAGGTCGTCTTGTCCCCAGATCAAGACCCCTTCTTCAAGAAGAACATGTACCTGAACTTTGGCGATTTGGGCGGCAATATCAAGGAATATGTCGAGCAGTACCAGTCCAAGACAAAAAACAACGCCGATATTGAATCCATCACGGACATGAAGCGCTTCATCGAAGAATATCCCGAGTTCCGGAAGCTGTCGGGCAATGTGAGCAAGCATGTCACCCTGGTCTCGGAGCTGAGTCGCAGGGTAGGGGCGGCCAACCTGTTGGAGGTCAGCGAGGTCGAGCAAAGCCTGGCATGCAACGACAGCCACGCAAACGATCTCAAGGTGTGTCCCGTCCACTCCTCGGATGCCATGTTGCCGGTCCGTGCTCATCCAGTTTCCCAGAATGTCCAGAAGCTCATACAGGACTCTTCGGTCGAAACCGACAGCAAAGTCGGCCTCGTCGCCCTCTACGGCCTGCGCTACGAGAAGAACCCATCCAACCAGCTCCCCATGCTCGTCGATCTCCTCAGCGCCGTCGGCGGCGTGCCCACCCGGCGCGCCAACCTGGTCGCCAAGGTGCTCGCCTACCACGCCTCGCTGCAGCGGCAGGCCGCGGGCTCGGGCGCCGGCGGCGCCGGCGGCATCGCCGACCTATTCGAGTCAACGGGCATCTTTGGCGGCGCCGGCGCCCGCTTCCGCGGCCTCAAGGGCGTCGAGAACGTCTACACGCAGCACACCCCGCTGCTGGAGGCCACGCTGCAGAGCCTCATCAAGGGCAAGCTGCGCGAGGCGCAGTATCCCTTCGTCGAGGGCGGCGCCAGCCCTGACGGGAGCAACGGCATCACGGGGTCGGGCGCCCCAACCACGCGCGACAAGCCGCAGGACATTGTCGTCTTCATCATCGGCGGCGCCACCTACGAGGAGGCCAAGATGGTGGCCGGCATCAACGCGTCTTCGCCCGGCGTACGGGTCGTGCTGGGTGGCACGACGGTGCACAACGCGACGTCGTTTGTAGAAGAAGTCGAGGATGCCGTGTCGTCATGGCCTGAGCCGCCGCCGACAACAGCAGCGGGGAAGCTGAGGAGAGAGGTAGCTCGGAGGTGAGGTCGGGCATCGGTTGCCTTTGTACACAAGATATATCATGGAGCTCAGGCCATAATGGAAGACCATGTCGTTCAAGAAGTCCTGCTACACCCTGGCCGACCCGGGAGACATGGCAAGCGCACGGCAAAGGCACCGCTCCCAGCAACTGATCGAGCAAGCAAATGGTGTGAAAATCGACGGGTAGTGCTTGCTGGCTGCTACCTGGCTAATACGGACCAAGAACAGGCACAAAGTGCGAACCGTGTGGTTCAACCCGGTCGTAGCCGTTGAAACAGGAATAACTTGCACTGTCGGCTTGGCTGCCCAGATCTCTCCTGTCAGCGCTCGCTCAAGTTGAGAAATTCCTCCAATATCATCACATCACGCAGGGCTTCCGGGCAGCCCGGGACACAACAATACTGTTGCACCCTCTCGACGCCTCGCGCAGAACCATCACGTGTCTACACCAATCGGTACACCCTTGCCAATATCAGCGTGATGAGAACGAACGCGCCTAGACCTCCAAGGATGCCGTAAAAGGCGTATAGAGTCTGGTTGTTGTCACTCTGCCACGGCACAGCAACGTTCATGCCAAAGAGACCGGTCACGACGTTCAAGGGGACTATGATGGACGCCAGCACCGTGATCTTACTAAGAACGCGGTTCGTGCTTGTTCCCTGACTGATGCTGTCGATGGAGAGCTGGGCCAGGTAGTTGCTGTGCGCGCGGGACAGGATTTTTTCGAAGTGGCCCAAGTTGGTCATCATGGTAATGACGTGGTCCTGTATGTCACCCAAATATAGACCGATGTCCATCCGGGGCGTAACTTTGTAGTTCTCGTTGCATCGCTTGGTGAATCCCTTGAGTACGTCGGCTTTGCCGCCAAGCAGGCGCATCAGACCCATGACATTCTTGCGCGCCGTTCCGATCTTTCGAAGGAACCGGGCCATGTCGCCGGTGCGGGCGATGAAGACGTCGTCCTCGATCTGGTCACTCTCTTGCTCAAGCTTGCTGATCTCCGGAGCGAAACAGTCGACAATATCATCACTGTCCTGCTATTAGCATTTGAAAGCTGGATCCTGCCCGTTGCCCGGTGAAATAGTGGAATACTTGCATCAAGGCATAGCAAATCCAGTCACTACTCAGAGCGACGTAGTCTTTGAGCATTGTGATCCTCTTTCGAACGTGCGACGCGTGCGGGTTGCTGGCATATGTGAAGCTCAAGGTGCCCTCGCGAAACACAATGACATAGATGTTGAAGGGCTTGTATTCTTTCTCCTGCGTCTGCTCGTCGGTGCCCACGTAGAACGACCGGAAACAAGCGAAGTAGTAGGAAGGGAATAGCTCGATCTTCTCCCGTGATTCTTGTGTCGTTATATCCTCGATTGTGAGGGGGTGAACTCCAAAGGCTCGGCAGACCGCTCGCACTTCTTCCTCGGAGGGGCGGTTCAGATTCAGCCACCAGACGCCGTCGGTCTCTTCTCTGGGAAACGTAAAAAGACCGCGTATGTCCTCTCCAGGAAGCACGAGGCCTTCCAGATCAGCGGCATGGATAGTCGATTCCCAAGCGGAAGAGAAAAAGCTAACACGGCCCGGGTCAAGTGCTGGCTGTTGTGCCATCTGGGCTTGCTCGTCGTCTCCCTGTTCGCCCTCGCTCTTCTCGTTCCGCGCCTCCCAATCGGAAGGGACATCCAGTATGTCACCATTCGACGTGAAAATGGGAATTGGTGCCACCTCAGAGACGGCGGATTGGGGGCGCAGATCAGGGAAGACCCGGGGGACGGAGGGTCGCCTCGCAAGAAGCCGGGCTTCACTTTCAGCCTTGATGAAGCTCTCGAGGAAGTCAAAATCGATATGTAGCTGGTCCCGGTCCCGGTGCCGTTCGTCCTGCAGCGGAAAGCAAACATCTTCTTCGGCAGTCTTGTTCGTGACCAGGCTAGCTGCGTCCTCTGCGGCGGCGGCGGTGTGCGGCCGGCTGAGAGCCGATGTCGTCCGCTGCAGTTCGACATCGTCGTCCTTACGGTCGGGCTTTGGCTCAGAGAAGGACAGTTCACGTTCTCGCTTGCGCGCTTCGGCGAATGCTTTGACCGAATTAGGCGGTGACACAGACCGTTGATCCATGGACTCGACCGTGGGCCGGCGGCTGCGGCGAGACGCTGGCGCTAGATCGGCGCCCTCATCGTCCATGATAGCCTCATCGAAATCGCGCACAACAGGTTGAGTTTCAGGGCCTGAGCTGACCTGCCGTGCACCGTAAAGTGAGTCAAAAGTGCCGCGCCGAGGGCGCTCCGCGCGATGCACCGAAATGCTCTGGTGGCGATGATCATCCAATTCGGGCACGGGGGGTGAGTATTCCGAATTGCCGGCAGCTCCGTCGTGGTCCGACATCGTGTTGACTTTCTCACGTCTCGCGAGGAAGTAGAGAAGGCGGCGGACGCTGTCTCGTTCTTCAGACTAATCGGCTTGCATGATGAGAACGTATGGCGAATCTAGACCAAATACCAGCGGATGGCAGCGAACGGCGAACAGCCGTCCGCGAGAGAAGCGGCGGGCTTCGATCCTTGACTTCAGGTCTGACAGCGTGTGTAAGCGCTGTATGGTCCGAGACCCGGGCGCTCTTTCCGCGGCAAACTTCCACAACGACCCGTGTTGACTGAAGTCGATCAGCAAGTTATGGCGGCTTTCGGTTGATCCCACTGTAGACCCAGGAGGGGCCTAGGAGGGGATGGGTTGCGGACAGCGGTGTCGGAGTAAGGCCCGCCAACTTGCTGGTTGCGTAGGTCCCGGGATCATAGACGAAGCACCCGGTAAAAGGCGCACGAACTGATCGCCACGTCGAGCCTGATAGTCAACCGTTGATTCCTTGACGGCTGGAAAGCCTGGGTGAGAGACTGGAAGTGCTGATACTGGATGTCTGCGAACGTGGGAAAACCCTGGCGGCGGTGGAGCTGAAGATTTTTTTTTGCGCCCGGCAGTGGCACGATGTTGGATGGGACAGGGATGTGATCAGTCAGCGATGTACGGAGTACGGAGTACAGTGGACAACTTCGTGAATGGAGCGCAGCTGACGACAAAAGCAGGTCATACGATGGCAAAAAAAACAAGAAGCTCGCAAAGACGGGCCTCACAGAATTGATATATGCGAAATTCTTGTTCTTCCCTGCTGGAGCGGAGCTCCACACGGGTGTTTACGTAATGCCCGTGGAAGCCCGTCTACCAGGTAGAGAGGTAGCTACGTACCCTACCTAGCAGAGTATGTGGTACCAATTTCGTCCATCCGGAGTGCAGTCTCGACCTGCGTCCACGTTTCTACTTCCACGACAAGAGCGCAACGATGGCGGATCAGATTCTGGACTACGTTCGCGACATCGCTGAAGGCCAGATTGTACGACCACACTCCGAAGCGGTCTGAACGATTGTCCAATAAACTTACGTGCTCCAGGACTTCGAGGGCCAAAGCCTTGTCGATACTATCGTGAACGTTGCCCTTTCGGTTGTCGGCGTATGATGCCTCCCGCACAGCTACCCCTCGACATACGCCGCACACGAGGCTAATTGCGCTTCCAGGCCGCCGCCTTCATCATCGGCTACGCTCTCCAGGACATCAAGCTTGCAGTTCTCATTGCACTCGGTGGCACCGCCCTCACCTTTTTCGTCGTCGTGCCCCCCTGGCCGTTCTACAAGAAGCACCCACTCAAGTGGCTTCCTGTTGGAGGAGGATCGAGTTCGGATGTACCCCATAAGCTAGTGATCGATGAGAAGGCGTTAAATTAGCGGCTAGCCTGTACTTCGAAGGCGCAAACAGTTCCACGGAGATGTTGCATACTGCACTACATCATCCAGTAGAGATAGTTTGGCCGTGGTTTCCCTAGTTCCCATCTGCTCTGCGCCGATCGTTGATTCCGCTGCGTGGAAGTTGCGCGGCGACTTGCTCCATAGCCGTGACGACCACGTCCTGCGGACTCGGTTCACTCGACCGTTTGGTACCATTCCACGCAGTCGGTAAAGTGCCTGCTCGCTCGCTCTTTCATCCGCCCCCGCCCATTCATCACTGGGAATGTGTCACTGGTTCCCCATGTACGAACACAACATCCTTCGTGTTTTCTCCGTGTCCAATGCCAAGGACAGCGTGCGTAAACCGACGGACATCCGAAAACTTAGCGGCCATACCTGCTATTGAGTTAGGGAGGAGAAAGCCAAATGGTCGGGGGTAGTTTTACCGTTGGAAGGACCAATCACGAGAATCAAGCGGGCATACTTGACGCGCCTTCAGCCATCTCGAGATGCAGTGGAAGTGAAACGCGTGCTAACGGCATGTCAGTAAGCGGTCGGCATCCTTCGTTCACAGGAAATTCGTATACGTTGCAAACGCCCCATGCCACTGTGCACTCCTCGCTGGTCGCTGAGGACTGGTTGGCTTGACATTCGATGCCTGTTATTTTTTTTGTTTTGGAAAGCTTGTCAGAGCTGAAGACCTCCTGTCCAGCATGCTGTGGACGACATACAGAGATCCATGATGTGATTTCTGCAGATTGCGCAGTTGTCGACCACAATGTCCCAAGCCCACAGCGACACGGCATTCCACTGGGACCAGCTGTTAGCACATCTGCTCTGCTATTCTCTCGTGAGCGCTAAACATGCCTTCTTAACCTCAAAGCGCTTGCCACCATCACTCTTGCCCTCGCCATCAACAGCAGCGCCCTTCTTCTTCTTGCTGACCGTGGCTGTAGTCGGCGCGTCAGTCATATCGACGTCGGCCATGGCTGCGATTTGATGAGTGTTTTTTGTGCGATTTTCGTTGTGCGGGAATGTGGGAAAAGCGCGCCCGAATTCTTCCTGCTCGTGCCTGACCTCGAGGGTATGATAGTCAGAGTACTGAAAGAGGCGAGAGACGGAGCCTGGGGCATGGTGGGGTTGACCTTGACCAACAGGGCTCAACTTGGCCACCCTTGTGGTCGGTCTAATGGCTCGGGAACGCTACCTAGGCAGTGGACATGCTGCTAAAAACACCCTTCAATCATTGCAGAGCGAAGTCCGGAGCAAGAAGCCGATTGGTATTCTGTACTTCAGGCAGGTAAAGGTAGTTCCCTTGCATTACGTGACGCAGGACTCCCGGCCCGACTAAAAGAAGTCTAAGCCACACAAAGCCCCGCGAACGTTGTATACATGAGCCACTTCCAGCGGGCCTCGGGCAGTACGTACAACCAGGTTCCAGCCTTCCCGGACTTTGATCTTGTCATCTTCCAACATTCCTGTCCTGAAATCAACAGCGCAACATGCACTCAGTATTTTCAATTTCAATAAACTTATCGCTTTCACCACCCCCGCGAACTCACACATCGCTTACCGGCAAATTTTCGCGCCGCACATACGAGGATACAAACAACCCAATCCAGAGCAAGCGCCATTTACCTTGTGGCATCGAGCCATCGAAGTTACCACCAGCAACTTGAGTCGACTGCTCTTTCCTCGCAATCCATCACTGCCGTCTTCAGCCGGCCACACTCGTGCTTTGTCGAGAAATTCATTACCTGCGAGGGATCAAGCAAAATCCCTCTGCAATGCAGCCGCGACAGCAGAATTCGCCCCACGACCGCAAGGGGACGCCCGCGAAACGGCGCAATCGACAGCAATCCCTCTCCCAAGGTCGTCGGGTCTATGCCTCGGAGAACGACATGCCCAGCGACGCCCCGATATCGGTCGACTTTGTCGACAGCGTACCCTTCACCCCTCTGAAGTCGGCCGCCAAAAGCCCTGCTCCGACGACGTCTCAGGCAACGAACACTCGGTCGAAGGCTCGCAACAGCTCGAAACAGCGGGCCAAGCAAGTGCCCACGTCTCCGGGACCGGCAAAACCTGGCCGGACTACACCACCCTACTCGGCGGTGCCAAAGTTTACAGAAACAGCTTTCGCGGGAGCTACCTTCCATGCCTCGCCCGCGCCGTCCTCCCTGCCGATGCCAAGCTTCCTTGCTAAGGCCATGGACTCTCCTGGTGTGAAAGAGAACGACAGGGCCAATCAAGAACCGTCTCCGCCTGTCACCGATTCCGAAGCGCCCACTCCTCAACGCCGTACGGGTGAGGAGAAGCCAGGGGCAGGTGATTCTCCACTTGACCTCTTGTTTCGCGCTCAAAGAGCAGAGCAGGAGCGAGCCCGACGAGCCAGCTCAGCGAACGTTGCAAACGTCCGACCAGGTCCCTTCTCGCCGCCTCTGCAAACCATCTCGCCGCAAGCGCCGAGGACTTTGCCTCCTAAACCCCACTCGAACCACGATCGGCGACCATCCAATCAACCCAGCCACTCTGGCATCTCCACTCAGGAGCTCGACGGCACCCCCGGCAGGCCTATTGGCCCAGCTTTTTCAACGCCGTACATCGACCGTATTCGTGCGATACGTCCTGCCGAGAAGACTGCTTACAGCACGCATAGTCCGCCCCAATCGAATGGCAGTCCCGCTGACCGGAGCGCAGAGCTCATGAATTTTCTGGGGATCAAGCCTCCAACCGCACCCGTCTTAGATTTGCAAATCAATTCGACTTCCGCGAGCACCTCAGCCAGCTACCAGATACCCACAAACGCCATGACACACGCCTCGCGTGTCACTGTGTCTACCTCGTCTACGACAATAATCAGTGGCCGGTCGCCGGAAGTCGATCGACTGGAGGACACTCTCCGAAAGGCTTTGAAGCTTGGCACGCAAAACCTTGCTACGGTCCCCGCCACTCATACGCATCGAAGCTCCTAGAGGCCGGTCCAGCACGTTCCGGCAACCCATTTCATCGCGGTGTTCGGGTCTCTTCCGGATTTGCATGATTTAGATACAGTTCAGGGCTGGCGGCTTCGTCGATTTCGCACGACCATATCGAATCGCTAATCTTGGGCGCTAAAGGACCTCATGTGACTCGGTATAGCACACATCGAGGCACGCGGAAACTGGCAACGGCACGGAGTTGATGTCGCTGGCACTCGGTTTATGCATTGTTCTTGGAACTACGGCGTCGATTTGCGCTTCAACGACTGGCGCACTTGGACTCAGCTCGCATTCTTTGCATGTGGGAAATTCAACCTCGATGAGCAGACGCGATGCAACATTTTCATCGTCACGTCAGCCAATGCTACTGCGATTCGGATTTTCCTATGTCGGCACCTATTTCTACTCTCTCCGCCCACAGCAACTCCAGTCCTATGTCTTCGACGTGTGGCGTGTGGCATCAGCGGGGCTCCGTTCGACACTTTGCGTTTCCGGCTCTGGCTTTTGGTGATACCCATCTGCCTTGGCTTTTTACAAAGCAGGTTCGGAGTTCGCAGGTCTACCTGCAGCGAATAGTCTTTCATGGGTTGTTTGAATGCCTTATCGACCTCAATCTCGGTATAGGCAGAGCTCGGGAGGCTCAAAGCATGTTTATGGGAAGTGGTTTCCCCCAGGCGGAGGAACAACGACACGGGGTTGAAGAGTCCTCCATCTCACTCAACACAACAAGTCATTTTGGAAGGTCGATATATGGTGGACTTGATTCAGTCACATGGCATAGTTACGGAATGTCAAAATCCACGTATACGCCCCTGTTCGCTGCCGGCTTCGTTGTGCCCAAGGCGACAATGTCGTATGACAGTGGCGTGTCTGTGCGTACAATGTGCAGTTCGTCCTGCAAGAGGAGCCGCGACTGTGAAGGGCGAGCAAGACCGCCATGGCTGCCTAGTCCTTCACAGCCCTCTTTCTTTTCTTCTCCTCTCGCGAGTAGAGCACCCCGTGAGACAGCAGTAGATACTTTCCGAAGAAGTCTTCCGCAAAGTCGTCAAATTTCTTATAGTCCGCCCCAAGTCGATAGGCTGCCGCGATGCCACTGACACAGGCAAGCTCGTGCATATTCTAGGCACGGTTAGATAAGTGAACATGGTCGCGTCGTCGACGAATGAAACCGCAGAGAGAATGGATGCGGTGTGCAAAACTCACGACCAGAGTCCAAGAACCGGCAAACCAGGTGGACTTCCTCCCGTGGAGAAACATCATGCACGGTACGACCCGCAAGTAATGCGTCCAGCGATGTCCTAGCTGGTGCCACCATTGCTTCTTGATGATCTTAGTCTCGTCGATCTCGTCCATCGTCCACATGTGCTTATTCCGCTTGTCGAGGAAAATGGTCTGGTACACGTGCTCGAAGCCGCCCTCGTCCTTCTGTCCCGTCGCGGCCAGGAGCTGGTGCTGGTAGTTGCTGGCGTCAAACGACATCTCGATCTTCTTGGGGTCCTCGACGTAGCTCTTGGTGTAGTACATGGGGCGGAAGCCGCCGGGGTTCTCGCCGTCCTGGCCCTTGGCGAAGGCCACCTGGGCGCGCTGCGCGTCCGACTTCGGCTCCGCGCACAGGGCCGGGTCGAAGGCCGTTTCGTAGTGCCTGTTGAAGTAGGCCGCGTCGGCGTGGGTCACGGTGATGTCGTCATAGAAGCGCGCGCCGCCCAGCACGAAGCGCTCGCGCAGCGTGGCCGTCTTGCCGAGCAGGCGAAGGGCGTCGTCGGCGAGCACGCAGAGCACGAGGTCGTCGTACGTCTCCCGGGCCTCGTTGGTGGCGTTGCCCTCGCTCTGTGCGGGCTTGGTGCCGATGATGACGCCCTTCTTGGAGCGGGCGATGACGCGGGTCACCTCGGTTTGGAGGCGGAAGCGGACGCCTTTGGACTCCAGGTCGTTCTTCCAGTCCTGGTAAAAGTCGTGGAGCTTGTCGAAGGTGACCATTTTGGGAAGATTTGGCAACAGGGTGTCTGGGTCGTAGTTCCAAAGTCTCATGTTCGGGTCGTCGAAAAGGCGCTCCACGAGTGCTGACGGCACATTTGCGGTTTGGTTGCCCGTGCCCAGGAAAAGGGCGATCAAGGGGTAGACCATCTTGTCGCCGAAATCCTTGGTGAAGAACATGACCCGCAACATTATCGAAATGGGGACGAGGCCCAGGACGGGCATGGTCCACTTGACGAGCTTCAGAAAGAAGCCAAACTTCTTGATGTCGGCCGAGTACTTTTCCACCAAGGGACTCGGAAAGCAGTTTGTCCAGAAACCATCTTTGCCCTGGCCGAACGAGACCTGCAGCTTGATCTCTTGGGGGTCATGCTGGTACTTGTGGAAGTAGTTGAAGGTGTGCTTGAAGATCTGCGCAGTGGTCGACCATGGATCAAAGTGATCAGCACCCCCAACTCCTTGCTCCAAGCAGCTCCAAGGAGACACTCACCGGAGATCCTCCCTGGACGCCGTTGTTGAGCCAGTTTGCACCATACTTCGTCTCGTCGATGGGGATGGAGATGGCCTGGCCTCCGGGCACGTCGCTGCTTTCGATCAATGTCACTTTGAACTTGTCCGGGTGCTCGGCCAATGTGGCAGCACAAGACTAAGTACATGTTGCCTTGTAAGCGTATGATGTATACGGTTTGCCGAGGATTGATACGAACCATGCCAGCGGCACCACCGCCTACGATGACCACACTTTTCGGTTTGCCGCTAGAAGCCATGTCTACGAACGCACTTGGGCGGGAAAGGAGACGGATGAAAGCTGCACGCGACAGCAATTCCCTATATACCGCTATGTCGTGTTTCCATTGACATCACAGGAATCCAGGAAACAATGAAGTGTGGGTCAGCCTCAAAGAGGGAGTCAAAGGGAACACACTAGAGGTACCTCGAATATGCTGATCCCGTCGCTTCTTCTACCACGTCATGGATCTTGCGCCACGAGGCTAGAGGAGGGCGAATGTCAAGCCCCCCCCCCCATGACGATCAGGGTTAGGGTGGTCACGGGGTTTGGCGCAACTTTCGCGTGTTTGATGTTGCGTCAACGTCGGTGCATACCTCTGATACCCAGCACCTCCGCCAATTGAGCATGGCTGACCAGTGGCGCGATAGCGTCAACGGCGTGGAAGATGATGACGAAGCTCTTCGACTCGCTATTGCCCTTTCACTCGAACAAGACCCAAACGAGTCGTCCCATGAGGACGTCGACCGTGACGATGTGACGGTGGACGGCGGTACTAATGATGGGAACCAGGGACCGCAAAAGACGGCAATTGCTTCGGACTCCTCCCTTACTCCAGCTCTGGACGCGCCAGTCACAGATCCCCGCACCGCACTCGGTTATCTCAACACTCTTGGCGCAGAGCGAGCAAAAATGGAAAAAGAGAGGCTGGCCCGAAAACGCAAAGTTGGGGAATCGCCGGAATGCACTGCAGACTCGCTGGTTCCTAGACCAGCTCAGCGGCGACGCCAGGACGACCGGGACAAGTGCCCCCCGGTGGGCGATGATTCCCGCAGCGCCACAGGCCTGGGGAGCTCGCGCACGTCTGCCTCCACCGCGAACATCAAACCAGGCAACGGGAGGCTTCCATTCCCAAAGGGCGTCGTCAAGAAGACCTGGGCCTACGGACATCCGAGGAATGGCGATGATATCAAGATTGAAGAGGTACTTCAGCAGAGTAGTCTGGAACTCGCTGTTCTGAGCTCGTACCAGTGGGACGACGAATGGATCATGTCCAAAGTCGACTCGCGCCGCACCAAGATTTACCTGGTCGCCTTTTCTGCCAACGAGGTCCAGGTACGTGGGGATCATGTACATCCCATTCCTACCTTCAAGGTGCAGGTTATGTTGGGAGCGGAGCATCAATCCCCAAACTCATCAATATCAACAGGAACGAAGTATGGTCGAGAATGCGCCAGCCAATATCCGTTTCTGTTTTCCTCCCATGAAAGGCGCGGGCAATATGCACTCGAAGCTGCAGCTCCTGAAGTATCCGGACTACCTCCGTATTGTTGTGCCCACTGGGAACCTAACGCCTTATGACTGGGGCGAGACTGGGGTCTTGGAAAACGTATGCAAGATACCTCGCACCAATTCCACAATACACGATATGAAGCTTGAACCAAGTCAACTGACGAGACGGCGATCAGATGGTGTTCCTGATCGATCTACCCAAAATTGGAGACTCAGGGCAAGCAGTATCCGAGAAGCTCACACCGTTTGGGGAGGAGCTGTCCAGTTTTCTGCTGGCCCAGAATGTCCAGAGGAATGTGGTCGACAGTCTTCGCAAGTACGATTTCTCTGAAACCAAGCATTACGCCTTTGTGCACACCATGTAAGAGCCCATCACCTCTCCTGTGTCTCCGACGTATGCTGCCCAAGACTAATGGTCTCGGCTCCCAAAAGAGGAGGATCTCACCTCACAGACAGCTGGAAGCGGACAGGCAAGTGACGACATTTTGCTCTTTGACACGAGCTAACCAATCCCAGGTTACTGCGGGTTGGGGCGTGCAGTTGATGCCTTGGGTTTGGCCAGCATCGGTCCTGTCAATGTTGATTATGTGGTGTGCATGATACCTAGTTGCTCTCCATCTCGTGTGCCCGAGAGGATCCCGACTAACGAGCCCCGGTGGGCCAACCAACAGTGCTCATCCATCGGCATGCTGAGCGACGACTTTCTCAAAGCCTTCTACCACGCTTGTCAAGGTACGTACGATGGATGCATCCAAGAACCTTCCGGTATGGGGGCACGGGAGAAAGTTGCTTACGCCTTGACACGACGGCCAGGTGACTCCGGGATCAAAGAATACGATGCGAGGCATTCGAGACCCAAGGCGGCCAGTAGGAATGTCAGCGTCCGCCGTGGTCCTGAGGAAACAACCATCAGGAAGCGCTTCAGCGTATATTTCCCGTCCCTCAACACGGTGCTCCAGAGCACAGGCGGCAAAGACGTTAGTCACACCTCGTAAATCCTGTGTCTGCCTCGACCCCGCTCCACTGTGCAAATTTGCCTGGCGCATGGATGATGGTAACGAATGATGATGTTCCAGGCGGCGGGCACCATCTGCTTTCAGGCCAGGTGGTGGAACTCGCCCAAGTTTCCGCGTGGGATTTTGCGAGACTCGACGTCGACAAGACGTGGACTCTTGACCCACAGCAAGTTGCTACTCGTAACCCCACATGAGCCGTCCGCAAACAACCAAGGTTTTGCTTATGTCGGCAGCGCGAACTTCTCTGAGAGTGCATGGTGAGTGCTAGCCTCTTCGCGTCGACATGCCGTGAGCATAAACACAGCAAACACAGGCTGTTTCGGCTCAGCTGGGCTCGGTCCCCACAAACCGTGCGCGGACGCGCCAGGACGTGAATGTGCGCTGACCGCCGGCCATGTCTGTAGGGGTCACCTTTCCAAGGACTCAGCGTCAGGTTCACCAAAGCTGACCTGTCGTAACTGGGAGTGCGGGGTCTTGATCCCATGTCCGGCTCAGAACGGGGATCCTGGGAGAATGTTTCCGATCTCGTCGTCCGGAGAGAGCTGTGCCAGCGAGATGCTCGACAGAAGCGCAAGCACAAGCGCAACCGGGCAACATGACAGCTGGAGCGTGTTCGCGGGTTGCGTGCCTGTTCCTGTGAAACTGCCAGCCACCCCATTTGACCCCACTGACTCGGAGATGGGTTCACTGATGACACCATGGTTCTTCCAGGATGGCTGAAACCGGAGTCACATGCCATCGCGCAAGCTTGATGACGACTGCCAGCAGCTACCGGTAGTCATGGTCTGGCTGTCTTGTTGGCGGCACTCCGTACTTGTATATTCCAACAGGCCCTAGTTGGATCTAAAAATTCATGCATAGCTGAACTCGGTACTGTCAGGGCACCCAGTCAACGACAACAAGCCGAGCCAAGTCCGACCTCATTTGACACCAGTGTCCTCTTTACCCCCAGCGCAATGGCAGGGCAGACGCTGCTTGCAGGGGCTGCTTGCCATGAAGTGGGATCAAGCATAAAAAGCCCAAGCTCACACAGGCATCCTGGACCTGACGAGAATGGGGATGATGGCCAATGTGCAGAACCTAAAGTCCACGTGTCGTGTATGATGCCGGTCCTGGACTCCATAGCTTGCAGACCCTGTTATATATTGATGAAGCAATCCGGACAAGTAGCCGCTGTACGATGTACAGCAGCGTCGATGGGAGGGCTTAGTCCTGACGCCGAGAATACTACCCTACCACATATACGAGAGGTGCTGCAGCTGCCCAGATCCACCAGGCCTTGGCAATCATTCTACCTAGTACTGGGCGCAGCATCCGGACTCTGACGGTTGCGATGCGAACCTGGTGTTTTGCTCCATGAGCGTCCAGGGAGTGCCCTTACCGTGTAACTCCAACTGAATGATCCAAGCTCTGAGGAGGCATCTTAGCAGCCAAGCCCGTGTGTCCATGAGTCAGACCCGCTGTCCAACCGCCGGCACGCAATCTCTTTTCTATTTATTCAACATCGGTACGTACTTCGTATCACACGTCGGGTCCAGCACCAGGGCTTGGGGGTGTTTGCAGATCACTCACTCAAGTGAGGGAAATCTCATGCGAGCAGGCGTTCGCCACCCGGCGTCCATACCTTGTACCTACCGGGATAGAGAGGTCTGTACTGCAGAGGTAGCCACGAGCTGCAGGTCCTCTTGCGCAGTACTGCGTGGTATTCCGCACAATGTGTCCAAGTACATACAAAGCCCACGCATGCGCGCCCAGTCTGCTCCTCGTCACAGGGGGGTTGGGGGGGTTGGGAAAACATCGGACGTAGCCTTGCGGACGTCGACGGCCGGCACGATCACGGGATATGCCGAGGGGGGAGGAGGGGGGCATGCAGTCAAAGTCTGCAGTCGAAGTCTCTGTGTTCTCTAACGTCAGGGAGTCGAAATGCGACAAGTTTGGTTCCTGAGCGGGCCTGTCCGAAAGTACAACCTTGTTGAAATAGCGACTTGTCAAGAGATTCAATCGCAACCGTCCCATGATGTTTGTTCCCTAAATGACTAGGAAGGTTGAGTTTATTTACGCCTATCGAGATGCCGGGGTGCCCGTTGGATTGACTGACCGGAGAGTGAGAAGACAAAGAGCGTCGTTTCCCTAGTTCCTCGACCCCAGCCCTATGGCCGACCGTATCCTCGGAATTCCGCGACTCGGCGGCCACAGGTTTTTGCAGCCAGGGCCCGGGCGGTGAGCTTGCTTTGTTCGTATGGCCTTACGAAGTACTGTTACCTCTACCCTGCCAAGTGGGCCCCGGATGAATGAAGGGGCCAGGGTAGGTGGGTTGCTAGTACCTCCATCTCTCCCTCGCAGTGACGCAGCGTCCACGCAGCCGCTCTGAAGAAGTCGGGCGCACTTTTAAGGTTTCTTCCGTCGGCTCTACATCCCAGGCTCACTCGTTTACCGGACTTGTCCAAGTAGTTATCTCTAGCGTGCCTATTGGGCCTTGGCACACATGCTCCCCACCCAGGCTGTGTCGACTGAGCGCCCGCGCACGGGTGGCAGTGACAGGCAAGCAGTAGAGAACATGATGGCGATCGCCCGCCCACACACGGAATGATCCGTACTTTGTAGACAGCAGCGAACGCAACGTGCAACGCCTTATCGTACAGCCCCACATGGCGTCAAGACTGGTGCGCACGGAAACGGATTTCATCTCCACTGCGTCAGTTATGAGTGCGCCCATTTTGCGGGCACCCATTGCCGGTGGAGCTGCAGGGCAACGACGGCCTACTCCCTACACACTCCATTCCCGGCACTTTTTGGCCCCAGCCCTAACCGTGGCGGCACTTCCCCAGAACAGAACGAGCCAGGCAGCCGACATATGTGCCGCGAAGCGTCTCCGTTGCTCGACTCCCGATCCAGACCCGGAGTCCAGTGGTGGCGTTATGCCCTAGACCCTTCACGTGACAGCAATAGATCCGTGCTCGGCACTTCGGTACTTCGGTACTTCGGTACTTCGGTACTTCGGTACTCGGTACTCGGTACGGAGTACCCGTACGAAGTAAGCAGTATCCCTCTCGGCTTAAATGGCTGAGAAGTGGAAGCTCTCCGCGGTCTTGATTCAGAAACCCCCGTGAGGAGGGGATCCCTTGGCCCGTCTGGGCAGTCGTCCCGCGCCGGGACCCATGGATGGGAACCCGGAGCGTGCGGAAGCTGTGGCACGAGCACGGAGTAGGGAGGTAAGAGGTACTCCGTAGCAGGTACAGTAGACACCGGTCCTCGTCCGGGGGCTTTGCCTAGCATGTAGCCAGGAACCGAAGGTAAGTGATTCATGGCCAGCAACCAGACCGGTACGGAATGTGCGCCAAGAGTACCTAGAGGTAGGTGGCTAGTCACAAAATCGCCGCTCATGGCTCATGGCTCACGGACCGTGGACCATCACTGCAGCTCCGGCATGGAGTTTGGGTCGCACAAGGCAATGCCGAGTAGCACGGCGGCACGGCGGCATCATGTCCAACTAGTCATTGTTTTTCCCCAGGGTCTCGCTACTGATTCGCGGATAGACCTGTTGCGCTTTGACCAGCAACGATTTCGAGATCGCCAAGGCAGAGCAGGCACGCTGCCAGGTGAAACTGACCTTGCTGGGTGGGGAACAGGCTCTTGTCACCTCACACCTTGCTTGTCTTGACCAACAACTTCTAAATGCCTCTTAGCTTGATGCACTAGAGGACAGGGTCTCCTGCCTTCTTCGGCCTACATGTCTACCCTGGAGGGACACCAATGACCAAAGCTTGGGGTTGTGCGTCGCTCCGGTGGTTTCATCATCGGATCAGCTTGAGAAGCTCCACTCTTCGCGTTCTGGAGCTGCAATCAGGTGCCTCACCAACTGCTGTGCCCCGTGCCAGAGCCGCCGCCGATGTGGTGGTGCGCACGTGCTTACTTGCCGGCGGTTCGCTGATCTGCCACAGGCGTATGGCCCCAGAGAGATCGAGGCAAGGACCGGGGCATCCGGAGTCGAGGCCCTGTTCGAACGAGATCCCGGTTGTGGTCCAGCCATCATCGTCCAGGTCCAGCCATTGACTTTCACGAGCAGCAACTAGCAGGCCAGCAAGCCATGGTTGGTGCTCCGACATGGCTAGCACGCCACATGGGATATGGGGTACTGGTAGTGCAAAAAGCTTGGATGTGTGTGTGTGTGTGTGTGTGTGTGTGTGTGTGTCCCAAAAAAAAAAAATTAACTCTCCCCGGTGCGAATATTCTCCGCAGCGTGTCCAAGTTTTGGGGTACGGGCAAGTCGCTCGCGGACTCGGTGCGCCACGGCGGAGGGGCCCCTCATGAGCAGCAGGGGAGGCCCCAGACGCCAGCAGCCAGTAGACAAAGTACTCCGTACTTGGTCCTCCGTGGGTGGTGAACGCTCCCATGGCAGTACCTAGGTACTGCCGACTCGAATGCTTCAAGTACATACGTACATACGTACATACGGATACACGTCGCAAGCCGGGCTCCCCGCCCGTGGTCCCTCCCGTCGGAGCCATGCCCAAAAAACGGAAAGCATGGGGCTGCAGAAGCCAAAAGCGATCCGAACCCATAGGGCTCTGCTCTGTGCTGCTTTCCCCAGTGCGCTGGGTCCTTCTTTGCGGCAAGAGCCCAGACCACCCGAGGCTATTCCAACGCCAGCAAAGCGGCCGGCGGGCACCGGACACGGGACGGTGCGGGCTCAGGGCTCAGGGCTGGCTGGCATGGGGGCCGGCCTGGGGCGGGAGAGGCGCGCACTTCTGCCCCCGGGCAGCTCGTGTCGAGTAGTGCAACCCGTTGTTGATGCGAGTCCATCGTCAGCTGCGGCTCGGCACGGCTGTACAGAATAGTGCCAGGCCCGGTCTGATGCGACGATCAATGAGTGATCCGGCTCGCCCCTCGGGCAGGGCGCTATCCCGGCCCCAATTCCAGGCGCTTTTCCGGCATACTCCGTGCTTCCGTTCCCCGAGGCCTAGCTCCCAGCTCCAAGCTCTGCCAGCTCTCAGCACCCAGCTCCCAGCTCCCAGTCCAGACACACTGACACGCTGCTAAACCCTTCTCTCTTGGCGAGCAGGCATCAGCGTAACCCGTGGAGCATGGCCAGACCCTGCGCTTGCACATGGACTCGATATTGGACAACCACCCCCCCTCCCCCCCCCCCCCCCCCACCCCGGCCACAATCTCTGGACGCAAATTCTAGCCCTACCAGTGCTGAATGCGGCTTTGCTGCTTCTTGGCCGGCCGTGGACGCATCGTTGAGACCGAGGACACGGGCATCTGGACAATGCGACACTTTCAACGACGCGTCGCCATTCCCACACCTACCTGGGCACATCCGTCCTGCAGTCCTGTTGCTTGTACTTGATACCCACACCACCCACATTTCATACGTCGGTCGGCCGGGAAGCACTAGTCTTGACACCCTGGAACTCCATTTTACAAATCTTATATACACCGCCCACGTCTGTCGTCAACGTTGTCAAGGTGATTACGTCGCCCTTTCTGTAAATCGCCGTCACCATCGGGACGCCCATTGGTATTTTTCGAATCGCCATAGAAAGGCTCAGGCAAGCACTTTTTCTTTTGCCTGCGTCTCCACCCCGACCGGCCTCTCTATTGGCCTCTCCGGGAATGAGACAAAGTTGCCGGAAACGGCAATTTGAGCCTGCCTCCAAGCAAGTCGTTCCCGGATCCCCAGCCGACGGCGACGGCAACGGCGAGAACGCGAACGTGCTCCCGCAGACACGCCGAGAGAGCGGGGGCCGGACTTTGAGCTTTCCTGCAGTCTTCCACCAGGCCAACGACTCGCCGCAGCGCCTCTTAGCGCTGGGAGACTGGTGGATTGGCGTGCCAAGGACCAAGGAGACGCGGCATCGGAGGGCGGCGGAGCCCGCGGGAGACGAGGACGCCAGAGTGCCCGAGCACCTGTAGGCTTTCTGGGAGTTGGGGCCTTGGACCTGGGGGATCTGGGGATTCGGGATTCGGGACCTGGGAACTCTGACAACGACGGGTAGGCTTGGGTTTCAGGACACGGATAGCCTCGCGCTACGCTTCCCATTGACTTCTGTCCCAGCGGGCGCTTCTCGCGAGACTTCGACTCGGGCCACTTTTGTTTTTTCTGACACGACTAGAACACCACGTGGAGGGACGGCCAT
Organism: Phyllachora maydis; assembly: GCA_029339225.1. NCBI lineage: Eukaryota > Fungi > Ascomycota > Sordariomycetes > Phyllachorales > Phyllachoraceae > Phyllachora > Phyllachora maydis. Next base: position 6,469,778 of record JAQQPM010000003.1, read on the forward strand.
CTCAACGGCCAGGACACGGGGAGACAGTTGGGATCCAAGCTTCGTTGCTCCACGTCGCGTCCGGTTTCGCTCCCCCCCTCCGCTTGGCTGCTGGCTGCTTGTGGGATCCGACCTAGACTCCTCCTGACAGCTGCTCTGCTCTACTACTCCTCGGCTCTGCTGCTCCGCTGCTCCGCCGGCGACGCACCTCCGTCCGCAGCTCCGTCATCGACCCTCGTGTCCGGACTCGGTCGGGCTTGAAGCTCCTCTGTGGCTGCATCCGTGGGCCTTGCCGAGGTGGAGGTGGTGCTCACTAGTCTTGCACCGACGTGAGGCCGCACGCCGCAAGCTCGCCGAGGCTGCCCCAACAGCGGCAAGCCACCCAGAGCCAGAAAGACGCTTCGGCTCAGCAGAACTCTCGGCAGCCACTTCGACAGGCGACAGGCGACAGCCAGCCACTGCGTCAAGGCGAGAAGAGTTTTCGTCAGCCGAGCAAAAGGGCGAAAAAGGCGAAAAGACACAAGCCAAAAAGGCCACAGAGCAGCGCCATCTCGGCCTTCGCATTGCGGCCTGACCGGGCTTCGCGGGCTTTTGGGGCGTGGGTCCATCGAGGACCGCGAGCTACTACTACTACTAGCTGTGGTCTTGTATAAGTGCCGGGGCCGTCGCTGCCCCCAGTTTGTCCCGTCCAACCTTCCTTCTTCGACACACTCAAGCCAACTCGCACCTGCGTCAACCTTGGCCTCTCACCCTTCCCGTCCACAACTCTTATTTTTTTGTTTTGAGTTTCTTTCCTGGTGCTCCAGCTCACCCTAGCACCGTGACTTTTGCCTCGGTCTGGCTTTTTTTTTTTTTTCTTTTTTTCACTTCTGTCAGACGACGCGGCCTCCCCTCCCTCTGCCGCACGCAGCAAAAGGTTTCCAAGACTGTTCGATCCAACGTCTCGCTTCAAGCGGTCGCGCTGCCTCCAGAGTTCCTGCCTGTCGGTTTCTGGCTGCGAGTGTAAAGTCTCGTCTCTCACTCTCTCTCACCCGTCACACAAGCTTTCACCGACGCACTCAGACAGGGCGGGACCGAGTTCCTGGTAAGTTCAATCACTTTTCGTCTCCCGCATACTTTTTGCCGTTGAAGCCGCTACCAGCTTTCGACATGATGCTGCACGCACGCCCTCCGTGACTGGCTGGCCAAACCTGGTCGAGCCTGGTCATCTCGCTGACCTCTTCCCATTTCCAGAAACCGAAGAGCCATGGCAAGTGCGCCGAATCCTCTGCAGCCAACATGGCACGGTCACATCAGCAGCACGATGGACGCGCTGCTGCTCTTCGAAGCCTGCCTGGACGGTCATCTCACTCACGTCCCGCGCCGTCCTCACGATAGAGAGCGCGAGGAGTTGATCAGAAGCGGCAACGTCTTCATCTATGAGGAGCACTCGTCCGGCATCAAGCGCTGGACGGATGGTTACAATTGGTCGCCCAGTCGAATCTTGGGCAACTTCCTCATCTACCGAGAGCTCGAGAAGGCCTTCCCCCCGGGCGAGAAGAAAAAGGCGCTGAAGAAGAACGGGCATGGTGCCAAGCCGGGCTGCACCAATGGAAGCACCGGCAGCCCCAACGGCATCTCGAAGCCGACTGTCAAGTCCAGCCGTGCGACACCCACGAATTTTGGTGCAGTGGCCATGAGCGCCGCTGCCGCCGTGGCTCTCGGCGCCGGCAGTGCAGCAGAGACGCAGAGCGATTCGCAGCGTGCCCTGATCGGGTCGCTCGTGGACTCGTATCCCTTCAAAGAGGACGGCTTGGTCAAGAAAACCATCAGCGTGCACTGGAACGGAATCCCTCACCATTTGGTTAGCTATTACAAGGTCGAAGACGTCACAGAGGGCCGGCTGCAGCCACCCTCCCGAGACCCTCAACTTGCCTCGTTGACCGTGCGGTCAGGCCTCATTTCTAGTCAAAACTTCCGAGTGCCGGTCGACCAGGACGAGTTCGCTTTCTGCGAAGACCCGACGCGATCGTGGGCGAGTTACTACTCGACCCAGCTGCCGCCGACACCATCAGGGGATCTCGGCCTCCTTCCGTATCGTTCCCTATCGATGCCCAACGTTCAGACGCACATGGCCTACCCGAGCAGCTACCACCTGCCGGCACCGCAAATACACCCAGGGTACCAGATGCAACCTAGCGTACCGAGCCTGGCCAACGGTCACTACACGGTGCACATGCCTCAGCATCAGCAACATCATCAGCAACATCATCAGCATCAGCATCATCACCAGCAACATGCCGCCCAGGCTAGTTCGTTCGGTTCGTTCGACCCCATCCGCTACTCCTCGCAGCCGCGACACTCGGTATCGGCCCCAGCGACATCGGCGACATATTTGCAAGGGCCACAGATCCAACACGGAGAGCTTCTGGAGAACCCTGCCACGGCGGCCGAGCTGGACCCCTTGGAAGATGTCGGTAGGGAGCAGGACAGGTTCAAGTATCCACCCAGTCCCGAAAATGCCAAGTACCCGCCACCAAGCTACACCAACGGCAACCCACCTTTCTGGCCCCCGCAGTGAGGGTCAAAACGCAGATTGGCTTGCGACGGCGTCGACTCTCAGCACCGGCACTGTCTGCCAGGCTGATCGATCGAGGCCTCCACGCCTCTACGTCTTTATACGCCTTGCACTTCGCCCGCCGCAGCGTGGTCAACAATCGAGCATGCCCATTTCGTTTCGTCTTTTCGACATGTCACGCCTCTCTACCGGGTAATCTGTGGAGGAAAACAAGCCGTGTTCGTCACTTGAGGGCAAATACCTGAGGTCCTTGGGAAGGTCCTGATTGTTGGTTTGGGGGGAAAGGGGGTGGGGGGGGGGGGGGGGGGGGGAGGTTCGTGTGTATGGCTTCAACGGTACCTCTTTTGAGTTCTTGTGGTGTCACTGTCTGTTTCTGATTTGCTTTGGCGGCTCGAGTTTCCGTACTTGACCACCGACAGGTGTCATGGATGTCTGGCGTTGAGAAACTGGGACAGTTGGCGCTCGGGTGAGCTTGGCAGAAAAAAAAGGGCAGCGGCCGAGGAAGTCGTACAAGCTGCAAGAACAGTCACACACAGGTGTAGGATATTCAGCGATGCAAAAGTTAGAACAGCGACAAGGTAGAGAGGTGGTACCTCTAGTAACCAAGTAGTGGTTCGTACCCATGCATAGTGTGGGTCCATCCCGGCGACAAGGCCACCAATCCGGGCCCTAGGGCTGAAGTTGCATGGGTGTGACGAACGACATCAATCATCTGGCGAGGCGCAGAAAAAAACATAGACTGGGTCGGCGGACCCCGAACAATTGGCCACACTCAACCAACAAGCCCCCGCGCGCTGAACCAGGATGAGCAGAATACCTCGGTCGACCAGCACAAGATCCGTTATGACACCATGACCCTGCTCTGCTTCCGATCTGTGACCTCGGCCCGGCCAGCCGTCCTGCCAACCGCGTATCTTTCGTTCCGGGCCTGCTCTTCGATTCGGCCAAGTTTGATGCCACCGCTGCGGTCTTCTGCTTCTGCTGCTGCTCCGCTATCTACTAGTTCATGGCGGCGCAACCGGAGTCCGCTGTACGTAGTAGCTCTCCGCCTGGCCCCTTCCAGCATCATCACCAGCATCTGACGTGGCACATGCAGGCCGCCCGGCGGCAGCCACCATGACGGCCACAAGACGCAGCCAAGGGACCCGAGCGCGCGCAAGAAGACGCCGCCGCCGCCGCCGCCGCCGCCGCCCGCGTCGCTGGCGGGCCCGGCCGCCCGCGAGAACATCTACACGCTGCCGAACCTGCTCACCTTCTCGCGCCTGCTCGCCGCCCCCTTCATCGGCGCCTGCATCCTCCACGACCAGCACGCCTGGGCCCTGGCCCTGTTCGCCTACGCCGGCGCCACCGACCTGCTCGACGGATGGATCGCCCGCCGCTGGCGCCAGGGCACCGTCGTCGGCTCCGTCATCGACCCCATGGCCGACAAGACCCTCATGACGGTGCTGACGGTGGCCCTGGCCGCCAAGGGCGCGCTTCCTCGTGCGTCTCGCTTTTCTTCCCCCCCCCGCCCGGCCTGGCTCACGTCATGATGCACACCATGGCTCGCTGGCTGACATGCGAATCTCGTCCCCGTGTTAGTCTGGGTAGCTGCCATCATCCTGGGCCGTGACGTCGGCCTCGGCATCGCCGCCATCTACTACCGCTGGATCTCGCTGCCCCCGCCCAAGACGTTCGCGCGCTACTGGGACTTTTCCCTGCCCTCGGCCGAGGTCCACCCCACCAGCATCAGCAAGTACAACACGGCGCTGCAGCTCGCGCTCATGGGCTTGACGACGCTGGCGCCCGTCGTGCCCGTGGACCTGGGTCTATCCCTGACAGTCATGCAGTAAGTAGGGCATGCGGGTGTTGCTCGTCCCCGCGACTGCGAGCGCGGTGAGAAGCCAGGCTAAGCGGCACGCTCTAGGTATGTCGTCGCCACTACCACCCTGTGGAGTGGTGCGAGCTACATCTACAGCAAGGACGCGGTGAAGATCTTGACGAAGAAAAGACCGGGCGGGGAGTAGGGTTTGTAAGACGTCACGGCGGTACGTGAGTTGCTACTGATACACAGCTCCACCGCCGCAACAAGGCTGGTCTGTGATGTTTGCCACAACCCCCATGCTGGTCCTGGTCCGCTGACGCACCGGACCTCGTGAGGAGACGGCGGCCAACACGCCCACATAGGTAGTCAAGCCGCAGATACACAAGAATGAGATCCCAGACAGTCCACCCAAAAGAGCGCGCTCACAAGTCCGCAGCCCTTGCCGTCGCATCGAGCGTCTCCATGTCCGCCGCGCCATCAGCCGGAAGCGGTTGAGTCGGGTCCAGCCCCTGCAGAGCCGGGTCCGCGCCGCGCCGCCGCACGTGCATGAGCAATTTGAGGATGCCGGCCGGGGTGATGCTCTCGACCCTGCGCGCCTGTGCCAGGCTCTCGGGCCGCGTGGCCTTCAGCATGGCCTTCTCGGCCAGCGAGAGGCCCTGGACCGAGTCGTAGTCGAGGTCGACGGGCAGCAGCAGCGCCTCGTCGCGCTCCATGCGCGCGTGCTGTCCGCGGTGCATGGCGATGTAGGGCGCGTAGGCCGTCTCGACGGCGACGCGGTCGCGAATGCGCGGCGGGAAGGCGCGCACGCCGGGCACGACGCTGGCCAGGTCGTCGGGGCGCACGCCGGGGATCCGCAGCAGGTCGAGCCCGTCGCGCCGCCGCGTGTCATTCCGCAGGTGGAAGCCGGCCTGCTGCCACGCCTGCGCGCCCTGCACGTGCGACTGGAGGAGGCGCCGCAGCGCATCGACCTGCGCGAGCTCGTCGCTGTAGGCGCGCCACCGCTTGTCGCCGACGACGCCCCAGGCGCGGCCCCGTGCCGTCAGCCGGACGTCGGCGTTGTCGACCCGCGAGCTCAGGCGAAACTCGCTGCGCGACGTGAACATGCGATACGGTTCCGACACGCCGCGCGTGGTCAAATCGTCAATCATGACCCCGATGTAGCCGTCCCCGCGACCCATGGTCACAGGCTCCAGGCCCAAGGCTGTCCGGCCCGCGTTGATGCCGGCAAGAACGCCCTGTCCGGCCGCCTCTTCGTAGCCGGTGGTGCCGTTGATCTGGCCTGCGAGGAATAGACCGCGGATCATCTTTGTCTCCAGAGACGTTTTCAGGCTCCTGGGGTCTACATAATCGTACTCTACGCCGTACCCAGGCTGCAGCATCTGCACCTTCTCCAACCCGCGGATCGTGCGCAGCAGGGCTTGTTGTGCTTCTGCGGGTATGGTCATGCTCAGTCCGTTCGGGTAGATGACATTGTTGTCGAGTCCTTCAGGCTCTAGCCAGACTATATGTCTGTCGCGGTCTCCAAACCGGAGCACCTTGCTTTCGAGTGACGGGCAGTACCGAGGGCCCTTCACGGTCTCCCGGATGTGTACTGTCTTGTCCAGGTTGGCCCGGACCACGTCGTGCGTGTCCTCATTCGTGTATGTCAAGTGGCAAAGCAGTTGCTGCTCCACAGCGACACCATCATTGAGGTAGCTAAAGGGCATGGGCGGATCGTCTCCGTGCTGAGCTTCCAGGCTGGCAAAGTCAATCGTGTTTCTGTCAAGCCGCGGCGGAGTTCCCGTCTTGAGTCGGCCGAGCGGGAAACCGGCGTCGCGTAGGGACTTGCTCAAGCCGAACGTGGCCGCCTCGCCCATCCGCCCCGAGGGAAAGCATTCGAGCCCGATATGAATCTCTCCGCCGAGGAACGTCCCGGTAGTGATGACAACGCTGCTCGTCGGCATGACCTCGCCCGACTCCATGCGCACGCCGGTGATCTTGCTCTTGGCCCCGGTGCTCGCGTCGACGTCTTCTGCGACGACAATGTCCGAGACCTTTCCCAGCACGATGGATAGGTTGGGGTGGCCTTCCAGCTCCTCGCGCATATGCTTCTTGTACAGCGCCCTGTCTATCTGCGCCCGGGGCCCCCAAACCGCCGGTCCTTTCTTCCGGTTTAACACCTTGAACTGCACCCCGGCCTTGTCGATGACACGCCCCGCGAGCCCGTCCAGCGCGTCTACTTCGCGGAGGATGATCCCCTTGCCTATGCCGCCGAAACTGGGGTTGCACGAGCAGACGCCTAGGTTGTCCATGTCCGGGGTCACGAGCGCCGTCCGCGCGCCCGCTCTCGCCGCCGCCGCGCACGCTTCGGATCCGGCGTGGCCGCCGCCAATCACGATCACATCATACGGCCTGTCCGCCGCGCTGGTCAGAGGTCGTCGGGTGGGGGTTGTCGGAGATGGAGGCGGAAGCTCTCAGTCTCACCTCGAGCCTTCGGCTACGGTGGCCATTGTCCTTGGCCGACCTGGGGGTCGGCATGATGGAGACTGCCGTCCGGTAAAGCGACCCAAGAGTCGCGGATGCCATAGCTTGGCCATGTTCCGCACGTCCAGGGTAGGTGCTCATCGCGCAAGCTGCCCGAGCCAGAGCTGTCCAACCTTGGCTTTGGCAGGGGTTGCAGGGTTCTCGCCAAAACATGCGGGTTAGGGTTCGGGAATGGTTCGAATCTTCGTACCTAGGTCGCCATACCTACCGCAACCCGACTTTTCTGCCTCCCCCATCTCTCGACCTGTGTCTTCCAATTCGGACAATCACACCCGGAAAAAGCCCGGGTCCCTTCACGCTGGAATGGAGAACCTTCAGCAGTCCGACCTCATGCTCCTGAATGACAATGACAAGGCTGAGCTTCGCCGGTTCATAAACAACGAGACCAAACGCACCCAGATACAAGCCCGTACGTCACCTGCTCAAATATCCGACCTGGACCTGGCAGACCTTCTAGCTGACCACACTCTCTCCATCGATAGAATCCCACGTCTTGACAGACGCCTGTTGGAAGAGGTGTGTCGGCGACATCCGCAGCTCCCAGCTGGACAAGAAGGAGCAGGGCTGCATGACAAACTGCGTGGACCGGTTCCTCGATGTCAATATGCTTACATTGAAGCATCTGTCCAGCATGAGGTCACAGACATGATGACGGAACTCGGTGGTGCTGTTGGTCGACTGATGTATTGCACCCGCTCAGGACGGAGATGCATATTCGTTCACACATCACAAAGGCAGCACTTGTAGCAAGGACGAATGGAGCATTATTATGAAATTGCCCATTCATCACCCGTCACCAAAGGTATCTGACGCCAGACTCAATGCAGTACCTCCTCGCCCGTTCTCCCCCTTCTTGCCTGGAGATAGTCCACAGATCACCCGAACCAGCAAGGTCGTTAGACGAGTGCAAGCTTCGTGGCGGCAATGTCCAGGGCATCAACATCAGCGGTCAAGCGCGCGTAGGCCTTCTTTGTCCCGTCAGGGCTAAGTTCATCGTTAGACACTGCCGGCGTCGTGCGCATTGGAGTAGAGCGTCTTACCGGATGAGAGTGTTGATCTTGAGCGTGTCAATATCATATAACTTCTTCAAAGCTTGCTTGATATGCTGCAGAAAGTCATCAGCCACTGTCTCTCGGCGCCAATGCTCCAGGTATTTGTCTTACCGCCTTGTTCGCCTTGACATCGACGATGAAGACAAGCGTGTTGTTCTCCTCGATCTTCTTCATGGCAGACTCGGTGTTCAGAGGATGCACGATGATCTTGTGCTCATCGAGACGGGGCTCGTGCGGGATCGACTTGCGCGGGTACTTGGGTGCCCGGGAGAGCGTCCTAGAAGACAGCAGCGTCAGCATTATCCGAGGTGGTGGCGAGCGAGAGTGTGCCATCCACGTACAAGGTCTTCGGGCGATGAAAAGTAGTCGATGTGCGGACCTTGAGGTTCTTGCGGGAGTGAGTCTATTCCCAAATGTCAGTGAACCATCTCAAAGGCGAGTGATTCGCCCCAGGCTTACACCCTTCAGGGCTGCCTTCGCAGCATCCTTGGCCTTTTTGGAGGCACCGCCTGCACAGAAAGACGCATCAGCAAGCGCCCTTGTTCAAGACTCGCAAAATCTGCTGCTGCTGGTATGCGTGTTTTCCGAGCCGCCTGTTCAATTGATGTTGACCATGGCGACGCGTCGCCGCGGCAAGATCCGCTGCGATGCCCAACACGTCGTCGCGGGCTTCGAATTCGATTTTTGCCGATTTCGCATGTGGGAACCGTCGAGAGAAGGGATGAGCGTATCTTAAGTACCTTTCTTGCTTTCTTTCGGCGCCATCGCTGTGGACTTTCCCTGGTCGTGCAGTCAAGAATCCAGCGTCGTCGACAACCTGATCGGATTCGTGCGAGAAGAAAATGCCCTTGAAAATGTGTGTAGGGTACCTGTACTTAGGGTTTCCGAAGTGCGGGTCCGCGTGCGTTATCTTATCGGGCGCTGGCCAGTAAAGAGTACCTAGTGATGGCGATGCGTGTGTGGTCAACGAATGACTCCTCCGCCAATCCCCAGGACCTGACCATGCTCTTGATGGCCGGGAACAAGAAAAAAAAGAGAATACAGCTTCTCTCAGTTGGCCGGCCGCCGACGGCAAAGAAACCGAAGTCCATCTCCCGCAAATCTACAAAGATGTTGATCAACAAATTCCACGTCCTTGAAAAGAGGAAGATGCAGGCGCTTGCCCGAGGCGATACGGGGACAGCGGCCGCGATAGACGCAGATATCGAAGCCTTGGGCGGGCTCAGACTCTATCAGGAAGCCAGCCTCCAGGGGCAGCGCGAGGATCGCGGCGGAGACAGTTCCCGTGTTTTGGTCCAATGGCTAGAGCCGTATGCCAAGTCACTGGTTGGAAAGAGCCTACGGATGCTGGAAGTAGGGGCACTCTGCGCGACAAATGCTTGTGCGAAGAGCGGAATCTTTGAGATAGAGCGGATCGATCTCAGCAGTCAAGCAGACGGTATCTTGCAACAGGATTTCATGGAGAGGCCGCTGCCCAGGGACGACTCGGAGAAATTCGACATCGTCAGTCTCTCCCTGGTGCTCAACTACGTCCCAGATGCGCAAGGGCGAGGGGACATGCTGCTTCGGACAGTCAAGTTCTTGCATGAACCACCAACACACGGACTATCGTCTCCCTGTGGCCTATTTCCTGGCTTGTTCCTTGTTCTACCCTCTCCCTGCGTCAACAACTCTCGATACTTGGACGATGGACGGCTCGAAGCCGTCATGAACGCTATAGGGTACACGAAAGCGGCATCGAAAGTCACGCAGCGGCTTGTCTACTATCTTTGGAGAAGGATTCCGGACACGCCACATGGCTCCTTTGCATTTACGAAGAAAGAAATACGGCCCGGTGCCTCCAGGAACAATTTCGCTATTGTCCTGACGTGACGGCCTAGCCTGAAAATCCTGGAGCACCGGGTTAGAGCAGCGCACGTGAGCGGTTAGCCGTGCCACCTGAGGACTGCTGTCACAGGCTGATCTTGTCCAAAAGCATCAGTTTTTTTTATCGGTTGATGGCTGGTCTAGGCTGTTTGCGACTGTTTCTGCATCTTCAACTTGGGTACGCAATTTGCATAAGTAGATGTGCCAAGTAGAGTAAGCATGGCCCTGTTCGCTGACATGTAAGTCACCCTCTACCAAAGTGCGAAAATTGAGGCACGTTCGACTGCTAACAAACCTCGCTGAGAAGCAACGGCTACTGCCTACTGACTGTGCCAACGGACATTACATTGCTACCAGGGAAGGTTCAGGGGCAAACTTGGTCCTCGCTGACGGCGGCCGGCCGTTAGCAAAGTCTCATATCCGGCATCAATGTCAACACGCTCGGCGCTTCAGCTTCGAACAGCGCGTGTTCGGTTTCACGATCCGCATGAGCTCGGTGCAAATGTAGTCGCCGCCTCTGAATGGTGTGACTGCCGCCAGATGCGTTGATATGATCACTGACGTCCTTTCGTCCGTAGTCTCGGGTTGTCAACAGCAGAGGCAGCTAGAGGCTTCCGAGCAGTTCAATAATCTTCCCGGTCATGGCACCAGTCTTGTGATGCGAGGGCCAACGTCATCGCACAGACGACGGCCGTCACGTCGACGTCTGTGAAGGTCCTTCGTTCAACGGATGAAGAGGGGAATAGGATTCCCTCTACCATCCGAAGCTCGGGAAAAATTCAGTTTGAAGAAGTTGGCCTTGCAGGATTGAGTGGATCAGATGGATGATGGCGACAAGCTTCGCATGTGCTATGACGCCAGTATGTATCAGCAGAGAGTTAGACCACCTTCGTGCTGGCTCAGTCCGCCTCCGCACTGCGGGCGCATGTCCACGAGAAGGACTGCATTATCGGGCACGGATCTCCATGGTCAGATGGTCTGTACCAAGCAAACGGATCTCCTCACGAGAGCTGTCACGGACAGTCGGAAAACTCAATTCCTCTGGTCCACCCGAAACAGAAGATGCGTTGTGCATACATTGCGTTCCTCGGCAGGGACTTGGCGAGAAAGCGCTGACTCGTTCTATCGGACCTGATGTTGCAGTGTCCCTGGGACTCTTTGTCAAGGCTGCACAAGGCTGCACATCACTCAGATGATGGTCTCAACATGGGCTCCCTGGGAGAGCTTGTTTCGCAGTACCGAGCTTCTCATCGTCCCGGTCATCACGGCTGCCACCTCGCTATGGAGTACGAAGCACATACTGTGTAGTATTGATGTGCGGCATGACTTTGTCTCTGTGGTCACCTCGTAGGGCAGACGGACTGGGGAGCTCGACAGAATGATTGCGGGTGCCAAGAGGCACGTTAGCAACCCCTTAAGACGCAACGAAGGTAGGTATCATCACGGGCTTCAGAGTCATTCACGGTCGTAGGCAGCCAAGAAGGGTCTTGCGATGTCAGACCTAATGTTCCCAGGCCATTCTTCCCCTCACAGTTGCTGTTATCAGCTTGAGTCTCGCCAGCCCAGTCTCGCCAGCTCACCACCTACACCCTAGGTAGGTTAACGCAGTCAACATCAGCAGGAATAGTGTAGAGGGGTGTAGCTTAGGCCTTGGCAATTATATGAGCTACCCAAAGACCATCGCCCCAGCGCAGGATGTGTACATGACTACACCAATTGTGATTCATGCGTCAACCCCAGTCTGCGTACGTACGTCGGTTCATCTTGACCTCCCAAGGCCCGCCAGCTACGTGGCCGGCGGAGCATCCGCTGCCGCTGATAGACGTGGCTGACTAGCGCATGAGCGGCATCTCCGCAGCGTGGGTTGCCTTACTTGATTGGAACATGGATCACCATGCGAGCCCATGTCGCCCACCAGCTCTATCCGTGGACGCCTTTGTTTTGTTGACGGCGCAGCCAGCTTGACTTGGCACGGCGAAAATGGAAAGGAAGCAGCAGCGTGGATGAAGCTGTGTTGTTCGCATACTCCGGTTCATATTTCGCTGAAGCTTCTGATAACGCGATGGTTTATACGTGCTTCAGCCGACAACTCCGCGTTCCCCGGCCGCTCGACGATGTAGCTGGCCATGCCTGCCTGCTTCGCCGCTTCGACCTCCTTTTCGTTGTCACTGAGGAACAGCCAGTCAGACGGCAGATACTGTGGGTACTGGGCCGCGATCTTTTCGTAGCTGGACCGCTGGGTTTTGGGCCCGGCATTGATAGTGTCAAAGTAGTCAGACAGCAAAGAGGTCAGGTCGGCCGGGTCGGCGTCGGTGTGGCGGAACAAGAGCTTCTGTGCAGCCACGGATCCCGACGAGTAGATCATGATCTCGCGCCCGTCGTCGTGTTTCCAGGCGGCGAGCCTGGGCGCCACGTCCGGGTACAAGGGCGCCTTGATCCGGCCGGACCGGTAGCCCTCCTCCCAGAGAAATCCTTGCAAGCCTTTCAGATACGAGATCTTGACGTCCTGGCTCATGAGATCACGCACGTGACTCTCAAGTGCGGCAGGAGAGCGCGAGTACTGGGGCGGGAAGGCGTGCCGGTACAGGGCGAATTCGGGAGTGTCCCATTCCGACCTCAAGGTGTCTGGAAGAACCTTGAGGGCGTAAGGGAACTGCGCATGAGCACGGTCAGCACACGCCGAAGTCCTTGCTTCAGTGGCTGAACCCTGGCGACTCGGTGGAGGTATCATACAGAATCCGAAGGCTAGCTCTGGAACCCTGACCACCAGTTGAGATGAAGTGAAGAGTGAAGAGGGAGAAAGTTCCCTTGTTCGGGATCGAGATATTGGGACGTTGGGGATATAGTGGTGGGGACATCGATGTTTCCGCCTTACCAGAACATCCTTCACAAAGGCTTTCGAGCACACGGTTCCTTCTGCCAGCCAGAGAGGACATTATTAGCAAGGGTCGGTCGATACAGGTCGAGACTTCGGCGGAATGGCGGGGTGGTGGCGGTGGTGGTGGTGGAAGTACCAATGTCTAGGAGGACAACCTTCGCCTTTGAGACGGCCATGGTAATGGCACCTGAACTGATTTGACGTCGCCAGCTCCCGTCTCGGGCCAATAAAGCAACAAGCCAACAAACCAATCAAACGTCCGTCAGAAGTCCGTCAGGAGGGCAGGAGGGCAAGAGGGCAGACAGGGCCTGTGGGGGCCCGAGCTTGGAAGGCAAAGAGACGAGAGACAGCGGGCTGGCGCAGAAGAGTTTTCCAAATTTGCGTACTTCGTATAGAGTACGGGGTACTCCGTACACGGCCAGGGGTGGCAACAAGGTACGTGTCCCCGCCTGCCTGCCGCTGCCGCTTGACGATTGAATGTCAACAAATAATGAATGACACGAACTGCGTCCTTGTTGGCTTGCCCGGCAAGCAACCCCGCCAAATTGTTTTCATGCCAACTTCCCTGTCGCATGACACTGTTGTTTCGCAAAGCTCAGTGTAACCAACCGCAGCATGTTCTCAAGAGTCGCAGACAAGCGCCTGCCGATACGTAGCGACTCCGTAGTCTGCTACGTAGGCCAGACAGAACCTTTTACAACTACATCGTTCCACGCGCCGTGAACGGTAGCTGCAGTTCGACAGGAGTGCATGCGCACCAATCCGTCGCAGCTAGCTCTGGCTGGCGTTGACCAATCGACGAGCTACTGCGAGCTTAAGTGAAACACTGCATGTCGGCCATCCGCTGGGTGGAGAAGCCATGGTCGGCACCGGTCTCAGGGCGGTTCATCAGTGGGCCTGGCTTCCCCGTACGACGATGTGCTTTGTACTCCAAACTACATGGCCTGTCAATGCGGACGCGGACGGCATGGCCTGCGACAATACGGATACCCAAGGGGGGAGCTGGCAGCCAACAGACATTGGCGGTGTGTGCGCTCAACTGTCCAGTGGAGCTGGAGCCGATGTTGTCTACGTGTCGCGCCTAGATTAGTGGGCGGCGCCTGGGCGGATATAGGTAGTCGTCGTCGTCGTCGTTGTCGCCGGTCGCCGGTCGCCGATGGCCGGTCGCCGTTGGCCCCAAGAACTACTAGACTAGAGACAGCACCTACTTAGCGCCCAAGAGGCGTGCCACACCAGAGAGGCAGGCGACGAGACAAGGAGACGAGGAGCAAGCCTTGGGCCCTTGGCTGACGGCGCCAGGCGTGGACCCGCCGCGGTCTGTGCGCGCGCTGCTTTGTCGGGTGTCGTCGTAGTTGGGTCATGAGTCCATCCATCTGTCCAGTGGGGCCCACCTCCCATTCCTGGGCTTTACCGCATTCGTCTAGCTGCTGGGCACGGCGGTACGCAGCTGCGTTTCCGTCGCCTTCCATCATTTCATCCACCAGGTCATTCATTCCCTTGTCCATGTCCACCCACCCCGTGCTCCGGACCCTGCAAGGCTTTCTCCGTCAACCTGTGACCCCTTTCCGGTCCTCCACCGCCGCTTTTCCTCCTTTTCGCAACCATACCACTCCCTCCCATGTAGTGTCAACCGCCCGCTCCGTTCGTCGTTTGGACTTTGCTCCTCTCTTCAACCTACGCCCAGTCGTACGCCGAAGAAAGCCAGCAGACAGAGCAAGAACCACCAACCAGCCTTTGTGTTGTGTTGCGAACGGCCACTTGGGATCCCGCGCTGTCCGCTGTCCGGGCCTGTGCTGCATTGCATTCACGCCATCACTCGTCCGCCGCCCGCCGTCCACAGTCCACAGCCCGCCGATCGCCGATCGCCGTTCGCCGTTCGCCGTCCTCATCTGTCCCGAGTCCCGCGTGTGTTTCTTTGTCGTTCCCCCGAGACGAAGCTCCGTGTGCGGCAAGCAGCAAAACGACGAACCGATCTGTCGAGTATCGAGTCCTGGTCCAGCCAGACCCGGTGATCGCTTTCTCCACTTTCCGACTCGACTGACTCGACGACACCAACCACTGTGACTCCTCTTCAACCAACGCAATATCGGGAAAGAGCGACCGGGGCCGAGGAGTCATCTCTTCGCCCGCCGAGTTCACCAGTCCAGAAAGACATCTCTCTTCCCCGCATGCTTCCCACCACGGTCCAGCCGGTGCACGCCTCTGCCTGGACCGCCGCCCCCTCCCGCCTTCTCGCCAAGCTCTCCCAGGACACTCGTCGAATCGCTCCCGACTGACCCGCCGTCCACATCCTCTACGCGCCATCCCCAGCAGTGGTCGCCGGCCCCGAGCTCGGTTTGCAACGCCTCATCGATTGGCCTGCTCCCGTCTTTTACACCATCCCGTCACCGTTCAAGCTCCACGGGCTCCTGATTGAATCCGACCCCGGGTCCCCTCCACCCACCTGCCGTCACTCTTTACACGACTAGCAGTCTCTTCTTTCGATGCCACTTTGACGACTTCCTTCTTGCGTGTCTTCCAGTCCAGGCTCATTTGTCGGTCCGGACCTTCTCTGACGCCTGTCACCCCAGATTCTCTTTTGTCCCATCCGCGTTGTTGACCAGCCAAAATACCCCACCAATGAGCCTCTGACCGTGAACGATTGGATCTTGTGTTGTGTTCTTTCCTGCCTCCTTTGCCTTCTGTACATCTCGGCAAACGTCACGACCTGCTGCTTCCACCCGTTCGCTACATCCCGGACACGGCCTTTCCTTCACCTGCCTTCTCCATCTCCAGTTACGAACAAGCATCGACAATACATCGAGCCGTGGCAGAGCTGGGCTAGCAACGCGTTCAATTGTCGCCAAATCTAACACTAACAACCTTCTTGTCCTCTCCGACCGCTATACCGAGCCTATCGAGATGGCGTGCCTTCGAGACAACATCAGCAAGGGTGTTGTCCTGGATGGTCGCTATCGAACCGTGTCTCCGCTAAACCATGGCTCCTTCGGCATGGTCTTCAAGGCGACGGATCTCCAGACGGACCAAAACGTGGCCATCAAGTGCCTTACGAAGCAAGAAGTCGCGGCCGCGTTCGACTATGACTTGGCCGTTGACGACCAATCGGAAGAACTCGCACTTCACCGCAGGCTGGGAAGCCACCCCTACATTGTCAACTTGATCGATTCCTTCGAGACCGACGCTCACATGTACCTGGTCCTCGAGTACTGTGCCCAAGGCGATCTGTACGAAGCTATCCGCTTCTCCCAGGGACCACGCGAGACGGAGCATGTTCGCTGCTTCATGTTGGAGCTCATCGATGCTGTTGCCTACATGCACGCCAAGGGTGTCTACCACCGGGACATCAAGCCTGAGAATATCTTCCTCTCCAAGACGGGCTCTGTCAAGCTCGGTGACTTCGGACTGGCCACGACTGACCGGTGGACGTACGAGACTGCCGTCGGCAGTGATAGGTACATGTCTCCGGAGCAGTACGACTCCGCCGGCGACGGATACTCCCCTGCGCAAGCCGACATCTGGGCCATTGGCATCTGCTTGCTCAACGTGCTCTTCGCGCGGAATCCCTTCACTGTTCCGAGCGAGGATGACGTTCTGTTCCTCGACTTCTCTCGCGACAAGCAATCCCTCTTCGATGTCTTCCCTACCATGTCTCATGACACGTACGAAGTCATCGTGCAGTGCATGAACCTGAATCCCGCCAAGCGCTCACTCATTGGTGCTCGAGATGCACTCCTCCGCGTTGTCAGCTTCACTACGATTGATGAAGACCTTGACGAGTTCTGCTCAGCCAACCGATCTGTCATCGCCAGCTCGAACCGCGAGCCACTTCGCACTCCCTCGATCCAGAGTCCCCATGTCGAGATTGGTGCCTTCCCGTGGGCCAGAGCCTTGCAAGCTAGTCCGCAGAAGCCCGTCCGCCAACTGAGCGCCATTCCGGACGATGAGAGCTACTCCGAGGATCTCTTCTCGAGATCGGCGGAGACGGCGGAGACGTCGGACTGGCTTTCGGGCTCGGTGCAGTCGCCGTCTGTCTCATCGATTCTCGAATCCAGTCTCAGTGGCACCATGCAATCCCTCAAGATTGACCAACTCGTCAAGCCCACGGGGACACTGCCCACCAAAGCGACAACTGTTCCGGGCTCGCTCCCCATCGCCATGTCCAAGTCTCGCATGCAATCGGTCATGTCGCAGATTTTTGGACGTAAGGAGACGGTTTCGAAAAGCTGGAGCGACATGTGGGACGAAGAAGAGGAAGAGAAGCACGAGCACGAGCGTCAACTGCAGAAACTGATGGAGCTGAACTCGCGAACCTGGAGCCAAGACAGCAAAGCAGGAGTGGTTGACGAAGATGATACTCCTCGGCAGGGCTTGTCCCCGGCTACGAAGTCCGCGACCTTGTCAGCCGAGAAGGAGATTCCTTCGATCAAGTCCATGTTTTCTGCTCAGGCTTTCGAAGAGGACCTGGGGACCGACGGGATCTTTGTGCAAGAAGACTTGGTGCCTGCAACCCCACACTCGCAGCAGCAGCAGCAGCGCTATTCGCCTCCCTCCAAACGGACTCATGTGGACAAGTGGGCAGCACTGGGCGAGGCTCGCCGGAAAGCCCACACGGGCACATCACCCGACGCCCATGTCTCATCGCCAGTGCCCTTCAAGGTTCAGCGCCAGACGGCCGGCACGGATTACGGCTTCTCGCTCGGCAAAGGACTGGGAGTTCTGGACACATCGACTGGTCATGCTCCTCACGAAAGCTACTTTCTACCTCTCAATCATCAACCCTCTCCACTTCATTCGCCTAACGGCCACGCGGCCCATCACAACCGTCCCGTTGCCAGCCCTCCTACTCGATGGGGGTTTGGCGGTCACGACAACCGCTCAAGTAGCAAGGATCGCGCCAAGCTGTGCCCGCGAAGCAAGGCCGGTCATAACCGCGATTGGTTTAATTTTGACTGGCGTAAGGAAAAGCGCCACTTCGGTGTCGATGAGTGGGTTGGTGGCGGCATGGGACGCTCACTCCTTCAGCGGAGTTGAGCTTGCCCGAGCCAGCCATCTATTATGGCCGGGCTCCGTATGACTTCGTCTTCTCGACACCGCCATCTAACTTCGGAGCATTTTCACTGCCATCTTGGGAGTCAATGACCCCCTCCGTTTTTTTTTTGACTAGTGCAAGGACGTGCTGACTCTTTCGGTTTTCTTCCCCTTGTGTGTTATTACCCTCCATCCTTCATTCCTGCTGTCTCACTTGAGCATGGTTATCGTGTGGAGTCAAGCCCCTCTCCTAGGCTGTGCTACTCGGCTGTCTTCTCTCCGCTGGGCGTTGCCCTTCGGTGTCCCTGCTACACGAGGGAACAGCAGCATTCTCACCGTCTTTCTTTTTATCCTCGGCCGCGGCATTGTTAGATCGTTAAAAAAAAAGATGGGGGGGGGAATCCAATGTACGAAGGCGAAGAATGATCTGTGGATGGACGAGCATTCGGCCTGTGGCAGCAATGGGGTTTTTTTACGCGAGTTACTAGTATCACAAGAGTCAGCATGTTCTCGACGGAGTCACAAAAGACGGAGGGGGCGAGATGGGATGTGGTCGAGAGGACGGCGGTGATGACGGACGAGCCTGGCTCGCTTTCTGAGTATTTTTTAGATCAGCTCCAGCATCTACTAATGCCAGAAGTTACCCACTCCATCTGCTGTGATACCCGCCGATCGATGCTGGATCTACCTAGGTGCCGTACCGTTGTCGTGCGGGGCATTTGTGCCCACGGCTGTCTGTGTGTGTGTGTGTGTGTGTGTGTGTGTGTGTGTGTGTGTGTACGCGCTCTCTCGCGACGTTGCGCAGCCCATGGTCATTGTGTCGGTGGGCTGTCTGGGTTTCTTTTCTCCCAGCTTGTGTTTGATCCTCCCCCCCCCCATGATTTATACCTCATGGTGGCCGTTGGTGATCTTGCCTGCCCAAGTTGCTGCGTACGAATGAGTCACTTTGCCAGTCGGCCTTGTCCATGTCAACAACAGCTCTTCCGGATCTGTCTCATTCTATTCAGTCACACGTATGAGGTATTTATTCCGCCATCTCAAGCAACACAGTCTTTTCCTGTGCAACCTTGCCCTACGCCGCCATTATCCATAAATGGACACAAACTTTTGGAGCCACAGGCTCAAAGAACCCCCCCCCCCCCGAGGTTACCCTGCACCAGAGACCAACTGGCATGACATGACGCCCTGGAATAGTCCGACTGCAGACGGCATGCCCAGGTCTTTTGTTTTCACAGACCCATCCACGGCTAGAGCGAATCCATGGCAGGGCCCGGTTTGGCGCCAATGATGCTCTTGGGCAGAAATGCCCAGACCGTACCGACTACGGACAAGACGGTCGAGACGGTCATGGTGCACCACATGACGGCCTTTTCCTGCCTGGAAAAGCCGTTTGGGAAGAGCTTGAGCGTAAATGCGATGGGTAGACTGCCCATTTCACGTCAGTCAGCTGCATCAGGGCATGGAGGCCAGACGAGAGGAGAGCCGGGGGGGAAAAGAAGAAGAAAGGAGAGCTCACGTCACGCAGATTGTGAAGGACAAGGCGCTGCCCATAAAGGCCATTACAGAGTCGAACGAGGGGAAAATCACGGCAACGACGGTGAAGCATAGCAAGCTGGCGACGGCGACGGCAGCCCTCGCGATACTACGCAAGGTCACCTGCGGAGCATGCGGCGGGTCGTTGCGCTTCTGCAGGCCGAGGAGGGCCTCGAGCATGGTGGTGATGGGTCTTGCATTCAGAGGCGTCTTGGTGAGGGGGATGATGGCGATGAAGATACACATGGAGATTTTGAGGGTCTGGGGATATCCCGAGGTCTGGAGTATGTTGGATGTGATCTCGTCGCCGACGGCGTCCCCGAACATGAGTAGACCTGCCACAGCTGTTGTCGCGTCCAAGAGATACTGTCCGGCCCCGGTGACGTGAGTGAGGTGCTCCGGGCGTGTGTGTGTGTGTGTGTGTGCGTGTGTGCAGAGGGAGGGAGGTGGTTGTCGACTTACCGTGAAACAAAACGTCACTCTCAAGGCCTTGGGATACTTGTACCCGTGTCTCATGTCACGGTAAATAGAAGGGAAAACGCTGTGGCCAGCCCAGGGAGACATGAGCAGCCCAAAGGCCAACGGGACCGTCATCCAGTTGGCAGGGAAGACATAGGTCCTGGCAGGGTCGATCAACGAGCCCGGTGCCGTGGGTTTGATGACGCCATCAAGGAGAATGATGATGACAACTGGGGACGGCCAAGGTTAATCGCCATGGGCAGTTCACAAATGTTGGGTCCCGGGGGGCGGGAGCTTGACTCACTGGACAAGCAGGCGACGATGCCAAGCAGACTGGTATAACTCAACAGTCGCATGGGCAGAAACGAAAGGGGTATCAAAACGAAAAAGCAAAAGACTTTCCACTCGGTCGTGGACAGGAATCCCGGGAACAAGAGACGCAGCGAATCGGCGAAGAGAACGATGAGAGCCACGCAGGCAGCGACCAGCTCGAGGGTGAACAGCACGCTCGTCACGAGGCGGGCGCGGGAGCCGAAGGAGTGGTAGGCAATGTCGGAAAAGGTGATCAGGCTGGCGTCGAGGTCCATGCATTTGGCCAACAGCCGGGCCGTGTATGCCGTGGTCACCGCAGCAAGGAACAGAAATACCATGCCGACCAGCCAGCCCGAGTATTTCAGACCCAGGGGCAAGCTGAGGAGACCAACACCGACCAGAACACTGGGCGCATGTTAGCATTTGCAACAGGCTAGACCTACCCATGGGGAACCCGAGCACGCGGCCGAGTCGCGCCGAGCCTTGCAAACCTACTTGATAGAGTTGAAGATGGTCTGGGGCAATGTCGACTGTCCCTCCACCGTGAGGACCATCTTCCCATCCTGTTCGACTTCCTTGACCAGCAGGGGCGCGGCCTCGTCCGTGGGTAGCTGTAGCTGTAGCTGTAGCTGTAGCGGTGGCTGGGGCTGGCTGGCGGCTCCCTGCTGCTCACGCCACATAGCCGCGGCCTCCCGCATCGAGGGTCGGGCAGGGTCGGATGATGTAGTCGTGCCATAGCTCCGAAAAGATCCGTAGCTGCCAATGATGGACGGCGTCGCGAGATGTGGCGGCACGTCGAAGACGGACCCGGATGCGGACGTCTGGCTGCCGACCCGAAATGCCAGCATCAGCTCGTTTTCGGCATTCTTCGGCTCTCGTTCCCGAGCACGACGCGAGCCGGGCCCGTTGGCGTTGGCAGTCGTGAAGGAGGGCTCGGAGCCGTCGTCGCGGGCGGGCTCGGGCTGGTCGCGCGATGCGGTGGCTTCCAAGGGCTCCCCCCCCACGTCGGCTGCTGCTGCTGCTGGGTCGTACTCGATGGCGTCGTGGGTGGCGATGGGCTCCTGGTCGGGGGCGAAGACGAAGTTGGGACGCTGAGGGATGGCCTCGGCGAAGCCAGCCGCGCGCCGCCAGCTCTTGGTAAAAGAACGGAACGAGTTGACGCCGCCGATGTCAGTGAGGGCCGTGAGCCGGTTCGTCACCGAAGAGCGGCGGTGACGGAGCCCGGGGCCCCCGCCGCCGTCTTGGAGCAGTGCTGCTGTTTCGAGGTCATCATCTTCGGAGCGGATCCGGTTCCGGTTCTCGGCCGACGAGACGCTGCTGCTGCTGCTGCTGCTGCTGCTGCTGCCCGATCGCTGTGACATGGTGTGTTTTCGTGAGACGCAGTACTTGCAAGGCAGGGAGACTGGAAGCAAAAAGCACATGCCATGCTCTCGAGGTGAAGCTTCTAGCAGATTTGTAGTCGAGGTATCCGCCTAGGTACTCTACCTAGGTGCGGGTCCGTCCAGGGCTTTCCAAAAGAGGGGGTTTTTTTTTTCAAAGGGGGGGGGTTTTTTTTTTCCCCTGCACTCCAGCAAACATACTATGATGACGTCACTCAATACTACGTAGGAAGAAACTCTCTACCTCTACAACTCCACTTCGATGCCCTCGGCAAACTCATACACGTTCGGCGTCCCGCCTGACAGCCTCACGAGCTGTCTCTCATATGGTCCCAGAACCTCCTCGACCAAAGTCCTCTGGGGCGGGGCATCCGACTCGGGACCGCAATACTCCCAGACCCAGCGGTACCGTCTGCCCATCTGTCAGTAAAAAAAAGTACGTACCCAAGTGTACCAGTCGCGCTCGCGACCATCATCATCTCGCTGCCATATCAACCCCAGCGATGCAGCCGGCATAGAGAGGAATTACGAGGTACTCACCTGTGTACGTCCGGCGTCAGCGCCCGCTGCTGCTGCTGCTGCTGCTGCTGCTCGACCACGTCGGGGCAGACGACAGCCGAGACCGGCGGCTCCCACGTCGCCACCGCCAGGGGGATGGCATCGGCGAAGCTGTCGGTCGTCTTGCGCAGGCGCCACCGGCCCTTGAGAGCGGGCGCGTCCCACAGGCACCGGTCGTTGAGGCCGAGCCCCGCCAGCGCGAGACGCACGCGCACCGAGCTGTGCACTCGCTCGTTGGTGTCTTCGAGAAAGGCGCGCGTCGGCCGGCCCGTCGCCGGGTCGGGCTTCTTGTACAGGCCGGGCGTCCTCGTGCTGAAGCCTACCAGCTTGTACAGGATCCCGGTCGGCTTCAGCAGCGCTCCCAAGCCCCAGGGACGCACAGGCGCGTTGCCGCGGAAGATGGCGTCCACGGCCCATCGCGGCTTGGCCGCAAACCAGCCTTTCTTCCCGGCGCTCGCGTTGGGATCGGGCTCAGACATGGAAATCATTCTCTGCAGGGCAGAAGACGCTTCCGAATGGTCCCGGCCCCGGTCCCGGCCCCGGTCCCGACCCCGAACCCGGCCCCGGCCCCGGCCCTGGCCCTGGCCTTGGCTCGCCTTGGCCGCTTCGTAACGGTAATAGCGCTCGAGCCCGGCAAAGAGGCGGTAGATGGTGGCCTCGTCGAACTCGACGCCGATGGAGGCAAGCTGGTCCATCATCCAGGCCAGCGCCATGTTGGAAATGCCAGCATCGAGCCAGCCGCCTCCGCAGTTGCCATGGTTCCCAGGGAACCAACACTGCCGCAGTTCTGTCGACTGCCCATTCTCTGCTCTTCTCTCCCACACGCTTGGCTCGAAGGGGGGCCGGTGCTCGTCCAAAGCCAGCGCTTGGAAGGCGTGCTCGACATGGTCCGACAGGCTCGTGTCGAAGAAACGAAGTTCCCGGGAGGCGCCGATGCCGCGCCAGGAGATGCGCGGGATGCCCAGGCTGCCGACCGTGTCCCACACAGCTGAACGATCCATGTGTTAGAGAGAGTGTGTGTGTGTGTATTAGAGAGAGAGAGAGAGAGAGAAAGAGAGAGAGAGAGAGAGAGAGAGAGAGAGAGAGAGAGAGAGAGAGAGAGAGAGAGAGAGAGAGAGAGAGAGAGAGAGAGAGAGAGAAAGAGAAAAAGAAAAAGAGAAAAAAGAGACTTTGGACCACAGCACTCACCGACTGCCTTGATCTTGATTCGCGCGCCTCGTCCTCCTTCTTGGTTGACCCGTGTGAGCCCCCGCTTGGCATCGCCGTCCTTGGTCAGCACATTGCCTCTTGGCGGACAACCGCTGCC
This sequence comes from Phyllachora maydis, assembly GCA_029339225.1. Lineage (NCBI taxonomy): Eukaryota > Fungi > Ascomycota > Sordariomycetes > Phyllachorales > Phyllachoraceae > Phyllachora > Phyllachora maydis. The sequence goes on from JAQQPM010000003.1 coordinate 6,493,012, forward strand.
AGACACGGCCTCACCTCGATGAGCATCCGTCTATACTTGGCCCCTGCCTTCTCGCCAACCGGTTTGTCGTCGAACGGCAGGCCTGGGAAGGGATCCCTGTACTTCTTGTTCCGCCAGTTCTGCATGTCTTTGAAGATGGGGTAGAAGAACTCCATGCCTCCTCTGGTCAGCAGCCCGATATTACCGACCATGCCCGCGACCGATCTGGCCGTGAAGGCGCCCCGGGAGAAGCCGACAAGGATGATTTCGTCGCCCTCGTCATAGTTGGCGCAGATGAACGAGTATATTTCCCGTATGTTCTGTTCCACCTGCGCCGTCAGCCACGCCCACCCACAGTTTTTCCACGGGGGGGAGAACTGGAAGATGGCCTCGCCTCCGAAATGCCCATGCCAAAGGCGCCGCCCGTGACGACGTCGGTCAGCGAGCCTGAGCTTCCAACGCCGGCCTGGTACTCGATGATTTGCATCGTGCCATCGTGGCACTGCCGCCGAAAGGCCCGGGAGATGAGCGTCACGTTGGACGGTACCTGCAAAGTGCCAGTCGGGTTGCAGATGGTGGACTCGGTAAAGCCGCTGTCACTGCCAGCAGTCAGTCAGTCAGTCAGTCAGTCAGTCAGGGTTGGCTGCCCGAGCCCATGGCGACGAAGACGACGACGACGACGACGACGACGGCGGCTGGGGCATGGAAACAGGACGCAGGAGGTTGGTAGGGAATGTGGTCGGTCTTACGAGTTCTGCCAGGTGCCGTCGCAGCATATAATCAGTCTCTTGCCGGGGGGAAGCTTGTGCGCGCTCATGATGGCTTCTTCCTCTCTTCTCACGCAGGATATTCTTCTACCTCTACCACTTGTCCGAGGAACAAGCTCACGGCCAGCCATATCACTCGGGCGCACCCGATATTGACAGCCGCGACACTTCCTCAGCCAGCAACGCGCCAACGCCACGACGCCAGGCGCCGTCAGCTGGCCGATCCTGCCTCGGTCTCATGTTTCCTTTCGTGGGAGCTAGCGACAGCTAGGTCAGCCCCCCCCCCCCCCCGAGATCTGAAGCCGTTGTTTGCGCCTGCCGTGTGAGTTGAGTTGAGTTGAGGAGGGGGCAGGCATTCACGCATGGCCGATCGGTGGTCTTGGAGTTTACCGGTTGAGGACTCGAAAGGAAGGGAGCGGGCATTCACTAGGCATCATCAAGACGGCCGATGTCACTCTAACCCATCCTGCCGCATGCGCTGTGCATACTTCTCCACCCACACACACATCCCCGTCCCCGTCCCCGTCCCCGTCCCCCCGCCCCCTTCCAAGCCGGCGCTCCACGACGTCTCCCACGATGCCGACGTTCGCGACCACGCAGCACCGCCAACGGCTAGCCGATCGCCGTTGCCCCAGCTTAGCCCCAGCCCGGCCTCTGCGCTGCCTACCTCTAGTGCCACCACGGCCATGGCCACACCGACCGCCTCGCCGTCATGTCCTCCCCGCCCCGCCGCTCCCGCGCACGGCGCCGTCTCCAGCGACAGCGGCAGCAGCTTCTTCGCCCGCTGCCGTCTCCCGCAGGACGCAGCCTTGGACGCGTGCGCGCGCTTCGTAACGGCGCGGTTGTTCCCGCCGCCGGCCCCGCCTGTCGCGCTGGCGCCGTCGCAGGGCTACTGCTCGCTCACGTACCTGGCCGGCGCCGACCGCGTCGTGCAGTTCCGCCCGCTCGCCCACCGCGTCGACGTGGCGCTCGCCGACGCCGCGCGCCGCGCGTACGGGGACCTCGCGCCGCGCACCGAGCTCGTCGGCCGCGTCGGGCTCCGCGTCCGCCACGACGGCCGCGTCGACGTGGCCCCGGCCCCGACCCCGATTGACGGCAGCAGCAGCAGCAGCAGCAGCAGCAGCAGCAGCAGCAGCAGCAGCAGCAGCAGCAGCAGCAGCAGCCCGGACCTCCAAGGGGGCGAGGATGCCTCCGCACCGGGGGCCCGACTGCTGCTGCTGCTGCCGCTGCTGGTCTACTCCATGACGCGGATCCCCGGACTCTCGCTTGCCGGCTTTCGGAATCAGCATCCCGGGCACGCAACCCCCCGAGGCCCCGCCACTACTGCCACGGTCAGGGCCCACCGGCGGGCTTTGGTCGAGCAGTTCGCTGGCTTCATCGCGCGGGGCTGGGCCGAGGCCGTCGGTCGCCCCGCCGAGACGCGGCCGAAGAAGGGCCTCGTGGGGAGCACGCTGCGGTGGCGTGTCGAGAAGATGTGGTGCGAGCTGCCGCGGCGGTTCCGGCCCGCCGTGGCCCGTGTCCTGGCCGGCCTCGACGACGTGGAGGAGAGGCTGCCGTGGTCCCTGACGCACGGGGACGTGGTGCCCAGCAACATCATGGTCCAAGTCGTGCCGGACCGGGCATGCGGCCTACGTCTTTCCGGGATGCTCGACTGGGCCGAGGCAGAGTACCTGCCGTTCGGCGTCGGCCTCTACGGGTTGGAGGAGCTGCTAGGCCAGACGACGATGCCGTGGGACGGCACGGGCCCGTACCCACCGCGCCAAAGTCGCTTCGCGTACTACGCCGAAGTCGACGAGCTGCGGGCGGCATTCTGGGCCAAGCTCGAGGCATCCGTCGCCGAGGTGAGAGCGGACCACGCGCATACGGTGCGCCCAACCGTGGAACTTGCTCGGCATCTCGGCATCCTCTTGTGGCATGGCATCGCATTCGATGACGGCCGACTCGATCGCGTCGTCGAAGAAGGCAGAGACGACGAGGAGATGCAGCGGCTCGATCTCTTCCTGGGCACGGCACGGCCGGACGGGCAAGACACAAGCCGCACCGGGACGCGGCGGCGCTTCAGCCTCAGCAACGGCCTGAGGCGAACCTGGGCCTATACGCGCGCTTTCCGGACGCCCAACGAGTTCAAGTCCACGTCGTAGGTCACTGTCTGAGGAGTACATGGGGCAAGGCCGATGGATTCGCGGCACGAACGGTCATGGCGTGCCAAGAGGCCACGCCGGCAACGAGACTCGGTGGAGATGAAGGAAACGCAGCTGCTGTCTTGGACCCCACGGCACCGACGCCAGCGGAGAAGTGCTTCCTCCCGAGCGCCGCTCCCACACGACCCAGAGCGCACCTGTTGACCTAGGATGCAAGCATCTTCTCCAACTCGGAGATGATGGCATCGCCCATGTCTTGGGTCGACGCGTTGCCTCCGAGGTCCCTTGTCCGGCAGCCGTTGTCGATGGCGGCCTTGACGGCTGCCTCGACGGCGGCGGCCTCCTCGGGCAGGTTCAGCGAGTACCGCAGCATCATGGCGACGGACAGGATAGTGCCGATCGGATTGACGATGCCCTTGCCCGAGATATCGGGTGCGGAACCTGGGTGCGATTCGCATCAGCGTGCCGTCGCGCCTTGTCTCCTGTGACCGGTGCACCGCAGACGTACCGTGAATGGGCTCATAGATGCCATTGCACTTGCTCTTGCCGTCGGGAATACCGCCCAGGCTTGCGCTCGGCAGCAGGCCGATGCTGCCGGGGATGACGGAGGCCTCGTCGCTGATGATGTCGCCAAACAGGTTGCTGGTGAGCACCACGCCGTTCAGGGCGCGCGGGTCCTTGACCATGAGCATGGCGGCGCTGTCGATGAGCTGGTGGCCGATCTGCAGCTGGGGGAACTCGTTCGCCATGACCTCGGTCACGACCTTGCGCCACAGCCGGCTCGTGGCCAGCACGTTGGCCTTGTCCAGGCTCCAGACCTTGGCGGGCGGGTCGCGGGCGAGGGCCAGGTGGCCGCCGAGGCGGGCGATGCGCTCGATCTCGGCGCGGCTGTAGGGCTCCGTGTCCTGGGCGAAGCCGGAGCCGTCGTCCTCGACGCGGGCGCCAAAGTAGATGCCGCCCGTCAGCTCGCGCACGACGACGAAGTCGGTGCCCCGGCACACGTCGGCCTTGAGCGGCGAGCTCTCGACCAGGCTGTCGGACGCGAAGCTGCACGGGCGCAGGTTGCCGTACGTGCCCAGCTCCTTGCGCAGCCGCAGGATGCCCTGCTCCGGCCGCACCGGCGACGACGGGCCCCACTCGGGCCCGCCGATGGCGCCCAGCAGCACCGCGTCGGCCGCCTTGGCCGCCGCGAGCGCCTCGTCCGTCAGCGCGCTGTTGTGCGCCTTGATGGACGCCTTCGTGGCGGGCGGGGCCGCAAAGAAGCCGACATGTGAGCGGGGAGCGGCGTGCGACCACGGCGGACCAAGACTCGGGGACTGCTGGGCAACGAGAAACTTACACCGCCCAGCAGGTGGTCCTGCAGCTTGAATTTCCCTGCCGAGGGACGTCGGGCCTCGATGGTCTTGAGCACCTAGAGATGGCGTCGTCGTGCGGATTCAGCATCTACTGCTTCACCGACAAACGACGTGGGGGTTGGTGGGTCAAGAATTCCACGCACTTTGACCGCTTCGGCCACGACCTCGGGGCCGCAGTGATCACCACCAAAGACGACGATATTGTGTGTTGACATGGCGAACGGGGCGTGCACAACGGCGAGAGAGAGAAAGACACGTCGAAAATCTACATCGCGAGGCGAGAGTGGGCTGACTTTTAGTACGAGCGGACCCCTCCTTTCCGAGATCGGCGCTCCGGCCTCCCGACCTCTCCCGGGAGTTCCGGCTTCCGGCCTTCCGGGGAATCCGGCCGAGTGGAGCGGCCATCTCTAACATGGAATTCCTATGTACGTGACAACCACCGACACAGCTCACTCCTCACTCGGCTCATCGAAAATTCTTGACCGACTTGTGCGCCAGCGGCGACGTCGGCGCCGTGGCTCCGGCCGACGCTCTGCCGCTGTTTCGCACGCCGCCGTCGCGCACCTTTGTATGGGCGCAAAAGGCGCAGATGTAGATGGACGTCAGAGTGCGCCTGGTCATATTGATGCAGTGGCTATGAAGCAGCATCTCGCACGTGTCACTGTTCTCTCCTCAGGTCAGCAGCACACCGGGGGTGGGAGGAGAGAGATTTTGACCAGTTTGTGGTAGCTCGAGAGCCTACGCACCATTGCACCATGAACACATCGCCGTGGGGCTTGTCCAGCTGAGGGCTGTGGCAAACACAGCGCACGCGAGAACTGCGCGACGCCGTCGACGCCGTCGGCAGGCAGGTTCCGCTTTGTCTTGTGGGCCATGGGATGTGCTGCGCCGGGTACACTCGTCGTTCCGAAGAGGACACGGCCGATGCAGCCCAATCTTGCTGCTGGCGACCGTCTCGCATCTTGCGCAGCTCGCGGGCAGCATCGCCCCTAGCCCTACTGGTGGGAGTGACGTCGTTGTACATGGCCGTCTCTGCCTCGCTATCCGTCTCGTCTAGAGACCGGCCGGGAAGGGTGACGAGCAAGTCCGAGGTATGCCGCCCGCTGAAGCTGCGCTGAAGCTGGCGCAGTGTGTGCTTGTTGGGGCCTTTGTCCAAACTTGGCAGCGCAAATGAAGTGTTCCTACTGGGAATGATGATGGGCTCTTCGTCGGAGGATGACTCGTCCTCGTCCTCGCAGTGACGTTGTCGTGCCATGGGCTGGTCGACGGCTTTCTTGCGAATGGCGCAGACACCGTCTTGTTCCACGATGAGTGTCGTTTCCACTCGCGCCCGTCCATCGGCGTCGATACTGAACTTGGCCCGCGTCCGCATTTGCGGGCTGCTGGCTTCCGGAATGGACAAGCTGGACAGACGATGATGGCACTTCAAGGGAGACGACACCCGCACAGACCTGCTAGGCTTCTCGGGCGTGGCACGAGTGGCCTTGCGCGTAGCCAAAGTGCACAAGACGGCATCTTGATTCCGAGGCCGCGGTGCAGGCGCCAGCGGAGGCAAGGCCTTCCTCCCGCGACTCCCGCTAGAACTGCGAGACCGCACAGGACCGCCGGCCGGTTTCACCGGTGCACTGCCCGAGCCTTGACCTGTCGGCCAACGGGGGCGTATTTCTCGTACGCTGGCGGCAGATCGACGCACTCCGCTCGGCATGGACGCCCTGGAAACGAGCGGGCCAGGGGTGTCGGGCGAATTCGCGTCAACCTCAGGCGGCGTTGAGCAGCCTGGCGGCGGTACGGGATTTTCAAGCCGAGAAGCGATGGCCTCTGAGGCCAGTGAAGGCGGCTGTCTGAAGAGCAGCCCGGGATCCACCGCTCCCTCACAGCCCACGGGCCAGTCCACGGGGCCAAAAATGTTGGGCATCGGAGGCGAGAATGCATCGGCGAAGACGCCTTGGTCCGCCGAGGCGGTCTCACCTTCCCGCTTCGCAGGGCTTTCCTGGAAGATCAGGTTCGCTATTTTGGCCCAGTCCAAAGAATCCATCGGCCGGTGACCAATGGCAGGTGACTGGAAGATGGCGTGGCCGGCCGTGGCAAAATCCATGTCGATGCCGGCCATGGCAGAGTCCGCGTCCCATACGTATCTCTGATCGGTAAACGCTGGGCCTGCGGCTGGTGCCGCGAGGGGATACCCGAACACGTCAGTGGGGGCGGTCATAAAGAAGTAGGGCTGATCGAAGCCTTGGCCATGTTGCATGGCGTTCGTCCTCGGCTGGGAGGCAAGCTCATGGTCGGCCTTGCGAGCCGATGGAGGTGGAGTGGTCGCCTGCTGCACAGCCGACTCTCGTGCGGACGTGCCAGGCCGCGCCTTCTTGCTGGCAGTCTCGGCAGCAAGGCCCTCGAAAGGGAGCGGGCGTTTGGGGCCCAGTGCTGACGACGGCAGATGCGATGTCGTCGAGCCCAAGTCCCCGAGCTCGCCAAGCTCGCCCAAGTCGCCAAAGTGCCCAAAGGGGCCCTGGATCGGATACCCGTCGGTACAAGCTGGAGTCCAGCCGGTCTCGGGCCTGGCGAAGACAGCGCTCGGGGAGATGGCAGATGTCGGGCTCTGCTCAGGCGTGGGCGGCTCAGCAGCGTTTGCATCACCAAAGCTAGCACTAGGGGAGAACAGCCGGTCAGCGGTCAGCGGTCAGCCGTCAGCCGTCCGCCGTCCGCCGTTCGCCGTTCGCCGTTCGCCGTGAGCGGGCCGGTCAGAGGGAAGCAAGGAGGCAAAGCCAGCCTACCGGGCAGCCAGTTGATCACCATTCATAGCACATGATCTGTTTGTTTGGCCTAAGAGTATCGCGCGACAGCGGTTGGCCAGGGACCGAGGGCACTGCCGAACGGGCCAGAAAATGGGTCTCTGCGTCTCGGTCCAGCTACAGCTATGGAACAGGTAGTCGTCTCGGGCGATCTGTGTCTTTGGAAATGCTCGGCACCAAAGGGCGTATGTGCGCTGCGCTGTATAGCTTGTCTGTATAGGTAGAGAAGGAGAAGATGGCAGGCCCAAGGGGTATGTACTACTGCTGGGGCTGCGTCCTGGGTCCCTGCTTGTGACCCTTGACCTAGGTCAGTTACATTCCCCTGGGTTCTAGGGGACCGGCCCGGTCGAGCGATTCGCCCTGCATTGCATGCAGCAGTTAGACATTGTCTGCAAATGCCCGATCCCCGGGGATTTCATTGGCTCGTGGGAACCAGTCGTCTGCGAGGGATTAGCTAAGTACGACCTAGTCCCTACTTAGCTCCAGGCTCTAGCCATCTCTAGCTAGAGTGGGTTATGCAAAAGCCCGATGACTCACCTCTCGGCTATGCATCATCGGTTTTGGTTGGACGACAGCTTCCTGTTCTTCCTGTTTCTCCTCGGTCTGGGTGAGCTGTCATGGGCCTTGGCCAGGAGGCCGCTGCTATTTGGGTAGACAGACGCCTTGCCGGAAAGCAGGAGAGAAGGAGGTTGTTTGCTGGGGGGGGGGGGGGAAATGGATGGGAATGGAGGTTGTGCAAAATAGGTCCGTTTTGGGAATGGGGCGGAAGTGGAGTTGAAAAAGTGTGATCACTAGGTAGGTATAGGTAGGAAGTATTACTTACTCCCTTTTAGTACACCTGTAGTATCTTCTTACTCTACCTCGCAAAAAGACGCATCTGGCGCCTCAAAGCCGAGAGATGAAGCTCTCCGATACCCAGACATTGGCGCTGCCGCCTTCGGCCGACATGCACGTCCATCTGCGGCAGGACGCCATGGCCGAGCTGGTCGCCCCTCAGATCCGCAAGGGAGGTGTTGATACAGTCTTCGTCATGGTGAGAACTCTGCATCAAGAACCGTTGATGGTCCGTCAGCCAAGGCTCGATCTCGACTGACTTACAAACACACACACACACACACACACACACACAGCCCAACTTGGTCCCGCCCATCACGACTGTTGCCGCAGCTTTGGTCTACAAGTCTCGCCTCGTGCAGATCGAACCCAATGTCCGCTATCTCATGTCTCTGTACCTGCATATAAGTCATCCTCTGTGCTTCACCCGGACGAGAGCCGCTCTTACCTGCTGCTGACTGGAGCCGGTCCATGCACGCGTCGATAACACCAGAGGTCATCGCCGACGCCGCCGCAGCCGGCATCGCCGGAGTCAAGTTGTATCCCCAAGGTCGGTCGGCTGTGGACCGCCCGTCCACCCGTCTGAACTCGTCTGAGCTCGGACGCAAACGAGGACGGTCCGAGGGTTGACTTGTTGCCCCAGGCGTCACCACCAACTCGGACTCGGGAGTCACCTCCCTGGACGCCTTCTTCCCCGTCTTCGCAGCCATGGAGAAGGTCCGAACGAACACGTGGGCGCCGTCGTCTCGCGTGGGCGTCCCTGGCTGATGGCTCCCTGTAGCACGACCTGGTCCTCAACCTCCACGGCGAGGTGGCAGACCTCGCCGGCCATGGAGACATCACGCACGAAGAGGCTTTCCTGCCGACGCTGCAACGTCTCCACCAGCGCTTCCCGAAACTGAGAATCGTACGGCTGGCCCGGCGAGCAGATATGCGTGGCAGCGCGTGTTGTTGCGCCATCGCTGACAGGGCAAAGGTCCTCGAGCATTGCACTACCGCAGCCGCAGTCGAGGCCGTTCGCGCCTGCGGCCCAAACGTCTCCGGTATGCTTTCCGCAGCTTGGGTACCAAGTGTGCTGCCATGCTAACGACCATCTCCAGGGACCATCACCGGTACGTCCTGCGTCGCCCTCGTGTGCCTGCCTCACATCGGCCGACCTCTCTCGCAGCACATCACCTGTACTTGACCACGGCCGACACGTGCGATCCCCACGCCTTTTGCAAGCCTATCCCGAAGAAGGCCGCAGACCGAGACGCACTCTGCCGAGCTGTCGTCAGCGGCGATCCCAAGTTCTTCTTGTAAGCTCCCGGATTTCCCTGAACGCATCCTCTTCGCCGCACCTCATCCCTTCTCACCTCTGCACCACGTAGCGGGAGCGACAGCGCACCGCACCCCCTGCGGTCGAAGCAGGTCGGCCCCGACGGAAAGGCGCCCGCGGGCGTCTTCACGCAGCCCTACGCGACGCAGCTGGTCCTGCTCGCGCTGGAGGAGGCCGTCGGGCGGCGTGCCATCCATGAGGGCGACGTGACGCTGGAGCGGCTCGAGCTTTTCCTGAGCCGCGCCGGGCGACGTTTCTACAAGCTCCCGGAGCCCGCCGCGGGGCCCGGGATCGTGCTGCGGCGCAGGGGAGAGAAAGTCGCGCAGAGCATCAGGAGCGAAAATGGCGCGATCGAGGTGGGCGTATCGCGAGGTGGAGTGGACATCTGGAGCCTGAGCTGGGCGTAGAGGCAGAGGAATGGGAAGGGCTGGGGCGCGAGGCACATGGTGGCTACGATCGCATGAAGATGGATATTGCGGAAGATGGAAGGATTGTGCCGCACGCCGCGCGTCAAGCCACACAGCCGCGTCTCCACCCCCGACAGACAGAGCGCATGGACGAATATACAACCACCCACGTGGGTTCAGAAATAGCCTGGACATGGACGAGTTCGACATGGGCCAGACGACCAGCCTCGTGTGACTCGCACCCGGATCGGGTTGGTTGAAACGGTGGTGACGTGGATGCGTGCTTTTCTCGTCGATGCGGCCCGGATCCCGGCAGGCCTCGTCGCGTGACGGTTCGCTTTGTAGGGCACCCCTGGACACACAAGACGACTGAGACCGGCCAAGCCCTCTCGGCATCGACTTGCATTCATGCCTTCCATGACTTGAGATCTCTCTCCATCTCTCGTGGCCGTGGGGACCCGCCGTCCGAGCGACACAACAAGAGCGATGACGAAGGCGGGCGGGGCGGGAGGCAGTCATGAACGGCCCAGTGAGGGAGTGACCGGCGGCCTGCGTGCTTGGGCGTCCTGCCTGTCATCTCGGAGATATATGCGGCCGCCGGTGATGCCGTTCTGCCCACAGGCGCGTCAATCAAGTGCGCGTCTTCCCCCACCCCCCCCCCCACACACACCTCTCCACCATGCTTCTGATGGAGCATGGGGCATCCCCATTACTGTTGTACCTGGTACGAACGATCACGGCGACCTAGTCACGACCGACCTATTCCGCCTCTGCTCTCACCAGATGCCGGGCACTTCTCGTATTTCATGATGGTGTGAGCCAGGTGAAAAGGGTGTTGTCACACCACTACCACCACCCCTCCTCCTCCTCCCCCCTCCTCCCCAGAGGTTTTCACACCTACTGGGTTCGGACATTGCTCGGTGCTGGGGCCTTCCAGGTTGATGAGGATGACCCACCTGAGATGCGACGATGCAGTGGAACATGATAATAAATAAGATACACGTGGCAAGTAAGGCGGCTCCATCACGTCCTACACAAGCATTTCCGTAGATTTGACCAACCTTGTAGGGGTCAGGGGGGAGAGATAGCGAGAGAAATAGCGAGAGAGACAGAGATGGAGAAGAGCAGAGAGAGAGAGAGACAGAGATGGAGAAGAGCAGAGAGAGAGAGAGAGACAGGGGGAGAGAGTGGGAGTCTCTCCGTTTCTCGACCACCCCGCACAGCAAGATGACTCAAGCCTCCTCATCAGGGGCGCTCACTCACTACGCTGCCTCACCGACTTGTATACGAGGACGGGACCGCGGGATGAACCATGTGTGCATGCTTGTGGTCCTGCTCTTGAACGATTCCTATGATCCCCGACATCCCTGCTCGAGGATATCGCGGTGCTAGGTAAAATAACTATCTACAATTAAAGAGAAAAAAAAGTGTCTGCCGGATCATTGCCCGGCAGCCAAGGGGGCCAAAAAGGGTGGGCGTCCTTCGCCTTCGACAACGTCCCGCGTTCCTCCTCATGCCAGCGCAAGGGGGACGGGGAAGACGGTGGAAAGAATGGAAGAGGGGGAGGGGGGAAACAATGGACAACAGGACCCGGCGTGCGTGAAATCTGACAGTGCAATATGGGGACCCAAAAAAAAAAAAAAAAAGGAGACAGTGCAGGGATGGATGAAAGAAGGGTGAGATGCAAGAAAAGTCGCGAAAGGTCCAGGCCGGCATTCTCCCACACCAACATCATAACAAACCCCCTTCATCATCCCGACAGCGTCTGTATCCTTGAGATACCGTTGAGACGTGAGATCGTGGACGATGCAAACTCTTCAGCCACGGCGACCCTGCATCACGAACCCACCACACCCGTCTTGTGTAGGGTATGGTGTACACATGATGAAAGCCTAGGGCTGAGGACGGGTTGCCAGAGGAGACAGACGAAATCTCTAATCCCATGGCGTGTGAGGTTGTCGCCCTGGGGAGAATTCCAATCCCTCCATAGTGATAGATAGAAGAAGAAAAAGAGAGCCCTCTCGCACACAAACAAGGCGTGGAGGAGCAAAAAAGGTCGTCGTCATAATGCCCTGCCACCCGCGCTCTCCATGGAAGCTCGAACTCCGTCTTGGTCGCCCCCGTCGATGCCCGTCTATATTTCACTCCCAGCGCCCGTTTCTCGAGGCAACCAGGGCGGTCCGAGAGAGATCGTAAGCTGCGTGTTGGGGTTTTCGTAGTTTGCGTTTCATGAACAAAGGAAATTAGATGCCGTCCGTCCAGCTCATTTGTCGCTGCTCTCGTCTCTTCATCTGGGAGGTTGGGGGGGGGGGGGGGAGATATGGGGATCGATCCCGCGTTAGATCATGTTCCCCAAGCCTTCCATCGGCGTCATCATGTGCCCCAACTCGGCTTGCTGCTGTGGCGCCGACGTGACTTGGGCCTGCTTCTGCATCATCTGCGGCTCGTGGCGATGCAGCAAGGGCATGGCCGGCAAGGGCATGGCCGGCAAGGGCATGGCCGGCGGCTGCAGCCGGAGAGGCGGCGGGATCGGCCTCCCGGTCGACGGCGTGGCCGGCGTGAGCTGCGAGTGCGTCGGCGTCGGCGTCATGACCATGCTCGCCGGCGTCATCTGCGGCGTGACCGGCGGCTGCTGCGCCGTCCCGTCCGTCTTGGCCTTGGCCGCGTTGGGCCCGCCGAGCGCCCGGCTGTGGCTGCTTTCGCGCCGCCGCTTGGGTGCGTCCTTGACCTTGGGGTGCGTGTGGCACTGCGGGAAGGACGCGTGTGTTAGCCCTCTCCCCCTCGAGGAAAATCACGGCAGGGAGGCGCATACCTTGTAGGCGTGCCTGAACCATGTCGTGCCCTTCTTCTTGCTGCTGACGAGGGCGACCCACTCGTTGCAGCTGCCGCAGAGACCCTCCCACACGTCCGGGTTGCCGTCCATCCTGCGGGTTTCCTGCGGCTCTTGGAAGGGCTGGCCGGTGGCGGCGCTGATGCCGTGCGTGAAGCTCTTGTCGTACCAAAAGGCCGAGTTCTTGAGCACCAGCCAGCGGCCGGGCTTGCAGATGCCGCACCACCCTTCCCGCTTGTTGCCGTGTCCGCGGACCCAGCGGGGCGTGTACAGGTCGCCCTCGAAGCGCAAGTCCTGTTCGTGCGGCGTCATGTCGGGGTCGGACGGGTTCAGGTCCTCGGGCGGAGGCGGCAGCTGATCCTCGTGCAAGGAGGCGTACAGGTCGGGCGGGTCGGACAGGTCGGTGTAGTGGCCGTGCAGGGAGTGCGGATCCGCGTTGCTCTGCAGCATGCGGAACAGGCCGTGGGACAGGAGGGGGGGCGGGGTGTCGAAGTGGTGGTGGTGGTGCGCGTCCGGGTGGAAGCTGTGCGTCGGACACTGCGACGGGAGCTGCGACGGCAGAAGCATGGTGTGGCGGTGGAGCGCGGGCGCGCTGCTCAGGAGGTAGGGGTTCTGCTGGACGGCCTGCAGGTTTCCGTAGTTCAGCGGGAGGTGGCCGTGCGCGATGGTCGGCGAGGAGTGGCGCGAGGACATGCGCGCGTGCGGGTTGAAGGCCTCGTGCGGGTTGTGGAAGACGAAGGGGGTGGGCCGGCGGCTGGGCGTCGTGGTGGCGTACGATCCCGTCGACCAGCGTTTGTTGGCCCGCCCGTTCTCCACGCTGTAGGGGGCCGAGCGCATGCCCGGCCGAGGCGACGGGGAGGCTCTGCCCCGGCTCTGGGTCCTCACCAACTCGGATCGGCCCTGCGGCGTCATCCGGGGCGAAGCGACGGGCGACAGCTGGGTGGAGGACATCAACGAGTTCCGGTTCGACAGCGGAGGGTAGTCGGACGTGAACGAAGGCGCATCGGACAGGGCGGCCGAGAAATCTTCGTACGATGGCATGTCGGACAGGCCGCCGGAGGTCGACACGGTGAAGGAAGAACCGGACATGCGGCGCGGGTCAAGACCGCCGTCGAAGCTCATCGGCTCACTTTCCATGGGCGACGGGCCCGGGTACCGGAGGTCGAGGATGGGGATGGCATCGTCGGTGGTGATGGCTTGACCAATGTTCATGTCGGTGTCCAGGCCGTTCATATCGAGACTGTCCTCGCAAGGCTTCTGGCCCCATGTGTCTGCGAGAGCACTGGTCAGCAAGGCGGGCGCGAAGGCGGTCCTCGACAGGCAAGACGCACGGCTCTCCAAGCCGGTGTTGGTGGGATAAAAGTCCTGGTGAACGGATATCGGACGCGAGGGGATGGTGTCGCTCGGGGTGTGCTGGAGGTGCGACGAGTCCCAGGCAGGCAAGCCTTCATACGCCTCGCCCATGCAGTACGACAAGCTCTCGTGGATGGTGGCCGGCCGTGGCCGCATGCCCTGCGACGTGGGCGTCGTCCACACACTCTGCGGCGTGCCCATGGGCTCCGTCTTGGCCGCCAACTCGTTCCCGTTCATGGTGAGCATGGGCGATGTTCGGTGCGCCGGCGCGTCTCTTCTGAAGTCGTGGCTAGGACTGGTGAAGGTGAACGAGGGCGCCTGGGATTGTTGCCGCCTATGACAGGTGTCAGTTCTTCGGAAACGTCCGTGGGATCAGCGACACGAGCTCGTAGGGTGGGAATGCGGCCTACCGCTGCGCCTGACTCGATTCCATGACCGCGAGACTCTGGGCAAGGGAGCGTGGACTTGACAAGACGCGACTGCTGGGGTGTCGTCAGCACGACGAGACGTGGCGGGAGGAAGGGGGGCCTGCCCGGGGGGGGGGGTAGGGGGACCCGAAGGGATGGATGGCAGCAACAGGCTCCGGCGGGAGAGAGAAGTGGTTACTTACCTACGAGTACCATGTGACGGGGGTGCTCCCTCCTACCACAGGTGATGGAACAAGAATGCGGGTGCCGGACGGTGGTGCTATCCCGGTAGCGAGCAACGGCCAAAACGAGGGACCACGATGCGGGTGTGTGTGCGTCCGCCTCTTGTCTCTCTGCCTCTGCGTCGGTCGAGACAAGAAAAGGTTTGTGGGGTTTGCGGTGAAGGCGGGAAAATGGGTGGGAATGAGTGTATGAAGTAGCAGTAAGAGGTCGCCAAACCCGATGTTACAGCTAGGTTGCAAGGATGGAAGTGGTCGGGGCACAAGAGGCAAGTATAGTCTTTGGACAAAGGAGTGTGGTGAGTCGACGGCGGTATAAAGGCCAACTCGTTTAGATGAACGTCCTCGCACAGCGCCGGCAACGGGGGACAGGAAGGGAACGGAAAGGGGGCAGGGAAGGGGGGGGGGGGAGGGAGGTTAATTCTTGGGGTCGAGAGAGCCAGCTCGTGGTGTATTATAGACAAGCGGCCCAATATTGAAGTGGGAAGCAAGGGACGGGTGGCAAGATGGGAAGAAAAAAAAAAAGAGTGACTGGCAACATCGGCACAAGGGGGCCAGGGCAGGTGGTGGTGAACTACTTTAGAAGGGTGTGTGGGACGGACGACGAGCGAGGTCCACGATGACAGGGGCGGTGCAGGACCCCCAAAGGTACAGAGAACAGATCCATGTCGACACATGTGTCGCGAGAGAACGACGACAGCCATGTGGAGGGGCCCAAGAGGCCGAGGCCGAACGAGGGTCCAGCACTCGGTCCAAGTCTCCATCAGAGCCATTTCCGGAAGGTCGGTAGGTACTTGGGACATGAGCCGGACTTCCCGATACGACGACCCTGAGCTGGTGCTGCTGATGCTGCTGGTGCTGCTGGTGCTGCTGCTGTCTGGGGGAAGAGGAAATGGGGTGAATGGAGAATGGGAATGGGGAATGGGGAATGGGACGGTCGAGAGCGAGTAGTCTGTAACAGCAGAAGCAGCAGCAGCAACAGCCAGCAACAGCAACAGCAGCAGCAGCAGTCGCAGCAGTAGCGCTGCCGACGTGCCAAGGACGCCAGGGCAGGGGGAGGGGGGGGGTCCCCCCGTCTTTGACCAGGGCTGCACCGCTTCTCCCGACAACCGAAGTGGAAAGATGGAATGTTGGAATACATACAACCACTTAGCAGCCCCATCCTTTCCACGTCGGACTGGGATCCCCTCTCCAGAGACTCACTCGCTCACAAAGAGATGGACGGCAGGGGTCAGGTGAGCCATGAGTAGTAGTAGCCAAGTAATGTCCATGTACGTATATCACACCGTCCATGGAGGTGCGCATGGAGATGGCCGCCTGCGGGAGCCGAGTGTTGCGGTAGCATCCATCCAAGACCACACAAACTTCTTCGTCGTTGACAGGACGGTACTGCCGCGTCTCCACACCAGCAAGTGTGTATGTATAAAAAGTACATGGAGTGCTACTCTAGTCGGTCCCACAGCCGCGCATGGCGGAGGAGGCACAGCCTGGTCCAGTCATTCCAACCCTGGCTTTCCCCCCCTAGAACCCCATGCCCTGCCATTTGCCAATTCCGCCGCTGGTGAGCCGGTGGGCCGTGATGAGCCGTGGGCCACAGGGAGCGCGCCCGCCAGCTTCTTTCTTGCCCGGGACGTGTCGTAGGCAAAAGCGCGTCTCAGGTTGGACCTGCAGCGCGCCCCGCACCTCGCTGATTGGCTCATGCGGGCTGTCGCACTCTGCCAGGGATCGGGGGGTGTGGGGTATCAGCCTTCTGGGCCCCAACATTCGCCAGCTTCTGCCAGACGCAGGGACAGGGATGCTGTGTGTCTCAACCTTGTCGCAGAACTAAGGACCGACTTACAGAGTGAGAAGTCTCGAGACGACCCCTCCTTCGCGAAACCAGATCGCGATGAGCCGTTTCTACTTATCCTCAGGCTCGGGCTCCGGTTCAGGCCCAGGGTCCGGTTGAGGTTCAGGTTCAGGTTCAGGTTCAGGTTCAGGTTCAGGTTCAGGTTCAGGTTCAGGTTCAGGTTCAGGTTCAGGTTCCGGTTCCGGTTCCGGTTCCGGTTCCGGTTCCGGTTCCGGTTCAAGCACACAGGCAGACATTTTCGTGTCCCTGTCAATATCGCCCGTCGACATCGGATCACCTTCTTTTTTTTTTTTTTTTTTTTTTTTCTGCTTCATTCTTTCTTTTCCCCCCTCCCCTTCTCTCTATACCCTCCCTTTGCCCGCTATTGGCTATCGCGGCCTTTCCACTCCCGTGTACGACCCACGTCCGCGTGGTCTTTTTACGAGCTCGGCTTACTGATGGCCTAGGCATTCTTCCATTCGGTGGACTTTTTCTGTGGACCCTGAACGAGAAAGTTCCATGTCATGTGGTTGCGTCCGGACTAGACCGACCGCACGACTAACCGCACCATTTTAGCTCTACCCAGTACATCCCGGTCTTGCCCAGTGCCGTTGTGGATCCCAGGCTCGCATAACGACCCTCACCGCTTTGGGAAATGATCAGATCTTCGGCTATAGCTCGCCTCTTATGTCCATCATCAAGCCAATCGGGTTCGGTGACGCGATCGCGCTCCCCACCCGGTAGCACTGTCACACAGGCACGCAGGGCACGCACGCTTCCTTAAGTTGCCCACTATGACCGCTGTCATTCCTCGGAGCCTGTTCCACCAACCGCCCTCCACTCCGCCTCCCAATCTCGTATCACGGTGGGGGCGCCACGGGTGGCTGCCGCAGTCACTGCTGCGTATAGCAGATTGTCTGGCGTGCCATCTCTCTACTGCCGGCATCTCTGCCCTGACTCACTGATTCGAGCTCAATCCACAATCACTCTACACTGCTGAAATCACGTCCAGGTCGGTCGTAAAGCAGCACCCTCTTGTCCGGCCCGTCTGGCCCCGCCCGTCGTATCCAGATGCTGTGACGAGGCCAATGTTCCCCCCGTCGGGTCTTCTCAATGCAACTCTGATGAGGCCACGGCTGTCATCGGTCGGTGGGAACTCAGCATTGAGCCGGCTCGTCGAGGTCAGCCTTGAAACGTCTCCTGTTCTCTCAATCCTTGTTGATACGCCGCCAAACTTCACTCTCTGCCGCCGACAGCTTCTCCCCGGCAGTCTGCGCCCACTTCTTCGCCGAGCTCCAGACGCCGTCGTCGTCTCCCCTGGCGTCAGAACTTCGCTCCGTGTCGTGTTCAGTCTCGTATAGTGCCCTGCTCTCTCCATGACTGGTCGGCTCGGCGCCATTGGCGTTCTGCTGGTATCCGGGAGGATGCTCGGCACCGCCGCCAAGACCACCCGCGTGCCCACCGAACAGCCCAGTCACTGCCGTCGTCGTAGCCGTGCCTCTCCGCGCCAGCGGGACTGTCGGCGCAGGCACGGCCAACTGGGACGCAGACGGCACCGTCGGAACGCCTGTGGGTTCCGGCCCATGGTCACGACGATGCTTCTCGCCGGCCTTGGGCGGAGGGGCCACTGTTGGCTTGGCCGACGCTCCCGGCGCGACCGGCACAGCACCTGGCTGTGGCTGGGGTGGGGCAAGCCCGGTGGTGTCGAGCGCGGTCGTGCGTGTTGGCGGCAGTGGGACGTACTGGCGGCAGTGCGGCTTCAGTGCGTTCCCAGTTGGCGCCGGCATGGCTGGTGCGCCGCCGGGCAGGGGCGCTGGGTTTTCGTGGCCGGCCAGGCAGCTGGGTGCGGCCGGGCTGCTTTCGGCTGCTTCGGCGGCATTGATGGGGCTTTTGGTATGGATCGGTACCGGAGGCATCTTTGTTCTTGTTTGGGGTGCGGCGGGTGCTGCGGGTGCTGCGAGAAGAATCCTCGCGTCGCCAAGTCACACGCAGCTGAGCGTAGAGGTGGTACACTTATGGTGTATTCTTCATGACGTGGCCTTCCCCGATGTCCATGCCTTGCGAAGGGCTGGAGGGAAAGAGGTGCTGCCCTTTTCACATCGGATCGACGTCATACGGACGAGGTACCGACGGCCCGACATTTGATTACATAAGTAAATCTCCCCATGCTGCCGCTCGCGTTGACGGCGGCAGCTGTATGCTGCGCATCAGTCTTGCAAAGCTACCTCTACTACTACTACCACTACTACTACTACTCGAACACGAGCAACGAGTTGCGAAGCTTCGCATTCCCGTGGCACCGCCGCCGCCTTTCGTTCTTGCGCTCCAACCATGGTTGGGAAGGTCAGCGAGCGAGTCCTCCTCCGGGAAGGTACGGGCAAACAACATTCCATGGACTTTGCGAAAAAAAAAAAAGGGAAAAAGGAAAAAGGAAAAAGGAAAAAGGAAAAAGGAAAAAAGAAAAGAGAAAAGAGAAAAGAGAAAAGAGAAAAAAAGCCAGACAAAAGGAAACAAGGAAAAAAGGACGAAGCTGACGAAAGCTCAGGACTCGAACGCACAGATAATGGCATGAGGCTGACAAACTGGCCGGATGTGCCCCCAATCAACCAGAAGAATTACTACACGTACGGACTTTTCAGACTCCTGCTGCCGCCGCCGCTGCCGCCGCCGCTGTCGCCGCCGCCGCCGCCTGGTGGCATGAGACACTGACAAGCCCTTCTCAGAGACTACATGAAACGTGACGATCAGATACTCTCACTGCGGCTTCAGAACGAGGCCAACCGGGACCGACTGGTGCAGCATGCGAAGGATCGGGACCGCGCCCTGAACAACAACAGCGTCGAAGTTCCGCTGCCACTGCTGGATCTGCAAGGCGAAGATGGCGCTGCTCCGGGCGCGACCGTTCTCGACCCCTCCAAGATCATCATCATCCACCCAGGCAGTCAGAATTTGCGCATAGGGTTCGCGAGCGATGCGCTCCCCAAAACGGTCACCATGACGCTGGCGACCAGGTTTCCCCAGACCGAGTCGGAACTACACGAGCCCCTGCCGCGGAGGCAGTTGGATGGGCGGACCACCGAGGAGAAGTACGGCGAGGAATGGTCCAAGAAGTGCGACAAGATGAGCAACGACCTCAAGCCCGAGCTGCGCGCAAACAAGGTGCAGTGGCAGCCCAAGTTCAAGGAGCAGGTCTTCAACTTCAACCGGCGCATGGAAGCCGAGGTCATCCCGCAGCACAACGACCCTCTCCAGATGGAGTGGACCGATGTCGAATCCCCGGACGACCCTACCTCGGCCGCACCTTGCTTCTACGGGCAGCAAGCGCTGAGGATACCCGATGATTCTCAGCCCAAGTTCAGACTCCGGTGGCCCATGCAGCACGGCTGGTTCAACGAGGACGACTATGACACGCTCGAGCATCTCTGTGACGACTTTGGGCTACTGCTGGATCATGCGATCCGGCAAGAGCTTGGTCTTTCGCGACACAGTCAGTGGAAGCAGTACAGCTGTGTCTTTGTCATAGCCGATCTCTACGACAAGAAGTACGTGGAGCAGGTGCTGCATTCCTGCATGACCTGGTTCGACTTCAGCAGGGTCTCGTTCATCCAGGAGAGCATGGCGGCCACCTTTGGTGCGGGATACACGCAGGCCTGCGTCGTTGACGTTGGGGCGCAAAAGACGTCCATCACGTGCGTGGAAGACGGCCTCTGCATCGAGGATTCACGCATCAATCTCAAAGTGGGCGGGTACGACGTGACGGAAACATTCATCAAGCTGCTGCTCTTTGGACAATTTCCCTACGAGGACATCAACCTCAGGAGACGATACGACTTCCTCTTGGCCGAAGAGCTCAAGGTCAAGTACTGCACCATGCTGATATCCGACATCGCCGTCAAGACGCACGAGTTCCACGTCCGGGGACCGAAGCAGCCGACGCGCAAGTACCAGTTCAGGACGTACGACGAGATCATGCTTGCGCCGCTGGGATTCTACGAGCCCTCTCTCTTCGACAACAGCAGCAAGTTGAAGGGACGGAGGAAACTGCTCGACCGGTCCTGTAATGCGTACGACGTGGACGGGCCGGACGACCCGTATTCCAAAGCCCAGTTCGCCATCCAGGCGCTCATCAATCCGGCGCTCGTGACGACGCACGGGAACGGCTTGGCCGGCGCGCCCGGCGACATGGCGACACCAAGCAAGGAAAAGCCGCAGCCGTTGTACCACCTCGGGCGAGCCGACATGAACGGCACGCCTGCGACATCGAATGCGCCCTCGCCCGCGCCCGAGGGCGCCAACACGCCCGTCGGGCCGCGCAACCCGTTGGGGACCCGGGATGTCAACAATCACAACGAGGGCAGTCCGGCGCCGAGCGGGCGCAACGGAGGCACGCCGGCCCCCCCGAACGGCCTGGCCGCGGCCAACGGGACCGGTGTGATCGGGGGCAATCCGTTCTTCCAGCCGACGAGCGGTGGCGTGGCTGCGGAGCTCCAGCGAAACGCCAAGGCGGTGGAGGCGGAGGAGCTGGACGCCGTCCTCCCGGTGGCGCCGCTGGACATCGCCATCATGACGAGCATACAGAACGCGGCCAAGGCGGACGAGAAGAAGGTGCGCGACCTGCTGGGCAGCATCATGGTGATTGGCGGCGGGGCCAAGGTGCCCAACTTTGCACCAGCCCTGGAGGAGAGGCTCAGGGCTCGCCGGCCCGATCTGCACGACCGCATCCTGGTGTCCAAGAGTGCGCGGGACATGGACGAGCAGGTCGTTGTCTGGAAGGGCGCGAGTGTGTTTGCGAAGCTGCCGACCAACGATTCGTGGATCACGGGGCATGAGTACGAGCGGCTGGGCTCGCGATGTCTCCATCAGAAGGTGCTGTGGCAGTACTGAGTAGTGGTGTAGCTGATACTGGGTATCGTTGTACAAGTCGCAGCAGAGAGACCACGCGAACTCGAGCGTGCTTTTGGACCTAGGGAAGGGCGCTGCTGATCCATGCGGGATTCGGGTACATCCCCTCATCTGTGTACATACTACTTGACCCGTCGTTCCAGGGCCGGGTAGGTATATGCTATTGTGAATGTGCGCCGCGCCGTCGGAACAAAATCTCTTTCCTTTTTTTTTTCTTTTTTTTCTTTTTTTCTTTTTTTCTTTTCTTCTTTTTTTCTTTTTTTCTTTTTTTCTTTTTTTTCTTTTTTTTTCTTTTCAGCCTAGGGCCGACGCACGTACACTTTGCTGGGTCTGTCCTTCTTCGGTTATCACTTCATGAGCATCTCCACCTCGAGCCAGTGACTCGTCCATGTCGGCCGCAATGGCTCAAGAGCGCCCCCAGACCCAGACCCCGACCCAGTCCCCGACCGAGTCCCAGTCCCAGTCCCTGCCCTTCGGCCAGGCAGCAATGCACCAAGCTGGCGGGGGTGCTGGCGGGGCCGACCGCGCCGCCACCACCCTCGGCCCCGCGATGCTCTCGCGTCTGCGCAGCGTGTTCGACGCCGACGCCGCCGCGGACGGATGCTGGCGCCGGGACCAGACGGCGACGTTCCTGCGGCGCGTGCAGGGCGCGACCGACGCGGAGCTCGCCCAGCACGCGCCGTGGCTCGACCACCGCGCCGGCCTCGACTTCGCCGGCTTCCTGCAGTACATGGCGTCGGCGGCGGCCGACGTGGCGGCACCGCCGCCGGCTCAGGACCTGGACCTGTCGTGGCCGCTGTCCAGCTACTTCATCAGCTCCAGCCACAACACCTACTTGACCGGCAACCAGCTCTCCAGCGTCGCCAGCACCGAGGCGTACGCAAACGTGCTGCTCCGGGGCTGCCGCTGCGTCGAGATCGATGTCTGGGACGGACATGACGCCGACTCGTCGTCGTCGTCGTCGCCGTCGTCGCCGTCGTCGCCAACCTCGTCTGGCGAAGACGAGAGACTCAAGCACGCCAACTCCCTCGTCACCAGGCTGGAGAACACCTCGCTCGGCAAGAAGCTGGAGGCGTACGTGGGCGCAGCGTCCTCCAGCCACGGGGACCAAGCCGCCGCCGCCGCCGCCGCCGCCGCTCCCGCCACCGCGGCCCCCTCCCCGGCCAGCGTGCCGCCGCCGCCACAGAGGTCGTCGAGCCGTGAGCCGCGCGTGCTGCACGGGCACACGCTGACGCGGGACGTGGCCTTCCGCGACGTGTGCGCGGCCGTGCGCGACGCGGCCTTCCAGGCCTCGGACCTGCCGCTCATCGCGAGCCTCGAGGTGCACTGCTCGCCCGCGCAGCAGGAGCTCATGGTGCAGATCATGGAGGACACGTGGGCCGGCCACCTGGTGCCCCGGCCCGCCCGCGACGCGGACCGGCTGCCCGCGCCGCGGGACCTGCGGCGCAAGATCCTCGTCAAGGTCAAATACGCGCCGCCCGAGACGGCCGCCGCTGGTGACGACGATGATGACGACGACGAAAGGCCGGACACGGGGGGGACTACTACCTCAGATTCGGACGAGGAGAAGGGCATGGCGGGGCCCGGTTCGAAGGCGGTGCCGACGGCGAAGGGGAAGAGGAGGAAGAGCAAGAAGAAGAAGAAGAAGCCTTCCAGGGTGATCCAGGCGCTGACGCAACTGGGCATCTACACGCGGGGCGTGTCGTTCAAGGGCCTGACGCAGCCGGAGGCGGCCCTGCCCACGCACGTCTTCTCCCTGTCGGAGAGGGGCGTGCTGGAGCTGCACGAGAAGGCGGGCCCGGCCCTCTTCCACCACAACAGGCACTTCCTGATGCGGACGTACCCGTCGGGCATGCGCATCCGCTCGTCCAACCTCGACCCGGCCGTCTTCTGGCGCAAGGGCCTGCAGATGGTGGCGCTGAACTGGCAGAGCTGCGACGAGGGCATGATGCTGAACGAGGGCATGTTCGCGGGGACCCGGGGCTGGGTCCTCAAGCCCCCGGGCTACCGCACCAGAGACGACGACGACGACGACGACGACGACGACGACGCCCCCCCCCGCCGCACGCTCGACCTCGTGATCCAGGTACTCGCCGCGCAGGCCCTGCCCCTCCCGGAAGGCGTGCGCGACGCCGGCTCCTTGCACCCCTACGTCAAGGTCGAGCTGCACGTCGAGCCGGCGGCGGGCCCGGCCAGCGGCGGCGGCGGGGGCGGGGGCCCACACCCGCACGAGGGCCGGGACAAGGACGGGCCGCACAAGGCGCGCACGCGGTCGGCGCAGGGCTGCGACGCCGACTTCGGGGCGCAGGAGCTGCGCTTCGGCCGGGTCGTCGGCGTGGTGCCGGAGCTGTCGTTTGTGCGCTTCACGGTGCGCGACGACGAGTACATGCGCGATCCGCTGGTGGCGTGGGCGTGTGTGCGCCTGGACCGGCTGAGGCCGGGGCTGCGGCTTGTCCATCTCCTGGACGCGAAGGGGTTGCCGGCAGAGGGCACCGTCCTGGTCAGGGTGACCCAGGAGTGGGCGTGATGTGCTCTTGAAGAGCATGCAGGCCGTCGTATCGGGGCGTCTGGAGTGATGGAGGCGGGACAGGGCAAGCAAGGGTGGCGGCGAGTCTAGCATCTCTCCTATTCCCCGATTGTCTAGTGGCTGCTATGGTCGTATGATCAGATCCATCAGATCCTGGGAGCCCCAAACTGTGGACAATCATGCCGTCAGCTCCCTTCCCGTCACTCCCTCTTCCCCCCGAGCTCCCACGTTCTCTGTTTGCTCAAGGTGCGATTCCGCAACGTCTTGATGATCTGCGTCTCCAGCTTCTCGATGCCGTCCTCGAGTTCGACGTCCTCGGCCGCGTGGAGGCTCTCGCGCCGCTTGTCCCACCAGCGCCAGAAGATGACGACGACCAGCGTGATGGGGATCGTGATGGCAAAGTAGACCCAGAGAAACGGCGAGACGGCCGGGTTTCCGCCGCCGCCGCCGGTGTCGCCGCTGGCGCTGGCATCCTGAAAGTTGAAAAAGGTCATGCTGAAGAGGGAGGCCAGGTACGTGGCGGGCAGGAAGACGGCGCCCAGGAGCGAGAGCGACTTGGTCGAGTTGCTGTCGCGCTTGCTGGCGTGCGCCAGCCGTCTCTGCTGGACCGCCATGTCGAGGTTGAGACGGGCCTCTTTCTGCGCGTAAATGTTGTAGAGCTACCTGCAGCGTCAGCCCGGTTTGACTGCCCCCCCCCCCGTCGTGGACGGCCTCGTCACGTACCGCCGCACGCTGAATTGTCAGTCTCTCGAGCGTTGTGCACACATAGTTCTCGATACCCGCCAGTTTCGCCGAGTGGAATTCCAGCCTGCCCAGGATACTACGATGAAGTCTGTCCACCACGCCGCCGGTCCCGCCGTACTCGGCCTTATCTTTGGCCCTGTCCCAGAAGCGGTCCATGGCCAGCCTGAAGGCTTCGATGATCTGCTGGTAAGCCTGTGGTCGTTTCCAGAGCACCTGGGAGTGGCACTCGACCAGGTCCCGGTTGATCTGGTCCAGGTCGACCGTCTCCTGCTTGACGTAGCTGTCGCTCTCGACGATCTCGTCGCGCAGCGTGATGGCATTCTCCAAGTGCCGGAGCCAATCACGCGCCTTGCGCTGGCGCTGCTCGTTCTCGGGGGGCAGCTCGTGGCTGAGAAGGATGGTGGGCAGCAGCATGGGGTGCATGGCCTGGGCGCGACACTCCCTGAGGTAGGCAAGGCTCGCGACGATGTCCGAGGACTCGGTGCCCTTGGCGAAGCCCGTCGTCATGCCCGTGTTGAATGCATGCGAGAGCATCAGCTCCCAGCCGCGCGTCTTACCCTTCTTGCGCACATCCGACTTGCGGAAGATGAGCTCTGCAGTCCCGTCACGTGTCAGCGAGTAGGACCGAATGCCAGGCAAAACAAAACAAAGACGAGGAGAAAAAGGCGTCGGTGCCGTACGGAGATGGGCATCGTCGTCGTCCTGGTCGTAGGAGCTCCAGAAGAACGGCCCTACTACACTTGTGCCTTCGATGGCACGGAAAGGTAGATGGAAGGCGCGGACCATGGACTCGTAGTCTTTGCTGGTAAGAGAGATGTAGTTTGGTGCGAAGGTGTCTGGGTGTTTGGCTTTCGGCTGGATGCTGGATCGAGGTCACGGGCATGAACGTATCAGCCACATGGATCTCTCTCTCTCTCTCTTTCTCTCTCTCTTTCTCTCTCTCTTTCTCTCTCCCCCTCTCTCTCTCACTCTCTCACCCTCTCCCCATACCTTCCGTCCTCCCCCTCCCCTCTGTCTCTCTGCACGCAACCACACCTACACCATACGCACGCCATGGACGAGCCTCACGCCCGCTGGCAGTCGGGGTGGCGTGAACGCACCCTGAAAGAGAGAGAGGGGGGGAAAGAGAGAGGGGCAGGAAAAAGGCCAGTCAGCATAAAAAAAAAATCAAAAAAAGCAACGGAAGCAACCCAATAGCAGGACAAGGCGAGACAAGATGTCTGCCGCACGGCGCACTCACCCGCCTGTGAAGAAAGTTGTCGAACTCATCCAGAGACAAAGGATGCTCCTCGACCGAGTTGAACGTGGGATTCTGCCGGCACGAAGAAGGAGGGAGAAAAAAAAAACTGAAATTAACACAGAGATCCGACTACGAGAGCTAGAGGTAGTCGACGCACCGAGTAGTTCAAAATCTCCAGGTACCTCGTTTCTTCGACAACCTTCTCGCTCTGCGCGACGTAGGCGCGGAACATGTAGTCATCCATGTTACTCGTCTTGCTCTTTGCAAGAGCTGGGAAAGGGTTCGAGAACTTCCGTCCCCCGCGCCGGCGACCGCTTCTTCTTGCTGCCGACCCCCCTGGTGCCTAGCTGGTAGGTAAAGTATGTAGGTACTTCGCCATGTACTCAGCCACCTACATAGGTCTAGTGCTTGCGGTGTGTGGCAGGGGTACGTCCCTATTTGCCCGGTTGCGGGGCGGCTTCGGGGCGACTTCGGGGCGGGAAGCCGCAACGGGACGCAACCAAGAGTTACTCGTACTACCTACGAAGTTTACGCACAGAGGTGGGTACGGATAGGAACGAGGAACGAGGTATACTTGGAGGTAGTCTACTAGGTAGGTAGTGATTCGTTCAACCGCATCCGACCCGGTCCGTCTCTTTCCAAGCGCCCATCCTTCAACGTCAAACGAGCATACAGAGTCACCCGCGAGCGTACAACCCTGCCGAAAAACGACCATGCCGTCTGCTTCCCCCGGCCGCCCCCGACCCCCACGTCTAGAAGGAGGAGAGGCATGCTGCGTGTCTGTCGATGACAAGGCACAAGACACGGCACGGCCCATCTTCATGACACCATCAGAACTCGGTGAAGATATAACCGTACCTGGAAGAATTGGGTCAGTAAAAAAAAAAAAAAAAGGGGGGGGGGGGCCAACTGGCGTATCCGCGCCGCATCCGCGCATGCAACCACCGTGTGTCAACTTACTCGTCGTGACCCGCCTGACCGTACTGTTCTGTCTCCTCGGGGTACCTGTCAAACTGACTTGCATCACCCGCGCCCGGCTTGACTGGTGGTGTGTACGGGGCGTCAATGTCTTTGCGCGCCAGCCGGTCCCAAGTGACCTCGGAAAACCAAGGATGGTTCTTCACGTCCTGCGAGCCCCCAAACAAATTGCCCAGCCTCTTGGTCAAGTCCGCCGTGATCAATCGCTCCAGCAGGTTCTGTGCGTCCGGATTGATGTATGCAGGGTACTTGACCTTTCCGCGAAGGATGTTCTCGTATATCTTCATGGGCGAGCCGCCATCCCAGAAGGGAGTGTAGCCACAAAGCATCTCGTATATTAATATGCCCAACGACCACCTGCCAAGCGTGCCGTTAGCAGCGAGGCCCCTCGGTTCTCCAGCGACCGGCCCCCTTTTCTTACCAGTCAACGGATTTATTGTAACCCTTGTTGGATACGACTTCTGGTGCTAGGTAGTCCGGAGTGCCGCACAGCGTCCATGTTTTGTCGGGCACGCGCTTCGCGAACCCAAAGTCGGTTATCTTCAGGTGGCCGTGTCTGTCGAGAAGCAGGTTCTCTGGTTTGAGATCCCGGTAGATGATGTTCTTGGAATGCAGGTATTCGAGTGCCAGCGTGACTTCAGCCGCGTAGAACTTGGCGACGGGGTTCGGGAACCGCTGTGGCAACGTCAGCGATTGGGCACACGTGGGGACACCAACCCCCCCCCCCCGGGGGCCCTTACTCCTGATTTTCTGAGCAGGGAAAAAAGCTCGCCGCCCTCGACAAAATCCATGACCATGTATAGGTTCTTCGCGTCCTGGAAAGTGCCCCACAGCGTGATCAGGAAGGTATTCTTAACCTCGCCCAACATTCTCCTCTCGTCGTTGGTGTGCTCGACCTGCTTCATTTTCACCACCTGAGCCTTTTTCAGCACCTTGACGGCGTAGAAGCGCTGGTTATGCCGTGACTGCACCAGGTGGACTCTGCCGAAACTGCCCGTGCCCAGTGTGCGAAGGATCTCGAAGTCGACGAGGGAGTATTTGCCCTTGGTGACGCGCACCGGATCTTGCACAGCGGGGGCCGGCTGCTGAGTGGGGGCTGACACCATGGCGGCCGGCTTGATCGGCTGCTGACCTGCCAGGGCGCCGTTCGCCGGCGGTTGTGCGTGTCTGGAGTTTATCGGAGAATGATACAAGTCATGCTGCTGTGGAGGATTGATTAGGTTGGAGATGGTCGGGAGGTTCTGCGGATCTGTCCCGGGCGACGGCGTATGGGCCGGCGGCGTGAAAGCCCGGTAAGCCGGCAGGTTATTCATTGGCGTTTGTCCGGACGTGTCTTGCGTGTCCTGCGGCGAGTCTTGTGGGGAGGGCGCGCCGTACGGGGCAGGCGCTTGGGATGCGCTGGGTGGCGATGAGGCAAAATGATTGCTCGTTTCGAAGCTCTTCGTTGTGGAAGGCGTGACGGGGCTTGTCGGGTTGCTCGCAGACGCAGGGTCCGAGTTGGCCTCCCTAGTCCGTTTCTTCTTCAAGAATCCTAGAGGAGGCATCAAAAGCGCGCTGATGCGGCTGCCGTCAAGCCCGACCGGCGCGACCCGGGAGGGGGGGGGGGAAAGGAGGAGGAGTGGCGGCGGTCTGGCGGACGATGCTTCCTTGAGGCGCCTTTGCCGCAGCGTAGGTAGAGGTAGTCCTCAGCAGATATCTGGTCGGCTTCTTCCAACCGGACAGCCAAATCAGCCTGCGATATTGGCAGTAGAGATGCCCTAGCACGTTTCGAAAGGGAAGTGCAACGAAGTGGGAAGTTGGCGCAAGAACGACAGGCAGAAGGAGGGCCGGCCGGAGCAGCAGTTCCCCAGGGGGGGGGGGGAGACAGAAGCAGTTGCTTGGCTGGGAACTGACGAGGGATATCGGCTGGGTGCCCACCTCCCTTGCAAACCAAGTTGCTTTTTTTCTCCCCAGCCCGCTCTCGCGACGACTCCAGGAAAGCACGCGCACGCGCACGCGCCGACGGGTGAGGATTACCGCAATCGACGAGAAACAATCGCAATCGCCACCGGGTCGAGTCTTGCTGGTCACTGTCGCTACCGCGGGAGCCGAAGCGCTTGGCTACAGAGACATGCGAGTGTAGCTGCTGCGGCGGTAGCGTGCGTTTGTCAAGTGCGCGAGTCCAAGGCTGCGACGGCTGGCCACAGGAGTCAGTGTCCAGTCGGCGACGAATTCCGCGGCTCAGCTGGTGGCATGAGGGCTGCAGAGCAACGGGCGAGCGAGGAATGTGAGACGGCGAGGTTTGCTCTAGACGGCGGAGAGGTACGGAGTAGACTGGAGACTTTGAATGGATCCTACCCAGGTTCAGGTAGAGGTGGTAGCTAGAGGTAGAGGTAGCCTGCAACCAGGGTTGCCCCGGGTCCCTAATTGATTTGACAGTGTGACAGAGCACGCGGGACAGCGGGGTCGATGAGGGGTGACAGAATGGGTCTCATCTGTCATCGCATTAGACTCTCGGTGAGCAGTCACGGTGAGCAGCCGTCTCTCGTCGCTCGCCGCTCTCTCGTCCACCGCCGCCGGACTCTGGACAGCATTAGTTCCTATCGTTTGGGTGATTCCCACCAGAGACATTAGTCACTGGTGTACCCAACTCCCTCAATGTGTTACGATGCTACGGGGAAAACAGGGCGCGGTCATTTACAAGATTCCAACCTCACCAAGTCTATCTTCTCTAGTATCGTCTCCCGGCTTCAGCCCCTCCCAGGAATGGGATGGTGGTACTTCACGCCATCCAAGATCTCGAAGAGAACCCATATGTGCGCTGGCATTTGTTGCCTCATAAATCTGGTCTGCCTTGATTTCCTTCAAGTCAAGGCCCAGGCCGGTCAGCACCGTCCTGACGTGCGTGTCTCCCAAGCGCGCATCAGTAGATGGTTCACTCCGGTACCGCGAAAGGCAGAGTCGCAATGCCGCCTGTCCTTGTCATGCATGGAGGGCTATGTACTGATTTTGTTGCTGCGAGCGCGTCAATGTTTACGCACTCCTGCCATTGCTTTGAAGGGCCATTCCGCTGCCTTCCTGCATGCCTTGCGGTCCCAAGCTTTATTTCACCGGCCTGCCCCGAGGCTGCGCCTAGAAACGGTGGGAGCGCTTGTTGCTCCTCCAAGCCGTGTACCCGACGTAGCCTCCACCGACCGCGAGAACAAGAAGCATGATCTTGGTGAAGAACCAGAACCAGCTGCCGCCCTCCTGTGTGGGCGCCTTCTTTCCCCTGCCGCTGCCTGGCGTCGGTCGGCTGTTGGGCTGTGCAGTGTACAGATTTTTGGCGTTGATGGAAATGATGTCGTGGTTGTCACTCAGTTCGCCCGTCTCGGCACTGAAGCCAAGGTAGGCTACCTGGGGTATGGTCGGTGGCTGGTTGGTCTCGAAGCAAAGCGTCCACTCATCCTCCGACTTGTACTGCAGCTCCAACTTCAGGTGCTTGTCCTGGAAGTAGGTCAAGCGGAACTTGGTGGGGATGTTTGCTTGCCGGATCCCCCGCGCCGAGCAGCCGGCAAGCTCGCTATCCTTGCCATCTGTGTTCTTGTCGTACTGCTTCTGCCCGTCGCCGACCATAACCATGACGAACGGAAAGACAATCCCTGGCCTGTTGTTCTTGTATGTATCGAAGAAGACGCCCAATCCCTCGAAATTGTCAGCGCTGCCGAATACCGGCCCTTGCTTGGCGCGATCTTTGGTGAGCCACATGGCGAAGCCGTCGCCGTACAGCTGGTTCTTGCCATGAATCTTGAACTCGACCTCAATCTCCCAATTTGTAGCGGTGAGCGGTACTTTTGACCAAAGCCACCCGGTTTGTGATGGACGATCAGATGTCAGCCGAATGTATCTGTACTGCATGTTAGAGAGCAAACCGCAAGGGCCTGGCGCACAAAGAGGTGGCGTACGAGTCTGTCCGAATCACCGCATCACCGCCAAAGTCGTACCACCGGCTTTGCATGTCAGAATCGAGGTATGGCTGGATCGCGCGCGGCGTCAGCGAACATGCCAAGTCGGTCAGATCCATACAGCTTGCTTGCTACCTACCTGGTTTAAGCTATGTGTTCGCAGCTGCGAGAATCGTCAGTACCAAAGCCGACTGGAGGTCGGGATACCTAGAAGGGGCGCAACACACCCCGATACTCTTCACGTTTCCATTCTCGTCCTTGGACGCTCCCCAGGCCAGCGTGGCCAGCCACAGTACTGACAGCTTCCACTTCAGCCACATGGCGCCCTCGGGTCGATGTGCAGCTGATGAAGCCCCCTGGGACGAAAACGACTGGAACGAAGAAACGAGGCCTGTTGCGGGAACGGAGAAGATCGGGGAAGGAGAGGATGGGCAGCGTCTCAGAAAGACCCGTCCAGGAGCTAAGCTGGTAAAGTGGTGGTGTGGCCCAACCAGTTAGCTGGCCTTTTTTTATTTTTGGCACGGCCTGTGCTTCTTTCAGAATCCGGGGGTCGTACCTCAGCGAGTACTACATAGGTACTCCGTACATTTGGTACTACCGAGCTCCCGTGATAACAATCCAGTCCGACTGGCGAAAGAAATCTACAGCAGAGACTTGTGGCGTCGATAATAGAAGATGGACTCAGAATCGGTGAAAAAAACCGTCATTCGACAAATACAGGCCGAATCGAACCAGAGCAATGCACGAATCCTGATCGAGGTAGGACCCCTGCAAAAACTTCCAAGTTTGCCGATGGATTGATCATGATGTTCGAAACCCAGAAAATCAATCAAGCCTGTTTCGACAAATGCTTCCCAAAACCTGGCGGTTCTACATCGAGTACTGAGCAGACATGCGTCACGCAATGCATGGAGAAGTAGGTAGCAAGATGCTGGTTTCTCTACCCGGCCGATGCTAACACTTCCTGTGCAGGTATATGGCAGCGTGGAACTCGGTGCACCAGGGCTACATTGCGCGGATACAGAGAGAACACGGGAACTAGCTTTCCCTAGTCGATGTACGAGTGAAATATTCAGCGGCCAGCGAAGTTCACGTCGATAGACGGCAAGCACCAAGTGTACAGCACATCCCCGGGCAATGCTGCATCGCTTTCGATATGGAAAAGCTACGGGGCCTTGGCCAGGCCATTTTTCTTAGCCTCCTCGGCTGCTCGCTTTCTGGCTAGATACCGCTCTTTGGCGCTGGAAATCTCCGCCCCGGTCTTGCAACTCTTCGAAACCAGCTCGACCTTGGCTTTTTCGTCTTCCTCCTCCTCGCGGCTCCGTTTCAGCGTCTCCTCGAGCTGGGCTTCCAGCATGCGCGTCTGGCGTTCCCTCATGGCCTGCTTGCCGCCGGGCGCGTAGACACCTTTACTCTTCCAGGCAGCGCCGGCGTTGTCGCTGCTAGAAGCTGCTTGCCTTGCCTTCTCACGCTGTATCTCCGCCGCCTTCCTCGAACTGACGTTTAGGCCGCCTTTGAGCAGCTGGCGCTTATCGACCACTTCTCCGTCGTCGTTGATTATGACGGCTCCTCCCTTCTCGTTGATTTCCCGCGCCAACTCCGCATCCGTCTTTGCCTCATCCTCGGCCGCGGCGCCCTCGGCCGGGGACGGCCATCCAGCGGCTCGAGCCTCCTCCGCAGCTCTCATCTTTGCTGCGTGTAACTCCTCTTCACGAGTGAGCATTTTTTTGTAAAAGTCCTGCAGGCCCTTTCCCTTGTTTCTCTTGACATCTTCCTCCTCCCGGCGTTTCTCCAGTTCCTCGAGGCGGCGGTTCTCCTCCTGCTGCCGCTTATATGCCTCGGTAACAAACTTTTCCTTGTCGGCGAACTCGGCGCCTTCGGCGTCCCGCTCGCGCTTCAGTCGTTTCTCCTC
This sequence comes from Phyllachora maydis, assembly GCA_029339225.1. Taxonomy (NCBI): domain Eukaryota; kingdom Fungi; phylum Ascomycota; class Sordariomycetes; order Phyllachorales; family Phyllachoraceae; genus Phyllachora; species Phyllachora maydis. The sequence goes on from JAQQPM010000003.1 coordinate 6,525,485, forward strand.
GGCGATCAGGCGGTCGCGCTCGCGCACCTCGGCCGCGCGCTGGATTGACCCGAAATATTTGGGCCTCTTGGCGCCGTCCGCGTCCTCTGACGCCTTCGACTTCTGCCCCGCCAGCTTGAGCGAGTCGTACACCCCGTCATAATCGTAGATGGACGCATCCTGGGCCTCGGCGGCTGTTGCGTTCCTGCGGGCGTCTAGCGAGCTGGATAAGTCGCCAAAGATGGTCGGCGCTGTTTCGCCCTTTGGTCTTCGCGTGGGCGGTTCTTGCGGTGGTGGCGCTTTCGCTTTCGCTTTCCGCTTGGATGCGCTGTCTTGCGCCGCAACAGCTGGCACCGATTCGAAGCCATCCAGCTCTGTTATCGCCACGGCCTGAGATCCGGAGGTTTTGTTGTTGGTCTCGCTATCAGAGGCGTCGTCATGGCCGAATGATTCTGGGTTACGCTTGACTGGTCCAGTTTTGGCTGCTGTTGACCTTTTCAAGCCGAAAGAAAAGGATGGTTTGCTCATGTCGAGGTACGGACACCTTTGATTTGTAGAATGCTGGGAAGTGTTGTGGACCAGACGTTGCTCATCTAGGCGAGCTTCAAGTGGGCCACACATGCTTTATCAAGTGGGTACGTCTCTGTATGTATATCTAGTGTATACCAGAGGTAACCTCTACGCCCCATCAATATTTCAACAGCAGAATCCATCGATTTGCGGTTACTTTGGACAAAAACTCCGCCAGCCTCGGTAACAATTTGACTCTAACCATTTCACCCTCCCCACGCGCGGCCCCGGACCCAGATTTGCTCTTTAGAGCTCTGGCGCCCATCTAGCCGTGGAATATCATACCTCTTCAACAATACCCTCGTTCATGCTCCGCAGTGAATGAACCGCCGGGACAGAGCAGCGCCTCCCGCCAAACCAGAGTCCGAAGACGCCGAAGTGCGTTGGTCACGCCCGGGAAGTTGTCGAGATCTGCTTTGTTTTCCTCCGGATCGACGGGGAACCAGCTCTTGTCGGCCTCATCGCCCTCATCAAAGAGGTCTGGCATGGGGACCAGAGCCGACAGATGCTCCGACAACTTATTGTTTGGCGAGCCCGAAGACGTCGTGAACGTCAGCGATGGCCCCTGTAGCTGCATCCGCGGACGAGTGAGTGCTCCGACCTCAAGTCTCTCTGTCTGACTTCATGAGAGCGTCTCAGCTAGGGCAGGAAACCACCTTAACAGTCTTGATGCCTGCCACTGTGTAGAAACGGGATTCTTGGGCTCGTAGATCACTCGGTCGCTACTGGAGGGAACTTCATGCATGCTACGTTTGCGCTCCTGGCGACTCTTTGGGTCTGTCCCGACAGATGCCGTTGCAAGTCAGATATCTGCTGAACACAATCATCGAAGCCTGCGAGTGCTAGTCTCATCAAAACAACGAAGCAAACCCCCTTACGCAAGGTTGCTAGTAGTGAGCAAGTAGCAAAACATGCAAGGTTATGCTCTTCTCTACACGTAGAGGTATTATACAGCGCTATCTTCGGGCATCAAGCTTACCTAGGTAGTAGAGGTATCGCTGTTCTTAAACCAGGGCTTGGCCCATGAACATGCTCTCCTTTACTTCAGCCACAATGTCCCGGCGATCGCCTTTGCCAACGAGTACTATACCGCGCCCACGCCGGCCCATGCGCCCGGACCGGCCCAGGCGGTGGATAAAGTCGATCGTCGTGTGTGGAACATCGTACAGCACGACATGACGCACAGCCAGCGTGTCGATGCCTCTGGAGGCGAGGTCTGTAGCCACGATGACCTTGGTATTTGGCAGATGTCTCTTCGAGACTTGCGAAGCTTCCACTTTCAACTTGAGCGGCTTGCTCGACGTGAATGATGCTAGCATTTCGGACTGTCGAAGCTCTGCGGTGTCGCGATGCAGCGCCACGGCCTCGATCCCCTTGGTCTTCAGGTAGTCGGCTACCTCCTGTGTCGTCTCCCGCTCATTTACAAAGACCATGATGCGTTTGACGTCGACTTCTCCCAGCTCGTCGCCTTCATGAAGTGCGCTTGCTTTGCCAATGGACCATATCGCGTCGGCGCAGGCCAGATTCTTGTTGCCGCGATACGGCTCCTTCATTACGTCTATGACGCCGAGCTGGACGCGCCGGGGTATCGCGTGCAGATTTGGAGTGGTTATCCTCCAAATATCCGGGTAGTGGGCGGCTAGGAACGTGTCTAGCCGCTTGGGAATGGTGGCCGAGCAAAGAACGAGTTGCTTGACGGACGGCAGGGCACGATTGAGGATTTTGGTTGTTTCCGGCGCAAAGCTCCGGTCCAGTAGAGAATCGGCTTCGTCAATGACGAGATGGCTCACTCGTGCCAAAACGTTCGGCTCGGACTCCGCGATTGATGCCAGCAGGTGCGGCGTCGCCACCAGCATATCGACTCCGCCTGGCCCATGAAGGAACTGCTGTATCCTCAAAGCGTCGTAACTCGCCGATACAGGACGGACCTTGAACTTGACCACGTGTGAGATGGATCTTGCGACCCGGGTAACTTGGTCGACAAGTTCGGATGTTGGAACGAGTACAATTGCCCTGGGCCGGGCGGTATTCGGGTGAGGCTCAAACTTTCCGATCCATTCTGCGAGCGGTCGCCCAGCCTTTAGCTCCTTTTCGGCTTCCAGGCGTTGGTTATAAGCTTTTACAGCATCGTCCTTCTCTTCGGCTACCTTGAGAGCGTTGATGATGGGAAGAAGATAGGCCAGCGTTTTGCCCGATCCCGTTTCCGCTGCGAGTAGGAACGATTGTTGTGCGCTTTCACCAACTTTAGCCCTCCGTTGCTTCATACCCGCCAGGTTTTGACCCAGCAGCGCCGGGATCGCAAGCTTTTGTACCGGGGTAGGCTTCAAGTCGGTCATCCCCTTGAGCGCATCCGACGAAATCGCTTGTTTCACGGACGGCAGCAAATCAAACTGGTCGAATGACTCGACCTCCTGTATACGAGCCTTGACACTGTTTCGCGCCCCGTATCCGATAGAGGTGAGCGCGCGCTGCATCTTCAGCGCCTTGAAGGTCTTGCCCTGCTTGCCGTCTCTGGCCCGTGGTCCGTCTCGTCTGTCTAGCCTGTCGCGTGACCGCGGTGGTGGTCGTCGGGCGGGATCGACGTTGGCAACGGTGCGGTTCATGCCGGAGAACGGACCATCAACCTTTCTTCGCGGTCTCCTGCCGCCCGCGTCGTCTTTCGCCGGTGGCGGCCGCGCGACGCGGTCGGATAAAACCATGCGCGATGGCGTGGCGCGTCGTTCTCGGCGCGTCGTAAAGAATCGATGAGATGGAACTGGCTGCGCGGCTGTTGGAAAGGCATATCGTTTCGCTGGCGCCAGGCGGCATAGAAAACAGACCGTCTCCCGCGCGTTCCTCCACATCGTTTGGAATGCCGCGCGTCTCTGCTTTGACTTCTTCAATCCACAGATTAACTTCGCCAGGGAAATTTTTGGCGTTGATCAGGACTTTTGCCATCCGTCACCGCTTCACAGTGAGCTAAGCGAGCCGTCTCAGCAAAGTGACACAGGGTAAGCAGAGTAGGTACCTAATACATGTCGAGTACAAATTACATGTACAAAGTTCTGATGTACTGAACAGCATCATATGTATCTCTACCTAGGGAGTGCATTACGACTTACGAGTGGAGAATCTTGCGACAAATCCATGAGATGCCCCTGAGTGACGTGAGGAAAAGCAAGGGAGAGTCACATGACTAATTGGCAACGAAAAGGATCCCGCGACACCACACAAGCAAGAACTCCACAGATCCGACACGGGTCCTTCGCTGTGGTGGGTGACATGCGCAAGACCTCAGTGCGCCCTGTTCTTCACAGTCTCTTCTCTCATTCACCAGCGCTCTATGCCCGCGTATCTCCACAAAGCGAGCCCAAAAAAGAGCACGGCAGTCCCAGCGGTTAGCAGCCTAAAGATCCGTCAAAATGGTGGGCGGCTGGAGGAGAGACGAGACAACTTTGCGCCGGGCCTTACTTTTTGTGACGCGTACCGCACAGCCTGTGCACAAGGGGCCCTATCCAGTTCTGGAAAAATGAATGGAACAAGGCACTGAGCCAGCTCTCACGGCCGCTGGCTTGTGGCGGCTCAGATTGGTTGGAGTTGTCCTCCGCAGATGTCGGGACTTCCCCTGGCCTTCGTTTGCGTAGCTGTGCGGAATTCTCGGGCCCCAGGGTTGCCACTTGCTCTGCTGATACAGTGTCGTTGTGTGCCTCGACGTCGGCCAGCTCGGCACGCTCCTCTTCCGCTGGGGCCCGCACAATAATACGGGGGCTTTCTTCCTTCAAGCCGTTGGCTGCGTCTTCTTTGGCAACTCCACTGCTGAGCGCCAGGACTTCGTCTCCTGTCGCCGGTGGCTCATGGCTCTGCGATGTTTGAGACTCGTGCAGCTTTGCTATCCTTCGAGGCACCCCAGCAATGTTTTTGAGCGCCACACCCTCATCCTCGTCACTGCCTGGCGACTTCGAAACGCGTTTATCCTCCATGACGGCGGCGCGGGACAACACAATGGGAGTGATGTGATCTTCATCGTCTGCTTCAGAGATGGACTGGAGAGACACTGCGGATGATCGGTCCGACGGAGATCTAGGGCGATCTAGGCGTTTGGAGACTCGAGGAGAAGTCGGCATAGCAGCGATGGGTAGTGTCTCAAGAAGCTCGTCCATGCTTCGTCCAGAACGTCCGACGACTGGTGAGGGTGGCACTCCTTCGAATGACGCGTGATCCTCGTCCAGGCCGGTTTCAATCTTGCGAACGGCGTCCATGATCTCGTTGCGGTTGGATGGAAAGCGCTCCAGTCGAGGATCATCATAATCTTCGACTTCCAGTACGGCTTGGCTTGCCCGTCGACCGCCCTGGTCCTCCAGTTCATCCTCTGCCACACCTGCAGGGCTGTAGGCGCCGAGACACTCGTGAGCAAACAGAGGAGGAGCGTGGTCGCCGTGCTGGTTCCGATCTTGTCCAGGGCCAAGCCCCCCGAAAGCTTCGGGTGGTTTAGGGAGGGAAAAGACAGTCTGGGTCAAGTCAGAGAAAGCCCCCTCTCAGGTAGCGCAACTTACTTCAAGATCAAGCGCTTGGGCACTGTCTGCGACTTCAGCTGCGGTTCTCGCAACGATTGAGATGGGCGTGGAGGAAAGCCTGCGAAGGCCTAATCTCCCAGCTTCTTCGTCCGAGATGTCTGGTTCGGGGTTCTCTTTGTCCAGAAGCGCCGCGGAATCTGCAACCTCTGCGGCTGTTCTCGCGAGCCGGGGAATGCTGGCGCCAGAACCAGAACCAGAGCGAGCCATCAGCTCCTTTGCAGCGTTCGTAACTGCTGGGTACTTAGGCTCCGCCTGCTGCAGGGTGTTGGCTTCGCGAGCTTCTCTGGAATGGTCCGTTTTCTCGGCAGCGGAGGGCATTGGCAATCTTTGTACATGTTAGCCGTGAAACGCAGACCGACGGGCGTCGTTGCTCATTACCCTCTTTCGGCCGGGATCTCCATGACGTTGTTCCAGTTCCCAGCACCATCGTCCGCAGTAGGGGCGTCCTCGTTAAGCACCCACCAGTTCTCGGTGCCGATGCGGAATTTGTACTGGATCTTGGAACCCGGTAAGACTTCTATCCGCTTCAAAAACTGATGCTCTCCATCCGGGTCTCTCGTAAAGTCCATTTCTTCGGGAGTCCATGCTGGCTCAGAGAAGGTGCCGGCGACGAACAGCGGCGGTTGAGTGCCCGGCTTCTTGTATTCAATAATTGCAGGCACTGTTGCTGATGCCATGGTGACAATGTTACGGCCGGAGTATTAAATCGCCCGAACGTTGAACGAGCTGAGCGTGCTTGTCATGCGGCTTAAGCTGTGGGAGGGGTCTTGGAAAGTTCGCAGGATCGACGGAGCTCTGAGGTTGGTTGGGTCGGGTTGGTCGGGTTGGTCGGTTTTTAGGTGGTCGATATGAACGAGAGCCAAAGTCAGGTTCTTGATTGCGTAGAATCAATCAGCAAAGGGCCTGGCGCAGGGCAGGAGGGCCAATGAACGATAGGCAGGAATCAGCAGGAGCTTGGCTATGCCATCACTACTATGACGCGCACGTCGTTCATGTTGAACTGTGGGGAAGGAATGGGTTAGTTGTGTACTATGATGGTTTTGCTTACAGAAGACGGGCGTTAATTCCTTGGCGGGAGTCCTCGAGCAACCATGTCTACCCAATCACTTAACCCGAGGTACGAAGCATAGATAGATAACTACGAAGTGTCTAGGGATCTTTGTCCAGCGAGTGATCAATCGATGTCGCTGCGACATCTATGTTAGCAACCTGCTTTGCGTCAAGTGCTGACAACTTCCCAAAGCAGGCGCGTTGGCTACGAAGAGGTGCCTGAGCATCTGTTCATCTGTTCATCAATCCCTGGACGACTTGGATCCCGCCCTTCCTCCCATAGCAATGAATAGGATGTGGAACAAGCGCCTATCATGACCGGCTGGTGGCGGTCTTGTACAGAAGCAAACTGAATGCTATTACGTGGACATCTACGCAGAGGTAGCCCAGCCCGCATTCATTCCCAACATGAGTCGGTCGAGTAAGTATCTGAAGTTATGGAGACGACGGAAAAAGGTGGGGCGCGTCATTATCACGCGATATTGGTGGCTCGGGTAAATGTGGGGCACCGATGCTAGCCCGGTCGTCAGGTCGCGTCATCCATCTGCTTGGTAGGGCCGGCAGGAGCTTTCCCCATGCCACCTTCAAAAGGGAAATCACGCTAAGAAAACAGGAAAAACACCGACCAAGCAAGTCCATGTGCGAGTCCGGACTCGGCCCTGGACATGACATTTTTCGTCAAGGTGCCATGCTTTAGGTTATTGTTCTTTTGACATTGTTTGGTACGACGACGGGTCGCGGGCACATTGCCGAGAATTCCAGCCGTCGCCGGCGCAACGACTGCACCTTGGTTTCCCATACCTCACCAACTCTCCCGTCAACATGGCCGCCATTTCCGACCTGCCCGAGACCATCACAGTCAAGCGCAAGCGCGACAAAGATGGACGAGCGCTGGACTACCTTTGTGCGTAGCGCGCACTCTGTACTGCTTCAGATTTTCTTCGTCCTACTGACCATCGCCAAAGGCTTCGAGGACTACGCAAACAAGCGCCACAAAGGTACCAGCGATGAAGGCAACAGCAATCGCAACAGCGTGGGCTGGATCTATCGACGCCGCAAGGTGCTCGACCCCGAGAGCGCCGAGAACATACCTCCACAAATTCACAAGGGGCCGGATCGCCCAGGTCCCGCCGGTCCACCTGCCATACAGATTTCCAAGCTTGGCGACGAAAATCGACCTATCAAGCCGTTGCGTCAGAAGAAGGCCGCGGGAAATGACTGGAACATGGACTCGTCACCGGTCGTGCCGGCTCCGGCCTTTCTCGGCGAGGATATCCGCAACGCTCGCCGATTTCACCTCACCAGAAGCCAACCAACCCTGCTCACCGCTGGCGTCATAGGGTCGCGTGTCTCTAAGAAGCGCAGTACCATATTCGTGGAGCGAACTGGAGCAGCTAGGCTTGGGAAGGCCTCTCATAATGGCCAGCGGGACAGCAGAATCCGAACGGAGGAGGATGTAGATATGGCGAGCCTCAAAGAGGATGGCGACTACCACAGTACGGCGATTGAGGCAGAGGCAGCCAGTGTCCTCATGCAAACAGTTGACGAAACCTCGTCGACTGCATCTCGGCCGGATTGTCAAGCAACGGGTCCCACACGCGCAAGGAAGCCACCAGGCGCCAGAGCGCGAATCCCTTGCTCGCAGCAAAAGCTTCCTCCGTCACTACTGAACCGCCAAGGTGTCGGCATCGAGCAGCTCACGCGGGATATGGATGCGTTCGTGTTGGAGCAAGTCAACCAGAATCTCGCCAGCATCGAGGAGGAGAAGAAGAAGGAACAAGCCCGGGCAGCCCGGGCAGCAGCGAGGTCCCAGCTCCGTCCCAAGGGTCAAGCTCCAGGCCAGCGCATCTTCGAGCGGGAGCCCGCCCTTGTGGCTCAGCTCGACAAGGGGCGGACCGGCATCTCCGCCCCCGGGAGTGGTGATGCGGACGTTGACATGATGGACTCGGACGAGGACGACTACGTGTTGGAGACCTACGTGCGCGTTCCGACAAGTCAGTTGACCGAGGTCGTCAAGCCCCATCAGGTGGGCTTGCTCGTGTTCGACTCGGAACCCGATAGGTTGGAGTTCTTTTATGGAAATGAGGACGACAGTGAGGACGAGGTCTTGGAAGATGGCGATGACGAGAATGGTATGCGCGGCCCCTTTGTCGTTGGCCCCACGCCCGGTGATGCACTCGCTGACCAGGCAACAGCCGAGGGCCATTACTCGACAGAATATCCCGATGAAGACCTGGAGTGGGATGATGAGACGGGCCAGAACGCCTACAGCTATCTGACGCAGAACGCGTCCGACCTGGAGGAATTCGACGAGGTTGCGTTCATGGAGCAGGCCTGGGACAAGAACTTGGGGCGGTCTGTCGAGGATAAGATCTTGCAGCGTGATCAGGTCGGCGTTTCGGGACATACCGCTATTCCACATTCTCGTACGAAGTAGTTACTTCTTTGTTCAGTGGATACCCCAATTTATCACACATTTCTGTCAGGTCGGCAGGGCCCGGGTTCCGCACCCGTTTGCCCTCGCACAAGAGACTCGGCGGGTCCATGCATCGCGTGCAGCGGCGAATGTAGCCCAGCTTGTTGATACTCGGGCGGCCGGGCTCGCTTGCGCAGGACCAGGAACAGACAATCGCCTACATCGTGGCCGACACGGGGGTCTGTGAATACCGATATATTATATATATTGTATTCCACCTATAGAGTCCTTATTGGACTATAAGGAGCTGCTAGCTTACACTAATGCTAGAGGAAAACCGGAAAACGGATGAAAAACCTCCAACGAGCTTAAACAAGGCGGGCAACCTAGCAAGAGGAAAAAAGCAGTACTAAAAGAAAAACATAACGCAAGGGGAGGCTATCTAGAATGCTACTAAGGGAAATTGCGCCTATTCCCCTACCTATCTCCCGTAAGAACGCCCTATATCTTAATTAATATAGGGCTTAAGGTAGGGGAATAAGAAAGGGGTCTTATTAGTAAAAGAGGTAAAGGTAGGTCTAGGCTTAAAGCTTAAAAGCTTATAAGCTTAGCTTTATAGCCTTCCCTCCTACCTTAGTATAGTAGTAAGATACTAGCTATAGGGAAGAAAGAAAAGACAGTCTAAAGAGAGAGAGGGGAAGTAGTCTAAGGAAGGAGAGAAGGCAGAAAAGAGACTAAAGTATATCCGTATCCTCTTCCTCTATAGAGCCCCTTACCAGCTCTAGGGAGAAGGGTATAGAACTGGTAGCTATAGTACCGGTAGCTGCTAGATCGGTAGTAGTAAAGGTAGAAGCAGGGATTTTGCTAAAAGCCTCTCTTATAGTTCGCTGGGAAAGGGAGGCTATAGCGGTAGTAGCGGTAGCGGTAGTGGCGGTTATTATAGGGGGGCAGCTACGGCGGCGTTTTCCAGCTACTACCGTATAGCTTTCTTCCCCTTCTAGCCGGTCTTCTGTTGATATTACTGGCTTAAAAGGGCCTAGAAGGTCGAAGTTGATAGGCCTATTTTAAAGGTAGGCCTTTGCTTATGCCCTATATTTCTTTCTTTTAGGGCATTCCTCTGCCCTAGTATAGTGGCCTCCTTGGCAGTTCCGGCAGTTCTGGGCCCTAGTATAGGCTGCTTTGTTAGTATGCTTCTTCTTTTCTTAGCCGCAGTTATAGCAGAGGGCAGGGGAGTGGCAGTATTTAGCCTTATGCCCCTAACGCCAGCAGTTAAAGCACTAAAGGGCCCTAGCCTTGTCGATATAAGGCTCCGCTTTTAGGGCCCTATAAGCCTAGAAGATGCCGTCTTAACAGGCCTTATAAGCCTCTTGTTAGCTAGAAAAGGCTATAAGTGCTGAAACTCTTGTTCTTTCGATTTAGAGTGGGTGCCAGACTTTAGCTTAGAGGGCTAAGGGATATACTTCTTTTATAGCTACTAAGAGGCTAGCTTCCGTTATCTAATCAGCTGTTATAAGCCCCTTAACAGCTACTACCTAGGTAGTAGTATAGAGGGAGGCCTCTAGTAATAAAGAGGCTAGCCAGGCTGTATTTTCTTTTAAGGCCTTCTTTACCTTCTCTTCTTCTATAACTAGTATAAGGTTACCGCTTAGTAGGGTCCTTACCCCCTTAATAGTATGCCCTATTGCCCTCTGAACTGCCTATACAATCTCTGGCGCTGATTTCTGACTAAGGGGGGAGAAGGCTGATCCTAGGTATATAAAGACTTGTTTTTCTAGGCCTAGTTTAGTCAGCTTTACCCTAGCTGCTGCTATAGTAGCCCAGGTACGGCGGGTCTCGGGCTAAGGGGCTAGTTGCTGCTGTTGTTATTGTTATTATTATTGTTGTTATTAGTACTGCTGCTTCTTCTGCTTTTAGGCCTGGCTAGTAAAAGAAGGAAAGATCGGAATTACTGCCTTCTTTTCCTCCTCCTTTAGTATTTGCGTTAGAGCTAGCTTTCTAGCTAGCCTTGTATATTCGACGATTTCCTTAAAAGCCGGGTTATTGATTAAGAGGCTGACTATCGAGTCTATAAGGCTAGAGAAGGTAAGGGCAAGAGTCGATAGCGGTAAAGCTTTCTCCTTTTCTTTTCCCTTTTTCAGGGGGGCAGTGGCGGTGTTAGCGGTAGTAGCGTACTGACTGCTAGAAAGCCCTTTAAAAGGGCTATTAAACGATATATCGCTCGGCCTAGTAGCGGTTATAGCGGTGGTAGAATCGGTGGCGGAAGTAGTAGTGGTAGTGGTAGCAGTAGCGGCAGTAGTAGTAGCTATGGCTATGGCTGTGGCGCTAGAGAGGTAGGGCGCAAACATATGGCTTGTGCAATCGGGTTCGGGGGTAGGCTCGTTGATTAAGGGGCTAGGGGTGGCGGAAGGGCAAGGGCCTAGAGGGTTAGGGGTGCCAGAGGGGCACATGACTGTAAGGCCCGTGCGCCCCCGCTGCAGATTTCTCGCCACAGTCGACCACATCGTACGGTCAGAATCCGACTACAGCGCCGTCGAACGGCGGACAGCGCTGCTGCCAAATTTAGCGTGTGTTGTGTCCTCAATTGGACAAGTTGATCGCAAAAGAGTGCAGTCGATTTGGAGCGTTCCTGACCAAGAACGCGTTTTCGGATGTTTGATGTCGGTCAATACCGATATATTGTTGATTTATCCACGCTGTTGTCGCGCGCGCTTGGCGCCCTCGGCATTGGCCGAGGCCATCAGCGTACATACTCTTCACATGTTCATGCCCATCGCCATGCCGCGAGGGTCCCGCGTGGCACACACATCCAGCCTCCGCGGTTGATTTTTGGTGGACTGTCAAAGCCCGAAACGCAACGCCAACCCCCCCCTTCCTGGTTTTTTGGTTTTTTTTTTGCCAGCCTCCCAGCTCCCTTTTTCCTCTTCTTGTCCCCAAGCGTGCCTCGATTTCCTGCGTAGTAAAGTTTCACACTCCGCCGTCCCTGCGCGGGCGAGGAGATGCCGACACGTTGCCGTGATGTGTACAGCAAGACGCGATAAAAGAGGAAGCCACGGAAGATGATCGCCTCCGTCGTCCATCCCCCTCGGAAAACCCTATGGCGCAGTGGTTCAGGCGACACAGGCAGAGACTGTCGATGATGGCGGTTGGTCCTCGTGGGCAGAAGAAGTGCGCAGAGCTCGCCGCTCGGCCGGAGACTTTGCGCAGAGCCATGCCCAGATCTGCTCCCGTCTGCGTCGGTCTGCGACGTCCCCCCGTCGAGGTGAGTCAGTGGCGTCTGGTGTGTGTGTGTGTGTGTGTGTGTGGCAGGGAAGAGACAGGGTAGGGTTAGGCAGGCACACACGACTTACACAGATCTTGGGCCCTCGCCTTGTCTTCGGCTGTCACCCACGCATAGTCCTGGGCGACGATCTTCTCGGGGTGCCGAAGCACGAAGCTCACGGACCCGGCCCCCTTGCGCACCTGGCCGGCAGCGCCTTTGTACCGGAGAAAGGGTATCTCGTACTCCACACCGTCGAACACGCACTTCATCTTGTCCGGGCTCGCGTCGTTCAGGACGAGCAGGTCGTCCTGCGTCATAACAGGGACGTCGTTGTAGTTGATTCGGTAAAACATGGATTCGAGCCCGCTGACGCTGCGCTGGGGCCCCCCCGGGAACTGCTTCTTGAAATCTTGCTTGACCACGTTCCAGCTGTTCGGTACGTCGGTTCGGAGCCTGCGGTATGACATGAAGCTCCGCTGCTCCTCAGTATAGGCAATGTTGCATCTCTTGGCATCGGATCGGGCAGGGGCTCGTTTTTTTCTGCCGTGGGCTACAACGGGCTTCTTGGACTCGCGTCTGCGGCAGGCTTTACGCGGTGCCAGTACCGTCCTCGAGTACTCTGTCTTCAGCGAGGCGTGGGTTGACACGCTGCTCTGGCGAGAGAGAGCAGGCGTTGGGAGCGCATTTTGGAACCGGGATGTTGATTGCACGGTGAGTGTTGGCGAGAGTGTGGTATCAGGCCCCAGAATGGATGGTAACGACGGCGCCCCGGACGGAGCCGGTGAGCCCTGGTGACTTGCTTGGGCTCGGAGCCAGAGATGTGTCGGCGATATCGAGTTCGAGAATTGCAATCCATGGTCATACGCCATGGAGTCTTGGCGTTGATAGGGTTCAGCGTTACCTGTCTGTAAATTCGCGATGGCAAAGAGCTCTGCAATAGGTGGCAAAGCCGAGACGTTCTGGTGCGGGCCTGTGTGATGTACAGCAATGAGCCGAGAGGCCGTGGCTCGTGTACGCGACGGGGACGGCTTGTTGATTCGGTGCAGGGCCAGGGGCAGTCTGTGGGAGCCGAGAGCAACCATCTTGAACATGTACGAAGACACGGTGTTGGAACGGAGGACAAATGTGCGTTTGGGGCAAAGGGCGGGAGCTGCTGGCGAAGGAGGCTGTGAGGTCAAGGACCTGGACGGAAAGACTGGGTCTTGAACGGAATATATAATACGAGGATTACCATGTGTTTGTTGTGCGGAGATCTGGAGGCGACTTGGGGACAACGACCAGGTCCTGGGGCCTCTTCATGGCGGGGGAACCCTATGACTCCGGTCCGGGTATCAGCGATCTGCCGATGACTTGCTTCCCTTGTAGTTCTGCAGCCACCGTATGCACTCCTCTGACTGCTTTGTTGCCTCTGGCCGTGGCACAGGGGCGTGGGCGAGGTAAACAGCAGAGCCAATGCCCAATGACGGTCTGCTGCGGAGATGACGGCTGATCATGACAAGGAGGCCCAATCTGCAAGGGAGAGTTGAATAGCCGCTTTTCCTGCATACGGCATGTCCCAAGTACACTGGTCGAGGAGATTGGCCAAGTACCTCTGCTGCTCGCCATGCAGAACGACCGGGAGACGGGCTGGACTGAGGGCGTGCCACCATGCGTGGCGGTTTCCGTCAAGAATTGGACATGGCCATGGCGGCGGAAAGCTGACTGCTGAACGGGTGGCCGCGTTCACCATCCGTCTCGTGACAAGTCATCGATCGAGTCTCTTCCCTGTTGCGCTCTCGGACACTGGGCAGACGACGGACAGACAACCTGTTCACCACCACACGCCGTCAACGTCTGCCATGACTGGCTCTGGGAACATCGTCGGCGTAAACGCCATGCGCATGCGTCGACGGCTCTGCAGACGTGGGTGGAGGTACTTGCGTGGGTTTCAACCATACAGGAAACGGCTGGGCCCAATTTCTGCTGCACTGCACAGTGTCGTTTTCGGCGTCCTTGCATCGTCACCTGCAGCAGTCAGTAAGGCCAAACCCCGCATGTCGACATCTGTCACTGCGCAAAATTTTCCAGCAGCCTCGACCAGACTTTCGGGACCGGTTCGGGCGTGAGAAATATGCGGGAGGCCAAAGAGTCGGTGAGAGGCAGACAGGAAAGAAAGCACGCGCATTTGCTTCTCACAAACGCAAGGGAGATATCCACCAAACGCCCTGCTTGCTTCTCAACGTTGCAGTGCCTATGGCGGAAAATCTGCCATGCCCAGCAAGCAGCCAATGACATCCGAAACGGGGCCATTTGACACGTAGCGAAGGCGATGCGTGGCATAGGTACTACAGTCGGGAGCCGCCTGCGCCTGCATCCTTTACTGCTGTCCCTGCACGCCGAGTGCCTCTGCCCTCGACGATGACGCCAAGGGCCAGTCCGGCGTCGGGGTTGCTCGCGTCCTGGAAGGCCTCGTCTCCCGAGAACCTCCTGTCTCACATGGCTGCCGTTAGACCATCTGCAGAGGACACGTTCGCTTTCTTTCGGACACTCACCAGCCACGCTCTTCGCCCCCCACGAGGAAAGAACAGTCGCTATTGAGCACGCAGTCCCACCCCCCCCGAGGCCGGAGGCCGTCCTGGCCGTTCTGGCCGTCCGCGTTGGCAGTGGCAGCGACATCGTGCCGACGGCGAAAGACACTCAGACCACACGTGAAGGCGTTGAAGTCACCTTCCCCCACGTGATCGGGCATGGAACCTGTCAGGACCCTGCCCAGCGCGATCAGGGTCGCCGCGTGGGAGCACAACAGCACGGCGCGGACGCCGTCGCGGTCGCACTGCTCGATGATGGCCCGCACGGCCCGCGCGGCGCGAGCGTGCAGCTGGTCGATGGACTCGCCCCTGCGACGGGGCACCAGGGCCGGCTGGTACGACGGGTCCAGGAGCCCAGGGAAGAGCGAGCCCAGTGTCTCGAGCGGCGCGGGTGTCGGGTGCTCGAAGGGCGCGGTCCCGTACCACTCGGCAATGCCCGTCTCGCAGCGCACGAGCAGCGGGTCGCGGACCGCGGCGCTGGTCGTCGCCAACCTCACAAACGGCTCGACCGTCTGGAGGCAGCGGTAGTACGGGCTGGAGTAGACGCGGCCGATGGGCGGGTCCAGCGTCACCAGGTGAGCTGCCAGCTGCTTGGCCTGGCCGATTCCGTGCGCCGTAAGCGCCGGGTCGGCGGCGATACCTGTGGGGGACTTGACAGCCGCATGGTAGCTGCCCGTCGTGGAATCCACGAGCCAGTTGGACCGGAACTGGAAATTATGTGCATCAGTATCAGTGTACATGGCACCGGCGCAGATGAGACAGGAGAAGGCTGATGATTACTTGGCTGGACCTACCCCATGGCGCGTGATGTAGATGACTTCCAACATCATGCCGGCGTCCTCGACTGATGATGTTCGACCTCGACAGTGGGCCTACACCGCTGAATGAACAGTGCTTCTGTCTGCAACCGAAGTGGGTACGAAGTAGGTAAGGTGGTAGTGTATTCGTCGTCTTGCATATATTGCGAAACCCTGTCGAAAATCATGCGGGGTGTGGGTGGCCCTGACGGGCAAGTGGGTGACGGGTTAGGGTTTGATGCTTGTTGTACACAGTGCCTATTCAACGCACGGCACCGTGGTCAACATGGAGGCATGGTAAGAATGACAGGCACACACAACACACACACAACACACACACACACACACACACACACACACACACACACACACACACACACACACACAAACACACACACACATATATATATATATATATATATACACCCCTCTCTACCGCTGCCGCAGTCTAGCTTCGTGTTCAAGCCAAAAGTTCTTGCAAGCCCGGTGACCCCAGAAATCGACCCACCACTCGCCAAAGCTGTCTTCGACGTCAAAGTCCACCTTGGGCACCCTCTCCTCCCTCTTCAGGCCGCAGACGACGCACGGATTCGGCGCCGACGCGGCCTTCTGGACCGTCTGCACCGACACTGCCTCACCAATTTCCGGCAGCCTGAGCGGCCGAGAACCATCGGTGACGGCGGCATTGGCCGCGGCGACGGCGCCCCGTAGACGACCTACCTTGTCCCTGAAGGCGGCGACAACGTCGGCTACTTCGCGGTCCTCACGGATCGACTGAGCCTTGTCGATGCCCGCCAGTTTCATGCCGCCTTTGCTGCCGGCGGCCGAAATGCTCATCCCCTGCGCCAGGAACTTGTCGCGGTGCCAACGCAGCTTGCGGCCGGTGACGATGCGTGCGGCGACGGTGGCGAGTGCCAAGTAGCCTCGGAGAAAGGTGACGGTCGCGGCATCAGATAGGATCTTACCTTTGAGGGCTGCTTCATGACCGCGTATTGGCTGGAATAAAGCGTCGTCGACCGAGTTGATAAGGTCGGGGAAAATTGAGAGCAGAATCGAGGGCGGCGGTATATTCGTCGGTGGAGGTCCTCCTGTGTCCCGTCCTTGCTTTTCACGGGTCGACACAGCAGTCGATGCTGGCACCTCGACATCATCCCATTCCTTCCAGTCCCACCCAGGCGCCGAAAGACTGCTTTTGATCTCGTTTGCCGATGCTAGCTCGAATTCAGCCCAGTCGTCTGCCACGGCACTACCTTTCGCCTGGTCTGTGGTCACTGTATCTCCACAAGGCCAAGCCGTGACTGGTAAAGACGATTTTGACTGGGCTTGGACAGGAAAGTCGGCGGCTCTGGGCGTCGTGAGCCCCAAGCCGGGAAATGGGTTGCGTTCTCGGAACGATGGCGACCTGGGGGGCTGCGGGTACCAATCCTGCCAGCCTGGCGTCGATAGGAGCTGGGCAGGGGGCGGATTCTGGCCCTGCTTCGTCACCGCTTCTGCGTCCAAAACCAACTTGGAAAGGTCATCGCAAGGGTCTGCCGGCTGCAATGTGCCCGACTCAAAGGTGCCGAAGTCGTCGTCATCGTCAACCTGGCCCTCGTCGTCTCCGTCAAAGTCATCGGCATCGAACAAGACATCGGGGTTCGGTTTCTTGGCTCTTGGCTTCTTCTGGTCTGGCCCTGGCTTCTGACTCCCGCCCACGGCGGCGACATCAATCAGATTATTGCTAATCAGGTCGAGCGTGGGCGCTCTGAGCATCCTGGTCCTTGGCGATGGTTCCGCTTTTGCAGGTGGTGAACCTTTCGTGGTGGAACAGGTACCGAGAGGAAGTGGCAGTCCGGGAAGCGGTCTGTCGTTCGGAGGAGCAACCTCGAAGTCGCCCCAGACGTCGTCTTCGCCCTCGCCCGCTGTGCCCAGGACAGGAGCAGGCGAAGCCACGGCGGCGTGCGACGCGTCCGAGGCTGAGAAGTCGGGCCATGCTGTGGCATGCTGTGGAAGATGCCGTGTCGGCCGTTGTGCATGATCTAAATCGGCTTGCCCTCGAGTGTCGGATGAGTCCCCGAACGCGGCGAAGAGATCAGCTGACATGTCGGCGTCGCGAGTCGTGAAGTGATCAGTCCGGAGGCTCGCGTCGTCTAGGCGGTCCTCGACATTGTGCGCCGTGAATCGCTCGGTCACCTCTAGGGCCGGGAGTCGTTCAGGAACAATGCCGATGGAGGAATGTTAGAGATGTATACTAGGGCGAGCGTTGAGCATCTTTCTGCACTTGGGCGACGTGTGTGCGGGGGGGACTGTGTGAATAAAAACACCCGCCGCATGCTTCCGAAGTAAAAGAGTCGTCGTCACTACACCGCCCTACACCCTACACAGTCTCAACCTACATCCGATCTGTCTATAGATCCGACCTTGTGCAACTATTCACTATGCACTGCGAACTCGAAAACCCTGCAGCTTTCTGCAATGGTTCCTGCAGTGGCAAACAGAAGAAAGAAATGGCAAGAGGCAGACAGAGCAAGCAGCACGCGCATCGAGATCGTCCGTGACCGAGAGCAAGTGAACGAGATTATTGCTGGGGAGCAATTGGACTACCTACTGGTAATGGTAGAGCCCCCTCTAACTCCCAAAAAAACAAAAGTTCATTAAAACTAGTCAAGTCGTCTTGCACAAAACCCTGGCGCCCGTGTCGCGTGGCGTGTTCGCGAGAACGGGTCGTCGTGTAGGTCCCGTACACGAGAATGAAAGAAAACCCCCCAGTTTTGTCCCCAACCAATGCGAAATGCCCGCTTTCCACGCCGTACACGTGCCAGGATGCACATATGGTCGTCGTTCCATTGACACCAGAAAATCCAGAGCGTCATGCCATGACCATCCTCCGACTCTCTGATTTTCATTCCCTGAAAAAGTCCGGAGGCGAGCATAATTTATCGAAACAGACCGGCGCCAATAAATAACCAGGGACATTATACGCTGCGGTTCGTCATACATCTGAGGACATAATCACAAAAGGTCGTCGGCGGCAATGTCGATCGTTCGCGTTTCCGCTGACCTGGATATCCGGTTACCGAGACGTGGCTCCAGCCTGGCCAGTGGCACTCGGAGGACTGGAGAAGCCACTCTCGCGACTGCGGCGGTTGACACCCTCCGCTCGGTTCATCACCGCCGCTTGACTGAGCATGATGGGACGCTGACCGCGGTCTTCAGCCAACTTTTCAGCCACACTGTTGGACTCGCGTTCGGGCGTCAGTCTCTCCAAGTACCGACGGCTGGCCCCCGGATTAGCATAGAATGTTGTCGGAGCCACAAGTCTCGTGGTCAGCGAAGCTGGCGGGGGTCTACGACGAGGCAGCCCAGTTGACTCCGAGGTATCGTTCGCTTCCAACGGAGCTGTCGCCTGCACTTGAGCTAGCCCACGAGGTTTGCTGCGGAGACTATGGACCACGGTCGATGCTCTTGACGGGGCACGCGACCGTGAACCATCTTCATCGTACAAGTTCGTGTCCCTTCGAGCGCTGCGCAGGAGCAGTGAGCCCTTGCGAACCTCCGAAACGCGTTCTTCCCGCTCTTCCGTACCAGCCCTCCGTGTCCTGAGGAGTAAAGACGATCTGCTTCCCGCTGAAGTCTCTTCAGGCTCCTCCGTGACAGCTCTGCGCGATCTCGAAACGATGAGTGAAGATTTCCGCCCGAAGCTAGCGTCTCCAGTGGGCGTCGTAGGCCCCAGTGTAGGGCGAGGGCCTACAAGTGCCGGGGAGTTCAGCAAAGACATTCGACGCTGTTCGAGGCTGGTCGGCGCGCGGGCGGGATTGGTATTGTCGGGCAGCAGGCCCTGATCAGGCCCCGGGACTCTTGCAACGAGTCTCCTCAAATTGAAAGGATGCTTGAGAGTTGTCGGGCTGGTGACGAGCTCTGATGTCTTCGATTTGCCCATGCCGTCGGAAAGTGCAATGCATAATTCTGTGAGACTGCGGCATATGCTATCTGCCTTCTTGCGCAGTTGCCGGTCCGTCAAGCTACCGCCCGCACCGATCACGCTCGCGCCACTGGAGATTGGACCTGGTTGACCTGGGGTGCCCATCATGGAAGACAAGGACAACGCCTCGGTAGCGGCAGCTTCAACAGCACTGAATACCTCGGTGCTGACCATGTTTCTGGCTTTGTTTAGGGCCGAAAGCAGTATCGGCTGCTGTTCTCGCTGCGACGGTGTTGGACTGCACGATTCCAATGCGCTCATATTCTGACCGAATCCTTGGTTCGGGGATGCGGACACAGTGGTTGCGTGAGTCGTGGCAGTGGGAGGCCGTTCGTCTGACACCCTGGATGAGGCCATCCCAGAAGAGCCCGGCAATTTGCCTGTCAACTCGAGCCGGTGAATACGAGACTTCAGCTCGTCTAGCTCGTCCCATACCGTCGAGGGCGCTGCTGTCGATGTCGATGACTCGGTGCCCTCGACACCATGGGCAGCGTCAGGACCGTGGCGTGACTCGTGGCGTTGTGCATCAACTGATTTCGGTACGAGTGGAGAAGAGTTATACGACCGACTGGACCCTGGCGTACCGTATTGGAAACTGCGCAGTTGAGTAGTACGCGACGAGAGGCCGCCATAATTGTTTTCTGTCAGAGACGCCCGCCTACGCGAATAAGCCGAACCTGTGTCATGGCCTGCATCTTGAAATGCGATTTGGCGGAAGTTGATGGGTGAGGGTCTGATAGTTCGTAACGGCGAATTGCCAAAGCTGTCGACTTCCGTGCTCGGCAGCGGTTGATCTCTTGATATGGCACGGTCTGCGAGTTCACACGTGGTGCGCTGGATCGACTCTGCGCCGACGACGGAGCGCGCGCGAGTTGTGTCTCGTTGGTCAGAAAGCCGACGAGGGATTCGTGGTGGCGAGAAGGCCTGGGTGGGCGGAATGGCTAACGACAGGGGGCGGCGATGTCGTGTTATTTGTGGCTACCATAGAGTAGAATTAGCTGTCTGCTCATCCATTTGTAGTCGGTGGTGACCATCACGAAACCAACGATGCCGCGGCATGCAGTCAAGACGACAAGTGTCTGACCGGTCAGTCAAACGGGGCAGTTGATGCCAGTCGGGCGACACGGTCACGGAAACCAGCAAACGAGTATCGCGGCTTGGGGCTGCTGCAGTGGAAGCCATGTCACAGCTATTTACCTTAGCACGCGGGTCCTCGGACATTCTCATCCCTGTATCTTCCAAGACGTGGCGCGTCGTGTCCTCACGCGCGATCTGCAAGAAAATCTCGGCAGTGTTGTCTTGGTCCGACCTCGCCTCAGCCGAGTCGGGCGGGGTCATTGGAAAGTGATCGGAGTTCATGTCGAGAACAAGACTTTTGCGGGAGCCAGACGACCTGAAAGATCGGATGGGAGGCACGCGAGCGCCGATTGCACCGGCGGCGAAGGGGGCCCGAAAAGACACGGGTGGACGCGATCGTCTCTTCTCATCCGAGCTCGTCGTGTCGATAGTCTTGGGCAAAGGCAGGGCTTGCTGCCCTCGGGTAGCTGAGAGAGCAGCCCCGGCGCCTTTGGCAGCGATCAGGCGCGTAGGTTCAAGCGCGGAGGCACTCTCTTCGTAGGAAGATGCGCCGGAAGCGGGTGCCGTTTGTGAAGGGGGCTCGGGCGCAAGGGGTGAGGCAGCTGTCGACGGCGACTCGACGGCGTCGAGCCAAATGTTCGCAGCGGGCGACACGGAAAAAGCGTGCGGAAGAGAGGACGATCGCCTAGGAGTAGCGACGGCCGGGACTGTGCAAGTTCGGTTGATCGATGGAGGCAATGGCGGCAAACGCGGATCGGTGGCAGCAGAAAGCACTTGTTGTTTGACGTGATTCTGGAGAATCGTTGACACGGCGTCGTTTCGGGTGTGGGAGGGGTGAAATGCCGGCGGGAACGGTGACGGCACGAGCGTGTGGTCCGAGCCAGGCGCGCCACCGACCCTTGTTTCCCGGGGCATACCTCTACTACCACCTCTATGGAACCGATCGGCAAATCGGAAGGCGGGCAACTTGGACGAGTTGTGGTTTTGCCGGTGGGCGTGCAAACCGGTCAAACCGGGAGAACCGCTGCCCGAAGTTCCGTGGTCGGAGGTTTTCTTCGGCCTCGACCGCAGCGTCATTGTGCCGTCTCGATCGATGCTAGGTGCTTTGTTGTTGGCCGTGTCTCATGGGCCAAGACTGCCTATCTCTTCGTACAGCACTGGCAGCGGCTCCGGAGCCGAGGGATCCATGCGGGTGCTGGCCCGGGCCGCGCTGCAACAAACGGAGCTCAGACACGCAGCCGGTTCGAACCTGGGAGCAGCCCTAGAGCGACAGGCCGGCGTGGGTCTGAGCGGAGCAGATGTCATCAGAAGAAGTGAGACGACAAAACGTTGGATGAAGAAGATGGGACAAGAAGAGCGTGCGGAGACGTGCTCCGCAGCTACACCTACAGCAGGAAAGCGCCGCAAGCGAACGAACGAACTTCATACTACCTACCTACCTCGACTTACTACCTCACCTTCTTCTTGATTGGTGAACATCACACGCCTTCCAGATGGACTAGCGGCCATCGCATTTGATTACGGCAACTACCTCTCTCTACCGTCCCGTGCCCGCCAACTTCGTCCGCGCTTGGCGCGGATATCGGGGATTTATTTTTAAACCCGTCTGTCCTCCCCTGACCGGGGCACTGCTACCCAAGCATCCGTGCTTTTGGTCTGTGCGAGTCGGAGCTTCCTGAGTGGTATTTCGAGGGTCTCCACGGCTCTGCGATCACAAAGTACTGGGTACGAAGCCCTACGCGAAGCGTGATCAGCCCGCTTTTCCGACAGAGTGAGATGTCAGCCATTTCCATACATCCAGTATCTGCTGCTCACGGCCGATCCCGTCTATGAACAGTTCCACTTCCAAGGCAAGGCAACATGATCCTTTCTGAACTGGGAACGGCATACCAGGTGTGTATGGGAGCCGTGGGATTGCAAATGCCGGTTGGAATACGAGGCGCTCGGGCTGTTCAGGGAACAAGTCAATGCGAGTCGTAATAAGCATGAGCAGCAGCATCATGGTGATTCCATCAGAATCAACCCGAGCTTGTTCTGCATCTTTCCGTAAAAGTCTCCCAATTTAGCACTTGGTGATGAAGGGTTCCCGGAGAATCCACCCCTCTGCACAAAGCAGCCTCAAGGAGAGTAGCAAATGGCGGTGGGCCCTGCGCTAATCACATCACACATGCTGCCAGGCTCGTCCTTGTTTTAGATGGCGCAGGGGCCGAAATTGCGCAACGGCTGGAAGCACGGGGCAACGTGATGTAATTGAACTCTTGACGTGGCAAAGCTGCTCGCTCGTACGCGTAACGCCCCATTCGTACGAAGAAGTAGGTACTTCGTACTTAGGCCAACCTACCCCTGCCTGTGGCAGCTGTCTGCCTCGGCGAAAGAATGCATCTGGACACGTAGAGATATTCATGGTCCATCACAACCACAGGAATGAACCAGAACCAGAACTAGAACCAGGCACCACCGGTAGACGGAGTGGAAGCACGCGGATGGCCGTGGCATGATAAACCTATTTTCCGCTGGCATCGGACAGGCTATTAATAATAGACAGGCTATTGTTGAAGGCGCTTTCTTGTGATGGCTTGCTGCTCTTGGCCGGATCCTTGAAACCCATGTTCGTCACCCTCGCCTGTCTCCCCGCAACCCTGTCGATTCGTCCGTTCCAGGGGTGGCGCCGTCCTCGGTCACTGGACTCACTGGTCCCTGGTCTCCGCTTCTCCCTTAGCGCCTGCGGCTGCGCGCTTTGCTCGTCACAGCGCCTAGCCACTACGGAGTACAGCTGCTCCCAGACTCCAGCAGCCCGTTGTTGTGACGCCGCCCCGTTCGGCCCCGACCCCGTCTGCCACAGCAGCCCCAATCGGCACCATCCTTGCCTGACTTTTGCGTCCCGCAACCTCCACTTCATCTTCCTCATTCACTTCTCCCCGCCCGCCCTTCTATTGCAGGTGCTTGACGGCGACCGCCATCGTGTCAGATATTTCCTGCACGAAGCAGAAACGGCCATTTGGGCAGCTGGTGAGCCAGGACAAAGACAGGATTGATTCCGTCCCGTCTTCAAAGTACACGCACGCAGTCAATCCTTCGCACCTCACTTCACCGTCCGCCTACCTCTACTTCTCACTCCTCCGACAACCAAAAAGCCACCGTCGCCATGAACTGATTTTCTTTTGTTCAATCGTCACCTATTTTCGGTCCTCTCCTTTCTTGCACTCGCCCTTCCGACCGACCATCGCAGCCCTCTAACTTGGCCGTCGTATCCACCAACTTCCAGTTTTTGTGGACCGGTCTGCGTGCTCTTCTTCGACAATCCCACTCTTCTCCTCCACCCTAGTTCTCGATTACCTCCGCAGACCCGTCGCACACCAGTCGAGCGAGTACTCGGCCTGCACGATCGAGAGCCCCGACGGGCACTAGCCTTCGGCAGAGAGAAGCGGTGCTGCTCGGTCCATTGTCGCTGCGCGCTCGGTGGGCTTGACGCCAAAACTATACCGCCGACCGGCTAGCCTTTGCGTTTCCTCGCTCAACCTTTCCGCCGTCAAGACGACAAGCCCAGCGCTCGTCGCCGTCGTCGCCTTTGCAATAATGCCTTCTGCAGCAGCTCGTCGTTTATGTGAGGATCAAATACCCTCGTTCATGTCCGTGTTCGGGCTGGACCGTGTGACAATGGACGATCGCGACGGCGTCACCGTCGTTGATCCGAAGTGTCTCGATTCAGAGGTGAACAAGCTGCGTCCCGACGCTCGCCCCGAGCTTCGGTCCGCCCAACTGGGCCCGGAAGTTGCACACAGGCACAACGACAGGAACTCTACTCAGATCACCGAGTCGGCCGAATCTTCGCCGACAACGGAAGCTTCGTGCACGGATACCTCATCGCTTTCCGATCCATCACCTTCCTCGTCGCCGGACTCCCCAATCAACCTCATGCCGTTATCTTCGATAAAGACGACCTCCTTTGGGAGTTCAAGAGGCCTGTCCGGCCTCACCATCTCTGATTCTTCGACTCTCGAGCGCCCCATGACTTCGCCGGCGCCACGGAGGGCGAAGAACACAAAAGGCTTGTCAATACAGCCACCGTTCAGTCCTCGGTCATTCAACCTGGGTTCGGAGCCGGCATCACCGTCCTTTATCAAACCCGTCATTCCCGCCATGAAGCAGAATCCCAGTCAACTTAGCTTGAAGACCAACTCGTCGGATCTTGGCAGTATTGCCATGACAACGCTGGAGGTCCCAAGCTCGCCCAGGCCTGCTCCAATTCTTCAGCGCCGTGCTCTGAAGCATTCCTCGTCCTCACCTCAAATGCTTTCAGCCCTGAGGTCTCCCATGTTCAGCCCACTCGGCGGCATGACGATCTCGACCGTGCTAGAACGCAATGAATCAGGCCTTTCTACCGTCCTGCGTCCCCCCAAGGCCTCTACTCAAAATGGCTTTGACACCACAATCTTGGAGGAGGATTCGCCAATCCGGACGCAAATGGCCAACCGGGCAGCGTTCGATTTCGAGCCCTATCACGAGGCTGAGAATAATGAGGACCAGAAGACGCCGGGATATCCTGACGGGCCGATCGCGATCTACGGTGACAACGTATATCTTTACCTGGAACCGAATGCCGAAGTAGCCTCTCGGTTCGACGTTGTCATAAACGTGGCAAGAGAAGTCAGAAATCCGTTTGAGGGCTCAGCCGATGTCTCTAAACACGATCAACTTGATGCAGGGCATTCCCCCATACCGGACACCGCTGCTACAACGGCTAGTTTTTCGACGGCCTTCGAGGTCTTGCCCGACGAGCCTGCAGGTGGGATATCTACAACACTGAAAGCTCAGGCGTCTCGGGATCCTGAGTACATTCACATTCCCTGGGATCATAATACAGACATTGGGCCGGACTTGATGATGCTCTGCGAAACCATCGAGAGCAAGACGAAAGAGGGCAAGAAGGTTCTGGTGCACTGCCAACAGGGCGCAAGTCGATCCGCCAGCTTGATCATTGCGTACGGCATGTACCAAAACCCTGATCTGAGCGTGAACGATGCATACTACGCCGCACAAGCGAAGAGCAAGTGGATCAGTCCAAATATGAGGCTGATGTACTGTCTGCAAGACTTCCAGAAGGAAATAGCCACAAGGAAACTGTCACTCGGGTGCAATGTGCGGTCAAGGCCAGGGAAAAGCCCGACGAAGCACAGAGCCACACTGTCTGCGGATAACATCAGTGTACCCACGAGGGAACCTCTCACCGCCCCGTTGCCCGACGATCAAGGTAGCACAAAGAATGGGAGCCCAGAAAGGAGTCCCAAGAGGAACCGAGCCGACTCAACGCCCAACCGGGCGGATCCAGTCTCTCCCGGGTTCTCCTCTGCACCCTCTAGCTGCTTATCTTGGCCAGACCAGGATGGCAACGAGCCGAGGCATTTTACCCTCTCTCCCGCAAGGGAATCGAGCCTGCAGCCACCTGTGTCGGCATCTGGATCTTCGAGGCTATTCTTTAGGCCACCACCATCCCCGAGATTTGCAGCCCTCTCACCCGGTTTCGCCCCCCCGCCTGGGTCTTTCAGCACGCTATCTTCTCCTGGATTCAGCAGCAGTCACCGGTTGGGCTGGTCTCCCGACAATGCAGGCTTTTTGCCTCTCAGTCTTGCTGCACCGCCGCGCCGCCTCAAGAGCAGCGCCGGCACACCGGAAAGACCAGAGCGGCAAATCACAACCACCTTGCGAAGTCTACCCGATGATACGGCGCTCATGTCGCCTCGAGTCGAGACGATGACAAGGAATCCACTGCACGACACGAGTAGTGTGGGAACTTTTGCGGGCATGACTTTCGTCGAAGTACCTCCGACACCAAACGACCAACTCTTTTCGCCGCGCGAGACAATGTTTCCGAGGGACCCTTTCTTTTCTTTTGGCCGCCCGTCTCAGATGGCAGACCCACGAAGCCCGCCCACAAAAGGCGAGGCGCCTATAGTCAGGTCGATCGACGAGCTGATATGAATGCGTGTCTGTTCCATCATAGTTCTGGTTGTTGAAACAACAGTCACGGTCAGTATGTAAACAGTCTGTCTTGTGCCGTCATCAGAACCCGCGTTGCAAAGCGAAGGGGAGCCGTCCGGCACGACGAGGTTCTCGACCGGTTGGTGGTTCCACAACTTCTTCAAAATAAGCATGTAATCTGGCCTCGCCGTCAGATACTTGACATCCTCCTTGGTCTGT
Organism: Phyllachora maydis; assembly: GCA_029339225.1. Taxonomy (NCBI): domain Eukaryota; kingdom Fungi; phylum Ascomycota; class Sordariomycetes; order Phyllachorales; family Phyllachoraceae; genus Phyllachora; species Phyllachora maydis. The sequence goes on from JAQQPM010000003.1 coordinate 6,551,912, forward strand.
TGCGCGCATCATGATGAGAGCTCAACACGCTGTCACGGGAGATTTTGAGTCCACAAAACGATCTCGTGCCATGTTTTCGTCTCTATTCATTTCACAGCTCGCATCTATCCACCTCTCTCACGTAACGGTTTACTCAGTTCGTCCCACCCGATACTCGTCCCTCACAAGGGACGAGAGGAAGGGTTACGACCCGGCTTCCAGCACCGTGTCCTTGCCCTCGTTCGGCTCACGTCGATTCCGTTTGTGTGCCTGTCTCCAGGGACACGGCATTAGCGGCGGCGCTCTGTGTGTCTCTCTGGCTTTCCGCGCGGATCTTCCAACGGGCTTTGTCGCCGCAGTAAACCTTGAATGTGCAATGGAGAGGACGATTCTTTATCAAGCGGAGTTCGGGGTTGAGGCCTTGGTATGGAGTACGACAAGTCTCCGGACTGAAGGTGGCAGGGGCAATTGCTAGGTTTTGCTGGAGAGGATGTGTGCTCCGTGGGTGGCACTGGGCCATCGGGACGGGAGGGGATTTAACAAACAAACAAAAAAAGCCATCGTCTTTTCCGCCCTCGAGGGCGGCACAACATATGGTGGCAGACTCGGCAGTTGAGCGGGCCGGAAGTCACTCGAAATAGGTGGTTGTTGCTGCAGCACAAGACGGATGCAGTGCTCTATACATTTGAACCATGACGAAGTCGTTCGTGTCGAGGACGTGGAAGATTTGACGAATACAGACATCAAGCCAGGCACGTTGGGAGACAGGACTCACTGTGTAGGTGGACAATGGCACAGCGTTAGGGCGAGCAGCAGCTCTGTCTATCAGGTAGAGGGGGGGGGCACGTCTCCTACGATTCTCACGCGCTCTACACACCCTTCGCATGAGCGATGGTGCCATCACATGATCGAATGCTACTTGTATGTATATATAGATACGTCTATCGTATGTCCTCCGTGTCCTGCAACCGCCCGGGCCTTTCCCACAAGGCCCTTCTACGCCGTCTTGGCCCGCTTCGCCGCGTCCTTTGCCAGCTTCTCGCGACGCACGATGCCCGCCTCGACGCCGATGCCGCCGAACACCAGGCCGACGCCCAGCCATTGCATGCCGGAGAGGCGGTGGCCAAAGGCCACGACGGACAGCATCATGGTGAACATCTTGCGCGTCACCGTCACCGTCACGAGGAGAACCGAGGAGAAGGTCGAGAGGGTGTGGACTAGCGGGGGAGACCCGGACGGATCGATCAGCAAAGGAGGACATGAATTATAGGGAATGGTACTGACATATGAAAACCTGGCCGACGCATCCGCAGAGCGCAAAGCCCAGCACATCGCGCCACACGGCCCGGTGGCGGGCCAGGAAGTCCAGCGCGGCGGCCAGCTCGCCGGTGCTGCCGGCGGCGTCCATACCGAGCCACTGGCCGGCCGGGGTGTGGACGAGCCAGGGGCTAAGGAGCAGGTAGGCGCCGGTCAGGGCGGAGCCGAGCAGGTTGTTGGCCGCCATCATCTGCGGGCCCGTGTAGGGCTGGAAGGCGGCGAAGATGTAGTCCTGGGTGCTGTTGGTGAGGCCGTCGAACAACAGGTTGACGCCCAGCAGCAGGAGGCCCCAGGCCGCCTGGCCGCTGTGCGCGGCCGGGCCGCCGCGGTGCTTCTTGCCACCGCTGCCGCTGTGCAACGTGAAGACGGCGACGCCGGCGGTGACGGCCGCCACCACCAGGTACTTGTACAGCGGGTAGCGGCGGCGGAAGAGCGTGATGTGCAGGAACATGACGGGGAGCAGCTTGCAGCTCTTGGCCAGGATGTACGTGATGTAGTCGATATGCGCGAGGGCCGCGTAGCCAAAGGGCGCCGCGAGCGCGTTGGTGAAGGCGATGAGCAGGAGCGGCGGGAGGATGCGGCGGTTGGGGATGATAGGCGGCGGGCTCCGGCCGCGTGGCGTGGAGAAGCGGGAGAAGAGGATGCCGCCGACGCCAGCGAACAGGGACTGGACCGTCAGGAGAAAGACGGGGAACTTGAAGCGCTCGCCAGACGCGCCGTACGACGTCGTTGTCAACTTCTCCTGGAGGTATGCCCACGTCAGGCTTGGGGGGGGGGGGGGGAGAGGCAAGGATTAGCTATGCACTGGACTGGCGTTCCTCGGGGCGGCGCGAGACTCACAAGGACGCATAGATGCCCGCAACATCGATCACCAGCGTCGCGAGGCCGGCATCTCTCCGAGGCGCAACGCGCTCAGCGCCCGCGCCCGCATCCTGTTTTGCTGGCCCGGTCATGTTCTTGGCTGCAGAGGCGCGGCGGTCCGATACACGATCGTGTTTGCTGATGTATTCAGAAGATTCCTCGCGCCGGGTCGGCGTGGCTTGCTTGGAACGCGCCATCCATACGCTGCGGCAAGATTGTGAGTAGACTCAGTAGAGAGGTACGAAGTCAAGGTACCTATGGCAAGGTGGCCGCTACGGATACTGCCAGCAAGGAGCAACTACACACTACACACATGGCCGACAAGGGAAGGCGGTGAGTCAGATCCCTGTTATCGGCTTCGGCCTACCTCATGAGGAGTCACGAGCTGAGCTCCAAAAAAAAACCAATCCACGATGCTCGTATATTTGCGCGATGTCTACACGTACATAATCATTTCTGGCCATGTGCCATTGTAAATCCTGTCATCATCCGGTTGCTCCTCAGTGTCGCATGATGAGGGGCGAGAGGTGTGACGGTGGATTGTGCTGGTCTGGGGATTGACGAATAGTCGAGCATCGGGATCGTGTAAGACAGTCCAAGAAGGCAAATTAGTGCTCGCCGTCGACTTCCGAGACATTGCGTCCGAGTATTTCAATCGACGAGTTCCACGCCTTTGTGTGGAGAAGCGGCATGGGGGAAAGGGTAAGCGCCGAGGCGTAGTAGCAGGTAAGGTTTTCGGAAATTTGGTCGTGATAAGCTTGGGAGGATAAAATTCATCGGAATCCGGAGGGAGGAGTTTCGGTGAAAGGTGAAGCAGAGCATGGGCTCCGACGGAAGCTGATGTGAGTACGTCGCAGTGCAAAGATGCTCCTCCATCCGTCGATCGCGGCTCTGCAAAAAGAGCATCGCTAGGGCCTGGCAAAAGAGGGATCGCAACTGGTCGCATGCATCGCCAATAAAAAAACCATGTGTGGCTAAGAGAGTGAACTCAGTTCGAGAAGGTGAAGAGGCTGGCGAGGCGCTTTCCGTGTTGGGGGAAGAGTCGAAGAGCTCGTCACTTCGTGTCCCCCGTCCTCCGATAACACCAGCCTTGCGGCAGTCAGATCTGGAAATGACCCATAACGAGGGGCTTGCTGCCAGAACCGACCGGCAATCAAGACCCCTAGGGAGTGTTTGGTCGGCCTGGGCAAGGAGGTCAAGTCACGCAACCTGGCCCTGAGCTGCGCGTCCGTCGGCTCGACCGGCTGTCGACCTCTCCATTACAGTCGTGCAGACTGCAGCTCCTCCGGTGCCTAATCCGAAGGCTGCGCTGCTTGCTGTTGCCGTCGCATCTTTTCCGCCTCCAAGTTCTCGTAGAGCAGAAACAGGGCCGTTTCGTTGGACTTGGCCGTGCCCATAATGGTGAACATCCTCTCGCCCGTCTCGTCATGTGGGGCCTGATCAGAACTTGTCAGCTGCCGGAATGGACTTGAAGTCCCTGCCATGCCGCCGGCGTCTCTGGCCACGATTCGACGGTCCACGGCAGCTTACCTTGGCAATGGAGATACGCGCGCCCGAGGTCTTGCGAATGTCGCTAATCTTGGACCCTGCGCGGCCGATGATGCAGCCTACCATGTCTGCGGGGATGCTGATGTTCTGCGTTTGAATCTCCTCCCCGTTCTCGTCGTGGGTAGGAGGTCCACGGGTGGCTGCATCGGAGTCGGATCGGCGGTTATATGAACGCTGCCCACCGTTGCTGAAGTCTGCGCCGTTTCCTGTCCGCATGATGCGAGAGCCTGCACCATAGCCGCCCCTCTCCTGCCCATAGCCGCCGCCACCGACCCCTGCGCCGGCGCCTGGACCAGCGGCACCGAGACCGGCCACCGCGCCGCCGGTTTGCGTCCGCACGACCGGGTTGTAGAGGACGGTGCCAGTTGCACGTTGCCAATCGTCCACCAAACATTTGCAGATCTCCCAGACGGCGCGCTGAATGCCATCGGGTGGACCCTGGACCTCGACTATCCGTTCAGTCGACTGCGGGAGCATCTCTTTTTGTGCCACCATGCGGACTCCAGACACATCTTGGATGTTCTTGATCTTCAAGCCCTGCCTGCCAATGATGGTGCCCATCTGGTTGTGAGAGATCAAGAGCTTGATGGCTGAAGACGCGTCAAGTCAGCTCGCCATTGCATTGTCAACAAGCAACGCGTCCGGAGTGCATACAGTGTGTGCCGCTGGTCGGCATGACGCCGCCCATGCCCATGGCAGGTGCCCCCTCGAGAAGAGCACGAGCTACAACCGCATAAGCCCGCGAGATGGCGTCGCAGCCACCTGTGATTGTCAAGACCCGGTCGTGTACACCCTGCACGACCTTGCTCACGCCGGCCTTGACGCCGGTCTCGTCACGGAGGTCGGCAACGTTCTTGCCGCCCTTGCCAATGATGACACCGGCTTCTTTAGTAGACACAACGGCTCGCAGAGTCAGCTGGGTAGCGGCGTATTCGTCATCGGTCTTGGGCGCAGGCTCTCCATCGGGGCCGAGGCGCTGCTCGTTATCAGCGAGCTTGAGCTGGTCGATACTATCGGCAAGATCTCCCCCGTTGGAAGCAGAGTCTTGAGGGGCCGACATGACAGGCTGTGCAAAGCGCATGTCAGTGATTGGCGAGTTGCGATGTGAGCTGCAATGGCTGCGATTCCGGGCCCGGACCAAACGTTTCGATGACTTGTCGCGCGACACAGGGTCCTCGGTTGCGGGGATTGGGTGAGACGGAGGTGATGATGGTGGTGGTGGTGTGACTGTGACTGTGCCTTGGGAGATCAGCTTTTTCCAGCTTTGTACGAAAAGGCAGCGAAGTAGAGGTAGAAGAGGTTAGTTAGCAAGCGACACTGGGCATGTGTAGGAAGGTAGAGGTAGACAAGTAAGTATCAGGCACAGGCGCAGGCGCAGGCATGAACAGGGAGGACGGACTCGACGACTCAGCGATCGCGGGCAGGCGCGGGTTGCGACAGCCAAAATGCTCTTGTTTACTTTGCGATGCGAGGCGGATGGCGCACACGTGAAAAGAAGGAGCTAGGGTTATCCGCGCGCGCCGGGGCGGGGGGGGGGGGGGGAGGGGACGCTTGGGCGGGCATGCACGTACCTGCCTGCCTAGGTAGAGAGGTAGCTGTAGCTACTCTGGCTAGCGGTAGCTACGTAGAGGTAGAGGTACCAACGGAGAGCGGGCGCGGGTGCGGCTCAGCACCGAGCAAGATACGGCGGGTCCTGCTGGGTTGCGCAAGGTGATGCAATAGAGACGTTGGAGAAGTAAAGAGGGAGGGGCGGAGGAGGAGAATGGGGAGACGGGGAGTGCAGGGGGGCCGATTTTGCGGTGCAGGACGAACAACTCGAAGAGGATGAGGATGTGCCGATGGGGAAGAGGGGGGGGGGGGGGGGGGGTGGCTTGGTTGATACTTGACGGTTCAATTTGGCGGGAAAGTGGATTCTTGATGGAAGGGCGGCGGCGACGACGATAAGCCGTGCGGCACGAACATGCTTGGTACCTTTACCTCTACTATGGGCAGACATCACATTTTTGTGCCGTCTGTGCCCAATGGGTCGTGTCCATGCACCCGCTTATCGACTCAACTGTTTCCGCTTGAGGTGATGCCAGACTCTGGGGAACTGTAGGTACTCCAAGTCCACGCAGCCCCCGCGTCCACGGGTACTTACTTCCCGTCCCCTAAGCTAGAGGGACTTGGCTACCTACCCCTAATTGCTTGTCCTTGGCCAAGAGCAGGACTGATAGCGTGTCGTCATCGCATGCTTCATACATGAAGAAGAACATGCCCTTCTAGGTCGGCTTCCACACAGTGAATAGCCAGGCCTGTCCGCTCGGCTCCACGACTCGCGGCTTTCCTTCCAGCTTCGCTGCCTCTTGGCTTGACCTAGTGCACGCGGTGAGCGTGAAGACAGGAAGATGACGACTGAATCATGAACAGTCCTCCCTTAAGCGGTCAAGCAACACCGCCTCGGAAGTTCGGATGAGTATGTGCATGCGCTTCAGCCGCCGCGGTCAACGGGAAAAAAAACCCCGAAGAACCGCGAATCCAACAGATGTAAATGTGTGAAATGTGTGAAAAGGATCGCAAAACATGGGTCAGAAGGCGTTCGAGAACTCGAGTAGCCCAGGTGGGGTTCACACGCAGCACTTGCAGCATCCCGCAGGGTAGCAACAGCGCGGCGAAGGAATGAGTAAACGGGATAGAGTAGGCAGGGCGAGCGCCTCGGTAAGCGCCATCAATGCCTATGCTTTGCAGAGAAGGCCTGGGTGGTGTCTCCAAGGTGTTAAACCGGTCTACTATGTGGAAAGGATCAAGGAAAGGAGCTTGTGGGGAGACAAGGATGGGAAGACAGGACGACGAGGGAAGACAGAACTGCCCGACACCCCATCCCACGGAAATGCGTGTTTGGTCGGTTCGTCTCGATCCATCCATCTAGATCCACGGTCCGCTCGGCGTCGTTCGCAGTCCGGTTACATGACAGAACATTGTGTCGTGCGAGCCCGTCTGCGGCCTGTAAGCATCACACCGCCCTCCTCTTCATCGGCGTGCACCATCTGCGCTTCACGGGCTCTGCGCCTGCGCCTGCGGCCTCCAGCACCGCCTGCGCCGGCCTCCTCGTTGGCCTGCATGTAATCGGCCCACTTCCGCTCGAGACGACTCGCGGCACCGAGGTCGCCCCGCAGGACGCGCTTCGTGTGCTCGTCCACTGTCATCTGCCAGCCATAGAAGCACTTCAACAAGATGATCTCGGCAGGGTACGACGGGCCTGGCAGGGATGCGCCTTTAGCGTCGCCGTTGTTGCCTGAGCTTGGTCGAGCTTTCACCTCGGCGTTGCGGCTCAGAACCTCGAGCACGCCGGTCCAGGTCACCAGCTGGCAATCATAGATGACCAGGCTGAGGCCAACATGAGGCCGGGGCCGGGGCTGACTGTCGGTAGTCCTGCCGGCTCTGTCACGCACCATCGCGGCGGCCTCGGTGAGCACAAGATCACTGATCCTTGTATTGTCCATGTCGATGCTGCGAAGGGAAGTACAGCGGCGGATCACCGGGACCATGCCGACGTCGCTAAGGTTTTCACATGAGCTGATGCTCAGATGCTCGAGATGTGGTGCACAAGGGGCCTTGGCAAGATGTTCCTTGAGGAGTGTGTCCGTCAGATCGCCGAGGTCTTCGAGCTCAAGGTGCGTCAGCCGCGGTGTTGTCGCCAGGATCGGCTCCAATGCCGCGTCGGTCAAGGCCGTCACTCCGGACAGCTGGAGACCTTCGAGGTCGGGCACAAAGTGGCCCAGCGCAGTCACGCCATGTGCGGTCAATCGATGGCATCGGGACAGATCGAGATGCTTCAGCCTTCTGCACGGAACCAAGGGGCGATCGGTCAAAACGTCAAGCTCCGGGTTGGTACCGTGCATCATGATGCGGAAAGCTGCATCATCCAGTTCCTCGCAGCCAGCCAGGACGAGGCGCTCAAGCGAGGTCTTCTTGAAGATAGCTTGAGCCACCTGATGGTCATCGAAGCCCTTGATCTCCCCGGCACGCAGGTCCCTCAATGCCGGGCAGCCTTCAAGGACGGTTTTGATTCCCCTTGCATCCATGTGCTTGCACCATGATACGTTGAACAACTCGAGTTGCGGGCATGACTGGGCAATGATTTTGCACGTCGTGTTCGTGACAGCGGCCAAGCCTGTGAGGTTCAGGACGGCCAACTTCTCGTTGCTCCTGAGCAGACTATGCAGTGTCGAGCGCTGAAAGTTGCGGCAGCCCTCGAGGGTGGCGTTGATGAGATTTCTGCAGGCCTTGACGACGACTTCGGCGCGCTTATAGTGTTCGACCTGGACGCAGCCCCTGAGATTCAGATCCTTGACGAAGGGCCCGGCAGCCACAATGATCTTGGCGAGCGACTCGGCGGGAATCTGCCGGTAAAAGTCCGAGGCATCAAACGAGGTCCACAGCTGGCCATCAAAACACAGACTGTAGAATGCCTTGTTGACGCGCGAGATGCGCACCAGCTCTTTGGGCGAAAAGTAAGACAAGACCTGGATCTTGATTTCGTGGGGCATGTTGGTCCAGAGACTGAACAGTGTCCTTCTGCGCCTGAGCTCGGCCGGAAGAGCCGCGGTCGAGGACAAGGCAACGGCGTGCTTGACCCGGCGTACGGCAAGGACAGGTACGAGACCGTCGCAGTCGGGGTACTCGGCGATGGGGCTGCCCGACATCGAGGTCGGGGCGCTGGAGTAGACGCCCGCCGAGGAGCGCGAGAAGAACGAGGCACCGCTCGGGTGACCGAACGGAGAGGGGCTCGACGCCAGACTCACGCAGGACAGGTTGCGGTGGCCGTACGCGGCACTTCTGGGTCGAACGGACTGGCTCAAGGACGGCGACGAAGAGATGCGTTGAAGTCCTCGGAGCAACCTCTGCCTGCCTGTTCTTTTGGGCTGCACCTCGACCACATGGCTGTCAACATCGTCAGGTAACGGCGGGCTCGGCGGGGCGCTGGCGAGCGCATGGTCCCTGTCGAGTTCGGCCGTGCCGTCGGCCTGGGAAGTCATTTCGAGCATTCGAGGCAGCACCACGAAGCAGCCACAACAGCGCGTCTGAGTAGAAGAGGGAGTGAGTGTAGAGGTAGAGGTAGTCTGCAACCGGCGCCGCCACCGTGGCGCTACTTGGCTTATAAGCGACAACGGACAAGGTTCTAGGGCCGATGGCAAGAAGAGGGCAACGCGCGAGACCGAGGTCTTGTCGACGTTGGCGGGGTTGGGGCGGGGTCGTGCACGGGGTTTATGGGATTCGGAGACGGAGAGCCTTTTCCCAGGGAGCTGACCGGTAACGCTGAACACGACGGACTAATGCAGCAATCTCACCGGCCCAGTTATTCATGCTCTCACGCGTGAAACCTGCAACCTGCTCCTGATTCAGGCTGGGGGGAAGGACGGGTGGGAGGTAGGCATCTGCTGGATGCAGACACGCACGAGGTAGAAACCATGTACTTACGCGCATAGCTGTCACAAGGCACAGGCGTCAAATGGGATGCCTGGCCACGCACATTCACGATGCAGAACAGCATGCGGCGGCGACGCACCTCGTATGAGTCGTGGGCTGTCGAGTAAAATCGGACATCTCACGTTCTCGGGAGACGAGAAAAAAGGGGGTCAGGCCACGCGGTGTCGGGTCACGTTGGAGGCACTTCGTACTTAACTCCGGGACTAGCTAGCTATCCCGAAGAGGACAAGCGACACGGCATCTGGTCCTCGCCGAATCCAGCAGCTCAGCGCGTGTCTCGAGTTTGACCTACCACACACGGGCAGCAGTTCCAGGGCCGTGGCAAGCTTCTGGCTTTCAGCGTCTCAGTAGTGCGCGCAGGGGTAGGGTCGCAAACAGTAGAGGTGATAATAAATGCGTGCTGGCAGCAACTGACGATCATGTCCTGCTCACATGATCGAGCTTGGCGGAAAGTTGCCGGGAACGCCTCACCTTGATCCTATCAGCTCCTCTCAGGAACTTCGGCCAATCCTTTTTTTTTTCTCAGGGGTCCGAGCCTTATCGGCTTCTATCGCTTGCCTACCAGCGCGGGTTACTACGTAGTGGAGTATCACGAGCCGTTACTTCGTACGAGCCCTACATTCACATCGATAGACATATTGACAAGCACTGCGATGAAGACAATGAAGGCAGCTACTTTACTTGCTATGGAACAGGAAAGCCCTCGCGACCTTTTTCTTATCAAATTTGGCTCTGCACAAACACCATTCCTGCTGTGCTGCTTAATGTCTCCTAACCCGTATCAGGGATACCTTTAGTAAGCACCACTGCCGACAGTCACGTGTACTTACTCGGGGCCGGGGCGTCTTACCAAGCCAACCAATGGCACACGTCCTCCTCCAACCCACTCACCTCTAGGCATTGGGCCGAACGCCCCTCCCGAGACTCTCACGACGCTGTCCGCAAGCCCGTACCACCCTGTAACCTTCGAGGCCACTCGTTGCCACTACTTGTCTTCATCGTCTTGCCAGGCACTGACCGAAACCAGTATGCCTCATATAGATGGTGGGGACCAGGAGAATGGTGCGTGAGCCTGTTTCACGTCGCTCTGTTTCACGTCGCTCCTTACTCCCGAGTCTCGCGCATTGCATCTGCATATAGTGTATTGATCGCGATGGCAGGCGCCGACAATCAACACGACGGACAGTGGAGGGGTCGGAGTAGGCTCTCGCCGCCTCTTGAAATCCCGAAGACCCGGAGCACCGCAAGCCTGGGAGGTCTGCCAGGCGATAAATCCGAGAAGGCCCACATTCGGTTTTCCTTCGACGCCGGGGTCGCCGCGGCAGGCTTTGATAATCTTGCACGGTTGGTTCCGCCCGTATCTCGGCCGAGGAGGAAGGGAGACCCGACGTGGCTTTCCCAGTACCTCGGTTCCAGACGGGGAGCAAGCCTCCGAGCTGTCCAGCAGCTTGTTTCCGCACCACGAGTGATGCTGACCCTACCTCGCGCTTAGAAGTTCGCTCATGACAGACCATGACCATGGGCTTGGCTCCTCGGGCCTCAGACGAATCCGCCAGCAGCACAATCCACTCCGAACGCCCACTGTCCCGTCGCCCACGACCCAAACGCCTTCGTTTGGCAATCCAGCCCGGTCTGCGTCCTTGAACACGATGATGCTGGATCCTCATGCGCGTGCGTGTGGCATACCATCGGGCCCGAGCTCGCCGACATTCACTGAGGACTTGTCTCGATTCCCATCCGAGTCACTCCACTCGTTCTCGTTCGCACACCAGTCCGAAGACGTTCTTCACAGTCGTCAAAATATTCTAAAGCGATCGATAGAGTTCATGAAGGACAGGATGGGTTGGTCGGGCTCATCCAACGTTGGCATTGCTAGCGCCCAGGCTCGCGTTTCTGGAGATGTTGAGACACAGCATGCGCTGGACCTTCTCGCAAAGGCGCAACTAGTGGGGGCTGGCAACCTTCCCAGCGCCGACCCGACCGCTTTACCCGTGGGACCTTTGACAGGACCGGCACAACTTTCAGGGTTCAACATTTTCGAGAAAGATTTCGTACTGGGCACCGGCAGCACAGAAGGCAATGACACACTGTTGTCACCGACCGCAACAGAAGAGCCGTTTTCGAGCCATGACAGCAGCCGCAACCCTTCACCAACGGGGTCGGACGCTCAGTCGGTGGACCGCCCCCCAGTCGAACACGGCAACGACTCCAAAGGCTCCTCGAGGACGGCGACAAATGAAAGCGGGACCACGACGAGGACATCGCCCCCGCTGTCTCAGCGGCCGACCAGCATGAAGCGAACCTTGACGGATACTGTGCATGTATCCATGCAGCAGAAGCTTATGGACGCCATGGCGCAGCCATTTCTCGCTGGGGAGCCATTATTCCAAGAACCGATTGGCTCAGCAACGCCCTCGCACTCGCTTCCGTCGTCGTCCCTGAGCCACCTGCCCCACACGTCTCCGATTCATGGGCACGCCACGAGGTGGGTGCCTGCAGCGCAGGCCATCTTCACCACGGAAGCAAAGCCTCCATGGACCATACTTGCGGCAAATGATCTTGCTTGCCTAGTCTTCGGGGTGACAAAGGCTGAAGTGCGGAAAATGGGCATCCTCGAAGTCGTCCAAGAAGAGCGGCGAGCTTGGCTGGAGAGAAAGCTGCAGAAAGGCAGACCGGACGAAGGGGGCCACGATTGCCAGAGTGAGAGCACGCAGACAGCCTTGAAGACGCCTGCGAGTCAAATTCTAGGCTCCAGGGCGGGGGGCATCACCGCAAAGCTGCTCAGCAAACCAAACTCGAGGTCACTAGCCCTGAGCAGTAGCGGCGGCAGTCGACGTCCAGCCACGGTCCACAGCGGCGATCCGGTGCCTCTTGGGCCAACACGTGCTCAGCATGCGAGTGACAAGTCCCGTGGTGTCATCCTTTGCGGAGATGTCGTGCCCATCCAGAAGAGAAACGGGGCGACGGGATCGGCGAGCCTCTGGGTGAAGGAGAAGAAAGTTGGCTTGATATGGGTACTGGAGGAGATCCACGAGGACGTGGCCTACCTTGCGATAGACGACGAGGGCGCTGTCACCAAGCTCTCGGGGGCATTAGGCCCTATTTGGGGGGACGATGGCCTGAGACCGGGCATCGACATTGGCAAGCTTGTACCACGGATTCCTCGGCAGGGCATAGACCCGCGATTCGGTGAGATCGACTACGCACAGGTTGCGAAACGGAGATACTTTACCTGTCGAAACAGTGGGCGGATAAATATACCGGCAACCATAGACCAGGTCAGGGGCGCTGCCGAGCTTAGAGTGTCGAGTTTTCCCCACATCGCAGGAATTGTGGTCGTGTCGCCCGAAACGCTGACGATCAAGAGCTCGAATTCCGTCTTCTCGGGCGCTCTCTTTGGCCACGAGAGACCAGATGGCATGTCCATCATGAGCCTCATCCCCAATCTGGACAAAGTTCTCGAAATCCTCTCGGAAGAGGACGGGATCCGCTTCATGGATGGAATCGTGGTGCCCGAGCACAGTTTTCGTAAAGCGTCTGCCTTCCTTGGCCTACGGGAAGGACGGCCAGACGCAGCCACCAGTTTCCTGCGACCTGAAGGTCTCCCAGCGCGCCATCGGGACGGTTCCGAGCTCAGGATCGACGTGCAAATGCGCGTGGTCAAGAGCGAAAAGCAACCGGCGCGGCTCGAGGACGCGGTCGTCGAGACAAGTGAGCAGGCGGACAAGGTGAAAGAATCAGGCAGTGGCGGCGATGTCTCGATGACTCAATCCGAATCAGTGTATGCACTGTGGATTACCTATTCTCGGCACTTGCACGCCACGCGCACGAACCTCGGCGCCGCATCACCGCTGCTGTCAGGCGTTGCCACTCCGCTCCATCAGCCCTCGCCGGGGCAGACGCCAGCGCATACGCCCCAAGAGATGCAGTCGGACTCGGAAGAAGCCAGCACAGGGCCGTCGGCGGCTTCCGAAATCACCAAGCAACTCGAACAAGTCGCCATGACGGCCGCAGCCAAACTCACGGCCTGGGAGAAGCTAAGCCAGGAGGGAGAAGAAGTTCGACCGGCTCCCGCCAAGACGGTTGAATCAAGTGGCAAAAAGACCATTGATGACTTTGTCATCCTGGAGGACATGGGCCAGGGCGCCTACGGTCAGGTGAAGCTCGCGCGGTATCGCGACAGCAGCAAAAAAAGCGTGCTCAAGTACGTTACCAAGAAACGCATTCTCGTCGACACGTGGACGCGTGATCGACGGCTCGGCACCGTCCCTCTCGAGATCCACGTACTCGACTTTCTCAGGAAGGATGGGTTGCGGCATCCCAACATGGTCGAGATGGAAGATTTTTTCGAGGACGAGACCAACTACTACATCGAAATGGTGCCACACGGCCTGCCGGGCATGGATCTCTTCGACTACATCGAGCTGCGCACGAACATGGAGGAGGCCGAGTCCCGCAGCATCTTCGTGCAGGTTGCACGTGCTGTGCACCATCTACACACCAAAGCCCACGTGGTGCATCGCGACATCAAGGACGAAAACGTCATCATGGACGGAGAGGGCAACATCAAGCTGATCGACTTTGGGAGCGCGGCGTACATCAAGAGCGGGCCTTTTGACGTTTTTGTGGGCACCATCGGTAAGTTTTCCAAGACCTTTATGCCGTTCGCGAGAAGTGCTTTCCACCGCTCCTTTCGAGGTCGTCTTGGCTCAAGTACCCATTTCCCAGATTACGCCGCGCCGGAAGTCCTTGCGGGCAAACCTTACGGGGGCAAGGAACAGGATGTCTGGGCTCTGGGCATCCTCCTCTACACGATTATATACAAGGAGAATCCGTTTTACAGCATCGACGAAATTATGGACCGCGACCTTCGGGTGCCCTACACCATCAGCGACGAGAGTATCGATCTCGTACGACGCATGCTCGACCGCGATGTCGCACAGCGGGCCACCATCGAGCAGGTTCTGGAGCACCGCTGGTCTACGATGGAGATGGACTCAGGAACGGGACCTGGGCGGCGGGGTGGTGATGACGAGGTCGCGCTTCATGGCGGCTTTCGCGGCCGATGAGCTAGCTTAGCTACAGCTACAGTGGGCCACGGACGGAGCGTAGACATGGTTGGACCTTTTGGCGTTTTTCTGGGGGCCGAGCGAGCGCAGCGGAGCGGGGAATCTGTCTTACCTGAGTGCCTGTCTGTCCGTCAGGGGGCGCGCCGTGGGGCACGCATGAATAGGTAGAATGGAATCAGGACCAGTTCGTAGTGCACCGGTGACTTTGTACAAACCTCCGAACCATGATGGATGCAAGCGCTCTGTCTACCTGGCCAACCCGCCTCGACTGCCACTGCCGCTCGCAACCGACTTTCTGATGGGCTGGAGGCCAAACCCCTCCTCTGCCGACGGCCTGCGCTCGGCCGCGCCCTCGCCTCCGACCTCGCCGAAGAGGAAGGCGTTCCGCTCCCGCGACGCACTCCTCCTGGCACCGCGGGCCGGCTTCCGATGGCCGCCATGCGGCCGGCCTGTCGTCGAGGGGGGTCCGCCGGACGACAACGGCGACGACGACGACGGCGACGCGTCGGGCTCCAGCATCCAGGAAAACGAGGACTGCGCGAGGGTCGACCGTGTGGGTATGGGGCCGTGCGGCCTGCTCTCGCGGAGGGCGCCTGGAGCAGCGGGGAGCTCGTCTGGCGCGGCCGAGGGCGCTGGCGAGCGGGCCGGCGACAAGGCCCCGGATGCGACTCGGGCGTGTTCTGGGCTGTCTGGGCCCACTGCTGCATCGTCGTCGGTGTCCATGCGGTCGACGGCTTCGGCTGCATCACGCGGCATGGCGGTGCTCTTGCCCTGTTGGGAGGGCGAGGGCGAGGCCCTCGCCGCTTCGATGGCGGTCGAGCTCATAATCACCGGCGTCGTATCGAGCGCGACGGTGGGCGACGGGCCGGGTTTCCTCGGCGATGAGAGTTTCAGGGTGTTGATCGCTGGAAGCTCCTGCCCTGGGAGGGCTAACGTGTTATCCTCTAGATATACCTTGACCAGCTGGATCTTGGCGGCAGCCAGCTCGAGCGCGTCGGACAGCGCTTCCTTTTCGCCATGCAGCCGGCTCGCCGCCATCGCCTTCAAGTCCGCGATGGACTCGTCCAGCAACGCCGCCAGGTGCCGATTTCTACTCTCCATAGCAGCGATGGCACGACTGCCAGTCTCGTCGGCGAAATTCGCTCTGTCCTGATCCATCGAGCTACGAGTCCGGGCATCTTGCAAGCTCTGCACATTACGCCGAATCTCGCCTATGGCGTCACGGACGGCCTGGTTGATGCCAAGCCTCTCACCACGCTCCATCACTCCCTTGGCAGCGCCCTGGAACAGGGCCTCGACGCCGCCGCCGGGCTGTTGCATGAGTCTGGCCGAGGCAGACAGCGGAGACCTTGCCCCGAGGGTCCGTTGACGCAAGCTTCCAAACGCCTGGAATGATGGCGTGGTCGGTCGTGACGAGGAAGCAGAGACGCTGGGAGATTTGCCCGTGTATTTCATGACGAGCGTCGCGCCGCCTGCGGCGTGAAGGTGCTCCTTCAAGTAGATTGCGTCGTCAACAAAAGTGTGCGGACCATGGGGCGCTTGGGGTGCAGGGTACTTGAGCAGCGTTTGCAGCGCCACGGAATAGTCTGCCTCCAGTACTGCGGCCAGGGTTAGCTGTTTCCGGGCCGGCCGCATGGCCGCCAGTGAGACTCACACGTCCACCGTACTCGGAGCAGCATTGCGGTACAGATGAGGTCAACCAGGTCAAGAGACGGATCATAGGCGAAGATGGTGTCCCATAGCACCAACAGCTGTTCAAGGGGGAATTCTCGCCCAAACAGGAGTCGTATCCACCGACTTCGGTGGTAGCCAGCCACGTCAGCGCACATGCTCTCGCCTGTTCATGCCTGTGCTTTGTTCCACTCACATGAGGAAGATCTGCGGGAGGACGTCGATACGTTTGAGGTGGGCTGCAAGCTCAGGGTCCACCTTCGTGAGCAGCATTTCATGGATGTGCTGGCTCCTCTCCACAATGCTGCTTCGCTCTCCTATGCCAGAGGCCTTGTCAGGACCGACCTCGTAGAATACACTCGCCCGGTCCATGAGACGGGAGAAGAGGGCGAAGCAATCGTGCTCGACGAAGGCAGAATCGAGCGTGTCGACCATGGCAGGGTCGGCAAGGTCCTCGGGATCAAGAGCGGTGCGGTCGATGCAGTCTTGGTGAACGGCAAAGACGATGGGCGCCAAGAGTTCATGCATGCCCTGGCGGTAACCGCCGACGCGCGGATGGAGCTTGCAGTAGAGGAACAGGATGTCCAAGATGATGGCTCGGATGCTCTCCTCGCGGTACAGCGGCTCGTCCGGCAGCCTCTGGACGTCCTGGAGAATCTCGGCGCGAACCAGCTCGTCTTCGCGAAGGGCGGCCCATGGCGACACGGGGTCGTCGGCCAGGGGATCGAGCGGCAGCTCGTTGAGAAGCTCCGGGTGCTTGATGTACCTGAGATGGTGCTTCCTGACGGCGCTGTACGAGTCTCGCAGGGGGCGCAGAGCACCGGGCCAGCCAGGCGCGGGCATTTCGGCATCTCGAAACAAGAGAAAGCGTTTCCAGCACACGGACCGACAGCCCGAGAGGCATGGACTTGCCGGCCCGTCGACCTTGACGGCGCGCTGCAGGTCTGCGAGACGTGGGCACTGCGTCTGCGTGTGGTCCCATCGGTTCCTTGCTTGCCTTGTCCTTGCTTGCCTTGTCCCGGCGTGGGGCCGCGAGGTTGCCATGGTTGCGGGCCGGGTCGGGGGCCACAAGCCGGGATGAGGCTGCCAGGCGATGTTCGGATGGTTGAGAGACGGGTGTTACTCTTTTCAGTAAGTTGCGGAATGACGTAGGGGACTTATCCCGATGGAGACTAGGATGTACCGTTTGGCCCACTTTCCATGAACCAATCAAACGGGGTGGGGGTGGGGCAAAGAAAACAGATGAGGTGCTCTAGAACACTCATTTCCTCCCACACGGCTTTTCTCGGGAGCCAAGGTTGGACCCCACGGTATGCATCGGCATCGTGTTCTTGTTTGACGACGGGCAGAGGAGCAAAACATGGCGTTGGTCTCACTGCTTGTGGCTTGGGGCCTGGCCAGCCTGATCTTCAGTGGAATGTCTTTGTCCAGTTCGGCAACAGCCCGAGTGAGCTGGGACAAATTCAGCCTCAGCATTGACGGCCAGAGGGTGTTTATCAAGTGAGTTACTGGGCACCTAGCCGCCGCAGGCTGCTGCCATCAGCGTTCTCTGACCAAGACTGCGTACGTCCGTCCAGCTCGGCCGAGTTCCATTACCAGAGGCTGCCCGTGCCGGAGCTGTGGCTTGTAAATATGACCCTTGCCTCCTTAGTAGACGGATGCTGATGGCGTGCGCCCATCAGGACGTGTTCCAAAAGCTCAAGGCGAATGGGTTCAACACCCTGAGGTCTGTCATATGCACACTGAGTGACTTGACAGACACTTGAAAGACTGACTGCTCCTGCTCCCACCCAGCATCTACTTCTTCTGGTCCTACCACTCGGCGGCCCGGGGCGTCTTCGATTTCCAGACGCCGGGCAAGGACGTGCAGCGACTGCTGGACTACGCAAAGGAGGCTGGTCTTTGGGTGGTGGCCCGGCCCGGCCCGTACTCGAACGCCGAGACCAACGGTGGCGGACTCGCGCT
This sequence comes from Phyllachora maydis, assembly GCA_029339225.1. Taxonomy (NCBI): domain Eukaryota; kingdom Fungi; phylum Ascomycota; class Sordariomycetes; order Phyllachorales; family Phyllachoraceae; genus Phyllachora; species Phyllachora maydis. Next base: position 6,569,791 of record JAQQPM010000003.1, read on the forward strand.
TTGGGGCTCGGATGGAAGCATGGGAAGCGTGCGGACGAGTGATGCGACGTACCACGATGCGTGGCTGCCATGGGTGCAGCAGATCGGGAAGATACTCGCGGCCAACCAAGTCACAAAGGGTGGCGTGAGTACTGTACACTCTCTTAGTACTACCGTGGCATGACGCCCCTCCATCCGGGTTGGAGATGCTGACAAGCGGCACCCATCCCGTGGCAAGCAAGCCTGTCATCCTGGTCCAAGTCGAGAATGAACTCGAGGAGACGAAACATTCGGCGACCGACACGCGCGTGCTGTACATGGAGCAGATCAAGTCGGCCTTGGGCGATGCCGGCCTCGTCGTGCCTTTCACCAGCAACGAAAAGGGCATGCGTGCCCATTCGTGGTCGACCGACTATGAGAACGTCGGCGGAGCTGTCGACGTCTACGGTCTCGACAGCTATCCCGGCGGCTTGTCGTGCACCAAGCCCAACAAGGGCTTCCGCGTCTTGCGCACCTATCACCAGTGGTTCTCGGACAATTCGTACACGCAGCCAAGCTTCCTGCCCGAATTCGAAGGCGGCACGATCTCAGGATGGGGCAGCGACGCCTTCTATGATGATGTAGGTGAGCATGTGTTGACACGAAAGGCGCGCGCGTGTGGCTCACTACCGCAAGGGTTGTAGTGCACCAGCCATCATGACCCTGCATTCGCCGACGTGTTTTTGAAGAACAACATCGGGCAGCGCATCACCATGCAGAATTTCTACATGACATATGGCGGTACGAACTGGGGTCACTGTGAGTTAGCTACCTACGACTGAGCCCCCGGGGCCTGTCCCACGTGTGGGTTGTTGACCCGTCGTGTGTGCTCCCATCAGCCGCGGCCCCCGTCGTGTACACGAGCTACGACTACGCTGCTCCGCTGCGAGAGACGAGGCAGCAGCAGGACAAACTGTTCCAGACAAAACTGGTGAACATGTTCGCGGCTTCCACCCCGGCCCTGCTCAAGACGTACATGCACGGGAACGGGACTGGCTACCTGGTTGGTGCTCACCTTGCTCAGCCTTCCCTGTCGTTCTTGTCCGACTGACCGCACACGCACGAGTCCGACCCCCAGACCTCTTCAGACGATTTCTTCACGTGGCTTCTGGCGAACCCGGACACTGGGGCCACCTTCGCCGTGCTTCAGCAAGCGACAACATCCTCGAGGTCGAATGTCACCACCTCGGTGACTCTGCTTACGAGCGAGGGTAACGTCGTGGTCTCGGACGTTGAGCTGTATGGCCGTCAGAGCAAGATTCTCGTCACCGATTACGTGTTTGGGAAACACAGGCTGCTGTACTCGTCCGCCGACGTGCTCACCACTGGCGTGTTTGACGGCGGCGACGTTTTGGTACTGTACCTGAAGGAGGGGCAAACCGGGGTCTTTGCTTTCAAGGGCGAGGCCGGCCTGTCCTTCGTCCTTGATGGGAGCTCGACCGTCTCGGTCTCGGCCCCTGGTGGCGGCGGCGGCGCCTCCTCTCAGCAGGCCTTCACCTACAAGCAGGCTGCTGGCACCACGGCGGTGCAGTTCTCCAACGGGGTCCTGGTCTATCTTCTGGACCAGGCCACGGCGTGGAGATTCTGGGCGCCATCCTCGACGGTGACGCCGTATCCGCCCCTCGACAAGCGCTACTTCATCATCGGCCCGTACCTGGTGCGTAACGCGTCCGTCGACGTCGACGTCTTGCGCGTGTCGGGCGACAACGACGAGGCGGCCACGATGGAGGCCTATGTCGGCACGCACACCACCATCAAGACCATCAGCTGGAACGGCAAGGAGCTCGAGGCCAGGAAGACGCGGTATGGATCCTACGTGACATGGATTCCCGGCGTCCAAGGCCGCACCATCTCGCTGCCATCCCTCGACCGTTGGCACGGCGCCGATTCTCTGCCGGAGGCGGACCCGGCCTTTGACGATTCTCGGTGGACCGTGTGCAACAAGACGGCCAGCTTGTCACCGGTTGGGCCGGATACGCTTCCGGTGCTCTTCAGCTCCGACTATGGCTTCTATTCCGGGGCCAAGGTGTATCGTGGCTACTTCGACAACACGGGCGGCCACTGGAAGTCGGTGAAATTGACGTGCTCGGGAGGGCTCGGCTTTGGCTGGAGTGCCTGGCTGAACGGGGAGTTCATCGGCGGCGACACCGGCAGCAGTCTGCTGACGACGACGACGGGCGAGCTCGCCTTGGCAGCGTCGGCCCTGAAGCCTGCAGACAACGTACTCACCGTCCTGGTCGACTACCACGGCCACGACGAAACCTCGACGGGCCAGGGCGTCGGGAACCCCCGCGGGATACTCGGGGCGACGCTGCTGCCGGGCGGAACAGCGAAGGCGACGGGCTTCAGCACGTGGAAGCTCCAGGGCAACGCCGGCGGCGATGCCAACATCGACCCGGTGCGGGGGCCCATGAACGAGGGCGGGCTCTACGGCGAGCGGCTCGGCTGGTTCCTGCCCGGCTTCGACCCGTCGTCGCTCAACAGGTCCGACAGCCCGATGCACGGGCTCGCGCGGGCGGGCGTGCGCTTCTACACGACCACGTTCGCGCTGGACCTGGACGACGACCTGGACGTGCCGCTGGGGGTGTCGCTGTCGGCGGCGGCGGGCACGGCGGCGCGCGTGCAGCTCTGGGTCAACGGCTACCAGTTCGGCAAGTTCGAGCCGCACGTGGGCCCGCAGTCCGTGTTCCCGGTGCCGCCGGGCATCGTCAACAACCGGGGCACCAACACGCTGGCGTTGAGCCTGTGGGCGCAGGAAGCGGCGGGGGCGCGGCTCGACGCGGTGCGCCTGGTGAGCTACGGCGCGTACCAGACCGACTTCGGCTTTGCTCGGGACTGGTCGGCCTTGCAGCCAGCCTGGACGGACCGGAGCGAGTATGTGTGACGAGGATGACGATGCGGTGAAGGTGGGTTTGTGTAAAGGGGGAGAGGAAGATTTGCAGGGGTGCTCGGTGAAGAGGCGTCCACTTGCGGTCGGTCATGCGTGCCAAGTAAAGCTCGTGTCGCTCGTTCAAAAAAAACACTCGGTTTACTTCACGCACACGTCGGTCATCTCACCATGGCGACGGTCGGTCGGTCCGCGTAGCCGACGAAGCTGACGAGGCGGCAATGCCCTCTGACAGCCGGACTCGCCACGCACTGCAACGTTGGCTGCAGCACTACTACTTGCTACCCACAGCCGCCCCTTGTCTCGGTCGCCAAGCCATGTTGTCAGCTCAGGCCGGCGACGTGGGCGCCTTGTTGACCGTCGTGGATGTGGTCCGCATCTGCCAGCTCCAAAAGGCCATCAGCACCGTCTGGACCACTCCCTCGGCCGACACGTCCACCGTCTTGGGCGACACGCCCGAGTTTGCCTGGCCCGCCTCCCTGTCGCTCATGTGGGGCTTCTCGTACGGCCTGACCGTGCTCGAGACGGCCGCGAACCCGTTCCTCGTGCTCTGCGGCCACCCCGACTACGCCGAGGCCCGTCTCCTCGTGGCCCAGGGCGTCCAGGTCGGCGGCAATCGTCGACTGGGTCATGGTCATGCCCGAGATGTTGGCAGCTGCGAGCCCATCATCAGCCTCAGCCCGGAAGTTGAAGTCCCACATGCTCGGAAGAAAAGGCGGCTTGTCCTCGGCGCAGATCAGCGGCGTGGTCTCCGTGGCCGCGGCCTCCGTAGCAGTGGCCAAGGGCATCGCGGATGATGATGGCGATCGCCAAGCTCTCTCTCATCCACGATGGCGGGATTCTCTACACCATTGGTGCTTAAGATGCATGCATAACTGCGTCATGGACGCCACACATCCCTCAGCCACACATCCCTGTCATTGTGGCGGCCAGACGCGTCTTAATTGCTGGGGAAGTCTCGCGCCTTACTTCCATCGCCCGTGTCGACCTCGCCGCGTCGAGAATCCCTCTACTCGGCGGCTATCTTGAAGAGCACCATGTTCGCCATCATGGCGCCCGCTCCCTCGCCAAACCCCCTTCGCTTTGTTCACAGCCGGGATTTCGCTCCGCTGCCAGAACAGCTTTACAAACCTGCCGTTTCCTCGCCGCTCTCCTCGCCGCCCGTCCGCACCACGTCGCCGCCGGCCCTTTTCTCCCGCGACCCGAACGTAGCCCCCCGGCGTGAAACGCAGTCGTCGCCGATCCCGGCAAGAACTCAGTCCCCCTCATCATGGCCCCGCGCTCCGCCCTTCAAATACGCCGCGCGCGACGCCCGTCCCAACCCACTGGTGCGGAGACGCGACGATGCGCAGGACGGGCGTCGCAGGCTCTTCTTGCAGAACGTGCGGCAGCGTGCGGATGACCGGAGGTGGGAGCAGAGGGGTGGCGAGAACGAGGTACGCGTCGTCGCTCTCTCGCATCACGGGTTTATGTCTTGTTGGTGACGGGTCTTCTGGCTGACATGCTCCGGCTGCAGTTGCTCAAGCTAGAGTGGTTTCGCGAAACCCGCGAGATGCGAGAGGCCAAGAGGACAGACACGGACGGGGTCATTTCCGCCGAGGACGTCGAACTCGAGGAAGACAGCGGTCGGCGGAATCACCATCCGGACCAGGACGAGGCTATGCTTGGCATGATTGAAGAGCAAGAGCAAGCTGAGGTCGACGCCCTGCTTTCTTCCTACTCGCCATCGGACTATTCGTCCCAGATACGGCCTGACTCGCCACATTTCTCGGACGAAGATGACTACGATTCTTTGTTCCGTGATTTCCTGGTGCAGCAGAAGAGCCAGGGCTCTCCTTTTTCCGAGGACGTGGAAATGTCATTGTAGTCGGTCGGTGGAACAGGCGTTTGGCGATCATGGTCTCGGAGGGATCTTCGTTATCGCTCGAGCGTGTTCAGGCGTTCGGTCATGTGAGGAAAACGGCTTTCACAACCTTGCGTCCAGTATTTGCAAGTATTTCAGGCATCGGCGGTGGCTCCAAACTCGACCCTGCTACTGCGTGTTGCACTCAGGCATGTTCAGTGCTTCTTGTGCCGAAGGCATGTCTCCAACCAAATCCGCCGGTGGTGAACCAGCCGCTTGCATCTACCCCGTCGTTAGTCATGTCCGCTGCACGGGACAGAGTAAGGGGCTCACCTTCTGCATGCGATCAATGATGTACTCACGATCCGCGGCGTTGGAGTCGGCGTACCCGGTCTGCTCGAACCGCGCCACAATCTCTTTCACATGCAGCAGCTGCTCCTCATACCTTCGCAGGTCCTCTTTGGACGTCTTGTCCTTGTTCTTCTGCAGCCACTCGGGAAACTTGTCGTTGAGCTCCTTCATAGGCTCGTAGAGTATCTCCTTGTGGGTGAGCTGGTCCATCATGCCCATGAGCATCTTGGACAAGTCCTCTTCGTCCCCCTCCCCTTCCAGACCGCCGGCTTGCATCTGCTTCAGAAGCTCGGCGAGGAAATCGTCGGAGCCCTCTGCCGAGGCGGCAGCGGTTGCCTGATCTCCCGAAGCCTGCATGCGCTCCATCGTCTTACGTATGGTTTCCTGAAAGGATGCGTCCGTTTTTGCTGCAGGGCCACCGCCCGGTGCTTCGGAAGGACCTGCTTGAGAGGACGCCGCGGCCGCACCGAGCTCCTTAAACATGCTTTCCCATTGTGCCTGCATTTCCGGCTGCCGGCAACGAAGGCAAAGAGTCGTTTTAGTGCACGTTCGGACGTAGAAATCACTGCCCCTTCGCCCTTGACTTACGGTAGTTTCTATGTCCCCAAGGAGGTCTGCCATGCCAGCTTGGAGCTGCTTTGCGAATTCATTATCCGAAAGAACATGCTGTGTTGATCCTTCTTCGCATTTGGCCTCAGCTGTACCTGTCGCTGCTGATGCACTTCTACCTTGGAGCTCCCTTGGACCGCCTTCTGATTTCTCCGAGTCCGGGTTGACGGCCGAGAACTCATCGAGCAAATCTATCATGTACACTGTTTGAGCAACTGCATGTACATCCAAGTTCAGAATGCAATCGCCTACCGTCAAGATCATCCAAGTCATCTTCATCTGGGTCCGGGACATCGTCTACGGCGTCCTCGGCGGTCTGCATTGGCTCGCTGCCACGTGACGGTGTCGATCCCGCAGCCTCGGCATCACGAAGCGGTGCGGCACCGGAGCTCGCAGGCTTTGCCCCTGACATGTCTTAGCTATCTCTAGGCGGGGAAGCGTCGGTCATGTGAACGAGTCCAGCGCGTCGTGCGTTGCAAAGGAGCACGACAGAATAGACGGCAGATGTGTTGTCCATGAGAATTATGTGATGGTGGCTGCGAACTACGGCTTACTAGGAATGATTGTGTACTGATTACCCACCTACCTACCAACAGGTATTGGTCGCAAAATGTATGTAGTACCTACCTGACACTGCAAGTGGAACCCGCACCTCTTTGCCCCACATTCGCTTGTTGACGTACCCACCGACTTGTCTTTTGATGCCGACATCTCTCGACCCTACCTCTAGGCTATCTCCAAGTGCCTTCTCTCACACAGTCACACGAACCTAGCTGCGCGTCGACTGCGACTCTGTTGCTGAATCATGGCTCTCTGCCAAAATCGCCTCCAGGAGGAGCGGTAAGTCTCAGCAGCCGCTCCCTAAATTCTCACCGTCGGTTTCGGCGCGCGTCCCAGATGTGGCGCGCCGCGCTCCCTCCCCCTCTACCCTCGGCTGACAATATCGACCACAGAAAGCAGTGGCGCAAAGACCATCCGTTCGGCTTTTTTGCCAGGCCCCAGAAGAACCCGCAAGGCGGCCTCGATCTCAAGACATGGGAGTGCGGCATCCCGGGCAAGGACAAGACAATTTGGGAGGGCGGTCTCTTCAAGATGACCATCAGCTTCCCCGACGGTGCGCATCACACCTCTTTTCCACCTCCCAATGCGCCTGGCCTTGGTTGCTGACGACGCTGGGAACAGAGTACCCCACGAAGCCACCCAAATGTAAGAAGCGCGCCGCCATCCCCGCGCGCTGGTGCTGCGAGTCACTACTCGAGCTAACCTTGGTTATGTTGCGACATAGGCAAATTCGTGCCACCCCTCTTTCACCCGAACGTCTATCCCTCCGGCACCGTCTGTCTATCGATCCTCAACGAAGAGGAGGCTTGGCGCCCGGCCATCACGGTCAAGCAGATTCTGCTCGGGATTCAGGATCTGCTGAATGACCCAAACCCGGAGTCGCCGGCACAGGCTGAGGCCTACAACCTTTTCAAGAAGAATAGAGAGGAATACGACAAGCGGATCAAGCGAGTGGTCCGAGAGAACCCTCCCCTCACGTGAGATCGGCGTAGACGTGCGGGCATGCTGGCAGTGGTGCACACAGGGCAGCGAGAGGCGAGGGACTCGAGCTGGGCGCTTCTGGAGTTAATAGGATGTCATTTTTTGAAGACAGGCGACATGCGGGATTGATGGACTTTCGACACGGGAAAACTCATGATATCTCACGGCAGCAAGGTCTGATTCCATCGCGTTGTGATATAAAACTACGTGCCCATGTGAATATTTTTCTTCGGGGGCACAGGTGTCGCGCAACGCGGCAGCCGTCGGTGCCGTCGGTGCCGCGCTGGCTTGAATGCTGGCACTTCATCAACTCCTTGTGAGCCAACTTTGGAACGATGCTCTATGTGGTCCCATCGAATCAGGGGGACAGCAATTGTGCCTGAAGCTGAGCAGGCTGGCCTTGCCGAGAACCTTGTATCGACCTTGCTATAACGAGCTATAACAGGGGTTTCCAAGAGGGCTTATCGCCTGCATGTTAGGTAATTGGACTTATTGTGAGTGGCGGTGGGCCAATCGTCGCCGTCACCGACATCGGATCGAGATAGGGATCTCTTGTACTTCGTACAGATGAGGTCTCCTAGATCCTAAGTCCCTGGTGATTCAGTCTCAGCAAGTGACTCGTCGACGTTGCGTTTAGGATTGGACAAGAGTATGAATATTTTATCTCAGTCTCTTCCTCTTTGTCCCACTCCGGCGCTTATGCCATATTCCGCATTGTGAAGGAAGACGACTTTGGTTGGCGTTGTCCAAAGCTGACGTGACTCACTTTCGAGAATTCCCCCGACGCTGGCGGGGTTCCGAACAGATCGGCCTCGAAAACAGCCCGCAACCTGTAAACCTCGAGAGCAAGCTGCCTCGGGGACAAGCAGTCGCAATGTGTGGAATATTCGCTTGTCATTGGTACGTTCAGCAGTGTCGTGGTCGTGAAGGACAGCATCCCCGTGCCACGCCAGTGGGCATGCTACTACCCTTATCTCTTTTCAATAGGTGTTTGCTTTGCTCACTCTAACTGACGTCAAAACAGTCACCCTGATGTGGTCAAGTTCAAGCCAACCGCTTTGAAGCTTTCCAAGGCGTGCGTTGCAGCAGCCTGCTTGCCCGTTGCAGCTCGTGATGTGCCCATCTGACTCCCATTTTCGTCCAGAGTCCGTCATAGGGGGCCTGACTGGAGTAAGTGATGCCTTGCCGCACGAGGTATGCAGGAACCGCTGGCTCACGTCTCAAATCCAGGTGGCAGCGTCATCTGCAACAACACGAGTATGGAAAAGCCCTAAGCAATCGATCCGTGTGGTACTGCTGTGTCTCTGGTGCTGAGGCTTACGTCCTCCAGTTCTTTGTCACGAACGACTCAGCATTGTCGGCGTTGGTGTGTACCAACCAGACCCCAAAACGAAAATGCTGTGGTAGCTTTGACTTACTGACACAATTGCAGAGAGCGGAGCTCAGCCGCTCACCAACGCCGATGGGAGCATCGTCCTCGCCGTCAACGGCGAGATCTACAATCACCGTCTTCTGCGAAAACACTCGAAACAGCCTTACCACTTCAAGACAACGTCAGACTGCGAAGTCATCATTCCTTTGGTGAGATTGGGCGAGGCGAAATCCTTCTGGGTCTCCCTGTAGCTGACTGCTGGTGCGCCAGTACATGGAATATGGGATTGACGCGCCGAAGCACCTCGACGGCATGTTCTCGTTTGTTCTGTATGACAAGACTCAGGACCGAACGATAGCTGCCCGGGATCCCATTGGTATCACGACTTTTTACCAGGGCTGGTCGTCCAAGGAGCCCAGCACCACGTACTTTGCCTCAGAGCTCAAGTGCTTGCACCCTGTGTGTGACAAGATCGAGGCCTTCCCTCCAGGTCACATATACGATAGCAAGACCAATGAGAGAACACGGTATTTCCAGCCCTCATGGTGGGACGGTACCAAAACGCCCGAGACACCACTTGATCTCCAGCTCTTGCGCGAGACGCTCGAGAAATCTGTCAGAAAACGGCTCATGGCCGAGGTGCCCTATGGCGTGCTGCTCTCGGGGGGTCTCGACTCAAGCTTGGTGGCATCCATCGCGCAGCGCGAGACACTGCGGCTGAGAAGATGTGCTGAGACCGCCAATGGCAGGCTCCAGGAGAAGTCGGAAGAAGAGCTGGACAAGGGCGAAGGCTTGGTTGGCATCGACGACGAGAACCATCTGTCCACCATGACCTTTTTGCCTCAGCTCAACTCCTTCTCGATCGGTCTGCCCGGCTCGCCAGATAACAAGGCTGCGCTCGAAGTAGCCAGGTTCCTCGGCACCAAGCACCACGTAATGACCTTTACGATTGAAGAGGGTCTGGACGCCTTGTCGGATGTGATTTACCACCTTGAAACTTACGACGTCACGACGATTCGCGCCTCCACGCCCATGTATCTCCTCTCTCGCAAGATCAAGGCCATGGGCATCAAAATGGTGCTCAGCGGAGAGGGCAGTGACGAGATCTTTGGTGGCTATTTGTATTTTCACGCAGCACCTGATAAGGCTGCCTTTCACCAGGAATGCGTACGCCGTGTGAAGGACCTGCATCTTGCCGACTGTCTGCGTGCCAACAAGTCCACTTCAGCCTGGGGTCTGGAGGCTCGTGTGCCGTTCTTGGACAAGCAGGTCAGACGCCCCTCGTCAACAAGAGCGCCAGCAGGTTGAACTAACTCTTGACTCGCCCCAGTTTCTCGAGATCGCCATGAACATCGACCCCGCTGAGAAGATGATCACCACGGATCGCATCGAGAAGTTCATACTGCGGAAGGCTTTCGACACCTCGAATGACCCCAGCGCCCAACCTTACCTACCTGAGAAGATTTTATGGCGGCAGAAAGAACAGTTTTCCGATGGCGTTGGCTACGGTTGGATCGACGCGCTCAAGGACAACGCTGAGCTGCATGTTACGGACGACATGATGAAGGCCCCGAAGCCGGAATGGGGATCGGACATCCCGGATACTAAGGAGGCGTGCGTTGTACTCTTGTGGCTTGGGTTCCGCCACGCACAAGCGCTCGAGGACTAAAGATGTCTCTGTCTAGATATTGGTACCGCACAATGTTCGACGAGCACTTCCCGGCGCAGTGCGCATCGACAGTCATGAGATGGACTCCGAAGTGGTCGAAGCAAACAGATCCCAGTGGAAGGTAGGTTCATCCAACACAGAGCATATTTGCTTGGATACCGCCGAACAAGTGCTAACGAACGCTCGTCTCGACAGAGCCATTTCCATCCACCAGGATAAGTACAAGGATGCGGAATAGTGCGGTTGTGCCACTGGCCCCCCACGTCAGGTCTCTACCAGGCAATGATGAACGGACAAACTGATAGATTCCAAGAAAGTGTGAATCTGTGATAGAATGCGCACGGCGTAAGAAACCGTTGAGTGTCATCATCTTTCAAAACACGCGATTTTCCAGGTTCTCCAACTCGTCTGTGAGAACTATGACCGTGCTTACCTCCATCTTCATTGTCCATGACGGATCAAGTTCCGAAGCCGTGATGGTCCAGAATTCCACTTCGAGGGACTGTACGAAGTAGGTAGTGCTATGCCTATCTCTGATTGGGTGGTGCTTTGAATCGCCAAGTATACATGAATCGTCAGGTATACATGCTAGGCATGTACGGTTAGCTAGGTGACTCCCCTTCCATCTAATGCTGAGGCACTCAAGTACTCCGTATCTCACTCTACTTCGTACACGTGTACCGTCCACCTACAGGTGGCATCCCTGCAGCCGAGCCAATTTCACAGTCCCATTTTCCTGGGACTCAACACCTCGCTCGTTTGTCTCAGGGGAAAAAAGCTGTGATCGCCAACAAAATAAATCGCTCTCCTCGTCTTCACGTACACCAGTCAACATGTCTATCCCAATGTCTGCAGACTATGGCAAGCCCGCCGTTACGCTCCCAGCAGATGTGATGCGCAAGCCAGCGAAGCCCATCCCAGCCTTCGCAGATATCGGCAAGTCTGCCAACGATGTGAGTACACGATGTCCCGGGGCTAGCTGTCTTCTCGGACCCGAAGAGCTTCCTCTCGTCAAGTGCCAGCTCCCAGTGTCCCTTCGGAGATCTGGCGCCGACTATCCCGACCCCCTCGAGCTTGTCGACTAACCTGCTCTTGGCATACAGCTTCTCAACAAGGATTTCTACCACATGTCCGCCGGGACCATCGAGGTCAAGAGCAACACTCCCAACAATGTCGCTTTCAAGGTCACCGGCAAGAGCAGCCACGACAAGGTCACCTCCGGCACTGTACGTACTCGCATATCGTTTCGGAAAGCTGCTTGGAGCTTATCTTGGAACGTCAACCGTCCTATTGGGACCAAAATGCTGACGACGAGCGATGTTTGTGCCCTTCAGCTCGAGGGGAAATACACAGACAAGATGTCGGGTACTACTTCCCAGCCCCAGCTTTGTGATCCCCCTTTACCAAGTTCGGTCCTGGCACGACTGGTTGGTGCTCTCCATGTCAAGCATCCGTCGTCCGGCGCTGTGTAAACGTCCCATTTCGGCATCGGCGAAGTTTACAAAGGCGTCGGCCCGGTATCGACTGCTGCACCATCACCACCAGTACTGCCATGTGGCCGATGGTGTTCAGCTGCTAATATGGTGGGCATCTCCAGGCTTGACGGCGACGCAGACGTGGAACACGGCGAATACGCTGGAGTCCAAGATCGAGCTGGCCGATTACCTAGCCAAGGGCCTCAAGATCGAGCCCATCTTCAACTTCCAGCCGGCGACTCAGGCGTACGGCAGCCGCGTAAACCTGCACTTCCAGCAGGCCAATTTCCACGGGCGCACTTTTATCGATCTGCTCAAGGGCCCTGTCGTGAATGTCGACGCCGTCATCGGTCACGAAGGCTTGATCGCGGGTGCCGCGGCCGGCTACAACGTTCAGAAGGCCCAGGTGACCAACTACAGCGCTGCCATCGGCTACATTCACAACGATTTCACCGCCAGCGTCACCGCCACTGATAACCTGTCAGTCTTCGCCGCCAGTTACTACCACAAGGTCAACAAACAGGTCGAAGCCTCGGCCAAAGCCACCTGGGCGTCCAAGAGCGGCAATGCTGTTGGCCTCGAGCTTGCCACCAAATACCGCGTCGACCCGATGTCCTTCTGGAAGGTTAGTGCGCATCTGTTTGGAATGGCAGGCGCCATCCTCCCTCGACAGGACAATACTGACTGATGCACCTGACAGGCCAAGATCAATGACCGCGGTGTCGCTGCTCTTGCGTATAACGTTCTCGTACGCCCTGGCGTCACCCTCGGTGTCGGTGCCTCGTTTGATACCCAGAAGCTTGATCAGGCCACCCACAAAGTACGAGAATTCCTCCTTCTACCGGAAAAGGGTTGCTAACGGCAGCCATAGGTTGGTGCCAGTTTTACCTTCGCATCTTAACCGACGACAAAAGCGGCTCAGCCCGGGCAGAGATGCTCTAACCATGTACCTCAAGCCACTCATTCTTCTAGGTCTCCGGACCCGTAGCCGATCTACCTCCGTCATGATTTTCATGCAAGGCGTAGGTCACAAAGCCTTAGGACGCCCTAGAAGAAACATCGTCTCTATACCTTCCCGGGGGGGCTGTAGATTAGTCGTCATGGAAATGCGCGCGTGGTTCTTACATCGTTGTCATGCGTCTTCCTCGCGTCTCTCTCCAACTGGACCATGCTGTATCTGTCCATGTTGGACCCTACCGCATCTGGGCCTGACTCGATATTGCTATTTGACATGTCTTGTCTGTACTTTCTTTGACCGGGTCCAAGATGCTTGCGTTTCGGCGCGCGGAGGCATGTCTCGCAGAAGCACGCTCCCATGAACAGCGCGTTTGGCCTTGTTTGGGCTTGTTTAGCGATGGCCGCCATCGACTGAAGGCCTCTCCTTCCCATCGGCATTATGGAGCCCCGCCCAGCCACTGACTAGTAAGGCCGGCGCGGCGAGACCAAAGAAGAGGGCACCGAACACAGCAATAAACCCCGCTGTCGCACTGAGATCCGGGACAAACGAGACATCCCGGTCGTCCCGTCGTCGTGCCCTTCTCTCATCGGCGCGTTGCCATGTGCGTTTATGGCCATCGCGGTCAAAGTGCGGCACCTCACCATTCCGCCCATAAGGGTTCTGCCCTGGCCCCATGCCGGGCCACGTGGCGGCGGCGCCGCCCTCCGGAACCGACCCCCGAGTCCCCGATGCCGAATTGGACCGCCCCGACGCCGAACGCGGAGCCGAAGCAGCACCCTCTCCGCCGCCCGCGCCCCCGGTGCTCTCCTCATGCGCGGCCCGCCTTTTGGCCCCGTGCGCACCCCACCCGCCCGAGCGGAAAAAACTGGGCGGTGGGCCCTGGAAGGTGCCGCGACGGCGGCTCAGACCGCTCGCCGGACGGCCGCCGGCGGGACCAGTGCTGGAGTAGGAGCCCCGCGGCGCTGAGCGGGGCTGGCGCGCGGCGGCGCGCGCCATGACATCGCGGTCGTATCGGGCGCGTTTATCGACGTGGCCGAGGACGGCGTAGGCTTCGGAGATGCGCATGAAGCGCCGGCCGGCGCCGGCGGGATCGGAAGGGTTGTGGTCGGGGTGGTGGGCTTTGGAGAGTGCGTAGTAGGATCTGCGGCGAGGGCGAGGGCGAAGGTGTTGGTTGTAGTGGTTAGTCACGGATTTGACGTGGTGTCGCGCGAATACGGAGAGTTCCCTACTGCTTGATCTCGGCATTCGACGCGTCTGCAGCCACGTTCAGCGTCTCATAGTGGTTCTGGTCCGGACTCGATCGGTCATCTCGGAGCGCGCGTGAGCCATGGAGCGTCCGAATATTCGGGCTGGCCGAGAAGCCAAGATCGTACGCGGCCACTGCCGCTCGGGGAACATAGCGGACTGGCATTCCTCATCCCGCATATCGCTCTCTGTCCCTGGAGAAACTTGATGAAGCCGACGGGACGGGTTGTTCGTCATTTCATCGTGGGTCGTGATACAGCACCCGTCCGCTGTGTGGCGCACACAATGCAAGCCACACTTTTTTTACCCCGCGTCTTATGCATGGATTTCGGGTACCGAAGGTGGGGTGGAAAGGCCGGAGCGGTACCTGTTCAGTTTTCTTTTTTTTTTTGTTCATAAAACCATCATCCCTGAGATCGCACAATGGCAGCCCCAGTTCCTACAGAGGAGCTGAAGAAGCTCAATGGTAATGTCGCCGTTCTTTCCAAGACTGCCAGCCCGCGGTCGGACTGAAAGCTGACAAGATACAAAATCAGTGGTGGGCGCAAATGGCGAACACGCAAAACCGGGTGCTGCAGACACACCGACGAACGGCATGGCAAGTCCCGACAGTGACGACTCCGATGAAGATGGCGAAGTAGATGCTCCGGGAGTGGCCACCTCGACTCCTGGTGCTGCCAGGAAGAAGAAGAAGAAGAAGCCAAAGAGGAAGAAGAAGGCCCCAACGGCGCAGAGTGATCCCCCTCGGGTGCTGATATCCCAGCTGTTTCCCAATGACAACTATCCCGCCGGAGAGGAAGTGGAGTATGTAAACGAAAATCGATACCGTACCACCAGTGAAGAAAAGCGTCATCTCGACAACCTGAACAGCGATTTTCTCAGAGACTACCGCCACGCCGCCGAGGCGCACCGACAGGTCCGACAGTGGGCGCAGAGGAGCATCAAGCCGGGCTGGACGCTGACGGACATCGCCAACGGCATTGAGGACAGTGTACGTGCTCTTGTCGGGCACGAGGGACTAGAGGAGGGCGATGGCATCGTAGCGGGCATGGGCTTCCCGACGGGGCTGAGCCTGAACCACTGCGCCGCCCACTACACTCCCAACTCCGGCAACAAGATGGTCCTTCAGGCGGACGATGTCATGAAGGTTGACATTGGCGTCCACGTCGGCGGACGCATCGTTGATAGCGCTTTCACGATGGCCTTTAACCCGCAATACGACAACCTGCTCGCCGCCGTGAAGGACGCCACGAACACGGGCGTCAGGGAGGCCGGTATTGATGTCCGTCTCGGCGAAATCGGCACTGCCATCCAAGAAACGATGGAGAGCTACGAGGTCGAAATCAATGGCACAACCTATCCTGTAAAGTCGATTCGCAATTTGAGCGGACACACGATCGACCACTACAGTATCCACGGGTCGAAGAGCGTGCCGATCGTGAAATCGAGCAACGCGACCAAGATGGAGGAAGGGGATGTTTTTGCGATCGAGACTTTTGGCAGCACCGGTCAGGGCTATGTCCGGGACGATGGCGAAGTGTCTCACTACGCCAAACGAGGTGATGCCAGCCATGTCGACCTCCGGCTGTCGTCAGCCAAGGCTCTCCTGAGGGTCATTGATAAAAACTTTGGGACCTTGCCGTTCTGCAGAAGATACCTGGATAGACTTGGCCAGGAGAAATATCTGCTTGGCGTAAGTTCACTGCCACGCCTAAATTATTGGATGAACGTTGTCGACGTCGAATGAAGCGTTAACGGTCTTCCAGTTGAACAGCTTGGTTGCCAACGGCATCGTGGAGTCTTATCCGCCTTTGGTTGATAAAAAAGGCTCTTACACGGCACAGTTTGAACACGTATGTTGTCGCATGGCGCGTGATCTTGTGAATGGATACTAATCATGATACAGACTATCTTGCTGCGTCCGAACGTGAAGGAAGTGATTAGTAGGGGTGAGGATTTCTGAAGAGATCAAAGCTGCGATCAGAGACCATCGCGTTTCCAAAGACCGCCTGAAGTGAACGGCCGTGAACAGCGATCGGTCTACGACATCGAGCGGACGGCCTGCCCATTCAACTCGATTGGTCTCAGCCCTATCATCCAGGAATTGCGACTCGAAAATCGGCGACTAATGCGCCGACGTCATTGTGCGTAGTGTCACATCCAGGCCGTCTGTGGTACCGTTTCCTGCAGTGATGTAGGTACTTGGGCTCTTCAGACAGTAACTCAATCGTAGATCCTCAATGCTGCCGATGACGTAACGGGAACCCCCGGATCGGAGCAATCGCTTGACACGCTCGCGCGGCCCCACATACCTCGACGTCCATTGACTATCTGATTGGACGAATGGCAATGGAGAGCGGGCCTTCCTTGTCAGCCTGCTAGAGGTACTCCCGAGAAATTTTCATTGATGCGACAAGCGGAACACATACCCCTAACTCCGTAAGCACATGCAATTTGTGTGATAAAGGAGTCCCCATCCCTGCCTCCCTGACCATACTTTACCCACCTCAACAAGCATTGCACCTACCGTACGCTACAAGGCAACGATATAACGCTCAATACGCAGTTCGTACGTGATTGAATCAAAAGACCTACCGCGAAACATCTGTCGTCCAAGCCCACGCCATCGAAAAAAAACTCAGCTTGCAGCTGGCACTCTCGCCGTGTGGCAACGGACCATTTCCACCTGACTTCGCCAGTCACTCCCGATCATCGATCCCCTTTGTTGGTGCGACAGGAACGGTCACGATCGATTGCCCAACACTCGTCCTCAGGTTGCGACGAACGAATCCTCGATTGAGACGTCCCCACTCCTCCAGCAGTGACGATGAAGGTGTTCTCAAACAGCGTCACCTTCGATTACTCCTGGGAGGAGGTTTCTACGGCGAACTGGCGCAAGTACTGCCCGTGGAACGACAAATCCACACACGTCACGGCCGTCGACACCCTGTCTCGGCACGTCGACCCGGAGACGGGCGTCCTGCGTACCGAGCGCCTCATCACATGCAAGCAGAGCCCGCCGGCCTGGGTCCGCAACGCCATCGGCACCTGTATGGACGAGAGCATCGTGTACGAAACATCCTACGTCGATCCCCGTCGGCGATCTGTCACCATGGTATCGCAGAACTTGACCTGGAGCAACCTGGTCAACGTGCAAGAGACGGTTATGTACCGGCCCGTCATGCCCGAGACGGGCGAACGCAAAGACCAGACACAGTTTCTCCAAGAGGCCAAGATCACCGCCCTATGTGGCGGCTGGCAGCGGATCAAGAACGGCATCGAGGACGGTCTGATCGGCCGCTTCCGGGAAAATGCGCAGAAAGGCCGAGAGGGTTTCGAGAGGGTGTTGGAGATGAGCAGGCAAGTGTTTGCGGAAGAGAGGGAGAAGGAGAACATGGGTCTCATAAGGCAACAGGCCAGAAACATCCGGCAGGCACATCCGGTTCGATGACTTGAGTGAGAAGAGGTGTTGCTTGCGTTTATCCTATATTGCTATAGGCAGATTTGACGATGAGCGTTGCCTTGTTATGATAGAAGGTGACAAAAGGATCTGCACCAACGTTACCATGTCGTGGAACGCCTCCCCTTCGCTTGATGTACACAAACTATGATGTTAATACGGGAGGAGCTTACTGGAGGGCGCGTTGATGTTTAGCCTGATAGTGCCACGACTTGGATATCACTTACAAGACCTTGATCGATGAGAAATGTTTGGAACAGATGTTATACCCATTGTAGATCGTGAACACGTTGGAGACAGCATGAACATACTCAATTTTCTTGCACGACGAAATTATGTACCACGACTGTGGCAATAACCGTACACGCCCAAGGCTCAACGGCTCTCCAGCTTCCTCACGCACAATCCCTCGTAGTGAACCAACGTGCCGCGCACGTCACCGTCCAGGACATCCGAGCGGCCTTCCGGGCCCAAAGCCTCGTGTATGAAGTCCACGGCCTCCCGATACCTCCTTAGATAGTAAAGCTCCTCCACCGCGTGCAAGACCACCTGCGCGTCAGGCTTCGACACGACAGCAGGCAGGGGCAGGCTTATGCTCCTCCAAATCTGTTTCCCCCCCCCTCTTTCCCCCCTCGGTGGAGATCTTGCGTGAGCAAAAAGGGCCCGGGCACCGAGCGGCTTCGCAACGGCCTGTTGGGCGAGCCGGAGAGAGAAAGAGAGGAGGTCGGACAAAACCGTGCGTCTTACCTCGCCGTTCGCCACCTTGGCCTTGTACTTCTCCCTGAGCGCCTGGTGGTCCGCCTCCGACTGCACCCTCCTGTCTGTCTTGGACGACGCGGTCGCCGGCGGACTGTCTCCGCCTGCGCGCTGGGCCGACGCCGCGGCATCGCCGGTTTCGGTGGTGTCGTCGGACAGCGAAATGTTGAGCAAGCCGCCGAAAGCGCTTTCTTCGTCCATGCTTCCGTGATACTTCCCCTCCCTCTGTTTTTTTTTTGGAGTCCTCTTTTTCTTCGTCCTCGTCTCCCAATCCTGTGTGCAATTTGTTGTTGTTGTGCGCGGCGCGGGTCGGGGCCGGATTTCGGAGCGGCCCCGCGGTAGGCCCACCCCACCCGTCTCCCACGCCGAGTTCACTCATGCTTGACCCCCCAAAAAAGGCAGCATGCCGCCCAGGGACACAATAGAGGCAATCTGGAAACTTCCAGCCGAGCGATTCCCGAATATCCTGTATGAAGAAGACGCAGAGTACGAGGCCCGCCGGTCAACTGTGGTACATCGAAGCTTGGCAGCGGTGATAACCCCCAGGTAGGTACCAAGTAGGCCATCTTGTTGGATTTGACAAAGAAATCGAGCTAGTGCTGATCATGGCGTGCATAGCATGCATCCATTGTCGCCCGCTACTATGGCGCCCTGTTCAACGCCCAGGCATTCTGTTTACAAACTCTCATGGCTGCCCCCGTGGCTCCCGCCGGGTGTAGAATAGCAAGAAAATATTGCAATCCAAGGAATTCGAATCTCTCCCGGTTTTTCTTTTTCTTTTTCTCCAGGTCTCAAAAGCGACTTTCCCTTTCATTCAACCCAGCAGGGTAACATTTGGCTTAGGGGGAAAGTAAATAAAAGCCCGCTTACGTGATGCTCGCATGAAGAGGTCACCATGAAAGAATTATGCTCTGACTTTCTGGGTACAATTCATTTTCCATTTGGCTGCAAGCTGCCCTGAGTGATATTGCCGTAGAGCACAAAATCCCACAGGATATAGCACAGAACATGAATTGAAAACCAGACCAAGAAATCCTCGTGCTTGCTGTCGAAATCCATCATCCCCATCTTTCTCAGTGCAAAAGCAAAAGTCCACCCGCGATAAAATCGCCGTCCTCGGTATTCTCTTCCTTAAGCCCAGCGGGATGCTTTCAAGCCCTTGAATCCGCGAGTGACCGAGGACGCGCTGCTCATTGGACCAGAGAGGACAATTTTGCCGGACTCTGAACTGGTCTGGGACGGCGTAGGCAGGGTGCTTTCGGGCTGAGTCGGTGGCCCAGATAAGAAGAAGTTTGCGACGTCGTTCGATGGGATTTCTGGCTTCGTGTCCAAACCCGTCTCTGGGTCGAGTTCTGCGAGGAGCCACAAATTGCTGTTGGCAGGAAACTCGTAAGCCGGCCCCGTAAAGTTCTTCTCGTTCACAAGAGAATCCTCCTCAGTAGCCCACTTTGACGCAAGAAGACCTTCGTCCTTTCTCGCCTGTTTCGTTGTAAGGGTCGCACGGTGATTGATGTCGACCAGTTTCGACTCTTCCAGGCCATTGCCGTTTGCGTGCGCCGTTGTCTTGGTGCTCTGGGCTTTGGTGACATTTTCGAAGACAC
The DNA here is from genome assembly GCA_029339225.1 of Phyllachora maydis. NCBI lineage: Eukaryota > Fungi > Ascomycota > Sordariomycetes > Phyllachorales > Phyllachoraceae > Phyllachora > Phyllachora maydis. Next base: position 6,589,577 of record JAQQPM010000003.1, read on the forward strand.
CAGGCTTGTCCGAAACTCCAGTGGTTTCGGTGTTGGCGTTGACTGTACTCTTTGCACCAGGTTGCAGCACGTCCGGATTCTTGACGACAGGGCCCTGGTTCTTGTTAGATAGGAACAGAAAAGTTTCAGATGGGACTGAAGTAACCGAGTTTCCATGAAGCCAGCCATCGCATCGAGAACAATTGGCAAGCACGCGGGCCGGATTGTACGCCGCGCCTTGGAATCCAGGTGTTCTGACAGGAGACGGGCTTCGCAAGGGAATGGGAACTTTTGACAACCAGTCCGGGGGGGGGTAAGCGTTTCGACGTACAGATACCAGCTGTTCGACGCTGTAGCGTGTATTTGCGGCCATTCCTGTGGTATTTGGCACATCTTGTGGCTTTTGTGTCTTTGCTCCTGCCTGGGCCACCTCGGGACGGCCAGGAGAACTGGCAGAGTTAGTGTCCTGGGCCTGATGATCCGTGTCCTGGAAAAGGTCAGACATTGATTTTTGGAAGAAGACAGCCACGAAGTCCTTCATGGCTTTTCGCTGCGCCTCGTCATCCAGAGCAGCAAGATCGTCATTGCTCTTGATATAGGCCTCGCCGATTGCAAGAACGACTCCCTGGAAGAAATTGCCGATCTCAGCCTTGGTATTCCCGGCCTGACCCTGGAGAAGGCAAGATCCCAAGACCTGACGAGCGGTTTCGCGAAGAGAATCCAGCACTGTTTCTTCGCTGTTCAAGGTGGACCCCAAGGTCTCCGCACCACTGGTCATCTGCATCGATATAACGTCCCCTGGTACACTTGGACTAGGAGGGTATTCGAAAGGTTCAAGAGAAGCCAGGTCTTCTGAGGCAGATGGAAGCCGCCTCTTCACAACCTGGGACTCGTCGAGATCGATGAGACTCATGGATTGCGCACAGTCACGGGCGGAGATGTTCTTCGTGGCAAGTGAACTCTGGTCCTTATTTTCGATCAGGGTGTTTTGCAGACTGCGAGGGCCCTTCTCAGGGGAATTCAGCTTCAGTTCCTCCAACTGCTTTGTCAGACGCTGAACATCCGGATGGTCTTTGGGACAGGAAGTGGAAATCACCCCGGGACCTGCGGAGACGACGGAAGCATTTTCGGGAGTCCGAGTCGCTGTTTTCTGAGGCCCGCTTACTGACTTCGGCTGGGAGCGATAGTGGCTGTTTACAGCGGCATTCTTGCGACTATGGCTTGTATCGCAAGGGAGGGAGGTTTGCTGAGCAGCGGCATTAAGCTCTTGGACGATCGAAGGTGCGGTGGTCACTACTTGCGAGATTTTCGATGAGACTCGCGCCGCGTTTGGAATGGTAGAGGCGCTTGCCTGGCCCAGAGCAGGACCTGCCGTTGCAGCCTTCTGGGCAGCCGGGGCTGAGGCTTTGTCAGTGACCTGGTTGAGGTATTTTCCCGCCTTCAATTCCAGAACCATCTTCAGAAACTCCATGGCACTACTAGGGCTACTGAAGCCAAGAGTGTAGGTGGTGATTTTCTGACTGCTCCCTTTAAACTGAGCAATCAGGTCCTTGTCGGAGTTGAGGTAGTTATGCCAGGTCGCCAGTGAACAACGGGCCATCATCTCGCGTCCCGAGTAGAGGTAGAGCCATCCGAGTTCGGGCTGGTGTTCGGCACAGAGAAAAACGACGGCCGAGGTCGCGGTTCCGTCAAGGCTTTTGTACAACACCGGATACTGGCTCAATACGTTCTTGGGCGGTTCAATAGCTGGTTGGTCCATTCGAGATGGTGACGCCGTCTTGGCATCTGCAGGCCGAGGTACCATCTTCTGCACAGCTTTCTGAGCTCCTTTTTCAGGTTGTTTCGGGAGAGAAGCAAACGCGCTTTGTACACCTTGGTGAGCCCTATGAGGCTGCTGCGGACGAGGGCCAGCGACCTGAACACCCTGCATGGCTGCAGGCATGGCAGCATGTGCTTTGTTCATTGAAGAGTGCGGGGGAATAGGAGACGTCTTCGTGCCCAGACTTGAGTTCGTGGTCCCACGAGCGGAAATATTCGACCGATTTCCCGGGGTCTGGGCAGGCATGACCGGGGCGAAGCCACCCTTGGCTCCAGCTTTGGGGAAAGCTTGAAGAGCTTGTGTGGCCGGATTTGCTGAGAATCTGCCTTGCCCGCTGCTTCGGAGGGTGTTTAGTCCATGACTTTGACAAGAACCTGGCGAGAGACTCACGGGGCTTGCAGAGTACCAGTCGATTTCAACATCGCCTGTGCCTTGCGAACGCCTTGCTTTACATAGACTCTGCCGCCACCCAAGTCGCTAAGACCACGGACGGCTTGCGCATCGATATCGTCAAAAACGTTGCTATTCACGGCAGCTGCACAGACTTAGCTATGTGCATTTATACAACACAGTGATCGGCAAGAATAGTACTTACCCTGCCACATACTGGCAAGCCCCCCACCTCCGTTCGCGGCAGGCTGAGACAGGTGCTGCATCATGTTGGGTTGTTTGGCCCGACCGGGGCGATTGTTGTGGGTGCCTTCGCGGTAAGCATGATCTCGAGCTCTGTCTTCCAAGGGTAGACTATCAAGACGAGCGGAGCCAAGCTCCTCCTGAGGCAATGTCAGTGATCGTTCGAAGTTCACGCGCTGACCGGGATGGGATGATAAATGCGCTTCCTCGTCGCGTTCTCGAGCAACGGCATGATTTCCCAGGACCTTGAAGGAGGGCAAGGTGCTGGATTACTGGAACTTACCATCATGGCAGCCGCCACGGCCTCTGTAAGCTGGGCAGAGGGCTTGTAGTCTGACATCGTGGCTTTCTTCTTCTATGGAACACGAAGAACTTGCCGGGAACTCCGAGCGCAGGGAGACTGAGGAGAGCTAATAAGGATGTTTTTCAGGCACTGGGAAGCCCGCAGGTCATCCAAGATAGAGACTGACGTGGAAAAGCTTGACTGTCGAAACGCGTCACTTGCGTTGGGAGAAGAGAAAGATGTTGGTCTGTGGAGAGAGCTTGTATAGAGTAAGGAAAGAGCTCAAAGGACTGGTTGATCTGGAAGAAAGGGTTCCCAAGTGTGAAAGAGACCAAACTGACCGTGACTTAGTTGCTGCTAGCAGAGTATGTCCCGTCGTGAGATGGCACGAAACGCGGTTTTCGAAGAGGGAAGGCGGAGTGGTCTGAAGATTTGTGCAAATTCTGTTTGGGGCAGAAAAATATGGAAGCTGGAGGGGGGGGGGGAAGGCTCGACTTGCGGGAAAGTACCCACCCCGGGGTGTGGCTTCCTGGACCAGGCACCTACCAATAAACGGCCTCGCTCGAACAAACGGATGTCGAGATTTCGTCTCGTGACGTTACTTCCGTCATTGTTCAAGCGCCGCATGGCAGTCTGTGTTTTGGTCTAGGTATCTAGCCACGTGGGCCCGGCACTGCAGCAAGCACAGAGAGCAAAGCGAGCAAAGAGAGCAAAGAGAGCAGCGCAGTTGTAGGTGTCTTTTCTTTGAATATTGCACATAGAGGTACTAACTGTTTACTATCTCAGGCAGAATGATTCGGCCACTTCAAGGAGAGCAGGAGTGCACCATGCAGCCTGCCACTTGGCACTCCGTTGAACTACACTTCGGCGTGCTCTGTGGCGTGATACGAATGTCCAACAAGTCCATAATACTATCAGCTCTTATTTTTATCTACAAATGACTGGGAAACATGTGTTGGCCGGCTTTTCGAGGCTTCAACCGAGTGGATGTGGCGTCCGTGATTAATGTTTTGATTCCCCCTTATTTCCATGCACGCTGCGGAGCGCGATCCTACCATTGGCCAAAAACAATGTCCAATTTTTTACTTATTCATTCTCTCCCGTCATCGGCTAGCTTTGCACATCTACGGGGCATCATGATGAACGAGCTCACAAGAGCAAGAATGGACAAATTTTCCTGTTCGCGCACGAGTCAATGGTCAGATACACTTGCTCTATGGTCACCTCGCAGCCTCCCAAGCTGGTCACCGGAATGCCGGACACCTGTATCATACAAGTCTCTCCAGTCTTTCTCCTTTGACCTCCCTAGCAATCGCGCATTCATCCTGGCTCGATTCTCAGAGACTGTCTCTTCTCGCTGAGCGACCCGGGGTATGCCCGCGTGTTCCTGAAGTTGCACCTAGAAGGACTATGGACTTCGGAGTGTATCGGCGCAGCAGCAAGCCATCGATGTGTTCGACCAAAGGTCTGTCATGGCGGACGCTGGTTGGAGTATGGGATCTCGATTCCAACGATTGCATCGTCACGGGTAGGTCATCAAGGCCCCCTGAGCGCAAGGCCGTGATTCGGAGACGAGGGTACCATGATGATCCGGTCGTCCGCTGTCCCGCTCGTCGATGAACGGAAGGATGCAAAAATCATGGCGTGCCGGTGCCGGGCGCCGGAAATAAGAAAAACGAGCCAATCTTGCGCATGCTGGTTGTCTATACTGGAAGTACCTAGGCTAGGTACTTTGCATGAGGCATCCCTGATGATCTGCGTCGAAAACCGGTGTGACCGGTGGCCTCCGTAGCCAATCACTGCCCTTCCTGAACAGGGCGTGCGGCTGGGGTCAAAATATGACGGTACGGGTATCCGCATTTCAATGCGCAGTTTTCCTTGTCCTCTAGCGTGCGCTCACCGGTACGGGTACGGAGTACATGCATGCAGCAACGACGGGTGTGGGACCCCCTTCAAAAACCCCCCTTCAAAGGTACAAAACGGGACTTGCAAGTATATTGTTGAAAACCCACCCACCAGGCCACGTCAGTGTCAAAACGTCGACCAGGACAGAGGACTGGCCTGGCCTCGTGTCAAGCAGTCTCATCTTTATTGCATTTCCTTTCCGTGGTGTAGCAGGAAGTCTTCTCAAAGTCCCGGATCTATTTCGAGGCGCGGCCGGTCACCTCCAATCAATGGCGTCGGAAGATGACAGGGCTCGTCTTTCCAGGGCGGTGGTGTCCTACACGACATGCATGCCTGCGCTCTTCGCAAGTCCACCAGGAGACGTGGCAGCTCGGGTGAGGGGGGAAGTGTTCAGCGAATATGATGCCTTGAGCATGAGACCAGCGTTTCGAGGCCCTATCACATTCATGTCCTACCCATGTATGCCTCGTTTTCTTCTTTGGACCGCTCCAGTCCGATCGACAACGGGCCATATCCACACGACAAGCGTTTTGCGACAGCAGGTGGCGTTTTCCCCTTGCGTACACAGTACACCGCTCGCGGTCAGGGATCTCCCGCATGCTCCGGTCCCTCAACCGATCGTGATCAGGGGTGAAATGTGACCTGTCGCCTACATAAGGGGCTCTTGATGCGAACAGGAACAGGCGAGGGAAGCTTGGACAAGGCATCCCGAGAGCACATGACGGTCTTCTCATGTCCCTGCCCTGGTCTGATCTAGCACGCAAAGGAATTTCACACGGAACCGTGAAGGAACTTGGGATGGTTCCTGGGTCGGTGCACTGGCCGCACGAGCAAGGATCGGGACCTTTGGAGACTCCCGTCGTGACCAGCTCCCGGAAAGCCGAAGTCGGTAATTCGTGATCCCGAAGAGGCCAAGGCGGAGGAATCGACTGACCGACTTTTGCTCATCGGGCCACACATTGGAGTCCTGAGGTATTCCGTGCTGGGAACTTGACCCGAGCAAGCGCGTGCTGGCCGAGAATCCCGGCTCGCACTCTCGCCTCCAATTGGTTCACCATTGGTCCACCATGAGGACCCGCGCTCGGGATGCGCCGGGTATGCGCGAGGTAGGACTTGGGCCGAGCGGGGGGGGGGGGGGGAAGGTGGGCAGAAACAGCATGTTCGCGGCAGGCTGCTGATGACCCATCGGGAGGCAGGGCCGGAACAGCTCCGCCGAGTCCGAGGCCCTTCTGACCGGTCACCTGCAGGTAGCCGCGGCCTTGTGGCGCCGGGGCTCCATAGAAGCATGGCGGAATGCGATCGAGGCACCGATGTGTCACGGCATCCGGTTGTCCTGTGCATGCCCCTCCGCGCTCTGCATGATCTCCTGGCGATATCTTGCCGAAGCTCGTCCTTCAGGCAAGAGACTCAGAGGGCATGTGTTGACTTTCGGCCTTCTCGGCAGATGTGTGCGTGTGGAGGAGGGGGTTACGCACGCCGTCAGCATGGGTAATGCGCGCATCTAGTAGCCATGTCAATGGCCCTGGTCCTTGGCCCTTTCACCACGCCTCCCCTTTACACCCCTTCCATTCCGTGAGATCAGCAGACGAGAAGACTGGTGGGGATCTGGGGTACTACGAGAGCAGTACGTCCAATGAGCAGAGAAATGACATCGATGTCGGTGTGATGAACCGTTCGTGACGACAAGTATGTGCTGTTGCCCATACGTGCTGCGCTGTTCGCGGCTGCAGTGGCTTATGTCGCGGCCAAGACCTAGTTCAACGCGCACAAAGGCCAGAGAACGTCTATATAAGCATGCCTTTCCTCATGTTCGTCGAAATCTCAGTGGAAGCCAGCACTTACTTCTCCTCTTTATCATACAGTCACACTCAGAGCAGCAGCCACCAGACGGCAACCCCCAGCCACACTGCATCGAGTCTGTTCCTCTATCGTCCTCTGCCATACTCACCAAGGGCAGCCCAGCATGACGTCCTTCATCGAGGTTTGCGGCTGCATATATGATGACGCGAGCGGCAAGTTTTGGGAGCCTCAAGACATTGGCTTCAGCTTCAAGCACTAGTATGTCTGGGCCCCCCTCCTCAGCATGAACAACGACATGCGGGAAAATCCCATGTGCATGGCTGACAAGGACAACAGCCACGAGGATGACTTATCCTTTGAGCTGAAGGAGTGCACACACGGGGCCATCGCCCCGACAAACCACACCGGAGCACGTTTCCAACTCTACAACGAGCCCAACGACGGCTCTGGCGACGGGAGCAGCCACCGACGCAGCCACGGCCACGGTCACGGCCGTCACGGAGACCGCCGCGGCCGCGACGGCAGGCAACGCGACAGGAAAGCTCACAACCAATCTCGGGGTTCCGAGGCTCGATCCGCCCGAAATTGAGACCGCCTCGCTTCCGGAACTACGGCGTCGTCTTGACTTGTCTTATTGCGTGTGACCATGGACGTCAGGGTGCCCGGAAAAAGCGGGTGGTTCCGTGTGCGAGGATCATGCGGCTAGACCTCGATATTGAGGACTTGGTATTTGGCAGGTCAGGCTGAGATCTCTCTAGAATCAGCGTGTCCGTTCGTGGATATTGTGCACATATTCTGTACTACTTTCCTGTAAGGCGGTCCGATCAGGAGGGCGAGCGGGATGTGAATGGGAAGCCTTGGGCTTCGCTTTCGTCCATTTTCTTTGTACCTCTCCGGTGCCTCAGCCTTGTTACACACGATGGATTTAGCTCCGTGGGACTGGCCGATGATGAATACGATTTGAGACTACCAGGACCCAAGGTTTTAGATGCGGAATTGCTGTGTTCACTTGCCTTGTATCGGCCACCAGAGCCCAGAGGCCAGCCGTCTCTGTAGAGTAAGCTTTAGAAGCCCGTGTCAACAGCCCGTCCCTCGTACGCCCGACATGCAGTCCAAGTTCTCGCTTGTTCCCCTCAGCTTGTTTCGCCGTCGTCCGCATGCACAAGGAACGGAGGTTTCCGGGTTGGCAAAAGACAGGCGACATAGTGTATGGTGTCACCGTCCACAATAGCCACTTTATCGACTGGTGAGGCCCATAAGTTCGCTAGAACGGCAGTCATGCGTGCAGAAACAGGTTTGACACCTGCGCTCACCGCAATTTTAATCCCGAGGGAACGGAACGTGTCGGGCGGGAGTGACGTTACACTCGCAAAGTGCTCGCAGAGGGCGGGTAAAAAGGGGGGGCTTGTGCTGGTCCGACGTCGGACCTTGGCAGCCCTCGAAGTTGCACGCAAGCAGAGCCGCGGACTCGGAGTCCAGGATTTGAGTAGAGTGCAAAAATTCGATCAAGTTCCTTCTCTCCTGAATGCCACGGGTCATTGAAAAACAAATAGGGTGGTGGGTAGTCTTCCACCCGAGAGTTCATCTCAGGTGACAACCGTCGACGAAAAGAGCAGAGAAAGCCGGCTACTTTGAAAGGATCACTTTGGAGGTATAATCCAGTATGGTATAGTAATATGCTCCTAGCCAGGACTGCGACTGAGTTACTGATGTCCAAGCCTGAGGTCCAACGTGATAAGCACGTGCCAGGCACGTGCCAGGCACAGCAAGTACTCCGTTTTTGTACCTATTCTCCGCAAAAGAGTTGCCCCACTGCCCCGCATACATAGGTCCCGTCGGATCGTCCGACGCCGAGGCTCCAATACTCTAAATTCATTCACCATGGATTGATGCACCTTGTGTACCTCTGACGTGTATCCTGAGCCGAGCGACAAGACCATAGGCTTCTCAGAGACGACGGACCTGAGCATCGGCATGGCCATGTCCGTCATTCTTGCTACAGGTGGGCGAGCTCCTCGGCCCTGGCCACCAGGCCTTTCGATGCGGCAAAGAAGCCGCCCGCGCTCTTGCTAACGCGCCGCGACAGCTGGTTACGACCACACCATCAGGTACGACGCCGGCCGTTCGCGAGTGACCACGGCTGGACTGGTTCCCTTGCGCCGGCCGGAGCTGACACGCAAGAACTCAGGTTCTGGGAGGCACTCTCTGGGGTCTGCGCGCGCACGATCCAGCACCCGGATTCGCAAGTGAACAGGCTATGCATCTCTCCTGACAAGCGCTTCCTGGCCGCGGCCGGCCACCACACAGTCAAGCTTTTCGACATACGCTCCACCAATCCGCAGCCAGTCATGGTCTTCGATCGCCACACGAACAATGTTACCGGCGTACAATTCCACTGCGAGGGCAAATGGATGGTCACGAGCTCGGAAGACTGCACCGTCAAGATTTGGGACACTCAGACCGGCCGCGTCCAGCGGAGCTACAACCACGGCAGCCCAGTCAACGATGTCATCATCCATCCTAACCAAGGCGAGCTGATTACATGCGACCGCGCTGGTAGCATCCGTCTCTGGGACCTCGCCGAGGGAACCTGCTCCCACCAACTCATACCAGAAGAGGACGTGTCCGTCACGAGCGTGACCATATCAAGCGAGGCAACCATGCTTTGCGCCGCCAACACAGCCGTAAGTCATGAAACGCCCTCCCTGGCTGGCAGTCTGCCCCCTGGCTCTCCCGTGCAAGAAATTAAGGCCAACTTTCTTCATCAGGGCAGCGTCTACGTCTGGCGTCTTATCAACGTCTATGAACGCACGCAGGTACAACCACTCGCGCACTTTGCCGCACACAAGGAGGCGATTCTAAGGTGCCTGCTGTCTCCGGACGGACGCAAGCTGGCAACTTGCAGTGCCGACCACACGGCGAAGGTGTGGACGGTGGACCCGGAAATGGAACCGCCGCCGCCGCCGTCGCCCGACGCGCGGGGCAACACGACCGAGGACGACGAGAATCCGCTCGAGCTCGAGGCCAATCTGGTCAGTCACCAGCGTTGGGTTTGGGACTGCGCCTTCAGCGCCGACAGCGCGTATCTAGTGACGGCCTCGAGTGATCACTACGCCCGCCTGTGGGAGCTGCACAGCCAGGCCATCATCCGCCAGTACAATGGCCATCATCGCGGTGCTGTCTGTGTCGCCCTCAACGACTACTCGGAACCCGGTCGCTAGGAGGATGACTGGTCCGAGTTAGAGCGTGTGGGCTTGCTGACACTGGGTGCGAGAGGTGTTAACGTGAGCGAGGTGAAGGTTCAAGACACTGTGAAAAGCGAAACAAAGATGCAGGAGAACGAGTCTGACTTGGATACGCCTGGTACCAGGGAGGATAAATTTGGCGGAGATACCCCGCCGTCTCTAGGATCACCCGAGGATGGCGCGATTGTTCTCAATGATGTCGGCATTGGACAAGGTCCAAAAGCCCCCTCTAAACCGGAAGCTGGCAAGCCAGCCTTTAAAGCCGGACACCGGCGCACGAAATCGAAGCGCAGAAGCTTTGCCCGCAGCAGTAAGAAGCTGTGAAGGGGCGCTCTCACTTGGCAAGCATAGATCGGCCACGTGCCGGGACCACTGGATCCCAGTTGTCAACTGGCCGGGGTTTCCCTTATGTGCCTCGAGCTGCTCAAGCTAATCAGCTGCCCGCGCACCCCGGTATATCCCTTTTTTTAGTTTCATTTTCTCTTCCCCTTATTATATAGCCGAGTCTCAAGCAGTCTTTGGAAGCGTGTTGGGCATAGTTGGAACTGGTATTGGCATTTTGGTGCCTGGCGTCCAGGTCCCAGCGACGAAGCACGTGGTCAGCGGTGTCCCTCTGTTCCGTCTTTGTGATGCCTTATTACATTGTATTCGCATCGCCAATGCGCAATACCCAATACCTCTATGCATCAGCTGTTGTCAACCGCACATTAGGGTCTTACGCTGGCTGGTCATATGCAAGAACAAAGCTCAAGTACTTATCCATAAAAGCTTGCTATGAGCTGCTTGGTTCAGAGCTCTGCCCAAGCATTATGCCTCAGTACTCCCATGTGGCAATCCTCGACTGTACATTTCGCTAAAACGCCCCCCACATCAACCATCTCTGTCATGCGTTTACCAGCCATCACCCCAACCGTCATCTTCCTCTGTCTCTTTGGGCGTTGGACTTACTTTCTTCGCCGGCACTGTCTTGGGTTTTCCAAGTACAGTGCTGGCAGTCGATTTCTTTGCGCCCACACCACCAGCAGATTTCGACAAGCCCTTGGGCAACCCCTTCGCCGCGTTTTTCTTTTGAGTCTGCGCCGCGAGCCACCCCTCAAAGTCCGGCTCGTCGTCATCTCCTCCGAACGGGGTGGCGGACCCGTTCCCTGTCACAGTGGCGGAGCTGCTGCTAAACGCACGGCTGGCGGCAGTTCGGCTCGCTCCCTGTTCCGCCGTTGAGAACACGGACAAAGTAGACTGCAGCTGTGGGTCCTGCGACACAAGGCTGTCGTTCCAGTAGTCGCCGCTGTCACCGCCGTGGTCATCCATGTCTCTCCATGCATCCACGTCATCGTCGTCATCGCCGGCGACTGAGGCTTCGGGTGTAAAGATGGAGTCGCCGCCCATTTGGTTGGCGGAGGGACTGCGACTGCTGGGCGCCGAAAGTGGGGACTTGAGAGCCTGCCGGTGAAGCAGTGTGGCGGATGAGCTTGGTGCTACAACGGGCCGCTTGCCTGGATCCGGGCGAACAGGTGACGCCAAAGAGCCAGGGAGGGAAGTGGTGCTGCCGTTGGAGGGTATTGTGCTGGGCTGGATCTCACCCGCTGCAGCAGAAAGCTTGTTTGTGAAGGACGAGATTGCCCAGCCAGCCCAGGAGGACCCTCCCGCTGCGGAGGCCTCGGTCGGCTGTGGCGTGCTCATCCTGGGACCACTATCGGCGGACGTCTGGGGTGGAAGCGCGGTATCGGGCATGCCAGCAGCTGCCTTCCGCATCTTTTGAATGTAGATGTCCAAGGTCTTGTGGGCCTGGTCGCGAACGAGCTTCTCCTTGTCTATCAGCAAGGGGCATATGGCAGGCATCACGCGGCTGGCGCATTCGTCTTCAGAGAAGAAGTCTCCTGTGACAGCTAGAGCCAATAATGCCGCGTTACGGGCGTGAACAAACGGGTCTCGTAGAGACCTCTGAAACGCAGCGAGAAGGACTTTGGATCTCGATGATGCCCCCAGATTCTTGGCTATTTTGCCAAGACAGATGGTCGTATTGGTTCGAATCCCGGGCTGTTCGTCGTTGGCTGTTTTGGCCAGGTATCTCAGGAGCTCTCCGTTGATTGTGCGGTCCGAGAGCTTGGTGATGAGAGTAAGCACAGACTTAAGTGTTTGCTCCCTCACAACTGGCGCAGCGTCTGTAAAGCCGCTGGTCTTTCCACGTGCGATGTCAGCGGACCTGCGATGGCCACGGAAGGATACAGAACTCACAATCTGGGGGAAAATTTTATCATTGACTAGCTTCTGAGATAACCTGTCGATCATTAAAGGCAAGCTGTCCAAGAGACATACGCGGAGTGCCCGATCCGGATTGCCGAAGAGACGTATCACAACTGGCGTGACTTTGGTGTCAAAATCATCACTCGACATGTTTGTCGCAATTTTCATCACCACCGCAAATGCCTTGGGACCGCCACCGCCAAACTCTACGGATTTGAGCAACTCGGGCAAGACTTTCATCTTGAAAAACTCTTCGGGGAAATCATCCGTTAGATGATCGAGATCACTGCTCTGGTCAGTCTGAGACGAACCTTTTTGAAAAACAGGACTTCTTACTCCAGAAAGACTTCGCGCTCAGCTTGACTTTTGACGCCCAGATTGTCGACGTCGTCCGTCAATTTAATGAGAGGGGTATCGAAGAATGCGCCCTTGCGCCGGCCCTGTTCCAGGAAATGGCCTACGCTGAGTCTTGCTTTTGGATTCGCATTGGTCAGCCTTTTGTAACTGGACTGCATGCTGGGCGGGATGCCTTTTGTCTGGCCGGCTTGGTCGACCGCGTGGAAGCTGCCGTTAAACACCTCGAATATCAGCGCACCGAAGGTGAAGGCATCTACCGCAGAGTGCGGACCCTTCTTGATCGCGTCCCACCCTGATCTTGCTAGTTCAGGTGGCGTATAACGGCCCGTGTCGGGCACCAGGCTTCCGTACGTCTACCAGCGCGTTAGCCATAGGAGTCTGCAATGTTGTGGCCGATTCGCTCACGTAAATCACGGCGTCGTCGTCCTTGATGCTGCTGAGGACTTCAAAGCCGCCCAGCTTCCACTCCCCACTCTCCGATGTGTACACCGAAGCCACCTTGAGGTTACCGTGGATCGAGGCAGCCTCATCGTTGATGAACTTGACGGTTTTCTACGCGCAATCAGCCTTGAATCCACGGAACCTTCGACCGTATCAGGGTACGGACTGCTATGCAACAGAGCCCCCACTTTGCCGTCTCTGGACTGAGGCTCTTCCGCTGAACATGCCATCGCAGAGGAACCAGGCGCTCGGTAGCAATGTATATGTATGTATCCGTCTTCGCCATGCGTCAGCCACCGACGTGCCGGGATCGTCGTAAAGGCCGTGTCAGCGTTGATCGTACCTCAACCGTGTCCAAAACCTTGATGACACCGGGATGTCGCAGCGTTCGCAGTTTCTTCAGAGCGTTCCTGGCGAGCGGTAGCGATGATCGGTGAGCGCTAACATCGAAGGAGAATATGCTGCAATTGGATCCGTCCTCCTGGAGCACGAATTAGTCGACCTGGTCGGGGCTTTGGGCTTGGTTGTTCTCGAGTAGCTAGCACTTGCCCGTTTCGTTCCATTGCATAGTGTCCAGATGGAAGGGTCCAAGTCCACCTTGTCCCCGAAAGAGTACGGAAAAGCTGGCCCTTTGGCGATCGCGGATGCCACAGCAGATTTCAAGAAATCCATGGCGAGATTATCCGTATGTGGAGAAGTGACTAAATTTGCTCCTGTCCATAGGCATGAGAACGGAGCGTGATAGCCACCTCCTTTGGTCTGGTATCGGGGGACCCTGGGCCGCACTGGGCGGGGCACTAGGCCCAAGTTGGAACAGGGCCTTAGTGAAAGGGCGGGAGCAACCCCCACCAAGGACAGCCACGCGGTCGAGTTTCGACCGCGGCATCTTGCGTGAGATTCCTTCAATTTCTCCCTCTCGACTGTCTGGCTTTCACCACAACAGAATCCCGAGGCCCAGAACGCTTCAGGCAAACAATAACGCTGTACCTGCCAGCCTCGCATACGCAATCTGACATGCTGAACCTCGCGGCCTAGCATTGGTACTCGACGGTCGAAGACATCGACTCGTGTGGCACGCTGCAGCTGTTGAACGCAGTGGTTCCCGGGGGTTAGCACGGGTATTTCACGTTATATACCTTCCTGTAAGTACCTATTTCTTGGATCTTCAGAGAAGAAGAGCACGCCGTGGTATGAGATCTGTCGTCGATGATGAGCCAATGGTAAAAGGTCGGACGGCAAAACGCTCCTCTGGGGTTGCATCTCGCCACTCTCTATTCTTTGCACGCTCGCCCTCAGCACTTGGGTGATGCGAGTCTACATGGGCGAGAGCTGGAAACATCAACTCTGGTCAGTAAGTGGCGGAGTTACCATTCAATGGAGCCGGCTTCTCTAGAAGCTACAGGGTCGGCCCAAAGGCATTGGTAAACATGCGGGTCGTCGTCACCGAGATGCGAAACCGCCGCAGCCTCCGCATGACGACTGAAATAAATAAGCTGAAAAGAGCTGAGACGATGAAATAGAAGTTTTCATCATGAGAAACTGTAAACAACTCTACGACAAAAGACAGTGTTTTAGCTAACAGGTATCAAAATGGCCTCGGCCTTGAACAGGAAAGTGACGGAAAGCGCCCACTGATGCCGGCCTGCAAAATCTGCGGACAAGAAGCTCGCGCAGACGTTCCAACTCCAACGGATCTACTCCAATGCGCCACTTGTAAGAGCCATTTCCACCAGGCCTGTCACAGACCCCAGCCTCAACTCAGCGTGTAAGTACCTACACAATCAGACCTTACCTACTTCACCCCAAGGTACCTATTCTGTTCTTTCCCCTGCCGGAGCTTTCTTTTCTCTCCTTCTCACTCGCCCTTGCCCGCCTTCCTCGCATCGGCCTGCTCATGAAGCTACCACGCTCAGCTACGCTCAGCGAGTCAGCTTGCCGCGACTTTGTGCGTGTAGGCACGACTCTCAGAACACAAGAGCAGCCATTGATGTGGGCTGGGGTCGGGACCCCGACGTCATGCTGATACGTCTTGATCGTCATTTCTAGCTGGATATGTAAGGAATGTCGCCAGCGAGACGCTACTAGAAGCCAAGAGCAGCGAGATCGAGCCCGAAGACGCAACGATGAGCCGTCTCTGCTCTTTTCGCCTACCACGACGAATTCCCGGACCTCGGACTCGGTTCAATCTACCATGGCCCGGTCAGACACGTCGGCGAGCAAATCGAATATGAGCGATGTTTCCGCCGCCGGGGCTAGGTGTGCCGTCCAGCATTGTACGGAGACAGTGGCAGGAAAAACCTCTTTCTGCTCGACTCATGATGGGCATTTGGGGACCCTCAAGACCGACAAATATCAAAACCGAAATGATGCTCAAAGGCAAGATGAGGCCTTGGAAAGCAATGGCCAGCCGATCAAAGCCAAATCTCAACCCAGCAGTCAAAGTGTGAAGATGAGGAAGTCGGCACCATCAGCGCGTACTATAGAAGTCTCTCCTGTAACTTCGACATCATCGCCGGCCTACAGTAAATCGTCATCTATGAACAGAGAGTCTGTGAGATTCCCGGCCCCAACGCAGCCTTCCGGACTACGGCATCTCACCTACTCGCCTCCGAGTTCTCCACATTCGCAGGTTGAGCACCGCCATAAGCGTCTGAAGACATCACTTATAAGTGATGGCAACAGTTTCATAGAACATCTGGGCGAGCAGCGACTACAGCCTAGTTCAGGGTTGGCAGACGGCCAAAAATTGCTCGGCGAATCGCAGCATATCACTAAGCGCTTACATATCTCAAGCCGGATAGAAAGTCATCCGGGCAGGAAGGCAATCAAGTTGGGCCGTTTTCCAGAGCCCACCAGGAAAATGGCAATGCCTGCGAATGTTCAGGCCTCGAGACCCTGGACCACTCCAGCCGCGAGCTTTTCTTTGCCGGGTCAAAAGAGCAATGTGCCACCCAGCCAACACATCAAGCCCGGACTACCCAGCGAGCACTCGAAGACTTACTATCGGCGAGATGATAATTCTCGGGCCATGACGCAAAGTAGAGACCTAGATTTCTCTGCGGCGTTGCCTCGAAACATTTATCATCGCGAACTCGCTGTATCTGCCCCGGACCGCAGCTCCAAGTCGACCAAAGCGGACAGCGAGCTCGTTCACAGCAACGATCGACCCCCAAGCGGCCAACCGGTTTCCGGAGAGAAGTCTGCATCGGTGTTTCATCGAGCTGTGGGAAAGCCCACTTCTGGTATGCAGGCATCCGCGTCCGCCTCTCGTGATGCGGATGTCTCTAGCCGTGAGCTTGATGGTTCCGCTCAGTCGGGGCCAGCGAGATCGCTAAGCACAAAAGCAGAGGTAGCTACTATCATGAAGCAAAATCAACAGAAGCTGGCATCCAAGGATGGTCTGTGCGCTGTAAAGCACGATCATAGTCATGATGCCTTTGACGCTCTGATTTACGGCCAAGGGTCATCTTTAATCAAAGGAAAAATCTCAGACAAATCTGTTTCGGCACCGCTGCCATCACCAGCACATACTGGACTCGAAGCCATGCCGCCTATCAAGCCTATTTACGGGCACATTGATCCACGCGTGCATTGGCCACAGCAGCGATCCGAAAATTGGCGCGAGGAGAAAGGGAAGCGGATAGAGCTTCGTGGTCGCCGCAAGGCGCGATTCGGCAAAGCGGCTCAGAGCCTACACCAGGCCCACTCTGACAACCGGCCGGCAAGCTTCGAAGACACCCTGCCGGAGAAAATCCAGAATAACCCAGACTGGATACGACTTTTGAAGCGGATGGCAGGGGTCCCGGGTCTGGACCCGATGCCAGCACCGAAACGAAGTCGGAAAAACAAGCGACAGGCTTCGAATGAGTCACCGGCGTGATTTCCTCATCCAGTACTTCCTAACACTGGTACTGTTGAAGTTTCGGACGGGCTTTCCCGGCCCGTGGTTGAAGACTCACCCGGTCTTCACCTCTCTTGACAGCATCTACGAAAAGAAAGGAGTCGGCAATGCCAGCGACAGGTATATCACCACTATGGTATTACGGAGAGCGAGGAAATACTCGGGTTCCTGGGCTTCAGCGGGAAGCTCGGTAGAGGTCATTTTGATTTTATCTCCTTGCACTCCAACACACCGGTCACGACTGAGGGTGTGTAGTGTGTGCCTGTTTGCGTTAGCCGGTGGGAGGGGCATTTTCGCATCGGGTTTGCGGATTCACTACTCGTCTGTTTGGTATCAAAGATGGGACGAGCATTGCGTTTGGTCTTGGTGCCTTCGTCACTCTCATTCGGAAAGGTAATAAATAGGATTCGTATCATGTTTGAGTGGTCAACGGGGCTGCTCCCCCGATGGCAGCTGTTCGCCGGGTCCGGCGGACAAAACAAAGTATGAAGTTTTTCAGTTAATTAAAACACCAAGAGAAGAAGTTTTCCCACCCAGATCCAGTAGGAAGTTATTGCCCGACTTTCTAGTCGATGAGACTCAGTTGTCGCCGGGGTCCGGAGTGATCATCACTCACGCTTGGACAAAAGCGGAAACCTAATCACACTACCCGAAACGCGAAAGAAGACCCGGCTGCCTCTAGATCTTCAAACCTCGTGATGCAAACAAACCGTAACTTGATGCATGGACTTATAACCCAAGATGGTCAGGTAACACTCACACCATCATTTTTCCAATAGCTAATAGAATAGGAACTGAGTTTTTTGGATTATGATTGATTGGAAACATTAAAGGCCGTCAAGTTAATTCATTCAAATCACTGGTTCGCGTTTACTTTGTAAACCTCGATAGCTTTCCTGCTACGTCACCCTATGTGCTCAATAGGATTAGTCAGCAGACGTATACCCCGTGGCTTCGGTGCACAACCACACTTTTAACCTTTTCAGGTTGCCCTACACCAAATTACATGAGAGCGTTCGGCCCTTGAATACTTAAACCTACCTATGGAGCAAAACACTCTCGGAATTAACACCTTTAATGACGCACGCTGACCTTTGTACATCGGCGACTTGGATGGAGTGTTTGGCTTGACCCGAATGGCAAAGAGTAACGTTTCATGAATGGTTCAATTCTCGCCCTTTGATTAAGCAGCCGATACAAAGTATTCTCTGGTCAGACGACATAGGGGAGTAAGTAGGTAGGTGTAGTACGGCCTGGTAAAGTGGATAAGGTCGTTGAAACAATCTTTGTACCATTTTGGACGCTTGGCGCCTCCGTCGCATGGATAAGAAAATGCCTGATAGCGGGGTTGAAACAACCCCTCCAACAGCAGAGGAAAAAACTCACATTCTGGGCTGCGAAGGAAGCGTGCTGTGCGCTGGCTGTGTTCGCACGCACACACACACACACACACACACATCTCTTCCCCTCCCCCTCTCCTTTCCCCCAAATATCGCCTTCAAGATGTGCGGTATAGTGGGCATCATTCTTGCGGATGCAGAATCCTCCGAGGCCGATGCCGCAGTCGAGCTTCACGAAAGTTTATACTACCTCCAACACCGCGGCCAAGACGCGTGCGGCATAGCGACATGCGCGACCGGGGGCAGGATATTCCAGTGCAAAGGTAATGGTATGGCTTCCAAGGTCTTTGCGGACGGGAAGCGCGTCGCAGACCTGCCGGGATACATGGGCATCGCTCACCTGCGGTATCCGACCGCGGGCACCAGCTCTGTACGTGCTGCCCTCGCACCCGCCGTCAACGTCGACTAACGGCTGTCGCCTCCCACCCAGAGCGCCGAGAGCCAGCCACTCTACGTGAACTCGCCGTATGGCATCTGCTTCAGTCACAATGGCAACTTGATCAACGCGCCGGAGCTGCGGCGCTTCCTCGATCGCGAGGCCCACCGGCACGTTAATACCGATTCGGACAGCGAGCTGATGCTCAATGTCTTTGCGAACACGCTGAATGAGACAGGAAAGGCGCGCGCAAACGTCGAGGACATCTTCCAGGCTCTCGCAAAAACATACCAGCAGTGCGAGGGTGCCTGGGCCGTGACGGCCATGATCGCCGGCTTCGGCATCTTCGCCTTCCGCGACGCCCACGGAATCCGGCCCCTCGTACTGGGCAGCCGGACCTCGGCTACGCGTCTTGGCGGGACAGACTACATGTTTGCGTCCGAGAGCATTGCGCTGCGCCAGCTCGGCTTCACAAAGTTTCAAGACATCCAGCCAGGCCAGGCCGTCGTCGTCCCCCGTGGCCAGCCCCCCCAGTTCAGCCAAGTGGCGCCGCGACTGGGCTTTGCGCCCGATATTTTCGAGTACGTGTACTTCGCCCGGCCGGACTCCATCATGGACGGGATTTCTGTGCATCGCAGTCGGCAGAACATGGGTGCCAAACTGGCACAGAAAATGCGCGATATCCTCGGTGACGCCTGCATTGAGGAGATCGACGTCATCATACCCGTGCCCGAGACCAGCAATACCTCGGCCGCCGTAGTATCAGAGAAGCTGGGTAAGCCTATCTCATATGGCTTCGTCAAGAACCGATATGTCTACCGCACTTTCATCCTGCCTGGCCAAAAAGCGCGCGAGAAGGGTGTCCGGCGCAAGCTGAGCGCCATGGAGTCGGAATTTCGCGACCGGGTCGTGTGCCTCGTGGACGACTCGGTTGTGCGTGGCACAACGAGCCGAGAGATCGTTAACATGGCATGGGAAGCCGGTGCGAAGAAGGTTATATTCGCTAGCTGCGCACCACCGGTCACCCATCCTCACATTGTATGCTGTGCCCTGGTTGTCAATCGCCTCGTGTTCCCGCTTCCGCTGGACGGTATGGTGTGCTGACTGTCGTACCATGTAGTACGGTATCGATCTTGCCAGCCCTCAGGAGCTCATTGCGCATCGCAAGACGAGAAGAGAGATTGCCGAGCATATCAAAGCCAACGACATCATTTACCAAGATCTGGACGACCTCAAGGCAGCGTGCTTGGAGGCCGCACCCAAAGACACCACGGTAGAAGACTTCGAAATCGGGGTCTTCTGCGGCAGGTACAAAACCGAGGTACCCGATGGCTACTTCGAGCACCTGGACGAGCTGCGCGGTTGCACGCATAGGCACCAGATCAATGTCGCCGATCCCGATGGCCCAATATTGACGGGCAATGCGAGCAGTATGTCATCGCAGCCTCGCTCTTTTCAGGGCCGGTTGGACCTGAATGGTCTCGTGGCTGGAGCCAATAGTCATGGGAAGGGTGACGTCGCCGGCACCGAGGTGGTTCGTGGAACGGGAATGGGACCGATGCACAACCCGGAGAACCGTGAGGACATTAGTATCCATAATCTCGCAAACGATCCCATGAGCAGGTAGATTTGTGTTGATCGCAAGGGCGTGAAACCGGTGGGACCCTGTGCATCGCATCTTGACAGACTGCGATAATGTCTCTGACCCCATGTCCTGATTGGTAGATCGCCATCAATAGAAGCATCGACTGCGGGTACGCACCCCCTTTCCGCATTGCCCCGCCACGCATAAGGAAGGCGTCTGGAATGTTCACCACGCCATCGCCAACCATGTCCTTTGTCTCGTTCGCGCGCGCAGGTGGTTGAATAATGCAAGGCTGAACTCGTACCCTACACAGAACGATAGTAGAACTGTTTCAGGGTGGAAAGGGCGCGTACTTTGGCATTTTTGGCCCCGAGGTCTCTCGATCCAAGGGATCATGGCGTGGAGGAGAGGAGCGCCTGGCCATGGGGTCCAACCCCCCATATGCAAGTGCTTCTCACATAGTCGACATCCCCTCGAGACGCCTCCTGCTCTACCCGTTCCGTGAGCCTTGTTGACCGGGCGAGTTGCTGGTCGTCACCGCCATGGCTTCCCCTGATCGTCCCGGCGTCGGCTTCCTCGCCCTCCTCCTGACATCCTCCTCCTCACTGATCGCGGCTGCGCCCAGCATCACATTTCCCATCAACTCACAGGTGCCCCCCGTTGCTCGGGTCGGCCAGCCCTTTTCGTTTGTCTTTTCGCCGTCTACCTTCTCGTCGACCTCGGCCATGACCTACACTCTCGCAGACCCGCCAGCATGGCTCACGATTGACACCTCGAAAAGAATTCTGTCCGGGACCCCTACCGACGCCGACGTGGCGCCAGGGCAAGTGGTCGGCGTTCCGATCAGCTTGGTGGCGACCGACAGCCATGGATCTGCCACGCTTGCTGCCACGCTGGTGGTGTCGAGAAACCCATCTCCAGTCGTCAGCAAGCCCTTTGCGGTGCAAGCGCCTCAGTTCGGCGCCTTTTTGAGTCCGTCCACACTGGTCGAGGAGCACGGAGCCAGCTTCTCCTTCACGCTGGCACCCGATACATTCTCGGGCTCGGCCACGCCACTGAATTACTACCTTGTGACGGCAGACCATACACCTCTTCCAGCTTGGATCTCGCTTCATCCGTCAAGCCTCACTGTTACAGGCCAGGCGCCGCCCTTGGATTCGCTCTCTCAGCTTCCTCAGTCATTCGCCTTCCAGCTCATTGCCAGCGATGTTGTTGGCTTCGCGGCGGTTTCCATGCCGTTCAACATCGTCGTAGGCCAGCAGGAGACGCCGATGGATCAGAGGACCACCTCCGGGCCAAGCGGCACCAGTCAGCCGAGCGTAACCAGTCATCCGAGCAGGACAAGCCAACCGAGCGGGACAAGTCAACCGAACTTATTCGTGGGAAGCCTGCCCAGTTTCCACACCACACCGGGCAACCACTTCGCCACAAGTCTGGAAAGCTACCTGACCAACCCTGCTGACACAAACATATCAATCACCACCACACCGCCTGTCGATTGGTTAAGGTATCAGGTGTCTGGGCAAAATGTGGCAGGAGTTGTTCCAGCTACCTTCGGAAATGTCACCATCATTGTAGCCGTCCGTGCCGTGTCGAGGGCTTCAGGACGTACCGAGTCGGAAACGTTTTCGCTGGAGGTAACAACAGCAGCGACACAAGCAGGACCAGGACCAGGACCCACAGTGGCAGCAAGCACCGCGGAAGCGAGCGCAGGCGCTACCACGACGATGTCCGCACCGGGTTCGAGCAACACCGCCGGGACTGCGAGCGAGCCCACCAGTCCGCCGCAAGCTGGCGCTTCAAGTAGGCCCTCCAATACGCGTCTTCTGGCTATTCTCGTGCCAGTAGGCATCCTGCTGCTCACAACTGCGATTATCATATGCTGCTTGCTGCGGAGGCTGCGCCGGCGATCCGGCTGGACGGCTTCGATCGGGCCCGCAAGAGACATCTCGGGCCCAATACCTGGCTCACTGATGGTGAACTCGGTCGTTGTTGGCCATGACAACCAGCACAGCATACGCTCGCTGCGTAAGCAGTATGATGCTGAGGCCTCGCCCAGGCCAGGCTCAGTTATACATGTGCCCGCGTCCGCCTACCTTGGATTCAGGGAGACGAGGGTGGCAGCGGAGGGCGCAACTCCAACTCTCGGCCGGGCAGCGGTGACGAGAGAAAGCGTACAGCGGGGCAGAGGTCGAGCGCTCAGCTGGCGCCGGTACCTGAGAACTTCGGCAGGGGCCGCCGCGGCTGTTTTAAAGCCGGCGAAGCAGGCCAGGAAGTCAAAGTCAAGGAGCTATCTGTCAGATTCCAGCCTCTCCGAGGCCGAACCCAACATGCCGTCGAGCAACTCGCTTGGGCTCCCTGGCCACGGCAGTCGAGCATCGTTCCGAGACGGCCTGGAAGTGAACATGCCGGCATCGGTGAAAGCTAACATCGGGGCCGCTGTTTATGACGCAGAAAAGCAGGAACAGCAGTCCGGCTCTGCGGCGTTCGGTTTTCTTCGGCCATGGAGGAGATCCAGGGGGGCGCCGCCACACCCGGGCCTCTTGTCTGAGGGCGCCAGGACGCAGGCAAGCCTGTTCAGCTGCTCAACAATCGACACATTCGCATATAAGAGGAAAGGCAAGAGTCCTGGTCACACGCCGGTGCTGGGCAGCGTCGTCGAAAGAAACAGCACGACAGAGGCCAGCCCGACGAGCCTCTTGAACGAGTTGCCTCCGCTGCCACTCAAGGCAGCGCGCTCAGGTCCCATAAAGATCAGCGACCGGCGGGCGGCGCGGACCATCAGCATCGGAAGCAACTACGCGTCGATGGGTGGGACCGAGGACGTGGCCGGGCGCCTGTCGGCGATGGACTGGGCGCCGTCACGAGACCCGTTGGGCATTGCGAAATTTAACGCCGAGGAGATTGGCATCTCACCGTTCCACCCAACCAAGACGTGGTCGACAGTGCACTCGGACGAAGAAGGTTCCGTGCTCGGCGACCGGCCTGTGACGAGAAGCAGGAGGGAGCACGTCGGCGACATGGCCTCCATGGCCTCGATCGGGTCGCGGGAGAACTGGAAAGTGCTGAGCGAGTCTCCGGAGCCGTGGCTGGCCCTCCGGGGGCGGACAGCCAATGACTCCGGAGTGGATGGTCCCAACAAGGGCCGAAAGAGTTCGGAGGATTCCGTCATTTGTTATATTTAATCTCAATCAGTAGCTCCTCCCTCCCGTCTACAGATCTAGAGAAGCTCATCAAAGGCGCTAGTACCTTAAGCCGTACACCGCGCTCGGCACATGCATGTCGTCCGCTAGTAGAATAAACCACGATTTCACCACCACCGGCATGCAAAGTGGACATGAGACCCCTCGGCGACACGGAAACGGGCTCTGGACACCAGCCTCAACAACGTCATCGCAATTTTCTGCACCAAGCCCAAGCCGCGCAGCCAAGTCGCGAGCCGTCTTCCTGTCTTCCCATCTTCTGCGCCGTAAGCCCACGTCGATTGTTGTCACCGCGCCACACCTGCAACTCTCGCCCACCCGAGCACCAAAAACAACCGCGCTGCTGGTGAAGTTTTCCAGCACTGAGTCATCATGGGCCAGACACTCTCTGAGCCCGTCGTCGAAAAGGTGCGTCGCGAGTTACGGCTTGCGCACACCAGCGCCTGCAAGCTGGGCCGCCTCTCAAGCTCCGTTCTGCCGCCCCGTGATCCTCTGTGCGCGTCGGTGGACGGAGCTGCGCCCTTGACCGGATGCCCCGCTTTGCCTCTGCCTGTCGACCTCGTTACCGGCGTGTCGTGCAGCGCAGCGCCCCCCCATTTTCCATTTCAGTCCTTCCCAGGTCGTCTTCTGTCTACGCGCACCTGTTCCCGTCTCGAATGCTAATTCGAGTTGGTCTTCCCAGACGTCATCCAATGGCGAAGACGACCGGTTACTCTACGGCGTGTCGGCCATGCAAGGATGGCGTATTAGCATGGAGGATGCGCACACGACAGTGCTGGATCTCCTGGCGGGCCGGACGCCCTCCAAGGATGTCTCGAGGCTTTCGTTCTTCGGCGTCTTCGACGGTCACGGCGGCAGTAAAGTCGCCCTCTTCGCCGGCGAGCATATCCACGACATCATCACAAAGCAAGATACCTTCAAGTCGGGCAACTACGAGCAAGCGCTCAAAGACGGCTTCTTGGCTACCGATCGCGCAATATTGACTGGTAGGCTTCTTGAAACGGCAGGATGGGTGGCGTCTGCAGGCTGACGCATCCTGTTGTGCAGACCCCAAGTACGAAGAGGAGGTGTCCGGCTGCACAGCCTGTGTCAGCTTGATCGTCGGAGACAAGATCTATGTGGTACGTGTCTCGCACTGTCAACGTTCGAAAGATACTGACCACCGTCGGCCCCCAGGCGAATGCCGGCGACTCAAGAAGTGTTCTAGGAGTTAAAGGACGTGCCAAGCCCCTTTCCTTCGACCATAAACCACAGAACGAAGGTGAGCCTCGATCATGAAGTCGATGTCGGGCGCCTCAGCATGGCCCCGCCGTTCGGCGCACACGCTGACCGGGACATGTGCCCAGGCGAGAAGTCGCGAATCACGGCTGCGGGTGGCTTTGTCGATTTCGGGCGCGTGAACGGAAATCTCGCCTTGTCTCGCGCCATCGGCGACTTCGAGTTCAAGAAGAGTGCCGAACTGTCCCCCGAGCAACAGATAGTAACGGCGTTTCCCGACGTTACGACGCATGAGTTGAGCGACGATGACGAGTTCTTGGTCATCGCCTGCGACGGTGAGTTTCCTTAATCTCGGCGAAGCGGACATGGCATGGGTGCGTGCTTGACTGACCCGAGTTTCTTCTCCAGGCATCTGGGACTGCCAGTCTTCGCAGGCCGTGATCGAATTTGTCCGACGTGGCATTGCCTCCAAGCAGAACCTCGATAAGATCTGCGAAAATATGATGGACAATTGCCTCGCGTCCAACTCGGAGACGGGAGGTGTGGGCTGTGACAACATGACCATGATCATCATCGGCTTCTTGCGGAATCGCTCAAAAGAGGAGTGGTACGAAGAGATAGCCCGGCGGGTTGCCAACGGCGACGGCCCCTGCGCCCCACCTGAATACGGTATGGATCCGACCTCCTCTTCCTGACCTTTTTGCGCCGCCTCGACCCCTCGCCGCCGTTGCGTTAAGCCCCCCGAGAGGACCTTTGCAGAGGGTTTAACTGCGCACCCTCGCGCTTGTCCTTGTCGTTGCTGCTGTTCGCCCTTGCGGCACGCTACATCGCTAATCTCGTGCCACGATACCGCATAGCTGAATTTCGCGGCCCGGGCGTGCATCACAACTTCGATGATAGTGACAGCGGATACGATGTTGATGCGGAGCGAAAGGGCGGTAAATCTTTTGGGCTGGGTGGCTACAAAGGCCGCATCATATTCCTTGGCGATGGCACCGAGGTCTTGACGGACTCGGAAGACACCGAGATGTTCGACAATGCAGAGGAGGACAGGGATCTGGAGAGTCAAGTGTCCAAGACGACGACAGCATCGCAGGAATCTGGCGGTGCCGCCGCCGCCGCCGCCGAGAACGGTGCTGGTGCGGGCATGCCAGTTCCCATCTCCAAGACGGAATCCGAGTTTTCGAAGAAGTTGGGTGCAACGGAGAAAGTCAACACCGACGGCAAGGAAGGAAAAACGATCTCGGCTCTGGAATTGGACAAGGCGGAGGCTGGCGGGCCGAACAAGGGCGACACTACGTCAACCACACCTGGCACGCAGTAACGGCATGACGAGTGCTGGAAGGAGGCTGGTAGTTTTGCGGGGCAAGGCGCATCGGTATATGGGCCCGGGTGCGTACGGGGCGATGGGAAATCGTCATGAGGGCTTGTTCGAGGGCCTCCAGGGGCCGGTGGGACGAGGTCAACGTGGTCAGGGAAATGGTGGTTTCACAACATGCGTGCAGTCTTATATCTATTGTTCCCTGCTCCTTTGGCTTCCTTGCCCTTGGCGACCCAGTATTGCGGGTTCTTGACCGGGTTGCTTGCTGATAGCGCATAGCTCTGCCTCCCAGGTTCCTTTTTATCCCGCCCCCTTCCTGTCCTCACCCTCAAGCATATAGGGGAAATCAACAGACAACAGCATGTGACATGGGCTTCCTTCCGCTCACCTTCTTTGCTCAGCGCGTCAGGTTCTATCATAGCCCTCTGAACTTTCTGCAGGCCATGCCAGGCGTGTGACAAGAAGGTTCAAACTTTGGGCGGGCACGACACAGTCACGAGATAAAGTCCGGTTCCGCGATGGCGCTGGTGCTGCTTGGTCCCTGCTGCCGACTCATTTGTTTACTTGCCAAATTCAACGAGGGCCGGTCCAAATCCCGTAAGAAGGTGCCTCTCTGCCCGGCTCGGCGCTGCCGCTGTTCGATCCGCACCGGCTCCAGCGCGGCTCGTCCGCCCTGCCGCCCAATCCCGTGCGCCTGCTCGTCCAACTTCAAGGCCCTCGCCCACAGTACAGAAAAAGGCCTTGCCGGGTTCGAGCCCTCATACGCTTGCGCGTACCAGTCGACCATGGCGGTGACGGCGCTCTTTCGACTGCAGCGCGGCCGGAGCATGGCGTCGGCCTCGCCAGGACCCATTTCCCGCACCAGGTCGCTGGTGAACAGGGTGGCGGCTCGGGCCGCGTCGGGCCGTCGACTGCTCTCGGAGCCAAGGGAGAGCTTGCGAACGCCGAGGGCCCATCGCCGGGTTGCGCGGGTGCTACGATTGAAGGGCGTGCATGCAATCGCAATCTTGGAGGCGCGCAGACGCATCCGGTAGGTGGTCAGGTTCCGCATGCAGGCGTACCGCCAGACGAAATCGAGAACGTGCAGCTTTTTGTTCCGGTAGGCCATCTGGAAGAGGGTGGCGTACACGTTCGGACGTCTAGGCGGGCCTTGGTGGTGCTCAAAGAGGGTCAAAAAGCCCGTTGCCGCCCGGAAATTGTTTTGGAGCCTGCAGTGCGTGAGTGCGATCATCAGAGTGGCGGCGTCGGGCTTGGCCGTCGGGGTGGTGAACATGAGCTCGACGAGGCTCATCATATCATCAAGCTGGCCGTAACGCCCCAAGACGTCGAGGATGCGGTTCGCACCATGGAAGCCTAGCCAACGGGGGCCATAGATCTCTTCTTGCTCCTTGAGAAAGGTAGCAAAGTCCTTGGTCTGATGGATAAAGCGGTGCGCGTCATGGGCTGCCATCTGCCCAGCAACCTGCATCGTGGCCCAGGGAATGGAGAAGAGGCCGAGGCGGTGCATACAGTGCAGGATGTAGCGTTTGACCTCTTCGGCCTCGATTATCTTCAGGAATAGCGTCCATGTCCGCAAATCCGGACGATGACCACTGGCCACCATCAGGCCAAGGACTTTTTGAAAATTTCGCAGGTCCTTGTTCTTCACAGCAGCCTCCGCCATGAGGTTAAACACGTCCGTATCCGTGGGAATGCCGATGGTTTCCATGCGGACAAAGAGGGCCCGAGCATCGGGCAGGTATGTCGAACCGGCACTGACTATGTAGGATAGTGCGATCTTGAAGGCTGTCACGGATATGTGGGCGCGAGACTCGGGGTCGGTGAAAAGGCGGTGCAAGATGGCTATCACGGCCTGCTGGTGGCTCACGTGCTCGGGGTACAGACGCGAGACAAGGTTCGGCGCGGGCTTTGTGCTCACCAAGGCGGTCACGTATTGCACGAAGGACGTCTGGTTCCACTCGGTGGGCCGGGGAACATCGGCCGCGGTGGTGTTGATCAGATACCTCGCCCGGGCGCGGGCGCGGTAGCTCACTCTTGGTGCGAGCGCGTTCGTTGCCGGCGACGGCGTCTGGCCTGGTGGCGGCAGCATGAGGATGCCGGAAGCCGTGTGTGCGATCTCGAAAGAGTCCCCACAGCTCATGATGTAAGCAACCGCGGTTTCTATGGCATCGCGGCTGCCAGACAGAACGAGGGCAGACCGGTCGGTCCCGTCCTCGGCGCCTAGCAGTCTAGCCGAGCATGCCGTGCGCGACTCGAGCTCCTGGATGCCCATCTCCAGGTTGTCCGAGAACAAGCGGTCCTTGGTCTGGGTAGAGAGCACGACTTTGACCGTCTCGAGGACTCGGCCGGCGTTGTACCTGCACGTCCATCGGTTCAGATGTTTCAGAACGAGGCACCAATCGCCAGGTGGTAGGTTCTTCGCTGCACGCACGCGCTCGTGCCGACGCTGGAGCGTGATTGCTCGATGATACTTGTTGGCGTAGTGGTTGGTCTCGGTTCGGTGAGGGTACGAGGCCCGAGGCTCGACCACGACGATCTCCCGGCCGTGCGGCCGCACGGGCTGGCTCGCGAGGCGTTCCAGCAGCGTAGTCGATGCCGATGCCGATGCCGATGCCGATGCCGATGCCAATGCCGATGCCGATGCCGACGCCGACGCCGCAGCATCTGTCGCGTTGGGCGCAGACTTGTTGGGCATCAAGGGCAGTCCCGTACCCAGCAGACGGGCGTCTGGGTGCCAGACGCGCCATGATCTCTTGACTCCCAGGGACATTGCATGATTGGTCTTCGTGCGAGCAGCCCAATACTTTCGTCTCTACCTCGAGGTAATGATTAATTGCCCATAGTCTCGAGCCATGAGCTCAGCGATAACGATAAGATCGATCCTGAATCACATGACATCCATCCTTGGTACCACGTACTTTTTGAATGACCGCGTTCACAATTCATTACCCTGCATCATACCCTTCACGTCGCTCCAGTATTCCAGCCTGCGCACTTGCTCGTCGGCGTGCTTCACAGCCGCCTCAAGAGACGCTACGCGCGCCTGGACCCTCCCTGACCCATCTTCGTCCTGCTGCCGGCGAGCTTGGCCATGCACCTCGGTCAATCGCGACAGCAGTACCCTGCGCGAAGCCTGGAAGACAAACAGCGCCATCATCTCATACATGCGATGCTGTAGCCCCGCGAGGTCGTCGCGAGCATGCTCCAAATAGCTGTCCACCAATTCAATCCTCTCCCTGTCAATGGCCGAGGCCCGGAGCCTAGCCATGAGTTCTTCTACCGTCTCGATGAGCTCACATCCCTCCTTTTCTGACGCGTTGCTCGGCTGGCTTGGGACCAGGCTGACCCGGCTGCCGCGTTTGCTACTACCGCCTGTCCTGGTCAGACTTTGTGCCCGTCCGGAATCGGACGAAGGTCGGACGGAGAAGTAATCCGGATTGAGCGTGTAGTCATCCCCGGGACCTCGTCCGTCTGGCGCTTCAACCCTCTTGACACGCTTCCGTATCCAAGCTCGGCGCCTCACGAAGGAATTCCACCACGTGGGGCCGTGCCACGAGAATTTCTTGAGGAACATGAAGGAGTACTCCCATCCGCCGCCGTCGCAGCCGTCGTCGTGATTGACCTTCCATTCTGGCCATGCCCACACCCAGCTGGGGTCAGGAACCTGCGCGGTCACGATGTCCGTAGGGCTCGCCTTGTGCGCCGCGTTCGTCCATGGCGGCGGATCGAGGTTGCCCAGCGCCTGGGCAGCGAACAGGGGTAGTCCGCACAGGAACAAACCCCGTTGGTTTTCGTATAGAATGTCCATGGCACTCTCGGTCGTCTTTTTCTTGTTTGGCTTTCCGGCATTCGACGTCTCGGCAACCGGCTGTGGGGTAGGCTCTGTGGATCCGGGACCGCTCGGGTGTCAGCTTCCGCTCTGCTCCTCGGCGTTGCACATGTCCGCCTTTCACTAACGTTCGACATGCACCAAGGGCCCGGGCGCCTGCGCTTCACCATTGCCGCCATCGTCATCCCTGTCGAGGTCATCGACAAGATCAATCTCATGGTCGAAGTCGCCGTCTTGTGGCGGTGGCACCCGGCGCGAGGATCGAGACGCCCTCTTCACTCTGCGCATTGCGGTCGAAACTGGCCTAGGAGAAGCTGCGCATGGCGAATACGGTCCTGAACGAATGAGAGCGGGAGGAAGACAAGTGAAAAGAACGTGTGGTTCTTTGGCGCGACACCTCGAGGGTGCACCTCACACGCGACGAGCCAGGGCCGAGTCACTCCTGGCTTCCGTTTGCCTTGATGGTCGGTCCCATAGGCCGGTGGGCAGCGAGCAGAGATTGCAGGGGCAGCCATTTATCGCATATGATGTCATAGCTTGAAGTCTATGTACTACTAAGGTAGGTACGAAGCACCTAACCTATCCAGTAGCCCTTGCCGCTGCCCCGCATACGTCATGGGCAGGGAGGCAGACAATGTAGGTGGGTATGTAAGTACAATCCAGTCCGGTGTCCAGTCCAGCCGCCTTGGCACACGCAAAGCAAGATCCCGACAGGCAACGCACGTACCGTGAACCGCATCTCCATCCCATCCGTCACCATGTCCAAGTCCCGCGCCCCTTTGGCCCTCGGTGCCGCTGCCCTCGGCAGTGTTGGCTACTACCTCTACCAAGCCGGCGGCCAGCCCAAGGTCGCCGAGAAGAAGTTCGAGAGTCGGTCTCTCCGCGGGATCGGTGCCCTCACAATCGGCTGGCACTGACTGTCCCGATTGTAGGCGATGTCCACAAGGCTGCCGCCTCAATGAAGAGCGAGTTGCCCGGGCGCACGCCCGGCGCCGAGAAGCAAGCCAAGGACATCGGTCAGAATGTCGGCGCAAAGATCGACGCGACAGTAAGCCGATCCCCTTCATCAGCCCCCTCTTGAGGCAGTGGCTCACATGGTGCCATGCAGTATGCCGCGGCCGACAGGAAAATCTCCCAGGCGAAGAGCCAGACCGAGGCGTATGCCAAGGAGGCCAAGGCCGAGGCCATCAAGAAGGTGGACGAGTTCGACCGCAAGGTGGAGGACTCAGCGGCAAAGGCAAAGAGCAGCGTCTCCAGCTGGTTCGGTGGAAAGTAACCAATGTCTACAGTTGCCCGCTGTCACCATAGGAGAGTCATCGATATCCTCTAAAATTCGTGTGCCACGTCACGCAATCGTACCATTCTACCAGTCTTCAGCGCGCAAGGCTCTTTCTATGTGGTCGTTGTCATGCATCAGGCTTCCGAAGTAACGCCCTACGTGCCCAGGATCGATCAGCCAACGCGGGAAAAAAAAAGAAAAAAAGGAGGCTCATGAATCATAGCAACACATCTCAAAGACCAATCCGCCTAGCCAACCCAACGTCGCGCGCTCCTGAACATCCTCACCCAAGGCCCCATGTCACCCCACGCATCGACCAGGTGCGGCGGTGCATGGCTCCCCACGTCGGCCAAGATGGTACGCTCCGGATGTGGCATCATGGCTAGCACGCGGCCGTCCTTGCTGGACACGGCCGCCACGCCGCCCGGACTGCCGTTGGGGTTGTAGGGATACTGCTCCGTCGGTGCCAGCCTGTTGTCGACATACCGCAGCGGCACGCAGCCCAGCTCGCCTAGGGCCCGCAGCGCATCCGGCGACGAGAACTCGGCCCGGCCCTCACCGTGGGAGACGACGATGGGCAAGGCCGACCCGTCCATTCCATGCAGGAACACGGACGGACTGGCACGGTTGTCCTCGACCCGGACCATGCTGAAACGGGCCTCGAACTGCTGGCTTACGTTGTCGACGAAAGTCGGCCAGTGCTCCGTGCCGGGAATAAGCTCCTTGAGCCGCGACAGCATCTGGCAGCCGTTGCAGACGCCCAGGGCGAACGTGTCGGGGCGATTGAAGAAGCGCGCCAGCTCTTGCCGCGCCTTCTCGTGCAGCAGAATTGACTTGGCCCAGCCCTGGCCTGCGCCAAGAACGTCACCGTAGCTGAAGCCGCCTGGTGCAACCAATCCGACGAAGTCGGTCAGCGTGCGGCCTGAGAGCAGGTCAGTCATATGTACGTCGACGGCATCGAACCCAGCAACGCAAAAGGCGAAGGCCATCTCGGCTGCTCCATTGATGCCCTGTTCCCGCAGCACGGCCACCCGGGGCGGCTTGGTGAACAAGCCCGGGATCAAGCCTGAGATCGAGGCTTTCAAGGGGAGTATCTTGTCGTTGGGCTTGAAAGTCAGATGGTAGGAGAGGCCGGGGTCTTCCGCGTCCACGATGGTCGCGTACTCGGACTCGGCACACACAGGATTGTCCCGCAGCCGCTGCATCTCGTACGATGTCTTGGTCCACCACTGCTGCATCTCGCTGCGGTCTAGGACAGCAAACGTCGGGCCCGATCCAAACCGTATGGTCAACGTCTGTTTGCCAGTCGGCTGCACCTTGCCAAACTTCTTGATCAGGCCCGTCGGCGGGCCGCACGTCGCGAAGCACCTCTTGAAATTGGTCTCATCCGATGCACGGATCTGGAACACAGCGCCGAGCTCCTCGTTGAACAGGGCCTCGGTCATGTCGCCCAAATCACCTGATGTGGACAGGGAGTCCATCATCACATCGACGCCACAACGACCAGCAAACATCATTTCGGCAATTGTCGTGATCAAGCCGCCGTCGGAACGGTCGTGGTAGGCAAGTACCACACCGGTCTCGTGCAGCTGTGCCAATGCATCAAAGTAGTCACGGAGCATGAGCACGTCTCGGACGTCTGGGGTTTCGTGGCCGAAGGCGTGCCCAAGAGACTGGGCTAGAGCCGAACCACCCATTGCACTGTGGCCCCGAGCCAGGTCGACAAACATGAGAATGGTCTCGCCCACATCCTCCTCGCGCCGCAGCTGCGGTGTCCACGTGCGTCGTACGTCTTCCACGGTCGTAAAGGCTGAGATGACGACCGAGACGGGAGCCACAACGCTTTTCTCCGCGTCGCCTTCCTTCCAAGAAGCCTTCATGGACATCGAGTCCTTGCCGACCGGTATGCTGATTTCTAATTGAGGACACAGCTCCATGCCGATGGCTTGCACGGCCTCGTAGAGTGCGGCGCCCTCGCCGGCTTCGTTGACAGCCGCCATCCAGTTGGCTGACAGCTTGACGCGTCGCAAGTCACCGCGCAGCATCCCTGGCATGATATCAGCTGCCCCCAGATTAAGCAGACTCTCGGCCACCGCCATCCGAGCTGATGCGGCCGGGCTGAAGAGCGCCAAAGTGGGCTTCTCGCCCATGGCCATGGCTTCGCCGGTCCTTGTCCCGTCCATGCTGAATGATGTCGCCGTGACGCCGACGTCAGCAACCGGCGTCTGCCACGGCCCGACCATCTGATCTCGCACCGTCAAGCCACCGACGGTTCGATCCGCTATCGTGATCAAGAACGACTTGGACCCAACAGCGGGCATCCAAAAGACACGCCGAACAGCTTTCTTGAACAGGTCCGTGTCGCTGAGGTGGGCCCCGAAGGCGTCTTTCAGGTAAGACGCCGTTTTGAACTTCTCCAGTTGACAGATCTTCGAGGTCACAGTGCGGTCCAGTCTCCGGCCCGCTGGGAAGAGAACCTCCATGGGCAGGTCTATGGGCCGAGGGTACTGCTTCGACTCCCGGTCGGTGACCACGATCTTGTTTGCGATGGCGTCGGCGTCTTTCGCGAGGACGGTGCCAACGTCTGAGAACCCGCATCGTTCCCTGCGGCAGATACTGGCAAAACGGTTGATTCCCTCCTCGTTGACGAGCAGAACGTATCGTTCCTGCGCCTCGTTGCACCAGATCTGGAGTGGACTCATGGTCTTGTCGGCGCTATCTACTTGACGGAGCTCAAACTTGCCGCCAAAACCAGCATCCTTGACGAGCTCGGGCAAAGCGTTCGATAGACCCCCAGCACCGACATCGTGAATCATGGCAATCGGGTTCTGCTCCCCCAGAGCAATACAAGCATTGATTACCATCTGAGCTCGCCGCTGCATTTCCGGGTTGCCTCTGCTGGGCGGTTAGCTCTCTGTGGACGTCCTGGACAAAGCCCGCGGTCCAGGTGGGAAACAGGGTGTACAAACCGCTGCACACTGTCAAAGTCGAGCTCGGCACTTCCTTGACCTTCGCCGGCGGAGTTGCTAGAGGCCGCACCGCCACCAAGTCCTACCAACATGGCCGGGCCGCCGAGAACAATAACATGGGCGCCTTCACGGACATCTGTCCGACGCTTCAGAGCATGTTGCGGTCGCACGGTGCCCACGCCTCCAGCAATCATGATGGGTTTGTGGTACCCGCGCCATCGCCTCTCGCTCTCGGCTGTGAGCAGGGTGCGGAAACAGCCGACGATACAGGCACGGCCGAACTCATTGTTGTAGCGTGCACTGCCGATCGGCGCGTCTAACATGATGTCGAGACTGCTGGAATAATGACCTGGACGACCAATGTCACGTTCCCATGGGGCAAGGTGCCCAGGTATTAGCAGGTCTGATACCCAAAAACCACATAGACCAGCCTTGGGCATCGACCCGCGACCCACGGAACCCTCGTCACGAATTTCGCCCTGTATCATCATCAGCCATACTGTCCCCTAGCCTTGTCAGCCATGGCGCCGTGGACTGGGAGCTCGCTCACCCCTGAGCCGGTGGCTGCACCGGGAAACGGCGCTATGGCGGTGGGATGGTTATGCGTCTCGACCTTGGCCACGAGATGCACCGTCTCCTTGGTCAGCTTCCAGGAGCCTGTCGAGTAGTCGGGTGCCCAGAAACCGGCGTTCGGTCCTTCCAACACCGCCGCATTATCGCTGTACGCTGATATAGTGTAGAAGGGACTACTCTTGTGCGAGTTTCTGATCATGTCGAACAGTGTCGCGGGCTTTTCCAGCCCATCTATAGTCCAGTTTGCGTTGAACTGCTCTATCAGCCATACATGATTAGTATCCGGCGTCAGTCTGGTCAGGGAGGATCGTGAGGGCGCCACTCGAGACGGCGGCTCGAGACAGGCCCTCGCAGATGGAGGAGGCATATACATACTGTGCCGGCAGTGCTCCGAGTTGACCTGAGCAAACATGAACAACTCAATGTCCTTGGGCGGCCTTGGGCCAAGCTGAGTGAACTTTTCCACGAGGTACGCTATCTCGGATTGATCCATCGCCAAGCCATGCTTGCGATTGTACTCCTGGAGATGCTGCACTGGATCTACCCCAGCCATGAAGATGTCGACGACTTCCAGCGAAGCCGGCTCCCCACCCGCAAACATGGCTTTCATGTTGGGCGCCTCCAGAGTCAGGGTCTCCGTCATGCGATCATGCAGAACATCTCGAAACGAGGCCTTGCGTAGGTCCCCATCGTAGGGCTGTTCAAACTCGAGAGTGATCCAGCGGCCGCGTTCCACCCGTTGGATCTGCTGCCGGAATCCGCACACATGAGCGATGCTCGTGGCTTTGGTGCTCCAAGGCGAGTTGTACCGCGGCGTCACGCGGCACGTCTGAGAATGCCCAGCGTGCTCCGCCGGGACACCGGAGACGCTATAACTGGCTGCGTGGCCTCTGGATGTGGGGAGCAACTGCTCGAGCCTCGACTGAGCGGTTGCCCGGCTTCCTTGGACATGTGCGTAGTATACCCAAACACCAGAGACGGCGCTGACTTGGACGCGCGCTGACTGATTGATGCGGCTTCTCAACTTCTGTGCTTCCGCCTGGGTGAAGCACGATTCGCCAGTGAGGGTCAAGTACTCCATGTTGAAGGCGGAGAGAAAAAGCCGGTCCGAAGACTGGCCGAGACCTCGGAGGCGTGATCTGGAAGTTCGCACCAGTGTTCGGTCAGCAGGAAACGCGATGCAAGCAAGCGCGACGCGGGGTTATTGCTCGGCCGCGGGGCAAAGATTGCTTGGCCTTTGGTATTTGGGGGAGGTGATGCCGCGGGGTTGAAAATTTTCGAGAGTGATATACCCACCCGTGGGTGCCAAGAGTGATCAGTGATCAAGGGTGGGTGGTCAGCCACACCACCTACCGTGTAGTTCCGTGTCGAACAAAGACGACATCACGTGCATTCATCTACCACGTGGGTGTATGGCATCAAAAAAAGAAGGGGAAACCCCCATGGCTACTCGAATAGCACAGTGTCGTCGGCGCATAGTGAAGCTGGTACACAGTAAATGCCCTACCTTGTCACTCTAAAGAGGCCGCCACCAGTTTCAATGTCTCCTCAACCGGTTTACCTGCATTCTTCGGGTCCTTGGCTATGGGCTGCCATGCCTCGCCGTGGCGCGGGTCGTTGAGCACGCATTTGGAAACCAGCTCTCGGCGCTTTTCCTCCGTTCCGTGCTGCAGCAGGAACTTGTAGTACCAAGCCCAGCTATCGCCCATGTCGGTGTCGAGGAGCAGTGCTTTTTCGAACCAGTTCTGCGCCTTGTCGAGCCTGCGCTCACTCCACAAGATGCGGGCGGCTGTCACGAGGAGCACCGGCTCGCTTTCCACCTTCTTGATCGCCTCGGTGAGCAGGGGCTTCCGCTGCGTGCGCTGCTCGAGATGCATGATCCGCTCCGACCACAGGAGACCGCTCTTGGGCATCGTCTGCATGGCCGTTGCCATGACCGTCTTGGCCTGATTGAGATTGCCAGCCCGTCGCTCCACCCGCACCAGCTCGCACCAAAGCTCTGGAGACTTGGGCACGGCTTGCCGCGCGCGGTCGAGGACGCTGCGAGCTTTGACCACGTTGCCCCCGCGTTCCTCGAGGCGCGAGTACAAGAGCCAGAGGGGTACCGATGACGGTACAGCCTTCACCGCTGCACCATAGGTGTTCCGCGCTTCGTTCACCATGCCCATCGCATCGAAAATTTGGCCTTTCATCATCCAAAGCTTGGCCGAGCCGGGGAACAGCTGCAAAGCGCCCTGTACAAGATCCAGGGCCCCTTCGCTGTCGCCGCACTGACGCTCGAAATTCACGCTCCTCATCCATACTCGATCGGTGGGCGCGTTCTGTCGCGCCGTTTTCAGGAGATCCCGCGCTTGCTCTGTGAAACCGTTGTCCGCCTCTAGCTTCACGGCAGCAAGCCAGATGTCTTCGTTATCCGGGTTCTGCTTGAAGGCTCGTGCTAACACACGGCGGGCCTCGTTGATATCTGCCGCCTTCTCCTTGGCCAACATTAACCAGAAAACTTCGACGTGCGGGCAAGCTTCGACGGCTTTCTCGAGTACCCGCCACAGGTTATCCTTGGTGCCGTGATTTCGTTCCAGGTCAATGGCCGCAAGGTACAGCGTCTTGCTATTAACGAATACCCGCAATGCGTAGGCAAAAATCGCGCGTGCCGTGGCGAACATACCGCGGCTCGCACTTGCTTTGGCCTCTTCCATCCAAATCTCCTTTCGGTCGTCGTCTTCGTCCAGGCCCCAGCCAAGCGTCTCCTCGATGATGCTATTGCCTGTCTTGAGTGCCCCCTCCGTCTCGCATTTTTCGGCCTCAGCGATCCAGACCTCGCGTTTGGGCATTGCATTCCGTCTGACGAGAAATCCAACGCCACTCTTCATCACCTTTCCGGTCTTCTCCCCTAGTTGTTCCTCGAGACGCGTAGCGGCGATCCAAAGCTCGTGGGATGTCGGCAGTTTCTTCACTGCTTTGTTGAGAACCTTACGGGCATTGGCGGGCGTCTCCAGGCGGGCGAGGGCAAGCCAGAGGTCGAGCGACGCCGGGATCAGCTCAGTAGCTTTGGCCAAGAGCAAGCGTGCATCATCCGGATCTTCCTCTAACTTGACTGCCTCCTTCCACAGCGCTTCTGATTCCTGATTGTTATCGAGCGCCCGTCTGATAACCTTCTTCTTCGACCTTGGGTCATTTTCGAGCTTCATCGCCTCCACCCACAGCTTCACCGAATGGGGATTATTCTTTAGAGCTTCTGACACGATGATCTTGGCATTGTGTATGCTGTTGAGATGGATGTTCTCAAGCCATATGTCCTCACTCTTTGGACAGTGCTTGCATCCCTGGGCGATCAAATTGCGAGCAGCGACAGGTTTACCGGCGTGCGTCTCCAAGCGCGCTGCCGCGATCCAGCTCGAAGCCTGTTTTGGATTCGAGTCGATAGCAGACTTCAGCATCTTTCTGAACTGTTCAAGGTCCCCTATACTCTGCTCGGCGGCTTGATTACTGCTCAAAGACGTGAGATAGCCCCTGGGGTCGATGCTAGATGCGCTCCCGCCCATTACACTGATCTGGGAGGCCTGCTCGAGCCGAGACTTCAGTACCTTGTCGCGAGCCGCGCCGATCTTGGCGAAGTCGGTCACGGTGCCGTCGTGCCCGTTGGCAGTGGCAGTACCGTCGTCGGCAACAGTCGTGCCAAACTCCCCGACCCCTGCAGCAAGAACACTATCAGGGACCGCGTAGAAGCGCTGCAGACGCTCGTTTCTTGCCCGCTTGGCTCTGCCTGTCATGTCCTTGGCGTCTGGTAGATTCGCCCACTCTTCATCCGTGACACTCGAGAGCGCGCGTTTCAGCCCGGCAAACTGTTGCTGGATCTTGGGGTTTTTGCGCTCGTATTCCTCGCGTTCGGCTTGCTCGCGGACTTCCCGTTGCCGTTGGCGGCGCTTTGCCATCTTTTCGTCGATTTCCTGCCATATCTGATCTGCCTCTTCGTCGTCCTTCGTATAGATGCCGCCGGCAAACAAGGCGACCTCGTTGTCCGGATCCTGATAGCGAGTCTCGTCGTCTTCTTTGTCGTCGTCTTTCGCGTCGGAGAGGCCGAGCTGTGCCGAGCGCTTTGCGACGGCCGCCTTGATCTGCTCGTCGGATGGACCTTCACGCGCTGGCCCCAAGTCGGAGCGCGTCGTAAACCCAGTCGCGCCACGGCCTAGACCGGCCACGTAATTTTCGGGGGCAGGCTGGCCCAAGAAATCGCGTCGGCTTGCCATGATGCTTTTCGGGCTCAAGATCCTTTGGTCTCGTGGTTGACGACGGCGTCTGGGGGTTGGTTGTCTGTCATACCGAGCGTTCTCTATGGGGTGTATGCTTATGTAATGCGATGGGCTGCCGAAGTTTTTCTGTACAGATATATACTCGACGAAGTCGAGGTACTACCACCTCGGCATCCAATGCGTACAAGAGGAGCAGGAGGTCGCGGATCTGTCACTCATAACTCGTCCACATCGGGTTACAATATATAGCGCCACGGTCATGCTTCTGCGAGAATAACTTTTGTCTACTTGTGTGCGCCATCACACTTTGCCGCCCAAGCTCTGGCAAAACGAGCACAAAGCTCGTTCATCAGAGCAGCATCGCCTCCTGGTCTAATATCCCATAAAGATGTTCAATCTCTCTTGCGACGTTTCTCAGCTCGTCCGCAACCTGGCCTGTCACCAAGGCGTACGCGTACAGCAGCGCATAGTCGCGCTCCTCGACCGTCTCCGGAATAGAAGGGGCAGATATCGCGCCATCGCCTTGGCTAGTCTGCTCATTGCCGGCTTCCTGTTGCTGCTTCCGGAACCTGAAGACCTTGCCAAGGAGGTCGTCCCTAAGACCCGAGACCGAAGGCAGGGCGTCCGTGAGCGGGTACTCCAGCATGATGGACGACGCCAGGACTTGGAAGACGTGGCAGATACGGTCGCACAGGACCTGACGCTCGTGTGCCGTGTACAGCAGCAGTGTCCTCTCACCCTCCGTCAGGCTTCCCTTGCGCTGCGTGACTAGGCTCATGGCGTAGAATGCGTCAAGAATGCGCTTCGTGCAGCCCATGATGCGGCCACATTGCTGGGACGGGAAGGGTCCGCGAAGCTCGAATTCATGCGTTGCCGAGCTCCGCAAAGACTCGAGTCGATCAGCGTACTTCTGAAGAGCCGCCTGCTCGCCCGACTTGAGGTAGGAACGGGTGCAGTCGCTGCGCAGCAGTATCGCCAACGGCCCTCGCTTCCAAATCAGCCCTATTTGTAGGTACAAGGCGCTCAAGCCCTGGTTAAACTTTTTGCGTGCCGAGATGGGCCAGATTAGACGGCAAACGACGAGACCCCAGAGGATACCCGCCGTCACGGCGATGGCGCGGTGTGTTACGATCTCGAATATCAGAGGATGTCCTCCTCCCTCGTCGTCGGCAGAATCGTCCACACGTTGTGACAGGCTGTAGGCGTACAGCGTCGACACATTGTAAGCCAGCAGCGTGATGCGGCCCATCGGCGCCCGCCCCCGTGCCACGATCATCCAGAAGCTCCAAAAGGCCACAACCCATCCGAGAAGGATGAGTCCCGCGGCATTGCCGGCGGAGACGTTCCAGTTGACATATGCCGCGCCTGCTCCAACCAAGGTTCCGATGAAACGTTCCCACCCAGTTGTGTTCGATGCACCAACTGTCATGGAGCACACGATCATGAAGGAAAGAAGGCCCCATTCGCCTCTCCAGTGTTGATAAGTGTCCCTTGTCGCCGGAATGAAAGCAAACATGGCCCAAAGTGCAGCACCTATGCCGACTTTCAGCCCGAATCGTACTGCGGCGAAGGAGGTGAGCTTTATATCTCGAGCTGCAGATCTCGAAGACACTTACCGTCGTCTTTTGCCAGCTTCCGCAGCAACTGCAAGAGTCGCTGAGAAAATCTGGCTACCATCCGGTTAGCCGTGGGCGTTGCCTCCCAGTTGAACGTGTCTCTCCTCTTGAGGATAGGCTCCGGGATATTCGGCATCGCCGTCTTCTTGATGGGCTTGATTAGGCTCTCTCGTTCTTCTACATTGTACGGTAGCGCAGAGGTCAGATATGAGCGGTCGCTTCGAGATCTCCACCACTGTAGCCAGCGCCAGGTCCTCGTACGGTGGTCGCCCTCATGTTTAAGGTCGTCCAGGATGCCCAGATATTTTTGCATCTCCTCGCCAAATGTCTGGAGACTGAAGCTGAAGTGACCACAGGCCGCTGCCACTTCTTCAAAGTCGCCCTGCAGCTTTTCCGACCGCGCACCACGCAGTTGGAGACGCTTGTATAGTTTTTCAAGTGCGTCTGCCCTCGCGGCGTTGAAGAGAAACAAAGCCTCGGTGAGACTGTGGCGGAAATTGTCATTGACGGTGACCTTGAAGTCGGGAGACGAGCCGAAAGGCTGTTCACCCAGGACTTCGGACAATGTATAAGCCAGTGATTTCATGGATGGCCCCAGCAGGGAGATGAAGAAGTCGAAAATATCAGACGCATTTCTGAGCTGAACGGTCTGAACTGGTCTGGTAGCTTTGCTATCATTGTTTCCGTCGCTTCTGTCCTGGCCAGCGCTCTTCCCCGACACCTCTTCGATTGCCGACAGGGCCGTCACTCCCGTTTTGTCATTTGTAGACAACGCCGAGGGGTCGCGACTGAGCGTGGAAGACCAGCCAGCATCGCTGACGGGCTTGGCTGGCTCACTTGGGCTCAGAGCGTGCGACTCCTCGAGCAG
This sequence comes from Phyllachora maydis, assembly GCA_029339225.1. Classification (NCBI taxonomy): domain Eukaryota; kingdom Fungi; phylum Ascomycota; class Sordariomycetes; order Phyllachorales; family Phyllachoraceae; genus Phyllachora; species Phyllachora maydis. The sequence goes on from JAQQPM010000003.1 coordinate 6,630,671, forward strand.
CGTAAACTGCGTCGTAGCAGCGCTTCGCAGTCCTCCGATTGACTGGGCGAGTGTCTCGATCGACTTCACTACAGCCCTGTCCAGCTGGTAAAGGTTTTCGTCCCCCCAAAAGTAGCGCTCGAACTTGGACTCCCGGAGATTCCTGGCCAGCTGCGGATGCAGTGTTGAATAGGACGACGAGGCGGCTATGAACTCCTCGGAGCTCAAGGAACCGGGCGACCCGTCAAGAAATGAGATGGTGATCTGGGCGAGCATGTCGCCCAGGCAGCCAGAAGCCTTTCCCATCGAGATTCGCAGCAGTGAGACGGCCGAGACCCTCCAAACAAGCAGGTTGACTGTGGTCGTGGTAGCGATAGCAAAAACCAGCATCTGGAAAATCTGGAAGATCTTCTGATTGGAAAACACATGAGTGACAACAGCGGCCTCCTTGGTCACGACACCTATGATGGCCAAGGAAGCGAGAGTACTCCCGACGTTGACCAACGGATTGTTCATGCTCGACTTGATCCAGCCCAAGAAGCCGAAGCCGCCGCCGATGAAGATGACCAGGACCAGAGTGTGGGCGAGAGCGACCAATCCGAGCACGCCGCCGAATAGCACTGACGTGCACATGGACAGGATGGAAACCGACTGGGCGTAGGCCACGGCAACGATGGCAATCAGCACGGCTTCGATCATGGAGCCGGCAGAGCGGGCAGGGTGAAAGTACACCGTTATTGTTGCGACAACATGTTTGCCGTCAGGTGTGCCCAGGATGGCCGAGAGGGGAGCCCAAAAGGTCCACAAGCTCGCCAAAGTGTAGGCAAGGGTGCACTTGAGCACACCGCGCCCTGGCGGCGAGACTAGCCACTTCGCAAGGAACAGCACCCAGCCCAGGAGGATCTGCTTGACGGTGTCTGCTTTCCCCGGCCATGTGCTCGGGGAGAAAAGGGCGAAATCGGACGTTGCGTCGTCGGGGCCGTCTGTCTGTCGTGCGGTGTGCGCGGCCGGATGCGCGCGCAAGGTGAAGTTACGCCGCGAGCGCTCGCCAGTCGACGGGATGATGAAGGTGCCATTGCGCAGTTTCTGAACAAGACTCGCAGACGCGTCAGCGACGAGCGGCGAGAGACGGGCGGCGAACCGGCGAACCGGCAAGTCAAGCAGTGGGTCACACTTGACTCACATTTCTGTGCCATGGCCGGCGCGGCGGCCATGGGCTCGACGACGGGGTTTGTTGGGAGCTCATGTCGGGCAGAGCAGGCGTCGCCGATGAGACAGAATAAACGCCCAGATCATAGCTGCAGATGGACGTTGCCAGTTCAAGACTGCGCTGGGGCCGCCGTGCCGTAAAAGTTGGACATGTTGCGATTGTGGCCTGGCCGGCCTCTGGCTGACGGAGTCATGGTGCTCGATTTGCGTGCGTGATGCATGACATGTCGCCATGTGGGACCATACTGGACGGCTAAAATAAATGCTGCACCGACGACAGGCTAGAACTCTTCGTACCTGCCTAGCATCAGGTGATCTCAGCAACATGCAAGCCGCCCGGACCTTGACCTCGAGGATGGGTCTGCGCAAAACGCCCGTCTTTGCCCCTTTACGGCAAGACAAGACCACATCCCCAGACTTTCCTCGCTTACAAGGCGTGGTGTTCGACGTAGATGGCACTCTTTGGTAGGTACATCTATGCCTCGATCCTGTGGGCGGTGCATCGTGGAGGCAGATCCAGATCATTGACGCGTTTCTAGCGAGCCGCAGAACTACATGTTTGGCCAGATGAGAGACGTGCTGGGCATCACCAAGAGCCAGGACATTCTCGAGCACATATACGGCCTTCCCACTGCCGAAGAGCAGCAGCAGGCCATGGAGTCCGTCCGCGGCATTGAGCGCACCGCCATGGCAAGCCAGGTCGCACAGCCTGGTCTGGTGTCACTCATGCAATACCTGCAGACGCGTGGTGTCCGCAAGGCTATCTGCACACGTAACTTCCAGGCGCCGGTGGATCACTTGCTGGGTAAATTTCTCGCAGGCCACATCTTCGACCCCATCATCACACGAGAGTTCCGCCCCCCTAAGCCGGACCCAGCGGGCATTCTTCACATCGCCAAGAGTTGGGGCTTAGTGAGGCAGGGGGAGGGCGGACCGGGTACCTCGCTGGGCGGCGAGGAAAGTCGCCCCCAGGACACGGGCGGTGTCCGCGCAACGGACCCAGGCGAGGTGGTCGCCGATGCGAGTGGCCTGATCATGGTGGGAGATAGCATCGACGACATGGAGGCGGGCTTCAGGGCCGGTGCCGCCACAGTCCTCCTCGTGAACGATGCCAATCGCCATCTTTCAGACTCACCCATGACCGATCTCGTCATCTCTCGGCTAGACGAACTGGTCAGCATTCTAGAGAACGGCTTCCGAGGGCGTACAAGATTGGAGGCGGATGAGCCGCAGATAAAGCAGACATAAAAGAAAATGAAAACCATGGCTAGAACCCAAGGATCGGGGGCTTTGTATTTCCAGTACTTGCATCTCGCTATCGCGCCACTCAAATCCTGGTAGCAAGGCATGCAAATACTGAGACGGCCAGTCATTGAAAACTAGGAACTAGATGGCCACAAAGGAAAAGCTGGCAACAAAATCCTCCGGTGTATCGGCATTCGTGATACGCTTAGAAAAGCGCAATCCTCTTCCATCTCCGCATGAGTCTTGCTCCTTTACCGCGCAATGTGGATTGCCTAGAAGTCGAACGGTCTGTTCTGCGGCGGCCCAAACGTCGCCTGTCGACGGTTCTCCCTCTTCCACGCATAATCCAAAGAAGGCTCTTTTTGAGGCGGAGGCGGCGGAATGGGTCCCTTCGGAGCCGGTCGTACGGGAAGTGTGAAAATGCCCCCCCGGTTGGGGTTTGGCAGACCGTTGAGCACCGAGCCTCCGGTTTCTGCAAAGGCAGGCTGCCCAGGCTGAGAGACGGCATCGAACGTTGTCATTTGTGGCCCCAGTCCCGGATGTACAACCGATCCACCTGCGCGGCCAATGCTGCCTGGCCCTGCTCCGTTCCGTATCGGGGACCGACTTGACACGCTGCCGTGTTGGTCACGAGGTGACACCATAGCTCCCAAGATGGGAATCTCACCTGATGTTGGGGTCTGCAGAGCACCATCCGTCTGCGTGGGGAAGATGGGCGAGTCGTTGGCGCGCAAGAGTTCTTGTGTTGCCGGTGATAACTGCGGTGCAAGATGAGATTTCCGGTTGTCGCGGTCCATCAAGCCGCAAGCCCACTCTCTGAGGTCGACAGGGGTTCGCTTGGCTGCTTGTACAAAAGCATCTCTCTCCTGTCGTTGCCTCTGTCAGTTGGCCAGATTCCGAAATGGGCCATCAACATTGTCCTTCTCGACTTACAAACAGCTCGTGAGGGGTTGGTCTTTCATCGGGATTCTTGAAGAGACACTTCTCGATCATCTCTTCCAAGATCGGGGGGAACGCATCACTCTTGGGAAGCTTCGGGGCTGGTTCGTGTACGATTTGTTGTAGAAGGTCCAGAATGCCCGCGGGAGCACTCTCGGCATCCGACAACTGTTCGCTCGCAGCAAAGGGGAACTTGCCGATAGCCAATTCCATGATACTGAGACCGAAACTCCAGACGTCGGACTTGACGGTGTACTTTTCACCCTGAATCCTCTCTGGCGCCATGTACGTCGAGGTACCCACGAAGGTGTCCGCGATCGAGTTGATGAGCTCCCCGGATACACCAAAATCGCACAGCTTGATGGAACCTCTCGAGTTGACCAAGATGTTGGAGGGCTTGATATCCCGGTGCATGATATGATGCTTGGCGTAAAGATAAGTCAGGCCGCCCAGCGTTGCCTCCGCGATCTTACCCAAAACATCCACGCGAACTGGCCCAAACTGGCGGGACACCCTGTCCAAGGACCTGCAAAACAAGGCAAGTTAGTAGCATTATCGCACCTGCGGTCATGGAACATCTCACCCCACATCCATGTACTCCATGCACATAATCACGTCATTGTTTGCGTTCAAGAACGCCCCGTAGAAGGTGACAATGTAATCGGAATGGCAACCGTGCATGATCTGCAGTTCGCGGACGATTCGTTTGCGCATTTCTCGTTTGGCTTCGACGTGGATGATCTATTTCCGTGTCAAAAACTTATGGGTGTCCTGCGCTTTGCTGCGGTGGTGGTCCTGTTCCATCCATACCTTTCGAGCCATGACAGTATTTGTCGGTTTGTGCTTGACCTTGCTGACCGTACCGCCGTTTCCAGCACCTAGATCCTTGATAATCTCTAGGTCATCTGGACGGAGGTCCAAGTTGAATTCGATGCCGATTTCCAATTGCGCCGGATCATTGTCACCTCTGCCGCCTGGGCCAGGCCCCAAGCCGGCGTTTTCGGCCGTAGGAGGCGGCTTCGGAGCAGCGGGTGTCAACGCAAGTCCCTTGACATTTTTGCGCCTCATCGAACGCGGAGCGAACGGCTCTGCCATGGTGAACAGTGTGCTGGGATTTCGCCAATGATATGTTGACAAGCAGGCCACGTCGGGTGGCCTACGGCGCCTGATAGCCTTCCTGATAGCCTTCCTGCCCGGGGTGGGAAATTCCTTTCGAAGACAGTACTCTGCATGCAACCAAGCCAGAGGGTATATTCGTCAAGTATGTGTCGCCGAGTCGTCTCCCCGTCAAAGCAAATACTGGTGACGGCGGGCGAGTCGATCGACAGGCGACGTCTGCGCAAGAGCGCGCGGTGCGAGGCGGCGTCGGGCACGGATGCAGTAGGATGCAGCAAATGTTGCCGCGCCCAAGTACCGCTTCTGTTTCTGAATGGTCAGGTCAATTGGCAATGCCCGCTTGTGAGGGACAAAATGGAAGACGAGTGTTTTAGGCAGAGAGGTTCGCAAGTGCAAGTGCAATTGCAGTGATGCATCAAACAAAGGGGCTCTAGAGCGGGACAGGCTGGATCGCGGGGCAACGTACGGAGTACGTACCCCAGAAATGCCTGAAGGGCTCACATGTGTGGGGTCGTGAAATTGCGAGAAGGCTATAGGTACTTCATGCCAGGGCAGATCCTGGACTATTACTTAGCTAAGCAGGTCTCCAGCGCATATCGGCCGGCCGCCCTGCCGCCAAACGAGCGCGTAGCCAGCAATCAGAGCATGGCCAAACCTGCCTCATTGGCTCCCAATACCGCATTTTGACACCAGCCTAGCTTGCTCCAGATGACCTCGGCACTGCAAGGGCGCAAAAAAGTTCATGAGCGGATCTGGAACGGCGCGGCATGATCCCGTCACTCGCTGCCCAATATAAACAAATCTAGCACCAGAAATTGTCGAAGCTTTTTTTGACAGGGCTTTCGATAGGCTTCGCTGAAGCAGACCTTCGCGTTGAGTACCTGCAATTTCCTCGCTGAGGTCCACTGGCCACCGCAACGATGAGCAACGATCTTCGAAACCTGATCGATGGCGAAGCGGAGCTGGACGAGGAAGACGATGAGTCTTTCGATGAGAGTGCTCCGCAGTCGCGCCGCAAAGATGGCGACAATCGATTGGATGACTCGAGCGAGGAGGAGGAAGACGATGACGATGAAGAGGAAGCTAGGAAGGTTCGTACTTTTTCTCCATTGCGCATTCAACTCTGCAATGCCGCATCTAACGTCGCACTATGACAGATCCGCGAAGGATTCATTGTCGACGAAGAGGAAGATGAAGAGGACGAGGATGCCAACGACAGGGAGCAGCGCGCCAAGCCCAAGAAACGTCGTCGCGAACGTGAGGAAGACGAACAACTGGATGAGGAAGATTTAGATCTCATCGGAGAGGCGATGCCCGACTGGGAGCGCAAGGCCCAGCAGCCTCAGGTATGTGCATTCCGAGCTTCATCTTGCCCGACTCTAGGTACTGAACTCTACTTGCTGAACTCTACGTGCTGACCCACGATGAAGAAGAAATTCAAGCGGCTGAAGCAGGGTCATCGAGATGAGGAGCGCCACACTGAACGCCGAGGCCTTGCGTCGGAAATCTTCTCTGACGAGGACGACGAAGTTGACGAGGACAGACCATACGGAAGACCCGATCGCCGTGCGCCGGCCGACGAGTTTGAGGGCTTCATTGAAGATGACTACTCAGAAGATGACGAAGAACGCTTGAAACGTCAAGCGGACATGGAGGTTGCTCGACCGAGAGACAAAGTGTCGTTTCTTGACACTACTGGCTTAGACAAGGATGCGCTGGACGACATGGAGGCTATTTTTGGATCTGGAGAATATGACTGGGCGCTCCAGAAGGAGGAAGAGGACGAGGATCGCGAGCGTGATGATCAAAACATCGAGCTCAAGGATGTCTTCGAACCATCGCAGCTTAAGGAAAAGCTTCTAACTGACGAGGACAACGAGATACGGGTGACTGACGAGCCGGAGCGCTTCCAGCTAGATCGGAAACCTTTCAAAGACCTCAACGTGGGCCCTGATCAGTTCAAGGAAGAGATCCGCTATATCACAGGTCTCCTCTGGCCCAAGAAACGTCTACCGCAAGACCTGCATAGTCCTTTCCAGAAGGCAATTCAAAAAGTCCTCGAATTCTTCGTCGTTGACGGTTTCGAGGTGCCATATGTCTTCCAAGTTCGAAGGGATTATCTCATCCATCCCAGACGAAGTCGGAGTGGCAGTAACTCGACGCCGGAAGTCGAGAAACTCCTCAACCAGGACGATCTTTGGCGCATTCTGGAGCTGGATTTGAAATTCCGATCTCTTCTTCAAAAGAGGAATGCGCTCGAGAGGACATTCGATAACCTGAAAGGTGTGTCAGGAGTACAGGACGACGTCTTGGAGACCATGATCCCCCAGGCAGTCACCATGGAAGAAGTTCAGGATCTCCAGGATTACCTGAATTTTCGATATTCGGCAGAATTGCGAGATGTTCAAGCTGCTGCAAACTCCACTGGGAGAGAATTGAGAAGGCCAGGCGCCAAGTCCGCGGTGTTCGAGCGCATCCGACAGAGCAAGGTCTACGACTTTGTCCGCAGCATTGGCATGACACCGGACCGCCTTGCCAAGAACGCTCTGCGTGAAGGCAAAAAGGAGACGTCGGAAGACGCTGCGAAGCGACCAATGGAGCTTGCCGACTGTCTCACCAGCCCGGACTTTGCTACGGGAGATTTCGTTCTCAGTGCGGCCCGTCAGATGTATGCTGAGGAATTGTTTCACAGTCCGCGGATGAGGAAGCATTTCCGGATACATTTTTACGGTGCGGGCGTAGTAAGCTGTCGTCGCACGGAAAAGGGTCTCCGAAGAATTGATGAGTTACATCCGTACTATGAGATCAAGTATCTCATCAACCAGACCATCGTTGATTTGGCGGACCGCCCAGAAGTATTTCTCAAGATGATGAAGGCAGAGGAAGAGGGCCTCGTGGAAATTCAAGTCTCTCTCGAGCAGGAACGCGAGTTCAAACGACAGCTGTTTGGCGAGTTCGCCTCGGACAACTTTAGCGAACTCGCAGATGCGTGGAACGAGGAGCGCCGGAACATTCTGGACGTGGCGTTCGCCAGGTTGGAGAAGGTAATCAGCAAAGGCGTCAAGGATTCACTGCGTACCGCATGCCAGGAAGAACTGCTGCAGGCTTGCCGACAGGAATACATGAACCGTTTGGACCAGCAACCCAAGGTTCCAGACGGCCTGCCGCCTGGCACCACGCCACGGGTCCTCGCACTATCGAATGGCGGTTCTGAGCTGCATCGCGCGCCGGTACACTGGGCCTGGGTCGAAGAGGAGGGCCGAGTCCTCGACAACGGCGCCTTTACCAATCTTGCTCGTGACGAGAGCCAGCGAGAAGCCTTCGTGGAACTTGTCCGAGCGAAACGGCCGGACCTGATTGCCATCTCTGGGTGGTCTGCCGATACGCATCGTCTGGTCCGCGAGGTTGAGACTCTGATCAACGAAAAAGGCCTGATGGGCCCCGACTATGAGGATGAGAAGACAAGCGAGTTCCGTAGTGACTTGCTCACGGTCGTGATCGTCAACGACGAGGTGGCGCGGCTGTACAAAGACAGCGCGCGGGGCATCAAAGATTACCCAAATCTCAGCGCTTTAACCCGCTACTGCGTCGCTCTGGTCAAGTACTTGCAGAATCCACTCAAGGAATACGCGGCGCTCGGAAAGGATGTCGTCTCGCTGTCGATCCATCCATATCAGCAATATCTGCCCCAGGACAAGCTTCTACGACATCTGGAGACTGCTATGGTGGACGTGGTTAACTTGGTTGGTGTCGATATCAACGAGGCCATGGGGAATCCCTACACCGCAAATCTTCTCCCCTATATCTCTGGGCTGGGGCCTCGCAAGGCGACGCTACTCGTCAAGGGCATCAATGCCAACGGCGGGAGCGTGAATTCTCGCGACGAGCTCGTAGGAGATCCTTCAAGGCACAAGCTGCCCGTGCTTGGGCCTTTGGTATGGAACAATGCGGCCAGTTTCTTGTACGTCGAGTATGACAACACGAACCCCGAGTCGGACCCTCTCGACAACACGCGAATTCATCCCGAGGACTACGATCTCGCGAGAAAAGTTGCAGCCGATGCCCTCGGTCTAGACGAGGAGGATGTGAAGGCCGAGGTGGACGAGAACGGCGTCAGTGCTGTTGTCCGCAAGTTATTCAAGGACGACGAGCAGGACAAGGTAAACGAGTTGGTCTTGGAAGAGTACGCCGAACAGCTGGAAACGCAGTTCTCACAACGCAAGAGAGCTACGCTGGAGACGATTCGCGCCGAACTGACTGGACCTTTCGAAGAGATTCGAAAGAAGTACAGGATGCTAGACTCGGAGCAGATCTTCACACTATTCACAGGCGAGACCAGGGACACATTGTCCGAGGGCATGATTGTACCCATCAATGTGCGCGTTGTCAAGGAAGATTTTGCCGTCATCAAGTTGGACTGTGGCATCGAAGGGCGGATTGAGGCGCACGACGTTTCTTATCGCCAGTCACTGAAGGACATGCTGTCCGTCGGTCAGATTGCTAGAGCCAAGCTTGTTGAGCTCAATCGGCGAGACTTCGCGGCCAAGTTGACAATGCGGGAGGAGGACCTACGCAAACCATACCGGCCCAATAGGGTCCACAGTCATAAGCACTGGGACTTCCGGCTCGAAGAGGACGACAGGGAGGAACTGCGCGAAAAGGACAAAACGACGGGTCGGGCACAGCGAGTGATCAACCACCCACTCTTCAAGCCTTTTAACAGTACGCAGGCGGAGGAATACCTTGGTGGCCAAGCGCCGGGAGAGGCTGTAATTCGGCCGTCGTCCAAGGGCAACGACCACCTTGCCGTCACGTGGAAGGTGACCGACGGGGTTTATCAGCACATCGACGTGCTCGAGCTGCAGAAGGAAAACGAATTCTCGGTGGGCAAGAAGCTTTGCGTGGGTGGCATGAGCAGCAAGTATGTCTACACCGACTTGGACGACCTGATTGTCAACCATGTCAAGAAGCTGGCGCAGAAGGTGGATGAGATGACGCGGCACGAGAAGTTCCAAAAGGGCTCCCGTGCAGAGCTCGGTAAGTCTGCGGATACATGGCCTGACTGACGTTGACGACGTGGCTAACGACGGCGGAAACAGAGAAATGGCTCACGACGTACATGGACGCGAATCCAACACGAGCCTCGTACGCTTTCTGCGTCGACACGAAGCACCCTGGCTACTTCACGCTCTGCTTCAAGGAGAGCCGGCAGTCCAAGGTCTTCGCCTGGCCTGTCCGTGTGCTGCCGGGTGGGTACGAATTGATGAAACTACAGTACGGCGAGATGGTGACGCTCTGCAACGGCTTCAAAATGCAGTACCAAAGCCAGAAGCAGAAAATGCAGCAAGCCGGTCCGAGGCATTAGATAGCGCACGGCCCGATGCTGCCGACGATTTGCACTCATGGGACGGTACGGCGGCGGCATGGGAGTACGAAGTACAACATGTACATAGGGACTTGCTGGAGACCAGACCGCCACGGCAACCTCCAGATATCGCGGTTGTACCACCTAGCACACCACACCTGCGCAATGTGCAAGCTTTTCGCCAAGATGCCGGAAGCGTTGCATGCTCCAGCGATCGAGTTCCATGCCGGGATTCACCGCTCCTAGACTTCGTAGCCGTGGTTGACACATTCCAAAGCCGTTCCAGCAATTCGACACTTGTGGCCATCGTCTCCGTCGTCCCGGAGTTCCCCACATATCTGGCGCAGGGAGCTCTGCCCACTGCTCAGCCTCGGGGTCCGAAACAAAAAAGGACGCCGGCCATGTGTGCTTATTATTAGCAACCCGACGCCGCGCCCGTGGACTTGCCCGTGTGGCAGTCTCCTCCACAACGGAAACTCGTCGCCCGTTCGCGCCGCGCCCGTGTTGCGACATTGACCGAGCGCAGGCATCGCGGTCGCAATGGCAAACATTGAGCAGTTGGAGATACACAGCAAGGTAAGCGCGACACCGACCCCAGCAGCGCGTCGGCCCGGACCGCAACTCACAGCTATCGTCATTGCGCCGAGTCGCTGACTGACCTCACTGCCAAAACCAAAACAGTCCTACATCGTGCGATGGGTCAAGGTGGATGAGGGCAACACGATCTCGTGGAGCGTGCAGCCACACAAGAAATCAATGTACCGCGCCTCGCCACTCACGGTCTTCCTTTCTTGTCTCTTGTTCTGTCCAAGCACAAGCACAGAGGCGAGCACAATCAGTCGCTGACGCCCAGTGGTGCCACCCAGAAACTTCGGCATCGTCAAGCATCCAGGCACCGGGGCCACGACCCTTGCAACGCAGTCCGCAGAAGACGGCATCGCGGACGCGCAAGTCGACGCCGCCCTCGGCGATGGGAAACCGGCGCGTTCCATGAAGAAGGACGCCAGCACGGCGCAGGAACAGCTGGCCAGGAAGGGCTTCATCCTGATGAAATGGTGCGGCAAGTGCGAGGCGGACAAGGTGTCGGTTGGCGTCTACGATGTGCACCAAGATGGCATGTTTGGCCTCGTTTTCGACAACACCTTTTCCAAGCAGACATCCAAGACCGCAACCTTTGTCCTGCTGACGTATCCCACCGGCGTGCCACCGCAGTACGCCAGTCATCTGCCGAAGTCGCAGGCAGGCCCACACGCCAGCGTGAGCAAGACAAGTCTGGCCAAGCAGAGCAGCCCCCGACTGGACGCATTTGCCTCGGAATCCGCCGACAGCCTCCATAGCCACCCTGCCGCCGCCAGCGCCACCGCCGCCGCCACCGGCCCACGGTCTGTTGCCGTTCACGGTGAAGGCGGCACTTCCTCGTCCTACCACGTTGGGAATCTGCTCAAGAGGAGGCGCAAGAAAGGTCAAGGCTACGCGCGTCGATTCTTCTCCTTGGATTACACAACATGCACCTTGTCTTACTTTCACAATCGCCATTCCTCCGCCCTGCGCGGTGCCACACCGCTCAGCTTGGCTGCCATTGCCGCGGACGAACGGCGACGGGAAATAAGCATCGATTCCGGAGCCGAAGTCTGGCATCTCAAGGCGTCCAACGCGAGAGAATTTTTCGAGTGGGCACGCGCGTTGCAACGGGCGAGCAGGATTGCCCGTGGTCGGGAACATGTGCCGGCGGAGGCGGTCTCAGCGGTAGAACGTGGCGTCCCACAACGACCGGCTTTGCGTGCTGCGGCTGCCCAGCTGGACGATCAACGAGATTGGCAGCACATGGAGTCGCTTGTCAGCAGGATCGTGGGTACACGGGATGCCTTGCGCCGCCTAGTCAAAGACTTGGCCACACGCAAGTACGCCAGCGCCCAGGGAAACCTCTCGCCCGGGGCACCTGGTGCTGAAGACGCGGACGGCTACTTTACGCAGCATCCCGAGAGAAGACTCTTTTGGAGGCGCAAGTCCACCGCAAGCCCACTCACCACGCAGGCCTTCCAGCCCACATTGTCGTCAGCATTAGCCGTTGCTTCGTCCAGCTCAGTCACGAGCTCTAACGTGAATGGCCACCAAAAGGTCAAAGAGGCGGATTTGGAAGAGACCATCTATGACCACTGCGCTGCGATACTGGGCGACCTGGACTCGGCCGTCGCGGAATTCTCAAATCTGCTAGCCGCTAAGAAACGCAGCCGCCTGTCCCTGACACTCACGGTACCACCGCGCTCGAGTTTGGAATCAACCTCGACAACAGAGGAATTTTTCGACGCGGAAGCTGGCGAAGCCGAAAACAGGTCACGTGTTCTGATGATTGATGACCACAGCGAAGAGGAGACGCCAGCATCGGAAGTCGAGGAAGTCGCCGTTGGTGATTCGTCGTCCGTCTCATCCGCCGAAGATGGCGACGAGTTTGAGCTTCCAGCGGATGGTGCCAAGGCCCTGTTCCCACCTCGGCCCAAGTCCTTGGCTCCTCTTCCCATCACGCATAGCGTGGTGCGTCGCAAAACCATACCACCTCCGGTGGCCCAACCGCCAAGCCTGATCGCGTTTGTTCGCAAGAATGTCGGCAAGGATCTCAGTACGATCAGCATGCCCGTCTCGGCGAACGAGCCCACGTCTCTGCTGCAGCGGATGGCGGAGCAACTGGAGTACGCGCAGCTGCTCAACGCAGCGGCGAAGCAGAACGAAGCCAAAGTTCGGCTGTGTTACGTGGCGGCATTTGCCATCTCCCAGTTCAGCAGCGGACGGGCCAAGGAGCGCGCGACGCGCAAGCCTTTCAATCCGCTGCTGGGCGAGACGTTCGAGCTCGTCCGCACAGAGTCGGAAGTGCCGGGCGGGCTGCGACTGCTGGTTGAGAAGATTTCCCACCGGCCCGTACGGCTGGCCATGCAGGCTGACGCGGCCGCGTGGTCCTTGGCGCAGAGCCCCGCGCCGACGCAGAAGTTCTGGGGCAAGTCGGCCGAGCTGACGACCGAGGGGCGGGTACGCGTGGCGCTCCGCCTGCCGGACGGCTCCGACGAGCTGTACAGCTGGAACGTCGCCACCGTGTTCCTGCGTAACGTTGTCATAGGAGAAAAGTACGTCGAGCCCGTCGGAACCATGCATGTCACCAACGACTCGACCGGGGCCAAAGCAACCATCGAGTTTCGATCCAAGGGCATGTTTGGCGGCCGCGGCGAGGAGGTGCATGTGGAGTGTGTCGAACCTGACGGCACGCCGGCCGGTGTCTCGTTGGCCGGCGCGTGGACCAGCTGTCTCAAGATGCTCCCGGCGGGCGAGGAGATCTGGCGCATCGGCCAGCTTGTGGACAACGCCGCCTGTACCTACGGTTTGACCACCTTCGCCGCCTCTCTCAACGAGATCACGTCGCTCGAACAGGGGCAGTTGCCCCTCACTGATTGCCGCTTACGCCCCGACCAGCGGCTGGTCGAGGCAGGGAAGCTGGAGGAGGCGGAGGCGTGGAAAGTGAAGCTGGAAGAGGGACAGCGGCGGAGACGGCGGGCGATGGACGAAGCAGGCGAGGAGCATCGCGTGCGGTGGTTTGTCAAGGTGGCTACTGCGCAGGACGGCGACGAAGTATGGCGTTTGAAAGGCGGGAAAGAGGGATACTGGGAAGAGCGGGCCAAGGGATCATGGAAAGGGGTACCCGTGATCTTCGCCGTCTAAGCTTTGTTGTGCTTTCGCTGGATAATTTGTCCTTTTTTTTTTGGCTTGGACCGCTTGCATTGTATGCGCCTGGCGGGTCGTTGTTGTCATGGGGAGCCTCCTTTTTGTCCTGCGTGGTAGGCACAACAGTACACTACATGTACAATGGGTCGGTGATCCTTAGTGCAGGTCCCAAGGTTGCCTGCACCGTCTTCAAGTCTCCTGGTCCATCGCGCGCTCCCCAGCCTATCAATTCTTCTGTCTTGACTCGGCTTGTAGACGCTCAAGGAGTCGCCCTCGGAGAAAGTCGCTCAACCCTAGGCTGCCCGAGCATCTATGAGTCAGTTCAGGTTGGATGGGACAAAGTGCATGCAAGCACGACCTGGATGCGCACTCACATTCCCTCGTTGGTGAGAATCCGATACGTGCCACTGGGCTGAAGGCTCCCCACGATATTGCCTTGGCCGTCCACCTCCACGCTACCCAGGATGTCCTCAGGCCTAACAGACCGTCAGCTGATCGAGGTCGAGCCGGTGCGCGGGCCAGAGTCGCCGGACATCCGCCAACGCGCACCCCGGCGCAACGTACCACGCGATCCGACCGAAGTCCGGTGGATTTCGCAGATCGCTCAGATGTACCCAGCCGCCGATCCCCGCGCCACCCGCGCCACCCTGGTCGCTCGCGCCGCCGGCCCCGGTGTGGCTGAGGGTCCGCCGCGCGCCGAAGACGGCGCCGCCCGGCGACGCCAACGCCTTGGCATGGCTCTGCAGACCTGCGTCGTCTTTGGCGTGCTGCGCGAGGACGTCGTAGAGAATGCGCAAGAAGCGCGGGTTCTCCTGGAAGCTGGCGGGCGTCGGCGGGAGGCGGGAGGTTGTGCCGACGGCGAGGTCGGGGTTCGGCGGGGAGGCGTCCAGATAGGTCAGGAGGTGCCGCGTCGGCGGGTCGGCGCAGCGGAAGACTCTCTGCTTCTCGGGCCGGGCTTTGGGTCAGGTGATGGGCGGAGACGGCCAAGATGTAGGGAGGGTTGGGTGGGCGGATGGGCTGGTGACGACGTGCGATAGACAGGTACTGACGATGTGGGGATTGTTGGCGAGCGTGGAAATGGCGCGGCCAGGTTTGCGCGGACGGCAGAGTCGCATTCGTGAGGCCAGCATTGTGCAAGATTGGCGGCTGGTCCGTGTACGGCCAAGTCGAAGTCCTCTCTGCAAGTTCTTCGCGACTACACTTCGTATTTCTCCGTAGTTCGGTCCGCCCGCCGGTCCGAGTCGCCGCGAGTGGAGCAATGAACACGGCCCCACACTCTTCCCGCCCCGCACCATAGCGCGTAACGCGATCGCGCTTCCTGGTGACGTGTTTTGCCGAACGACACGCGCTGCGCCCGATCGACCACCACCTCCTTGCCAAGAGAAGGCACGATCGTCAAGGCCGATATCGCGAATACGATGATCGTTCCGAGTCCACGAAAGAATGGCACCAGAGCCACACCGTCCGGGAGCCCTGACAAGCAAGACAGAAGGGCGAGGCACGAGACGACCGTGGCGCCCGACTTCGCCGCCAAGACAGCGGCTGCACCGACGGGGACCGGGGCCGGTAAACCGTCGTCCTCGTCCGCTTTTTCGACATCGTCTCATCCTCTGAAGCCATTCAACGTCACTACAACGGCTGTCCTACCGATTATCCTACCACCCGCCACCCTGCGTCCGCTCGCATTCCGGACATTTACAAAGAAGCACGGCCTGACGCTTACGTCCCCAGCTCTCCAAGAGCTTGCGTCCTTCATAGGCAGACATTGTGGCTCGGCATGGCGGGAGCGAGGGCTTGCGGAGAAGGTGCTGGAAGAGGCTGCCCGGAGCTGGAAGAACCGGAACGGCGGTGTCATTGTCGACGGCAGCAGCATTGAGCTGAAAGACATCTTGAGGACAATAGAGGGGAGCATGAGCGGTGGGTCAATCATGTCCGGCGGTCTCGGCCTCAGCCGGCAGAACAGTTTGATACTGGACCCGGCACAGAATACTAGCCATGCACATACCCTCCTTGGATTGAGGCCCGCGGATGCCCTCAGACGGGAGGACAGCCAGTCAAGCATGGGTCTGTCGAGCTTGGCTGTCGGAGAAGACCCAGAAGGTGGAGATGACGGGCCTGCCCTCGACGTTCGGAGCTGGATCCGGGTTGTCGGCGCCTTTGAGCAACCTCGCCTGGTCTATCATGTGGAGAAGAAGCATTTCGAGACGTAAGTCAGCCCCAGAGATCCCTTCAAGTCCGGGAACGACCCTGACTTCAAGAGCAGAGATCCTGCAACCCCCTCCCTTTTCCCCGCTGCCTCGCGCAAAACCAATGTCTTCCGGAATCGGTTCAACGTGATCCACCAGCGGCTCCTGCGCAACGAGACGTTTCAAAGATCAGCAGTCGTTGACGCCAGGGCTGTCCCTTCTCTGAAGCGGTCCTCATACGCAGCACAGCCAAGTCACAAAATCACGCCAATCGCCAACCTATTGGGCCGTCATGGTAGCCATCACATGCTGCTTGGCATGCTCCTCATCCTTCCAACCGGTAATCTGGCAATCAGTGATCTTACTGCCTCAATAGCCCTAGATGTCCAGCAGGCGGTTGCGATCCCGGAAGATTCTGCTTGGTTCACCCCCGGCATGATCGTTTTGGTGGACGGCGTGTATGAGGAAGAGGAGGAGTCTGTGGGCAGAGGACTCGGCGGTCATGGCGGTGTGGGCGGCACCATTGGCGGGCGCTTCCAAGCCTTCTTCATGGGCCAGCCGCCATGCGAGAAGCGGCGAACTACGCTTGGGGTCAGCGACGCGGATGGGGGGCGGGACCATGCCATCGGTGGCGGCTTCGGCTGGATCGATTTTTTGGGCGTGGGCAGTGAGCGCGCAGTCGGCTCTCGCATGCGCAGACTCGAAGAGCGTCTTCTCCGCCGACCGGCTACTGCCGAGGCAGATTCGCCGCATCGGGGTCGTGTTGTCGTTCTGGGCGAGCTGAACCTGGACGAGCCCACTAGTTTACAGGCACTCGGGAAGATCCTGGGCTTGTACACTGCCGAGCCGGAGGGCGCGGAGCCTCTTGCGTTCATATTGACGGGCAACTTCACATCCGACGCTGCCATGGCCCGCGGTGCCGCGGGCGGCAGTATCGAGTACAAGGAGTATTTCGACGCTCTCGCGTCGGTACTTTCGGAATATCCGGCATTGCTGACGTCGGCAACGTTCGTCTTTGTTCCCGGCGACAACGACGGCTGGGAGTCAGCATTTGGGGGGGGTGCTGCGGTGCCGTTACCCAGAAAACCTGTGCCCGAGCTCTTCACATCCCGAGTCAGGCGTACCTTTGCCACAGCCAACGCAGAGGCCGGTCTTGCACCGGGCGAAGGTCGAGGTGGCGTTGCTATCTGGACGACCAACCCAAGTCGGCTCAGTATTTTTGGCCCGCAGCACGAGATCGTGCTCTTCCGGGACGATATGTCAGCCAGGCTCAGACGCACGGCGGTGCGCCTCAATACCAATGTCAGATCGGTGAATGTCGAGGAGTCGAGTACTACCATGGATCTGGACCCTGACTCTCCACCCTCGTTCGACAACAGCCTCAATGGCGCCGCCTCTGCCGCACAGGAAGGCAAGGTGTCGCACGACGTTCGTACCGCCCGGAAGCTGGTCAAAACAGTGCTTGACCAGGGCTATCTTGCTCCCTTCCGGCAACAGATCCGCCCCGTGCACTGGGACTTCGCGAGCGCGCTGCATCTTTACCCTCTTCCGACCGTGGTCATCTTGGTCGACACGGGCGCCCCTGCGTTCTGTATCACATACGAGGGCTGTCATGCCATGAACCCAGGACGCTTCTTGGCGAAGGGCCGAAAGGGCGTTGCGAGGTGGATCGAATACGATATTGGGAAGACCGGACGCGTGAGGGAGTGTCTGTTCTAGACCGTGGACTTATAGCAGGGAAATCTATCTCCCCGGCTGAGCCCTACGAGGCGTTCGTCGTCGCCGAAACGTCCAAAACGTGCTCCAAATTGAACCGTTGCAGCGCTAAGAACTCCGATGATGGCGCCGGCGAGCCCCGCAAGGCCTGAGTTATTCACGTGGAGCGAGTGCCACGTTCAGCATCGCAACTCCCTACTCCCAGGCAGTATTGCGGCTGGTCCCGGGATAGGTTCGCCTCGCTTGCCACGACACTCCCGGTCACGCGGGCCGCCACTGTCAGGGTCGACTCCTAGAGCGCCGAGCCACGAAATCTGTGTCCGCTTTCCTGCGCCAGCTTCTCTTCCCGCCTCGTCCCTCCGATATGCACTTACGAATGGATGCCCAAGGACCTGATCCTGTTGTGGCTAGGTGCTTGCAGCCGAAGGCGCCGTTGGAGCCTAAACACAGACTACGCGTCTTTGCCGCTCCCGTAGCAGACTTGCCTCCGACTAGCGCCTAGGTGTGCTGCCATGCGACACTTGGCTTCGCTCTCGGGGTGAAGCTCGGCTACTAAAACGGTCTCGATCTACGACCAGCGTAAGACCTGACCGACCGCGTTCGGATCTGGAGAAGATGCAAGGAATCTGAGCCAAGCAGCAACCCCAATAGGAACGAGATGACATCGACACGCCGTGGTCCTTTCGCGGACAGGTCAAGAGGCACTGGTTCTTGGCAGCCTTGAGTTGAGCGAAGGCGGGCCAAGGAGATCCTACGCTCGCGGATCTGCGACGAGGAATGGGCCGAAGGAGACAGTGATTCGATGCATGGTCATGGACTCGGTATCATAAAAAGCTGGCACCACCCATGGACGGGGAAGTTGTCTCCTGGCCTTGCTTGTGTACACGCCGCACATCTCCCATATTCCTGTGGCAAATTCCCGACATTTCTCTTACTCTCTTCCACCTTGATCACATCTCTCTCCTCTTGACTCTTTTTTCCCGCCTTGGGCGTTTCCGCTCCGCCTCCTTCTGCCACCTGAAGCCCGTCTTACCCGGAAGGGCCCCGAGCCATGCGTTCTTCCGCCGTCCTCCCGCTTGGGATACTGTCTCTCCCATCCCTGGTCCAGGCTGCCACGGTCACGTATAATTGGAATGTGACGTGGGTATCAGCCAACCCCGATGGCCTCGCCGCGAGACCTGTGGTGGGCATCAATGGGCAGTGGCCATGTCCCAAGATGGAGGCTAGCACAGGCGACACCATCATCGTCAACCTCAACAACCAGCTGGGCAATCAGACCACGGGCTTGCACTTCCACGGCATCGATCACGTCGAGTCGGTAGAGATGGACGGTCCCAGTGGCGTGACGCAGTGCCCGGTACCGCCAGAGTCCTCCATCCAGTACCAGTTCATCGTACGTCCTCACCCCTCGACAGTGTTGGAAAGTCCTGTCTAACAGTGCACATAGGCTGACAAGCCCGGAACATACTGGTGTATGTGCTTTCCATCTCCTTCTCAAACGATACACTGACCAGTTGCCCGTAGACCACTCTCACACCGGGGGCCAGTATGTGGATGGCCTCCGCGGTCCTTTTATCGTTCACGATCCGGTAGACCCATACCAAGGCAAATACGACGAGGAGGTCATCCTTACCGTCTCGGACTGGTACGTCAAGTCTGCACTGTGCAGGTGCCGGCAGTGTGGCGCCCCAGACACAGGTGCCGGTCGACTGATGCGCGCTTGTATCTGCAGGTATCACACCCAGCAAGTCTATCTAGCCCGGACCATGCTCGCGTCTAGCAACACCAACTCCCGGCCACCTCTCCCTGACAGCTCGATTGTCAATGAAGGCCAGCCGCGCAATATCGACTTTGTCAAGGGCAAGACTTATCGCATCCGCGTCATCAGCTTCTCCGCTCTCGCCTCTCACATGATCCATTTCGACTCGCACACGATGCAGGTCATCATGACCGATGCTTCATACATTCAGCAGTCACAGGCCTCTCAAATCCGCATCGCGCCTGCCCAGCGTTACGATATCCTCCTCTCTTGCACTGACCTTGATTATCGAAACTATCCCTACCTGGTTTCCATGGATGTCAACCGTGATTACACCAACAACTCCGTCACGAACTCCTGGTCGGCCAATGTCACGGGTTACCTGATGATGAACACGTCTGAGCCGGCCACTGCTGTCGACGTTGTGCAAAAATGGACGCCAGTGGACGACTTAACTTTCCCTCCATACGACCAGCAGGCCGTCTTCGCATCTCCGACCCAGAACATCGTGCTCAACTTCGAGTTCTGCTGGTTCGACAACACGCCACGCGCCTGCTTCAACGGACAGCCCAACATCCCGCAGAAGGTGCCGGCTCTGTACAGCGCGGCGACGACGAACGATTCCAACAGCAACCCGGCCATCTACGGCAACGTCAACCCCTTTGTCGTCAACTACGGCGACGTGGTGCAGATCGTGGTCAATAACCGCGACGGGGCGATCCATCCGTTCCACCTGCACGGGCACCAGTTCCAGGTGCTGGACCGTCCGAAAAGCGACACGGGTGATTGGCAGGGCCACAACAACACGTTCGCGGCCACGCCGGTGCGCAAGGACACGGTGACGGTCAACGCGAACTCGTACGCGGTGCTGCGGTATCAGGCGAACAACCCGGGCGTCTTCCTCTTCCATTGCCACGTCGAGTGGCACGTCGACATGGGCCTGACGGCCACCATCATCGAGGCGCCCGACCACCTCCGCGGCATGACGTTCCCCGATGACCATATCCAGAACTGCAAGCTGCAGGACATCCCGTACCAGGGTAACGCTGGCGGCAACACGCAGGATTTTACCGACACCAGCAACTTCAACACCGCCTATCCTTCTGTGTATGCGGGAGCCATGTACACCGATTAGACCGCTTCCAGCCCCAACCTACCGGCCCGTCGCGCCCGGGGGTAGTTGTCACGGATCGGGATCGTCACGGCAGCAGTTGAAGCTTCTTTTTACCGTTACTGAGCGTTTTGCGGAATGATTCGAGGCGGTAGAGGTAGTTAGTTACCATGGATTTTTTGGCGAGATTGTTTTTTTTTTGGTGGAACCGGGTCCTTTTCTTCTCATCTGTTTATTCGCTGTGTATCTGTACTAGATGTAGAATGCCAACGGCATGGTCGACCGGTCACGTAGTCAAAGCCTTATACCTCATCAGCTGGAGCTAGTATGAACGAGGGCTTGGATTGAAAAGCTTCTACTTCGCATGCGCCCCGGAATTCTTCATCGTGTCCATGCATGTGCATGAATCCGGCGACTTTGGGCGCCGGAAGTTGATCACCGACAGTTGTGCGCCGTGTCGCTGCGGTGGCATTGGTAGCATCACAACAAGTTACACATACGAGAAGGCATAATCCCGTGTGTGTGACTTCGTGGCGGTAGGGCTATGGGAAGCCCCGCGTGGATCCAGACACGTACGTCAGCCAAGCAGTACTATCTAGGTACTACTACGCTTCCATAACCTATTTGGTGTTAGTCCATCCGTTACCCAGGAGTCGATCACGATTTCTTATAAAAAAGCAAGTGCGTGCGAGAATGCTGGTACAGGTTCCGTCCTCATACTGGCTTGCTACCTCTACGCCATGTCGGTCAGCTACCTCGTTAATGAGTAATCCGGACTGTTCGCCGTGCCGCTAGCTGTGCTCGTCGCCGGCTCGTCGATTCGTAAGTTACTCGGCACTCGGGGTTACGTTTTCATGTCGTATAGTAGTAGACAGTACCTAGTTGTAGGTAGTACGCTTCAGACCGATGTATTACCAGGGCAAGTAAGGCGAGTGGGAGAGAGAGAGAGAGAAAGAGTATAATGACTGGAACTACGCATTGCCAACCTACCAGGGACCCTATTCCCAAGGCAGACGCACGATGATCACAAATGGATACAACACTCTTCGAAGTTCGAACCGCACATTGGCAACCATCTCGGGAGATCCTACACCAAATACAGACGACGATGTGGCTTCGATCCAATCTGTAAAACAACTCGAACGGGCGGGATGACTTTGAAACTAGGTTCGGCATGGAGGTGGTCCAGACAAAGGGGGCCTACCTATACTACCTCTAGGCGGAAAATCCCGTGATCTATAACAAGGAGATCACGGCTGTTTGGCCGCGGGGCCCGTGCGGTGGCGTAAATCGTCACCCCGTTTGACTGGCTGGCTTATTCTTGTGGCTGACAGCTACAGCCACGGGCCCGAGATGTGAGGAGAGGCATGAGACATGCCCATGTTGACAAAAGCTTCCTCAAAGCGTATCAAGTTGTGTCAAGCACGAATATGGGAAAGAGTTGCGCAAGAAACGGTGGCGCAAGTTGGTTGGGCGGACTACTTGAACCGCTGTCAGACGGAGGAGACAGTCTGCCTGGTAGTCTGCCTCGTTGCACCATCGACCCATCGAACCGACTGGCAATCTCGTCGCAGCAAAGGCATCGGTGATGACAGGATAAAACCGTCGTCAGATCAGCCGCGTCGCTTTGTGTCACGTCCGTTTTTGTCAGATGGGGGAGATTGGACATGCTCGGCCAGCCAGAGAGAGAGAGAGAGAGAGAGGGAGATGCGGGGACCGGCTGGTCACGCAGAGTCGGGGAATGCGTCGGTGCACGTTCTTCCTGTCCGGACGTCCGATGCTGCTATTCTGCCGCGGCGGTGCCGGCCCAGCGGTTGCCGAGGACGACGGCCGACAGCATGGCGGAAAAGCAGGCGGACCGTCCTCTTCCCTTTCCACACAAGCCAGAAGGCAGAGGGCGGCGGGTGAGGGATGGGCAAGAGGTGACCGTGATGTGGAACCGGGATTCAGTCCAGTGCCGAGACGGGTCGGCGCGAAGTGCATGGACAGAGTGCTATTTTTGTCTGGACATGGCGGGTTTCCTTGGCTCGTCCCGCGGCTGGGGATGCGGGCATGGCGGCCTCGCTGACAGCACACCTGCAGGCAGGGGCTTTGCTGTATTACAGTTGGGTCCGAACGGGTCCGAATGCAATAGTGTTGGGCTCCGTCCCGCCGGGGCAGGAGTGGGCGCACGGCCGGATCACGGGCTGGCGACTCGAGGATTTGCGCGAGCTGCACCAGACGGCGGCTAGACGAGGTAGAAGGGGGTGGGCCAGGGGGTGGGCGAGTGGGCGAGTTGACGAGACACAGACCCGCATTCATGGTAGTGCACGCGATCAACGCCACCGATTTCGCCCGTTTCCTTGTCTAGTACCCAGGATGCCTGCCTCTTGCCACTTGCCCAGCCCGCAGGATTTTGTGGTTGTTCTGGAACGACAAAGACAGCGGAAATAGGATGGGAAGAGAGGGCGGCGTCGACGGGCGGCGTCAACGGGCAGCGTCAACGGGCAGCTCTTCAGCATACCTATTGCGCGGCCGCCACTGCCGTCAGCGCGGCAGACGCCAGAGGCAGCGCCACAACGGTGCAGAAATGCCGGGCACTGCAGTGTGGTGTCGGGATGTGGGTCGCCGCCGGCTGGAAGACCCGGCTGTTCCCTCGAAGGCGGCGCACGCAGACCCGGCGAACGCGGCGAACGGGACCCGGGCGAAGGCAGAGCGAGGCTATTCTGGGTCAGAGAAGCCGTTGCTCGCAGACGCCGACGCGGACGCATGCGGTGGGATGCAAGCACGATGCTGTTGATATTGGTCAGCCCACCCAGGCTCTAGAGGAACGCAGCGTGTCGCCTGCCCCTGGCCGGTCAGAAACTCTATCGGGCGGAAGCAGGCCAAGACTGGCAGAAGTAGGCGCCGGCGCCGGCCTCGAACGGCTCGGTTCATCCGTATTCGCACACGCCGACTCGACATCTCAGATGGTGCAGTAACCCTTGCCGCCCTTGCCCTGTGGTGTCCGCCCTGGGGGATCCGATGCGGCGTCTGAAGACTGAAAAAAAGCTGCTGCCTTTCCGCGCATGGTGTCAAGGTCAAATGGGGTTAAACCATGAGAAAGACGGTGGAATGCTGCAAGGGAGCAAGGTACATAGCTAAGGTAGGTTAGGTTGTACATGGGTAGACAGTCCCCGCAATCTCGCACTTGAAAGGGAATTGCTTCCTGTCAAGCATGCAAGCATAACCCATCTTAGTAAGCAGGCGAGCGAGCGGCTCCGCACCCGAGAGCCCGTGCGTGATAGACACTTTTTTAGAGTGCACTACTGGGTAGCTCACTCGACACGACAATTCCCACTCTACACAGACTTGCGTAGTCCCCCCTCCTGAATTTCGAGCCCGGTAGAGTCAGAGACTTGGGCGGGACCGGCTTCTAGCGAGCGGCTCCCAGAGCTACGCATACATGGTGCTGATCAGCCACCAAGAAGCGGTGGACCGAGCGTGGCATGCCCCCCGGTCCAGCTACGGAGGAATCCGTACGGAAGAAAGAGTCCTTGGTTGGGACCTTGGGTTTCACCCTCCTCACCCGACGCGCTGGGCTCGCAGCTAGAAACCGACCGGCCCGTCGACAGCCTCGCAACCTGAGTCGCTGAGCCAATCTCGGCTGTGCTTAGCGTGCCGTGCGCCGAGGGATGGCAAGGGAGACAGGAAGGGTCGAGGGAGTCCGGACGTCCGAGTCTCACACCTCCCAGTCCGCCTGCCCGCCCGCCCGTTTTGCGCTTGGCTTGGCCCCTCCAGCATCTTTTCTCTACGTCCCCGCGGTATCCGACAGAGATGCCGTGCCGCATCTTTCGTGCCGAACCCTTGCATATCGACCGTCCCGAGGCTGGCTTAGAGGTACATGACATGGGCGCTTCTGCGCGCACCAGGCAAAGATCCCGGGCCGCGCTCGCGCTACGTCTCGGTGGACACGAGAGGAGCATTATCGTCGATGAGGCCTCGGCGACCGAAGACTAGCAGCGCCGGACTGCTGCCCCTCCTGCACCGGTAAAAAAGCCTCTGCGCACGGAGCTTCGTCCTCTCGTATACGGACGACGGGGGCGTGGATTCAGCCTCGGCGCGAGATGCTAAAGTCTTCCAGATGACTTGCGGTGCTATGACTTGCGCCGCCATGGAGCGCTACTTGGGTACACGCTCCTATCTCCCGAGGCAAGTGTCATCTCACCTCTCTGTGTAATAAAGCCACTAGCCCGACTCGCTCGCACACACTGCCCTGTTTCATCTGCTTCTGCTTTCATATAAGACGGGAATCAGCTGCCTCGACCTCGGCCGGGGTTTTTCTGGAATCCTTCCAACTCTATACCCTAATTCATGTCAGCAGCAGCCGTCCAACATGGCTGACAAGCTGGCTTTCCTTCTCTTTGGAGACCAGTCCCTCGACACCCACGCCTTCCTGGCCGAATTCTTCCGCCAAGAGCACCAGGGCTTGCTGGCCAAGGCTTTCTTGGAGCAAGCCGGTCATGCGCTGAGGAAGGAGGTTGAGAGGTTGCCGAAGCTGGAGCGGACGAGACTACCCATGTTCCTGACCCTGCAGCAACTCAACGAGCGTTACCACTCCCAGACCCGCAAGCACCCGGGCATTGACGGCGCACTGCTTTGCATATCGCAGCTCGCCCACTACATCGAGTACGTGTGCTCCCCCTCCCTCCCCCTCCCCCGGGGGGAAAATGGGAGTCTGGCCGGGTGCGGCGGTACTGACTCTCTGTCGTCTAGCCATGCCGAGAAGAACTGGGAGGACGTCACCGGCCATGACCGGACTCACCTCGTCGGCCTGTGCTCCGGCCTTTTCGCCGCGTCGGCCATAGCTTGCACTCCCTCGCTCTCCACCCTCGTCCCCGTCGCCGTGCAGGTAGTTCTCATGGCCTTCAGGACGGGCTTCTACGTCGCCGCCCTTGCCGAGCGGTTAAGTCCCTCCTCGGAGAAATCCGAGAGCTGGACGTACATCTTTCCCAATATGAAGGAGGATGAAGCGGAAGCCACCTTGGCGGAATTCCACAGCAGCAACGTGAGCCTTGCCGGTCCCCGTGCGAGGTAACGAGTTTGCCCTTGAATATTCCTGGCTGACAGCTTTGCTAGCGTACTCCGCAAGCCAGCCACGCGTACGTGAGCGCGGTCTCGGCCAACAGCTTGGCCATATCAGGACCGCCGGCAACGCTGAAGGCTCTGTCGGCAAGGGGCAGTCTGTCGTCCAAGCCGACGTCGATACCTGTGTACGGGCCATACCACGCGGCTCACCTCCACGCGGCGGCCGACATCGAGGGTATCCTCGGCTTGGAGAATCCCGAGGTGGTCGACGCTTTCTTCTCGACCCGGCCACGGTCTTCAGTCATGTCGTGCACCTCGGGCACCTGGCTCACGGCTTCCACCACGGCCGAACTGTTCAAAGCGGTCGTGCACGAGATCCTCAACGAGCCCCTGATGTTCGCCAAGGTGCTCGATGGATGTCTGAGCTGTGCCCAGGCCTTTGACGGCTCTACCTGCCTGGTCCTCCCGCTCGGTCCGACACAAAACGCGGCGACGCTCGCGAACTTGCTCAAGGCACAGACAAGTCTGGACATCGTTCTGCGCAAGCCGCCACAGGTTTCTGCGGCAGCCACATCGGCAACGATCGGCAACCACGGCAAGACCAGCGGCAAGTGCAAGCTCGCCATCGTGGGCATGGCCGGCCGCTTCCCCGATGCGGCCAGCCACGAGAAGCTGTGGGAGCTGCTGGCCAAGGGCCTCGACGTGCACCGGACCGTGCCGCCGGACCGTTTCGACGTCAAGACGCATTACGACCCCACGGGAAAGATCGTCAACACCAGCCACACGCCTTATGGCTGCTGGATCGAGAACCCTGGTCACTTCGACCCTCGCTTCTTCAACATGTCACCGCGCGAGGCCCTCCAGACGGATCCGATGCAGCGCATGGCACTGACAACGGCGTACGAAGCGCTCGAGATGTCGGGCTACGTGCCCAACAGGACACCGTCGACGCGGCTCGACAGGATCGGCACCTTCTACGGTCAGACGTCGGACGACTGGCGAGAGATCAACGCAGCCCAGGAGGTTGACACGTACTACATCACCGGCGGTGTGCGCGCCTTCGGTCCTGGCCGCATCAACTACCACTTTGGCTTCAGCGGCCCCAGTCTGAACGTCGACACGGCGTGCTCGTCCAGCGCGGCCGCCATGAACGTGGCCTGCAGCTCGCTCTGGGCTCGGGACTGCGACACAGCCATTGTCGGCGGCCTGTCCTGCATGACCAACTCGGACATTTTTGCGGGCCTGAGCAGAGGCCAGTTCCTGTCCAAGACGGGACCGTGTGCGACTTTTGACAACGCCGCCGACGGCTACTGCCGTGGCGACGGCTGCGCCTCCGTCGTCGTCAAGCGTCTGGAGGATGCCGAGGCCGACAACGACCGTATTTTGGCCGTGATCCTGGGCACCGCCACGAATCACTCGGCTGACGCCATCTCCATCACCCACCCGCACGGCCCTACCCAGTCGGCCCTCTCCTCGGCCATCCTGGACGAGGCTGGCGTGGACCCGATCGACGTCGACTACGTCGAGATGCACGGCACGGGCACGCAGGCTGGCGATGGCACCGAGATGGTGTCGGTCACCAGCGTCTTTGCGCCCGCCGATCGCAGACGGCCAGCCGATCGGCCCCTGTATCTGGGCGCCATCAAGGCCAACGTGGGCCACGGCGAGGCCGCCTCGGGCATCACCGCCTTGTGCAAGGTGCTCCTCATGCTGCAGAAGAATGCCATCCCACCACATGTTGGCATCAAGAAGGGCTCTGTCATCAACAAGACCTTCCCCAAGGATCTCCCAGAACGCAATGTCAACATTGCCTTTCACATGACGCCCTTCCGGCGCAAGGACGGCAAGCCGAGACGCGTCTTCATCAACAACTTCAGTGCTGCCGGTGGCAACACAGGCTTGCTCCTGGAAGACGCACCCCGGCGCGAGCCTGCGGTGGAGGATTCGCGCAGCCACCACATCATCACCGTCACGGGCAAGTCCAAGGCGGCCATGATCCGGAATGCCGAGCGCCTCGTGCAGTGGATGGACGCCAATCCCGACACACCCCTCTCGCACATCGCCTACTCGACCACGGCGCGCAAGATCCAGCATTATTGGCGCATGAACGCGGTGGCGACCGACGTGACCGAGGCCAAGCGCGCTGTCTCGAACCGGCTGAACGAGAACTTTGTGCCCGTCTCGCCGGAGCAGCCCAAGGTGGCCTTTATGTTCACCGGGCAGGGCTCCCACTACGCCGCCCTCGGCAAGGATTTGTACACGCACCACACCGTCTTTCGCCAGAGCCTGGACGAGTTCAACCACATCGCTGTGGTGCACGGCTTCCCGTCGTTCCTGTCGCTGATCGACGGCACCGAGCCCGACGTGTCCAAGCTGTCGCCCGTCGTGGTGCAGCTCGGCCTCTGCTGCTTCGAAATGGCCCTGGCCCGCCTCTGGGTCTCTTGGGGCATCAAGCCGGCCGTCGTACTCGGCCACAGCCTGGGCGAGTATGCCGCGCTCAACGTGGCCGGCGTTCTGTCGGCGAGCGATACCATCTACCTGATTGGCGCTCGCGCGCAGCTGTTGGTCAGGAACTGCACCGCAGGCACCCATGCCATGCTGGCGACGCAGGGCTCCGTGTCCACGGTTATGGAGGCGCTCGGCGCCAAGGGCAAGGGCGTCAACGTGGCCTGCATCAACGGCCCGCGCGAGACCGTCCTCAGCGGCAAGGCTGCAGAGATGGCCGAGATTGCGCAGCATCTCACCGGCGCCGGTTTCAAGTGCACCCAGCTGCGCGTGCCTTTTGCCTTCCACTCGGCCCAGGTTGAGCCCATCCTCGACGAGTTCGAGATGCTTGCGGGTGCCGTGCAGTTCCGCACGCCCCAGGTCCCCGTCATCTCGCCCCTGCTGGGCAGGCTCGTCGAGGGCGAGCCTATCAACGCCGAGTACCTCCGCCGTCACGCGCGGGAGGCGGTCGACTTCCTGGGCGGCCTGGTATCGGCCCAGCAGTCGGGCGCCATTGACGAAAAGACGGTCTGGCTCGAGATCGGTCCCCACCCCGTCTGCGCTGGCATGGTCAAGGCGGCCTTCGGCGTGGCAACCATTGCGGTGCCGACACTGCGCCGCAACGAGGACACTTACAAAACCCTCACGCCAAGTCTCTGCACCCTCCACACCGCAGGCTTGAACATCGACTTCAACGAGTACCACCGTGACTTCAGCACGGCGACTCGCCTGCTGGACCTGCCCAGCTACTCGTTCGACGAGAAGAACTACTGGCTGCAGTACACGGGCGATTGGTCCTTGTCCAAGAACCGCGTCGGCACCGCGGCGGCGCCCAAGGCTCTCGAGGCTGCCAAGCCCAAGCTGTCGACCACCAGTGTGCAGCGTGTCGTGAGCGAGGAGATCAAGGACGACGTGGTCACTGTCGAGATCGAGTCGGACCTTGCGCAGGAGCAGCTCCGCCACGCCGTGTCAGGCCACCAAGTCAACGGCGCGCCGCTCATCCCGTCGTCGCTGTACGGCGACATGGCCATGACGGTCTGCGACTACGCCTACAAGATGCTCATCCCCGATGCCACCAACATTGGCTGCAACGTGGCCGCGCTGGAGGTGCCCAAGACACTCATCTTCGACGACACGGCCAAGAGCCACATGTTGCGCTTGAAGGTTGTCTCGCAGCCCAAGGCTGGCTTCTGCGACATCGAGTTCTCCACCGGCGAAGGTGCGAAGAAGACGGTGCACGCCCACGGCAAGGTCTTTTACCAGAGCACCGACGACTGGAGAAATGAGTTCGACCGCGTCTCCTACTTGATCAAGTCGCGCATCGAGCACTTGATGGAGTCGGAGCGTGCCGGTAAGGCCTCCAAGATCGGCCGCGGTCTGGCCTACAAGCTGTTCCAGGCTCTCGTCGACTACGACCGCCGCTACCAGGGCATGGAGGAGGTCATTCTCGACAGCACCACGTGCGAGGCGACGGCCAAGATCTGCTTCCAGACCAGTCCCGAGGATGGCAACTACCTCTTCAGCCCTTACCACATCGATTCTCTCTGCCACATCTCCGGCTTCATCATAAACGGGACTGACGCTGTCGACTCGCGTGAAAACATCTACATCTCGCACGGCTGGAGTTCGCTCCGGTTCGCCGAGATTCCGAGTCGCAACAAGGAGTACCGCAGCTACATCCGCATGCAGCCCATCAAGGGCACCAAGATGTACTCGGGTGATGCCTACGTCTTCGACGGTGATCGCATCATCGGTATGGCCGGCGACATCAAGTTCCAGTCCATCCCCCGCAAGCTCATGAACGTCATCTTGCCGCCTCGCGGCGCTGCCAAGGCTGCTCCGGCAGCAGCCGTCTCGAAGCCCGCCGCGCCCAAGGCGGTGGCCGCCAAGAAGTCCAAGAAGGAAACGGTCACGCCCTCCACCATCGGCAAGGTCAACCAGAAGCTCAAGAGCGTCGTCTCCCACGTCCTCGACATCCTGGCCAAGGAGATCGGCTGCAGCCACGACGAGCTGGCAGACAATATCGCCTTCACCGATCTTGGTGTCGACTCGCTCATGTCCTTGACCGTGAGCGGCCGTATCCGGGAAGAGCTCGACTTGGATTTGGACTCGCACGTGTTCGTCGAGCACCCTACCATTGGTGCCTTCAAGGCATATCTTGCCCAGTTCGAGCAGCCCGCCTCCAAGGGCAGCCTCCCGTCGTCGGCCGACACGGACGATTCCTCCGACGAGGGCTCTCCCGAGATGGAGTCCGACTCCAACGTGACCACGCCCATGGATGAGAGTGAAGCCGGCTCTGTCAAGGGTGAGGGTCCGTCGAAGGCTGCCGAAGGTGCCTCCAACAGCGGCCTTCAGGATATCCTGCGCAACACCATTGCCACGGAGATGGGTGTCGAGGTGGACGAGATCGTGGCTGCGCCTGATCTCGCCAATCTCGGAATGGACTCTCTGATGTCCCTTTCCATCCTGGGCACTCTTCGTGAGAAGTCGGGTCTTGACATCCCGTCGGATCTGTTCGTCTCCAACCCGTCCCTCAAGGATGTCGAGCGTGCTCTCGGCATCTCGCCGGCTCCCAAGAAGATCGCAACCGCCCCAAAGTCGTCCAAGTCGTCGCAGGCCGCTGCGTCCAAGCATCCCCGCATCGGCAATGAAGAGCCTGCCCCCCCCAAGCCTCCTCGGCCCACTCACCTTATCGACAACTACCCCCACCGCAAGGCATCGTCTGTGCTGCTGTCCGGCAGTCACCGCACGGCCACCAGCCACCTCTTCATGATCCCCGACGGCAGTGGCAGCGCCACGTCGTACACGGAGATCGCAGATGTCGGTGGTGACTGGGCCGTCTGGGGTCTCTTCTCCCCCTTCATGAAGACGCCCGAGGAGTACAAGTGCGGCGTCTACGGCATGGCGAGCAAGTTCATCGAGGAGATGAAGCGGCGGCAGCCCACGGGCCCCTATTCGCTGGCCGGCTGGTCCGCGGGCGGTGTCATCGCCTACGAGATTGCCAACCAGTTGACCAAGGCCGGCGAGCCTGTGGAGAACCTCATCATCATCGACGCACCCTGCCCGGTGACCATCGAGCCGCTGCCGCAGGGCCTGCACGCATGGTTCGCGTCTATCGGGCTGCTGGGCGAGGGCGGTGACCAGTCCAAGATTCCGTCGTGGCTGCTGCCACACTTCGCCGCCAGCGTGTCGGCCCTGAGCAATTACGACGCCGAGCCTATCCCCAAGAACCGGTGCCCGCGCGTCACGGCCATCTGGTGCGAGGATGGCGTCTGCCACAAGCCGACGGATCCCCGGCCCGAGCCGTACCCCAAGGGTCATGCGCTTTTCCTGCTCGACAACCGGTCCGACTTTGGCCCCAATCGCTGGGACGAGTTCCTCGACGCCGAGAAGATGACGTTCCGTCACATGCCGGGTAACCACTTTTCGATGATGCACGGTGATGAGGTATGTCCTTCACTCGTCCCACAACAGCCATCACCTTTTGACTTACTCTGTCTTTTAGGCCAAGCAGCTTGGAGGTTTCCTCAAGGAGGCCTTGACGAAGTGATAAAATTTTCTCGACTCTTATTTACATGCATTTTTTTTTTTCATTTCCTTGGTTGTTAGATACTTCGGTCAAGACCGTCATTGTCATGTCCTGCGTTTGCTTGTACACGGGGGAACTTTCCGGTATTAGATAGAGCGTGAAATTTACCAGACTATGTAGTACACTTAATCCCATTTCGTATACCCTTCTGTACCACCTATCTTCACTTCGCATGCCGTACCTGGACAGTCACAAGTCTTCCGTCTTCCCGACCTACTGACCCGCATCCCGGGTCTCTCCCATACGCCCCGAAACACACCCCGAATTTCTCGCACCTCGAGGCAGGCAAGTGGGGGCGAACAGGCTTTGCTGGGCATCAGTTTTCGTCTTGACGTCAGAGTCAAAGTCGTCGAAGGACGCAACCAGTACCGGGTGCGTTGCTCAGACGGCGGCGCCTGATGTGAGGCCTGGACTTGGCCTTCCCCTGGCCGCGCGAGAGGCAGAAGTTTGCAGTTGGTGCGACGATGCACCGCCGGGGGCGGCCGCGTCTAGAGGCCCCCGTCAGGGCCGGTTCTGCGAGCTAGAAGATGCGAGAACACGGGCCTTCCTGGGGGGGGGGGGGGGGAAAGGGACAAGATGATGAAAGATATTGGGATCACGGAGCTGCATGGAGCAGGTGGATGTGCGAACCATGGTCCTGCGCTTGGCCCCATCTTTTACGCGGCCCCCCCCCCCCCCCCCCGGCCCTGAATCCTTACCTTTCCCTGTTCCTCTTGCGCGTCCCGCCGTCGCGTGTTGCCCTTACCCGTTGTTCAAGCTTCGGCCCTGCAGGAACCGTTCGCGCGATCAAGACTTGGCGGGCCCAGCGTCCGACGTCAGCGCAGGCCCCCCGGGCGAGGTCGAGTCGCGCGGACACGAGAAGGTGGATGGATGGACACATGCTTGAAACCTGCATACGGCGAGCCTAGCTAGCTGAGCCCTATTCTCTTTTCTGCTGCAGCGTTCACATGTCTCAGCCCCAGCCAGCGGTTGTGCACCAGACGTGTGTCCCGCGGCGAGGTTGTGCAGTGCAGGGCCATTCATGCATGGGCGATTTTTTTTTATCGTCTCGTTTCCCTTCGCTGGTCCAGCCCTCAAGCATCCATCTTGTATGCTACGAGAGGCCGCCGCGAACAGCCAGCCTTTCCGGGACTGGACCTGGTGGCACAACGGCGACCGGGGGGGGGTAAGTATACGGGGGGCAGGGGTATATGGGGGGGAGGGGATATCTCTCCGGACGCTCTCCGCATCGGGCGGTCGCGGGTCACGTTGGGCGGTGCCGGGGCAGCGTGGCGGCTTGGCGGCGTGGCAGTGACGGGCGACGGCATGGAAACGGTAGCGATGGACACAAAGGAGCGCTCTGTTGTGCGCGCACCATAGCCACGACACTTTTTTTTTTCTTTCCTTTTTTTTTTTTATATTTTTCGGGAGCGCATTTACACTTTGGCCTAGTTGGCTCCCGCGTGGCAGGAGGATCACAAGTGACGCGGCAGCTCTGGCGCGCTCGGCTGGTCTGGAAAGGAAGTGTGTGTGCCGCGGAATTCTGATTGGATCATGCGGCTGCTTTGTCGTCTTCGTCTTGCTCTTGATAGTGGTGGTCGTCGTCGTACTTTGTGGCTAGGTAGCTAGAGGTAGGTAGTAGGTAGAGGTCGATAGTCCCTGCCAGCACCAGCTCGGATGACGGAAACAAGATCAGTGCCAAGACTTCATGACTCATGCCATGGGATTGTGGCCGCATGATTTTCGTACCAAAATACCTGCATGTATAATCTATCAAAAAGCCCCGGAGCAATCATGTCTTCGTCACCACCCTCCCTCGCGCACACCCCGGCTCTCGCTGTGCGACAGAACGGGAGTGGAAGCCGAATGGTCAGCAGTCATGGCCCACCATTAAGGCCTGGGTCGGTCTGCACCGGGATGGCATTTTATTACATCAAGCCCGCGTATCGAAACCGCATCGAGCCCGCATCCGCATCGAGTCTGCATCGAACCTGCAGGGTGCCGTTTTGGGCGGGCCACGATCAGGAATAGAACATGGTCAACATATACGCATCATGGATCCGTCCTCTTCGGATCGGCCCAGGGATGGCTTCGGGATACGAAGTCGGTGTGTCAAAGCTGGTGATCACACCTTGCTTCTTCGTCAACCCGGCGCGGTTGGCCGTAGGGGCGTGGAGGGAAACCATGAGGAGAGACTGGCAGCGCGCAGCATGTCGTGTTGTTCTGCTTCACCGTCAGACACCCGTCGGCGCAGCCAGCATGGTAGAGTAGCCTGGGCCGGCTTTCCTCTCTCGGTCACGCCCCGGAAAAACTCACTTGCATTCTCGCGGGATCGGTTGCTTCCACTCTCAAGTATGTCTGCCCTCGTCCTTCTCCGTGACTGGATAGCCCAGGTCGTGGCCGTCCGAACTGCTCCGGGTGTGGCTGAGGATTCAGTGTCGAGTGACTTCTGCAAGGAATTTATAATCATGCGCATCGTTGCAGCTGCATATCGATGCGTGCCGCCGGGTCGCCCTCCGATCATACCGTAATCCGTGGCCACTCAGGATTTCCGGCTACTAGAGCACGACTAATACCGGCTGCATGGTGCTGCAGGCCCTGCCCACCTGCCTCTGCCTTGCCTCGCCATCCCGGTCCTTTCTCTCATCTCTCCTATAAGCTGACCACAGCCTTCGTTTGACCCCCCGTCCCGCACTAGCCACGCTTTTGGTTCTTCCTGTTGCCTCCCCTTGCGAGCTCCCGCCGACCGAGGGCATCATCTACAACGGCCATGGCCTCTTCGACCAAGACTCGTCAGCCCCGGCTCCGGGCCTCTTGTGATGGATGCTTCATCGCCAAGGTTAAATGCTCCAAGGCCCGGCCTATATGTTCGCGCTGCCTGACCTGCGGTATCGAGTGCCGGTACTCGCCATCCAGCCGTGCTGGAAAGCCCAAGGCAGACGCCAGCTCCGGGGGCAAAGCTGCCTCCACGACGCACCCGGCAGACATGTCGGGTCTGTCCACCATGGCTCACGAGAAGACCCTCCTGTTCGAAACGGGCTGGAGCACGCCGCCGACCAGCATCGACGGAGGCATGAGCCGTAGTCACTCTATATCCTCCGGTCTGACCATGCTGGGCACCGAGACCAATGCCCCGGGGCCCATCGATGGTGTCGTGACGGCCGACATGTACACAACCAGCTTGCCCTGGACGCCCCCACACGACCTACCATCTCAGTTTGCCGATACCTCCGGGCTGCCCTTGTCTTCGCCTCACGCAACGCACCCATACGACGTCTCCATGCCGGTCACGGCGACGGCCGGCTGGATGGATACAAGCCCTCCAGATTGCTTCGCCT
Organism: Phyllachora maydis; assembly: GCA_029339225.1. Classification (NCBI taxonomy): domain Eukaryota; kingdom Fungi; phylum Ascomycota; class Sordariomycetes; order Phyllachorales; family Phyllachoraceae; genus Phyllachora; species Phyllachora maydis. The sequence continues at coordinate 6,665,440 of JAQQPM010000003.1, forward strand.
ACAGCCAGTCCCAGATGCCGACGCCTGCCAGCGTGGCATCCACCTACTTTCCCAGCCCGGCAACGACGCCTAGTCTCCGGACGCCGCGACAAAAGTCGGCCTCTATCGGCTTGATGACAGCCGCCGGTGCGACGGGCTCCTGCACCTGTTTCACAGCATGCCTGCAGTCGCTCCAGGCCCTGCACAATGCCTCGTCTCCCGCCGCACCACCGTTCGATCTGGTCCTCTCGTTGAACCGCAAGGCGGTCGAGGGCTGCGCAACCATGCTCAACTGCTCGCGCTGCATGAGCCGCTCGGGCACGCAGACGGCGATCATGCTGCTGGCCACCGTCATGGGCAAGATCACTTCCTTCTACAAGAACGCGTCGTACTCGTATTTCGACCTGAACACGGACCTCCACGGCGTCAACCCGATCTCGAGCTGTGCGGCCAACGGTTCCCTTTCGCCATTATCATCGGGCCTCGGCATAAGCCTGGGCGCCTACCAGCTGCACGGCGACGACGGGCGGTGGCTGGAGATTGAGATCCTGGCGCGCGAACTGCGCAGGCTCGAGGAGGTCTACGGGCGCTTCTGTGAAGTGTGCGCCGAGCTGTCAGACGACCCCGACATGAGCAGGGCGATGATGGGGTATCTGGGCCACACGCTGGCGTCCACGCTCGACATCATCAATTACCAGAAGGACGACGCTGGCTATTCTTGATGTCTATTTGGCTCGGTCTTTTTGGGATTCGTTTGCCTCGCATACATGGAAGAATAGAGTCTACAACGATGTCCGATCAGGACGGCCCCTGCAGGGACTTGAAGACTAGCCAGGCGGGAAGAAAAACGGCCGTTCCGGATTGCCATGTTGTCGAACAGGCAGAAGGAAGTAGATTCCCTTGCGTGCTACTACTAGCTGCTGTTATTACTACTCTTATCTTAAACACGATTGATATCATGCATGATTCAAGCACAGACCTTTGTTCATCGTGTTTCCCATAGCCCCGGTCCCTGTAACTGCCGAATTGGGAACTACGCCAAAGAATGAGCCTCTTAACGCGCGGCAGCCACGTACCACTGGATTTGATTTTCCCTTGGATTTTTCCGTTTCCCAACCCCCCCCCCCCCTTTTTTTTTTCGGTCCGCACCTGCATATGTGAATGTGACGCAGCAGACCCGCCCGTATCGCCGGCCTTGAAAGCATGTCCTTGCTTCCGGGTATACATACGGAATATCGACGGATTGAGGTCGTTGTATTTGTTAGCGTACGGGTGTGTCCCCCGGGAATGGATAGGTACCTATGCACACAGCATTATGCTGCGTACCTCTTATTGTTCCTTGGGCCGTGCTGCAACAACCAAGAGGGAACGCGGCCCGTGCGCCAAGCTTTTTCAGCTTTTCAGCCTCTCAGCTCTTCAGCTTTCGACCCTCTGCTCAATATTTGACGTCAACTGTCATCACATCAGGGGACGCTCGTACCTCGGTCCGGCCAATGACTCTGGTCTTTTCCTTCCTCGATCTCAACAGCTCGGCTGCCACTCCCCGCGTTGGCGCGCATCTCCCGCTCTCCACCACACAACTTGATCGCCGCCCTACCTACCTCTAGGTACTTTCTTCTTCACCTTGGCACACACCACACCATGGCTGCCTGCCGACCGATGTGACCTCCCTAGTGTTGTTTGGGCGTTCGGGGCCGAGTCGACGCGAGTGGCTCCGCGGTCCATCTTTATCAGAGGGTACACCCGCCAAGCCTGCGCGCGAGTGTGTCGGGACGACCAACCGTGGCGCGACGCGGCTCGGCCTGCGAGACTCGGCCTGCAAGCGCGCCACCCAGGTCTCTCGACGTCGGTGAACCTGATTCTCGGTGCCTACGGATGACATTGTTGCTGACCTCGCTGGGGTCACCCTCGCCGGGGTTACCCAGGACTTCCGAGGGATGGATCCACCACGCGGCTGCCAGCTCTGGTCTCATCCTTGTGCGCCTCACGCCTTGTCGCCGGCGGGGACATGCCGGTCGCGATGCTGTGCCACGACAGGGCTTCCAAGCACCGGACATCAGCATTCAATACTCATGCCGTGATCTTATTGGTGTCGACACGGCATGCGCCATGGGTGAGAGGCGCGTGAACGATGACCCAGAGTGTGAATTCGATCATGGGGCCCGAGAGCCCAGGCTGCACGCCTTCGAGTGCCAGCTACCTACTACCTAGTGCCGGAACTCTACGGTTCGGCTCGCACGATCCTCCCGTCTGGGCCACAACGGCGTCCGGGTCATACTCCTTCCGACTGGGTTTCTTCAGCCTGGTCCTTGGTCTTCTCTCGTTCTCGTCAGCACACGTTCACCGCCTTGTCCCGTCACCCACGCAGAGCCAGCCGGGTGGCGACCTACTCAGGGCGAGCTAGCAGGGCCGTATCGCATGGTAATGGTGGGACGAGCACTTGAGGCCGACGACTTTTCCATGCTACGCCATGTAAATCGGCCAAGCAAGGAGCGCTCATGCCAAGTCAAGATTTCCCGAGACATCCACACGACCCGTCATGGACTCCGGGGAAGGTCGAGACAGATCTGGAACTTGTCACGTCTCGACCCAGGTACCTTGCACGCAAGTACTACCGCATAAAGAAGTCTCTAGATGCTGAAGAAGGCAAGCTAGGCTGTCTCACATCTCGCCGCGGCTGATCTCGCAGACATGGCTTCGGAATCCGGGCTGGGGCTGTCACATGCGCATGCGCGCGCGCAAGGGAGTATACAGGGTGATTGACATCTTGGATCTCTGCAGTAGCCAGATTCGTCGTGTTGGTCGTCGGGCAACTGGCGTCTGGGGGAAGCTGTGCCTCACACCGTCATCAGCCACCATCAGCGCCCTCCCCAACATCCTGATTTCCCACGCGACAAACTCCTACACCCTATTCTCTTGCTCGCGACGACACCGTGGTGGCCATTACCAGCGCAATGCTGTCGCAATGCTGCTCTGGGCCAATTCCCCACGGAAGTCCGACTACGTCAACTGGTCAGATTCCGTCGCCATCGCCGTCGCCGTCGCCATCGCCATCCCACCTGCCTATTCCGACAGTCTCCACCAGCTTGCATTCTTCACGCCATGTGCTCGAGAGAACACCTTGATCTTTCTCTTTATCCGGCAGGCGGCAGGATCGAGGTCCTGGTTGTGGCCGCACGGTCGATAAGGCTTTATCGTACCGTGTCACATGGACCATGATCGGCGCACTATGAGAACAAGGTATCGTTCGTTTACCGTACGACGAAAACGCACAGCTGGAAGGGAGAATAATCCATTGGCCTTCGCTACGTGTCGACAACTGTCCGGGCCCTCGGCAGCTTCTATGCGCCCACGCAGGCGAGTCTGGACCAGACACAGCTCAATCAACATCGTCACTCCCGCCCTCGAGTATTCTATCCTGCGCACGCTTCCGCCTCACGATACACGTAGCACCAGGGGGCCGCTTCGTACCTTTCGTACATAGGGGCGCGCGTTCCAGCAGAAAAAGAGATAGTCGTATCTTGCGCGAGTTCCTGCAACGTGCCGAGATCCCGTGCGGCTTCCCGTGCAGCTTCCCGTGCGGCTTCCCGTGCGGGCCCGTCCAAATATCGCACGGATCGATACGGACCCATGGCAGCGTTGCCATCAAGGCGAAAAGAAAAGTACTGTGCGTCGTCTGAGCCACTTGTACGCCGGCTTCGGCTACCAAGCTCAATCGTGTTGCCTGATTGACAAGGTGGCTTGCAGAGACCTGTTTTCGTCACCATCGTCTGTCTGCCCTGACGTCGCGCCTCTCTCCCCGAGCAGTCGCGTAGAGCAGGCGAAGGCCAGGCCTACCGCCTAGGGCAGCGGATCGCCGGTGACGCAGCGCCATGGCCCAGCTCGCTTAACCGCGGTGCGGATTGGAGGGCCGCGCCGGGTCCCTGCAGGGCATGATCAAGCAAAAGCGAGTGGGACGCAGATTTGCTGGGATATACCACCCGATCCCACCCTCTTTCCCACCCTCTCTTCCCACACCCTCTTTGTGAAAAGGTGGGCATCCCTCACTCATGCCGCTCGCGGTCTGTCCAATGTCCCGGATAGGTCTGCCGTCAAGCTGTTCTCATGAGTCATGGCAGGGGTAATGACGCGGTAATCTCCCACTGACCCACCCACCACGCGACGTCGAGGACGTCAGCCTCGAAAAGCCCCAAGTGCGGGCGGAGAACGGGGGCGGGGCTCTCGGAATGATTTCCCGCGCATCGTGACTCGCCAGGCCGAAGTCGAAGTGGGTCGTGGAACGGAGCTAGGTCCCGTCATCGAGTAGGTGGTACCTAGCTAGGTCGCCGAATATAAGCTTATTCGGAATATTGGACCGTTCTGATCCCTGTCCCATCTGCCAGATCATCAATACTTATGCATCTCCACTGCACCGCTCTTCCCTCGGCCGCACGGGTTTCGGGCAGATATATTCGCCCGCCGATCCCTCCTCGGCCGGCCCGCGGCGCCGACGACGTCTAAACGCCGTGCTCGTGCTGTTGGGCCTTTCCGCCTTTCCAGGTCGAGCCCGACCCTGTTTTGTTCTTTCTTCTGTGCCCCCGTCCTCTTTCCCCCCCCCCCCCCCCCGGTGCGCTATTATCTGTCAAAGCGCGGATTGGGCTGGTATGTCTCGCGTCCCGGCACGCGCTGACGGGCGCCCGATGACACGCGGGCGGACACTTGTCATGCTCACCCCCAAGATCTCACCCCAGCACGACCACGACCAAGACCACGACCTTCTCCGGGTCCTCCGCCCCCCCCCCGGAGAATTTACCCGCGTGTGTCTCGCACGCACACTGCCGAATCCTGCCTGGGGTTGTGTGAGGTTTCTGCTGACTCATACGATGGCGGCGGGACCCCTGGTGAGGGGGCGAGGTGTTCCCGCCCGCACGGGGATGGAATCGGGGCTGGGCTGGACCGTATTGCGAGTAATTGTGTGCATGCACGCGGGGGCGCAGAGTGGGCTATGTCGCAAGCAAGGCTTGACATATCTGGCCAAGTGCATTAGATTTTGTGCCCGCGGCGTAGCGTAGCGCGCGGTACCGTTCTACATACGGACCTGGCAGTGGTGCCAGGTATCTCATGCCTTCTAGAAACAGATAAGGGGGGGGGGGGGGGGGGGGGCATCCACATGCTGTGAGGTATGGAGGTGGTATCCGTGAAATAACGCGAGCCCTGACAACATGACCGGGAGTGCACGCGGCGGGGTAAGCAGGGTGAAGGAGAAAAAAGGTACACGACGGGAGGAGGGAAGGGGTCGGAAAGAGAGAGGGAGAGAGAGAGAGAGAGAGAGAGAGAGAGAGAGAGAGAGAGAGAGAGAGAGAGAGAGAGAGAGAGAGAGAGAGAGAGAGAGAGAGAAAGAGAGAGAGGGAGGGAGAGAGAGAGAGAGAGAGAGGGATATGAAATAGTGAGGGTGTGAGCCGTAGGGTACCGTCCGTGCTGGAGGCAAACGCAGTAGGGCCGTAAACGCAAGACACGGCGCCTCAAGCCCTTCGCCCTTTCCAACCCAAGAACCGCCCAGACCACTTGAGGCCCCCGAGACGCCAAAACCCCGCAAGTCCATGCTGAAAGATCAGATCCCCGGAGCGTCCGTAGACTTCCCGGGGGGGGGGGGGGGGGGGAAAGAGAAATGCCATGCAAATATGGTTCCGCTGTGTGTGCAAATAGGAGAGAGACATGCATCCCGGCCGCCGAATGCTCAATGCTCAAGCAGGTGAGAAGGGGACCCCAAAATCACGGTGCTTCCCCGTCCGGATGGATCAGACCGACACGCCGTTCCAGTTCTTCCCCAACGCGATCAGCTTCCGCTTGATGCCGTCGGCAATGCGGCAGCTGAACCCGCTCTCGATCTGCCGGACGCTGTACGCCAGCACGGCGGCCGGCTGGTCCAGGGTGACGGCCGCGCCGTCGGGACCGGTCAGGACGGCCACGCCGTCGCCGTTCCACATGTACGCGATGATGGCGGGGTCGGCGGCCAGCACCTGGTCGATGGCGACCGGGGCGCTGCTGCTGCCCGGGGCGGCGCGGCCGGCGTCGGCGCGCTCGGCCGGCTGGAAGTTGGGGTCGAGCCGGCAGGCGCTGTCGACCCACAGGATGAGGGTGGCCCGGTACAGGGCCGCGGACCACCAGTTGGGGCGGCGATCCTGGGGCATGGCGCGCAGCAGGCGGAAGACCTGGCCGCAGTGGAAGACGGCCTCCTCGCTCTGGAAGATGCAGCGGCGATGGCGCAGCGACAGCTCCCAGTGCGTGCCGTCGAAGCCCTCCTTGCGCGCCAGCCGCTCGCACTCGGGAAAGCTGGTCACCGCGTTGAGCGAGAGCAGGTGGTACATGATGATGTTGCAGCGCGTCACGGGACACTCCGGGTGCGCGTCGTGGTACGCAATGGCCAGCTCGAACCACTTTTGCAGCAGCGTCTGCACCTCTTCCAGCCGCTCCTGCGTCGACGACTTGGAGACGCTGCGTGCGGGGGCGCGGCGGGTGCTCAGGACATCGGTGAAGCACGAGAGAAGCTGGCCGAGATGGTTCAAGAGCGCTTGGATCGGGTGCAGAAGCAGGCGCAATTGGTGTGGGGACAAGCTGTTCTGTCGGTGGGACAGGTTGTCGTGCAGGAAATCCTGGAAGAGGTCGCAGAGCGAGGGCGTGAGCGAGGGCGCCGCAAGCAGTTGCGGGTTGACGTTGGCCGTGCATCCATACACGGATTGCACCGCGGTGAGCCATCTTTCCGAGTTGGGGGACATCCACAGGGCTTCGGGTCCCGGTAGCGGGCAGAGCAGATCTGTCACCGACAGCAGAGGCGCCACGTCGTGGAAAAGACTGAGTTCCTGGTCGATCATGACCCAGTTGTACACCATCCTGACCACGTCGCAGTTAGCACTCGGTCCTCTCCACGAGCACGAGGCCGACACGGCGATGCATCTTGTCACCCACCTGTTCTGCGCTTCCCGATGAAGCCAGGCGCGCCACTGGAGCTCGGCACTGGTCGTTTTGTTCCACGTTGGGATCATGGACGGCTGAGGCTCCAGCATGCCCGCGTGCTTCAGCATCTGCGATGGCGTGGGTCAGCGTACGGCCCTCTGCGCGCTCGAGTGTGGTGCGCCAAAGTAAACACAGCAGGCAGGCAGGCAGGCAGGCAGGCAGGCAGGCAGGCAGGCAGGCAGGCAGGCAGGCAATACGTACCGAGATGTACATGCCCCTTTGACCCATGGCAATATCCATCAGCCACTTGTCGCCACTCCATGCACCCAGCACGATGAAGAGCAAGGCACACCGCAGGGCCACGGGGTCTGCGGAGAGCTCGACGTCCTTCTCGACAATGTCGAAGAGCGAAATGCGGCACGTCTCGGTCAGGCCGGCCGACAGCCATCGCGCCTCGGCCGTGGGCATGGCGGCTGCGCCTTGCGCGATCATGAGGAGAACCAGCAAGGTGGAGGCCTGGTTGTTCTGCAACATCTCGTTCGGATCGACGCAGCCGGCTACCACGAGCGGGTAGTAGACGGACAAGCTGCGCACGTAGCTGCGGAGGAAATACTCGAGAATCTTGGAGGGCGGCAGCACGATGAAGTTGAAGTCGTTGGGCGTGGCGTAGCCGGCCTTGGGATATCCGTTGATGCTGCCACGGTGGATGTCGAGAGCCTTGTGCAGAAAGCTCTGGGTGATGGCGAGCATCTTGTCACGCGTCCTCGATGTGAGTGGCACGACCGAGGCCAGATCGGATGCGTCCCAGTCCACCTGCTGCATGTACTTTTCCAGCGAGTTCCACGTGCCCTCCTGTTTCGACTTCTGCTCCAGGCATTCCAGGTGCACGATGGCAGTGCGTGGACACGAGCCCGTGAACGTGGGCGGATTGCACCGGGCCAGGTTCCAGGCTCCCTCGGCGGCGACGACGACTTCGAACTCGGGAATGGAGCTGTCTGTCGGGGCCGCCATGGATAGATCTGCCGGCTTCAGCTGCGTGTCGAAGTCGCTGGAGGACATGATGCTCGTACCCCGCGTATGTACCGAGCCCCGGGACGACGTCGAGGTCATGGGCTCGGACGCTGCCGACGCGTCGCTGAGCTCGTTGAACGTGGGCATGGAGATGTCGGTCCGCGCGGCGAGTGGCAGCGAGCCGGCATACATGTCCAGGTCGATGGGGTACTCGGGCCACGCCAGAAGGTCCTGGTAGCTCGACTCGTGCGCCGGGAAGTCATGGCCCAAGTGCATGAAGTCGTCCAAGCCGCCATCGGCACGGCCGTGCGGCGAGGGGCAGTCGGTGGGACTGAGGTGCGAATGCGAGTGCGGCGGTGAACTCCTCTTGGGCGAACTGCCTTGTTGCGAGTGCGCGTGCGAGTGCGCGTGCGAGTGCGAGTGCGAGTGCGAGTGCGCCTGCAGGCCGACGACGCCGCCATCGAGAGCCGACGACGGACTCGTGCACGGGTCCGACTTTTGCATGTCCGAGTCGACATCCATAAACGACGGGTTGACGGTCTGCGGCTGTGGCATGGGCGTCGGGTTCTGGGCGAGGGCGCCACGGAAGGCGGCGCTGGCTTGCGCAGCTCGCACCGCCGCCTTGGATGACCTGCGCGCAAACCGGGCTGCGCAAGGCAGGTTCTTCTCGGCGCATCGTGAGCAGGGAACGCGCTTGTCGCAGCCCGTCTTGGCGTTCGCGCAGTTCTGACAAGCGATAGGCGTCCGTCCGGTGATGGTTGCGATGCCCCCCGGCGGCAGCGGATCCGTGGGGTCTCTGGCTTCGTGATACGTCGAGTGATGTCGCTGGAGCAAGTCTCTGCTTTCCACACGCCTCTCAGCGACCACATTCCCGAGCCGAGCCAACAAAGCGGAGCTACAGGGATATAGACACTGACCTCCGCGCAAATGAAAGCTGGCAGGCACTACATCGATGTGGCTTCACGTTCGTGTCTGTTGGGACCACCCAAGTCAGCGGCCGCTCCTGTCCACGCACGTGTCCGCGCAGGTCCACGCAGGTCGCGGTCGAGTTCTTACGGCTGGGGATGTGCCTCTCCAAGTGCTCCTTGCGGGTGAAGCTCTTCCCGCAGTAGGCGCAGAAGACCATGGCGGCGGCGTCGAGGACGGCAGTGGCAGCAAGTGAGTGATTGGAGGAGAGGGGCTCATCCGAACCAGAATGATGATGAGAAAGGGGGATGGATGGCGACGCCGCGGTCAAGCCAGATGATGCGAAAGAGCGCGTGCGAGGACCGAAGAGAAAGCCACAGAACTATGTGGACGAGGAGGGCAGGTTGAAAGTCGGGAACCCTGATCTGATCCAAGCGGGATTCTCCCGACGTGCAAGCAGGAGCTAGTCAGGACAGTGAGGAAGAGGCTTGGAAGAGCCGGACCTTATCAAGATGGGATTTGTCGAGCACCAAATACGACCACGAACCGAATGGCCGCCATGGCAGAGATGACAGTGCTGAGTCACCCTCGTCGAGGGCCGCCCTCGGCCGCCCATGCAAGCACTGGGCGACCAGGGCCTCAGGAACGGCCTTTCGGCGGTGACGGCGCGGCGCGATGGAATCCACCTTGCCCGGTCGGGCAAGGACAAGGGCTTCGAAGCCATGCGGCCAGGGGTAAGCAGGGAACAGCCGAGTACCCAAAGTCGCCGCCCTGCCAGATGCTGGGTGCCGAAGCATGTCTGTAGATGCGTCTGAGCCAAAGCCGCACCCGCACGCACGCACCTAGCACGCACGCACCTCGCTCCTTGGCCCTGGCCGCCTTCTTCCTTTCTTCCCCTTCTCTCCACCTTGGCATTCGACGAGGTCCAGTCCCACGGCAACGAGGACGCTACCGAGGTCTGCCGGTCGAGCTCGAGCGATGCTTAGCCCGCCCGACCGTGTCGCTAGCTGCCGGCCTAGCAGGAGACCGACGCGTGAACGCCCCGTCATGGGTGTGGCACGGCACGGCACGAGCAGCGCGCGCCGTGATGCTGGCTGGCTGACTGATGCTGGCTGGCTGGCTGAGCAAGAGGAGATGGTGACGCTTGGTGATGCTTGGATATCGAGCGCGTCACCACGGTGCCAGTCCGAGGCGCACAGTACGCTCCGAGGGACCCTGTCCTCTCGAGTCTCGGCCCGGGACACGCTGACTCCTCCTCTCTGAGGTTACACCGCGGCTCATGCACAGTTCGGTATTCTGAGAGCTGGACAGGCAGACCATCGCCGCTACTCAGGTCACGCCCGTGGCGTCCAAAGGCGCCACCCATTCTCGCTTTTTTTCCCCCTTCCCATCCCACAATCGCAACAGGAGGGATCGCGGGCGGCTCAGTACCGTGACGTGTAGAGGCGTGCAGGAGGATGCTGCCGACGCGGACGCCATGGAGCCGTCGTCGTTGCCCTGCGCTGCTGCGACTTGGCCCGGCGGCAAATGGCATCGAGATAACGCGGGCCTGATTGTGTTGGAACTAGAAGCAGGATCGCTCCGCCGTCGCAAGCAATCTCTTCACAAATCGGTGCTCATCACAGATTGGCTAGGGAGCCGTAGAGGTGCAGAGTCGACCCGGCCTCGGACGGCAAAGTGGCCACGTTTCATGAGGCCCTCCTCCTACCTTCAGCTTCGTCGTCCGTCTGAGAATTCGATGAGCATTCCGGTTTGAGCAGACCATGCATGACTTGACGGGAGCTATCCGATCTACAGTGACGAGGCAGTCGATCATCTCTTTCATCGAGACTGGTCTCTTCACGCCGATCCAGTGGGAGACGGGACGAACTGCAGCGCGTCCTGTCCCTACTCCCGTCCCACCATCTCGGCACCAAATGGAGCCGGGGGTGGCGGGGACCGCGTTGCACGACAACCGCAGTCGCAAACTGCCAATGTGCCGCCTTGTGACTTGTCCAAGTGTCCTTTTTCTATGCCCGTGCGTTCACTGGAGGCAATCTGTACGACATGGGTGCCGGAAAGTACGAAGTATTGCGATTCGAAATCAGCGCGGGTCCGGGAAGCCGGAGCGATAGCGGCACCTGCTTTTTTTCCCTTGGGCCGTGTAACGTAGGGCAAGCTTGATTATCGCCGAGCCGGGAAGTTCGAAGTTTCGGTCCTCGTGCGACATATGCGTCGTGCAATTTCGCGAGATTAAAAGACCCGGTGTCGCACCCGAAGAACCGTCCGTCGATTTTTCCGTCGTCTTGAACCTCTTTCCTTTGGCAAGAACGTTTGCAGCTGAGACCCAAGAGCAAGAAAAGAGCTCGCTCGTATCACCGACTTCCGAACCCGAAGACAGGTTTGTGACACTCCAAATCGGCCTGTCCCTCCCTTCGTCTTTGCCGCCATTGCTTTGCGCAAGAGAAGAGGACAAGACATGGAGGGTGACATACGCGCTGCAGATATCGGACAAAAGATGATCATGGGTGGCCGAGTCTTGGCAGTCGCCCGTGACGCCCTTCTTTGACGCACTTCTTTGGCCCATGTCCCCTTTGCGCTTGACTTTGATAGGAAAGAGGCAAGTCATGCATAGCTGCTCGCTCACCCATATAGGCAGGTCGACGCACGGTCTGATAGAGTACCATAGACACCCAAGCCTCCCAGAATAACACGTCTCCGGGTAAATTCACCGCCAAGCCCGCTTCTCCGTCGCCGGAGACCTTGGCTGGCGTGATGTGGGGGAGACAAGTCGAGTGATGGCTCCCAAAGCCCAGACCGCGTTGATGAGGAACCTGCTCGTCGAGCCGCGTGTCTGCTGAGCGGCAGGTAGCCCTCTTGTCCAAGCTGCCTTGCCAAACTCCCACCACGCTGCATGGTTTACCTACCACGCTGGCAGCATAGTTCGCTTGCGTCTCAACTGTCTTGTTCAATCCTGCTGTTGTGAAGAAAAAAGCCAAGTACAGCGGATATCTGAAGAGGATCCGTTTCCAGTCCACGCTCAGTCGACGACAGATGTACGCAAGGTGAACCGCTCACCGCGAGCCTGCTCAGGCATGGTGTCCTTCCGGGCATCCAGAGACGCCATGATACGGAGACTTGCATGACCGAGAGGCTCGTCGGTACCGAGACAGGCAACTTCGTGGCCGAGACCTTCCCCGAGATGTGCCTCGCGGAGCGCCGCCCATAGCATCAAGTCTGAATACCACTGCCCAGACGGCCGCCTCGATAGTGTCTTAGGACATGAGGGGATGGGTGAATTCTCCGAGATCGGCCGGAGTCGCGTACGGACTGTCGCAAACGGGCCGGTACGGATGTAGAGTAACGCCGACCGGTATGGCGTCTCGGCAACGGGCATCTGTGTATGTTGCTTATGTTCCTCACGGCCGGGAGCTACTAGTAACATGTACATTCAGTGGCACAGCAAGCTTCGCACGGATGGGTTCGTGCGAGACGCAAACAGCGGGGACGGCAGAAAACTTTATATACCATGGTCCGGTCTGTTCATCGACTCACCTCACCTTCTGCTCTTCTCAAGGACTGGGAGCCTGTTCTGGGGCTCCGGGAGATTTCTATCTTGAAAGGCCCACGCCGGAACCACGCCGGTCACCGAGGCAGCCAGCAGGCATAGTGTACCGACGAACACGCAGTGCCTGATCGAGGCCCTCCGCCCCTGAGCCGTCAGAGAGGAATTTTCAGCAACCGAACGAGGTCAAAACGTGCATCAATAAGGACTGGGTACCCGACAGGACGGGACGTATTCGAAAGTTGAACGGGACAGGCGCCGACAGAGCATCGTCTTTGAACGGGACAAGATTGGGCTGAAGCAGGTATATGTCGGCGGCAGCAAGGGCAAGAGACAGAAATAGGGGACGGAGCATGAGCCGCGCTTGCGCACCAGGAAGGCAAAGGGATGGAGCGAGGACACCGATGATGACGGCGGCGATACTCGCGGACCCCCTCGCCAATACTCGCCGGCGTTGAGTGATGAGGCCGAAAATGCGCCCAAGAATTTTCCCAGTGGGGCACGTACACCTTCCTTTGTCAGCCGAGTGCTCCACAATTGACTTGGGTACTTCGTACTTGGTACGTGGTATTCCAGCTGACGTCAAGCGAGACCTCGGCCGATGTCTGCCATAGTTCGCAATGAAGGCCATCATCGCCGTCCCCGCAACAGCTCTGCTGTGTTATCGAGCGTACGCGCGAAACTCGCTGACACCGGCAGGCATCGTTGCGGCGGCGCTGACGGCGGCGGCGCACGCGGTACACCCGTGGAACCTTCCTTTCGTTCTGCTCGTGGTCTTCTTTCTTGCCGGCACGCGGGCCACTCATGTGAGCTTCCAGCTTTCGGGCTCGGGGTGGTCGACGGCCGAGTCGGCCTTGCTGATGACGCCCTACTGTACAGGTCAATCAGAGGATCAAGGACCAGCTTACGGTGCACGCGCAGGGCACCTCGGGCGGCGAGGGCCCCCGCACACATGTCCAGGTGCTCGCGAACTCGCTCATGGCCTCCTTCCTCTCCTTGCTGCACGCATACACCCTGCACGTCCGAAAGCGGGCCCTTCTTGCCGGCAGCCCGACAGAACATCACGGTAGCCTATGTTTTGCGTGGGCCGGTGACCTAGCCGTCGTCGGCATTATCGCCAACTATGCCTGTGTCGCCGCCGACACGTTCAGCTCCGAGCTCGGCATCCTTGCCAACGGTCAGCCGCGCCTCATCACCAGCCTGACCCTGCGCAAAGTGCCCAGGGGCACCAACGGTGGGGTTACACTCCTGGGTCTGGGCGCGGGCTTGCTGGGAAGCATAATCATTGTGACGGCCGCCGCTTTGTTTTTACCCTTCTGCTCCAACGCCGACGCCGATAAGTTTGCAGGGGTTGCCGCTTGGGCCGATGGCCAACGGCGCACCCTGATCCTGGGACTGGCCTTGTGGGGTCTGGGCGGCAGCATCCTGGACAGCATCTTGGGCGGACTGTTCCAGCGGACAGTCCGAGATGTTCGATCCGGGAGGATCGTCGAAGGGGAGGGTGGCCTGCGCGTCTTGGTCTCGACGGGCCCGGGAGGCGGCAAGCCTGTCGAGGACGATGATGCGGCACGGCGGGATGCTATAGGTAAAAAAGTCGGCGACGAGAGACCGTCTCGGGTGGTTGAGAATGGCTGGGACTGGCTGGATAACAATGACGTCAACTTCCTAATGGCATTCATCATGAGCATGGGCGCCATGGCGGTTGCTGGCTGGTACTGGGAAGTGTCTCTCTCGTCCATCTTTCCCTTTCCTTCTCCTGCCTCGACGAAACGAACATGGTAGGGGGAGATACACCTACCTACCCACCTACCTACAGCTTTATGTAGGTACATAGGTAGGTACATAGGTACTAGCTATGCCATATGTAATTTTACGCGATTAAGCTCTACCGCCCGATGCCGACCAGCGTATATTTCCGACGTAGTTTTTGTTGGGACCTGAGGTCACGTGTCACGTCACGTGACATGACACGTGACCTACTCCCCTATATAGGACCCTGTGTCACTCTACCGTAGATAAGGGGCTTCCCCCTTATCAACCAATATACGTTGTTCTACAGGTTATAAGCCCTTGCGTACTCTTATACGTCTAAAAAGAATAAAACGGTAATCAATACTAGAAATAAGGAAGTAGGCAGGCGTTTTCTTTAACTTAATAGAAGAAGTAGAATAAGTAGGAAGGTCAGTAGTAATACGCCAAGTTATACTATAGACTACCTCTTCTGGAAACCTAGCATTACTACCTCCTATAGCATAGAAGCTAACGAAACAACCCTCCTCTTCTTCTTCTAACGAAGAAGATAACAGAGGATTAACTACTAGTATAGCTTCCTCCTTTACTACTTTTAGGGCCCTTACTATAGACGGGTTTATCTTTACTAATAAGGTAGTAACAATACTCTCTCTAAAAGAGGGTATTAACACTGATATAAAGGCTATATAGGCCTCTAATACTATAAATAAGCTAGAGGCAACTGCCTTTTTAGTCTAGTTATTACTAGAGGATAGTACTATATAGTATAAAGCCCTTAGGCGCTTTCTCTCTATTATAAGTAGCTTAGCTACGTTCTTTGATATTGATAACCTAGAGTTATACTCTACTATCAATGTCTAGAGAGCTTTCTAGGAAAAGAAGCTTAAGGAACTAGCGTTAAAGGGAATATCCCTAAGTAGAGGAGCCTTACTATAGATACTACTAATAGAGATACTAGAAAAGACTAAGCCTTAGACTAAGGTTTCCTAGTTAAGGATTATTATAAGCTTTCTATAGCTTCCTAATTATAAGACTCTTGCTACCCTTGCTATAGATGCTAAGAACAGGCTTAAGTAGATTTAGGCTATTAATATTCTAGTAACTAGAAGCCTGGCTAAGGTATAGCAAGTCCTTCTTGTTAATAAGATTAATAAGATAGATAAAGACCTTGCCTATATCTATAAGGACAAGGATCTTATAGATATAATAGAAAGTCTCTATAAGAGAGCAGCCTAAGAATCCCTAGCTACTAAGAAAAAGGGTAATAAGTACCTTAAGGAGTATGCCTTCTATAAAAAGAGGAGGTACCTAGAGGAGGAATACTATAGTAAGTAATCTAGCCTTAACGCTAAGACTAAGGGTAAAAAGGATAGGAAGGGGAAGAAGCCTAGAATTAAGGTAGTAGGTAGTAACTAAGTTAATAACTAGACCTAGTTAAACTCTAGTATAGACTGCTATATTAGCTTTGATAAATCTGACTTTACTTTTTATGTTGCTAGTCCTAAAACAGTAGAGCTTACCGACAGTTCTACTGTTAATATCCTTAGGAAAGGGAGCCTAAGACTCTTATCCTTAAAAGGCGTATCTCTAGAGCTCGACGGCGCTCTATATATAAGGAAAATAGGGCCTTTAACGCCTAATCTTTTCTCCCTAGGCCAGCTAATCAACGACGGATATAAGCTTATAATAGCCTTGCAGTACCTGCTTGTCCTTAGGCTAGAAAAGGAAGGCTATAGCCTTCTATTTAAAAAGAGAAGACGTTGTTTTATATCTATAAGAGATATCAAGCCAATAGCAGATTCTATAGCTATAGCCTCTTATAAAGGATCGTAGTCTATACCAGCATCTACTACCCTGATTGATTAGTATATAGTACTTAGGTATATAAACCTATATTCGGCCAACTAGATACTATAAAGATATAGTATAAAAGACAATATCGTTACTATAACTACTAAATCTTGCAATTCTTACGTGAAAAGTAAGTTTACCGTTTTGCCTAGTTAAAGAGACCTAATTAGCAACGTTAAAAACTTCGCAGAAGTCCTCTATATAGACCTAAAAGGAGGTTAAACCTCCCTTCTACTATTAATAGGAATTGGCGATTCGCCAGTAGTAGTTTTAGCACTAGTAGTAATCGATAAATTTACCTACTATAAGTAGGTCTTCCTAGTATAGTCAAAGTCAGAGGCTCCTTTTAAGGTTAGATATCTACTATAATAGCTTAAGGCTTACTATAGTAGATATCCCTTTAGAGTCTACTCTAATAGAGGTACCGAATTCATTAGCTAGTCTCTATCGACCTTCCTCCTAGAGAACAGGATAGAATAGACTAGCAGTACTATAAGAATACTATAATAAAACAGTCTTATTAAAAGGACTAATAGGACTATATTCAAGGCCCTTAGGGCTATACACTTATATGCCAATCTTCTAGCTAAACTTTAGGCTATTACTATAGAAGCTATTATAGATATACTAAACAGTATAGTATTAACCTACTTAAGCTCTAGGAAGTTACTATATAAACTAGCGTTTGCTAAAACTCCTATACTATTACTAGAGCCTATAGGCTATAAAGTTCTATTTAAGAAGGTAGATAGCAAAGAACTATCTGCCCTAATAGAAAGAACGGAGGAAGGGGTCTTTCTAAAGAGGAAATATAACGTTATAAGGATCCTAGACCTTAAAACTAAGAGGATTATTATAAGATATAATATTATACCCTTCTCTACTAAGTTTCCTCTCTGACCTAGGGTAGCAATAAT
This sequence comes from Phyllachora maydis, assembly GCA_029339225.1. Classification (NCBI taxonomy): domain Eukaryota; kingdom Fungi; phylum Ascomycota; class Sordariomycetes; order Phyllachorales; family Phyllachoraceae; genus Phyllachora; species Phyllachora maydis. Next base: position 6,682,333 of record JAQQPM010000003.1, read on the forward strand.
ATCAACTACTAACCTATTAACTATCCCTATTCTATAAGTACTCTCCTTTCTAGAGAAGGAAGAATAGTATAAAGTTATAGATAAGGAAATAAAAACGATAGAAAAGATAAGAGTATAGTTACTAGTACTAAAAGCCAGCCTTCTACTAGAAGTAAAGGTTATAACCGGCACCTAGGTCCTATAGGAGAAGAACGACAGTACTAAGAAGGCTAGATAGTATACTTATAGGTTTTCTAAACCAGACGTAGATATAGTCTTTACTAATATGCTCCAAGCTATTACTATATAGCTTCTATTTACCTATACTGCTTAGTATAAACTACAAATATAGTATATAGACTTTAACTCTGCCTTCCTAAATTCCAACCTTAATAAGCCTCTATACCTTTAACAGCCGGCATACCTTATAAAGAAACCAAAGATAGTCTACTAACTAAGAAAATCTATATATAGACTGCGTATAGCGCCTTATTGTTAGTAAGCAACCCTTAAGTCCTCTCTTAAGATCCTTGGCTTCTAGTAACTAACTATAGACAAGAATGTATTCTATAGGGGAGCCCTGCTAATATCTATATACATCAATGACGTTATAATAGTTAGGCCTAACTAGGATATGGACTAGGTAGTAGTAGATATTAGGACTAAGTACAAGATTAAGGACCTAGGGGAAACGACTAATTACCTTAGGATAAAGGTAACGAAGTACCCTAACAGCGACTATAGTATTATACAGTCCTATAAGATCCTAAACCTAATAGACCAGCTTAGTCTATTATAAAATAGGCCTCTCTAGGTACCTATCCCAGATAATAGTTAAGTGGATATTACACCTAAAGACCTTATATTAGAAGAAAAGGCAGCCTAGTATAGATCAGCAGTAGGCTAGCTATTCTATATATCCCTCTTTATAAGGCCTAATATAGCCTATAGGGTAATAAGACTAGCATAACGCTTCTTATGCCCTAGTTACAATAGCTAGAGATTACTAGTAGCCTTAATAAAGTATCTAAAAGGTACTAGCAACTTTGCCCTCTGCTTTTATTATAACCTAAAAGGGCCGGCAATAGTAGGCTCCTCTAACAGTAGCTAGGGCACAATAATATAAGCTAAAGCTACAATAGGAAATATGTTCTTTGTTAATAGCACCCTGGTATTATAAAGAGCCAAGCGCTAAAGCCTTACAGCCCAGTTAACCTACAAGGTAGAATACATAGCAGCCTATATAGCGGCAATATAAGCTACCTAGTTGCTACCACTTATCAATAAGATATTTAGGTATAAGCTAGGTCCTATTCCTCTATAGATAGATAATTAAGGAGCTATAGCTATAGTAAACGGAGATAGTATAATAGTATGTAACAGGTACTTCCTAATACAACAGTCAGTACTAAGAGAAGTAATCAGAAAAGGCATTATCTAGGTGGAATATACGCCCTCTAATAGTATAATCGTAGATAGCCTAATAAAAGCACTATAGTATGTTAAACAAAAGGCGTTTATAGAGCAGATCAAGATATCAGGGTCTAGGGGGGGTGTTGGGACCTGAGGTCACGTGTCACGTCACGTAACATGACACGTGACCTACTCCCCTATATAGGACCCTGTGTTACTCCACCGTAGATGAGGGGCTTCCCCCTTATCAACCAATATACGTTGTTCCACAGTTTTCACCCTTTAAAGTTTTTTTCAACTTTTTTTTTGTTTTTTTTTGTTTCTGGCGCCGTCCACTGCCAAAAGTCAACCATGTGACGTCTCGCCCTACCGATCGACGACGAAGCTGCACATCACGTCCACCCACCGCACGTGCGCACCACGGGGCCGAACAGCCAGCAGAAGACTGTGACAAGAGTCGATGTAGTGGAGAGCAACACCGACCCCGGCGCTCCACCCTCTCTTCCTCGAGCGGACCATGATTCGAGGGCAAGTCATCGATCGAGTCCCGCCGCCCGCAAACGATGAGGAACTCCTGATCGGCCTCTCGTCGTCGCAGCTTCGCCGCTACCACAGAGTGAACGACGAGGGCGCATCGCCGGCATACGCAGCCATGGCCGCCCTGAACGCGACCGCGACCGCGACGGCCCCGCCGCCGCCGCTGCCGCCGCAGCGCGACAAAGTGCGCACCGAGCAGCGCATTGGCGCCTACAACATCCTCCGTACCCTCGGCGAAGGCAGCTTCGGCAAGGTCAAGCTCGCCGTCCATCGCAGCACCGGCCAGCAGGTCGCCCTCAAGATCATCGCGCGCAAGAAGCTCATCAGTCGCGACATGCAAGGCAGGGTCGAGCGCGAGATCGAGTACTTGCAGCTGCTGCGGCACCCTCACATCATCAAGCTGTAGGGGGCGTCGCTCTTGTCGTTCTCGTCGTTCTCGTCGTTCGCTCGGCTAACCAGACTCTTTCGTGGCTTCCCCTAGGTTTACCGTCATCAAGACGCCGAACGAGATCATCATGGTCTTGGAATATGCCGGCGGTGAGCTGTTCGACTACATAGTACAGAACGGCAAGATGAAGGAGGACGAGGCGCGGCGCTTCTTCCAGCAGATGATCTGCGCCGTCGAGTATTGCCACCGCCACAAGATCGTCCACCGAGACCTGAAGCCTGAGAACCTGCTGTTGGACGAGAATCTCAACGTCAAGATTGCCGACTTCGGCTTGAGCAACATCATGACCGACGGCAACTTCTTGAAGACCAGCTGCGGCTCGCCCAACTATGCGGCCCCGGAGGTCATTGGCGGCAAGCTCTACGCCGGCCCCGAAGTCGACGTCTGGAGCTGCGGCATCATCCTGTACGTGCTGCTGGTGGGGCGCCTCCCCTTCGACGACGAGCACATCCCGACGCTGTTTGCCAAGATCGGCCGCGGTAAGTATGCGGTGCCGGCCTGGCTGAGCCCGGGTGCGCAACATCTCATCCAGAGGATGCTCCAAGTCAACCCGGTCCAACGTGCCACCATCGAAGAGATTCGCCAGGTCCCATGGTTTAACGAAGACCTCCCCGCCTACCTGCAACCGCCGGTGGAGGAGTTCCTGAACACGGGCGTGGACCCCAACAAGGCCATCAGAATGAGCGATATCGCCCCCAACGCCCCGCCCCAGGAACAGGAGAAGCTGCACAACGAGGTGACGGAAAAGATCAGCAAGACTATGGGCTACGGCAAGAAGGATGTCCAGGAGGCCCTCGAGGCCGACGAGCCCTCGGCTATCAAGGATGCCTACATGATTGTGCGCGAGAACAAGCTGATGCAGACCAACCGTAAGTCACCGTCTTCTACCTGCCCCCATAGCCTTGACATCCTTTCTGCCACTTGTCTGGGCATAATCCATGTTCGTCTGAGCGTCGTCCCATACACATGGACGATTCCCCAGTTGCAACGCAGCCCAGCCTGACAACAACCACCGTTGAAGCAAATCTTGCTCCTTCAGAAAAGACGTTGTTCGACGCATCGTCGCCTCCCAACGAGACAGGCGATATCAGTGCTAAAATCTTCGAAGAACTGGGGAGGCATGTAGATGACAGCAACGTGAGCCCCATGTTGGATTCCAACATGTCGTCAGCGCGCTCCGTGACCTCGTTGAGCACCGCTGCCGCCCGGCCCCGTGTGAGCAAGGTTGGCATCCTCCCGAGCAGCCTGCCGGCCTACCACAAAGTCTTCATGGAGCGAGAGAATGCGAAAGCTGTTGGCGTCGTGCCGGCAGATCCCAGGGATGCTCTGTCGGACGCGCCCTCTCAGCCACGCACCCAAGCGGAACAAGAAGAGACTGCACGCCGTCTCAAACCTCACTCCCGTAACCCGACCCGTCTGGACGACTCGGCGAGGCCGCATGGCCTCACCCCGGTCAATATTCCAAAGAAAACCAAGCCCGTCCGTTGGCAGTTCGGCATTCGCTCTCGTAATGCGCCATGGGAAGCCCTGATCTGCATCTACAAAGCCCTCTCCAAGCTGGGGGCTGGCTGGCTGGTGGACGAGGACTACGAGAAAGTCCATGGAGAGTACGTCTCGCGCGCATGCGCCACCCGCGTCTGCGAAGCTTCCGGGACTAACGCCCCCCTAGGCACGAGAACGAGAAGGACGGTCCCCTGGCGCGGGCCCGGGGAGGAAGCTTGTCATCTGGTCAGCGCGCTGCGGCTCGGTACAAGTTGCCTGCCGATCCCTGGCATATCAAGGTCCGGTGGGCCACGCAAAGTAAGAACTGGCGCGCGTCTCCCTCGTCGGTGCCCTGTGATCTTGGCTGACGACGTGTTTGCCTGCAGGGCTGGGAAAACATTCTGTCGCTTCCAGTCTCAACGAGGTGGGAGATGCCTCTCACGTCTTGCGCGAGGGCAGCGAACCGGCCGAAGTCGTTGCCATGCGCATGGACATTCAGATCTACGAGATGGAGCACGGCGTGTACCTTGTCGACTTCAAAGTCGACGGGTACGAGACGCCCGACGGCAAGCTCCTGGAGGACAAGGAGGTTACCAGCTCCTTCCCCTTCCTCGACATGGCCGCCAAGCTCATCATGCAGTTGGCCGACGCCGACTGAGCGGGCTGACCAGCCCCCCCCCCCCCCCCCCCCCACCTCCTCCTCCTCGCGTGTTTGTTGCTCTCTGTCGCGCCTTTGGGTCACGCCTAAGAATGGCGGTTCAAGGAGCTCAAGCATATACGTCGCGGCCATCATATGGTGTCAATGAAGGAATGACTGAATGAGCGGGCAACTGGGAGTATTTGCTGCGTCATGGTGTCATGAAACCCCATGATCAGGCTTGGGTGCCGCACGGAAAAATCACCGGCAGGCATGATCTTCGCTAGGTTTGCCTACCCACTATGTGCCCATGGCGCGAGGTCCATCGTCAGACAAGGTCGCCGAGCGTCTTTTCAGCAGCAGTCCTTGCGACATGGCTTAAGATGGATGACTCCAGCCCAGGAAGCCTCGCTTGGTGTTCCTATCCTGGTGAATGTCATGAAGGCCAGCAGTAGTGATATTACTCTTTCTGGCTTGGCTGCTACATTACTCAAGAAAGCCACGGCCACTCTGAAAATAAGGCGTCCCGCAAACTCTGCTGTTCTCAAGTCCATCCCCCCCCCCCCTGGAGACGAAAGAGTCAACCTCTTGGGGGGTAGGGGGGGGGGGGGGGGGGGGAAGAAAACCTGTCCATGAAAGAGCAACCAAAAAAAAGACCAAGTGAAACAGACCAGCGCGCGACAGTGTCAAAAGCAGTCCTAAACATGTCTTGTCCAAACTCGCCATCCTGTCACCGTTTGATGCAAACCCGCCAACACAAGCCGCAACGACAAAGTCATGTTGTTGTACGGATCTGTGTCGGCAAGTAATAATCCCTCCCCAACCTCATCTGTCGGCTCTCGCTCTGTTGCCAAGGTCACCATCTCCCACACACTCCCCCCTCACGTTGAGCCTCGTGGCTCTTGCTCGTCACCCATCCATCTTGTCCGTGCTCGAATTACCCCGTGTGCTGCCCACGCTCGTGGCCTCGGTCGACTCAGTCTTGGCCGTCGTCTCGCTCTGCTTGCCCGAACTTTCAGGCTGAGAGGGTTGGCTGTCCTCCGAGGAAGAAGCGACTGCCAAGTCCCGTTGGCCGCATCCTACTCCATCGGAGGGCGTCTTCTCCTCGGAGTTTTCCTTCGTCATGATAACCTTCCTTCGGAATTCCTGCTTTACAGCCTCCACCGTCGACTTTCGCTTCAAGATAGCCATCTGCGCGACAGCATTCGCTGCCACCTTGGCTTTCTCGGCCATCGCCTTCTAGGCGGCGTCGGCGGTCTGGTTGTTGTATTGCCGCAGGATGCGGTTGGCCTGCCGCCACTTGCATCCCTGGTGGTAGCCTGGCTCATGAGCCTTGCGCCACTCGAGGTAAGATTCGTATTGTTGCTGCTTGATCGGATCGTGGTCGCGCGGCTTCCTGGTTACGGGGAACGACGGGTGCTCATCCGCACCATTCACGTGTCTCGCCGGCGCGCCTGATAGAGGGTTGAAGTCCGGGACAGCCGGAGGGCCGCTGGCGTGGCTTTTGGACAGCATTCCCTCGGGATGCATGTTCGCTCCGGGGAAAGTGTTGTAGTGGCTGGGTTGCAGGAAGGGCTGCGGCAGGTTTATCGGGCCACTGGGAAACGTCGGTGCTCCGCGGACTGTTGCTGGAAAAGGGGCGGGTGGCAGTCCGAACGGAGGCAAGCCGTTTGGAGGAAACACGGCATCCCGATGAGCTGGATACGGGAGGAAGTCGAAGGGCTGATTGACTGGACCGTTGGAAACTGCACCGTCAAGAGGGTTCAGACCCGGTGGCGGGTACGAAGGACCTTCCCAAGGTGTGGAATAGCCCAGCGGAAAAGTTCCGGGGTAGTTGCCTGGGAGCACCAGAGGGTCGTGGAGAGGCCGACCGCGTGTGTTGGGAGGCATGACTCCTCTCCGGAAATTGTCAACAACAGGGCCTGTTGCTGGGGGAGGCATCTGCCAGGGCATCTGCCCGGGCAACATATTCGGCTCCGGCCCCAGTGGTCTCTGACCAACCTTGTTGAATATGCCGTGGCCGGCCCTGGTCCCAAGCTCTTCAGGGACAGGAAAGATGTCGGCGACGGGCCTTCGCTGCATCTTTCTCGGCGACATCACGGCGCATTCGCCTCTCCCTTGCACTATCGACTGGCTCCCAAATTCGGGCGCAGCAGGGTTGAGCGTCGTCGCTCTTTTACTGCGTGTCGATGGCGCAACATGTTCTCCATCTCCTCGGCAACTGTGCCCGCCATCTTGGACAGGTCCTGTGGACATTGCAATGGTGTGATCGGTGGATTTCTCGGATCCCTCGTGCGGAAGCAAGCCTAGACGTACATCCGGCCCCTTTTCGTGGCCCTGGCCCTGGCCCTGGCCCTTGATCACCCTTTGGACGGCTTGCCAACTGGACTCTGAGCTTTTCTGCTGGAACCGTCCAGCAAAAGGCGTGTTGTTGGGCTCTGGATATGACTCCTGACAACTTGCGCCGCTCGTATTCAACCGCCGCATCATTCTGTGGAAGCGCTCGTCAAGTTCCTCGTTAGCCGGCTGGGGAGGTCGAGTTTTCTTTTCGCGAGGCTCCTCCAAGGCCAAATCATCAAGCCTCGAGTCTGTGGACTTGGCCTGGCTAGACAGGTAGTCGTACTGCGCTCTGTTTTCGTATCTGCACATGTCTGACTGCGCATTTGGGCTTCCACGAAGGCGAAACCGGCTCTTGCATGCTTCGTGGACAGAACAAGTACCCCGAATACATGAGTCTTCATCTGTCTTCGTGAGCCTGGCCTTGGTGAATTGATGTATCTGGGCGGCGTCCGACTGCGGTGAGATGGCCGTCACATCGATGGTGAATCGATCTGCGAGTGTGATATCCTGTCCGCATATTTTCACCACGAGTGGCTGGATGTCTTCAATCATGACTTGCTCGGAGCTTGCTGTACTTGGCTTCTCGTCAATCGTTGATGCGTTCTTCGATAATGCCACCGACATTCTTTGCTGCGCCGCCGAGGTGCGCGGACGCGAAGACCAGCGATTGTGTTCGGTCTCGGAGGGAGGATAACCGGAGCTTGACTTCCCTTTCGCACGACTGCGAGAGCGTGAGGTGCTTGAGGCTGGATCCATTTCGAAGAGTGCGCACGGGTGGCAATCTGCTGAGAGTCGGTTCAAAAAGCCTGCATGCTGGTTGGGGTCAACTTCAACGAGATCGCCGTCTTGCGAAGAAGCTGTTGCCGCGGGGCCAAAGGGAGAGGCGCTCTTTCGCCAGTCCGTAGAGCTAAGAGCCTTTATCCTTCCCCGCAGAGTTGGCGAATGAACTGCTCTGGCGTGCCCTGGCTCTGGTGCAGGTCTGGGTCGCAAGATATGTCTGCCGCTTGCTTGTCTGAACATAGCAGGCATTCTGTTACTGGTCTACGTGAGACCAGCAAGACATGTGGTTGTTGATGACCGAGAAACCGTGGTCTGCTCTGGCCGGAGAAGTTAGCCACTCCTTGGCCCATGAGACACGCAGCTCGGCCACCGTGGCGTCTTGACTCTTCTTCGCCGTATTGCAAAGGTGACTTTAGGGGTTGACTGTTGCAGAGAGCGACGGCTCAAGCTCGATGCAAAAGAACGAACTTACTGACAGCAACTCTATGTCAGGGCGTTCCGAGAGCTTCTGGGGGAAGGCGCAGAGACAGCCTGCACAGCGTGGAACGCGTGGTCAGTGGTGGTGTGAGACAGAGTTGAGGACGCCGCACGGCGAGATGATGGCAACATAAAGTCTGCAGGACAAAGAGAGGAGAGGTATACTTTGCAACAAGCCAAAGTCGGGGCCAACCAGGCCAGAGGAAAGTCCGGCAGGCTGTCCAAGAAGTGTCGTTCCAAAGTGAGTGATCGCTCCAAGGTCGCTTGCCTGGTTGGTGTACAAGGGAAGGAAGAGATGCCGTAAAGCTGTCGCAGACAATAACCAAAAAGCACCGAAGATGCGCACAGTTCCAGCTGTACTGCGCGGCAGACCGAGATGGGGGGGGGGGATGAGACAAGATGCTTGTAAAAGGTTTCCAAAAGATAGCCGAGGAGCCGGGACGTCGTTTCGATTCCCTCCGCGATTTGCCTGGGAATAGGAAGGCGAGGCCAAGCTTCATGTCCTGAGGAAGGCATCATGTAACGAACGCCCCACTCCCCCGGGTGCTGCTTTCCAATCCAAGTCCTCCATCCAGAGCGGTTGGGTACCTCCGTCTAGGCGGGCAGGGGCGGTATAAGTCGCATGCTGGGCCTTCCCCTGAGTGGAGGAGGTATCCTCTGCCTTGACGGCCCGCGAACGAATGGTCATCATCGAATTCCTGAAAGCAAAGCTCGGGGCGTGTGTGTCTAGTACAAAAGGCAATCGGAGTAGCCCAGAGGACCAGCATACCCACGGCACAAACGCGAAGCTGGGAGCTGTTCATGGCGCCGATGATGAAGGCAGAATGAATGCAAAAAAAGAGGAGCTGATCCGCGCGGCTCTCCGTCGTCCAGATCGCTATAATACAAGAGAGTGAGGCCGTCAGTGGCAGTGCAATGCTCGACATGTATTTCACAATGCTCCCTGATTCGACTGGAGGTATGCACTGAAAGATTTCTGTCAAGAGTGTCAGTCCAACAATTTGCGTTGCCATCACCTCCTGCAAACAACCTACAGGGTTCCTGGTCTGGAGGTAAATAGTGCCAGGGCCTGTGAACTTGCAAACGAGTCCTTCGCCGGAAGCAAACCCCGAGATAATGCCACCCGAGGCCACACGCTCGAGGACATACTTCGTGTTCCAGGCCACCAAGTGCCCGTTGTCCACAATGTATCTTTCACCCTCGGCGAGCTGCAACACGATGAGCACATGAGACACTAACGTATAGCAGCAGATTGCTTTGCGGGAACTTGAACTCACGTCTTTGCGGATTATGGCCCCAAAACTGGTCAGCCAGAGCAATCCCGTCCCCGAGATCTTGTACACCCAAAGACCCTCGCCGCTGAAAATGGCCTTCCCGATGCCCTGGCGCTTGTAGTCTTTCGATACGTTTTGGGTGGCCGCAAGAAAGCCATCGTGTCCTACCGACCACGACTCGCTGCCGGTCAGACGGATGCTGATGATGTCGCCCAACATCGGCGGCCCCAAGAGCAATTCACCGGGGCCTGTGAATGTCGAGTGACCCATCTCTCCGCCAGCTACCAGCTTCTTCACCGAGAATTTGTAAGCGCCCTTGAGAATGATGGAAGGGGACATGGCAATCATGACGCCTAAAGTAAATTAGCAGAGGGCCGCCGTTATCGCGCCAGTCCAAGTCCTGGTTCCGTTGAATGCTCCTCGCTTACCAGGCTTCGCGTGAAGAGGGCAGCCAATAGCCAACTGGATGGTCAAGAGCGTATTGGAGTCCCGATGACTGATCCTATAGCTACCCCCGTTGAATGTACCCACGTCATCCACAACGGCGCTGGCCCCAACAAACTGACCCGAGACCGGCGCGCCGACGATCATGCTCGCCGACGCGCCCAGGCCCATGGATGGCAGGTGCTGCTCTGCTCCCTGTTGCTTCTCGGCGGGATACTCGCCGTCATCTTGACGCTCTTCCGGCGCGGAATACGTCGGCGGAACCGCAAACTGAGGCCGGCCCGACGACGTCTTCTGTGAGAGCCCAGAAGAGGTGCGCGTGTGCATCGGGATGAGCGTCTGTTGCGCAGGGGGCGCAGGGGGGGACGGGTAGAATGGGGTGCTCGACTTTGGCGGCGGCGGCGGCGGCGTAGAGACTTGCGGAGGCGGAGGGTAATAGCTCCTCCCGCCGCCGGCTTGCGGCGGTGGCGGCGACGGATAGGTGAACGTCGTCTGCGTTGGAGGAGCAGATATGGGTGGAGGCGGATAGCTCGTCTGCGCTGATGTGCGCGCCGCGTCAGCGGGGATCATGGTGGTAACGGCGCAGGGAACTGCGTGTACTCACGAGTATAGTACTCGGTCGACATCTTCTATGCGAGGATGATCAGCCACGAAAGACAGGGAGACTTCCCCCGCACATCACATGAGGGCTCACCACGAAGCCGTATCACTACTGATGTACCAGACCAGGTCTTGATGCAGCATGCACTCTTGTCACGGGTGAGAAGGCGAAGCAACAAGGTTTGTACGTAGAACAACGCTTTCTCTGCTTTCTCTGGCTGGTATTTCTTGGGGAAGACCTGCTCGAAGTACCACACTCAAAGTACTACCTCTACTTATTCTGACCGTCATACGGAGCACAACCAGACAGCATGCAAACGGCTAGACCAATAAAAAGAGGGAGCCCGCATGCTTGCCGTGGTCGTCAAGCTCCGCGTAGCCGCTGCAGGGAAGCTCGGCGCTTAGCCCAGCGAACTCAACGGTTTGACAGTCAGCCAAGATGCCGGCGCCGGAGCAATTGTCAAATTAGTAAGCAGCCGAGCATCGTCGGTAGATTGTGGTACCGACGTCCCGAAGTGATGATTTTTTCCCGCACTTGGCATCGAATAATAAAATCACAAGCAAACAATCAACCAACGTCACTTTTACAGTGTCCGCCAACCGCCAAGTCTGCTCCCATGCTTCTGAAATGCAGACAGGAATGACGGCCTAGCAGATTTTTGGAGATTTCCGAGCTTGTCCCTGGCGGTTGCTCATCTTCGGCGAACTGTGGCCATCCCGGGATAAGGCGGCGACTGCCGACCCGATTCATGAGCCGAATCACCCTGGGCTTGGCTTCACGAATTCTGCTTGATAATGAAATTATCGACGGCAATGTTTCGGAGAGGGCATGCGATACTCCAGAGCCTTCTTAGGCGCGGAGCCTTGTCGAAGGCAGGAGGAAAGCAGCCGGGTACCGCACAAAACTTGCCATGGAGGAGGGCGCTGGAATCGGCTCCATGGCACCATAATACCGGTCTATTGCAGGCGTTGGCGCGGCGGACTGCTGCGGCGGCGGCAAAACCCAGGGCCGGGCCTAGCGCGCGTTGTTTTCGAACCTCTCCGTCCAGCCGCTCATTTTACACTTCGAAAGCAAGACGGTCTCAGCAGGCCGGAAAGGGAGGGCAGCAGGTCACAGAGAATCTTTCGCTCAGTGCACGCCTGAAGAAGCTGTCTAGAGAATATGGCTGGGCCGCGGTCGGTGTGTACTTGGGATTGAGCGTGCTCGACTTTCCGTTCTGCTTCCTGCTTGTCCGGGTTGTTGGCACGGAGAAAATTGGTCAGATATTGTCTCCGCCTCCGAAGACTCTACCCTAGGCACTTGCCAAGGACTGACACGTAACGTGATGGCAACAGGGGAAATAGAGCACTCGGTGATGTCAACAGCGTATAAGCTCATACCTGAAAGTGTACAGACGCGGTGGAATGCGTACCGGGCCGCACTGAAAGAGAGCGAAGAGGAAGCAACCGGAAGCAACAAGATTGGTGACGACGTGGAAATGGCTGGCTGGGGTGTCAAGGAAGCCGATGAACGTCACAAGGCTGGAGCTAGTAAGTGTGGACCAACTTGGCGCTGATAAGCGAATGCAGCTCACACTAATTCTCACCCTTTGTAGGCTTAGCGACACAACTTGCCTTGGCGTATGCTATCCATAAAAGCTTCATATTCGTCCGCGTACCTCTGACCGCTGCTGTAACCCCGAAGATTGTGAAAGTCCTGAGGTCCTGGGGATGGCAAATAGGCAAGAAGGCCACGAAGAGCTAGTAGAGGCATGACGTGGGTGAAGCCCTCGCGGTTCGCGGGTGCTTTCAGAGACTCCAAGTGGTGCGTGCAAGATGTAATGCCTTCTTGTTGCAGCTTGCGGGGAAATGCGACCAGACAATGCAGGTGATACTACCATAGAACAAGTAGACTGTTCACTATATTCAACAGACGAGCTACTTTGTTTCGGATATTATGCGACCGGGGCCAACCTCTAAAGTTCATATCTCTACGTTGCTGTGGTAGGCATCGTCGGATGTTCGCAGAGGCATGATCAAGCACGAGCAATTGATTGGCTGGGTTGGTTGCCATTAGTAGAGGTAAATATGGTTGTTGGTAAACAAGCTGACTCCTGACGTCAAAACGATTCTGGCTTTGAAGCCTGTCGAGGCTCCATATGAGCCAGTTCATTTTTCGCGATTGCTTCTAGCAATTGAAAGCCGATGAGGAGCTAATCTGTAAAGAGTGATGATCAAGGTCATCCGCCGAAAGGTCATACCCAGCTCGCCTTGATTCAAGACCCTGAACTTCGCTCTGAACTGTCAACAGGGACACGTAAAACAAGCTAGCTGGTAGCGAGGTGGGTAGAGAGATGTGTGATCATATCCCCTCGCCAGAAGCTAACCACCGACCCTAAAGGACCGCCAGCCACGGGTACATTGATCTATGACAGATAGCCAATCGTTTGCAAAGTGTTACTACTTACTGCACTACCGCCAATTCAAATAAGGTTTGCGCTAAACATATTTGGGGGATTGTTAGCACCTATCGCCCACCGGGCCTTCCCCGCACCGTGGATGCCACCGGAGAATCTCTAGACATGGATCCGGGTTTAAGCTTCGTATCTCGATCAATCACACAGCGTGCACAGCATCAGGAAACACGGAGACGTTGGGTTTGTGCAAAACCCATGCCATATTCTCTTGAATACCATAGGTCTGATCCGGCTCCTCCAGCTCCAACACACTCGACTCAGGCAGCGCGACTCGAGCAGCGGGTTGTCACCATCATATCCGGACTTCGGCTGGTGGCCTCGAGCTGACTCGCCGGCCACATCAATCGCGGGCAGTGTGTACAGGCAGCAGGCAGCAGGCGGCCATTCGGGCCGCGGGGCCGTTCGTGGAGTTGGAAAGGTACTTCCAGAGGGGACTCGAAGCATACTTCTATACGAAAACCTTGCGCTATGGGGATATGATATCATTTACGACGATGTCGATCTCGGATGCGAGAGTCATGCGGCATGTCCCCGGGTAGGCGTTTTCCCTGATGATGTTTCTCTAGAGCCTTAGATGGACATGCAGCCGGCCGGCTCGAGTGCGACGCAACAACTGACCATTTGCGGCGTGGCACGGAGCAAAGGGAAACCCAGGATCTGGAAGTTGTGAGGACTCGACAAAGCGCTGGCGTAGCGAAACTTTAAAATTCGTGACAAGTCAGCCAGTGTTCTAGAAGTTCACTGCTCGACTTGGCGCACCTCTTCAGATGATCATATCATGTCATGGGCTTGGCGATACCTGCTCTACCGGCAGCCCTATTACGTTGCATGGGTATGCAGGGGCAAAAAGACCTCTCAGGAATGAGGTTGCAGGTTTCAACTCATTGCATTTTGTGGGGAGTAGAGGGGAGTAGAGTGGCATTGTACAGGACTCGTGGGGCGATCTGCTTCAAGGACCATGTCTGTCCTTCCAATTTCAGAAGCACAGTAAGTACGGGATGCTTGCAGATAGAAGTCCCTCTTAAGGTCCACTCGGGGATAAGGGAGGAGAGGAGCTCCACTCCCTCCTGCCAATGCCGAACTCACTTCCATAGGGGGTTGCCGATGCGGTGTTCTCGCCGACATGGCAGGGGCACGCAGGTTAAGCCCCCATCTTTACAGAGAATTTTGCACACACCCGGCTGTGCTGTCGGTACGAGTGGTGCGGGTAATGACGAGCTGCGGCTCCGTCTGCCGGAGCAACCGTTTTTTCCATGCTGGCGAAGATCAGGCTTGTCAGGCTGGCTAACGGCTCTTGGCTGATGACATACCAGCTGAGCACGTCAAGACATCCCATGAAGGGAGTGACAGTCGGGTCATAAGAGCGGACAATCAATCGCTTTCGGAAAGCGTTTATCCGGTAGGCTCGATGTCCTAGCGAAACTTTCTCTGTCTTCCAACCCATTTCTGGAAGGGCATACGCGTGCAAGTGGGGTGTAAACCTCTTGGGGCCCAACTGCCAGCTGTACTTTGGACTGGTCAACTGTTGACTCGTGTAGGGCAAGGTGGTGTAACTGGAGAGACTGCATCGATTTATCAGGGTTCCAAACCTTGATGTCGCCCATCGCCCGTCGCCCGTAGGTCACTCCAGAAAAAGGCAAGTCCAGCTCATCTAGTCTTCAGTGCTTGGGGAAGCTCCCGTCCAGAGCTTGGTCTGCTTCGTGATGGGGACAGAGAGGCCGCTGAAACCAATTGCAGTGCGAATCGCGGACGTGACATCAGCAGTCTGTTCCAGAAGGTGTCGTACGAACTACGCACATCTTGACGGATGAGACGTCCGTGCCAAGACCATCGTATATTGTCTTGGCAAACTCAATGGCTAGGGTGTTAGGAAAATCCGAACACCAAGGTTTTCGTACTTCGGTCCCGAGGTCTTCAGGAGTCCGAGGTTATCCGAGGACAGGCAGACGTTTCATGCGTCGTAGAAACGGTCAACACCATCCCTACTTCCCCAAATGAAGCCGCTCTCTCGGCGCCATTGCCGAGGGCGCCTCGGCGATTGCCCTGAGTTGCTTGCTCCGTCGTGATTGTCGGGCGTCGGATCCGATACGCCTCGATATGGACATGCCGCTCACATCGCGGGCAAAATCAGGGGCAGGGATGGCTGCAGACTGGAGCTCGCAATTTTGCTCACAATTTCTCCGTGTCTTATGTCAGGCTGGCCGCAAGGTTTGCGCACCGATTAGGAGAATTGCTCCGTGGTAGTGCAACCCAAGTGGTGAACTTTGAATTTAGTGACGGCGGCAGGGATCGTCCCGGGATGCGGCTCAGGCTCAGCTGGCTCACGTCCACGTTTCTGCAGTGCTGTCGCACATCAGCCGGTCAGCGCCACCGACGTACCAGGCCGCCTCACCAAAGCGGCCCAGGCGGAAACATCCACCGCTGGAAATCGTCAAAGGTTATTCTCGAGCGCCGCACAGGTTCCGCCGGAGCAAGACTTCCTTTATCTACTAACACCGTTGAGGCCGTTGTTGACGCTGGAGACCACGGTCGGACGGACCAGTCAGCTTGGGCAGTTTGCCTTCGCAACCATCCGCATCCCTGCCACGTCCGCCCCTTACTATAAGACAGAGCGAGGGCATACACCCTGTTGCTTGACACCAACCTCGTCATCGCCCAGCTTGCTTTACAGCCTAGTCGAACCGACGCATAGCATGCGATTCCGTAACTCACATACAAACCCCTGTTTTCCACGCAGTCGTGCACGACACTGTCGACTCACGCAAGGCTCTTCTCTCGCTCTACCGGTCACAAGACAGCTGGCCACAGCACATTTCGTTTATTTGGCCTTGACCCAACCAGCCTGCGTTCGGCGCTCGATGACATATATTACTCACACCGCTGCCAAGTTCCCAGAACATCCTCGTCCACTGTCGATCGACTAGCGACTTGCTGGCCGAGCTCGGGCTCCAATTGGGTGTTTTGTGCCCGCGTCTTGACGACACGGCTTTTAGCATCAGTCCATCGGAACGTCGCCCTCAAAAAGTCGGCATTGTTACGGTCGTATTCAGGTTCTGTCGCGGCATGGCCTCTTTTGTGTCAACCGTCAGGATGACATCCATTTACCCCCACGACTGCCACCGCTATCGCCGCCACTCTCACCACCACCTGCCCACCTGCCGTCAGCCGTCATACCGGCCATATCCGCCACCCGACGCGGAGCCTTCCCCAGACGCGTCGCTCTTCTCGCCCTTTTACAGCATGGCAGGCAGTAGCAGCAGCAACAGCAGCTCCTCCTCCTCCCGCCACCAGCCACAGTCGTCGCCTTCGCCCCGCGCGCAGCCAAGAGAGGATGTCATAGTGGCCAAGATGCTAGAGATCGCGCGGGACAGCGCCGAGGGAGCTATGGACCCTACTGTCAACCGTGTGCTCGAGTCGGCCCTGGACCGAACGTGGTCCAAGGTGAAGGCCCAGCCGGACTCGTACGTCATGACGCGGGACGAGTTTGCCATTTTCAACTACTTCCAGCAGCGCTTCGCCGGAGACAAGATAGCGACCGCCGCACGAAAGCGGTACTGGGACTCGATACAGGCATAACGGGCCTGGTTCGCTGGAGAGTCTTCCGTGTACGCACTTCACTCTCCCCCTTTTCGCACACGGCCTTCAAACAAAATCCGGACTCCATCGGGACCACGGCGAGGCGAGTTTCAGTCTCGGAGCCGAATCCGGGCCGTCTGGAGCTCGTTGTGGGTCCTCGCCAATTCCGCCTCCAATCTCCCTCGGGCGAGGATCGTCCGATGTAGTCGGACCCACCCAAGACCGCCACCATCATCCAGGTCGAGTCAAGCAAACTCCAGCTGGTCCCGTCTCCTGAATCGGTCGATCGAGCGCCATAGAAACAAAGTTTTTCCTGGCGCGGCATCGTGCTGGTACCCCTCTTGGATCGAGTCCCCACGCGGAACACGAGAATTTGGAGGCTTAACAACTCGGCGCTTCTAGATCCTCCCGCAGGCAACATCTGATATGAACTTTGTTTCAATTTCACTTCGCACCTCCCGTGTCCCATCTCAGCAGCTTCCCCCTTTTTCGTCATGTTTCCCCGTCGCTTTGTCATCTGATTGTTGGTGACGCCGAGACTCGATCTTGGAGAGGCTCTTACGATGTCGATGGTGTTTACTGGTTTTTGGTTTTCCCAAACGCTCGTTCCCCCTTCGACCACGAGCCTGCTTGTCTTTTGGATGCGGGTGCTTCGGTAATGACCGTGATGGCATTTTCCCCAGCATGTTTCGTATACTTCGTACAGAGTACATACTCCATGCTCGTTTAACATCCATTGCATAAGACTCCAGACCCTTCTAAAGTCTCCTAATCGTTGCTGCAAAGTTTATCCGTCCTGCTCCTCGTTCCATCCCTGTCTCAACCCACGATGTCAAAACTACTCCGTACTATCTAGCTACCCGGCGGCTAGAAGCTCTCAACATCGTCAGCCATGAATCGTAACCCTGCGTGCGCAGTCCCGGAGTTACTGACCCCGGAGTTACTGACCCCACCGGTACTCAGCAGGGCCTCTCGAACTACCAACCACTAAGAAGTATGTGCATGAGAGTAGTTTTCTCGTAGAAGCACTAACGCTCCTGGCAATCGCCGGCCTCGCTCGGGGGGCCGGGAGTGCATTTGGAATTCTGCACTGATGTCCACGTGCACGCACTGCCTTCGGATCGTCAAGCTGCGTGGCGAGTGCAACCATCTCCACATGGCCAAGGTTCCAGTATCGCGGCGCCACCACCACCGGGATACCATGAATCTTCGAATCGTCGGCAGACGGCGGCAACGCGACCTCATAGTAAGGGCACTAGTCGCGGCACTAGTCTGCCTGGCTCTCAACATCCCGCCTGCCCTGGGCTCGTCGCGCGACGAGGGACCGCAGAGTCAAGACCAGGCGTCGCTTGCGCCAAGGCATAGCGTTGACACACACGGCGGTCCAGATGGCCTCCAGCACGGCATCATCACGAAGCGCGAAGACTCGCCGTCATCCGAGGCGAACCAGACAACTCTCTTGCAGTGTTTCCAGGTTGCCCAGCCCGTACTTGGGCCGTCTGGGACGGTAGCCAGTGATGGGTCTGCGTCAGTTCAGAAAAACAGTGGCTCTGCAAGTCAGACCCCGTGCCAGACGACCTTGATGGAATACTCATTCGCAAGCAGCTATGGAAAGCCGTATGTCGGTAAGTCGGCCGTCCCTTCGCTGTGTGCCGGACGCAGGGTGCGCAGCTCACACTGAAGTGCTGGCATTTGACTTTCCTAGGGCAATATACTCCTCCAGGCTGTCAATTTAACCGAGTCATCATGAATTTCACGGTTGTTTCGAAAGGCCGACAATTTGACCGGCTCGCCCTGATGTACTTCGGGGACACCGAGGTCTGGAGAACGTCAACAGCCGAACCTTCCAAATCCCAGGGCATCCGCTGGACCTACATGAAAGACATGACAGCGATTTTGTCCTTGTGGAAGTCGCCGCAGAAGCTGATCTTCGATTTGGGAAACATCGTTGACGCAAACCTCACGGGAGCCTTCAACACAACACTCACGGCGACCTTTTTTGAAAGCACCGTCAACACGAATGCTGGTCCTCCCAGTGACCTTATCATCCCCATCTCGAAACCCAGCAGCGCCGACGACGTCGCGAGCCAATTCTCGTTGCCCCACGACAACGCCACCAGCATTATTCGCAACTTCCCACAGAACGCTCGCCGCGCCGTCTTCTCCGTGTCGGCGTGCGGACAGGCAGACGAGGAGTTCTGGTGGTCCAACGCGCTGCAGAGCGACGTGTACGCCTTCAATGCGTCCATAGGGCCGATGCCGGGCTTCAGTCCCTTTCGCGAGGTCCAGGTGCTGATTGACGGGCAGCTGGCCGGTGTCCAATGGCCTTATCCTGTCATTTTCACGGGTGGCGTCAACCCAAACGTGCACCGCCCTCTGGTGGGCATAGACACTTTCGATCTGAAGGAACATGAGATTGACATCTCGCCGTTCTTGCCCGTCTTGTGCGACGGGGAGCAGCACAACTTTACCATGCTCGTCGCTGGACTGGATGACAATGGCGGCACTTCGGCGGCACTGACCCAGACAGTTGATAATAGTTGGTACGTGACGGGCAAGATATTTGTGTGGTTAGACCCTGCTGGCTCTGTCACGACGGGTGACCGTCCGACCGTCCAAGCCAGCGCGCCTACAATCTCGGTATTTCAGCGCTTAACTCATACCGCCAATGGGACCAATATGACCCTCGACTACAGCACCGATGTCAGCAGATACATGAGCATCAGTGGCAGGATAGTCACCAAGGACGGGCCCAGCAATGTGTCCTGGACGCAGCGGCTGACATACACCAATGTCGGCAGCGTGACGAGCGCTGGCAACAGCTCGGCCAACACACTCCTGATCCAGGGCACCGACATGGCCAACAGAGGCAGCAGCAACATCTACCAGGCCATATACAGCTATCCGCTCTTCGCCAATAGTACCACAGACGTAACTCCCGATGACAACATGACGCAGTTCGCGCACATCATCCAAGGCAAGCATGAGGTCGTGTCCGGGTCGGCCGTCTTCCCGACGGGGCTGGAGGCATTTGCCTCGCTGGGCAAACCGTTTGCCGCGGCCACATTGAACACGACGCAGGAAGGCAACGCCACTTACTTCTTCCCAGGTGGCGGTCACGGGAACAGCACAGTTAGGAATGTCTCGACGGCCCAGGTTTTCTCCTTTGGCGGCGTATCGTCGGCGGACCAGGGAGAGGAGGTACAGCTGTATTTCCGAAATGTGACGGCTAGCAATGATAGTGTCGCATACAATCGCGAAACCGTTGACGGGACGTAGGTGGACATGGCGTGGCGGCGGGGAGGGTGGAGGACGTCAGTACCAGCGAATCCTGACCGATTCAGTGTTCTCACCCCCAATAGACCAGGTCCTGCATCGTTTGGTTCTCGGGGCTACCACGTTCGCTGCGCGCCCCTGTATGACAGGCGGGACGTCACGCCAGGCTCTCCGCACGGACATTTCTCCGTCCCGATCCCGGTCCCTGACAGTTTCAGGGTTGTGCGCGCTTCGATGCCAATGGTAGTGGCCGGAACGCCTACTGCTGTGCGGAGCGCCCGGATAAGAGCAAAAGAGAACATTCGGACGTGCCTAGCTTCTTCTAGTGAGGCGACTGTTACTAGGTAATCAGAAGGAGGTAGAGGTAGCTAGGTACAGCTAGACTGGCATCTGGCAGCCATGGCTGAAGTATGCCGATGAGGTCATTGCGCCCCACTGCGTTCGTGCGCCGAGTACCCTACCTATGATCTCTCGGGAAACCATGCATCATCACCGACCAAGCAACAAAACTTTTACAGCAGTAGTACTAAATAGAGGTACCCTGCACAGTCCCACACACACGCCACAAGCCCCTTCACAGCCTCCACAGCCTCCTCAAAACAATCACCAGATTCCACTCCACTCCATCAGGCACATGCACCCACCCCTCGAGTCCAAAGTCGCTGTAAAGCCTTTCACGACCCGGTCGAGACTCCAGACCCCACCCACAACTCAAGCGCCATGGACCTCATCCAAGCCATTCTCCGCGGGCTCCAGCTCTTCTGGATTGTCATCCTCACCGCCTTGATAGGCAACGTGATCGCCAACAATGTGCACGCCGCAACTTCGGCCGAGTCCGCCATCAACTTCTCTATGTTCGTCATCGTGATCTCCTGGCTCGCCACCCTGTTCGGTCTCGCCGCCGCCGCCGCCGAGGCGCTCGCCATCCCCATTGTGCTACTGGCCGCCGACGGCTTCGCCACGCTGTTTACCTTCATCGACGCGATCGTGCTCGCCGCCAAGCTGCGCGCCGTCAACTGTAGCGAGACGGTCGGTCACGACGGCGACTGGATCGCGTACGGCAGCCACAACGACGAGAAGCGCTGCCGTGAGGTCCAGGCCAGCACCGTCTTCATGTGGTTCCTGTTCGCCACCTTCGTCGCGGGCATGTTCTTCACCTTTATGAGCTTCCGGAGGACTGGTGGCAGTGTCCGTACCGGAGGCCCGACTATGAGTCAGGTCCGGACGGGCGTGTGAGCAAGTCTGGGTTGGGGAATGGTCTGCCAACCAGCACGCACTCTGAGATAAGCAAGTGGTCTGCGCTTCCTCAATGCGCATCGCCATGTCACTGTGCCTGGGAACGGGACGGGAGGAGCGGCTAGCTACAGAGCAAACTGGGGCAGGATCGGGGTCAGGCGTTTCGTGTTTACACGCAAGCCAAGTTGGTCGGATGCGCTCACTTCCACTGTATGGGCAAGCTCCGTCGAGAGAAACGTTGTCATGGGCTATGAATTGTAAGGCGCACATCCGATAGGTCACGATTGGCTTTGATGCTCGGGTTTACCGACCGCGAGAAACATGAAGTAGCAATCCCAGCCAAACCAGCGCTGTCAACCGGCGACGAACCGCCTGCAAATGCACTGAGTCTGCACTGCTGGCCATCTGTGACGCGATCATCATCATCGGAGGCTTCCATAGTCGAGCACGAGACCCATCTTCTACGCGTACGACCTCGATATCAAGACACGATATCAAGCCAACACATGCGTCGCCGCAAGCGCTGAACACGGTGCGTCATATCGAAGCTGCGGCTTGCGCTGCGCCCGCCGCCTTGAACCAAGACCTGCTTGTCCACCGTATCTCGACGTTGTGAGCCCATTCCATGTACCTTGCCCAGCCTGCCACGGTTGCGCCAGCGATCAGTCAAGTTTCTAGGACGCGATCGCAGGGCAGAGTGGCTGGCACATACTCCAGAAGGCGAATTTGCGCCCAAAGTACTTGCCGGCAAACGGTATCAG
Organism: Phyllachora maydis; assembly: GCA_029339225.1. NCBI lineage: Eukaryota > Fungi > Ascomycota > Sordariomycetes > Phyllachorales > Phyllachoraceae > Phyllachora > Phyllachora maydis. Next base: position 6,704,049 of record JAQQPM010000003.1, read on the forward strand.
GACGATGGTGAGCAGAAGCTGTAACTGCTCGAGACTAGCCTCCCATTCCCGCTGTGCATCCGATTCCGAGCCCGAATCCGAACTTGAAATGACACTTGAGGTCGTCGGGAGAGAGTCGATGTCGTCGTAGTCCGAGGACGCTGAATCATCCATGCTGAAGAACGAACGGAAGCGCGCCGGATGCGGTGACTTCGTGATGACTTGGCCCAAAGTGGGCTTACCTCTCATGGTAGAGAGATAGAGGCATTTACCTAGTAAAGTGTAAGGCACGGAGCCCTTCGGATCACGTGATTGAGCTACACCACTGGTACAAAGGTGACTTGAAATTCATGAAGATTTCCGCACAAATCTACTCCGAAACGCCAACCAATGCGTGCCTGAGTGTCTGAAAAGCACCGCCCGGCTCAGGAAGCCCGTACTACCTGCCGAGAATTCCGCGCGCTTGTTGCACGCCACAGAACACAGAATGGGCGCTGAAGTGAGTTTCGCCCCAAGCAGGCTAATCAGCCCTGACGTCTCCGAGTCACGGCAATAAAAATCTTCGGAGCCGGACAGTCCAGTCCGCCCCTGTCCATGACCCTACACTACCCTGTCCTTGGGGAACAGCAACAGTTTCGCCGCCATCGTGAGGATTGATCCTAACACCGCAACTCCCCAGGACGCCCAAGCTGCTCACCGCGCGTCGCGCAAGTCAGTCGCCTTTACCGAGGAGAAGCTAATCGTGGACGCCGACGGAAGTGTGACTATGGTCGCCTCACCCACCGACGATCTGAAAGAGACGGCCATGTCGCATACTCCTCGTACGCCGCCTCTGAGCGCCGCCTTGGAGGCTTTTACTGATGCCTCTCAGCACAATCCGACGAAATCCCACCCGAAGAAGGCGACGGTGTGGATGCGCTTCCCCTCAAGAAAAAGAAAAAGGCCAAGAAGATTGACGAGGACGATGCCGAGGCTGCCGAGGCTGCCGACGCGATGGACGAAGCGGGCGTTGACACACCGGCTGCCGACGGTGACGAGCCCGTGCTGGATCTCGGTTTGAAGAAGAAGAAAAAGAAGGTCAAGAAGGCGGCGGATGGAGAGGAGGACTCCTTTGCCGCAAAGCTGCAGGCCCTCGACCTCGACAAAGAAGGCGGCGAAGAGACAGGGGCTAAGGAGGATCAGACTGGCGATATGAACGAGGGCACTGGAGTATGGGAGCACAACGAGACAAAGCCGATCGTGTACAGCCTGCTGCTTGGACGAGTAAGTCACGACCTGGGACGAGGTTCCCGTTGTTGTGCTGTGATGGAAATTTCTCAGCCGTTGACTGTCACTTGCAGTTCTTCTCCCTCCTCTCGCAAAAGAACCCCGACCATGCTTCTGGCGGCGCTCGCTCCTACAAGATTCCGCCACCGCAGTGTATGCGTGAAGGCAACAAAAAGACCATCTTCGTCAATCTCCCAGAGTAGGCACTTTTCTTGTGCCATTCACATTGTCTGAGCAGGAACAGTCTAACTCGAGAGCGCAGGATTTGCAAGCGAATGAGTCGTTCAGAGGAGCACGTCACAGCATTCATCTTCACCGAACTTGGTACCAGCGGTAGTGTGGACGGCAGCCGGCGTCTCGGTAAGTCTGTGCGCAGTCGCCTGTTTGTTGACAAGCACTCGCTGACAGGCACGTCCCAGTCATCAAGGGTCGCTTCCAGTCAAAGCAGTTGGAGAATGTTTTGCGAAAGTACATTCTGGACTACGTGACGTGCAAAACCTGCCGCTCGCCAGAGACCAGCTTGTCGAAGGGCGAGAATCGGCTATACTTCATCACTTGCAACTGTAAGCTGCATTGCTCGTTTGCGTGCTTGCCTGTCCAAGGTGCTAACTGGACGACAGCTTGCGGAAGTCGGAGAAGTGTACAGGCCATCAAGACTGGTTTCTCTGCCCAGGTCGGCAAGCGACGGAAGATGAAGGTGTAATGGGTCTGCTGCCTAGTAGGCGCTGTGTGGTTTCTGGGTTGCCAGACGCTGAAGACAGAGGCCGGGGTCGCATGTCCCTGGGAAGATTTGCATACGCCACTCGTACGCTAGAAGAACGCAGCGGATGGACAACAAATCCGCGGTTGTGCGTGAGACACTACAGGCTATGTGAAGCATAGGAACACGGAAAGATTTGCGCCGTCTCCTGGGCGCTCGCTCCCAGCACATGAGTAACGTGACGTGGCTTTTTTTTCCCAATGCCCGTCCGATCCGGGCCCAAGGTTCGTTCGTTCTCATTGGCGCCCGCCGATGTTGACGACAGCCTCGCAGCAGTGGAATCACACAACAACAAGCATCATGACTATCCGCCGCGTCGTTGATGGCCAAGCTGGCCTGCCCTCCCCGAACCCGACCAGGTCGTATTGGCACACGGAGCCTTCAAGCGTACTGCTGGGTCACAGGACCACTCCTGAGCTGCCTGCGACTGCCGACATTGTCGTCATCGGCAGCGGCATCACGGGAAGCTTTGCGGCTCACTTTCTCAAGAACGGAGGGGCCAAGAATGCCAGCGTTTTGATGCTAGAAGCCCGCGAGGCGTGCTGGGGCGCCACTGGACGAGTAAGTCGACCCGGATCACCGTGTCAAAGGCTGCATGCATGCGCGCATTGTAGTCGGTCGCTGGTGGCTGACAGCGAGAGATGTGTCTTTTGCCCTTCAGAATGGTGGTCATTGCCAACCTCTTCTTTACTCTTCGACCCCAGAGGTTGCAAGGTTTGAATTGGATACCTATTCCTTCTTGCAGGACTTCATCCGAGAACATCAAGTCCCTTGCGACTGGACCAGCCTGCGAGGCTGCCACGCCTACTTGTCCGAGGACCTCTTCGGGGCTGCCCAGGCCTCCGTTGCCAAACTGCACAAGCTGGATCCGGAGTTGGCCGCGCAGGTCGAAGTGATCGAGTCTTCACGCCTACGACAAGATGAGACCAAGACCGCCACCACCCTGTCGTCGCTCCGCATCCCCGACGCCCACGGCGCCGTCGTCCAGAAAAATGCGGCCTCCCTATGGCCCTACAAGCTTGTGGCCTACGTTCTCGAACAGCTACTCGGCCACTTTCCCGCCGGTGCCTTCAACCTGCAGACGAGGACGCCCGTCACGTCTCTGCACCGCCGGCACGACACAACCGATGCTGCAAGTGCCTCTTCCCGCCCTTGGCTTCTATCAACCCCCCGCGGCCGCATCGCCGCCAGGACGGTTCTCCTGTGTACCAACGCGTACACGTCGCGGCTGCTGCCGTCCTTCGCCGACCTGATCGTCCCCGTGCGCGGTCAGGTTGCCGCCCTGCTGCTGCCGCCACTGCCGCCCTCGGCTCGGCAGGCCGTTCCGCCCATCCAGCTGGCGTGCTCGTACGTCTTCGCCGGGCCCGGCGCCGAGACGCCCGCAGGCCGCGCCCTCGGACGCGACGAGTACCTCGTGCAGCGGCCGGTCACGGCTAGTGCGGGCGGCGAGTTGATCTTCGGCGGGGGCCGAGATCACGCGCGGGCGCCGGCGGTCGGCGAGTGGCGAGACGACGTGGTCGATGACGACGTGGGACGCTATCTCAGGAGGAATGTTTCGCCACCGCTGGACCTCTCGTCGGACGGGCCCCGGATGCGGGGCGGGTCGGAGCTGGACGCGACGATGGAGTGGACGGGCATCATGGGTTTCAGCAGAGATCAGCACCCCTGGGTAGGCCCGGTGCCGGAGAGCATGGGCGGCGGGGGCAAGGACGGTGGGCTATGGGTCTGCGGTGGCTACAGCGGTCACGGGATGCCGGCTGCTGCGCTTTGTGCAAGGGCTGTGGCTCGTTCGATCACGGGCGAAGAGGCAACGGGAGCCCAGTCTGGAGAGGTCGTCTTGCCGGCTGCATTTGTTCTGAACGAGGAGCGTATTGCGCATGCGCGGGAGAAGCTGGAGACGGTAAAGGAGAGTGATCGGAGAGGCGGGACCACTGTGTTCTCGAGTCTACGAGTATCCGTGCCTCCCTTCTGAAGACGACGGTCCCATCTTCGCACTATTGCCGTCTCTATGGCACTCGAGCCCTACACCCATGCAAGCCTCTCTCCCTCCCGCAACCACGCCCGGCACACGTCTACGCAGCCTCACTGCAGTACTCGCCACCCCAGCCCGAGCAGTCCCCGCCGGGGTGGAAGCGGCCCCCGCACTTGGCCTCATCGGCGCAGATGGCCGGGGCCGGATAGTCGGCGCGCGCGTACACCTCGACCAGGCGCGGGGCGTAGCGCTGGCCGTCGGGCGCGACGTCGCCCGTCCACGTGCCGTAGATGTCGTCCCAGACGGCGCTGTACTGCAGGCACACCATGGCGTGCGGCACATCGTCGCGGAACAGCTCGAACACGGTGAACATGTTGCACTTGTCGTACGCGCCGTCGCGGTACTGCGGCGGGCGCGCCGCCGCCGCCTGCGCCTGGGCCTGGGCCGTCCGCGCGTTGCACGCCCGCGCGCACACCTCGGCGTCGTACTTGTGCCCGGCCGCGTAGGGGTAGGTGGCGAAGCCGAGGACCGTGTCGTAGTGGAAGACGGGTTCCAGGGGCGGCTCGAACACGGCCTTGGTCCTGGGGGCGCGCGGTCCTCGGAAGCCGAGCGAGGTCAGGTTGGCCCCCGGGTTCAGCTTGTTGTACAGGTTCGATCCTGCAGCACGGCACGGCCCGGATTCAGTTAGCATCGGCTTTTCTGGAGGCTCTGGTGGTGCTGTGGCTTGTGGATGCACGACTGACCGGCGACGAGGACTTCAAAGTCCTTGCGAAGCTCGCCGATGTTGGTCGCCAGGCTCGAGTCGATCTCGTTGCCCCAGAGCACGCACTTGATGTTGGTCGTGGCATTGGGATTGGGACAGCCAGCGGCCGGTTCCAGCAGTGGATCGCGTTCGAAATCTGCCGCAGCATGATGAGCCCTGCGCCTCCCGGACGCATCGGCAGTAGACGGCGTCACTCACAGATGTTGAATGATATGCAGTCTCTGCGTTTCATACACCGCGCCGCACACTGGCTCACATTGTACGTCTGCCGCGGCGTCAGCTCGTGTCCAGGCATATGTACATGTTGGGGGGGGGGGGCTCACCTCCAGGTATGTCATGCCCTCGAACCCGACGGCTTCCACGGCAGCCGGGAGCGCCGTGCCGTTGTTCACAGCCTTGAAACCCGCGGGAACCTGAGCCGCCAGGGCGAGACTTCTGAAGATGCTGAGGTAAAACCATGCGTCAGGGGTGTCCTCGCTGTGCGCCCACGTGGGTTAGCCGTCATCTGAACATACAACAACAACAACAACAAGGCCGGACAGAGGTTCTACCGGATACATACGTCGGCATCGGCCCGAAGCCTTTGCTATGCGGTTTGCATGTGGCATTAATGGGGCTGGGAACATGTTCCTCAGGGGGCGGCTCTTGCGGAGTCTCTGCAGGTGGCTCTTGGGCATTCTCGACAGGCGGCTCTTGTGGATTCTCAGCAGATGGCTCTTGGGGATCCTCGGGATATGGAGCTTGAGGATCCTCAGAGTATGGAGCCTGAGCATCCTCAGAGTATGGCACTGAAGGGTCCTGAGGCGTTGGATCTTGGGGTTGTGGCACCGCCGGGTGTGACACCAACGAGCCATCTCTGGGGTCCTTGAAATGAGAAAAGGGCAGAGCCGATCCCTCTGCTCGATCAACCTTGACCACGTCGGGAACCGGGTGGCGATCAGCTTCGATGAGCCAGCCATGGCGGAGGTTGGCTCGCACAACGCTGGTCAGCCCGAGCAAAAGGAATGCCGTGCGAGGTATCATCATGGGTCGTTTCGCGGCGAACTGGCGGTTGAGAGTTGTGGTTAGAGTGCCATAACACGCCGTGTGCTGCATGCAAAGGCGATGTAGCCGGGACAGCGGTTGACTTTGGGGGAGGCACACTGTGAGCTTAGAGCCAGGAGACGGCCCTAAGAGGCCACAAAATCACAGGACACGAACAGGGCTGATTTGGCTCACCAAGACCCGGGCCACAAGCCTCGACTCGGCCATGACAAACCATGACTGAAGCTGCCGTACGAGATGTCCCGTCTTGCCACAGCGCCGTATAGGCAGCCCGGTGGGGTTTTGGGGGGTTCGTGGCCGACCTTGTACAGGCAATGAGCGACGTCTATGGCGAAAGAAGGGCTTGTTGGCTTGCATAGTTCCTCGAGAGACGACTGGGTCCACATGGTCGATACGAGAAGGAAACGAGCCATACAGCCGAAGGCGTCAAATATACTTTGGACTTGTGTGGAAAATTGTGTCTTTCATTTTCCCACCATGGTCCACGAGGGTCCACGAGGTGCATTGCGCGACCGGGCTGGTGTCGTCACATCAACAGAAGCTATTCGGATGCATCCTCCTCCTCCTCCTCGTCAGCGACCTCTTTCTCTTTCTCGTCCTCGTCCTCGTCCCGTCCCCCGGCCTCCTCGTCAGCTCCCTTGGCTACACCGGTGGACGGGTTGAAAGCCGGGTCCTTGACCTCATCCCCTCGCTCCCGGAGCTGTGCGTTGATGGCGGGAATGCTGTCGAGGAGAACTTGATACTGTTGCAGACTCAAAGAGATGCCCTGACGAAGAAAGCTTCAACGATCATGCCTACGGTCGACAGCGCGGTGCAATGGCCCCGATGGACTTGACGACTTACCTTTTTCCCCGGCTTCAGCTCACCCTTGTCATCGTAATACTCCCGCAGATTGACCATGGTCGTCCCCTTGAACTGGCTAATGGTCACACGTCGGGTGGCGCTCATCTGGAGGCGAAGTCACGTGGGTCAGCGGAGAACGGTCGATGCTGAAACAGGAAACAACAGCTCAGGCACCACAATGGCACATACCTCCCAGAACGGGTTGCCATCGTTGTCAGCACCACTGCTGAGTTGTTTCTTGGCCGACTTCTGGCCGCCGACTGTGGCCGTCTTCAAGACCGGCTTGGACGACTCCTTCTTCTTCTTCTTCTGGGGCTTTTCGCTGTCGCTGTCAGCGGCCGCGGCCCGCTTCTGAGTCCTTTTGAAGCCGGCCATTGTTGGTCTCGATGGGTGGAATGCGTGGCGAGCGAGATGCGGTTGCGTCGCGTGGCGCGTGGTGCGTGGCGCGTGACGCGTGAGCAGGTGACCTGGTCGCGTTCGTCTCCGTTCGCGCTGATCGGGGGTAGGGGTACATAGTTACCTGGAGGGTCCGTGCACGTCGGCCGAACAAGAACAAGCATTGCGACATGGCGTTGGCCGAGCTCGAAACAGGACACAAACGACACCTCTGTCGCATGCTTCCAACCACCGCAAACTGCGCCCCCGACCGCGAGTGCGCAACCTTGTTGCCAATGTCCCGCGCATCGCCGCAGCACTGAGCCGCCCATGAGCCAGGCTGCCGAGGATGCGCCACCACGGCGCGCCGCCGCCGACCCGATGGAAAAGGAAAAGGAACAGGATGAGGCGCAAGACGCCCCCCCCCCGACTGTCTCCTCCGTCAAGCCAGGGGATCTACCCACGCTCGTCTTCCGATTTCTCTCGACCGCCACGCCTGGCACGCTCGGCGGCATTGCCGTGGGCTTGACCGTCGTGACCTATGTCCTCTTCGGCCAGCTCGGCCTGCTTCTCATCGGCGCGTTTGGCGGCATCGTCTTGTTCATACAGTGGGAGCAGCGCAACGCCGCCGTCGGCAGGACAGTGAAGGGCGAGCGGGGATTCGACGTCTTGTCCCGGCTCCTCGAAGCCAAATCAGAATCCAGACACGGCATTGCGCAAGGGCCGGATCCTAACGCTACTATTGCCTCGGGCGCGCCACTCCACAGCTTTGACAACCTACCGTCCGAGACTCGCCAGGCGCTGAATGAGCTGATCGACGCCATCATCACGGATTATGTCAAGTGGTGGTACACCCCGATCGTGCCGTCGGACAAAATCTTTCCCTTGGCCTGTCGGAGAACCCTCGCGTCGTTCGTCTTGGCCATTGGGAGTCACTTGGGCCGTAAACGCCCTGCTGACGCCTTCTTGGACTTTCTGACAAACTCGTCTTCGATCGTCATCGTCTTCCTCTCCGAACTTTCGAACGCTTTCGCCGAGGTGCCGACGAACCCGAAAGCGCCAGTGTCCGAGGCGATTTACAAGTATCTTGCCGACAAGCCCGACTCCAACCTCGCAAACTTGCTCAGCCAGCGGCAACAGGAGGGAAAATTCCGCCTGGTCGCCGAGGACTTGCTGGCATTCCTGGATCCGCCGACTCACGAATGCGATGCGGCAAAAGTCTTCCTTCGGGAGATCATGGCTGGGGTAGTCTTGGAAATGACACTGCAGACTTGCTCCAAGCCGGAATGGATTAATTCCTGGATCGTCTATCTCCTCGAGGCCGGCGAGCCCGACCTCAGTCAGGCCATCGACGTGGGCATGCAAACAGCACCCAGCCCAGACCCAAGCTTTCTCGACATGGATGGCAACGTCGGAAACGTAGGCGTTCCTCGCGGAAACCGAACTTCGTTAGACGTGGAGAAGTCGAGCCGGAAAGATTTCTTGACACACAAGAAGAAACTCAGCAAAGCGGACGAGGAATTGGAGTTTGCTATGGAGGAGATGAAGAGGATGAATGACATGATAGCCAATGCCGAGGCGCAACGGGCAAAGGTCTCGGACGACAGGAAGGACAACCCGAGGAATCAGCGTTCCTCGGCAGACGATGCAGCCCTGTCGTTAGGGACCATGGAAAAGAGTTTGCACCGGGACGGCGGCAGCGATGGCAGATCTAGTAAGGACGGAGCCGTCTCCACGCCTGACACACCCCGGTCGAATGAGGGTTCTGCGAGCCACAATTCGTCACCGAACGCGAGAGCCGAGCCTCGGGTCAAGACTTTTGACCATGCTGTGACCAAGTACCCGGAGGAAGTCGGGAAGCCACAACAGCTCTTGACTTTGCACAACGCCTCTATCACCATCCTGGACGAGCCGGGCGACAAAGGCCGGATTAGGAATAAGCCATCGTGGGACTATCTCATACAGATCGAACCGGCCACGACGGTGCATCCAGGCTGGATGATTGCCAGAAAGTACGTCGACTTTGAAAAGTTGCACGAGGTTCTGCGGCGGATTGCCGCCGTATCAGGCGCCATTGCCTTCAGCGAGCAGCACCACGAGCTGCCGTCGTGGAAACTACACACGAGGACCTCGCTGCGAGGCGAGCTCGAACGCTATGTCCGGGACGCGTGCTGGTTCGCTAGCCTTGCGGAAAGCGAGGGCATGAAGAGGTTCCTGGAGAAAGAGCTGGCCAACAGACCCGTCAACAAGTCGGGGTTGCAGGCAGTGGAGCAGCTGGGCAAGAATGTGTTCGACGCCATCACAAGCGCTCCCATGGAGGGCGGCAAGGTCATTGTCGGCGGAGTCACTGGGGTCGTCGGCGGCGTCACCGGCGTCCTGGGCAACATGGGCATTGGGCAGAAGAGAACAACGATTCATGCGTCGTCGCCTTCGACCTCTGCCCTGCCGCCAAACCTATCGCTCCAGGATGTCACGGCTGCCAGTAGGCTCAACATGGCCAACCCAGTCAACGGGACCCGCAAGCCACGCGATAGCTTCGACAGCCAGCGTTCGTCGATCCTGTCGCTGCAGCCGGTCAAGAGTGTGGTGATGGAGCGCCGAGCCAGCTGCAACTCCCAGGATGAGCCCGAGCCCGAGATGCCCAAGGCGGACGGCTGGGAAAGACCAGCAGCCAGCGCCAGGAACAGTCACGAGCACAGTCGCGCTTCCAGTGTAGCGCCCGAGCGCTCACCCATGCGCACACCTTCGAGGCTGAGCTTGGACGGCCTGAAGCTTCCTCCTCCGCCCGACCTGATCACCAATGACTACGATCCCGTGCCGAGTGCGAGGCAACATCTGGGGCCTGGGGCACATAGCCGCTCCGTACCCTCTCCCAACCTTGCCCAGAAGGGATTTGAAGTGCCTCTGCGAGGCAAGAAGCAGGCGGCACCGCTGACGGAGCAGGAGACACGCGTCGCGGTCGAGCTCCTTTTTGCCGTCATCAACGAGCTCTACACGCTCTCGTCGGCCTGGAACATTCGCCGCACGCTGCTCGCGGCGGCCAAATCATTCCTCCTCCGCCCCGGCAACCCATCGCTCGTCTCGATCCAGTCGCTCATCCAGACGTCGGTGCTCGAGGCCAACACGTCGGACGCCGGCATCGCCGCCCACCTCAAGAAGCTCAGGGAGAACACGATGCCGACGGACGAGGAGCGCGCCGCGTGGCCGCCCGAACTGACGGACGACGAGAAGGAGAAGCTCCGCGTCAAGGCGCGGAAGCTGCTGATCCGGAGCGGCGTCCCTGCGGCGCTGATGGGCGTCATGGGCCAGTCGGCGACGAGCGAGGCCCTCGGCAGGATCTTTGACAGCTTGCAGGTGGAGGAGGTGGCCCGGGGGCTGATGTTTGGGGTCATGTTGCAGGCGGTGAGGACCATCACACACTGACGGCACACGACCCCTGCTTTCTCATTTCCCGTCCCCCCCCCCTTTTTTTTTGCCTTTTTTTTTTTTGGGCTGTGACTACTTTGTCCTGTTCACAGCACCGGAGATGAGCGGGCACTTTGATTCGAACTTTCGGGCTCTCTGGGACGTAGAACTCGGGTTTGCTCTGGCGAGTCGGCCGGGGTGTCGCTCATGTGCAGCACGATATATCGATGTGTATGATCTGGACTATGATTGCAGGAACAGGGCGGACAGGAGCCGGGCCCCGGACACGTTCCTTTTCGCTCGCGCATCGACAGAACTCGGTACTGGGAACCGTGAGCATCCATTTGGGAGGCACCTGGAATACCATACACGTTATCCGTCGTCTTTGTCACCTTTTCCAGTCAGGACCTTGGAACGGACTTCATGGCCTTCTTGTATTGGGGGGGGGGGGATGGGCATGGACCCTCGACCCTTCACGCGCGCCCGCCTCGGTCCTCGTCCGAAGGAGACAACTAACCAGGATACACCAGACCAGATAGACGTGCATGGCCCTCCACAACAGCCGCCGAGGGTGCACAGCATGGCGCCTTTTTGGCCTTTGTCGGTGTGAATCTCGGGCGAAAGCGCAGGCAGACCCAAGCCGGTCTGTCATCGCCCCGTTGCATACCCGCCAGCGTCTCTCTCCCTCTCTCGCATCGCCGCACACAAGGGCACGGGAAAAGAAGGTCTCGGCGCCTTTGACATCCAGTACTTCTAGTGCTGTCTCCCCGCCGTCCCCGAAATCTAGAGGCACTCCTGCTTCACGTGCAGCCATCATGCCTACCGCCGCAGATTCAGGAGGTGGGCGACCGCACAAGAATGCACAGGAAATCACACCGGCCACCCGTTGCTGGTGCGGCTTATTTTGTTCTACCCAACTTTCCACGCACAACCTCGTGGCTGAGCAAACAAGAGCGCGCCCTCGCGATTTGGCGTCTCGAAGAGGACATCGGCGAAGATGACTGGGTCGCGGCGGACAAGCAAAGCTTCTGGAAGCACAGCGCCAGGCTGGCTCTGGCGGATATCAAGACTTGGGTTCTGGTGAGGCTGTGTGCTGCCAGCGCAACCGAAGCGGCAGAGAGACGAATGGCTGCTGACCTTTCCACGATAGACGGTCCTGTTATTCGGGATTGTTGCCAGCGGCACGGTGACTACCTTCTTCCCGACTGTGGTGGCCACGTTGGATTACAGCAACGTCGTGTTTCTCTGGCTGACTGCACCTCCGTACGTTTTGGCTATCATGGCGAGTTACCTCAACGCAATGCACGCGGATAAGACGGGCGAGCGGTACTGGCACATCACGCTGCCGCTGTTGGGGTCCATCGTGGCCTTCATGCTTGCAGCAACGACGACGGCATTGGGTCCGCGCTATTTCAGCATGATGCTCATGGTAAGCACCTCTTCCCGTCCGAACTGTGCCCGGCGGCTCCCAGGACCGTTCTGTGCTGACTGACGAACACAGCCGGCGTCCGTCTACTCGGGGTACGTCGTCGCGCTGGCCTGGATCAGCAATACGCTGCCGCGCCCGCCAGCGAAACGCGCGGCCGCACTGGCCTTGATCAACGCCATCAGCAGCAGCGCCGGCATCTACGCGAGCTTCCTGTACCCGACCAGCGACGGCCCGCGCTACGTGACGCGTCGCCTTCGTCGTCAACTGCTGCACGTCGGTGCTGGCGATGGCGGCAGCCACCGTGCTGCGCTCCATCCTGGTGTGCCTCAACCGACGCCTGGACCGCGGCGAGTTTGTCGAGGGCGCCATCAACGCCCTGCCCGGCGAGGCTGCGGCGCATGAGTTCAGATTCAAGATCTAGGCAGTCCTTGGTAGGTAGGTACCTGAGCAGAATTTTCTCTGCCAAGACCCTGAAGCATGATGTGATGTCATGGTGGAACCAAGCAGCGAGAAAGCCCCTCCTCGTGAAGTAGGAGTCTGCGTGCAGCTCGAGTGATAAACGCTAGCGGAGCTAGCAGTGAAATTGTGGGGACTTGATGCTCCCATGCCCAATTGGAGCGAGTATGACTACAGGGATCTACCTGACCTCTCGGTCTGAGAATCCTATCAAATACCAGTCAAATCCTACCCTTCACGTCCAAGGAAGTCGTTGAAGTATGGCAAGCGTCTCTTCTTCCCACGTTCGTTCGGTCTCCCTCCGTCTTTGGCTCTGCAAGTCGGCTTATCAGCGAGTGCAGAGGTGACCTACTCACACTACCTCTAACTACTACCTCTTGTCTCTCTCTTCTCTTGGAACCCTCACAGCGAACACCACCTGCAACTCCCAGTCCAACACTCCCCGCACCATCACAATGGGCCGACTGCACGAGGACCACAAGACCCAGCCGGCCGTGTCCCGACAAGATGATGCCACGCCTTCTGCGGAGGGGTCCTTGTCCGACGCCGACAAGACGTTGGAAGCCATGGGATACACGCCTGTAAGCATCTTTGACCTCTGCTCCCGGCTCCCGGCTCCCGTCAGCTGCTGACTTGCATTGCATCACCAGGCTTTCAAGCGCGAGTTCTCCATGTGGTCCTGCTTCAGCTTTGCTCTGTCCATCTCGGGGCTCTTCGGGACCGTCACGACCACCTTCTCCTATCCCATCATAGCAGGGGGTGCCGCTTCGGCCGTCTGGTGCTGGCTCATCGGCGGCGCCGGGGCGCTCTGCCTGGCCCTGTCGATTGCCGAAATCTCGTCGGCGTATCCGACCTCAGGCGCGCTGTACTTCACCATCAAGTATCTTGCACCGCTCCAGTGGGTGCCCGTCATTGCGTGGGTCGACGGCTGGCTGAACCTGATCGGCCAGATCTGCGGGAGCGCGTCCTCGGCCTACGGTGCGTCGCAGATGTTGCTCGCCGCTGTAAGCATCGGGTCCGACTTCGGCTACTTTCCCACCCAGGGCCACATCATCGGTGTCATGGCGGCCCTGACCTTCGTCCACGCCCTACTCAACACCATGTCGACGGCCTGGCTGAACCATCTCGCCAAGACGTACGCTGTCTTCCACATCGGTGTCCTGGTGGCTGCCTGCATCGCGCTCCTTGTGCTCCAGAAGGACAAGCACACGGCCGAGTATGCCTTCACCAACGTTGAGCCGTCCTCGGGATGGACGCCACCGGGCTTCTCGTTCCTATTTGGTTTCCTGTCTGTAGCCTGGACAATGACCGATTATGATGCCACCGCTCAGTGAGTCCCTGCCCTGTCCCCTTTTCGTACCACTCCTGCATGTGCGTGATCTCTGTGGAATGGGCTGCTTCGATGAGCCTTGGACTTTGCCAGTAAAGCCTCCTTCCCGAAGCAGCTAGATTGTGAGAGTACAGCCCCTAATCGACAGCGCATGTCTCTAGCATTGCCGAAGAAGCAAAGGACCCCTCTCGCGTGGTTCCCAAAGCCATTGCATCCGCCTTGACCTTCACGTACGTAGTGGGCTGGCTCTTCAACGTCGTACTTGTGTTTTGCATGGGTGACCCTGCCGCCATCCTCGCCAGCGACATCGAGCAGCCGGTCGTGCAGATCTTCTACAATGTCATGGGCAAGGGCCCGGCCATATTCTTCGCCGTCGCCGCCTTCCTGATCATGAACTTTGTGTGCATCACGGCTTTGCAGGCCGGTAGCCGCACCATTTGGGCCTTTTCCCGCGACAGCATGCTTCCCGGGTCCACAATCTGGTATAAGATCTGGAAGCCGACGAGCACCCCTGTGCTGGCCGTCTGGCTATACGCCACCCTCTGCGTCCTGATCAACCTCATCGGCCTGGGCAGCTACATCACCATCTCGGCCATCTTCAACACGTGCGCCATCGCGCTGGACTGGTCCTACTGCATCCCCATCCTGTGCAAGCTCTACGGCGGCCGCTTCGAGAAGGGCCCGTGGAACCTGGGCCGGGCGAGCACGTACCTCAACTTGTGGGCCTGCTGCTGGACGGCCTTTGTGTCGGTCATCTTCTTCTTCCCGACGACTCGGCCCGTGACCGCTGACAACGTAAGTCCGAATCCATCTATCCCTCCCCTCCCCGGTCATGGCGCTCACGGCCGCCGTATCCCGGCCATACTGACGCGCCGAACGGTTTCAGATGAACTACGCCGTCGTCATCCTGACCCTCGTCTTCGCCCTGGCGCTCGGCTATTGGCTCATCCACGGCAGGACGTACTACACGGGGCCCCGGTCGCACGCCCACGGAGAGACCGGCGGGATGATCGTCAGCGGCGGCAGCGACACGGTGCTCGACCCGGAGAAGCTGGTGAACGGACCCCCCGGAGCCCTGTAGAGAGAGTATACAGGCAGCAAGCATCTCTTGGGCGTGTGCCGGTTTCGATGGATGGTAGGCAGGACGGCTTCCACACACACAAAACCACCTTGATGAGCGGCGATTTTTCTGCGTGATGGATACCCAACAGCGAAGAGGCTTAGATGCGATGCACATGAAATAAACTCGCTCGTCGATGACCAATGTGACCATAAGACCCGGTGCTCGATCCTCGTGAGCATGAATGTTTATGAAAAGTTCAACGGGCCGACGGCCGGCCCGAGCAGCCCCACCCGCCGCCGATTTTCGGCTTCGCCAAGCGCCGAGCGCTTATCGCCGCCGCTTATCGCCGCGCCGTCGTCGGAGAGATGACATACGAGGTATTCGTACTTCATCCCCCCCATCCATCCATCATCTTTCTCATCGACCCTCGGCTTCTGCAGCATGGGCGCGACGCACAAGGGCAGAGGTGTCAGGATAGCCATCGACCGCGGCGGCACTTTCACGGACTGTGTCGGCAACTTTGAGGGTGAAGATGTCGTCATCAAGCTGTTGTCCGAGGACGCCAACTATCAGGATGCGCCGTTGGAAGGGATCAGGCGTCTCATGTCGCGTTTTCTGAAGCGAGAGATTCCCCGCGGTGAAGCGCTGGACACGTCCAAGATCGAGTCGATCCGCATGGGCACCACCGTCGCCACGAACGCCCTCCTCGAGCGCAAAGGCGAGAAGATGGCCCTGGCCGTGACCCAGGGCTTCCGTGACTGCCTCGTCATCGGCAACCAGTCGCGGCCCAAGATCTTCGACCTGGCCATCCGCAAGCCCGACGTGCTGTACGAGTGTGTGCTCGAGATCGACGAGAGGGTCACGCTCGAGGACTACGGCGAGGACCCGGCCCGCCACGTGACCAAGGCCGCCGTGCGGACCGGCTCGCCCGAGGCCGCGTGCGAGGGCGTCGACGTCGTCCTGGGCACCTCGGGCGAGGCCGTGCGTGTGCTCCGCCGCCCGCGAGCGTCGGTTGTCCGCGACCAGCTGCAGGCCGTCTACGACAGCGGCATCCGCAACCTGGCCGTGTGCCTGATGCACGCCTACACGTTCCCGGACCACGAGGCGCTCGTGGGGCGCCTCGCGCGCGAGGTCGGCTTCGAGCACGTCTCGCTGAGCCACGAGCTCATGCCGATGATCAAGCTCGTGCCGCGCGCGACCTCGGTCTGCGCAGACGCGTACCTGACGCCTGCCATCAAAAAGTACATTGCCGGCTTCCAGGCCGGCTTTGCCGGCGGGCTGGGCACGGCGAGCGTGCGCCAGGAGGAGCGGGATCGAGGCGCGCGGTGCGAGTTCATGCAGAGCGACGGTGGGCTGGTGGACGTGGACAAATTCACCGGGTTGAAGGCCATCTTGTCCGGCCCGGCTGGGGGCGTGGTCGGGTACGCCATGACTTCCTACGACGAGAGCACCAAGGTACCGGTGATTGGATTCGACATGGGAGGGACAAGCACAGATGTGTCCCGTTTCGGTGAGGGTCGGTATGACCACACCTTTGAGACCACGACGGCCGGTGTCACGATTCAGTCGGCCCAGCTCGACATCAACACGGTGGCAGCGGGAGGCGGATCGAAGCTCTTCTTCCGGAACGGCCTCTTCGTCGTCGGCCCAGACTCGGCAGGGGCCCATCCGGGGCCGGCATGCTATCGGAAGGGCGGGCCGGCCACGGTGACGGACGCCAACCTCTTCCTGGGCCGCTTGCTGCCCGACTTCTTCCCCAAGATTTTCGGCAAGAACGAGGATGAAGGACTCGACGTCGAGGCGAGCAAGAGAGTGCTACAGGAGCTTGCAGAGCAGATCCGCCAGGAGACGGGCAAGGACATGGACGTGGATGAAGTTGCCTACGGCTTCATCAAGATCGCGAACGAGACCATGACGCGGCCCATCCGCAGCATCACCGAGGCAAAGGGCCACGATTCATCGCGGCATCGGCTGGCTCCGTTCGGCGGCGCCGGTGGCCAGCACGCCGTCGCCATCGCGGAGTCGCTCGGCATCACGCAGATCCTGATACATCGCTACTCATCTGTGCTCTCGGCGTACGGCATGGCGCTTGCCGATGTGGTGGACGAGCAGCAAGAGCCCGACTCGTCCATATGGCAGGATGAGGGATCTGTCTTGGGCGAGCTCCGGGGCAAGATGGACAAGCTGGAGGAGAAGTGTCGCGAAAGATTGCGCGACCAGGGCTTCGGGGACGAGGAGATGGTTTTCGAGAGGTACCTCAACATGCGATACCGCGGCACCGAGTCGGCCCTGATGGTCATCGAGCCGACGGCGGAGGAGTCTCGCGAGCTGTACGGTGGGCATGACTGGGCGTTTGGAAAAGCGTTCGCAAAGCAGCACCGCTACGAGTTCGGTTTCACCCTGGACGACCGGGACATGATAGTCGATGACGTGCGGGTGAGGGGCATCGGGAAGAGCTATCGGTACGAAGAGAAGACGGTCGATGAGCAACTGAAGACGGTCGAAAGGCGGGAGGTTTCGACGAAACAGAGCCACTCCTCGTCCCTGGTCTATTTCGAGGGCGGACGCCTGGACACTCGGATTTTCAAGCTCGGCGACTTGGCAATAGGAGATGTCATCCCGGGCCCAGCGATGCTGGCTGATGGTACCCAGACTATTGTGGTCCCGCCCAACTGCACGGCGCGTGTTC
Organism: Phyllachora maydis; assembly: GCA_029339225.1. Taxonomy (NCBI): domain Eukaryota; kingdom Fungi; phylum Ascomycota; class Sordariomycetes; order Phyllachorales; family Phyllachoraceae; genus Phyllachora; species Phyllachora maydis. The sequence goes on from JAQQPM010000003.1 coordinate 6,721,423, forward strand.
TGAAAACGCATGTGGTGGTCGACATTGAGAAGCAAATAGCCAAGGGAGAAGGAGGAGGAGCAGGAGGAAGAGGAGGAGGAAGAGGAGGAGGAGGGCATGGAAAGACTGGCGGGGAAAGAGAGGTGGTGGACCCGATCCAGCTCAGCATCTTCGGCCATCGGTTCATGGCCATTGCCGAGCAGATGGGTAGAGTGCTTCAGAAGACGAGTGTCAGCACCAACGTCAAGGAAAGGCTTGATTTCTCGTGTGCCATTTTTGACGCCACGGGCAGTTTGGTGGCGAACGCGCCCCATCTGCCCGTCCATCTCGGTTGGTTCACACCCCCTCCCCTCCCCTTTGTGACCGGGTAGAGCTCGGTCGGTGGCTGACAAGTTGGTCACCTTCACCCCTCCCTTCTCTCTTTTCTCAGGCTCCATGTCAACCTGCGTCCGACGGCAGGCCGAGATATGGAAGGGCCGGCTGAGCAAAGGCGACGTTATCATGTCCAATCACCCGGCCTACGGCGGGACCCATCTGCCCGATGTCACGCTCTTGATGCCGGCCTTCAACGAAGCGGGAGACGAGGTCCTCTTCTACGCAGCGTCTAGAGCCCACCACGCCGACATCGGGGGCATCACGGCGGGCAGCATGCCTCCTCACTCCAAAGAACTGTACCAAGAGGGCGCCGCCATCAAGAGCGAGAAGCTGGTGAGTGAAGGCAAGTTTGATGAGGACCGGGTCGTCGAGCTGTTCTACGAGCAGCCGGCTCGCCATCCGGCTTGCAGCGGGACACGGTCGCTGGCCGACAATATCAATGACCTGAGAGCCCAGGTTTCGGCGAATCAGAAAGGCATCTCCCTGATCGAGGGTCTGATGCAGGAGTACGGCGAAGAAAGGGTGCAGTTCTACATGGTGGCGATCCAGGACAATGCAGAGCTGCAGGTGCGCAACCTCCTCAAGGACGTGTCAAGGCGCTTCGAAGGCCAGGAACTTGCTGCTGTGGACTACATGGACGACGGCAGCCCGATCCAGCTCAAGATTTCCATCGAGGCCGAGAAGGGCGAGGCCGTCTTTGACTTCCACGGCACCGGCCCCGAAGTGTACGGCAACATCAACGCACCCGAGGCGGTCACGTACAGCGCCATCATCTACACGCTGCGGTGCATGATCTCGGAGGACATACCCTTGAACCAGGGCTGTCTCAAGCCGATCCTGGTCCGGATCCCGCCGAAATCGCTGCTCTCGCCGTCGGACGATGCGGCCGTCGTGGGCGGCAACGTGCTCACGAGCCAGCGCGTCACAGACGTCATTTTCAAGGCCTTCCAGGCGTGCGCGGCCAGCCAGGGCGACTGCAACAACCTGACGTTTGGCTTCGGGGGCAACGTGGCGGGCGGCGAAAAGGTGGCCGGGTTCGGCTACTACGAGACCATCGCCGGCGGCAGCGGCGCCGGCCCGCACTGGGACGGCGCCGACGGGGTCCAATGCCACATGACCAACACGCGCTGCACCGACGCCGAGGTGTTGGAGCGGCGGTACCCGGTGCTGCTGCGCGAGTTCTCGATCCGCAAGGGCAGCGGCGGGGCCGGGCAGCACCGCGGCGGCGACGGCGTCGTGCGCGACATCGAGTTCCGCCTTCCCGTGCAGGCGTCCATCCTGAGCGAGCGCCGCGTCTACCATCCGTACGGCCTGGCCGGCGGCGGCGACGCGGCGTGCGGGCTGAACGTCTGGGTGCGCAGGGTCAAGAAGGCGAGCTGGGCGTCGTCGCTGCGGCGGCTGCAGAAGAAGAAGAAGAAGAAGAAGAAGAAGACAAAGGAGTCGGAGTCGGAGTCGGAGTCGGAGGAGGAGGACAAGGACGAAGAGTACGAGGAGCGGCACATCAACCTGGGCGCCAAAAACAGCGCGCCGATGCAGGCGGGTGACCGCATCATCATCTGCACCCCGGGCGGCGGGGGCTGGGGCGCGCCTGGCAAGGACAGGCTGGTGCGCAGGGGGTACAAAGCCAAGGCCGATCCCGTGGAGGCCTGGAGGCAGGGGTCCCATGCGACAAGAGAGAAGCTGGCGTTGCAGGCCTGACGCGCAGGCCTAACCTGCTAGACCAGCCCGTGTCAGCCCACGTGCGTGACCGTCTCTTGGAAGCTCAACCCGGCGTGACGTGGGGCGCCAGCCAAGTCTTTGATTTCTCCCATCTCATCTCATCATTCCCCATTGCGACGCATTGCGCCCTCGGCTCGCCAGTATGCCTCCGTTCACCGATGAAGAGTGGCAGGACATCTCGCAAGAGGTTCCGCGGCTGGAGGATGCCTTCGTGCAGAAGTACCTCCAGGGCCGCGAGGCCCTCGTGGCGGAGGAGAAGAAGCAGCGAAGTGGTGAATGAGCAGTCCCAGTGTGCCGAGACGGAGACCGAGACGGAGACCGAGACGGTCGTGCTGAGAATCTCTGTCCCAGACCATGCTTTCCGGGAGTCGCTCTCCCCGATAGCACGCAAGGCGTGTGCCATTGTGGACAAGATCCGACGCGACGAAAAGGACACCATCTGGACGCCGGACTTGGAGGAGCATCTCGCCCAGCGGGAGAAGGATGTGACCATACATGCAGGCATGATGTGTACGCCCCGTCTCCGCCACGCCCCCGGAGCCCTCTCCGGGCGCGTCCGGGGTTGAGTAGGGAGGGTGCCGAGAGCTGACACAGCACCAGTCAACCTCGCCAAGGAGATGATGGAAAAGACGAAGCTCTGGCAGATTGTGCGGCGCATGCCCAAGGGCACGCTGCTGCACGCCCACTGCGACGCCATGGTGGACTTTGACTACCTCTTCGACGTCGTGCTGGCGACGCCGGGCATGCACGTCCGCGCCGACGGCCACCTGGCCACCGAGGCGGCGCGCCAGGACCAGGGCGGCATCGCCTTCGCCTTCCGCGAGGCCGAGAGCCCGGCCGATCCCGCCTCGCTCTGGTCCGCGGCGCACTACGTCCCGGGCACCTTTGTGCCGCTGGCCAAGGCGGCCGAGGCCTTCCCCGACGGCGGCCGCCCCGGCTTCCTCCGCTTTCTCAAGAAGCGCTGCACCCTCTCGGAGACGGATGCGCGCACGCAGCACCACGGCGTCAACGACATCTGGCGCCGCTTCCAGGCCTGCTTTACGACGGTCGGCGCCATGATCCACTACGAACCCATCTGGCGGAAGTTCCTGCGCCACCTCATGCGTTCGTTGCTGGAGGACGGCATCTACTGGGTGGAAATCCGGTGCGTGTGGCCCTCACCATCCCGCCAAACCCCCCCCCCAAACATGACGCTGACTTGGGCCACTCGTCGAGCTTCGCATGGCCTCTCAACTACTGCCGCGAAGGAGTCGAGACGCCCGAGGACGACTACGACCACATGTTCCAGGTCCTCGACGAAGAAGTCGGCCACTTCCGCGCCACGCCCGAGGGCGCCAAGTTCTGGGGCCTGCGCATGATCTGGACTTCGCTCCGGCACGCAGACACGCGGCAGTTGGTGCAGTCCATGGACCACTGCATCGCGACGAAGCTGGCGTGGCCCCAGCTGATCGCCGCCTACGACGTCGTCGGACCCGAGGACATGGGCCGGCCGCTGCGCGAGTTGCTCCCGGAGCTCTTCTGGTTCCGCAAGCAGTGCGCCGCCGAGGGCCTGGAGCTGCCCTTCTTCTTCCACGCGGGCGAGTGCCTCGGCGACGGCGACGCGACCGACGGCAACCTGTTCGACGCAGTGCTGCTGGGCACGCGGCGCATCGGCCACGCCTTCAGCCTGTACAAGCACCCCACGCTCGTGCAGGCCGTCAAGGACCGGCGCATCCTGGTCGAGAGCTGCCCCATCAGCAACGAGGTGCTGCGCCTGTGCGGCAGCGTGCTCTCGCACCCGCTGCCGGCGCTGCTGGCCCGCGGCGTGGCCTGCTCCCTCAACAACGACGACCCGGCCATGCTGGGCCAGCAGATGCCCGGCCTCACGCACGACTTCTGGCAGGCCCTCCAGGGCTGGGACAACCTGGGCCTGGCGGGGCTGGGCTCGCTCGCCGAGAACTCGGTCCGCTGGGCCGCCTTCGAGGACCAGACGGCCGAGGCGTGGGCGCGCGACATCCGCCACGCCTCGCTGGCCTCGGGCGTCAAGGCGCAGAGGCTCCGGGAGTGGAGCGTCGAGTGGGAGAAGTTTTGTCTGTGGGTCGTCACCGAGTTTGGCGACGACGGCGGCGAGACGGCGGGACAATCCTGAGGGATGTTGCCAGCCCTACTGAGCCCTACTGAGCCCTACCGAGCTGCTGTGCAACGATCGCCGCCGTCGTGTTCCCAGATGTCCGGTCCACACCCGCCCGCCCCCAAGCCTGCCGGGTCCGGTTTCGGGAAGGACGGGAAGGACGGTGGAGAGCATGTGACACAAATCCAGGCAAGTATGTCCCGCAGGACGGACGTGCGGGCCAGGAAGCGCCCATGGCTGGCGCGCAGCTGTCAAAAATCGGATTGCAAAGCCTGTCTATCATACAACGACGAAGGGTGGTCAGAGAGGAGAAAAGGGTGCTGGCTGGCTGGCTGGCTGGCTGGCTGGCTGGCTGATTCATAGTTGTCCTTCGCGCCGACACCGAGAAAGCGGCAGTCGCTTCACAGAGCTGGCGCCCAAATCTGCTGCAGCCATGCTCTGAACCCCGTCGGCTGCACATCCGCTCCGCCGTGCTGGTGCAACATGTCGTCTACGTTGGGATGGCGGACATCGTAGCGGCCATTGGCCGTCTGGAGAAGACGGTGCAAGTCCATCTCCCGGCAAAAGTTCGCCTCCGTGAGGCCGTCGTGATAGTCGATGCTGGAGAGGCTAACGTGGACTGGAAAGCGCCGTCAGCCAGTGCCGCCCCGAGATGGAGAGACGGGCGTCACCTCGCCGCTACAGTACGTACCGCCTCGTACTTCCATGCAAGCCCTGACCAGCTCGCGCAGTTGCATGCGGTCCCCCTGCATCCTGATCTCTCTGGGCCAGTGTTGCGGCCCGGCCTCGATGGCGGCAGCGACGTACCGCGCCACGTCAAAACACCGAGGTGAGGCCGACATGGGCCCGCCGTCCTTCCGCGTTGACGTCGATCATCTCCGCCGCGGCCAGTTCCATGTCGACCAGGTAGTCGTGCGGGTCCTGGACGCCAGACCCTGCTCCCATGTTGTATGTCTGCAAGCCGCCTGGCGCGAACCGTTCCGTGAAGATTCCGCAGGAGAAGACGGTGTGGCGGGTTCTGTTGTGTGGTCGGGAGTGCGACCACTGCTCCAAAAGGTCCAGGGCCGCGTGCGACCCGCGGCCAAGAGGGTCATCGGAAGGACGGTGGCCGAGAGATAAACGAGACAGGCTTCCAGACCACGGTCCGTTCGTTGCTCATACTGGTGATATATATTGGGTGTCTAGATGCCGTCTGGTGTCTAGATGCCGTCTAGCATGGACGGCTCCCTCACGACAGCCTTACCAGTGTCCCGTGGACAAATCGAGACCCATCTTTGATCGACCGGGGACGGATGCCCGAGACGAACGAGACGACGATGGAGCTTCGGAACACACCGCAGGGTACCTGCCTGCTGCCAAGGCCTGGAGAAGCGGTCGCAATGCCGTGGCACGGCAACAAGGAGGCGAGACCATGGACCCCAAAGTGCTGAAATCCGGGTTGCTACCGTGCGTAAAGCGTAGACGCTGGCATTAGGGCTGCGAAGCCGACCCCATCCATGGTAAGCGGGTGCGTCCGACGCATGACAAAACATGAAAAACAGGAGTCTGCACCTACTCAGGTACCGACCAGATCGGCGCCCCGTCCCGATCTTCTGGCCCTTCTTGGACCTGCAGCCCCGAGCTACTGGCTGGCCCCCCAAGCTCCTGGGAGGGAGCACGTTCATGTGCCATCGTCATCTTTGACTCGGTCTGACTGACGTTGAACTTTTCTCAGCCCTGTGGGTCCCCAGCCCACACTCCCCATATCAGGTTAGCGCGCAAACTGCCACTCGGACTTTGACCATTCATGACGAAACCACCCAGTCCGAGATCTCGACTGCAGACCCAGATCAATACCACATTACGGCGTGATCCTTCCTACCTACCCCACAATGCCTCATCTCCAAATCGATCTCCTGGCCGCAACCGATCGCCTTGCCATCCAATCCTGTGCCAATGCCGTGGTTTCTCACAACCCTCCTGAGCATGAATCGCACCATCTCCTCGTATCTCACACGCGCCGCCGATCTACGTCTCGAAGGTCGGCAAAGAATGAGGACACGGTGGATAGGCATGCCCGCGGATTGCAACCGTTGAAGCTACCAACGATCCCCGCTACCTAGACAGCTCGACTCTACTCCATACTTCCTACTACCCTCTTGCCGTTCCTTCCCACCGGGAATCAACGATCCTGCCGCCTCGCCGCGCCCTTCGCCGACCGAGTCTGATGTGCAGCAAGCCAACCCCGTCGCGCCTAAGCCGCCCGAATCCTGGACGTGGCTACTACTGATGCGCCTGCGCCTCAGCCTGCTTCTGGATGTCGTGCTCCGCTCCTCTCTGCTGAGTCTTGCCGACATCGTGCTGCTTGTCATACGCGGCGGCCTTGGCCTTGTCGCCCGTCAAGCCGGCGATCGTGCTGCCCACGGCCCCCGTGGCGCGATCGGCGATGCCCGAAGCGTAGTCGCTGAGCTGGCCCTTCGCTTCCTGCTCCTGTCCCTGGAGGTTCTGCTCGCGGCCCGACTGCTTCAGGCCCTGCGCAGCAGCACACATCTCACGTCAACACACGGGTCTGTGTGCACCTCGGGCCGAGGAACATGCTTACCTCGTGTCCGACGAGGTTGCCGAGGGCCTCTTTGCCTGAGCCCTGCCCCGCCAAAAGAGTCAGCATCACGCTGTTCAAAACGTCCGGGGTGGGAGGCATGTGTGCCCACAATCGTCTGGTTCCAGCTGCCAGCGGCGCGGTCCGGGTCGTCCTTGGTGACGGTGCCCGAGGAGGAGGCGCTGTAGCCGGCCACTTTCACGGTCGCGTGCGAGGCATCGTACTCGGCCTGCGCCTTGTCTTGGCGGTTCTCGGCCTGCGCCTGGCCCTCGGGGTTGCCGACGATGGAGTGGTAGGCGCTCTGGGCGACGCCGGCTGCCTTGTCGTACAGGGCCTGCGCAGTGGAGGTGGGGTTGCCCGAGTTGCTGGTGGTGTTGTTGTGGTCAGCCATTTCTTGGGAGCTTTGTGGGAGCTTTGGTTCTTTGAGTCTGCCAGGTAATTGTATTGACATGCAACCAGTAATTGTTGGAAATCCTCTTCTTGGCTGTCACAGTGGAATGGGCCAAGTTCGTACGTACAGATCCAAAACCTACGTCATCCTCATCTGGACAAACAATCACTTTAGCGATCTCAAAGAACGCAGTTCAGGCACCGGCTGGGCCATCAGGGTGCCAGGGGTCCTATGATGTCATTCGGTGATGTCATCGCAGTACATCGCCTTAGCACGTGGGGACGCTCTGTGGCATGTTCGTCGGTCACGTGTCGCGAGCTTGTTCCTATCGCAACGCATCAATGAAACTGGCAGATGGTATCCGGTTCTAAGATCCCGTACAACCTCGCACCTCCCCTGAGATTTATTCACAGTTGTGCTCATTTTCCAGAGCCATTGCCAAGAATCCCATTTGTTCATTTGTTCAATATACTTGTGCCCTCCATCGTGACACGACACCGGGTCGATTAGTGCTGAGACCACTCGATGGTGTTCAAATCGACGCCTTCTTGTACAAGTTCCCAAAGTGGGCTCAACTCCCGAAGGAAATCAACGCGCTCCCGTACCGCTCTCAGCACGTAGTCGATCTCGGCCTCGGTTGTAAAACGGCCGATGCCGAACCGGATGCTGGAGTGTGCGCTCTCGTCACTGTTCCCAAGAGCTCGCAGAACGTAACTTGGCTCTAATGAAGCCGAAGTGCAAGCACTGCCGGACGAAAGCGCAATGTCTTTTAGCGCCATAAGCAGTGACTCGCCTTCGACGTAAGCAAAGGAAACGTTGACACAGCCAGGGTAGAAATGCTCAGGATCCCCATTCTGGCTGGTATGCTCCATCGACAGGAGACCCTTCAGCAGCCTGTCAGACAGGAGCTTGATGCGCTTCGAGTCATACTGCAGATACCGGTTAACACACCGTTTTAAGAAAATTGGGGCCAAAAGAGGAACGGGGATAAGGCGTGCGTCAGAGAAGGTGCTGCAACTCAACATGATAAATCCCGGTCAAGGGTTTCAGAGAGCCATGCATATATCAAGCGGTTCATCACGATGGGGAGAAGTTGGACGAGGGCTTGTTCCGAAAGTGTTCGCTCACCTGGAGTTCTGCTTTGGCAATGCGGCAAGCTTCGCCAAACCCGACGACCAACGGCGGCGCCAGCGTGCCACTCCGGAGTCCTCGCTCCTGTCCACCTCCACTTATGATGGGATCCAGCCTGACACGAGGTCTCCGCCGGACATAACACGCCCCGATCCCTTTCGGCCCGTAGATTTTGTGCGATGAGATGGACATCAAGTCGATATTCATGGCGTTCACGTCCATCGGAAGCTTGCCCACTGCTTGCGCCGCATCCGTATGGAAGAATACCTTGTTTTGTCGACATAGCCTGCCAATCTCCTCAAGTGGCTGGATCACACCGATCTCGTTGTTTACCGCCATGATGCTGACAAGCGCCGTGTCCGGCCGCATGGCAGCCTCTAACTCGGCCAGGTCGATAAGCCCCGTGTTCTTCACTGGCAGGTATGTGACTTCGAATCCTTCGTCCTGCAGATGCCTGCAGCTGTCAAGGACGCACTTGTGCTCTGTCTGGCTGGTGATGATGTGCTTCTTCTTGCCCGATCGGCCGAAGAAGCGTGTGACGCCTTTGATGCTCATATTGTTGCTCTCGGTCGCCCCGCTGGTGAAAATGATCTCCTTGGGATCCGCGCAGATAAGTTCGGCGATATGCTTCCGTGCCTCTTCGACAGCCTTCTCGCTTTCCCAGCCATAGGCGTGCGTGCGCGAGTGCGGGTTTCCGTAGATACCAACGTAGAAGGGCATCATCGCATCCAGTACTCGCGGATCGACAGGTGTCGTCGCCTGCATGTCAAGGTAGATTGGACGTTGTCCTTCCTCTATCAACTTCGCCTGCTTGAGGACATCTAGCACAAGTTAGACGACCTGATCGGCCCGGTGTATTGGAACCCGACCCTTGTTTGGCTCCCAGCTCACCTGCCATCGGACTGACGGGAGTATTCGACTCTTGCTGGCCGCTAAGCGCAAGGCCCGCCTTCTCGAAATCCCCTTTGTCAAGACGTATCGCCCTCTCAAGACTGATGTCCGAGATTTGGGCATTATCCCGCTTCGTTTCCGTCACATAGTGTCGGGTCGAACTTGGCGGTGCACTCGACGTCGCATTTGCCACTCGCGCATACGAGAGTGAAATCCGGCGGGAACGGGTCGACAGCGATGACCTCGAGGCGATCCGGTACGCCTGCTTTATGACGGAGGGCGCGATTTGAGCCATTGGGATGGGACGGCGAAAGATGCGAAAGTGTAGACGTGCACATGGCTGAAAATCGGGAAATGTCCTGTGAGGGGCAAAAGCTCGGCCGTCGGAGGCATCGGCGATACCCCAGAGCGGGCGGTCTCCGCGGCGCCGATTGGCTGACATACGGTACCTCCTCCAAGTGGCTTCGTGGCTTGGCATTACGGTCGGATTCGGAATGACGCGTGGGCCTTGGCGTGAGCCCCATGTGCCAACTCGTCGGGTCCGGGTCCTCCTACACTCGGCGCTCGCTATCTAGCATCTGACCGACCAGCTGACAGGTACGATGAAAATGCGCAACTCACGCCGCGGACGACCTACTGCACTACATGCCTTGATCGCATACATTGTCCTCTCCTAAAACCGTCGCGCCCGCGCCGAGTTGTGCTATCGGCAGGGGGTTGTCCGATCTCTTGCAACGTTCTGAGGCACGCTGTGTCAGTGCCCCTCAGCGGCAGCACCCGCCTTTCGAACCAGTTGATCCTTGGGCCGTCGTCCCGTGGCGGCCTAGAGCGGTCGTCACGGAGGAAGAGCTCGGCGATCGCAGCCCGAAGAGACTACCACGCTTTCTGGCGGCTCGACCTCTCGACGCGATCGCAGAGCTTCAGCCCTCTCTCACCCCGTCTTCGATCCAAGCCGTCTTTTATCCTACAGGTTAGCCCAGTATGAGTTTCCGAGGCTTCCAGAAAAGCGTGGCCCGCGTGAGTAGCCCGCCCAACCCATGCAGCCGAGCGTCCGCTGCAGCCGATGCGGCCCTGTGTGCGCGTGCGCGCGCAGGTCGCTCGTCTCACAAAAATCCATTTGGCTGACCCAAGGATTTTTCGACGGGTAGGCGCCTCAGCAAATCCGGTCCAAGTTCAACATTGGCGAGACCACCAAGGACGCCGTCTACCTAGATGCGGACCGCCGGTTCCAAGACTTGGAGACAGAGACCAAGAAGTTGCACGGCGAGAGCAAAAAGTACTTTGACGCCATCAACGGCATGCTCAACCACCAGATCGAGTTCTCCAAAGCCATGACGGAGATTTACAAGCCGATCAGCGGTCGTATGTCGGACCCCGATGCGATAACCATCCAAGGCAATCCGGAAGGCATCCGGGCTTGCGAAGAGTACGAAGCCGTAGTGAAAGATCTCCAGGAAACATTGGCACCGGAGCTGGAAATGATCGACAGTAGGGTGGTTCGGCCCGCCAACGAGTTGCTGGACGTCATCAAGGCCATCCGCAAGACCGCCATGAAGCGCGAACACAAGCAGCTCGACTACGACCGTCACCGGTCGGCACTCAAGAAGCTTCAGGATAAGAAGGAGAAGTCGGCCAAGGATGAGAAGGCCATGTGGAAGGCGGAAAATGAAGTGGAGAACTCGACTCAGGAGTTCAACTACTTCAACGACCTCTTGAAGGACGAGCTCCCCAAGCTCTTTGCGCTGGAACGAGAGTTCATCAAGCCGCTGTTTCAGAGCTTCTACTACATGCAACTCAACATATTTTACACGCTCCACGAAAAAATGCAACACATGGATATCGGCTACTTCGACTTGACGTTGGATATCGAGGAAGCTTTCAACAAGAAGAGGGGCGATATACAGGAACAGTGCGAGAAGCTGACGATTATCCGATTCAAGTCAACGGGTATGAAGCGACCACCAAAGTACGGCGGCGCTGCGCAGGCAGCCATTGAAGGGCCCAAGACGGCAGGACTCCTTACTGCGGGTTCGCCCGCAGCGAGCACGTCGAGTGTGCCCCGGATAGGCTACAATCGACAGACAGATGCTGTCGAGAACCCGCCGCCACCATACTCACCAGCCCCTGCCTCTTCAGCACTGGGCACCCCAGCAGCGCAGTCATCCCTGGTCGTGGCAGCCGCGGCCAAGCCCAAGCCGCCGCCACCGAAGCCCAAGCCGTCAAGACTGAGCGGCGTGCCCGCAGTAGAAACGGTCACGGCTCTGTATGATTACTCGGCGCAAGCGGAGGGCGATCTCAGCTTCCGCGCGAACGATGTGATCGAGGTCATCCACAGGACCGCAAACGATAACGAGTGGTGGACTGGGAAGCTGCACGGGCGACAAGGACAGTTTCCTGGTAAGCCTGGAACAGGGCCAAGTCTCTCAGCGATGGGCCGTGACTAACGTGAAGCCACAGGCAACTACGTCAAGTTGAACCACTAAGGGGCGATGTAAGAAGAAGCAGCTGTTCCAACAACGATAACGTCAAACGTCGGGCGAGCCATGTTTCAATTGCCACGTTGCAGGGAAAGATGACCCGGCGTTGCTGTAATACGTCTACCAAGCATTCTCGAATCATGGTCTACGAGCCTGTTTCCATAGACATGAAGCTAGCCAAACTGGTCTCTCGTTTGTGAGAGTGTTGCATGCGAGACTAAAATCTCGACATCATCAAGACCAAGAGGGTGAGTGATGAATGCGACAAATTCGCAAGGCAGTTTGACCAGAGACATGTCGTGAGTAGGTGGTATATCTGACCTGACCTGACCTGACCTGAGAGGCAAGGCGGTCGATGGCTGGTGGCGATTGATGCTCTGGGATGGAAGCTGTCCGTGACGAATGGTTTTGAGTGGCGACGAGTCACTGGCGAGGCCTGTCCAACCAAGTGCTGAATACCAAGGAAGTTTGAACTGCGAGAACGCGGCACCATGGGGTCTTGGCGTTTACACAGCCGTACTGGGTCAAGCAGCGAGGCCTCGCGTCACTCGTGGAATCGGGTACATTGCAGTGAACGACCAGTTAGTCCGGGTGAATGGCCAGTCCGTGTCAGCTTTCAAAATCCGAGGTTCCGCAAGTTGCGTGTTTCTACCCGGGCGAGGACAGGCCAGTTGTTGTGTTCCGCTACCATCGGAAGCACGTCACGCAAGACAAGAGTGGCGCCCCCCTCAATCCCTAGTCGACGTGGCATTGGGCTTCCTGGACCTCCTACCCACCCAAATGGCAGAGGTCACCACCCCCGGCGCGACCCAAACCGCCAAGCTCCACGTCACAGCAGTCCAGCTGGCCTCTTCGACGATGTAACCAGACATGAGGCTGCCGACCGTACCGCCGAGAGCAAAGCTCAGGTTGAACAGGCCGTAGCCAATGCCGTAGACGCCCCGCTCGCCCCAGATGCCGGGATGGCGCGCCTGCTTAGCCTCGATCACGTACGAGATCTCGGCCATCAGGGGTGTGGCGACGAAAGTCATTGTGACGCCAAGAATCGTGAAGAGAACGCCCAGCAGTACCTGATGTCCCAGATCGTCCCACGCGACGAACCGCATACACGCCACCAGCGGAATGGTGGCTGCGAAGCCGCCCACGGCGGGCCACCTGGCCCCGTACCGGTCCGCGAGAAGCCCGACCAGGGGCGCGAAGAAGCCGGGGAATACGACGCACATAAACACGAGGCCGGCTGCTGTTGAATTCCAGTGGTACGTATTCTTGACGAATATTGGCATGATCGTGTCAAATGCAAGCCTGCCGGAAATTGGTCAGGACGGACAGCTGGCCGGCCCGACGAGAGATAGGGGACGGGCTTACATGAGACCTGATATCAGAAAACACCCAAACAAGGAAGCCAACAGTCTTCGGGATTTGCAAAGAGTGAGATAGGGGTGTTGGGTACCCGCCGGTGACAAGTGAGGCTCATCGGGCACTGCTGAATTCGGAGACGAATCCGTGGCCATGCCTTTGCTTCCTTGGGAGACGCCGCCGCCGCTGGTATCTTCTGGTAGCCATTGCCGTGCCACCTTCTTCTCGATAAGCACCAGTCGGACCACGATATCGAGGAAGATGACGCCGAAGGCTACGTAGAAGACGGCGTAAAATCCGGCAGTGGCATACACGGCGCCCCCCAGCATTGGCGCCACAAAAAACCCCAGACTCATGGCGATGGAGACGTAGCCCATGGCAACGCCTACATTGCCGCCCATGGTGTCGGCCAGCAGGGCTAGGCCCACACTCCAGACAATGGCGGCGCTCAGGCCCTGCAGCAGACGGCCCACGATGAGCAGAGCAACGCAACGACCCAGGCATAGCAGCACGGTGGAGCCGGCGAGGGCTAGAAGGCCGAGCAACAGTGGGAGACGGCGCGACGCGGTATGGTCAGCGTAAATGCCGACAAAAGGGCTGGCAATGAAGAGGGCGCCGGTGTAGCACGCCAGCAAGATGGCCGTCCACTGCTGCGCCTGGCCCTCGGAGACGCCCGCCCGCACCGTGATGCTGAACGGAATGACGGGCACGACGAGACCGTATAAGAGGATATCGGTGAAGACGGCCAGGCAAACGGCGAAGACAATGAAGACGGTCGAGGAGCGGTATTCGAGCAACACCGGCGGCTGGTCCCGCGACGAAGATTTGCTGCCGGACAAGAAAGCCGCCAGTCGGAGCGGGAACAGGCTCATCTTCGCAGGGACCGTGGTGGCTGTTGCTTGAGCATCGGATCACTTCGTGCATGAAAATGTGCAGATAAATGGAGTGTAGGGTAGGGTGGTGTCTTAACACATGACAGGCCGGGTGTCGCTGCCGCAACCGCCGGTCCGCCAATGTCGTCCTTGTGCAAGCAAGCGTTGCAATCCCCGATCTCGGCCGGGAAAGATTCTGCCCACATGTAGGTGTCACCTCGATCAACCTACCCTAACGGGAAAGTGGAGGCCCGAAGAAGCATCTAGTACTGCCGCCCGCTTCTTCCCGGCCCGGCAATTAGAGTTGGAGTTCGTTTCTCCGGCGGGGTAACACAGGGTGGAGGCGCACAGCCACCGAGAGACCCCACTCTCTTCCAGGCCCTGCCGTGCGCCACAGCGTGTGAATACCGGCAAGCACGGGAATTTTTTCGCGCAGCCTAAAACACACGCCAAGTATCTTCCTGGATGACAATTTCACGAACGATGGCCCCGACAAATTCCATCATTGGGGGCTTTCACATTCTCCCCGTGTTCATCCCTCCGTTGCCGTCCTTCCCTCACGAAATCACTCATCATATCTATCTGCGTCGCAACGAGCCCAAGGTAGCTACGCCCGACGACGCCAGAAGCCTCTTCCTCACCAATTTGCCCGTCGACAGCACCGAGTATCACCTGCGCGCCCTCTTCGCTTCTATCGTTGGCGCTGGCCGTTTCGAGAGCGTGAAATTTGAAGACGATGACGACTTGAAACCTTTGTTTACGGACGCGTCGTCGCCTGGCCAGGTGTCAAAAAAACCAGCCGCAGGCGGCGGCGGCAAGAAGCGAAAACGCGGCGAGGACAATGTCCAATCTGCGGGCCGTATACAGGAGGTAGAAGCCGCTCGACTCCCCAATACCTGGACACGAAGATTGCACCGTAGCGGCGGCACGGCGGTGGTGGTCTTGGCGGACGAGAAGAGTGCGGTGCAAGTCCTCAGGGCAGTGAAAAGGCTGCACCGGGGGACGGGAAGCAAGAGAGACAATCTGCCCGTGTGGGGCGGTGAGCTGGTGGACGGCCACGTGCCGCCCTTGGGGACGGCGTGGCTGAAGGCGCACAACCGGCTGGCCTACCCAGACAAGACGGCCGTGCAGGCGGCGGTCGATGCTTTCTTCGCGCTGTACAACAATCGCGAGCGCGAGGCAGCCGATCTGGCCAAGAGGCTTCGCAACGAACCTGACGAGGACGGTTTTGTCACTGTTACGCGTGGCGGACGGAACGCACCGGCGAGGGAAGCTGAGGCGGCAGAGGCGAAGGCAAAGATGCTTGAAAAGGAGGAAAAGAAGAAGAAGGACATGACGAACTTCTACCGTTTCCAGGTCAGGGAGAAGAGGAAGGCAGAACAGGAGGCATTGGTGAAGAAATTCGAGGAGGACAGAAGAAAGGTCTCAGCCATGAGAGAAAAGAGGGGCAAGTTCAAACCGGAAGCTTGAAGAACACAAAGTTGACTGTGAGACGGAGACGCCTCTTCAAGCTTGAGGACATCATACAAGGTCACGTTCTTCGCTCATCTACTGGCCTCGGGAACAAGAGTAAGGTACGCATCGAACACTTCCTACCATCCCCTTGCATTTCATGATGAGTCCGCGGGGGCCATCGTACATGGGACCGCTCAAGGCTTGCCCTGGCAGATGTTCCATGGAAGATGAAAACAACCGCATCCCTATCAATCTTCTCAACACTCTGAACTTGAGCCAATGCCCCTTCGTTGCCTGATGCCCAAATATCTACCGCTACGCCGCTAATTATGATGCAGATGTGGTTTATCAGTCGTCGGTGTTGAGATTGACGGAATACCCTTGCACGGGTGGGGTTTGTAGGTCATGGACCTAACTGTCCTCGCTGCGTGGTGGGTTGAACGGACAGAGCATACTTCGTATCTATCGCCATACCATGGTGCCTCAGCATTTGGAGAGCGCTGTTCACCAGTATCACATCAGATGCCCTCCTATAGTGCATCCCACAGTGTGCCACAGTGTGCACAGTGTGCACAGTGTGGTAGAATTGATTGTGTACTCGTTCGGACGACAGACGAAATTGACATAGGCCACGGCTTGAGGCTATGAGAGGTTTCTGCGAAGACAATTGGATTGCCCAGAGATTTTCTCAGGCGCTCAGACCAAGTGCCTTTTGAGCTAGGAACGTACCTACCAAGATAACCTAAGGATGTGGATCTGGAACGCACAATGATGTCAGATAAAGGGTTAGGGCTGTCCCCAATCTTGGGGTCTGCGGTTGCGAGGCAACGCTGTTGCTTTCTTTTGGAATTTGCAATGCCGAGGGAGACGCGTCGATTTTGACTACACTATGGACGTCGCGCACCCTCTCGAGTGACTCAATCCCCAGCTCCAGCGCTGCGCCTGACTGAGGTCTTGTATCTTTATCTTCCAGTCTTCTCCAATACCGCTATTTTTTTGCGTGGAGATCTATAAACACGTCCCCTGAACCGGTAATGGGAGTCGCTGTTGTCCGTCACGCGTGATCATGGTCGAGTTGGACAATTTGCGGACAGCATCGCTGTACATCAACAACCAGCTTCTATCGCGGGGTCTGCTTCGCGATGGACGGAGTATTGATTTCTCTTGGCCGGGCGAAAGTGATGGCGATGTCGCGGCCACGATGGGCCGGATCATGGCCGTGGTCAACGATCTGATTCTACGGCGCGACGTAATGCTCTTCCCAAGCCAGCCCGGTCATATCCTTCCGCACCTCATGCGCTGACCCCACGCCTCATCCACAGCGCGATGCCCAACACCGCGATTCCCTCTCGACGACGCTCCGCACCGTCCGGGCCGAGAGCCTGCGCCAGGCCAACGACATCCAGAGGCTGCAGGAGCGCCACGCCGACGCGCAGCGCAAGGCGGCGCTGGGCGAAGCCGCCGAGACGGCCCTGCGCGCGCAGCTCCGCGGCGCCGAGGCCGGCGTGCACCGGCTCAAGGAGGAGGCGGCGCGGACCAAGGCGCTGGTCGCGCAGACGCGCGCCGCGTGCGCGACCGAGGTGCGCAAGCGCGACCGCCAGATCGACGCGCTGAAGAAGGCCGTCGCCGACGCGGGCCGCGCGCGCGGCGCGCCCAAGAGCTCCGCCGTCACCACCATCTCGGTCACGGGCGACTTCTCGGCGCCCGCTGTGCGCGCGGCCGGGCCGGGCCGGGCCGGGGACGCGACGGGCGCCGAGGGCTACGATCTTCGCACCGAGACCAACGCCTTCCTGGCGGAGCTGGCTAAAAGCCTGAGCGAGGAGAACGAGACGTTGTTGGACCTCGTCCGGCGGACCATCTCCCGCTTGACGGAGATGAGCGGTTGGGACAGGATGGACGAGGGGCAGGAAGCTGACGAGGCGCCTGGTGTTGGCGCACCGGCACAAAGAGGCGGAGTCGGCGGTGGTCTTGCCCACGCGCTGCCGACCAACGCAGAGGACATGTCAGCCGAGATGGACGCAATTCTCGAACATTTGCGGACGATCCTGACGAACCCCTCGTTTGCGCCCCTCGAGGAGGTGGTTGTGCGTGAAGAGGAGATCAACAGACTGCGTGACGGGTGGGAGAAGATGGAGACGCGCTGGAAGGAGGCCGTGCACCTTATTGACGGCTGGCGCCGAAGGATGCAAACAAGCGGTCGGTCAGTCAACATGGAGGAGCTGAAGATGGGCCTGAGACTCAGTCCCATCAAGGTGACCGAGGTGGAGGAGACGGTCCGGGGCTTGGGCATGCGACTGTCGACTCTGGCAGAGGAGCAGGAAGAGCAAGCCGTGGGAAAGACATGGCAACCGGAAGAGCGAGACCGACAGCCCAGTCCTCTGGACTCGCCTCGTCTCGTGCCAGATCCGGAGTATGAAGGGCAAGTACAGCAAAGCGACGCCGACGACGCCGACTCTAGCATATTTGAGGATGACGTTGACGTCGACGAGCTGGATGTCGAGGAACCAAACGTTCAAATTCTGCAACAGAGCAGCATGCTGGATTCGCCTCCTTTGCCTGTGCCGCCTCAACTGAGCCCTCTGCGCGATTGCTACTCGGCCGGCAACAGGAATCCTGCGGCACCATTCCAGAGAGGACCCGGCGACTTCACAACCATTTTGGCAGAGAACAGCCAGGACCTCGCTGGGCCCGCACCGAGGCCACCACCCCACGGGTCCCAACCGAAAGACACGTTCAGCGAGGCAGTGCGGCATGCGCAGTTTCCGGCCGAGCTCAAGGTGTCCAGTTCATCACTCGATAGCATCCTGCTCACCAAACCAGCCGAGGACGCAGGTCCGAAGAGAGGGAGACAGCTGGACACGACGGGGTCCATGAAGGGGACTCCTGTGCGCCCGAGCCGGTCTGGCGCGCGCGTAAAGCAGCAGCACAGCCACTGCGACGACGATGATGTCTCCACAAGAAGCGAAACGGCGTCGACGGCAACGGCGGGGTCAAGTGTACTCCATGCCGCCTCCTCGTCGACTGCGTCGTCGTCAATGGTCTCCTCGGCATCGGGCGCCGCCGCGCCGCCCACCAAGAGCACCGACATGCCGCCGCCCCTCGCGCCGCCGTCCAGCGCGCACCGCTCGCCGCGGCGGGCCAACTCACGCCTGCCGCTCCCGCGCACGACCAACCAGGCACTGCTGCCGCCTTCGCAGCAGAGCCCGCTCACCATGGCCACCATCGCCGCGAAGCTGGCGGCCTCGGAGCGCGATGCCGACGCGGCGCGGGTTCGGGCGAAACTCCGGGCTGCGCGGCTGGGCAAGAAGGCCGCGGGTCAGCAGCAGCAGCAGCAGCAGCAGCAGCAGCAGCCGCCGCCGCCGCCGCCGACGGCGACGCAGCGGTCGAGACCCGCATCTCCTGCCAAGGCCGTGGCGGCCGGCGCGGACTCGCCCAGGAAGCGGGCCCGGAGGGAGATGAACGCGGCCGGGGACCCGGATGCGGACGAGCTCGGCGCCGACGGGCCGGATGCTGTGGGCGTGACCAGGCCTGCGCGCAAGCGTGAGCGGCGCACGAGCAGAGTGGCATGCCGGCGGCGGAGTACTCTGAATCCGTGGGAGATGGAGGCTTTGATTACCGGAGGCGCCGCCCCTGCCGTGCCGCCCATGCCGTGCTTCGAGGTTGGTTGGGAGGCTGGCGACACGGCGAAGTAGCGTATCCGGCCGGTCCCGAGAGCTGCGTGAGTCGTTCTGGCGCTGTGTGCTGTGTGCGCATGAGCATGAGGAGGGGACAAACGGCATGGTCAGCTTTGCTTCGTGATTGTCATTCTTGTTTGCTTGGAATCGTCTTCAAGAGAGTTTCTTTCTGCCTGCCTGGTCGAGGGAGGGTTCCTTTTAGACCCGGGTACCCGACGAATTTTATGTGATGAAACGACGCCTTGATGTCTGAAGAATCCTAATCTGTGTCCTCGAGCCCACACAAACGTCGGAATGGCGGCCAGCACAACGGCGGCCCGTGATCCTCTTTGGTGCCTATAAGCTTGACACCCGAATCCCTCGCCAGGTCGCGAAGCGAGCGGTTCTCCCGCTCGAACAGCACCTTTTCCTGCACAAAAATCGTCTTCACTCGGCGGCGGATCAAGGCGGCGACAAGGCGACCGCTGTCCTGCCCATCGTTCGGGTACACGAAGACGGTCTGCACGTGGCGGTAGCAGTCCAGCCAGTCCAGGAACGGCTTGGGATCCAGCAAGAGTCTCCCATCGGCACCCATGGCCTCCCACGAGAAGTCGCTGAGACCAAGACTGTGGATGCTGTCGGAGACGGTAAAGTCAAAGGCTTTCTGCGGAATGGTGAGCCATGCATTCATGTCATCTGAGCCAACTGCATGGTTGAAGCCTAGTCCAATATCCAGTACTTCAAGTGTTCCGGTGTCCACGGCCGGCTTCACAATCTGCGCGAGCCTGTCCGTCTGACGCAGGCTCGCCCGTACGCGTAACTTGGCCAGGTTCGGCCAAGTCATGGGCGTGTGTCCCTGGGTAGAATCCAGAATGGAACGAAAGACGCCGAGTGTGACCTGTGGGTTTGTTGTGAGAATCTCCACCGTCCGCAGGTCCCCAGACAGAGGGGGTATGCAATCGCCCCGACCCGTGGTTCCGCTGCCCAAGCTGAGTACCCTGAGCTTGCTCCAGAATGGACCTAGGTCTGCTTCGACTGATGGGGGCTGAGACTCGGGACAGAAATCGAAATTATCGAGGAACAATTGTTCCAGATTCGGCGTGGCTCTCGCGAGACGCGGCTGGCCATGGTCAGCACTATACGCAAGGCGACAAGTCGACAGGGCCCAGTCACTCACCATACGGAGCACTACTTTTTTCTCGAGACACATGTCAAGATGCAGAATCTTGAGCTTGGGCATCGACCACTCTGCATTCCAAAAATACAAGCTAGACGAATGTCCGGTAGACGTGAAGTGCGGCCGCAGACCGATCATGGCTAGGCTTTCCAGATTCTCTTGCGTCGATGTCAATAAAGCTGCGATTGTCCTGTCACACGACTCGGGGAGATTCGCGAGACTGAGGCAAGTAAGGTGAGTTGCCTTGATGCGTGGTGGAATATCCGAGATATCCCAAGGAGATCTCGCAACAGCTCGGCGGGCAATGTGCAGAGTGGTCAGTCGCGGAAGACAGGCGCATACGGTCGCGAACTTGGACGGGTTGACCTCGAATTTCCGAGCATCACGGATGATCAAAGCTGTAGCTTGCCGCCGCTGGTACAGATAATTCTTCCAGTCACGTCGAGGGTTCTTTGGGGCATCGAATATCAGCTCCTTCCACAAGGCGGAATCCTTACTCAAGGCAGCACGCCAAGATTTGCTCACGGCAAGGCAAACCCTGTGCGAGATTGTCAGCCCGGAGCAGGTCACGGATGTGCGGCATGGCCTGGTTTCGAGAGACGAACCCGCGCTGTGCTGTGGACAGATGGGAAAAGACCATGCGGACAATTTCAAGGGGAAGCTTTCCCAACGGGTCATGGCGGGCTTCTGCCAAACCGAGCATCCCAGCCATTGAGGATAACACATACTAAATACTGGTCAATACGCGCGTCAAGACACAGATGGCAACTGGAACCTACATGCAGTCTTCCCCGCTCATGGGCCGCACCCCGTGAGATGTTGTGCATGCCCGCACGAACATAACCT
The DNA here is from genome assembly GCA_029339225.1 of Phyllachora maydis. NCBI lineage: Eukaryota > Fungi > Ascomycota > Sordariomycetes > Phyllachorales > Phyllachoraceae > Phyllachora > Phyllachora maydis. The sequence goes on from JAQQPM010000003.1 coordinate 6,742,433, forward strand.
TTAATGAGGCGACGTATTATCCCAGCTTCTTGGAGGTATCCATCGCGCCAACCGACGGTAATCGCGTCGGACGCGGCCCTGGCAAGCTGCGCGGACCGGGGGGGTTTCCGGTCTATCGAGCGTAACATTCTGACTACTGAATAGTAGCCCTGCCCACGGTGTTGTTAGCATCCGCATCCACCTGGAGCCTCACGTTGAATATTGCACAACGCAAAGGCAGTATGGGTAGAACACACCAGAGGCGACGTTGGATTCGTGCGGATGAGCACGAGACAGGCGTGGAGAGACACAGGGTACCACTTCTTCCTCGCCGCGGCTGCGGCGAGTTTCGCTAGAGCCTCGAGATGCGTGGAATCAGTGCAGGTCGGAAAGACATGACCGCAGATGCATCTGCTCTGTGAGACTCTGAGCAGAGAGTCTGGCTCTTTACCAAGCAGGACTGCTCTGCCGCATTGCTCCAGATTGCACCGGAAGCTGTCGGCATCAGGGCCGGCCGCCAAGGGATGAATGCGATCAGCATCTGGAAGGCCCCGATAGCAAGCACACCTCCTGGCCGCCTGTATCACTCACTGTCAGAAGAGATAAGCGCTCTTGGGTGAACTCTCACTTGCCTGGTTGAAGAGTTTTATGGCTCGGACGAGATGACCGGCCTCGACCGCACGCTTCCCTGCGTCAATCAGAGTGGATTCGGAGTGTTGGTCGGCCATATCCCGAACGAAAGCGTCTATCTGGGACGTGGGAGACCATGGGCGATGGCTTTCTCGTCCTTGGGTTCTGTCGGCCATCTTTGGTTGATGCTGGCTGACGCGACGCGACGCGTTCCGCAGCCAATCACAGCAGCGTGACGGGAAAGCGGGCCGCCGCCTCCACAGGCCCGCCCTAGCCCTGCAACCTGTGCATATAGATTTATATATATGTTACATAATCAGTATTGACTCGAGGTAGTACCTCTACACTTGACCTTCATCGGACGGCATCGGTGCCATGTGAAAGCTGTGCACACACGCGTGCTCGCCTACTACAGCTTCACTGCCGACGACGTCCGATCCCCTACTTCTGCGGCGGCCCGTTCTCGTAACTGCTTTCGCACTATCTTGCCAGACTGTCGGGCACACATGAATCATTAGCCTCACCCAAGCTTTCTCGGTGGAAGCCGCATCTACCGCGTTGCTTACCGGGTTCTTGGGAATCTCGTCGATGAACTTGACACCGCCCCTCAGCCGCTTGAACCTGGCGACTTTCCCGGCAAGCCACTCGGCCATCTCCTGCTCGGACGTGCTGGACCCTGGCGCACGCACAATGTACGCCCGCGGCAGCTCCTCTCCGTTGATGGTCACGCCGACCACGGCAGCGTCGGTGACGTCGGGCCGCTCGAGGAGCACGCCCTCCAGCTCGGCCGGCGCCACTTGGTTCCCCTTCACCTTGATCAGCTCCTTCAGCCGGTCGACGATGTGGAAGAGGGCGCCAGGCGCGTAGTCTTCGACAAAGGCGATGTCGCCCGTCCTCAGCCACCGCGTGCCGTCGACCGGGTCGACCCAGATGGTGGCCGCCGTGGCCTCGGGCTTGCGCCAGTAGCCCCGCATCAGGGTCGGGCCGGTGACCCAGAGCTCCCCGGGCGTATTGGCCCGCTCGATGGGCGTCTTGCCGTCCAACTCCATCAGCCGGGCCGAGCAGTTGGGCATCATCTCTCCTACGCTGGCCGTCGTGGCGTCGTACTTGGGGTCCCAGCCGATGCAGGTGCACGTCACCTCGGTCATGCCCCAGGCCTGGCGCACCTTCACTGCCCCCTGGGGCCAGAGCCTCTGCACCTCCTCGATGGTTTCTCGAGCCAGCGGCGCAGCGCCGCTGCCTATACTGAACACGCTGGAAAGGTCGTGCTTGCGGGACAAGGGATGCTTGGCCAGTGCCACCACGATGGGCGGTACGCAGATCAGGTGGGAGATGCGGTACTCCTCGACGTGTTGCAGAAGCTTGACAAAGTCGAAAGAGGGCATGATGTAATAGGGGATGCGCAGTTTGGAAAAGTTGGCGATGTAGTAGGTCTGCCCGTACGCGTGGTACATGCTTGATTCACGTGAGCACGATACCTTGGGGGCGCGACACAGTGACTCGGAATATGGCACTTACGGCAGATAGCAGAGCCCTCGCGACCTCCTGCGCCGATCCGCCCAGTCGGGGTTCAGTTCGTCCATGGCTTCCACACCGACGCCGTTGGCAACGTAGGAATAGTGACTGATTTCGACGCCTTTGGGCACGCCCGTCGTACCGCTGCTATAGTTGATGGCGCACGTCGTCGTTTCGGGGTCGGCAGGCTCCTTCCAGCTCCACGTCCGCGCCTGGCCGGCGTTGTCGGCCAACAGCTCGGTCCAGTGCCGCACGCCGTCTTCCCGGCCGGCCTGACCGCGGCCCGGCCGTCTCGACGTGGCGATCTGCGGGGCGGGCTCGTCTGCGCCGAGGACAAAGATGCTGCTGCGCGGCAGGCCTGCCTCGGCCGCCGCCTCGAGAGCCGTGCCCAACGCCTTCTCGGCCACCAGCATGAAGCGGGCGCCGCTGTCGCGAAGCTGGTATGCCAGCTCTCGCGGCACGAACCCGGGGTTGGCGCCGGTGAAGACGCCGCCGGCCATCAGAATCCCCAGGAAGACGGACGGGAAGTACACATTGTTCCCCGTGAACAGGAGGACTCGATCCCCCGGCGCGAAGCCTTCGGCCAGCAGACCCAAGGCCACCCGTTTGGCGAGCAGGCGAAATTGCTCCAGCGTCAGGAAGTTGTTCTCCGGGTTGTCGGCATCCATGATGGCCTTGTACTCTGCAAGTGGCTCATTGGCCGAGCCAAAGATCCATTGCTGCAGGGAGCAGCGCGGTATGTCCACTTTCCAACGCGAGGGAATCACCATGCTGGCGACGGCAAACCTCGGCCCAGGTGCGAACGGCGAACGGTCGACGGTGCAAATGGACCGAGAGACGGAGGATGGGAGAAGTAGGGTAAAGTATATATATATACTACCTGCTGATACTGCAGCAACGCCATGGTCCCCTGACGCGCGGCGTCGACCGAGCGAGCACCTCCGCACCTCGGCACCTCCGCAGTCCGCAGCGCCCCAGCCAGCCGCTCGGGGTACCCCCTGTCAACATCATGCGGCCGTTTGGTACCCACGTCCGACCATGTCCTCGGTTATACGCCGTCCTCTGTGGTTGGAATTCGTGCCTCGGTATCCTCCGCCGGCCGACGGAATCATGCGCGGAAGAGTGACACGACCGTCGGAAGCTGCCTGTCCTCGGGCGTGCGCGTGCGTGCGTCTCCAAGCGGCAGCGACCGCTCATCTCGCTCTGCCCACAAAGCAAAACACAGTTTAGCGCGTGCATCAGCTTCAGATCTTCTTCCCCTCCCTCCTGGCCACGTTCCGTGGAACCCCGAGGTTCGGCCTATCGGCAATTTTGCATGCCACGTTGTGCAGGACTCTTGTCATCTCTCGCCTACGGAACAGATGGTGCTGCGCTGTTGGTTCTTGGTATTGTGGCTCGATGCGAGACCTTGTATGCAAGTGTTATCTAAAATTCCCGATTGGCCATCACTGAACGCCTCGCATGGCCGACCTCAAGCTCTTTGATGGTACACACGCAAGAATACAGCGAGGAGGCAGCTATGCCACTCTGAACAGAACGCCGTGAGGTTTACCGTGCCATCTTGAACCATGTCGTTGTAACATTTCGCCCGACCGCGCCTCACAACTCCGCCACTGGTACATAGTGAAACTGTGAAACTGCCGAGAAAGAATGCCCGAAAGACATATGCGGCTGGTATCATCGTATAGTGGTGCAAACGCAGGAGCAAGAGAGACACGGCGGCATCCAATCATCCGTTTGAAAGCCGCAATTTCCGTCAATGCTGGTGCGACCATTTTCCCATACCTGTTGCCTGCTTGCCAGCTCGTGCACTGCTTGATGGCAATCGAGAACGACCCGTTGTCTCCTGAGTCTTCGTCGCGACTTGGTTTCTCTTCGTGTATTTCCGGCGAGCTGGCTTGGGGGCAGGCATTGACGCAGCGCTCAGAATCAGCGGTTGCGCGGCGGATGCGATGCCGTGGTCGGTTGAGACTTTCACCCTGTCCTCTCGCCGGACCGTCTGGGACAGAGGTGACGGCGGCAGCGGATATTGCGCCACGGATGACGGAGAGTAGGCAAAGTATCGTGCTCTTTGGCCGCGAGATGCAACCTGTGGACGGCCATTGGGTCCCTGAAAGCTCGACACCGGCTGTCGAGCGACGGGTGACTGGAACCGTGAACTGTACCACAGTCCTTGGCCGTGAGCTGTGATTTGTGAAGAGCCGTGAGGTCCATTCAAACTCAGTACCTGTTGTCTAACAGGAGGTGACTGGGAGTGGAGCGGGTACCGTACTCCTTGGCCATAAGTTGCACCAATCCGTGGAAAGCTACTGGGCCCATCCGAGTTCAGCCCCTGTTGCCTAGCGATCGGTGATTGTGGGTGAGAGTAGTACCGTGCTCCCTGATCATAGGGTGAATCCCGAGGAAAGCTGTCAGGATCATTTATGCACAATCTCTGCTGCCTGCTCGGGCTCGACAGAACAGTAAATTTGCGAGCATCGTACTGGTCACATGGTTCCTCCAAAGGTACAAGTGGCAAGTAAGCGAATCCACCAGCAAGCTGCCCGTGCTGTAGATGAGGGCTTAACAGGGTGTTGTTAGGTTGTGATGCAACAATCCGAGCAAGGCCACGAGCAGAGCCCTGATCAGGAGAGAGTTGGGCATGGCGCTGGAAGGTTTCCCTGATGGGATTTCCAGACTGTTGTTCCAATCTCGCGAAGTCGTCGTGCCGTTGCGGCGAGGGCACTACCGGTCGCTGGGAATGCAAGACACAGTTCGAAGGTGATGAGGATTCCGTCAATCGTGATCGAGACTGGCGGCGGATTAGGGACGGTGAAGACGACGGAACAAAGCATCGAGCATCCTAAGCTCGATTAGCTATTGACGGGCGTCCTTGAGGTGGCTGTCCGGCAAGGCTGAAGGTAGACGACCTGCGAGAGAAAGCGTCCATCACAGTGATGTCAGGCTCGCCCGGAGCGTCATCCATCTCCTGATATAGACCAATGTGGTCCTCGGGAAGCTTCTGGGCGCCATAACCATTGACTTTGAATATGTTCAGCCGTCCTCCGTTTGTTGCCGTCTGAAGCTGTTCATGGAGGCGAGCGAGCTGATACTGTCGCTTAATTGGCGCGAACACTGGCTGAGGCACCACGGGCTGCGGATTCCACTTCCCCAGCGCGTTCATCACTGCAGCCGTTTCTTCGTCACTATCCACGGCATCGGCGTTGCCATCCTCCTCATCCTCTAGCGGTGCAGTTGCATTGAGTGCAGCTTCTACAATCACGCATCGTCAGCGTATTTTCTTCGCAAGAGCAGAAGTGAGGGTTCCAGTCTGGACTATGGTACTCACTTTGCTGTTTTGCCTGGTTCTTCTTCTGGTAGGCAGCCAAGAGAAAATCGTAGGGTAGCGATCTGCCCGGAACAGCGCGCTTCGCACCCATGCTGTGGCTCTTGCAAGTGAGAGACCTTGCGCAAGCTTGGCCGTTGGGTAAAATCACGCCGCACTGGCGCTCCACGTCGACGGGACCTGGCGTGTCTTGATTAGCAGTCAAGTCGCAAGACCTAGGCATGAACCCGAAGCACGCCGTCCCACCTTTTGTTTTGCCAGTTTTGCCTTTGGGCTCGTCTTTTTTCTTCTTGGGATTGGCCTTGTTCAGCTCTGTTTCCGCTTTTCGCTTCTTGCCGCCAGTTGCCCCGTCAAGCTTCTTGCTCGCCTTCTTGATCGTCTTCCCCGCATTGCCGGACTTCTTGTCCTCACCATCGTCGCTGTCGTCATCTCCCCCGCCGTTTTCTTCAATCTCCTTGCGCGACTCCTCTTCCCTCGCGGCCTCCCTGGCACGCTCACGGGCTTCACGAGCCTCCTTCTTTCGCTGTGCCTTTTCCTTCTTGATGCGCAGACACGCAGCGATGTGTTCCTTCGCCCTTGAAAGCAAGATACTTTTCTTGCAGTGCTTGCAATGCTGCAGGTCTGGGATATCTTCGAGAGGTCGGCCGGTCGCAAAGTTTTCTCGGGCATCGTCGTCAAGAGGATTCACAACGGGTCCGGGGGAAGCTGCCGTGATAGCGCTTGGCTTGACCTTCCTTTCGTCTCCTACGCCGCGTTTGGTATGATCAGCTGCCAGGCACGTCCAACAGGCTCAGAACGTACACCGAATACATCGGAGACCGAGTACACACCATCAATAATGCTTCCATCCATCCAATTGCCTGGCTTGTTGTGCTTCGGGACGGACTTTTTCAGCTTGATAACGCCGCTGTTCATCGACTTCGAACCGTAGGCCATATCCTTTGATGAAGCCACCTTGATGGTCGCCCCCTCGTCTATACAAAGCGAAGAATGTTAGCAACTCACACAGGCAAGAATGGCGCTGTACCGATAGCATGGTGGAATGCACTGCATACCTTTGCGAGACTCTTGCATGACCATCTTGGCGTAAGGCGTCGGCGCTCAATCAGGATGAGCGGAAAAAATAATGATCGATGACAGCCCACAGCGCTGCGCTCTTGTGGTGCAAAGCTTGTTCATTGAATGCAAGTGCTTGCACGCCGAAAAAGAACGACTCGAGGCAAGACTCTTAAGCCGAGGAGAGTATAACTGGGCTGACGTTCCAAGCCCGGCAATTAAGGTTATCGTTATCGCAACGCTTATGGGATCTCCGGTCGCGCATATGAGTGGGACTGAGCCAGGTAAGCAGGGGTCCATGTCATCTATAGGGTAGGTACCTAGGACCTCCCTGGGATTGTGCTTTGCGCCGCTTGCTCACATTTCACTTGTTTTCACTTGAACCGGTTGCCCATGTTCGGCCTCGCCAATTTTGGGGCTGTTGTAGGAGCAAACTCTCCACTTGCCTAGGGGTACTTCTCATCAGCGTCAAATCTGGTACGAAAATGTATTCAAGCTACCAATGGGTATCCTCGATGCGCTACTGAACTCTTCCTACGCCATTCGCTTTCAAACTGAGCCCGTCCTTGGGCCCGGCTCGACTATTTTCCTTCCCCGTCAAAGTGACGCCCAACAAACGTCTTGAAACAAAAATGAAGTGCGTAAGAATAACCTAACGGTCTCTTCTACTATTATTTCTCAGCAGGCGGATGCCACCAGTCTTTGGGACGCTACCGATGCATAGCCGATAACAACTGCGAGGCAATACGACAACGCAGTAGTCCTTGGTGCATGTCCTTTAATAACCACCGCCGTATTCATGTTGACCGGGCAGAACCTGGGGGTACGCCCTCGGCACCTGAGATTGCATCATCATCTGCTGCTGCTGCTGCTGCTGCTGCGACATGATGATTTCCTTAAACCAGGGGTGCTGCAGTGCCTCATGTGCGGAGATGCGTAACTCTGGACGCAGCTGAAGCATTCTCTGCAGTAGATCAATGCCTGTTGCGTCGATCTGTGGAAGGATCTCCCGAAGATCATGGGTTGCGTACATGGACCAGTTCGACTTGTACTCCGGGAATTGGGTCAATCCCGGCCAAGTCCTCTCCGTCGGTGTGCCCATAATCCTGAAAATGCGGATGAGCTGATCCTCGTTCGTGGTTCCTGGGAACAGGGGACGACCGGTGTACATCTCGGCCATGATGCATCCCGCTGACCAAATGTCTATACTGGTGCTGTACGTCCGACTTCCCAGAAGTACATCCGGCGCTCGATACCACAGAGTAACGACTTCGTTAGAGAATGTATTAACAGGGATGCCGAATGCGCGTGCCAGTCCGAAGTCTCCCAGCTTGAGAGCGCCTTTGCTGTTGATCAAGAGGTTCTGCGGCTTGAGATCGCGGTGGAGGACGCGATTCTGGTGACAGAAATCGATTCCCTGGAGTAGCTGGTACATGAATGACTTGATGATCGCGGGCTTAAGTGCGCCACGGTCTCCCTGAGTGTCCATGTATTTCTTAAGATCGCCGTCCATGAACTCGAAGACAAGCATAAGCTTGTTCTCTGTGTGAATAACATCGTGAAGAGCGACGATGTTCTCATGCTTGAGCTCTTTCATAAGGGATATTTCTCGAATCGCCGTAGAGGGTGTGCCCTCTTCGGAATCAAGGTGGATCTCTTTGAGGGCGACCAGCTCGCCTGTCTGACGGTTACGTCCTTTAAAGACCTAAGACACGGTAAGTCATGCCCAGAAGCCTTCCTACCCTTTGCAGTAAGAGCGGCGCAAGCCTTGCCGACTTACAGTAGCGTAGGTCCCTTCGCCGAGCTTCTCAAGCTGCTGAAAAGAACTCGGATGTCGTTTGCCGTCCATGTTTCCCGGTTCCGGTGTTGCCTGGGCTTGGGATGTTATGGGCTGTGGTCTTTCTTGCAAATTAAGGATATTTCACACAAGAGTCTTCAATGAGTTATCCGTCCAATCTGACGAGGGGCTCTATAGCGAGAGCCAACGATGATAGGGCCAGCCGTGGTTATGTTGGCAGGTATTCGCAAAAGTGCCTCGACAAGGCTGTTATGAATGATTTGCGACGAAGTCAGAAGCGTGAAAATCTGTGTACTTGAGCGAAGAAGCTTCTGAATATCCGTCTTGTGTCGACTGTGCTGTTCAAAAGATGAATGGTGACCCTGAGGATCCTGACGAGTGTTAGGGGCGCGTTGTGGCGGAAGACAACGGTCAGAGCGGTGGTACTCCGGGGTTCGAATCTTGACGTCGTCGCATCAATCTATGTAGAACCGACCCGAAACCTGTCAAGAGAGAAGCGCACCACAGGATGGCGATGTATTCGAGATTCAGAACGTCGTAATAGTTTTCTGGAACGATTACGGGAAGTCTGCCATTCTGGCGGGGTAATATGGACGCGGGCACAATCCATGCTTGAGCAATTCTGCCCTTGGCGACCGCTTGCCGCATAGGAGTGGACCTGTCGCGTTCCTTCAGCCTCAATCTTTTCTTTTGCGCTCGCGCCCACATACCTTTGCCCTGTTCTTCTTAGACTTGTGCCAAGCGTCGCAAAACAGCAAGACACTCTTGCGCGTGCACCATGTCCGCAATGTATGTTGTGAATTCTCCCTTCCGCTCTTTTCATCTGCGCTGTGATATCGGCTTGTCGCAACAAGCAAACCATCCATCAGGGATAATGTTGCAAGGATACTGACACTCTGCACTTAGCGAGAACTTTGAGAATATCTACCTTGACCTCTCCAAGCAGCCTGGAAAATGTCGATTCGCAGAGAACGGTATGGGCTGGAAGCCAGCAGGTGGCGGCGAGGCCTTCACTCTCGACGCTAGCAACATCGGAGGTGCGCAATGGAGCAGAGCAGCACGAGGCTACGAAGTCAAGGTTTTACAAAGAAACTCGGGTCTTGTGCAACTCGATGGGTTTCAGCAGGAGGTAGGGCACTTCGGCCCACATGATATTACGAGCGCTAATTGATGACCCAAGGACTACGAGCGCTTGAGCAAAACGTTCAAGAGTTGGTACAGCATCAACCTGGACAACAAGGAGCATTCTTTGCGTGGATGGAATTGGGGCAAGGCTGAGTTTGGCAAGGCCGAGCTGACATTCAATGTCCAAAATCGGCCTGCGTTCGAGGTACCGTACTCGGAGATATCGAATACAAACCTGGCCGGCAGAAACGAGATCGCGGTCGAGTTCGCTGTCAACGAAGAAAAGCAGGGGGGCCAGAATGGGTCAAGAGGCAAAACGGGACGGAAAGCAGCGGCTGGAAAGGATCAGCTTGTCGAGATGCGCTTCTACATCCCTGGGACCACGACAAGGAAGGAAGCGGAAGGCGGGGACGCTGCCAGCGATGCAGACGAGGAGGAGAAAAATGCAGTCACTCTATTCTACGAGACGCTCATCGAGAAAGCAGAGATCGGAGAGACCGCTGGTGACACGATTGCAACGTTCCTGGAAGTCCTGCATTTAACGCCGAGGTCGGTTTTCAGCTCCCGTATACCTGGCCTGTTGGCACGCGTAGGAAACTGACGTTCTTGCAGAGGTCGTTTTGATATTGATATGTACGACACATCGTTTCGTCTGCGCGGCAAGACGTACGACTACAAGATACAGTACGAGGCTATAAAAAAATTCATGGTCCTCCCAAAGCCGGATGATTTGCATTACATGCTCTGCATCGGACTAGACCCGCCGCTTCGACAAGGCCAAACGCGATATCCTTTCATTGTCATGCAATTCAAGCGTGACGAGGAGGTGACTCTTGATCTGAACATGGCTGAGGAAGAGCTCGAGGGCAAATACAAGGATAGACTGCAAGCTCACTACGAGCAGCCTCTACATCAAGTTGTCACATATATCTTCAAGGGCCTTGCCAACAAGAAGGTGACCACTCCAGCGAAAGATTTCCAGACGTAAGTCATCAGAAGAGACGCTGGGCGAAGGACGTTTTGCGCATGCTGACAATCTGCAGTCACCGACAGCAGTACGGCATCAAGTGTTCTATCAAGGCGAGCGAGGGCTTCCTGTACTGTCTGGAGAAAGCCTTCATGTTTGTACCCAAACCAGCGTCATACATCGCGTATGAACAGCTTCAGTCGATCACCTTCTCGCGCGTTGGTGGCGCGGTTAGTGCCCTGTCCACCTTCGACATCACGGTTCAGATGAAGAACGGAGCGGGCTCGTCGCAATTCAGCAACATCAACCGTGAAGATTTGAAGGCACTCGAGGATTTCTTCAAGCTCAAAGGTCTCCGCGTCAAGAATGAAATTGACGAGGACGCAAGCCATCTCGCAGCAGCCCTCAGAGAGGAGGCCATGATCAGCTCGGACGAAGAGGTCGTTGGCCCTAAAGCTGACCGTGGGTCAGCTGATGAGGATGAGGAAAGCGTGGATGAAGACTTCCGCGCGGAATCTGAGAGCGACGTGGCTGAGGAATACGACAGCGCTCACGACAGTTCAGGGTCGGGCAGCGACGAGAGCGACGTCGACAACGAGCAAGACGGCAACGGCAATGATGCGGACGAGGTTCGGGAAAAGGACGAGGAGAGACCAAAGAAGAAGAAGAAGACTGGTTGACGGCAACGCTGCTGCTGGAGGACTTGCCGGTCATGGCATATGTGTCCCAATGCAACGCTACTTTGCTGATTTGGAACAAGCAAGCGGAACACGGCGCGGTGCCCTGATTTGCTTTCTGTGGGTTTCCTCTTGCACTCGAATTCATCTGGCGTTCAGGCATAGGCAACTGGTAACGGATTGGAATGGGTTATGGCACCGTTTGTCGTTAAGATGTCTGGTATCGTTCACGGGCCATCACGGGGTTGTTTTGGGAATTTCGGCGTCGTCTGACGCTCGAATTTGTACCCAAATTGAGTAAACTACAAGAATAACATCTTCACAGCAGGTTGGGTCGAGCGTGAAAGCTGCAACTACGACCTTGCGTATAAGGTACACGTGAGGATCCCGTGATGCCGTGGGGTGAGGCCAGTAACTTGGCCGTGTCCAGCGATTAACGACCGTATAATCTCACAAGCAAACAGTCCTACCCAAACAGCAAAGCGCCGAAAAATAGGAAGAAAGAAAGAGCGGCAAGGGAAATGGAAAAGCGAAAACGATGATCTCCGCAGTAGTGGGGGACGGGCGGTTCATCTGCTTGGTTTTGGATTCTGACACAAGCTGTTCGCCCCACCTACTGAATCCGGATCCACAGGGCTAGTAGGTACAGAACGCCTCCGAAAAAAAAAAGTAGGTAGAAGACTGAGCTTTCACCGCCCGTCGACACAGCGTACTAGACAGGGACCACGCGGACTGCACGAACCTACTTGCCCGGACCAATTGATCGTCTCAAGACGTCAAGGTCACTACAAATTACTACCTCAAGATCGCTTTGCATACAGCTACCTCTAGCTAATACGAAGTACTTCGTACTAGCAGTCTCTTCGATGACTGCCCCGCCAAACCTGCCAAGCATGCTGTTTGCCTACCTCTAGGTGGCCTACTAGGTACCTCAACGAAGTTGCGACGACCGAACAGTCCCGTTGTGCGACGCCGCCAGTACTGGAACTTGGATTCTACCAAGTTCATTGCTTGATCGCAATATGGACGAACAGGTGAGAAGTTGCAATCACTTGACAGCCCGGGGCTGGTCCCAGCCTCCCTTGCACCCCTCCATCTTCCCCGCTGCTGTTTCCGTCGGGTTGAGTCTCAATTCTGCCACACCACAGGAAACCACGAGGTTGTGGTTTGTGTCATGAGGAGCTTTTCTCGCTGACTCGAGTCCCTCTCAACAGATCGCCAATGCCATCGAGATTGCCTTCAATCCTGCCGCCGCACCGAGCCTGAAAGAACAGGCCTACGGGTTCCTTCAGCAGTTGCGACATGACCCACAAGCATGGTCCGTAGGCTTCGACCTGTTCACACGATACCCCAGGCAGTCCGACGTTGTGCGCTTGTTCTCCCTGGACATCGTCAACAATGCTATTCAGTCACGGTCATTGGACGTCCATAGCCTCGTTTTGCTCAAAGACTCCGCCGTGGGCTACCTGACCAGAACATACGGCGGGAGTGGACAAAGCCAGGTTGATTCGGGGCCGCTTCAAAACAAGCTCACGCAGACCTTGACCTACATCTTTTCCTATCTGTACCGCGAAGGTTGGGAGAGCTTTCTAGACGACTTTTTGGGCTTGACCCACATGCCGAATAGCACAGCGTGCGACAATCCTGCTGGGGTTGTCTTATATCTTCGAATCCTAAGTTCAATACACGATGAGATCGCCGATGTCATGCTCAGTCGGGCAGCCGGGACAGAGAGCAAGCGCAACACCGATCTCAAAGATTTAATACGGCAACGAGACATGCACAAAGTCGCAGCTTCCTGGAAGGACATCCTGTCTCGGTACCGAGACCACGACGATACGATACTAGATATGACATTGAAGGTCATAGGGAAATGGGTCAGTTGGATTGACATTTCTCTGGTTATCACCCAGGAGATGCAAGGGCTCCTGTTGTCTGTTGTGGGCCGGATGAGTCCACAAGGCGGCGAGGACAGAGTGAGGGATGCCGCCATCGATACGTTCACAGAGATTGTGGCCAAGAAGATGAAACCGACAGACAAAGTAGGCTTGGTCGAGTTTCTGAACTTGCGCGAAATCGTCGCACAGCTCATCGCGAGCCCGCCGCTCAACGAGTTCAAGGGCACGCCGCAATATGACCACGAACTCGCCGAGTCCGTGGCAAAGCTTGTGAACGTTATCATGACTGACATAGTGCGTGTCGTCGAGGACTCCAATGTGGACAACGAAACTCGAGCAAAGGCGGAACGGCTTCTGCAAGACTTTTTGAATCCCTTGCTGCGGTTCTTCTCGGACGAGTATGACGAGATTTGCTCGACCGTGATCCCGTCCTTGACCGACCTACTCAGTTTCCTTCGAAAGGCTCGGGGCCTCCCTCAGAACTACTCCCAAATGCTTCCTCCGATCTTGAATGCCATCATCTTGAAGATGCGTTACGACGAGACATCGGATTGGGGAAACGAGGACGAGCAAGCAGACGAAGCCGAGTTCCAGGAGTTGCGAAAGCGTCTACAGATACTGCAGAAAACTGTCGCCGCGATCGACCAGAGCCTTTACATGAATACACTGAGCCGCTTGGTGGAAACTACGCTAGCGACTCTACAACAGCAAGGCTCTCAGATGGATTGGCGAGATGTTGACCTGGCACTTCACGAGATGAACATGTTTGGGGAGCTCGCCTTGCCAAACACCGGTATCATGCAGAAGAGCCAGCCGGACACGGTCGCAGCGCAAAGGTTGCTTGCCATGATGAGCAAACTGGTCGACTCGGGTACGTGATGCCCAAGGCGATTCCTCACTCGGCACCTGCTAACGAGCTTGGCCTAGGCATTGCCAACCTTTCGCATCCCGCCCTGCTTCTCCAGTACATGGAGATTTGTGTGAGGTACTGCGCTTTTTTTGAGGCGCACCAGCACTATATTCCACAGGTGCTGGAGAACTTCGTTCGACTCGTTCATCACGATCATGTCAGGATTCGAACCCGGTCGTGGTACCTCTTTCTGCGCTTCGTCAAGCAATTACGAGCCCAAGTCGGCAACGTAGCTGGGACGATCATTCAGTCTATCGGTGATCTTTTGCCAATCAAGGCCGAGGTGCCTGGAAATGACGCTGATGAGGACATGTCCTCGGACGAGACAGATCGCTCAGCCGATGCTGTATTCAACAGTCAGCTGCACCTGTACGAGGCCATCGGATGCATCTCCTCCACTTCGAGCACCCCCGCGGACAAACAGGCGCTCTACGCCCAGTCAGTAATGGAACCTTTATTCTCGGACATGGAGCAACACTTGCCACGAGCCAAGACGGGCGACGCCCAAGCCGTCCTGCAGATACATCACATCATCTACGCTCTAGGAACACTAGCAACTGGTTTCTCTGACTGGCATCCTGGTTCCACTCAAACCTCACGGCCACCTCCTGCCAAACCAGTCTCGGATACGTTTGCGAGAGCGGCTGAGGCCATTCTTGTTGCATTGAACGACCTCAACTCCATCGGTGAAATCAGGGCCGCTTGCCGATCGGCATTTTCTCGTCTCCTGGGTGTACTGGGAAACGCTGTCCTCCCCCAGTTGCCTCAGTGGATCGAGGGCTTGTTATCTCGCAGCTCTAACAAGGACGAGATGGCGATGTTCTTACGCTTGCTCGGGCAGGTGGTCCACGGCTTCAAGGGCGAAATCTTTAACTTCCTCGATCTTCTCCTGACACCCCTCCTTGAACGCGTGTTTGTGGGCTTGTCGGAACCAATCAGCGGGACGGACGATGAGATTCAGCTGCAGGAACTGCGGCGCGAGTTCCTTGCATTCATCAATGTGATACTGATCAACAATCTGGCGGGTGTTCTAATTAGCACGACGAACCAGCAGATCTTTGAATCGCTCATCTCGTCTATCATAACTTTGACGAAAACCATTGACCATGGGAGCCTTCCAGCTAGCAAGACAGGTTTCAATGTTTTGAGCAAGATGTCGTCGCAATGGGGAGGACCTGATGTCAAGCCATTGCCACAGCCGGCAAATCAGCCTGTCAAGCCCGACTCCTCGGCAACCGAAATCCCTGGCTTCGGGCAGTTCATGATCGACAGGTTCCACTCGGCCTGCTGGGAGGTTTTGCTGGACCCGAACTTCAAGCCATGGGGTGATGCCCAGTCCAAGATGGTCCTCAACGAGATTGCCGCCTTGGAACTGATCATATACTCCAAGACTGGAGACAATTTCATACGTCATCTCGAAACATCGCCTATCGCCCAGCACGGTATTGACGTCGCCACATTCGTTAGCAACCTCACGAGTGGCGATCGGAAGGGTTTCCAGAACTACCTACTGAATGTGGTGAAGAGCCGGAAGACATGATAATGCTTACGAATGGTCAGAGCTTGTGGCAAGAACAAGCCATCTTCTGGCTGGGACGCACTTCCGATGCCAAACGCTCAACTTCCCCGGCCGAAGAAACGCCATATTGATCAAGGGCTCGAAAGACTGGCAAGCGACTCGATTGGGACTGCCCGTCTGCTGCGCCAACTCGCAGGGTTTGCAATGTCTGGCAATCTCGTTCTCGAGAGTGTGCCTCATAAACCCTCTAGGACAGTGATTGGGTTGCCGGGCCTGCACGACGCATGAGGTCTTGTCGCCTGGGGAGGGTGCGAGGCCGGGCTTCTTGGAGAGGCATTGGTCGGAGTTACACTGGGTGTGAGGATCCAGGGTCCGTTGCGACACGCGGATCACACAACAATACCCATGGTATGAATATTCTACTTGCTTCCGCGTCTTGATCGGCGATTCCCCATTCGTTTGGAGTTCGGCGTGAGGTAGCGTCGGTGGAGCAGGCATTTAAATCCAATCTCGAAATCTGCCAGGGGAAAAAACCGAGAACACATTGGACATCCCGTCGTCAACTATATACGTGCGCGCGCCATGGCGGTAGCCCTTGATATCGGTGCTGCGGCATCGCTCAGGTAGTCTTTACGTGTCTTTATACCCATCTCCAACGAACCATGAATCGAGCGTCCCATATATTTGGATATCTTGGCAGAAGTGCAAACCTCCGACGTGGACGCTATCCTTTCCCAGTCGCTACTCTGCCTTTTCTGGGAAAATACAGTGACTCAACTCCGAACGCTCTCAAAACACTCTCGACCCTTTCACACCGTCGATTGCCGCCTGGCGCTCCCTATGCCACCGCTCTGTTCTATCAAGCGTGATCTAGTTAATCCACCAAGATCTTCCCCTCCAGCGTCCCATAATGCGTGAAAAAGCTCTCAAACAGGCGAATCGCATGCTCGACATCCTGAGTGCCGCCCGTCTCGCGGATGCTGTGCATGGCCAGCTGCGGATTGCCCAGGTCGAGGGTGCGCGCGCCTAGGGCGGCCGAGAGCATGGGCCCGATGGTGCTGCCGCAGGGACTATCGTTGCGCACCACGAACAGCTGCAGCGGCACGCCCGCGCGGCGCGCCACCTCATGCAGCAGGGCGATGCCCGGCGAGTTGGTCGCGTACCGCTGGTTCGCGTTGACCTTGATTACGGGCCCACCGTTGATGGCCGGCGCGTGCCGCCCCTCGTACTTGGCTTCGTAGTTCGGGTGCACGGCGTGCGCCATGTCCGCGGATAGCAGGAACGAGGTGCTGAGCGTCTGCTCAAAGGCCGTGGCGGCCGGGGCCGGAGAGGACGAGGCAGAGCCGGGCAACACCGACAGCCGGCGTAGTATGGCGGGGAGAAGATTCGACTGAGCGCCCTGCGCGGACTGCGAACCGATTTCCTCGTGATCGAAGCAAGAGACCAGTCTGATGGTAGGGTCGTTGTCTAGGCTGCCGGTTCCTTTGACCGACGATATTAGGCCCCGGATGGAGCAGAAGGTTGAGTTCAGATTGTCGAGCCGGGCTGAGTAGATGAACTCGTCTCGCAGACCGCCAAGACACGCCTTCTGCGTGTCGTAGAGCACGAGCTCAAAGTCCACGATCTCTGATGACTCTACACCGGCTTCTTGGGCTATCACATCCACCAATGATGCATGATGGCGTTCGGACACCAGCTTGAGAGGCTGGAAGTCGCCCTCCCCTGGGGCATTATCCTTGTCCTCGTCCTTTGCGCTTCCGTCCGTCTTGTTCAACTCAGCCTCGACGAGACCCGTGATTGGAAATAGCTCGGTCTCCTTGTTCGGGTTGAACTCCGGGTTCCGGTGAAGGTGTATGGCCAGGTGCGGTACCCGCAGCAACGGCTTGTCCACCTTGACCAGCTTCTGCTGTACGGCGTCGCCTTCCCTCACGAATATGCGACCTGCGACGCCAAGATCGCGGTCAAACCAGCTGTGCCAAATGCCACCACCGTAGGTCTCGACGCCCACCTGCAGGTAGCCGGCGGTTGTCTTTTTGGAGACGGGCTTGATGCGCAGGCAGGGGGAGTCGGTGTGAGCGCCCACCATGGCAATCGGGTTGCACGGCTGCCATTTCTTGCCGACGGCGAAAGCAACGATCGACGATGCGTTGCGTGTTAGGTAGTATTTGCCGCTCGGCCTGACTGTCGAGTCCCAGCTGTTGCGCTCGAAGATCTTCTGGAAGCCCGCTTGTTCTAGCAGCTTGGCGCATTCGGCGACGGCGTGATAGGCTGCGGAATCTCAGTTGTTGAGATGAGTCTAGCGACGGGGCCGGGGCTGGCTGGGAAAAGGGGCTGGCTGGCTGCTCTTACGGGTGGGAGAGGCATCGACAAAGTCGAGAAATTCGCAGGCCGACTGGGGCGGCCCCATCTTGGTCGATCTTGTCGAGTAGAACCTCGTCAAACGGCCACAGGAGAGGAGATAACCTGAAAGGCCGGTCGAGACCTTGCCCAGAACGTGTGGAAATGCAGGCATTCAACAGCGACGCTACTTGAGAGGTGTAGCTTCCGTCTACCTCGACCTCTCTATGTAGGGTGTAGTCTGGTCCATCTAGCTGATTGGCTCGCGCCGTATGTGGGTCCCCATTTCGCCTCGTCCCGTGACTCCCCACAGAGCGCACTGCAGGAGCAATTCCAGTTCCTCTCTCTTAATTCCACATCCGACTGGTAACGGCTTAGCAACAAGGCATTCAGTTTGTGCACGACTCGGTGTCAACTGGCCACAGATACCAGCAGCGACGATGAGGAAGCAACTGATGATGGACGCAGAGTCGCAAAGCTACGTAGGGACCAAACACTCACGGGCTCATTGAGTCGTTAAAGCGATGAGATCAGGCAGAGGAAGGGTTCCGTACAACGTAGGTCAGCCCGCCAGGGAAACGAAGGAGTCTGAGATACGGAGTAGGAGCGGGACTTTGTAGCCACGTGCCCAGCCCGCGCTCGTCCTATCGTCCAATCAACTTCAACTACGCACACCCTGAGCTGGCTGGCATGTACGGAGTACCCATACAGTACCTCTCAATTACGGAGTGCCTGTCGATTGCTGCATGAAGAATATCCAAACCTGTTCGAGCAGCGCTGCACGCAAGTCAGATCCACCTTTGTAAATGCGAGCTGCAGGGGCTGGTGACGAGTACCGGCACATTTATTTTCTGCCTCGAGAGGTGGCAACTACCCACTTCTAGCGAAGCGCGTGATACTGAACGAAGGTCAACTGATGTCGAGGTTCTTTGAGTCGACACCCGAGCTGCACTAGTGCTTCCCTTGAGTACATTAGCCAGGCGGCATCGTCAAGCCGGACACATGTTTAATTATGAAGCGCCATCCGTCAAGTGAACAGCCCGCAGGACCACGAATGAGCCCGATCAAGCGAGGCCGAACTCGATCAGCACCTAGCGACCAACCATGGGCGGAAGGGCGACCGCGCGGCAATAGGAGATGCTTGATGTTGTGCCGAACGTTAATGTGTGTAGATGGTAGACCCAGCAGAAGTCGACAAAAGAAGCTCGTGTCGAATATTGGATGGGTGACGGTGAGGGCATGATGGCAAGCAAGGACCGAGCGGATGGGATATGGGCTCCGTAAATGGAATTGAAGAGATTGCGGGCATGCAGCGAAAGTCGACAAAAGTCGGATTTCCAGGCTGGCTCTTTGCTGCGCTGACAGCTCCCATAACACCGGAATGCTGTTCGTACGACGTCGCGCTGCAGCTCAAGTGCCCGCAGAAGAAGACGCCATCCGTCCTTTTGACGGGACGGGAGCGAGGGAGCCAATGATGTCGCAACTTGGGCGGCATAGCGCAACCCCCCAAGGTACCGCAACTCCAACTCCAGGTGTGTGTGTGTCACCGAGAGAAACCTGCACGATGGCGTGGCACGGTCCGCACACGAATGGATGGCAGGCAGACAAAGTTAAGCTTCATGGCAGTTGGTTCAATGTTGCAATACCTTACTCCTTCGGTTAGCACGCCACTGACTGTGTCAACTAGAGATAGGTAGGTAGTCACCTACGTCTACATCTCTTGCTCCCCGCAATGGCTGGAATACGGTTGGGGCATGGATCGAAGGAGACAAAGTGAGCTGGACTTATCCGTCAATCGCACGTCGACCGGGCCGAGGGGCTGGTAGACGATGGTTGTAGCAGGCTTTCGACTGGAGCTTCTGGTCCGCCGTCTGTACTTACAATCAATCCACTGTACCACGGTGGTGACTACCTCTAAGCTTCCTTTGTACATAAATGTGATGCAGTTCTTCAAACGACCACGGGTAACATGTGTGTGTGGGTTGAATTGATGTTCTGGCGAGGTCGAGTCTTTGAAACAAAGAGGTGCATGGTTCAACCTCTGCTGTCCGCCAAATCGAGTATAGCGTGAGCGCTCGTCTAGGACCACCCAGGCAGATGTTCGACATGTATATCCACACATTACGAATACATAGTAGTACGAAGTGCCGAGTAGGTAGGCTCGTAGAACGGAAATGCAGACCGGGGGACAAGAGGCCATGGTCAAGCCGCTCCTCTCTTAATGACGAACTGATTGTATGTAGGGACTGATCAGAGGAGTCACATTAACCCCACTTCTGTTGTGTCGGTTTTCACAGTGCCTGCATACCGGTCTAGTAGTGCTGCCTCCAGAGGAGAAACACGGTTGGTAAGGATGCTGCTGGCGTGTTTTGGCAGACAGGTTTGACGTTGAGGGCACAACCGAAATCGCTCATACATTTGCCGACCACTATCTTTCCGTACATCAACCATCTCCAAGCTCTGGTTATGCGACGCGAGTAATAGCGCGCAACCTAGAAATCCAGACAGCTACGGAGTACGGACTCCCTATCTTCGTCGTGCTCGGTTGGAAGCTCGCCTCCGTCACTTGCATGGTCAGGACAAAAGAGGTAGTGGAGTCGGAATGTCGTTCCATCCCACTCACTTCCTACTCAAACTCCCAAACCAAACCCCTCTTCCACCGAGGTACGGAGCACTTCGTACATTGCCGCGTAAGTACTCCGAGGCTCGAGCTAGAGGTACCTGACAGAGCAGAAGGTAGCAAGCATTCTTGCGCGACTCACGCTGCACAACCATGATGCTAGAGGCCAGCCTACATAAACTTGCAAATCCATTCATTCGGTTTCCTCAGGCACAGAAACATCATGCCGACAATGACTCTTCGCTGAAAACAAAACCATGAGCGCACCTGTTCAAAGTGGGGCCAGTCATGGCCACCGGAAAGAGCAAAGGCACTAGGTAAGTGCTAGGTACCCGCTAGGCAACCGGTCAAACTCAGTTACTTGATAAGTCACGACGATGGTGAGAGTCCCGTTGAAGTACTTGTCCATACTACCTCTACCTCTATCCGCAACGTTCTGCTTCATGTGCTCGGTTCACGTCAGTAGAGCATGTTATGTGTTATCCAGGCTTCGCGGGTTCTAAAGCGTGAAGAAACACCAGCTCGGGCTTTCCGAATTTAGAGTAAGTTTGGAGTACAGAAAAAATGATTGCCGCCCTTCCTTGGCGCTAGCCGCAGACCCTGGTCATACGCTCGGTACCTGAAGGTACTTGTGGAGCACCCACTCGATCACTGCTTCGCCTCGAGGAGAATCTCCCCCCGTCTCCTCATGTCCTGCGTGGCACGCGCACACCCGCCTTTCCACCGGGCTTGTCGCTTGCTTTCTTCGACATCGCGCGGCCCGCAGACAAGTCTGGTGGCATCCTCGTCGTCCCTCTTTGCTTCATCCAGCGCCGCTGCGGTTCCGACAGTTTTCTTTGCATCCAGGCCGTTCGGGTGTCGCCAGTCGTCCTCCCGCTTGCCCAGTCTCTGTATAGTTTCTGGCTTATCCTTACTGCGACGCCGTTTCAGCCACGGTCGAGGTCAACCCACCAACTCGGCAGCAAGCTCACAACTGGTCCTTGCTCAGTCTGGATGACCGACGCGAAAAATCCTGGTTTCCTCCCCGACCTGCTTTCTTGTCAGCTTCGACCCAACAACGCCCTCTATCCGTCTTAATAGACGCCCCCCGTTCACCTCGAGCCGCGGCAAACCTCATCCTACGATTTCGCACGCTCGACTCCCACTACGCAGCTCTTTATTCCCTCGACGATCGGGATCTGGCGAACTTTGTCCGGACCGAGCGGGGCCCGCCGATACCTACACAGGCCCGTAGCGCCCGATTGATTGCGTTGGTGCCACAGAAACCCGGCAATTTGTGAAGTATCCCGCCAACGCTGTCAAATTCTGGGACTCTACCGTACCGGGAGAACGCAAGAACGAATGCGGCCTTTTCGCGCAAAAACTTCCCGCCTGCCCAGCCGAAACGCTCAACGAGGTGATCCTTCGATACATCGTCGTCACCTACAAGAGCACATCTGTCAGTTGTCTCCATTTACCTCAAGCACCATTCTGGCCATGAGAGGCAGCTACGTTGTGCGGGCTCGACGCGGTCGAATTATTTGTTGTATCACCAAAGGCTGACACTGCACGGACACTCGTGGGCAGCGATAGGGAACCTGCAGCCCATTTTCGGCTCACTGCCGCATTGGCACGAGACGAACAAGTTCCACTTCTCTCCCGTCAAGTCGACTTGACACTTCCTTCCGGCGAACTCGACGTCGATCTGCTCTCCAGCTGCTGGGCAAGTTGAAGCTCAACGAATCGTTGACGATATCACACCGCGGCCGTCGCCGCCAGTATGGCGCACATGGCGCAAAGCTCGACGCCGATGCGGAGCCTGCAGCAGATGGTTTGGAGTGCTCTGTCCTCGAACCAGCTCCCATCGAGCGGCTGGCAAACGGCCATCAATATGCAAGAGCGAGTGATGAAGATTTCCACACTGTACGTTTGCTGCGACTGTCCGTAACGCAGGAGGTGGACGTACTGACGATCACGCACAGCATCACGCAAATGACCTTGTCCACATCGGGCATGCAAGTTGTAACCGCGTTCAAACCGGCTATAGAATTTGAGAGACAAGCCTTTCTCACTTCTCCTGACCGAGTAAGCAGTGCCGAATCCATCTGCGGACCACAATACTGACAGAGGGTAGCAAACATACGAAGCTACGATGGCGAACAAATTCAACGAATTAGGCAAGGAGCGAGCGGAAAATGTCCCATCGCTAGAATGTCAACTGACAGCGGATGCCGTGAAAATAGCCCAGATGCAGCAACAGCAGCAACAGCATCAGCAGCAACAGATGATGATGAACCAGATGAGGTCCATGGGCCAGGCAGGTCAGCCCGGTTTTCAACACCTTCAGCATCCTATGCAGACTTCCGGGATGCCACAGCAAGCACAGGCCATAGGCTTGGGCAATCCTGGGATGCTGCAGAACCGGCAGAACCAACCGCCATTCCAGATGTCACTGGGGCAGCAAAGACAAGCGGGGCCTAATGACATGAACCAGCTCACCCAGCAGGAAAGGTCGGTCGTTCAGCAAACGTCGCATCGACTCATGAGCCAGGCTAGCGAGGAACAGAAGCAACATATCCGAGCTATGATGCACCAGAGAATGAATCAGATGCAGCTTCTTGAACTCCAACAAAGTGGCCGGGATCCCGTTGCCTTATTCTATCAACAGGAGGCTCTTAAACAGTACAAGCAGCAGCGGATTAATATTCTCCAGCAGCAGCAGCTCCAGCAGCAGCAGCTCCAGCAGCAGCAGCTCCAGCAGCAGCAGCTCCAGCAGCAGCAGCAGCAGCAGCAACAACAACAGCAGCAGCAGCAGCAGCGATCGGGAGCAGGAGGGATCCCGCCCAATGCAGCCACCGTGCAATTGTTGCAGATGCAACAACAAGCCCAGCAGCAGAGGATGAATTCCGGCGTGATGAACGCCATGGGACAGCAACAGCCAGGCTCTGGCGAATTCGTCAATTTAGAGAAGATCAGAAACGATCAACAGCTTGGTCTGCTCGCGCAGCAGAATGGCCAAGTTGTAGTGCCGGTAAGCGGTGGTACGGGACGAAACGCAACACCACAACCCATGGGAACAATGGGACCGCAAGGAGCGTCGACCCCTCGACAAGGACCCGGTCAAATACAGCGGCCGCCTCAGTTGCCACAACAGTTCGGCATGGGCATGAGCATAGAGCAACAGAATGTCCAGGCGCAGATTCCTGGACGGGCTCCACCGCTGGCTCGACCCATGCAGGGCCAGCCGGGTGCTCTCGCCGGTCCGGGGCCGAATCCGGCGAACCCGAGTCTGGGCCCGACGTCGCAAAGCCCAGGAATGAACACTTTGACGGCCCCGATGCAGCGACCCAATGCCATGGGCCAAGCCAGCGGTCCCCAAATGACTCCAGGAGGTCCAGCTGGTCAGAATCTGGATCCCCGGTTTGCCCAGCGGCCTATCCCGAACGCGACGATACAGCAGCTTTTGCACCAAATGCTATCCTCCAATGGCATAAGTGCCGAACAGCGCCAGTCTATTCTTACCTTGCCCATAGAAGAGCAAAGCAAACTGGTCATGCGATATCAGATGGCGCGACGAGCAGAAGCACAGGCTAAGCAGCAAGCCGGCATGGGCGTGGCAGGTATTCAGGGGACCGGTCAGCACGGCCAGATCAACCTGGCCGCACAAAACGGCAATACGGCCAATGCCCAGCAGATCGGCGGCGGACAGATTGGACTTCAGAATCCGCAGCCGAACGTCGCGAATATACAGCAGCAGATGCTTGAACGCGCCAAGGTCGCCCAAAACACACAGGCCAGAGGTTTAATGGACAGCATGGAGGTTCCGCCTGCACTGTTGCAACAGCTACGGACTTCACATTCTGTGCCGCCCGACATCGTAAGGTGGCAGGAGCTCAAGGCACACTTGACCCAGATCGGTGCTACGGAGGGCGTCAAAGAATACATTATTCTGCAACAATTCGGGCAATTCCGCGCAATGTATGACCGGAGAAACCAGCGTGGCGCGGCAGGTGGCACCACGCCGGCCATGATGTCGCAGGCACAGCAACTGCTGCAACAACAGAAGCAGCAGCAGCAGCAACCTCATCTGCAACCCACGTCACAACAGCCTCAGCAGCCTCGACAGCAGCAGCAGCCACAGCCGCCACGGGCACAGCAGCAGCCCAACCAGCAGCAGGCTCAGCCTACACAGAAAGCGCCTGTACAGGCGTTACACCAAGCCAACCAGCTCATCCCCGGTCTTCCTCCAGGCATTCAGCTTCCCCCCGAGTTCACAGTAGTCAAGGAGCAAGACCTCGAGAGCCTCCGGCGCGACCCGAAATTCGCACAGTTACCTCTCGATTCACAGCAGCTACTGCAACTTGCGTGGAACACTAAGAAAAGACAGGCAATGGATTGGTTGCAAAAACTACAAAAGAATCAAGCTACCAAGACTTCACAGCAGCAGGCAGCAGGTCCCTTGGACACATCGGCAGCTCAGGAGGGGCCGGTGAAGACGTTGACGGGCCCCCCTGAGGCGAAGACTGCCCAACCAGCTCCTAGTACCAACAAGAATTTGAAGCGTCCCATTCCCGATGATACTCAAGTATCGTCGACGAAGCCCCAGTCGGCGCCCACGAGCAGTGAAGGCCCCCAGCTGATGCAAAATCGGCTCGGGTTGCATATGACCCCGGAGGCTGCGGCTCGATTTCAGTCTCTGGGTGCCGAGGCGCAGCGTCAAGCGCAGACCGAACCGGTGACCGAAGTGCATCTATCACCGGAACAGAGGTCGATCCTAGCCGTGAAACTTGAACAAACGGGGAAGACCATGTTCCGAGTCGGCAAGGCGCTTCCTCGATGGTGGGCTATCACCAAAGATGAAATTCGGCTCAAGGCATTTGTCCGGTTTGTAAGTTGACCCGAGATTTTGGCTCTCTCTGGCCTACGTGCCCTTCGATTGCGGATCAATGTTCTGACTGGTCTACAGAGACACCGGATTGGATCACAGTTTCTGGCTGGGTTGCCTGACGATAGCGGGAAGCCGTCGGTCCTAAGGGAAAAGTTGACAATCACACTGGCCGACGTGGAGCAAGCGTTCGGTGTGACGGAGAGTATCGCGAAGACGCTGCAGGGTTACATGCGAAGCACGGCACAGTCGCAGCAAGCGCAACAGAACCACGTCAACCAGCCTAGTCAACAGCAGCCTCAGCAGCAGCCACCTCATCATCGTGGTGCTGCCCAAGGTGTGACGGCGCCGTTGAGCATGGCCAACGTCGAGAAGCAGACGCAGGCCCTGAAGCAAGTTCGAGCGGGCGGTCAAGCTGGTCCGGCCGCCCCGACGACGGCACAGCCTCCTATGCAGTTGGGTGCTCAGAATTCTCCTACGGGGAAGCCCACCTACTTTAACGCGCCCGCGTTGACTGTCGAGAAGCTGCAGCCTCCGCCAAAGAAGAAGCACAAAAAAGAAGGCGGACAGACCAAATCGCCACCGGCCAATGCGCCGTCTGTCGCTTCGCCACAGATGTTGACGGCGTCGCCCGATCTTAGGAGACATGTGCCTGCCGAGGCGAAAGCACCGCAGCCGCCTCCGAGGCAGCAATATCCGTGCCCGGAAGCTGACTGCGAGTATCACGGCAGCGGGTTTGCTACAGAGGAGCTCTGTAATTCCCACGTGTTCGAGGAACACACCAAACCACGGCAGGACCCTTTCAAATTTGTGCAGGAGAGTCTGGCAGCGTCGCTCGGCTTAGACGCACAAGGCAATCCCAGGCCTGTTTCCGAGACAGGGGCACATGATGTGATGCAATCGAGTGCCGCGCCGATGGCTGCTACAGGCTCAAAGCAGGGCTTCATCAAGCAGGAGCTTGGTGCCACTCCCATGGCCCGAGATTTGTCCATGAAGCGGCAGCAGAGTGCCGCTCCGATGCCCGGGAAACCAGGCCTCACAAACAGGAGTGACAATACCCCCAGGCCATCGGATATCAAGCCTTCCATGGCGACGCCGCAGGAAAGTGAAGCCCCACAGCAATCCATGGCAATACGGGAAGACCCATGGGCATCGTCAACCATCGATCCACAGACTTTGTTTGCCAACATGGGCATCACGGATGTGCTCGGTGGTGGTATCTTCTCGGACTTGATGGTTTACCGTTCTCTCACGCCCAACGACACGCCCGAGTCGAGCAAGGACAGCGGCGTATCGGAGCCCAACAGCGACGTATCAGAAAATGCCATGATCGATATCGATATGAACTGGCAACCGGTGGACGAGAACTTGCTCGTGGGTATGGGCAACTTCGGTATGGGTGGAGGCCACGATTCTCTGGAGTCCGACATGTTCGGCGCCGTTGGCATGGATCCCATGGCCCTCCAGGGCCCGAATTGGGACGAGGTGCCGAACGACTTCTCGAAGCCGTTTCAGGTGGACCCGGCGCTGTATTCTCTCGACGTCTGAGCGCTTGGACTCCGGGATTGAAACCCGAGGAACATCGAGTTCGACCAAGCCAGGAGATCGCGGCAATGCCCGTGGAATTGATCTAAGCACGGCGTACAGATCTGCGTCTGCCTGCAGTAGGGAGAATGGACAGGGTCGTGGAGACAACGGGACCGACTGGGACAAACGGGCACAAAAGGACAGCTTCACGACTCATTGATACCTTTTTTGGTTTTGTTTTTGTTCTTTAGGACGATCGTGGCACGGGGCGAGTTGCAGGGCTCTTCGAGGCGCTGGCTACTCACAATCTGGTCCCGGAATCTCCAACTCGGACAGGAAGCTTTGATCGGACCCACGGCGTTTTCTTGTTCGCGGGCACTCTGCATCTAACGACGTCTGGCCGTGGCATGAGGAATTTCCAGTGACCATAAGGAGTAGTTAGGACTCGGTTCTGTACCGAATCCGCGGCCACGGTTTTGGCCGGAGAAAACGTAACGAAGGACACAGCGGCATGTTTTTCCCTCGGCTCTGCGTGCATGTTCTGTCCGCCTTGGTGGTGCGGGCGCGGATCTGATGACGGGGTGGAGCGTAGGAGGTCTATCTTCCCATGTCTTTTCCCATGTCATGCTGTATGTACTCCGTACTGGCTGGGAGGCCGAGGCGGTGTCCGTGACCTCGAGTACCAAGAGGCACCTGGTGCTGTGATGAATATATCCTGGCTGTGCCCATCATACATTGTATCCCGACCGTATCCGACGTGACTTGATCGGCCAGACTTGGATTTCGGGCGCGACTCCACGGGCACCAGGACGACCACATCTCTCTGGCAGGGTCTCAATGTATTTGGCATGGTATTTTGCGACTTGGTTCTCCATGCATATTCCCCAACGTGTGTGTGCTAGTTAGTCTATTGGTGGTAGCAAGGGCGGTGCCACCGTTGTAAAAGACATGATTTTTCGCGGAAAACAAAGCATAAAGAAACAAGGCCGCGCGAGGAGGACCGTACAGGTCCTGGTCTTACACTGGCTTGCATAGGCAAGGGTATATTCTTTTACAGCTGCGGCAAAAAACAAAGAAACGAGGTATACATGGAAAGCACAAAGTACCGTGGGTCAGACCACCAACAAATCCTCCCTTCTCCTTGCACAGTACCCGAACTGAAGATGTTGGCCCTTTCTCCCCAGCCCCCCGGTCTCTATGCCTGGGCATGGCAGCGACTTGCCGTCGAGCTATATCAGAACAAGGCATTTGGCGTGGGGTTTCCACCTCCTCTTCCGCTGTATTAACCCCCACGAAAACAAGAAAGACCACGGGGGGAAAAAAGCGTCCGGACATCGGGGTATCTAGAGAGCCTCCTTCGTCGCCGGCTCCTCCGCGGTCGTCTCGGCCGTGGCGTTCTGCTCCCCCTGGATGCGGCCCATGTCGGCGGCAAAGGTGGTGTGGGGGACCCAGCCGGCCGAGTTCCACGGCGACACCTCCTCGAGCATCTTGTCGACCTGCTCGAGCGAGAGGCCCTTCATCTCGGGCACCAGGAAGAGGGCGAAGAGGAAGGACAGGATGCAGAGCGAGCCCCAGATGAAGAAGACCTTGGGGCCGAGGTTGGCGGAGCCGGGCGAGTTGCCGACCATGTACGGGGTGATGATGCCGATGATGCAGTTCCAGAACCAATTGGACGCCGTCGAGATGCCGACGCCGCGAGCACGGATCGGCAGGGGGAAGCACTCGCCCACGATGACCCAGGCGGCCGGGCCCCAGCTGACGGCGAAGGCGCTGATGTTGAGGCAGATGAAGGCGATCATGGCGCGCACGGCCGAGGCGTCGTGGGCATCCTCGCGGCCCGCCGTCACGCCGATGATGGCGACGATGTACTGCATGACCACCATCAAGGCGGCGCCGTAGATGAGCAGGGTGCGGCGTCCGAAGCGCTCGATGGCCCAGAAGGAGATGGGTGTGGAGCACACGTTGACGAGGGTGGTGACCAGCGAGATCAGGAACGGGTTGCTGACGTTGCCGAGCTGTTGGAAGAAGGTTGTGCCAAAATAGAAGATGAAGTTGATACCTGACAGACCGGTGTTAGTCTCGCTTCGGCTTCTCTTGCTCGAGACAGCGACGGAGCCTACCGGTGAGCTGCTGCATCATCTGCAAGCCGGCGCCGAGGATGGTGCGGCGGATGTTGCTGTTGCCCTTGGCGAGGGACCCGGTAAAGCAGGCGACCCAGGAACCGAGCCAGGTGGTCTGGGGAATCACCTGCATCTCAAACTCATGGTTGGCCACGATCTCGGCGAGCTCATCCTGGATGTAGGCGGACTCGACAGGCTGGCCGCGAACGTTCGACAGGGCACGCGCAGCGGCATTCAAGTTGCCCTTCTTGACGAAGTAGCGGGGTGACTCGGCTGCAAGAGGACGGTCAGACAGCCAGACCAAGGGCAACTCTGCTGGCTTTGCCGGGAAGAGACGACAACTCACGAAGCAAATAAAGACCGACGGCCAGGATGATGGCCCACAGGAACTGGACGGCAATGGGGATGCGGAACGAGCCCGTGTCGGCGCGGTTCTCTGTGGCGTAGACGACGCAGTTGGCCAAAAGGATACCAATGGTGATGCAGAACTGATACCCGGACACGAGAGCGCCGCGGACCTTGCGAGGACTGGTTTCGGAAATATAGGTGATTATGATACCTGATGGTTCGAGTTAGTCCTGACGAACAAGGTTCTCCAGATGAAACGTGCCGAAGAGGGAGCGTACTCGAGATGAAGCCGACGCCGCCACCAGCAACGACACGGCCGATGCAGAAGAGGGCAAGTTGGTTGGTGGCGGCGATCTCGAAGATGCAGCCGATAATGAAGACGGCACAGCCTATGATGATGGTCCAGCGACGCCCGATGAAGTCGGCAACATCGCCGGCAATCAGAGCGCCGAAGAAGGTGCCGGCGGACAGGATGGACACCATCAACGACTTCTCCCAGGAGGGCAAGGCAAAGGTCGTGGAGTCAATGCCAGGTGTGGTAGGCTTGCCGGTAGCGTAGTCATACTGATAGCCGGTATATTCGGTGATGAAGTAGGGCATGCCCTGCACGCCCGACATCCAACCCGTGTCATAGCCGAAGACTAGAGGTTGCGAGCATCAGCATCGGCATCAGCGGGATCTGCTGGGGAGCGACGGCGGTAGCGGTAGGGAGGAGGGCGCGGAGGATTCACAGATACCGCCAAAGGCGGCGAAAGCGCAGATCAGGTAGGCCTTGACGGTGACGGGGGCCTCGATGCGGGTGATGTCGGTCGTCCCCCCAATCGCGGTGAAGGCGCCGCCGGGCATCTTGGGCAGAGCTGGATGGAGAAGACGGTGATCTGCCGTTGATGTGAGAGGATTGGATGGAAACTCCTCCAGCAAGGAAGCAGGCAGATCGGAAAAAGGTTGCTAAGGGACGGGCCGATTAAAATGAACAAAAGGGAGAGTAGTAAAGTCTCGGTAGGAATGTGCCCAATTATACTTCCTAGGTGATCCAGCTCCCGAAAGGGTGAGGGTGTGGGGGGGGGGGGGGGGGGGGTCGAGGGGGTGGGAAGGGGAGGCTACGTTGCAGTCAATTTTGAGGAGAAGCGGGAAGGAATTCTAGCAGATCACCCCGTCATCCTGCCTCTGGGGAAACGGGCGGGGCGAGCAACGGATTGAATGTATACATATAAATATGACAGGGGCAGGGCCAGCAGCAATTTCTTTCCCGCGAGCCGCCATCGTTTCTCAGCCTCGTGATCCAAACACATCCAATCAGTGCCACAGCTCCACAGCTCCGATGGGCCGAGGTGAAGTGAAGGGCAGGTTCGGTCTCGTCAGCACTTGGACATCAAGTGCTCACGGCGGCAAAGTGCTCACGGCGGCAAATCTACATGAGGCCATGGTCGTGTGTCTTCTCAATCCTCTCGGCTGATGAGCTCGCCCCCGGCGTCGAGTCAAGACCCTCGAGACCCTCACGGACTTGACGGAGGCACATCACTCTCGCCCCCGGCGTCGAGTCAAAACCCTCGAGACCCTCACGGACTTGACGGAGGTACATTACTCGCCAGGGTTGTTGGGGCTGCAGGACAACCCGCCGTTTTCCCCAATATGTGAAAAACAGTGGGGATGGTCTGGCCCTACCTCAAGGTGATCGTGGGGTACAGAGGCTAGATTCCCCGCCTTGAGCCGTCCGAGCCGCCTTCTTCACACAAGGCAGAAATCCGCGAGCCTATTGCCAAACGACGATAAAAATTGGACGAATGGGATCGCGAGACACTTTTTACACACAACTCCGGTCGGCTACGCTGAAATCACACTACGACTACGGAGTACTGCTCGACTACCAATCCTACCAGCTATTTCTATTACTTGTCAGTGGTCCCACGACCACCTAGCGCCAACACCACCAGAGCTACAAAGACCCAGCTCGTCGGGTGACGAAAGAGCAGTTCATCCCATCTCGGGGTAGGTATCGTCTCGACCTAGCTTTGTCATGGTCGGGCCGAATAGCGAGGCGTTTGAACCCCTTGTGCGACTTGCTTATGCCTGTCGGTCCCTCATCCTTGGGACGAAGAAAGCACGGAGCTGGGTAATCCCCGCGAGGAAGGCGCTACAAGGTTTTTTTTTTGGTTATCGTTGCGCTTACGTACGCAGCATCTGTGACGCAAGCTCGCTGCGCGACATGTCAATGTCAAGCCTTTCTTCTGCCCAGTTTTTGTGGTTCCGTTCCGGCTCGGCGGAGACGACTAGTACATTCGATACGAACCAACTTCCTGTTCCCCAGTTTTTCACGTGTTGACAGTGTAGCTCTCGACCCACCTTCCCCTGTAACGCGGGTGCATACGACGTACGGCCTGGGACAGATTGCTGCCCCAGGTGAACATGATCCGCGCGTGATGGCAATTGTCGCCACGTGGAGCAACGTCCGAGAAGCTACCTCTAACGCACGTACAGTCAGTCGGGCTCCCGTTGGACTTGGATTGACAAGCACCTTGTGCCTACACAGCGACAACGACACAACCAGGGCTTTACCCCCTGCAAATTCTTCGCAAGATGGATCTAGCGTCACCTCGGTCCGTCATTACTTGGGTGGGTGATCAGCGGATGTCCTCCGCCACCTACAGGTACATTTGAAGTCTGAGAAACGCCCGCTAAGCACCAGCGCCATCTCCATCTGTTGCGCTTTCTCGCGGAACGGCACGACGTAGCACTGCACCGACAAAGCCCACGGGGAATCACATGTACGACAGGGAGGTTCACCAATGGGTTGGAATGCATGCAAAGGAGCGGTCTTAAGAGTGGGTATCATCCATGCCGAATCAAGGAATACAACGCAACAAAGTATCTGCAAACTGTCCGGTTTGTGTGGAAGAAAGCCTAAACAAGGGCGAGCAGGGCACCCGCAAGAAACACCAGAGCGCTCAACGAGTTGGTGGCCGACACGGTGTTACCAGCCGAGTCTGGCTCAGAAGATGAGGACGCTGTAGGCGACAGGCTCGGGATCGACGGCGTTGGCTTCGTCGCTTGCGGCACCGGAGTCGACTTGGAGGAACTTGGGGAGCCCGTCGGCTCCATGGCGGAGCCGGTAGCAGTGTGGGTCGGCGCTGGCGTCGGGGTCTCAGCGGCCACGGGGCGGGTGTCGCTATTGGTGGCCGCCGGGGCAGGACCGCCGGGGTTGGCAGGACCGCCGGAGTTGGCAGGACCGCCGGGGTTGGCCGGGGCCGTCTCCTTAACCAGGCCGCCGGTGACGGTATAAGCGGCAGCGCAAGCAGCCAAATCCAGCGCGTTCGGGCAGCACCAGGTGTTCTTGGCTGTATCTTGAGTGCAGTAGAAACCAGCGTCGCACGAGTTGCCCGACTTGTCGGGGCAGCAAGTCTGCTGTACTGCTGGGTTGTAGCAGTGTACCGCACTGTCGCTGGAAGCGCATGTCTCGAATCCGGCCCCACAAGCTTCGGCGCACGTGTTGCCGTCACCACAGACGCTCTGGGCAGGCTGGTACCCCGAATTCGAGCCGGACGGGGTCTGCCGACGGACGACGCCGAACATGTCGTGGATGGACATCTTGTGCAGCGGTTCGAGTTTATAGGGCCGAGGCTCGTCGGCGGCGGCGACCTGGCCGGCAAAGGCCGAGACCGCCAAGACGCACAGCGACTTGACAAGCATGATGGCGACCAAATCCCGTCTTGAGCAGTAAAGCCTAGCCGAACGAAGACGTGCAGGCGTTTGGTCGCAGGAGGTGTAGCGGCACCAGGAGAAACGGAGAGTGGCGATGCAGTACGAGCGGGAGCAGGGAAGCAAGTCTTCTTTCCTCAGGTACGGTATCAAGCAAGGGAGAGAGGTTGGGCGTTGAAATGAGTGGCTAGAGTGAGACTCTGGGGACAGAAAAGATGTGAAGCAACACGACCGGCGTAGTGGATGGGAGAAAGGAAAGCCTACGGCAAAGAGAAGCAAAATGAAGCCAAGAAGCGAAGGAGCCGGACAACGGCGGTTCAGGGGCGACAGAGGTTTTCCCCAGAAAAGCAAGTGCGGCGGGGATCCAAGAGGATCGAAACGTCCATGTTAGGGGTTGCTGGGGCTCAGCCATGGCAGGCATTGAGCAGCAGCAGCAGCAGCAGCCACTCAACAGTGGTGTGCTACCAGCAATATAAAACCTCACGTGCGATGCGAGTGAAGGGTATGAAGACAGAGATGCATAGAGCGCCCATCACCGCGGCTCCCGAGTTCCTAGACGCTCGCGTCGTCCAATGAAAGTGTACGATGGTAGACGTGCCTTGCATCTGCCGTCCGAAAAGAGAAGACAAAAAAAGAAAACCGACATCCATCATTGGTGCATTAAGCGGGTTTCAGAATAACTGGGCCGGCCCTCATGTCATCGGTTTGGGGCGCACGCTGTCGACATGGGACACCGCATAACACTGCATGGATTATACTTGTCGAGACGCCGTGGTCGCGAGACGCCGGCCAACCCGCCCACTCAAACACCAAACTCCGCTATCATGATAATGCGGCATGGTTCGACCTCTTGTTGAACGTTTGAAGGCTGCCGATTGTGGCATCACAGTGACACCGCGTGCGTCTGGTCCCTTGGGCCTGACAAAATTGAAACCCGGCTCGACCCTTGGACGGCCTCCCCGGGTCGAATACAACGTTCCGAGGTATCCGTCCGGTCCTTCTGTGCCATTCTCGCAATAAGCGTACGGAACCTTTCGTACCATGAGAGATTCTTATGGCAGTAGCAGCAAGAATACTGGGTGGGCGGCTGTCGTGACCTCTGGGGCTGGTTGGCTTTCTCCGTCTGGTCTTCACCTAGGTACAGGGAGTAAACGGTATGTAGTGCTGTAGTACATCGATGCGGCTCAGTAGGTGCGTGAAGAATCGCAGGATTTAGGTATGCTATCCCCTACTCTAGATCTACAACCTAAGCAGGACGGCATAGAGACATAGAAATCTGGGGTTCGCATACCCTAGGACAAAAACCACAAAAACCACTCAATTGAAGTCAAGTATCCCCAACCAGTACTAGCTATCCAGATGACCTCCCCAAGTCGATTCGCCACTTGGTTTCAGCCGATATCGCTGTGGAAAGCGGCTACTCAACGATAACTCAAAGCGCAGTAATACAACTACCTACCCACGATGTCGAATTGTCTCGCCTACAGGGAGGTCGCGAGCCTACGTTCATCCCGCTAGTGAGCATGGCTTGCCTGTTGTACGAACTACTACTGTACATACAATCCACCCCAGCGTGACATTTCATGCTACCACTGCTATGACCTGTCCTCTCCTCCATATGTAGTCTTCTTGTACGCGTATCCGCCGTCTCCGTACAGTAGATGTACCGTATCTTATGTGAGCCAAGGAAAATGGTACGTAATGCCTACCACGACGTCTACACCAGGGTGGCAGAGCTCCCCTGCCCAGCGCCAATACTTCACCAGAACATGAGTGGTCTGCCCAGCTTTGCCCTTGCGGCGGTGGGGTCGCAGCTTACTAGGATGCCCCTTAAAATAAAGCTGCGGTACGAAGTAGGAACGAAGTATTCGTACTTCGTACCGGTACGGCGGCTTCTTGCTGGAGCTCGGCATGCACCCTTTCGTCTGCCAAGCACGAGGGTGCGCGCGGAGGGAGTACGAAGTGAAAACCGGCGGGAGAGAACGCCCGGTTTCCGCATTGAGCAAAAATTTAGGATATGATAACGTCACGATTCTGCCTCGTCGTCGGCTGCTGAGGCGCCAGCGTACCTTGGCGGCGAATTCTTGTCGTCGCCATCGCCGGGTTCCACGAGTTCCTTGCCATCTTCGTCTCCGTTGTCGCTGTCATCGCAACGGTTGAGCAGCAAGTCTTCGCTGCCCTGCCATTGTGAGGGCATCTGCGGTAGTTCGCTTTCGTCTTCCACTTGCCAACCGTAATCATCGTCTTCGCTATCGGCTACTTCGATCCCCGCATCTACAGACTTTCGATTCTGCACCGGGGTGGAAGACAAAGCCGAGGGTGGCTGATCGTGGTCAATTGACACATGCACTATGCCGTCCTTGGAACAGAGCTGATTAGTAACGTGTGCTGTAGGCCAGGATCGGACATAGATGCTGGTTTTGGCCAGAGTCTCGGCACTTGAGCGTACCACGTCGAGGGTGAAAGCAGCCATGTGGTCGATTGACACCACACTGTCCTTGCCATTCACTTTCTGGATCCCGGCCACATGCACGCTTCGCGACTGCCCGCTCTCCAGAAGCCAGTCTCGGAAGAGAACCAATCGAGTTGAGATTCCTTGCTCCCAGGGGGGGGCATTGATAGCGGGAATTAGTACTGGTCCTTGCTCGTTCTGCATTCTCGTGGCGCACTGTGTGAGAAGCACGGCGGCAATGTTCTGCGTGGCCGCCAGTTTCTGCAGCGCAACGATAATGTGCTCGAGCAGCTGGACTCGTTTCGACCCCGTCGACGGGCCTGCCATTGGGTAAGTTTCCGGCTTCGATGCCTCGGGTCAGAGAATAGGGAGGGCACACACCTCTCCCACCATTCACGCCCTTCGTAGCCGCCTTGCGCTCGACATGTTTGGGAAGCGCGTGGTTCACCAGTGCAGAAAGCGAGTCTGCCACAAGGAGGGACGTGTTGTGCGGGAAGCACGTGCCCGTAGGCCTGCAAAGAAGAGCAAGCAGATGAGGAAGGCTGGGACACACGTAGTGCCTGAAGTTGATCATGTGATCCACGGCTTCTGCGTCGCTTCTCCGCATCCGAGCCTGGACAAAGCATTGGAGGCGCTCAACATCGACGGAGTAGAAGCAGTCTGTGGTGCACTTTTAGCTTGCAAGATCAGGGACGACAACAGGCCGACCACAGATCAGACACGTCGATCGCTGAGAGGAGGGGCCAAACAACGGAACTGACCTACCCAGACGACGCCCCCGCCATCGTGCAGCGCGTTGGCAGCAAGCTGCATCCTGCCGTGTGCATGAGTAATCCGAAGCCCGTCCAGCCTGGTATTGTGAGGTGATGGGGCTTACCCTAGATGCGTCTTTCCGGCGCCTGGCGGACCCCATATCTCGGTAACTTGACCACAAAGAATGCCGCCGCCGCCGCCGAAGGGCTTCTCATCGCCGCCGCTTGTGGCCAGCAAGGCATCAAGCTCACTCAGTCCTGTTGGAATGGTCCTAGCTGCGCCACCGCTGAAGTCATCGAGCGCATCCGCTGCTGTCACCGTAGGCAGCCGGTCTGAGTCCGTGATCAGCAACTAGGTAGGTACACATGTTGATGGTCATGCGCAGGGCGAGTTGAGACTCACGCGTCGATGGTAGATCCAAAATAGACACATCGTGGCCGTGAATGGAATGGCGATCCATTGAGAAGAATGTCCGAATGTCGATTTCGCATGTCTCAGTCAAGTGATTGCCGCGGGTTCATCGAGTCGAAGAAAAAATACAGTCCGGGCAGCCTTCGACGCGCCAGCGCCGGAAAGTCCTGGCACGAAGTCACGTGGGACTATACCCAAGCCAATATGGGGAAAAGGGACCAGTTTGTCCTTCAGGAGGGTTAGCCTGATCGGTACAAAGCGCGGTTTTTTTTCCCCGGGGATACGCGCTATGATTTGATAACACTTGGGTTCTGTCATGGGACGCTAGCAAGGACGAGACGCATCCCCTTCTTGGCGCGGCCGATGCGGCCGAAGCTTTTGAAAATTGAGTCCACGACTCCACATACCTACGTCCCACACCCACACCCACACCCACACCCACACCCACACCCACATCCACACCCACACCCAC
Organism: Phyllachora maydis; assembly: GCA_029339225.1. Classification (NCBI taxonomy): domain Eukaryota; kingdom Fungi; phylum Ascomycota; class Sordariomycetes; order Phyllachorales; family Phyllachoraceae; genus Phyllachora; species Phyllachora maydis. The sequence goes on from JAQQPM010000003.1 coordinate 6,779,432, forward strand.
ACTCACATCCACACACACACACACACACACACACACACAGTACTCTGCACACACGGGCGCGGTTGCAACACAAGCTCGAGCCCCCAGATTTGCGCCACTAGGCGGGACGACGCTAGCCAGACTTGTTTTGGCCAAATCGCAGAATGCTCCAGTCATCGGCTGTGCACCAGTTTGGGAGAGGCCAGTAGGGGACGACGTATTGCGTTGCCTTTGGAACTCTGATCAGTCCAGGGATCTTCGAGGATTAACAGGAAGATGCAGCAGGTCGAGCTTGATCCTGATATATAGGATGACAGAGTCCTAGAGTAGCATTAGGTTGGTCACTCCCGGTGATCCGATGGTCCCGCTTCCGTTCCCGCTGGAAATTTCCGGGGAGAGCTGCTCATCACATGCTTTTTCGTCTGTTTTCGCGGCGTCGTACTCAGTCAGCAACGGTCGATCTCCCCCGCCTAGCACACACCACTTGTGGAGAAGACCAGGGGTATCAGTCCGGGGAGGGGCTACGACCTGCTGCTAGGTACCTCTACCTACCTTAGTTGTGGCTGTTGAGTCCGTTTCAAAAAATCGGGTGCTAGCTCGAGGGACCTACCTCTCTAGCTTCTTTGCAGTTCCCACGCCTTGACGTCTCGCTGTCTTTTCTCCTTGAATATCAGTATGCACAGCGGTCCAATATCAACACTTCCATGTAAGCATAGCTACCTAGTCGGAGCCACCAGGTAGAAGCGATTCATCGATTCATCGGGCAAGAGTGAACGCAGAGTACGAAGTACATGGTACTTTCCTGATAGGCGATTTTGCCCACGCTGACTCGCACGGCAAAACTCGGCCCTGTTTCGGGCTCTCGGCCGGCCAGACATGGCTCACCGCCGCTAGGTCCCATGGTTGAAGCTGGCAGCGCAATATGAGACTGGACAGTCACTTTCCCCGGCGCCCGTCCTCTGAAGACTCTTGTCGTGCTATCTTGCCGAGCCGCTCTGGCATGCATGCAACCGCTCCCTCCGACGACTGACCTGCCATCGGAAGGACCTGGGCAAGGAATGCATCTTATCAAGGTTGGTGAACAAGGCACAGCCAGCTTGGCAAACCTCCACATAGTCAATGCACCTGTTCTAGATCATCAACGGCACGCATCAGCATGTGCTCCTTCAAGTCAAGGCAGAGTCGGTCTGGGAAATGTAGCTGATGTGGATGCACGCGATTACGCAGATTGCGCCATTGTTGATAGGGTCACGAATGAACCAGGCAAGCCCGTCATCGCCATGAGCAATGGGCTCATTCTGCAGCACAGGAGTAAGCTTGCCCCCCAGGTTTTTACCCCAGGACTTGTCTAGCTTTCCCCTACATCCGAGTCCGGCGGCGCCCCTCCCCCCCCCCTCTTCCCCCCTCTTCCCCCCCCCCTGGTTACTTGGAAGCGTGAAAGGGGCGGCAGATGATAGCCTAACTGCGCCTTCCACGTGTATCTTTTGCTGCAGAGAAACATGGAAAGTTGTGTATGTAGATAAGCAGAGGCAGGGACGGGGGGGGGGGAGGGGGTAAGGGAATGGGTCCACGAGGTGGCTCAGCTCAGCTGGGAAATGTAAATAATCTTTTGCGTCCTCTCGCGAGCCACCTCACATACCCCACCTCCGCTAAAATGACACCGCTGAAGCAGAGCCGAACGCACTTGAACAATGAGAATCCAGTCACTCCCCATCACATTCCAAGGTGCCAAGGCGGCTGGCTTGGGCAGTCTCTCTTTTGTGGTGCTTTTGCTTGCTTCTAGTGGAATTATGAAGTATCCCCGCGTCACGGACTGTGCTAGACGTAAATAATCTGCCCGCCAGTCTCGGCCACTTGGGAGACTACCTACCCTACCTACCTCTAGCTGATGATTATTCTCCGTACTAAACCACCTCTAGTGTTGCTCCAACTACATCGCCTCACAATTGCATCTGGTGGGAAGAAAAATGGAACTCGAACTTCAGTGGGATGTAGGTAGCTCTGTGTTCGTGTGTCTGCTGTGTGTGTAAAGTACCCCCACCCCCATGGAAAGTTACCGCCGAGTGTCACCAGGGTGCAGGTGCGTCTTGGAGGCTCCACACCCCGGCGGAAAATCTACAAAGTACGGAGTAGGAACCCGGGAGGGCTGATGGGGAGGGACTCCACACAATTCCATCCCGCAGTCATTTAAAACGACCACCCCCTTTGATTGACACAGCTTATTACCCGCGGGTTCCTCCCTGCCATCACAACTTTTCTCCAAATAGCTGTCATCCTCGGTTGCGAATCACGCCGGCTTGTCCTGCGCGTTCCTGGACCTCGATCGACCACCATTCGATTTCTTTCTCTCTGGCGTTGAGTCGAGCCCAGTCGTCGGCCTTGGCTCACGGCAGAAATTGACACAACCGTTTCGCGACAAGCCTGTGGGACAGAAGACTGGGCCTAGACAACCATATCCACCAGGCAGACTGCTTTGCGAAGTCTGCGGGGCTCTCCATGTCCGTCATGTTCGGCACCGATCACATGCAGCAAGTCAGGGCAGCTCCGGACTTTGCAAGTCTGCTGAATCCGACGCCCATCGAACCGCCGGCGCGGGAGAACCGCACGGGCGCCCAACAACAGGTGCAGCCGAAACAACAACATTCCCTGGCACACTCCCAATCCTTGGGCTCGGCCCCCGTGCCGCAGCAAGCCCAGCTGGGGCAACACCAGCTCGAGGTCGACATAGCCGCGGCAGTACTCCGTCCGAAAGGACCGCTTCCGCTGTCCGGGGCACAGGTCGCCGAAGGCTCCACGGAACTCCCGCGGCCGTACAAGTGCCCGCTCTGTGACAAGGCTTTCCACCGGCTGGAACACCAGACAAGACACATTCGCACACACACCGGGGAAAAACCGCACGCCTGCCTGTTTCCGGGCTGCAGCAAGAAGTTCTCACGGTCGGACGAGCTGACTCGCCACTCGAGAATACACAACAACCCGAATTCGAGGAGAGGCAAAGTCCAGCCCCAGCAGCAGCATGCGGGCCCCATTAGCGGCATGCCCGACTTGATGGGCCCGCCACCGGCACCCAAAACCATACGGTCCGCTCCGCCGTCCGGCATGTCATCGCCCAGCGTCTCCCCACCGCACTCTCTCAACTCATACAATTTCCCCACCCCGACGGGTCTGCAGCCGTACAATCGCAGCGCCACGGGCAGCCAGAGCGGCGTGGACATTGCGGTTCTCAACCGTCAGGTTGAGCGTGCCGACTTTGCAAGCCATCACCCTTCGCGCCATCATGCCTACTTCCCGGGTGGCGGCCACCATGCGCGGAACATGCCAGGTCTGGGTGCTGGACTGGGCGCCTATCATATCTCCCGGACACACAGTGGTGACGATCACGATGACCACTACAACAGCTCCTACAGGCACGCCAAAAGGTCAAGACCCAACTCGCCCAACTCGACGGCCCCCTCTTCTCCGACATTTTCCCATGACTCCCTCTCACCGACTCCTGATCACACTCCTCTGGCAACGCCTGCTCATTCGCCGCGGCTGCGGCCCTTTACTGCCACGTATGAGCTGCCGCCGTTTAGGAGCCTGTCGATACACCACACTCCGGCCCTAGCACCCCTCGAGCCGCAACCAGAGTCTCAGTTTCCTCACGCCACCCCTGCGCCCCACGCACCTCGCAGCAACGGCATGTCACTGAGCGATATCATGTCCCGCTCTGATGGCGCTCAACGCAAACTGCCCGTGCCCAAGGTTACCGTGCACGACCTGCTGGGTCCTTCGGACGGGTTCAATGCCAGTGGCAGGAGTTCATCATCCAACAGCATCGCCGGCGGGGATTTGGTTGAGAGAATTTGAGACGACGACAATCACCACTTCGGGCTCCCCTTTTTCTTTGCCAGGATTGAGCGCTTTGACGACACGAATCAGGACCTTGGCCCCCAACCTAAAGGATAAAACGTTATGGCGTTATTCGTCTCTTCGGCTTTGCATTCCGCCCAGCGGACTCAGTCTGTTCTGAGTCGATGACGATAATGGGTCCACGTTCAACGGTCATTTATTCCACCATTAAAGCAAAATCCACCGTCCTGTCCCGAGAACGACTGATGTCTATCTGTTATGCTGCGCAAACATAGACTTGAGCCACAAGTAGACAGCGTTCCGTCTACGAAACTGAACTGTTGATCTTTCGCGGGCTTAGACTGTGTCCCCGCTCAGGCGTCTAGCTGGTCCCAATAGACGGAGTACAAACGAACAGCGACGAAATTTGCAATGACTTTACTATTTTTTTCTTTTCCCAAGGGAGTTGGGCCACAAGTTTCGTCAAGGGGAAGAACTTGTATAGACGGTCGGGCGGATATTTGTTGCACTGCTGGGCTGTCGGGATGGACAAGGAGTCAGTCAGGTCGCTTGGCTTTGCAAGGGCGTGTCGGAGTGCTCAGGTGGCAAACTCCCATCAATACGATTTTCTTTGTGGTTCTTTGTGCTATTATCCACGTCTGAGCTGAGTCTGCCAAGGTCTCTCTCTCTCTCTCTCTCCCTCTCTCTGGCTTATTGAGTGCCTGTGCTACGCTATCTTGCATCGAGGCATAGGACCAGTGTACCAGCCTCGTGTCCATGCTTCTGGACTTAAAGAGGATGATGGAGGATCTGGCTGCACTGCCGGGGAGATCAACCTGTAGGCCTGGAATGAGCCACCCAGGCAAAAAAGTTTAAAAAAAAATCCAGCTCATTCTTGCCGGCTTGCATGCCTGCTACACAGCGACTAGCTAGGCGGCGTCACACCACGAGATTAACCGAGACCGCAACGCTCATGTCCCTGGACATGGACAGAGCCACCAACAGCTGCGGCAGCTGGCCCGGTTTTGCGTTGCCTGCTGCGCCCGTTTGTTGATCCAGCAGAACGTCGATCTGTGACGGCGGCCTTGCTTTTCCTGGAACACTCTCACGCGACGGCCTGCGGCAAAACGTTACCTGCGGCCTGTTGCCGCTTTTCGGCCTCGCGCAGCAGAGAAAGTGCGTGGGGATCCATGCGTGAAGCTGAACGTCCCGCTCTTGGTTCGGTGACCGGGACTGAGCTGAAAGATTTTGTGGGGGACAGGGGCAGCCCCTGTTCTGTCTGCTGGACGTGACACTTGTGGCTGAGCACGGAGTACATGATCCGCAGGAATCCGCCGCGGCGCAGAGACAGACTGTTGGGCCGTTGGCTGATGGGGTGGGCTTGGATTCGTATGTATGAAACGAATCGCGACTTGGTACTCCTGTCTTGAATGGCGCGTAACTTACACGAGGTACGGGGACAGGCGACGTGTTATCCCCGCGCCACCACCCCTAGCACCCCCCTTTTTCTTGTTGTTTTACTGAACCTTGTTCTACAACGGGAACGGCTTCGATGTCCGGATGCTTTCAATCCTCTCCCGTCTCTGGGGTTCCGATGTGGGGTTTCCTGACCCAAACATCTCTGAAGCAGTGAGACATGAAGTCCAACATGCACGGAGCGCCCCTCCCCGGATGGAGGTTCCGAACGCGGACCGCCGGACGAGCAATCCGGATTTCTTCGGCGTTTTCGAGGTAATGTAGGTGCCCGATTATGTGGCCCCCACGGGACCCCCAGCCCTGTTAGCCCCACGGGGCAACGGCGGCGGCCTGAGATCTGATCGACACTAGATACAAAGCAGTCCCTCTGCCCCGAGTCAGATCCTCCGCCTCTCGCTCGCTTGGCCTCAAACTCCTATTTACGGAGTTTACGGAGTGGTCGATCCCTGAGATGCTCAGCTGGCACAGATCGGCAGCTAGCACTTGTCCCAGCATGTAGCCTCCGCGGAACGAGTACCTTGTCGCCATCCCTCTAGTCGTGTTTTTAGTGGCGGTGGAGTTCCGGGCTTTACCGTGTGCCAAGTAGATCACGACAAGAAGCTGCCATAAGAAAAGTTGCGGGTGAACCAATGCCAACCCCTTGCTTTAGCAGGTGCATCGCCAAAGGGGTTCGGCACGGGACTCCATTTAGCAACTGAGAAGTGCAGACTAGGTATACTAGGATGGGTACCTCGAGGGTACTCCGTATTCGCCATTGCGGCCAAAGTGACGCCTTTCACAACGCTGCTCACCACCACCACCGGGGACCAAGCGGCGGGGTGCTGGCCAACTTGGACCCGGAGGCGGAGACGGTAGCCCGCGGCCCCCCTGTCAATCTATGTCGTCTTGACAAAACCATTCATCTAATAATCACCCGGCGTCGTGTGACGGATTGCCCCTGCGACTAGCCGCCACCGATGCTGCATGAGCCCACATCTATACCAGGGCTCGCGTGGCGGCCAAGGCAATGTGGATTGAGCAGAAAACAACAGCTAGAGTACCTTCCTGGGTAGGGAATCCAGGGTTTTTTTCCCGCTCGCCGATTTCGTGTCCAATGGCCATCCACTGGTGTTCATGCACTGCCGTCCCGTGCATGGCGACTGACCGTATGCTTTGCGATGTTGAAGAAAGAGGTAGCCGCTGAACTCATGTGTGTATGCCCGCCTCCCTCTTACGCCTCTGACATCTCTCGTAGGATATATCTTCTGGTAAGGTTGACTTGTCACTTCTGAAGTCTTCGACCTCGCGATTGTGGTCTGTGCACCGACTCGCATGGCGGGGATAACGCGTCACAGTCGCAATCGCAGCCCATGGCTGGACTGTGCAACTTCGACCGTAATTTTACAATCATCATTCACTGCAGCCCGTGTTGAAACTCATCCTCTTTCCAATGGTGATAATGAGTGGCTAGGCCATCGAGCGCTCGCTTTTTCATGGTTGCGATCTGCCGCCATCAAGACAAAACTCTACGCCGCCGCATTGGTGTCAGTGACACTTTTCCGTCTCGGCGGGAGCATGAGATCCTCCTGCCTCTTCTCACCTTGATCGTTGCTGCTGATGGTGACCTTACATCCAAGGTGAGCTTAGCAAACCGCAGACTGTCTCACGGGTATGGACATGTTGGCAAACCGAGAGCACTGTATTTTCTCGTGGAGGCGGCAGCAACTCGCTGGCATCGTCCAGGTCAATTGAAACTTTTTCTTTCACTTGGCTGAGCTTGTGAGCTTGAGCAACCGCCCGGTCTGGCTGTCAGAACTGTCAAACGCATCTACTTGCGCGAGGATGCCTGCAATGACACGTCGCAGAGCTCACAGGCTAACCAATGCCGAGAATATGAAGATGGGCGACGACACTGCTGGTAGTCAAGCCAATGGCACTCTGGTTGACGCCGCGGTGAACCTGGTCAACGGTGTGAACGGGACTCATGGAACTCAGCCCGAAAGCATCACTGCGACTGCGCCTGCTCCAGCGTTCACGGCTGCTGCAACGGCAACGGCACCGGCAACGGCACCGGCACCGGCACCGGCACCGGTACATACACCCGCGCACACCACACCCGCACATACACCCGCGCACACACCCGCGCGCACACCCGCACACACGCCCGCAAAAGACGCGCCTTTCTCGTGGCTGTGAGTGGAAACAGCTGTCTAGCGATCTTGTGTTCATCGAGGCTGGCCCTCTTGCTAATGAAGTCCAGAGACCCTCATCCCATCTTCGTCATCATCCTCGTCGGTCCTGAAGAACAGCCTTTCGGCATACAAAAAGATTTCCTGTGTGCTCGCTCAGCCCATTACAAGAAACTTTTCACCGGGGAAGATGGGCAGACAAATACGGTGGAACACATTGTCAGTCTTCCCGAGACACCCGTCGAGGTCTTCGCGTATGCACAGAACTATTTGTTCACGGGGAGGGTGTTTCCGAATTCCGAGCATCTGCCCTCTTACGACATATTGATTGGGGTGTGGAAACTCGGTCACCATCTGGAGATTGACGGCCTCTGCGAGGCGACTCTGGACGCCATGTCCGAGTGCCGCCGCATCACCCAGCTCATTCCAGCCACACCTCTCCTGGTTCAGGTGTGGGAGGACACACCCGAAGGTTCATCCATCAGGAAGCTGCTGCTCTCCTGGGCTGCCGAGTACATGCGCTCGTCGGACTCACGCGCCGAGTTCGCCCGGTCGCTCCCGCAAGGCGTCTTGAGCGAGCTGGTTGTGGCGATGAGCTCGCTCGACAACGACTCCCCGATTCCTACCGCATCTACCTCCTCGTCATCCACGGCGGGCCAGAAGCGGCCTGGCGCGGGAGCTCATTGTGTCGAAGTCGAGGACGGTGACGAGGCACAGCCGCCGGCGAGCAAGCGAGCTCGGCATTCCGATGTTGTGCCCAGGGAAGCCACATCCCCTGCGCCGAGCAAGGCGGCCATCAAGAAGCCGCCACTCCGAGCCTCTTTGCCGGCCTCAAAGCCTGCTCCTAGACGCCGCTCGGGCGCAGCCTCGAGCGACCTGCAGTGGTCGACGCAGCAGAAGCTGACTTTTTGTTCTGATCTTTTGACTCGCATGCTGTCGGGTCCAGGTAAGTCTCCTGCCGGCCAGTTGCTCCTATCACAAATATGCCGGCGAATTGAACGACGTTATTCTCCGTGCACTGACCAGAACGACAGGCTTCTGGACGCGACTAGTTGGCCCTTTCAAGGAACCTGTGGACCCTTCGCAGGACGGCGTGCCAGACTACCTAGAGAAGGTGACGAAGCCAATGGACTTGGGCACCATGAAGGCAAAAATGGACCGCAACGAGTACGCAAACGAGGAAGAGTTCGTGGCCGACATGAACCAGATCTTCAACAACTGCTACACATACTGGTCCAAGAAGGACGCCATGTGGGCCGCCTGCGAGCGCTTGCAGAAGACGTTTGAGGAGCGCTATGCCTGTATGAACAAGTGGCTGTCGAAGATGGCAGGGGAGGAACCGTCATCGTGAAGATTTGGTTTTCCCTCACGGCGGCGTTGTTGGCACGGGGCAGAATACCCAGGCCCCCGGAGAACAGACAACACTACCTGTGTTGCTTTGCTTGATCTCGTGTTATATACTGCTGTATGAAGCGGGGTTGTCTGGGACGAGCCGTGTTTTCATCGTTGTCAGGAATTGCTCCAACTTTCCCTTTCTTTTTGGCCCTGCCCAGAGAAAGACAGGCTAGAGGGCCGGTCAAAAGAACAACATAATGTTTGCCCTGTGGCAGATCGAGGCCGATTGGAGGCTTCTGAATGTGGGGGCTGCTTTCGATGGCCAGATTGCAACACAACTTGGGCTGCCACAAACGGACACACAAATGGAACTACACGATGGAACCAAGAGACCGTCCCAAAGACAGAACAATGTGTGAAGCGCTGTTTCTGAAGAGGCTTCCGGGTCTATATACCGAGGGTGCAATGTCAACATGTTTCAGCAGCAAACAACGGCTTCATTCATCCGTCATGTCCATCGTACTCCGAAAAGTTTCAAGACTTTCTGGTAAGGCTGCTTATTGGAAACAGCATCGGCCCCTTCCAGATAGATTCGTCCATGGCCTTTTACGTCGACAAAGAAATGCCTGTACTCAAAGTCGGACGCTCCGGGCTTCTTCATCAGATGCATGTTCACCGTACCAGTCCCTTTCGGTCCTTGCACCTAGGAGCTGTCAGATGGCACAGAGCGAGTTTCCACATGACTAGAGCTGCGGTACTCACATTAAACTGTATTCGTAGATGCTCTGTGCCAGAACCATCGCTCGAAAGCGTTGACCTGTGCGCAATGTTAACCTCAACAACGGCGGCGGCTTTGGAATCCCGGGCGAGAACGCACGCTATAGGCCTTGCCCTCCGCCACGCACTGTTCGTCTCCTGCCCAAAGGCCTTGATCTCGTTCCCTTGTCCAAGAAGCTCCAAGCATCGCGGGTCCTTGCGGATGCGATCGACGGCGCGGTTGTAGTACGCCACTTTGGAGTCGGGCGAGAAGACTTCCTGGTAGAGATAGTATCCCACACCGCCCTGGGGTCCTGTTAGCACTGGAAGAGTCCCACCTGTCGCGATGCCCACGGATGCGGTGGCGACCAAGCTGATACCGTACCGTCAGGACGACACCGAGTACGATGATGCCAAAGTTCACCGTCTGCTCCGCAACGCGACCAGTCTTTTCTTTTACCGAGAGCTCACTCCACGGTATATGGCCGTCGTCGTGGACAGGCGTCACGGCCCTCCTCCCTGCCGGCTTGGTGGTCGCATTGGAGTGCGTCGCATAGCATCGCCGAGCGGCCAGCGGCCTGGAATAGAGTGAAAGCGCGGCGACTGCCGGCCGGGATGCGATCGCGGTGGTGGGAGGCTTCATCCCGGCTGTCTCGAGGCGCTCATTGCTCGGCAACAGGGAGGCCGTACGAAGCGGCCGAAGATGCCGTCCTCATCCAAGAAGACTGCCACCTGCCACCTGCCACGCGCGGGCGGTAATTCCTCGGGAGCGCATCGTGGGTGGGGCCATGTTGTGCGGGCGGGACGAACTAGTGTGTTTTGGCTCGACAGACTAACTGAATGTGTCCTCTGAGGCATCGAAACCTCCTTTCCAGACCAGCGACTTGACGTCTGGCTGCCCGGCGGCGACTGAGGTGTCCATCACGACCAAAGATAGCCATTACCCATTCCCCCAACGCAAAATCGGAAACCGCCGAGCGCAGCCCAAGATGAGTGGCCTTGCGACGAAGCAGCAGTCGCATAAGATTTTCGAGAAGTTGAAGACGAAGCCTGCGAACAAGGTGAGCGAGCGGCTCCCTGCTCCCCTACCCCTGGGGGAGGAGGCGAAGTTCTCTCGCGAAATCCCAGCTCGGATGTTCTGACCCCCCACCCTCTACGGCAGATATGCTTTGACTGCGGCCAGAAGAATCCAACCTGGACGTCGGTGCCGTTCGGCATCTACCTCTGCCTGGACTGCTCCTCAAATCACCGCAACCTCGGCGTGCACATCTCCTTTGTCCGCTCTACGAATCTCGATCGTATGTGATGCGGCCGTGTTGCTGGGCCTTCGACCACACCTGCAAGCTTGGCGCAGTGGCTAACGTGGCTCATCAGAATGGCAATGGGACCAACTGCGCCTCATGAAAGTGGGAGGCAACGAGTCGGCGACCAAGTTCTTCCAGCAGAACGGCGGGTCCGCAGCGCTCAACAGTAAAGACCCCAAGACCAAGTACCAGTCCAACGCGGCCACCAAGTACAAGGAGGAGCTGAAGAAGCGCGCCGCCCGGGATGCCAAGGAGTGAGCCTCGCGACATCCCGCTTAGGAGGATCCAGGGCACTGACAGCAATGCGCACCAGGCATCCAGACGAAGTCGTCATGGCCGACTCGATCGACGCCGGGACCGGTCCTGACATGCCTGCTGGCGAACCGCAAGACGATTTCTTCTCGTCTTGGGATAAGCCCGCCATCAAGAAGCCCACACCGCCCATTTCTCGCACAGCGACGCCTCCCATCGTCGGGCGCACCCCGTCGCCTTTCCCCAACGTCAACGGTAACGGAAAGGACATTGTGCGAGCTGCGTCTCCGCTGGCTAAGTCCGACAGTACCGACGCCAAGCCCGCGGCCTCCCGCGTCACGACCTCGGCAGCGCTGCGGAAAACGGCGCCCGCCAGTGCCGGCGCCGGTCCACGCAAGGCCAGCGTGTTCGGCGCCAAGAAGAGGCAGAAGCTCGGCGTGAAGAAGATCGCCGCCGACACCATCGACTTCGACGCGGCCGAAAAGAATGCCAAGGAGGAGGCCGAGCGCATCGAGAAGCTGGGCTACGATCCGAACGCAGAGGACGAGGCTGCGGCTACGATCAAGAAGGACGGCAAGAGCGAGGGAAACAGCGGTACCATCCTGGCGCCGACGCCCGTGAGCGCTTCCCGCGCCGAGAAGTCGGCGTCCGAGATGGAGCGCTTGGGCATGGGTTTAGGCCGCCTGGGTTTCGGGCAGGTGGGTTCCGTGAACAAGGCGGCCGCTGCCAAGAAAAGCGCCGGCGGATTCGGCTCCGTGGGGCCCATCAAGGCCACTCCAGAAGGTACGTACGGGCAAGGCCAGGCAGTTCTTTGGAGGCACGAGCTAGCGAAGATGCGGTTGACTGACCAGCTCCCGCACAGAGGACGAAGAGAAGTACGCACGCAGCAAGTTCGGCAGCCAAAAGGCCATTTCTTCGGACGAGTTCTTCGGCAAGGGCACCTTCGACCCTAACGCGCAGGCCGAGGCCAAGTCGCGGCTGCAGGGCTTCGAGGGCGCCACGGCCATCTCGTCCAACGCCTACTTCGGGCGGCCGGAAGACGACGAGGCCGGGGCTGGCGGCGAGGACTACGGCGACTTGGAGTCGGCCGCCAAAGACTTCATTCGCAAGTTCGGCATAACGGCCGGCGACGACCTCGAGAACCTGACCACCATGCTTGGCGAGGGTGCCGGGCGGCTGCAGAGCGCCATTCGGTCGTATCTCAACAGCTAGATGGGAGCTGGATGCTCTGTTGTTGCGTCGATGTTGTCCATTGCGGCGAGCGGGGGAGATGTGCTGGCGAGAAAGAAAGAAAAAAAGGGCTCGTGGTACCCAAAGTCTCGAGCCGTGGGCGCATAGCGAGAGTCTCCGGGCCACTCTTTGTGGCTAGCCGCCGAGATTCTGGAGACGGGCGCGAGGCGGGTGTCATAATGCGCAGCCTAGCTGCAGGCTTGGGGGAGATGCTAATACGTCGGGCTACGTGTTCTCGGTGCGCGCACCATCTGTCGGCCAAGTCTTCTTTTCTGACACGTCCTCTGGTGCCCCGGGACCACGGAGCTGAGGCTGGGCATGTGGATCGAAGGGGGCAGAGGGAGTCGCCGGACGAATGGAGGAGACTGCGCACTGTTTGTTCATTTCTAGATCTACGGCCTGCAATGTTTTTTCTGTCTTTTACCTCTCTTCCTACTTGCTCCCTGGCCACACTTAGCTTGCACCAACGCGGTCCACAAGGTCGAATGTGAAGATGGCTATACGAAGCCCCAGAGGGGCCGTCTCGTCTCTGCTCGCCTGGCGTTGCATGGTCGGCGTGGGAGAAGCAGCAGCAGCAGCAGCAGCAGCAGCAGCAGCACTGGGCCAGGGACAAAGTCTTTTGTCATTCCGCCTACCTACCTACTCAGGGGTGTCTAGCTCGGTGGGAAAAAGGCCCTCGGGCGGCACCCTCGCCGTCTCGACGGTGATGAAGCGGCCCCTGCCCGCGCGCCGGGCCACGACATGTCGCTCCACCGCCCGCGCCCTCTCCACCTCGTCGCGGAACCGGATCTTCTCCGAGGGCGGGGCGGCCTCGGCCGGCCGCCACCCGGGGTCGAGCACGAGCGTGTGCACCTTGCCCCAGTGGCCGACCCAGTCGACCTCGTCGTGGCCGGCCCGCCGCGTCAGCGCCGGCGCCCAGGCGCAGCACCCCGTCAGGTGCACGTGCTCGAGCCCGTACAGGGCGCGGCTGAGGCGCTGCAGCACCATGACGGCCTCGGCCCAGTCGTCGTCCAGGCTGTGGCTGTAGGGGCCCGTGCCGCCGTAGGGGAGGGCGCGGCCGCCCTGGCTCGGCGGCGCCACGACGGTGGCCAGCTGCGCGTTGGGCGTGAAGGACGGCGCGGGCCAGAAGGCCAGGCTCAGGTGGGTGAGGGCCTGGAGGTGCGCCGCGAGGGAGAGGAGGTGTCGCCAGGAGACGGTCGGCGACGGGGCAGGCCGGTCGAGCGCGAGGGATAGGTGGGTGAGCCTCGGCAGCAGGGGACGCGGGATGGCGTGCTCGGCGGCTGCCGGGGGCGTCGAGGGGGCTGTGTCTGTCGCGGCCGCGTCCTCCCACGAGTCTTGGAGTTGTGTGGGGGACGAGGAGGCCACTTCATGGCGCATGGCCGGGAACAGCAGGTCGGAGAGCTCACGGAGACTGAGGTGTTTGCCAACCGAGCCAGTCAGGTCAAGATGGTGGAGGTCTTGCTCCCGCTTCTTCGGCAGCAGGGCATGGATTTGGGCGAATTCTTCGGCGCAGTCTCCCTCGTCATACACTGGGGTTGGTGGGAGGAGCAGAAGCTTCAAGTCGGCCGCGGACGCGCCTGTGGCGTTGTAGACACCAAGATAGCGTATGAGGGAAGCCTTGAGGTGCGTTGGCAAGTCGTAGAGGAAATAGTGATAGTACAGCCTGACAAGCTCCCAGTCCGAGGCAAGATGGCGCAATGCTGTGTCTACCAAGGTCCCAGAAGCAGGGCTGTAAGCTGTCGGTAGGGATGCCTGCCCGGAATATCGAGGCACAACACGGGCGAGCGTACCGCCATCTTGAGGGGCCGGAGCGTGCCTCGACATCAACAGCGAGCTCAAGGGCGGCAGGAGCCGAGGCTGGCCACCGACGCGGACGACCGACGCCGGCGCCCGGGCTGCTGTGGGCTGCGGGAGCTGGAGTATGGCCCCAAGGGAAGGGGGCATGCTGGGCGCCACACTTGTTTGCAGCCTCTCCAAGGCCTGCAGCCCGGCGAGACGGCTGAGGCCGGTCCGCCTGGTCTCGGCAAGGCGCTGGTTGACATCCCGAGGTTGCTCTGCGCGCGTGGTCAAGATGGTCAGCACCCACGGCAACAGCTGTGGCGTACCCGGTACGAAGACACGAAGAAGGACGGAGCATGACGACAGCCTTCCAGAGCCGCGCACACCCCTGGTCTGGCGTGATGCCCTCTCGCTTGAGGGACCTTGGGATTGGGCGGCGAGGGCGAGCTAAGGCAAGGTGCGAAGACGCCGGCCAACATGGCAAATGACGGGCGGGAGGAGATGAACGCACCACCGAGGAGGCTGCCGGCGCGCGGATGGGTCGTGCTCGAGGAGCCCGACGTGAGCAGGGCTGGGGCGGTGGACTGCGGCTTGGAGTAGAGGTGCTGGTGCCGTTTTTTCGGCATACCCTACCCTACCCTACCCGAGTCGGCGCTACTCGGCGACAGAGACAGAGGGCAAGGCGAGACGAGACGAGGACCTGCAAGGTGCCGCAAGGTGGGTGTCGCAAGGTGTCGCAAGGTCAGGATTTGGCCGATCTCAGACCTGGGGTTAGGGCCGCGCGCGAGAGTTGTACGTCGTACGTCGTACGGGCAGACCGGCGGCGCAAGACAGCGAGTGGGGGGGGGGGGGGGGGGGGTCGCGTCAGGTGAAAAGTCAGATGGGCCAAGTCACAGGTTTACACGACGGTCGACTTTCGACGGAGAAGAGCAGAGGCTCGCTCTGCCCCCTCGGCCGCCTCGGCGCTTTTCTGGCTTTGGGGTTGCTCGGACTCTCCGTGCGTCGGATCATCGAGGGTTCCAGTCCAAGGGCCGAAGCGGGCACGTCAAAAGGCTCCTCATGCCGGGGCATGTCGCCAGACCTGAGCTTGTGTTGTTGGTTCCATGTGGTGGCGATGGGTGACGGTGGGCCCGGGTGGGTCGGTCACCTGGAAAAGCGGGGCTGCGATTGCAGGAGGCACCGGATTGGCCAGCCTTCCGCTCCCCGATAGGCGAGAGACATGAACGCACGTAAACAAAGGTAAACAAACAACAAGCAGAGGCAACAAGCAGAGAGGTAGGAGGCGGCACTGCGGCACTGCCGGACTTGACTTGACTGTACGGCCATCGGGTCATGGAGAAAAGCCCTCCCGACTGGTCCAGCCTACCCCGACGGCGCGAGCGGGAGAGGGCAGCGACGATGATGCTTTCGCCTGCCGCCCGGCGACACGAGCTCGACTGTCGACAGGGGTTCACGAGCCGGCCAGGCCCGGCACTTGCGAGCGTGAAAAACGACAGGCTCCTGGTAGCGAGGCCCCCTGTACTGCCGTTGCATGTTTGCGGCCCTTTTTTTTTATTTTTTTGTATTTTTAAATTTTTTATACAAAAAGTCACGGGGTTTGCGGCATGACACAGCGTGTGCGGGACCGACCTTGGTCCGGTTTTCTCCTTTTTTTTTCTTTTTCCTGCTTGCCCCTGAGGAGGCGTCCATCTGTGAGCATGCAATGGCCCGAACGGCAAGTTTCAACCAAGAGGTTGGGTGTCTGGCCGTCAGCGTAGTAAGATGATGACGTCTTGAAGCACCGCAAACAATGCCAAGACAGAACCATCAGGTTGGAGGCACCAGGCTGCAGAGACTTCGAACAGTTGTCCTGTCCATAATGCGCTTTATTCCTAGACTGTGTCTTGGCAAGCCACCGAAATCTCCCGCTCAACAGCGCGGGTCTTTGGGTATCGTTCTAGTTTGGTGTGATGTAGCTTGACTTGTCGGACGTTCGAGACGTCGGCAAGTCGTTGGCCTGTTCCGGACCGACTATAAGCATCCTTTGTCAAGCCCAGATCGGTCCTGAGACATGTGGGAAGACACGCTTTCTTTCACAGCAAATAGAAGAAGCCGAGTTCTTCCAGTAGCTCGGCGGTCGGGTAGCGGCCGCTTCCCGTCGTACGTTGAAACGGACCGAAAAAGATGTCTTGTACCGTCAGGATGACATGCTGATGGCACGAGAGGCAGGGCAGGTGTTGTTTTTCGCACGGTACTGGTCAAGTTCCCATGTTGTATCCTGGACTTAGCAACCGACCTGTCCTAGGGTGGGAGACACGAGGCTGCTGCTTATCCCACTTGGGTATCTGCGCTCTCCTTCGGGACCTACTCCCGCTTCACAGGCACAGCATGGACGCGGCCACGCCGTGGTGCGATGGAGGGCACCAGAGCTAGGTGGACGATCAACTCGGCGCACCCTTCAGGAGAGCCTTTCTACGAACGCAGCGTGCCAGGACAGGGGCAGGCTCCCCGGCGAGTGGGAAGCAAACTGGAAGACGAAGGGCGCTTTTCGAATCTACGTGGCCGACCCTCAGATTGAAGGAGTCTGACCCTAGGCCCGAATCGGAAGTGCTTAGCGAGGGCAGCGATGGGCGCCGCGAATCAGAATCGGGTGGCAGGCAACGCGACCCCGAGACGGGGTGTCGAGCAGGGCATGGTGTTCCCGTCGACAGCACGCTCAGGAGAAGGTAGTTGTTAGGTACCCTGCCTCAAGGCACGCGCGAGACGCGGGAATCCAGTGTCAGCGTTGCCGTCCCCTGGCTGTCGAGCCGGTTGTCGTGTTCGAGTGGGAAGCTCGGAGGAGATATGCGCGAGGCTTGCAGATGCAAAGGAAGGCTATGTATGTAAGACGACCACGGTTTCGGGAAGCTCATCACCCAGCACGCCGTCCCCATGCTGTGTCGTGCGGTCGTGCGGTCGTGCGGTCGTGCCGTCGTTCGGTCGTGCGGGCGTGCGGGCGCGGGAGCATCGTTCTTCAAGCTTGGTGTCACGCTGGCTGTCCCTGGTTTGCGAGGCGATCTGGAACGCGAATGCGCAGGACCACCAGCTTGGTTGACAAGCGCAGATATGTTGCAGGCGGGAGAGGCAGAGGAGTCAGGAGGTGCAAAGTGCCGTGCAGGGCCGCCCTCCCCACCCCCAGGGCGCAGCTGGACTGGAGAGATGTGGTGAGTTTCTACCCTCCCGAAATTAACGCACGAGATCGACGCGGGGAAGCTGCTGAAAAGGGGTTGCCGTTCCGGTCGATGCCGTGCAGCCAAAGCAGTTTTCCAGGTTCCCCCATCCGTGCAGTGCACGCCATGGCTCATGGCTGACCGGACGTCATGGATCGTGATTGATCGCCAGCAACAGTCGGCAGTGGCTTCGGCTGCCTCGCCCGAGCTGTCACTGCGTCGTCGTACGACCGTCGGACGCGGCTTTTCATCGACTTTTGGGCCCTCGTCTGGCCGAGCCCTGCCAACTTGGAGGTCAACTGTGGGTCGCCGGCACAAGGCTGAGGAGGGGCCGGAATAGGCTAGGGCCGAGCTTGTCTGCTGCCCCACCGGGCTAGGCCTGGCGCCACTCGGCGCCAGCTTTCCTCCAGGCCTAAGCTTCTTTCGGTCCCGCACAGCCAGCTAGACTTTTCAGGAAGGTGGTCAAGGCGGTCAAGGCCTGCATCCGATTGCCAGCGCAGCGTCGGAGACAGACAGACTTGCGACTTTCAATCTCGCCAGCTGCTGCACACGACCGTCGTTGCATCCAGGGACCGGGCGACACCAGACCGTCGCATGATGCCATGTAGCGTGGGAATCCATGGTTCATGCACTGCGACTGTCACTCCCGCTGACAAGCGCAGGCGCGCAGAGCAGAAGCGGCGGGCGTCCACGGTTGGGAGCTTAAATGGATCGTTGGGTGTGGAATCCGGGGCATCAAGGCGAGGTGTCACATCGCACAGAGATCTGAGGTGCCATCCCCCTCGCCGCCGCCGTCGGGAAACGATTTCAGAAGGGAGGGGGCGGCGGCGGAGGAGGGGTGTGCAGCATGCGCTGTGGAGAGGGAGGGGATCCTTTCCTCCGGATATTTCCTTTCGACAAGTGAACTCCTCACTGGACCGGGGCTGGCCAGGGTGGGGGGAAGGGGAAACTCTCGACGGCTGCCGGCCCGATCCGACATCGGCACAGTGGCCTGACATAGTGTTGGGCACGCCCGGGGCGAACAGGAAAAGCGGAACAACAGTTCCTTTAACGGCCGAAAGGTCAAAAGTCTTAAAACATTGGTGGCCCGGCTTGTGCTGCCTTGCTGTCAGTGGCTCAGGCGGCCTGGCATATCGTGTCCTTGGCTGCGTGATTGGTCCAGGCCAACTCGGCTAGAGCAAGCAGGACGGCTGCTTGCGCCATACGTCCAGGCTCTGGATCGACCGCGCTCGGCATCGACCAACGATGTGCCGGCGAGGAGGAAAAAAAAAATATCGACATCATGCAGGAAGAAACACGAGCATTTGCATGCGCGCTATCCCTCGTTCGGTCTGTTGCGGCACGCACAAATGAAGGAAAGCGACGTGTTTTCGCTTAATCCATCGGCCACGGGGCGAGATTCGGCGGTCGCCGATGCGTCTGCCCCGGCTGGACTGTCGGGCACCGAGGAGCAGGCAGTTAGCTCAGGACTATTCTCGGGTACGAGCCAACGTCATTGGCCAGGAGAGACGGAGCCATTCTTGAAGAAGATATGCTTTCTGCGCAAAAAGTACCGGTCGGACTGTCAAGGGGGGGGGGGTTTGTGTGTGTGTGTGTGTGTTTTTTTTCCCCCCCTTCCCTCAATCAGGTCGGTGGTGCGTGGCCGAGGACAGGCCCGGACGCTCGACCCAACCAAGATGATTCTGGGATATCCCGAGGCGGATCTTATCATACCGACAGACCTTGTCAGTTGGGGAGACGAGTTCGGACAGGTGCACAACCTCGGAATTCGACATGGCTGGGTCTCAGTCCCAAGGTGCATCTCAGTACAGAGAAATCGCCGAGAGTCCGCTCGACTCGCACGGCGCAACAGTCACGGATTGGGAGGGGGAGGGGGAGGGGGAGGGGGGGGAAACACATCAAACAGCTCAACTCTTGGGCAGCAGATGATTTTTACGCAGACCCCTCTCATCGCTGGAGACTCATCGTTTCCTGCAAGTACCCGGGCATATATGGTGTGGGTCGAGCAGATCTCTCTTCGTCAAATCAGGTGTTGCGCGACACACCCTGGAAGACCTTGGCACGGGTAGCTACATGGGCCGCATGGAAGGCTACACTCATTCTTCACAGGAAGCCCGGCACGGAAGTGGCCACCAAAGTCGGGCGAATTGTTCGATTTCTGTCCAGGCCGCCGTCGTGTTGTTGTGTCGTCGACATTGGAGACTTCGAGGCAAGACGAGGTCTCGCCTCTGTTCTGCAGTATCCTGCAAGTGGCACACAGACGTGGACGGCAGGCAGGAGCTTAAGCAGGGTGTGTCTCAAGCCAGGGGACATGTAGCAACAAGCCCAGGTCCTCTTCCCAATGCGGCCGTCGTCATACTTGGCCGAGTCACCAGTCCTGGACCGAGCCAGAGCAGAAAGCACAGGAAACATGTCGTTGCCCCTGGGGCGGCTGTTTGCATGATTGTCAAGGACAGCAGCAGCTGGCTCTGTCTCGCACCTCTCGGGCCTTGGTTCTCGGCGAGGGACAGGCTTCCAGGCCAGACAAACAGCGTCCGGAGGGTCGGGCGTCTCTCGCCGGCTTGTGGATTGCCTCTGAAGGCCGTGGCAGGCTGTCGGCGAAGAGGCTCGAGGTCATTCATCCGACAGTGAGTGACTAGACAGTGAGTGACCAGACAGTGACCCGACAGTGAAAGTGGCACAGGCAACAGGCACGTATGGCAATGGAGAGGCGCCGGTACCGAGCCCCCCTCCCCCCGAACCTGTGCCCATCTACCGGTCTCCACTGGGCCGCCAAAAGAGGCACCAGGTCTGGTTTTTATTCTTATTTTTCGATGGCAGTTCGTGGGCATGCTGGAGCTCTCTGCACCGTCGCCCCCGGTGGAAGTGCCCTGGTACCTCCCGGGTACGCTCCCGGGTACGGTACGGCCATCGCAAGTGCGGCCTTTTTAAGTAGAGCGAGGACTCGCAGTCGCTCTCGCTCTCGCTCTCGCTCTCGCTCTCGCTCTCGCTCCCCCTCTCGCTCTCGCTCTCGCCTTCCGCGGCCGCTTCCGTGGACTCGCCTAGGGCTCCGGGATTCTACCTGGTCATTTCATCTCCAGTTTGATTGTTTGATCGACCAGGCCACCCACTTTGCACGTGGGCGTCTTGTATCTTGTATCCTGTGTCTTGTTACCTCACCGAGGGCAAGACCGTCTTATAAGAGCGCTCCCCGAGGAATACCACACCACAGCTGCCTGCTCACCATCCCATCCACCCGGCACACCCTTTCCGCAGTCCTGCCACACTGTCGCCCGAACACTACCCGTTTTGCTCCATAACCTACCATCACACCCTCCATTGTGTGACTTGTGCTTCCTATCAAGGTCGCCTTCTGGATCCTGTGCGATCCTTCCCCAAGCGCCACCAGCCAGGGTCCTCAGGGAGGGCATGCTCGTCACCGGCAGCATCATCGACAACTAGCAATCGACCAGACTACCACAGCGACGCCGTGACCGCATCCTGCACGCCGACGGCTACCTCGTCGTCCTCGAGCGACTTGACCTTGTTCCTGGCCAACACACGGAGCATTCAACGGCATCATCATCATCATCATCATCATCATACGAGCGCCGGTCCCGTACTTCGCAACCCGTCATCCCAGCACGCTCGATACGGAGTGCTCTCTCCCGATATTGCCTCGAGCGTTCTACGCACTTCCAGATATCAGATTGTCCGGTATGGCGATTTCCCTCCGGCTTGCAACCCTACGGGCCTGGCTATGGGAGGCTTGACCATCTTGCCAAAGGGGAGAGGGGGGGGGGGGGGGCAAGACAAGGCTGGCCCGTCAAGTTGCTTCGCGACGTATACTAATCTGGATCCATTGCAGAGGGTCACACAACACGAACCCGAGCAAAGACGAAACTGCATTCGCGTCGAGGTCGAGTCTTGGAGGGATACGTCGAGCACTCCTTGGATGTAAGTAGGATTTAGACGACATGCAGCAGAGGGAGAGAGGGAAGGAGGGGCTTTGGGGAGCTCGGTCGAGAGGCAGTCATCCGTGCAGCAGCAGCAGCAGCAGGGCCTAAACGGCCGGGAAGAAGCAGCGGCATGCGGCACGGCGCTTGGGCTTCTGATTGCCTCCTCTCCATACCGCGCGCCGTTCCCGAGCACCCTACCGAAGTACGAGGCCTGGACGGGCACGCTCGATCTACTAAGCCGATTGTCTGGCCCCTCGGCAAGGTTGCTGCTGCGGTGGTGGTGTTGCACGCGGACACAAAGAGGCTGACAACGGACGTGGATTGATTGGCCAGGTCATATCGCAGCAGCTGCGCGCCACTCGCCGCCGTGCAAGGACACCGAGTCATCGCCGGGCATGACTGGAGCAGGTCTCAAGGTCAGTCTCGGCCAATACGCACTACGCAACACGCTGAGGCCTCGGAGGGTCGATGGGGTCGGTCGTTTGTCGTCGAGCTGACCAGCCAAGCACAAGCACGTACAGACGCTCGCACCTATCGAGCTCCTGTTGAGCACGGTGCCTCACACAGAAGATCCGCGAATGCACCCGTCGATTGCCAAGGTATCCATTCCTGTATGGTACTATTCCTCCCTCCTGTTGCTGCGGCTGCTGCGGCTGCGGCTGCTGCTCTTCTTCTTCTTCTCCTTCTTGTTGTTGTTGTTGTTGTTGTTGTTGTTGTTGCTACGGCCCCCGAGATGCACCGAGGCCACTTTCAAAAGACCACAAGGTGAGATTTTTCTTCTTCTCCCAAGCTTCTGTTGCACAGCAGTCCTGCCCTCCGTCTCGTGCTCTTCGCGCCTCCTTGTCCTCCTGCGAAAGTGGCAATCAGTCTTCTTTTGGCGTTCGCAAACAAAGCAAAAGAACGGAGGCGACGGCTCGCTTGCGCGACCAAAGCGCATTTCCAAAAGGCCACAGACTCTCACGTGTCGGTTGCGCTTTGCACGACGGGGCCCTCTGGAGCGGTACCCGCGTGGCCACAAGCATCCAGGTTTGGGCTCTTGTTTTCTCTGGGGTCACAGGATGCAGGCACTGGTGCAGATCTGTGCAACCCCAACGAAGCAAGCCCCGGCAAGAGAAAGAGAGGGACATTGCAAATCCATCGCCCGTGACCCCATCGTCTCCTCCGACTGGACTGGCTGACTGGCTGGCTGGCTGGCTGGCTGGCTCCATGGGATGCAATCTGACGCAGACTCGAGCGGGCAACAGAGACATTACCCGCATACCACCATCCACCAAGGCACCAACCACATCACACACCTCCCACCCACTCTTTGGATGCACCCCCCCCCCCCCCCCCATGTACACTGTACTGCGCGCCACCCTCACTCACTCTCTCTCACTCACTCACTCACTCTCTGACTCACACACTCTCACTCTCTCACTCACACACACACACACACTCTCTCTCTCTCTCTTTCTCTCTCTTTCTCTCTCTTTCTCTCTCTTTCTCTCTCTCTCTCTCTCTCTCTCTCTTTCTCTCTCTCTCTCTCTCTCTTTCGACACCGGTAGGGCTGGCTGGCTAAGCTAGCTGGTGCATGCTGCTCCGAAAATGTGTGGCTCCGGATGTTTCTCTCAAGGTCTTTCTGACTGACCGAGCCGTCTAGGAATTCTCTCCGTCCACCCCATCTACCACGTTTTTTTTCGGCCAGCATGAGTGCAGCTCTCGACGCCGCCGACCCGCCTGCAATGTCCGGTCGCGTCGATGCACACCGTCTCTTGCATCTCTTGCGTCTGGCCCGCCCGCCGCCTAGTTGTCGTCTCGTGTGTGTGTGTGTGTGTGTGTGTGTATGTGTGTTCTGACGGTTGGCCATGCAGCAGGACTTTGAACCGCCGACGCCTTGCTCTAACCTGGACTACTCCATCGATATCCCGCCGCCAAGTGCTGACATGCGGTACGTTTGGGGGGGCACTCGGCACCCCTGTTTTCTTTGTTCCGGCCCCGGCCCCGGCCCCAGCACCATTGGTCACTACTCCTCCGACCTGCCTGCTCCTCCGTTTCTCTTCCGTCCACTTCCCGCCAGTCCAGTCCCAGTGCGACACCCCCGGCCCGCCCCTCCTCCCCTCCCCCCCCCCTTCCCCCGAGTCCGCCAAGGCAGAGAGAGAGAGAGAGAGAGGCGCTGCTGCTTCTCTCTCGCACACATGCCTGTCGCAGCGCACCTCGTCCATTGTTCTGTGCGTTGCAGTCGCCTTTGCAGTCCTCCATCTTTGGCTGGCTGGGTCTCTGGTAGCTTTGTACCACTCGGAGCGCTGGCAGTACGACACTTTTTTCTTGTCCCACTCTTCTGTGCGCCTCTCTTCGTGTCTCTCGGCACCGGCTACGCAGTGCGTTGCCATCTCGGGTACGAGGACTTGGGGCAAGCTGGGTGACTAGCAAGCCATCCATCTGCCCATCTGCACATGGCAGTCGCTGGTTGGGCCTTGGGCCTTGGGGCATTTCTGCTAATACGTCGTATTCCGCTCCGTTCGCTCCAGCTATAACCAAGACCCCGGTACATCTCCGCTGTCGCTGGACGCGCCACCTCAGCCTTCCTTCTTAAACCTGAATCTGCCGCCGTCCCAAGCACAGATCCCTGCGTACGAACACGCCGGCTCCTTTTACCACCCGGCTCCTCACCTCTTCCCGGGCGTCGACGTCAGGCCGCGGCTGGGCTCCAAGTATGTAGTGACACTCTCCCTCCTCCTCCCCACAATCTCCTCTCTGCTTCTCGGGCATCACGGATGTCTCGCAACCACGAGGACCCCGGCCGTGTTTCCTCCCACCGGCGTTGCGAGGCTTACCTGTCCACCAGTCACACGCTCTCCTCTGGCATGGCCCATACCCCACGCTCTACCACCTTGCCTCACCCGGGTCCCACCAGCACGCGCGATCTCTACCTGCCGTCCACGCCCAGCTACAAGCGGTACGGGGATCCCAACCCTAGGCCTCCGTCCTATCCCACCAACCGCGCCCGCCTTCCTCTGTCGCCGACATCCAACGCCAGTCTCGGCTACGTGAACCCGCTCAGGATGGACCCGCCGTACAGTGCCAAGTCGACCCCGAGCATCCCTCCTCTCGGCAGTCTGGTGACGCTGGGCAACCTCGTGTACTCGGACGCGGGGAACACAAAGGTGGCCATCGAGATCAACGGCACCATCGACAAGGGCTTCTTCATCGCGGACAACGAGTGGACGTGCTACCGGCGCAACTACTTCAGCTGCATCTGCTCCTACTCGCTCTCGCCCCTGTACCAGAACTCGCCCATGCAGTTCTCGACGACGGGGTCGCAGACGGTGTACCCCGTCCACGGCTTTGCCATGTCCATCTCGGCCGCCGTGTCCGAGAACGACGAGCACGCGATCGAGCTGGTGCAGCACACGCCGAAGCGGGACAAGGGACCCACGACGACGCCGGACAAGGTGCGGCTGTCGGCCAAGACGGCCCAGACGACCCACCACGGGCTGAACATGTACGCCCCAGAACGGTACGACGGGTACGGGGCCGGGCAGCAGAACATGCACCCCAGTGAACACACGTTTGAGCGCATCCAGTTCAAGCAGGCGACGGCCAACAACGGCAAGAGACGGGCGGCCCAGCAGTACTACCACCTGCTGGTCGAGCTGTGGGCCGACGTCGGCAGCCAGCCGTCGTCGCAGGGCCAGCACGGCGAGCCGCAGTTCGTCCGGGTCGCCTACCGCAAGTCGGCCAAGATGATTGTGCGGGGGCGCTCGCCCGGGCACTACCAGTCGGAGCGACGAGGGAGCACCAGCAGCGGCCCGGGGTCCGGCGGCGGCGGGAGCGTCGTCGGCGGCAACTACGGCGCGGGCGGCGACACCCTGTACAGCTCGGCGCCGGGCGCCAGCCTGCTCAACGGCGGCGGCGGCGGCTACTCGTACGGCGCCCGGCCGGGGGACTACGGCGGCGCGCGGAACCACACGGGGCACGACATGACGCTCGAGCCCATGATCACGCAGGACGAGATGAAGATGATGAGCGAGTCCAAGGGCTACCAGTACTACCCGGCGGCCCTCTACAACGACCAGCAGGATGCACGCCAGCAACAGCACCAGCAACAACACCAGCACCAGCAGCAACACCACCAGCAGCAACATCACCAGCAACATCACCAGCACCCACCGCAGCAGCAGCAGCAGCAGCAGCAGCAGCAGCAGCAGCAGCAGCAGCAGCAGCAGCAGACGCACCCGCACCCGCACCCGCACCCGCACCACCACGCGCCCGCGCCCGTCGAGCTGTTCTCGGCGCCGGCGCGGCACGAGGTCGCGGACCACCCGCTGGGCGCGCAGATGGGCAGCGTCGTCGACAGCGGCCACCAGGCCAAGATCAAGTCGCCCCTGGACTCGCCGCTCCCGCCGCTCTTCTACCCCGGCATGGCCTACTCGACGCAGCGCTGCGGCCGCTTCGAGGGGAAGCCCTCGTCCGCGGGCTTCTACCCCACCACGGCGCCCATGATGCAGTAGTCGTCGACGACGACGGCGGGGGAAGGAAGAGGGGGGGTTGTTTTTTGGGCTCGCCAGGCTGGGTTCCTCCCCCCCCCCCTCCCCCTCGGCCCCAAACATACACGAACGACACGGTGCTACGACGGTACGACGGAAGGAAACCTTTGACGCGATCAGGACGGCAAACGACTTCTCTTCACGCGAGCGTGTGGCTGCTGCAGCCGGTGGGACTGCGCGCTCTCTTCCCCCCTTCTACCGTAGAAACCCGGGCGTTTTGCGCGCGCGAGAGCGAGATTTCTATTTCTCCCACATTTTTTTCCCCCTTCGCCCTCCACACTTTTTCATCATCCTCTTTCTTTTGCTTTTCTTCTGCTTTTGGAGCATCCGGGTCCGGCGACTAGTACAAGCGGAGGGCCTCCAGGACGGAAGAATGGCTAGTCCTCCTGGTGAAGACGTGCTTCACTTCCAGGAAACTTGAACTGTTTGGGTACATGAGCGTGGATAGAGAAGAAGCCAAGGAAAAAAAAAAGAAGAAAAAAAAAGAAAGAAAAAGGAAGAGATGATCTGCTGGACGGGACGTCGGAGTTTTGGAGGAATAGAAGCAGCAAAGACAAGACAAGACGGGGCGGTGCGGGAAGGGGGCCGGGGGGGGGGGGGGGGGGGGGGGGAAGGGGGTATTGGGGGAAGGGGGTATTGGGGTTTGCAACGAGCGGCACGCAAAAAGACGGCATTGGCACGGCATATGGGGCATTTAAAAGGGATACCCGGGTGCATCGATTTCGAAAAACTGCTGCGAAATTTTTTTTATTTTTTATTTTATTTTATCCATCTTCTCTTCTTGTCTGCCTTGGGTCCTTCCTCCTTTCGCTTCAAGGTCGCGGCGCGCGAAGTGGCGGGGCTGCTCCGGACATATAGACATATATATATATATATATATGTGTGTGTGTGACGGCGACGAGTTTGTGACTCAGGTTGGTGCAAGAAGCAAGAATCTTGGGAAGTTCCCAGGGCGGGCGAGAGAGTGAGGGGGAGAGAGAGGGAGAGAGGGTGAGAGAGAGACGGACGTGGGCGTCGACTGGGACGGGCGTGGATGTGCACGGCGGGACAGACAATAGAGCCGGCAGCTTGGCCGATGCTGTACTATCGACGCACTCGTTTGGGTTCAGTTGCTGTGATGTCGTCTCCCACTCACTCTGCATTGCGCCTCTGGTTTGGGGCCCGGGAAGGAAATGCAAGAGACAGTAGTAGCCGACAGCGTGCCCGTGCCCGTGACCGTGACCGTGACCGGACCAAGACCAAGACCAGCCTTGGGCCTATCCCCGCCGACAGAACGGCAGAGACGGCAGGCCGCTGCGAGCCACGCGTACGCCGAAACCGACCTGTCGACGCAAGCAGGCAGGAGGCGCGGCACTTGAGAGGGAGGGGGTTAGCACAGCAGATATGACGGCGGGGCAGACCTGGTTGGCCGAGGACATGTCCGGTGGAGGGGGGGGGGGGGGCCGACGATCACGTCAGACGCGGGTGGGGAAGCCCATGCATGATGAGGAAATTGCGCAGGAGGGCCGCCAGCCGGTGAGGCCAGCCCGAGACAAAATGAGATTGTCGTCTTTTGGTGCGGCGAGCGGGGCGCGGGTCTCGTCGGGTATCTATAGATTGCAGGGGCAGCCAGGCAAGGCAGACAGACGGTAGACTCTGACCGGGGCCACACACAAGTCAACGGCAGCCAGGGTTCTTGTCGTACGTGCCAGCCGTGTGCCGTGTGCCGTGTGCCGTGTGCCGTGTGCCGTGTGCCGTGTGCCGTGTGCGCAAGAAATCCGACCCGTTCGAACAGCAGAGGATTTTCCTCCTGGCGAGGAGGGCCCAGTCTTGGCAAGAATGATGTCGATTTAAGGTTTGACACTAACCGGTCGCTGGAGCCCTTGACTCGCCGTCTTTTTGCCTTTTTGTTTTTTTTTTCCTTTTCCTTTTCCTTTTTTTTTTTTCCTTTTCCTTTTCCTTGCTTTCTTTTCTTTTTTTCTCGTTTACCCTTTTCGATCTTCTTCTGTTGTCCCTTGCTTCTTCCATGAGGCCGGAAGATTCGCAGCAGGTCTCAAAACAGTGCCAACTCTGTTGGCAACAGCTTTGCTTTCTTGCTCGCCCCCCCCCCCCCCCCCATCGTATGGAGCACCGTTGCCGCCGTAGACGTGTTATGAAAGCTCTGCTCAATACCTCCATATGGCGTCGGCCATGGCCGCCACCTGTCCCATCTCCTTCACGTCATGCACGCGCACGACATCGGCACCGCCCAGTACCGCAGCCGCCACCGTCGCGGCCGTCCCCCACGCCCTTTCCCGCGGCGTCGCCACGCCCGTGATCTCGCCGACAAACCTCTTGCGGCTCGAGCCCACCAGCCACGGAAGACCCTGCAGGCCCGGCCAGTCGCGGAGCTCCTGCAGTTGTCTCAGCAGCTCGACGTTCTGGCGGCCGGCTTTGGCAAAACCCAGTCCGGGGTCCAGGACGATGCGCCATCGGCGCACGCCGGCGTCCTGGGCGCGCCGCACGCGCTCCAAGAGCTCACGAGCCACGGTGGCCACGACGCCGCCCGACGCGGCGGGGTAGGTGGCCAGCGAGTCCATGGTGGCGGGCGTGCCGCGCATGTGCATCAGGCACACGGTGCAGCCCAGGGCGGCGACGGTCGGCAGCATGGCGGGGTCCATCTCGCCGCCCGACACGTCGTTGACCATGTCGGCACCGGCGGCGACAGCGGCGCGTGCCACGTCGGCGCGGTACGTGTCGACGCTGATGAGAAAGGGCGCGGTGGCGGGCGGAAATCGCGCGCGCAGGGCGGCGATGAAGGGCACGACGCGGGCACGCTCCTCCTCGGCCGAGACCTGCCGCGCGCGCGGGGCCGTGGACTGGCCGCCGATGTCGATCATGGTGGCACCGGCGGCGACAAACGCGTCGACGGTGGCGAGGAGGGCCGCCGGGTCCAAGGGGGAATGCTGGCCGCCGTCGGAGAAGGAGTCGGGTGTGAGGTTGAGGATGGCCATGACGCGGGTCTTGCGGCGCGGCGACAAGGCTTGGAGGGGGTCGTGGTGGTGCTGGTGGGGGGGGATGCGGGTCAGGGGGGTGAGGGTGGTGAGTGGCGGGCTCGACGGCGTGAGGGCGTTGAGATGGTCTTGCACCAGGCGCCAGGGCTTGCGTGGGTCAACAGGCTTGGTAGGGACCAGCCTGGTCGGGGTCGGCCACAGAGTGGAACGGTTCTTGTGTTTAGTCTTGTTGTTTGTGCCTGTGGGAGCAAGACGTGTGTGTCAAACGTACTCGGCAAGGGGCCGCAGCACAAACTCGCGCTCTGCCATGGCGGCGTGCGGCACCGTGAGCCGCGGGTGGTCGACCCGGCCTTCTCCATACAGCAGAATGTCGAGGTCGATGTTGCGCGGCCCCTTGTCGACGAGCTTCTGCCGACCGAGGGACTTCTCGATGTCTTGCAGCTGCTGCAGCAGGGCCAGCGGCTCCAGCGTGGTCTCGACCTCGCACGCGCCGTTGACAAACTTGTCCTGGTCGACGACGTACATGGGCTCCGTCTCCCACAGGCTGCTGGTGCGCCGCACCCGGATGCCCCGGCCGTCCATCTCGTTGCACGCCTTTTCGATCCACGCGATGCGGTCGCCGAGATTGCTGCCCAGCGCTATGTACGCCATGCGCGCCACCTTTCCCGCCACCGGCGTGGCGTGGTGCGCGAGCCGAGAGACACGTCGGAAAAAAGACACGGGAGCCATGGGCTTGGGCCTGGGTGGCCGGCGGACACTCGGTCTCGAAAAAAAGGACGAATAGAAGGAAAAAAAAGGCATTCGGCTTGTTCCGTGCGAGAGAGGTGGGGCCATGGTGGAGACACGCCATGCACACACGTGACTGACGGGCGGACCTTAGGATTCGAAAGCTGGTCCGTGCTGAACCGCGGCTCGGCCCATGCCCGGGGGGCTATCTATGGCTTAACCACCAGAGCAGTAGAATTTGTGCCGTGGTGTCTGTGCAGTGCTATTATATACAATGCCGGCATGGTGGAGGCCATACATACCTCTTCTCTATACCTACACATCAAACCTTCTCACACGTGGCTACGCTACTACGCAAGGCATCAACATGCAGAAAACACGTTCCAAGGAGGAAGAGGAAATTGAAGAAAAAAAGAGGAAATTGAAGAAAAAAAGAAGAAAAAAAGAAAAAAAGAAAAAAACAAGCAAGCAAACAACTAGCGCGTCAATCCGCGTTGGACTATACACACCCGGGCGCACGGGGCAAACAAATCGCCTCCTTGTTGATTCCCAAACTCGTCAGAGATCCCGTAGCCGTCGTCATGAGGCCGAAACGAAAAAGAGAGCATCAGAACGACGGCAATGCACGCAATACCCCGGTGGCTTTCTTCCGTCTCTCCCCTTTTTTCTCTCTCTCTCTCTCCCTCTCCCTCTCCCTCTCCTCCTTGGGCCACCTACTACTCTACTCGCTCTCGTCCATCGAGAAGGCATCACTGTCGTCCCCGTCCCCGGCCGCATCCGCCATCGTCGAATCCTCGTCCGAGGAGAGATGGATGACGACGGGCTTTGCCTTGGCCGCCGCCGCCCGGCCCGGCCGCCCGCGCCGGGCAGGCGCTGCTGCCACGGGACTGGGCGGGTCTTCGGGCTCCTCCTGAGCAGCTTCGTCGGCCTCGGCCTCGGCCTCGTCCTCGTCCTCGTCGCTGATCCTGTTCCGCTTCGCCTTGAGCTTGGCCGCATACGCCTTGGCCGCCGGTGACAAATGTTGCGCTTTGGCCTTCGCCTCGGCTGCCGGCTTCATGGCCGTCGCCGCCGTCGCCTTGACCTCCTTGGCCTTGTCCTTGGTCTTCGCTCCCGCTGGACGACCTCGGCCCTTCTTGGCCGGAGCCGAAGAGGCAGAGACGACGCCGAGCGGCGGCGCCTTGGCCTTGGACGTCGCAGCCGCCGAGGCTTTGGCGGTAGATGGCGCCTTGGCGACGGCGGGCGGCAGGTCGTCGTCGGACAAGAAGTCGCCCAGATCGTCATTGTCCGCCTTGGCCGACTTGCGCGGCGACGACATGGCAAGAGCCTCGTAGTTGGTCTCGTCGTGGTCGTCCAACGTGTCCAGGTGGGACTTGGACGGCTTGGTCCGCAGCGACTTGGGCAGGTCCTGCTGCGACGCCGAGTCCGGACGCGACATGGCGAACAGACTCAGCCTGCCCGTGGCATCGGCCTGGGTCGCCGGCGCGCCAATGCCCTTGACCAACGAACCGACGTCGCCCAACATGTTGACATCGCTCAAGCCGCTCAGTTCCGAATCGTCGTCGTATACGGCCTTGCTCTTCTTGACAGCAGCGGCTCGCTTGGTCTGCCGCCCCGAGGCCGCGTCGTGGGCCGAGGGGACCGACTTCTTCACCCTGGCCTTCTCCACCACGTCACCGGAAGACTCCATGGCGGCCGAGAGCGTGGCAGCCGGCTCCTGAGACGGCTCTTTCGAAGGCTCGGATTTGCCGAGAGCCAAAAAGTCATCATCGCTCGAGTCATCATCGACGACATACTTGGACCTGGGTGCGACCGCCCGCTTCGTGCGGCCGGCTGTTGGGCCGTCGTCAGCAGTAGCCTCGACTGCCGCCGCCGCCGCCGCCGCCGCCGTCGTGGGCTTCTGCGACTCTGTTTTGCCCAGCAGGGAAAAGTCGTCATCCGAGAGGTCGTTGTCGTGGTCATCGGTGCCGTCTTGGCCCCCGGCTCTCTTCTTCTTCTTGTCAAACTGGTTCTGGAATCGCTGGCTGGGCAAGGGCTTCAACTCTTTCTCGACAACCTTCGGCTTGGCGGCTGGTTTGGCGGCTGGTTTGCCAGCCTTCTTGGCACCCGGATTGTAATCGTCGTCCACCTTGCCGGCCCGACCGCGTCCCTTTCCGGCTCCGATCTTCTTGGAGGCGCGACGGCCCATCTTGTTGATGGTGGTTTGAATCTCGGCGTCCAGCGTCATCTGGTTGTTCCACTCTTCGACGAACCCATCGAGGTCGCGGCACCAGAGATCCTTCTCGTCCAGGACGTCGAGCTCGTCGTATTCGGCCTTTTTCGCCTTGATCATGTTCTTGAGGCGCTCCAGCCGCTCTGTGGTCAACGACCAAATGGGCATCTACCGCGAAAGAAGCGCGTCAGTCAGCCCAGGGGGTCCGGACCGTTCGACGGCACAGGGCTGGACACGTACAGAAAGCAGGTAGTCGTAGTCACGAGCACTCGCTTCCACCTCGGCGTCTTCATCGTCCGCCGGCTCGTCCTCGGCATCAAGCTCCTCGTCCGTGGACTTGACCTTCTTGTCGACCTTGGGAGGGAAGGCCTCGTATTCACGTTGACGGAGCTCGGCAACGAGGACCGCCTTCTTCTTCTTGGCCACCACCATCTTCCCATCGATGATTTCCTGGATGAAGCGGTACTGGTTCTTGAGCTTGCGCAGATCCGCGTCGTAGACCTTGAGCCAGTGTTCCTAGGCGCCCACCCAGGTCAGCATAGGCACCAGTGCACCCGTCGTGAGGGCGAGAGAGCGTGGCCGCTTACCCTGCGCTCCGTGTACATGTGGAAGCGGTAGTCGTAGAACTCCTGGAGGATCTCTTCGGCGCTGCTGTACCGATGAATCTGCCCCTGCACGTTGAAGGCGACCAGGTTGGTCGTGTTTACCGACTTGAGGAGCTTGAATCGCTCCAGCAGGCCCTCCTTCAGCGCGGCGTCCATGTGCTTGTCCTCCATCTGGATGACGAAGTTGACCGTCTTGTGATCGTTGAACTCCTTGTAGTCCTTGATGAAGGAAGGAGACTTCTCGCCGCGGATGATCTCCTCCAGCTTGGCCTTGAAGTCGTCGGTCCACATGCGGATCGGCAGTTCGCTGACGACGACCTCGTTCGGGTTCCTGTCGTCCTGCTTGGCGACACCGTTGAACTTGAACCTGGTCTCGCTCCCCCCGTCCCGTCCGGCCTCTCCCTTCCAGCCACGCCACCACGGCATCATGGGTTGGAAGGGCCTGCTCTCCTTGTCCTCGGGGTCCAGTCTGCCCATGTAGCGCTTCAGGTTCGTGACAATGTCGAGCGGGTGGTAGTTGGGGATCGACGTGCTCCAGCCGGTGCCGATGCCGTCGGCGCCGTTCACCAGCACCATGGGCAGGATGGGCGCAAAGGTCTTGGGCTCGATCATCTTGCCGTCTTCGAATTGGTAGTCCAGGTTGGGCTCGTCCATGGCGGAGAAGATGCGGCGGGCAAAGGGCGAGAGCCGGGTGTGGATGTATCGGGCACTGGCGGCATCGGAGCCACCGGCCAGACGGGACCCAAAGTTGCCGCTGGGCTCGAGGCAGTTCACATTGTTGGAGCCGACAAAGTTCTGGGCCAGGCCGATGATGGTCTGCTGCAGCGATGCTTCGCCGTGATGGTAGGCCGTCTGTTCCGACACGTACCCGGCCAGCTCGATGACCTTTTGGTCCTTGACCAGGTTGCGCTTGAAACAAGCGTGCAGCACCTTGCGCTGGCCCGGCTTGAAGCCGTCGACGACCGAGGGGATGGACCGGATGTTGTCGGCCATGCTGAAGAGGATGAGTTCCCTGTTCACAAAATCCGAGTACGTGATCTGCTTGGTCGAGTGATCCAGGTACGTGCCCGGCACGAACCTGCCCAGCCATTCCTTGCGTTCATCCGCCTTCTTCTTGGAAAAGGCCAGCTCCAGCAGCTGCGACTCTTCCTGCTTCATCGTCTCAAACTCCTTGAGGTGGTCGTCCAGGTTGGTGAAGTAGACCTGGGCGTCTTCGTTGGAGCTGGTGCCCAGACCCTTGAAGTACTTGTAGTGCCATCGACGGAGCTCGGCCTGGTGGAGGAGCTTCCACTCCTCGTACTGCGGCAGGGTGAAGAAGGACTTGAGTCTCTGCGGCTTCTTCGGGTTGGGTCCCTGCCAGACCTTGACGACGGGGGTGATGAACTCGCGGAAGAAGTCGGGGATGCGCAGCAGGGACGGGAACTGGACCTCGAGAAAGTTGATGAGCAGGCCTTTGATGTGGCTGCCGTCGTGGTCCTGATCCGCCATGATCATGAGATGACCGTAGCGGAGGCTCTTGGTATCGTGGTAGGTGGCCTTGTGCTTGAGGCCGAGAAACTGCTTGATGTTCTGGATTTCCTTGTTCTTCATGATCTGGTCGATGGAGGCATCGCGCACGTTGAGCATCTTGCCGCGCAGCGGGAAGACGCCGATGCGGTCCGGGTCCAGGATGGCGCGTCCCGAGATGGCCAGACCCTTGGCCGAGTCACCTTCGGTCAGGATCAGGGTGCATTCGTGGCCGTGTTTCGTGCCGGCCAGGTTGGCGTCGACCAGCTTGTCGTTGCTGACGCGGGCCCGCTTGCTGCCGTCGGCCTTGGCCAGCAGCTTGTCCGCCTTCTTGTCGGCGAAGTGCATGATGTTCGCGATTGCTTCGGTGCTGCGTATCTTCTTGAGGAAGCCGTCCGTCAGGTCGCACTTGCTGCCAAAGGAGCTGACCCTGGTCGTCATCTGTTCCTTGGTCTGCGAGCTAAAGGCCGGGTTGACGATGCGGCAGTTGATGAAGATGAAGATGTAGTTCTTCATGTGGCTGGCCTTGAGGCTGTGGCCCTTTTTCTTCTTGTTCAGCTCCTTCAGCAGGCCTTCGCAGATCTGGTCGGCGATGTAGTTGACGTGGGTGCCGCCCACCGTCGTGGCGATGGAGTTGACAAACGAGACCTGCTGGAAGGTGCCGTCGGAGACGGTGAAGCCGACTTGCCAATGCCTGTGGGCCTTCTTGTCTTCGAAGATGACGCTCGCCGCGGCCGGCTTCTCGCCCTCGGCCGGATCATCGCGGTCCTTGGCGATGGCCTTGGCGTACATCTCGCAGTACTTTTGGAAGTTGACCTTGAGCTGTTCACCGTTGAGGAAGACCTTGAGCCCGTCGTTGGTGCCGGCCATGTCGTACACACGGCGGTGGATGAGGGCCTCGAGGTCGTCGTCGATGCCGTCCTCCATGCCGAAGCGCTTGAAATCCGGGCGGAAGGTGACCTTGACAAAGTCGGCCGTCTTGTTGGCCGTGATCTTGGCCTTCTCCATCTTGGTCATGTTGTTGGTCCATGTTTGCTTGTACCGCTTGCCGTTGGCCGCGTCCTGACACTCGAGGGTGAACTTGGTGCTGAAGACGTTGCAGAGCTTCGCCCCGTAGCCGTTGCGACCACCGACGACCTTCTTCTCGTTGTCGTCAAAGTTGGAGCCGGCGAGCAGGTGGCCGAAGATCATCTCGGGGATGTAGATGCCCTCCTTCTCGTGTATCTCCACCGGGATGCCTTTGCCGTTGTTCTCCACCGTGATCTCGCCAGCTTCGCGGTCGACAGTGACCTTGAGATGCGTCATCGAGTCCGGGTTGTTCTGCCTGTTGTCGGCAGCATTGACGATGATCTCATCGAAGATCTTGTACAGACCGGGCACAAAGGAAACGGTGCGGTTCTCCATCAGCTTCGTCTCCTTGTTGAACACCCACATCTTCTGTTCGGTGCGCTCTACCGAGCCAATGTAGGTGTCGGGTCGCAAGATGATGTGCTCCAACTGCGAGAGCTTTTGGTACTTTTCCGTGTTGGTCTTGTTGGACTTTGGCCTCGGTTGGTCGTCGAGGAGGATGTTGTCGTTTTCGATCTCGCCCAGCGGCTTGCCGCCGCCGCCGCCGGACTTCTTGGGAGCGGTCGCCTTCTTCTGCTTTTTTGCGCTGGGAGGCGTGTCGGCGAGATACGAGTCTGCCGGGTCGTCTGCCTCGTCATCGCTGTCAGGCCTGAGCCGCTTCTTAACCGGACCCTTGGCACCTGTCAACGTTGTCTGCATCATCTTCTTGCCGGGAGCTGCCTTCGCCGCAGCAGCTTTCTTGGCTGGCGGTGCCTTTGCCTTGGGTTTTTTCTGCAAGGCGCAGGATCAGCTTTGCGCACAGGTTTGTGGAGCGTAGAGGTACCGAGGTTTTTGACGATGGAGGGCAAAATTCGAAATGGCTCCTGCCTGGGCGGCAGGTGCAACCGCAGAGGCAACCACACAGAGAGAGAGAGAGAGAGAGAGAGAGACGCGCCGGAGAGCGCGGGTTAGACAACATACGTACCACTTCTGGCGAGTACCCATCCGAGTCATCTTCGTTGAACTCGTCCATGTCCGAGTCGTCACCGAGGTAGGCAGCCATTGTGACGGGCCGTGTGCAGCCGCCGCTCGAGGGCAATGCAGCGACAAGAACGGCGGGCGTGCGCGCGTTGTGCTTGGGGTCCGGGTCCAGTTCCAGGGGCGGACGCGCGCCAGCATCAGGCTCTGGTACACGAACAGCGAAGGCGGAAAGAAGAATCAGCAGATAGTCACAATAGGGAGGCGCTCCGAGGCTATTGTTGATGGGTGTTGTGCCCAACGCAACCCGGGGGGGGGAGACGCGACTGGTGGGGTTGTGTGCGTGTGAGTGGCTTGTGGTTTGGTTACCTACGAGATGACCTTCAAGTAAACAAACCGTCCGACATGAACTTTCGTGTTGTGCAAAGCAGCTGGAGCACGTGAGTGAGTGAGTGACTTGGATGACTCAGCAGGTACCAAGTTCGTGACTTACTCCAGAATCCAGCCACAGAAGCGCACAGACCCTTCAACGTCGGCCGTTTGTCTACAACGTCTCTCACGAGGAGAGATGTCACGAGGAGAGATGGTGGTGGTGCATGGCTACCTACCAACCTCTAGCCACCTACTACGAAAGCTTGGGCCCGATTCCGTTTGCTCCCTAGGTAGTACCCGGTGCTTTTCCGAGTACCCGACCCTCTTCATCGGCTCCGGGCGAAAGGAAGGTCTCAGAACCAGCCATCTCGACGTCGTTTGGGCCGTCGCCGTCGTTTGGGCCGTCGGTGCCGGGGGGGGCCCAAGAACGGAGCAAAGGAAGACGGTGCCATTTGTTTTCTTTCTTTTTGTGCTGATTGACAGATCATGTTTCACAATGGCCTCTTGGCGAGCTGGCCTGTGCGACAAAGTGCCGCGCTTCCCATGGATTTTTGCTGTCATGGTTGACGGTTGAACTACGACGTTGCTGATGCGCATCTCCATGCAGCCAGCTCTCCCGGGTGTCTCGGCGGGCTTCCATGGCGAGGTCGGGGACAGCTGGGAGCACGACCCAGCTTCGTCTCACCGACGACCCTGTGCCGGTCATAGCTTCTCGCGGGACCCGTGTGCGAGGAGCGTCTGTCTCGTCTCGGCCTTCTTTGTGGCGGAGCCGCGGGGCCGCGTGCCAGTACGGCCTCTTTCGGTCACAAGGCAAGGCTCACGGACTGAGGTGTCAGTTTTGCCGCTTGTCGAGGCTCGTAACTCGCTCAGGGCCTCGTGTGTCGCGCCGATGGAACCGACGTCGGTCAGACAGACAGTCTGACAGATCGGAGAGCTCGGCTCAGACCACGTCAGTACGAGAGTCGAGTCGGCTCGGCTACGGGATGGCCAGCCTCGAGGCCAGGTGCCCATGAACAGTGTGCCAGGGGCGTGTTGTGGCCGCCGGCCGATTCAATTGGGGACGAAGCTGTCGGCTTCCGCTTCTCGATGACGGGATGGCCAGTCCAACGTGGCTCCGGCGCGCCGCATCTTCCCCTCCCCTCTGGCAGGACACGATTCGCCTCAGGTTTTGCTTGCTTTGACCGCGCCCTGCAAGTGTAGTGTCGTGTCGTCGTCACTTTGCCCTTGCCCTTGCCCTTGCACTGGCACTTGCACTTGCACTTGCTCTCGTCCTCGTGCTCGGATCGTGCCATTGTTTTCCTCCAGAGGTGCAAGCGCATGTTTGCTCTCCCGGCCGCCGTTGTGGCTGCATTGGCCGTACGCCGGTCTAGAGGCCTTTCTTTGGTCCGCTCGCCTGCGACACAGGTTGCGTCGTGTGGCGCGACCTGTGAGCCTGCTGGGACGCCGGAGAATTTTCCCAAGTCCTCGTGCCAAGGTTTGGGTAGCCCTAGCCCTGTAGGACGGCGGACATTAAACCTGAGCAGCTCGTTCCAGAGCTTCAGTGTCAGAAACGGCTGGTTGGTCACACAAGTGCACACAGACAAGACGTATCCGTTTGCAACATGGTCCCGTACGTCGCAGGCCATCTCAGTCCGGTTTACTAGGTATCATCGGCTTCCACCCCTGAAGTTATGGGAGGGGGCCAGCAGCTGGTCGAGCTCGAGACGCGGATCCTGTCTTTTTTTTTCCTCGGTTCGCTTCGCTTCGGCCCTGTTCTTTCTTCTTCGCACCAGTGGCGGGTCCATGTGTCCCTCTGTCTATCCATTGGAACAGATCATACCGTGACTATGGCTGCTGCACCTACCCTGCTGTCAGTGCCGTGGTTGGCGCAAAGTCCACCCTCATGCTGGCCGCGGCCTACTGCATCTGGGACGACGGCTGGTACGACAAGCCGGAGCTGGTTCCAGGGGCAGGGCCAGCTGACTCGAGCGTGGTGCCTGAAAGGCTGTAGCCGTGGTGGCCCGAAGACGGCAAGATGGCCGCTTAGCTGGTGTACGCATACACGACTGCGACCTTGCTCGGCCATCCATCTCGGATATCGATCTCTTTTTTGGCGCCGGACACACACACACACACACACACGGACACACACACACACACACACACACACACTGGTACGCTTTGACCGACTGTGCCGCGCTCTACAAAAGGCAAGAAAGTCTAAGCCAAGCAGAGAGATAGACACGGGTTTTGACGGATCGCGGATATGCAATCAGCCTTCTACTTTTGATGATGGGTACGGAAACGGGGAAGGGGGGGGTGTAGCCGTAACATGGGCCAGGGCCGACCGGATTAGAGACACAGACACTTCAAGGGTGGCCACATCGCCCTCTTTTGGCGGTCAAGATGGACGTTCGGCAGCAAGCCGAGAGGCATGGTGCAACAACACAACAGCGACTCCCGCGCTGGCTGCGGGTGCTGGTGTCTCCTTTGCTGTCGTGCTCTCAGCTCTCACGACTCTTTCCGGTCGAGAATGGTCGCACAGGACAGATTTTTGCTTTTATGCCATGTCCGTCGTTGGCTCTCCCTCGACTGCCCTTGGCGACAACAAGTGCTTCTCTGAGCCGCTCGCCGCTCGCTGCTTGGCCAGGGGCTGATGTCAATGCGTACAGGGGACACGTGTGCCGAGTCGGGCAGTAATCTCGCGGAGACATCAGGCCCAAGGTCCGTCCTGTGCTGCTGCGAACGAGCTTCTTTGTTCTCCTCGCGGTCAGCGTGCGGATGAATCATGGGGACAGGCGCTGGTGACCAAGCGGCACGTGCTGCAGCCAGCCGGGGGGGGGGGGGGGAAAGGCCTGGTCCTTGACCATTTTTGCCTCTTTCCCCCCATGTCGCCGGCAAGACACGCCAGACACGCACAGCAGCTGCTGGTGGAGGTGGTGGTGGAGGCACAGGGCGGCATCTAGGTAGCAGCAGCCTGTGAAGGCCCTTCTGGGCCGACTGTCTGGCTGTCTTGGGCACAAGCGGTTCCCAGAGTGGTGAGATGGATGGACTGTGGACTGGGTGCCCCCCCCCCCCCCCCCCCAAGGTCGAATTTGATGCCGGTCGGCTGCGGCGAGATATGCACATGGGCTGGTGTGATACGAACTCTTCTGCATGTGGGTGGGCGATCTAGTTCCCTTCAGTGCGCACCGCTCTCTGCTGTTGGTTCGCTTGGTACGGCCGTTGCCGTTCCATCTGCAGCCGGCAGGCAGACTTCACTTTGACAGCAGGCAGCAGGGAGTTGCTTCTTCTTCGACTACGGCGGAGGTCGTCGCTCAAGTCTCGCCTTTCTTTTCCCAGGGGACCCGGCAGTCTCATTCTTACTCGTCATTTTTCTTTTCTTTTCTTTCCTCCAGCCTTGACCTTGAGCAGACGCCCTCGTCCGTTCTCGGCGGCTGGAACGCACCGTGTCCGGGGACGAAGAAAAAGAAACAGGGCGGTGTCCAGCAAAGCAGAGACAGGCCGAAGAGCGGTGGACGAGCCAAACGGCGATCCTCAGCCTCCAAGAGGTTCGATTCCAAGACAGCAGCACCAGCTGTCCAAGCCCGTGCGCGCAGCACGCCCAACTCCAGGACAAAGAAGACCAAGACGGCACCGAGCGCGCCAATCCACCAAGGACACAAGACCGTATCGAGACAGCAGCTGCGTCGGGGTCTTTTTTTTGGGGGGGGAGGTTTTGGGGGGAGGGGGGGTGTGAGAGTGCGGCGGATACGTGCATATTTTCCCTCTTCCCGCCTTACTCTTTGCTGGGGCAGGAGAGAGGCGAAGAAGGGCGGAGAGGCAAAGAAGGGCGGAGAGGCCGAGACTAGAGAGAGAGTTGGAGACAGCGGTATTTGCTAGGCCACATTAGAGACATCGGTACTTGCTAGGCCGCCACATTCGATCCTTGGACGAGCGAGCACGAGGAGAGGGCGGCAGAGCGAAAGAGCCCACGGCGGCGACGTGGGTCGAGAAGGGGTGAGGAGGGGGAAGGGGGGGAGGGGGGATGGGGGCCCAAGAAGATCGACGTGACCGCGGGGCGGTAGCAGTATATCCTGGAAGTCGTGGTCTGTCCGCCCTGCCGCACGCTGGACGAGGTCGACAAGAAAGGCACAACGCCGAGCAGCCAGTCAGCCAGTCAGGCCACTTTGTTGGTGTCGGTGTTGCTGCTGCTGCTGTTGGTGTTGTTGTTGGTGTTGTTGCTCTGCCTCTTGCTGTTGCTGTTGTTGTTTGCTGTTCCGAGTTGCTTCTTTCCTGTCCCTCTCTTTTTCTCTCTTTTTCTCTATTTCTCTCTCTCTCTCTCTCTCTCTCTCTCTCTCTCTCTCTCTCTCTCTCTCTCTCTCTCTCTCTCTCTCTCCCTCTCCCTCTCTGTCTGTTCCCTGGCTGTTCGGAGGCGCATAACTGCTTGCAACCCCCCCCCCCCCCCCCCGTCGGTGTGCCGGGCCAGCTTGCTTGCTTGCTTGCTACCTTGCTTGCTCGCTTGCTCCCTCGCTTGCTCCCTCGCTCGCTCTGACACTTGGGTCCCTGTCCCTGCGCCTTCTAGGCCGGCCCTCTTCTTTAACGTTGCCCCCGGGTTCGGGCTTTTCCCATCATCCAGAGCTGTTGTGGAGGAGCGAACAGAGTTCTCGTTCTTGTCCCAGCTACCTGGTCCATTGCTGCGTTGTTGCGGATATCCTCCTGCTCCTCGTACACCTACACCTACACCTACACCTACCCCCCCCCCCCCTCCCCCTAAACCTAACCTGCATGCTGCAGGTTGGTAAACACCCAGCCGCGGACGGCTCCGATCAAGACACAGACCATCAACGCTCCCTCACCGCCATGATCTCGCTGGCATCTCTGCTCAACCCAGCCCCGGTGGGGCCGGCGGTCGACGGAGCCACGGCGGCGGCGACTACTACTTCTACTACTACGACGACTACGACCACGACGACTACGACTTCAGCTTCGCATCCAGCCTCTCCAGCTGCGTTGGCATCTGCACCCGCATCCGCACCCGCATCCGCACCCGCATCTGCACCTGCGAACGTGACGGCGACCTCTCGGTTCCGCCCATGCAGTCCTCTACCGTCACCGGCGACTTTATTCACGGGCCCCCCGGCCGAAGAGCTGCATCCTCCGTGTCGGCAAAGACAAAGACTCTTGACCAGCCCGCCGTTGCAGCGCCATCACCGCCCAGCAGCAGCAGTAGCAGCAGCAGCAGCAGTGCAGTCCCAACAACAACAACACCATCACCACTACCACCAGCCCGCCAACATGGGCTCAAAGCACCCTTCTCCCACGTCGGCTCCTCATCCGCAGCTACAGCTGCAGCCCTCGCCCAGCCTGGCCAAGTCCAAGGCCAAGGGCGTCGTCAAGTTCCCGCCCTACGAGGGCAAGCTCGATGCGACTGCGCTACACGAGCTCCGGCGCTTCCACGTCCACCCGTTTGGCGACATCCAGGACTACTGCCGGCACATTCCCTACAACAGCGGCAAGAAGGACTTTTACGAGAAGACGGGCAGGGAGAGCTTCGAAGGTCCGTGGTTGTTCCCCCAGAGAGAACGAAGGACGACGAGCATCTGACTGACTTGTGGGGTCGTCGTCATGCTCGTCTTGCTTGTGCAGTCTTTTCCTACGCCTTCAGAATGCCCGGGGACGAGGCCGAGTACACGGTCATGTGGGACTACAACGTCGGCCTCGTCCGCATGACGCCCTTTTTCAAGTGCTGCAACTATTCCAAGGTAGGTAGGGAGGAGGGAGAGAAGAAGACAGCAAGCGACGGGGGTCGAAAGAGTCCCCGACCTACTCTTCCTTGCTGACCTTGGCCACGGACAGACCACGCCGGCCAAGATGCTCAACATGAATCCCGGCCTACGAGACATTACGCACAGCATCACGGGCGGGTCCATCATGGCCCAGGGTAAGCTTGGCTCTCGCCTCCCCCCCCCCCCCCGGGTCCCGAGTCGTCGGTCCCGAGTCGTCGGTCCCGAGTCGTCGGCCGCCCTCTTGTTCTGACCCGTGGACCCGTGGACCCGGCTGGGTTGCGTCTAGGCTACTGGATGCCGTTCGCCTGCGCCAAGGCCATCTGCGCCACCTTCTGCCACCACATCGCCGGCGCCCTGATCCCCATCTTCGGGCCCTCCTTTCCGGCCGAGTGTGTGCCGGCCAACTCGGCCAAGCACGGCCAGATGGTCATCGACCCGGCCATCGTGGCCATGTCGACGCGAGAGGCCGACGCCTTCCGTCGCCTGTACAGCGCCAACGCAGGCAGCCAGGACCGGCGCCGGCCCCATCCGCATGATCGCTATTCCTACGCAGGCGGCATGACATCGCCCGCCCGCCCGGATGGTCCCGGCCGGCTGGGCTCGAGGCCGTATCACGTCCACGTCCGCCATGGCAGCGATTACGACGTGGCCCTCAGCCCCCGCCGGTCCGGCCAACACCCGAACCGGCTCGCCGCGTCCGACGACTGGAGGAGGGGTCGCCTCGGGGACGACAGTCCGTACGCCACGGCCACCGACACCGACGGCGAGGTGCACTCGGGGCCGGAAACCTCGCCCGTGACCAGGGCTCGGTACATGTTTGGGGACGGGCCTCATGGCTCGCGCGCCCTGGCGAGCCCCGAGACGCCGCGCTCACCCGTGCCCGCCCTCTTCCGGTCCTATTCTCACCACCGACACCACGACCACCACGACAACGACGACCGAAACTCCCATCCTCCGCAGCCGCCGCCCTCGTCCGGATGGACCGCAGCCAACCATGCCCTTCCCCGCGGAGACAGGGCCTCCGCCGGCCACGACGCCGCCGCCAGCCCGATGCCCTTCCCAGCCTCATGTCAACCAAGGCCCGGCGCCGGCGGCGACAGCGCGAGTCCCTGGCTGAGCGCCATCCCCAGCCTGGACGGCCACGGCGCGGCGCGCCCGACCCTGCCGCTCCCGCTCCCGCTGACGCTCCACCCGCTGCACCACGCCGCCCCGCCGCCGCCGCCGCCGCCGACGCCCCCCCCGCACCACCTGCCGGCCTCGTCCCCGTCGCGCCACCGCTTCCTCCCCTTCCACAGCCTGCCCAGCTCTCCGTACGGCCGCGGCCGCGACCTGGTCGTCCCGGACGCGGCGCCCTGGCGGGGCAAGCGCTCGGCCGACGCGGCGGCCATGGACGGCGACGGCCGCGCCGCCCACGACCACGACCACGACCACGACCACGACCACTACCCGCACCCGCACCCGCACCCGCAGTCGCACCCGCAGTCGCCGCGCTCCGTGCTCTCGGACCGCGATCACGGCGTCGAGAGGAGGTGTCCGCCGCCCATGAGCGTCCCGCCGCCGCCGCCGCCGTCGTCGTCGTCGTCGTCGTCGGGTGGGGAGGACTCGGACGGGCCCGGGCCCGGCGAGAGGCCCTGCAGCGGCCTGGACCGGAGCGCGGCCTACATGCTGATGCACCTGAGCGTGCGGGAGGACGGCCGGCACCGCAAGGCCGGCGGCCGCGGCGGGACCCGGCCGGTCGACCCGGCGGAGAAAGGAGCGGACGGGAGAGCGGTGGAGACGCGCGCCGGGGGGGCGTCGACGCTGGGGGCGCTGGCAGACGCGCACCGCCGGAAGCGAAGGCGGGCCACGTCCATGTGATGATGCGTGTGCATGCACCTACCATGGCACGTGGGCATTTGCGTTCTCGGGCTCGCCGAGGCTGCTTGCTTATACACACACTGTTGATAGGAGAGGTACAAAGACA
Source organism: Phyllachora maydis (assembly GCA_029339225.1). NCBI lineage: Eukaryota > Fungi > Ascomycota > Sordariomycetes > Phyllachorales > Phyllachoraceae > Phyllachora > Phyllachora maydis. The sequence goes on from JAQQPM010000003.1 coordinate 6,823,322, forward strand.
CATGGAGACTTCATGATGCTTCGCTCTGCTCGTAATCCACCCTTCTTCTCCTCCTTCTCCTCCTCCTCCTCCTCCTGCTCCTCCTCCAACTCGCATACTCCCAACACCGTCACACCAGACACACACACACACACCACCACCAGCCCATCAACCCGCCACCCCCAACACCTCCCTCCAATGGCGCACAAAGTAGTCGGACCGGGCCTTGGGCACGACAAAGACGCGCACGACCTCGTCCCAAACGACGACATCCGGCGCGGCCGTCAGCACCGCCAGCAGGGCCGCGTCGCACGCGACGCGGCGCACGCCGGCGCCGCCGCGGCGCAGGACGAAGCAGTCGACGACGTGCGCCGCGTAGACGCCGGCGCGGTCCCACGGCAGCGGGAAGACGTAGCCAAAGTGCTGCTCGAGCGAGTCGCGCTCGTCAAAGGCCCGGATGAAGTCGGTCCGGTAGTCGAGCGCGTACACCAGCAGCGTCGGGAAGCACAGCGCGCTGGTCGCCGCGTCCGGGTCCGGCAGCAGCTGCACGCGCGCGTCCGCCGGGTACGCGCCGTCGGCGGCGGCGCCGGCGGGCGACCGCGCCACGACGATGCCGCGCGCCTGCAGCGCCGCGCGCAGCAGCAGCCGGCGGCGGCGGTCGCGGGCGGCGCGCTGGGCGTCGCGGGCGGCGCGGGCGCGGGCGGCGTCGTGGCGGGCGGCCAGGTCGGCGGCCAGGGCCTGCAGGGCGGCGTTGGCCGGGTCGACGTCGAGCGCGCGGGCGCACGCGTCGTCGGCCTCGAGCGTCTTGCCCAGGGCCAGGAGCGCGCGGCCGGACCGGTACAGGGCCTTGACGTTGGCCGGGTTGAGGCGCAGGGCGCCGGCGCAGTCGGCGGTGCAGCTGCGGTAGTTGGCGAGCTCCAGCTGACAGGCGGCGCGGTTGACGTAGAGCTGCTCGAGCAGGGCGCGCTGCTGGGACGACGACGACGACGACGACGACGAGGCCTGCTCGTCGGCCACCAGCACGGCGATGCCCTTGGCGTAAAACTCGCGGGCGTCGGCAAACTTCTTGTCGCGGAAGCACTCGTTGCCCTGCTCCTTGAAGTTGGCCGCGTTCTCGAGCGGCGTGCCGTCGTAGGCCAGGGCCTGCAGGGCCTCGACCGCCTCGTTGCTCTCGTCCAGGTCCGTCATGAAGAAGGGGTGCTTGTTGAACTCGGCGAAGAGCTCCTCGGTCGTCTGGCTGCGGGCCTTGGCCATGGACGGCGGCAGCGCGGGACGCAGGGCGCTGGCGGCGTCGGGGACCTCATTGTCGTTGTTGGGCTGTGGCGACGACGACGACGACGACGACGACGTGGGTTGTGCCGGTTGTGCGGGTCCTACATTTGCATTTGCATTTCCACGGCAGCTGCCGTCGTCAGCCTTGGCCTTCATGGTGTTTCCCCCCCCCCCCCTTTCTTGGATGATGGAATGGGGCCCGTCAAAAGCTGGGTGTGAAAAGCAAGGATCGAGTCCGCTGTCCGTTCCGTTATCCGTTATCCGTTATCCGTCATCCGTTATCCCTCGTCCTTGTCCGTTTGTTTCCCCGCACACCGACTTCCACCCCGCAGCTCACCGACGCTCACCGAAAATTTTACCCAGTCAGTCGTGTGTGGATCCGGCGAGGTTTTCCTCCATGATTTTCCATTTCCCTTCACTTGCCATCTACACGTATGTCTACCCATGTTCTCTGCCTGCATTTCCGTGCTCCCGACGCCATCCCGCTTGCCACCGACGCTGCGATAAATCATCCCGAGACTGCCAGAAACCCGTCCGGCTCTCACGGCTCCAAGATGGACGCCCGGGCGACTTGCTTTCCCTGCCCTCCCGACCGTGTCCGCGCCTCCTCGTCCAGCCGGGCCGCCTTGTCGCGCTTGACCGAGAGGCACTGCACCGCCCCCACCATGGCCACGAGCGCACTGCCGTACCACGCCAGCGCCGTACAGTCCCTCCTCTTGCCGACGGCGTACAGGTAGCCGGCCACCGGAGGGGCAATCATGCGACACGTGGCACCGGCGCTGGCCGCGAGACCGTTGACCCTGCCCAGGACCGAGGCACTCGGGGTGGCCTCCTTGATGAGGATGAGCAGCAGCGGGTAGACAAGGATGGAGAAGAAGTTGCGCACGGCGAGACAGGCGTAAATGGCCGGGTACACCAGCGACTCGGGCACGTAGAGGAGCCAGGGCACCAGCACGTAGGCGACCGGGTGGAGCATGGTCACCCACAGGAAAAGTCGACGCACGCCGATTCGATCTGCCATGAGCGGGAAGACGACGGCTTGCATGAACAGCGCGATGGCCCCGTTCACCGCCATGATCATGCCTACGGAGCGCAGGGAGAGACCCAGGCCGCCCGGTGAGTACATGAGATGCAGCGCCGAGGTGCCGTGCGGCTCGGCCGGCATCTGGACACGATCGTCCTCGAAGAAGATGGGCAGCAGGTGGTCGTAGGTCATGGAGTGGTAGCTGAAGATGGAAAGAGCCAAGACAACCGCCATGATGCGCTTGCACATGATGCTGCACGATGGTCGCTTCGCCGCGCCGTCTTTGGTGCCGGCCACGTCGGCGCACACCCTGGCGCGGCTCTTGATGGTGCCGTAGTTCTCGTCCCGCAGGTCGACGGCCGGCCGCTTCATGGCATCCGAAGTCTCCATCAAGGGCGTCTCCTCCGACACAAAGGTGTCATCAGGCAGCATGTTGCGTGGCTGCATGTCCGGATGGGTCTCGTCGAGCAGGAAGTAGCCAAGAAGGATGCTGATGAGCAGCAGCAAGGCGCACAGCAGGTTGGGCAGCAGATAGGGAAAGCGGGCGAACAGCGACCCCTCCGGAAACAGGTCTGGGAAGGCCTCGTTGGGATCGGCAAAGGTGCCGCCAATGGCGGGACCGATGATGGTACCGATAGACCAGACAAATGGCACTGGCAGCAAGGTTCCTGGTCAGCAAGATGCGCGCCGAAGAGCGACGATGGCCGGTGGGAAGGACGAACTGATGGAGTAGGCTCGCGCTACCGCCACATCTTGTCAGCTCAAGCTCGAAAACAGCCGTCCTCGGGACAAATTCGGGTGACATGATGGACCTACGCTCGTGTTCGGGCTTTGTCACCAGTTCTCCCACCATGGTCTGGATGACTCCGATATTGCCGTTGAGCAAGCCACCGGCCACACGGGCAAGCAAGGCGAGCCAGATGTTGGATGCGAAGCCCACCATGACCATGGACAGCATGGTGCCGAGGCAGCCCAGCAGGAGAACCGGCTTGCGGCCGATCCTGTCCGACAGGCCACCCCAGTACATGCCCATCAGGGCCTCGGACAGGGAGAAAGACGAGATGAGGAGGCCGGCGTAGAAGGAGGCATCATCCTCCTCTCCGACCTGGAACCGCTTGACGAGGGCCCAGGCATAGGGAAAGATGGACGTGAGGGCAATGGGCTCGGCGAGTCGAACGATGGCTGCGCCGTCGAATTTCAGTCAGTCATGGCCAACGGACCTCGGGACGAACGGGCGTGTACCGAGTGCGTTCTCGACTTCTTGGACACGGTGGTCATGTACGTACCGAGCACGAAAAGCTGTCCGGTAGGGAACTCGTCCGGGTCGCGGGGTGTTCTCTGCCTGGTTAGGGTCATGGCTTCGCGATGTGGCTGCGCTCTTACGACTTGGACAGCTCTTAATCGGCGAAGGCTTTTTGTCAAGGATCAAGTGCTGCTGTTATGTGGCTGCTATGTGGTAGGTGGGCGATGTGTGTGCCGCAGAAGAGGGCCGCGTGGTAAATGTAGGCATGTGCCGGGTGGAAATTGAAAGTGGTGCAATCAATCGCTCGACTCGAGCTGGAGAAGTCTAGTCTCCTCCTCGTGGGCGCGAGATGGAAACCGAACGAATTTGCGAGGCACGGGAGCGACGTACTAGTGGGACGGAGGGGTCGGTGGGGCAAATACGAGGCAGAGGCAGGACTGCTGTAGAGGTAGCAGCCACCACCAGTCGAGAGAATAATGATTCCCACCAGCCCACTCTCACTCTCTTCGGAATTGCCCCGTTGGAGCAGAGAGCTAGATCAAGATTTGCTACAACGAGGACCGATGGGGGAAAAGGGGGAAGGTCTGGTGCGTTGCGCGACGCAAAGGCGGGCGCTATTGTGACGCCAAAGGGGGGCTTTCTCCTGTCTAGAGGTAGCTAAAGACCTGATGTTGCCACGTCTAGCGGAAAGTATAAACCCGACCCGAAACAAGACGAGCGAGCACGGTTCGGTGCTAGAAATTTTGTCGACCCGGCAAGTCGTCCGATGTTGCAACGAGAAGCTTCGCTGTCACATGCTTCCATCTTCTTCATCTTCCCCTGCACAAAGTCCCCACACCCGCCCCCGCCCCCGCCCCCGCCCCCGCCCCCGCCGCCGGGTGCGTCTACCATGGCATGCCGAAACTCGGGCATGCGGAACTGCGCTCCAGGCCGACGTTGGCGCCGTCAATGCCACACACACACACACACACACACACACACACGCACACACGCACGCACTTACTACGCCACGGGCACCTGGCCAGCTCCTTGACGTCCCATGGCCTAGAGTAGGACACTGCACATGTTGGCACTTTGGCCCAGGGCATTCTGTCGGATGTATGTTGGGCAGAGAGGATTGCGAATCCGGACGGGCTTGGCTTTCTATATGCCCTGCCTCCATGCCATTGTTCCACTCTCGGGCTCAAGCCTCGTACTCCATCCTGCCCTCCCCAATCACGCCCCACAGCTCCTGGACCAGCTCGTCCTGGCCGCTCGGCGCGCCCCGGACCGCGAGATAGACCCTCCCATCGATGGCGACGTCCCAGTCGCCGGGGTTGCCGCCGACCATGCGGCCGCCCGCCTCGGCCAGGATGGCCCAGCCGGCCGCGACATCCCACGCCCAGCAGCCGCCCTCCCAGTACATGTCGACCTGGCCGGCGGCGCAGGCGCACAGGTTCAGCGCGGCCGAGCCCAGCGAGCGGAGCGAGTGCACCATGGCGCCGCCGGCCTCGCGGCTGGCGGCCAGGGCGCGGAAGGTGGCCGCCTTGAGCTCGAAGGCGGGCCCGTCGCGCGCCGAGCCCCACTCGACGGCCAGCAGGGCGGAGGCCAGGCCGCGCAGCGGCGGGGCCCGGGCGGCGTCGCCGCGGCCGGCCAGCGGCAGCCGGAGCCGGGGGCCGGGCGGACACGCGGCCGCGGCGCGCTGCATGTAGCTGCCGCGGCCGGCGACGGCGGTGAAGAGCAGGTCGTGGAAGGGGTTGTAGACGACGCCGACGGCGGGCTGGCGGGCGACGGCGAAGCCCAGGCTGATGCAGGCCTCGGGAAAACCGTGCACGAAGTTGGTCGTGCCGTCGATGGGGTCGACGATGAAGGTGGGCGCGTCCGTCACGCGCGTCTGGCCGGGCACGTACGTCTCCTCGCCGACGAAGGCGTAGGTCGGGTACTTGGACTGCAGCCGCGTCGAGACCATCTTCTCGACAGCCCGGTCTGTTTCGGTGACGATGTCGGCGGCTGGTAGGGGGGTCTTCAGGTAAGGTCACGACGGCGGCAAGAGGAGCGAGCCTGGGGCCGGGCAGAGTGGACTTTCATACAGTTGAGCTTGGTGTCTTGGGAGATGTCGTTGGGGTTGGCCGACATGATCATCCTTGCGGCCTCGAAGGCGATGGCCAGGAGAGTGTCGTGGACATCTTGCAGGTCGATGTCTGCCATGGTGCGGGAAGGCGGGAAGGCGTGAAAAGCTGGTAGTTTGGATAACGGAGGGGTAGCTAGCTACTTGTAGGTGTAAAAGGATGAGGTACGTGACTGGGCACACGTGACCCTGGGGACGAAAAGAAAAAAAAAACAGGGATTTTTTTCTGCTGCCATGCCAGCCGTGAGCAATACCGTCACGTCAGCGTTGCGCGCGGCGAGCCGACCCAGCATGATAGCGCGTGTTTTGTTCCTGCCGTCGAGCCGAGGAGAGCAGCCCGTCGTACATGGAGAGCACCTGTTCTCCGAGAGAAAAAAATCCTGGAGAGAAAAATCCGGGAGAAAAAAATCCAGGAGAAAAAAACTCGCATAAATCCATCCCAACGCGACATACCCCCCGTAACTCCTCCGCATGACGTCCGTGGCGCCTTACATGCCAGACGCTCGACCTGAACAGAACAGAACACGAAACTTCAGCCCTGGCGAAGGGGTAGATGACCAGCTCGCCATCTCCAACCTGGGAGTCCCTTCCACAGCAGAGCGACCGACCAGCCCCGGCCCAAGCCCAAGCCCATCACACATCTTCTCGGAATATCGACTTCCTCTCCGTCGGCGAATCATGACCCTTCCCGGCCCCGTGGGCCTCCGCCGCCGCCGCCGAGCCCGAACCCGTCTCGATCGGTCGCGGGCTGACCCCGCGCAAGCTCATATCGCTCGGATCCGCCGCATCGTCGTCGAACGGGTTCGTCCCCGCCGCCGCCGCCGTCGCCGCCGCGCCACGCTCCGTACGCGGGCTTCGACTCGCCGTCCTGCCGCGGGCGTCTTCTTCATCGCCCTCGGCGGCCAGACCGCCGCCGCCGGGCGCCGTCGCCGCCAAGTTCATGGCGTACGCGCTGCCCGTGTACTCTGTGTTGCCGTAGAGTCCAACACCACCGCCCCCGTGCGGCTGGTTGTAACGCTGCGGCGCCAGCCCCAGCTCCTGCTCCTCGTAGTATCCGCCTGGCCCGTACGCGTCGGCCTCGTTGCCGACGCGCGCGTCCCACGCGTCGTCCGGGTCGAGCGGGCCGAAGCCGCGGCGCCCCACCCCGCCGCCGCCGCCGCCGCGGGTGGCCGACTCGTAGGCGCCGGCGGCCGTGCGCGCGTTGCGCTGCTTGAAGGCGCGGATGCGGTCCGAGACCCAGCCGGCGACGCCGCCGGGCGCGGGCTGCGCGGGGCCGTAGGGGGTCGCGGCGGCGGATGGGTGATAGAACGGGATGTAGGATGTGAGCGGGGGCGGCGGGAGCTTTTCGAGAACATCAACACGCGCGCGCACAACGCGCACACGCAAACCTGTCAGCCAGAGGGGTCCGAGGCAGCGCGGACTCGGATTCGGACTCACCCCGAGCCGCGACGCGCGCAGTCTCGTGAAGAGGATCCAGCCAATCGCAGCTGCGACAATCAGGAGAAAGAGTGTCAGGAAGGCGGCCCCGGCAGCGTCCATGATGGGCGATGGGAGAGACTGCGGCGGTTGCCTCCTGCGCCGGTCAACGGTTCAGCCGCAGGACGAGGTTCTCATGCAGCCGCGGAGGCGCGCTGAGTCAGCGGCGGCTCGATCCCAGGTCACGTGCGCTCGCGACATGGCTGCAGGGAGACCGAGATCTGTGACCTAGGTAGGGAGTACACCACACCACCGCGCAGCCCAGGCCGACCGTGAGAATTGACGGGCGGGCACTCCAAAGCCATCCTCCCACATGCTGTGGTCTCGCGCCGGACATGCCAGACCCGGCCTCCGCCGGGCGACGGCTCCATGCCGCGTCCAGGTCCGCGTCCAGGTCCGGCACCTGAAACTCTGGCTGTACTGTGTCGGCGAGTCCACCTTGAGAACCAAGGCCACCAGGCTCAAAGATTGGTGCAAGCTGCCGCCGGAGGCCGTCAGCGTCCCGGACCCTTCGTCGAGGCTGTGCGTGCGGAGGGGGATGATCAAGAAAATGAACCCAAGAATCAGTCCCACCGACGGCCACGACATGATGGACCACGAGCAGTGTTTCGGCCTCTTGAAGCCCGGCGTAGCCTTGTTCCGTCACGTCGAAGACCGTCGGATCCCGGAGCTCTCGCCCCCGGAATCCTCCCCCGACTCCTCCTCCTCCTCCTCCTTCTCCTCCTTCTCCTCCTTCTCCTCCTCCTCCTCCTCCTCGTCGCGCACGGTGCCCTTCTTCTACACCGCCGACCTGCTCAAGTTCCCGGGCGCGAGCAAAGCGCTGAAGCCACCGGCGGACCAGAGCGCCTACTCGTCCAAGCAGACGCACGCGACGCCCAAGACGCGCCACGACAAGTACTGGGGCCTGATGCTGCACGGGGCCTGGGACTTCCTCCGTGCCGGCTGGCTCGTCGAGCTGCACTACACGCTGGGCGACCGGCGGCGGGGCCGGCGGCGTCCGGACGTGGGCGCCGTGGCGGCCGAGCTGCGCGCCAACCCGCACATGTGGCCAGCCACGGTGCTGGCGGCCATGCCGGCGGGGACCTTCGCCACCATGCGGCCGTGGACCGACGGCTGCGAGGTCGTGTGGTCCATGGCCCTGCACCCGCGGTACCAGGACCTCATCAGGGTCCGGCTTGCTGGAGACAGGAAACTGTGGATGAAGGGATACCTGGACGGCAGGGAGGGAGAGACGGATATCCTTCGGCTGATGGACGAACGGATGGAGCAGCTGGTGTTCGCCACGCCGTTTGCCATTGCGCAAAACGACCAGAGGAACGCGGCGAGGAAGCGGAGCAGGAGGTGGACGCAGGATGGGCCTTCATTCTGAGGAGAGCAGCGCGCTGGCCGTGGGCTGGTGGGCAGACGCCCCAGCTTTCTCTGCCGGTGTGTGTCCGGCCGCCTGTCGTCAACAGCCACACGAACCGGACGGACCCTGGTCATCGGCTGCTTCACCACATGAGCCCGTGCTGTTTTCCCAGCAAAGCTCCACAGTCACAGAAGAAAGAGACTTGGTGGTCACAGATCCGATCTATCTAGGCAGACCTTGGTTGTTGTTGTTGTTGTTGTTGCCGGATCTAGCCCAGAGCAATACAAGGCAGCGGAACCGAACCGACGAGCTACCTGGCTACCTAGTTACCTGGCTACCTAGCTACCTAGCTACCTAGATGGCCCTTGCCCATCCATCATCCTGTTCATGTATATAGCTCGTCCGTCAGTCCATTCAAGGTCAGGCCCGCCTTGGCCAGGTCCTCCACCTCGATCAGGAACTGCAGCGGCATCTCCACCAGGTTGCCCCTGACCCGCCCCAGCCACTGCTTGAGCTCGGCCACGCCGCCCGGGAACTCGTCGGGCACCACGTGCCCGTAGTCGACCTTGGCGCGGTCCTCGGCCGCGGCCGCGTCCGCGCCCGGCATGATGAAGCGGCGCCCAAAGAATTCGTCGTACTCGGCCCAGTTGCGCACCTTGTCGTTGGGCACATTGTGGAAGGCGCGCGAGAAGACGTCGGTGTTGGTGCGGGCCGTGTCCTGCCACAGCGAGCGGAAGGCCGGGCTGAGCGGATCCTCGACGAGGCGGTCGGCCTCGGAGCCCCAGTCGTACACGTTCAGGTCGAGGTCGGCGTCGGCGCCGTCTCGCACGGGCGTCCAGTTGCGCGCCAGGTCGCCGCTCGGCTGGCCCGGCGGCTGGTCTGGCAGCAGGCCGAGGTGCTTGCGGAACAGCTGGCGGCGCAGCGAGGCGGCGAAGGCCGAGGCCACGTAGTCGGCGCCGTCCATGCGGCTCCGCACGGGCGTCGGGTCCTCGATCACGACGGCCATCTCGCTGTCGTGCGAGCCCAGCTGCGACCGGTCGTTGAGGTTGGCGCTGCCGCAGATGACGAGCTGGTCGTCGGCGATGAGCACTTTGCTGTGGATGTAGAGCTCCTCGGACACGAACGCGTCCAGCTCCGACTCGGCCGGCCCGTTCCACGACAGGGAGCCGAGCTCGGGTCCGCCAGCCATGTAGCAGGCGCTGACCGTGTCCCCCGTCGGGTCGGTCACCTTTCTGGCCGCATCCTGGTAGCGCTGGTACTGCGACTGTGGATAGCCGCCGCTGTCGCTGGGCTCGGGCCCGTCATGGGCACGCTCCACTCGCTCGTCCAACTCGCGCCGGGCCGACTCGTACTGCACGCCGCTCTCCCGTTCCACCTGGCCCATGGCTTCACTCGTGTTGATGCGGTCATAGCTCCGCAGGTTGAAGAAGTTGATGTAGCGGTGGGGGTCCGTCACCCCCTTGGCAGCCAGGGTCTCGATGATGCTGTGGCCGCCCCGGCTGATGCTGTTGTACTGGTACTCCATGATGGCGCGTGTGCCGAGCGCGCCGTCCGACTTGAGGTCGCCAGCAAAGGCGGGCACCGCTGGCATGACGACGATGACGTGGAAGTTGCTCTTCTCCTGCCACGCGCGGTAGATGCGGTCCACGATGGCGGCGCCGATCTTGTTTTCCACCGGGCGCTGTTGGTCCGACGTGGCCGTGATGAAGAACTGGTTCTCAATGTAGACGAAATGGCGAGCCTTGGAGATGGCTTCGATGTAGGCGTTGGCGATCGAGTGCTCGACGGCATGACCGGACGACCAAGGGCAACAGCTTCTCGTCAACTGGATGTGGGCTCCCAGGTTGGGCTTGGGCTCCCGTTCCTGCTCCTGTTCCTGCCACCCCACGGCGCGGGCGAAGCGGCGGTGAAGATGCAGGCCGGTGAAGGACTGTTCGCCCTCGCGCAGCAATCCGCGCATGGGACGCCTGGGGGCATGGGGGACCGGCAGCTTCGCGTACTTGCCCGGATCCTGGGTCACGTACTTTTGGCCCAAGATGTAGTTCCACCGGTCGGTGAAATGCATGAGCAGGCTGTCCACGATGGGCCCCGAGAGGCTGAGGCTGATGTCGGACCAGCCCATGCGGGAGCTCCTTGTGCGGTCCAGCTTGTTGTTTTCCCAGCGGTCGACGTCCTCGAAGTCGTAGACGCGCGCGTTGTTGTAGTCCTGGCCGGGGAAGACGAGGGCGTCCATGTTGCCAGGGTGCACGTCGGCGATGGGGTGGCTATTGGTGTCCCAGCGGCCAAAGCACAAGTCCAGGCCGCCCATGAAGGCGACCCGGTCGTCCACGATGCACAGTTTCTCGTGGTGTGCCCAGTAGAGAACGGCATCGCCACTGGCGCCGTAGAGGGACTTGACGGCATCGCGCGAGAGCGTGGCCAGGTCGAAGGTGCGCATGGACAGGTTGGTGAAGCTCGCGTGGAGATCGGCGGCGATGTCGCTGCCCGACGGGATGTGGTCCGGGTGGCGGAAGACCTTGATGTTGGGATGCAACGACTCCAGGGCGTGTTTGGTGTGCTGGGCGGCAGCTCGCTCGGGTCAGTGTCGGGCACAGCAAGCAGCAAGCAGCAAGCAGCAAGCAGGGTGTTTTTTTTTTGGTCCTACCTCGGAGTTGACTAGGTCACGCTGTCAGTGCTGGTTAAGAAGGGGGAGCGCGGCTCGGCCGGGTAGGCACTCACGGGTCAGGGCTTGTGGCACCTCCTTGTAGACGACGACGTTGACCTGAACGCCGCGCTCGGCACACGCCTTGAGCATGCGGTCCAGGCGATACGGCTCATTTGCTGCAGGGGGCCGACGCAGATACAGCTCCGGAGAGAGCCACCAGTCCAGGATGTAGATGCTGGTTCTCGCCTCTGGACGGACCGACGGACCGACGGACGCGGTCTCTCGGTCAGCCACGGGTGCGCAGAGAGAGAGAGAGAGAGAGAGAGAGACAACACGTACGCTCGAGGGCCAGGGACACGGCCCAGAAGTAGGAGGCGCCGTCGACGTACCACTTGGCGTGGCCGGACGACTGAGGCGCGAACGAGGCGAAGCGGTTGCCTGCGTGCTGCTGCTGCTGCTGCTGCTGCTCCTGCTCCTGCTCCTGCTCCTGCTCCTCGTCCTCGTCCTCGTCCTTCTCGCCCGTCACCAGTTTCTTGAGCTCCCGCTCCGCCGCCTCCAGCTTGTCGCCCATCTTTTCGAAAAAGTGTGTCATGGTGGGGGTGTGAAAACTCTGCAGATGAAGACTCTGCAGAGAACTCGCCAGCTGGCACACGGCACGACCGACGACGCGTTTGACGTTGAAGGCATTCCCCAGCCTGTCAGCGGCCCGCTCACGCCCCCCCGAAACCGTCCATGATTCGCCAGCATGGCTGCATGTGCTACCTGCAGTAGATTGCCTGCATAATCGTGATCCCGAGCCGTCACTGCAGGTCAACAACGGTGCCCCGCATTGGGGCCAGGCCGGGCCAGGTACGTACCAGAGCATAGGCCACTACCCCTCCCCGACTTCCTTCACACGCCCTCACCGTTCACTCCTGTACCCCGCCGTCCGTTGACTTGGCCCTCCTTTGCCTTCTCACCTCCACGGAAGCTCCTTGCGGGCCATGCAGCATGGCTTTCCGCCGGGAGCAGCTGCCCCCTTTCGCGGGCACCTGCGCCAAACGCGACAAGCCCATATTTTGGGACGGACACGGGATATCTCTAGGCTCACCGCAGCGACCAGCCGAGCAAGCGAGGTGAGGGTGCTGTGCCCCTGCCTGCGCCCCCCTCCCAACACGTGCACTTTTCCACCCACCATCACCACCACGACCCGCCACATCACCGGTGCGAAATCGCGATAGATAAAAATCTCCTCCACCCCTCGCCCTTCTCGCCCTCTCTCCCGACCCATCCACACCCCCCCCCCCGAAGTGTGCCCACCAACATGCCAGCAGCAACAGCCGCCGCCGCCAACTTCACAACCTACAACTTCACCACCGAGGCGCACGGGCACCTGACGCCCTTCTTCGCCGCGCTGCAGGCCTCGTGCATCACGGCGGACCAGATGGCGCAGGGCCCGTTCCTGCCGCCGCTGACCAACGAGAAGCTGCTGCCGTGGTGGCGGGCGCGCATGGCCGAGGCGCGCGCCGGCCAGCGCGTCATCGTCCTCCTGCTGCCCGACCTGCTGGGCCCGACGGCCCAGAAGCCCCAGGGCGCCGACTTCCGCGGCATCGCCATGATGAGCCTGTCGCCCAGCGAGACGGGCACCGCCCGCTGCCACATCGACTGTCTGCTGGTCGACCGCAAGTACCGCCGGCAGGGCGGCGCCAAGGCCCTGGTGCAGGCGCTCGAGTACGAGGCCGGCAAGCGGGGCCGCACCTTGTTGGTGAGTGAGGGGAGGGCTTGCTGCTGCTGCTGCTGCTGCTGCTGTTACGGCTGTTACGGGTGGGCTAACGCGCGCACGTGGCCGTGGGAACACACAGTTGGTCGACACCGAGGCCGACACGCTGGCCGAGGCCGCCTTCAAGAAATTCGGCTACACCGAGGTGGGCAAGGTGCCGCGGTACAACCGCGCCGTGTCCAACCTGCGGACGGCCCAGACCTTTTTCTACAAAGACCTCTTGCCATAGCACTCTTTCGCCTCGGCGCATAGAAGAAGACCTAGCTTAGGCTAATTCGGGAGAGGAGAGGGGGGGGCAACCTCCATGTGGTCGAGGAATGATAGAAAAAATGGCTGAGTGCACTCCACGTGCACGTTTTGGATGACGCTGATGTGTATACACGTGCTACTGGCTACCTACCTACCTCGCGATTAACGAAGAGAGGATGTACTTTGTCAAAGGACCCCCATCTGCCCATATTCCACGTCGTCAAACTTGCCAGGGAAGGACATGTGCACATGACAGCTTGCTGCGGCGTGGTGGGGGGTCAGCCGGACTTTTGACGATGACCCAGGAAACCAGCGGCGGAAATGCAGCCATCAAGTACGATTGACCCTGGACCCGTCTGTTCCGGGTAGCTCCTCCGACCGCCATGACCTAGGCCAGGAAGTGATAAAATCGTACACACACACACACACACCAGTCAGTTCCCAGCGACTTTCGTCACCGTTGCCCCGTCTTCGCTCAACCCCCTTGTCCCCATGTGTTCCGGTCGACATGTCGGTTACGACGAGGCCAGCCAATATAACCCTCTCTCTAGCTACGGGCCAGGACGAACCTATGCGCCATAACGCCAAGCGATGAACCCATCCGGAAAGCTCGCTACTCGTCGTCGACCGGCTCCTCCACGGCCGGCGCAGCATAGGTGCGCTGCCGCGGCTCGGCCGCAGCGATCTGGGTGGCCGTGGCGGTCGTGGTCGCCGTCGCGGGCGCGGGTTGGCCGGTGGCGGCGGAGAAGGTGGCTTGGGCGCTGGCAACGCCGCCGCCCTTGGACGACGAGGACGACTTCTTCTTCTTCTTCTTGGCCGTCTCGTGCCAGGCCCACACGGGCTTGAAGCTGTCGACGAAGGACACGTCCTCCCACAGGTTCGGGAAGAGCCAGAGCCCGGGCGCGACGGCGAAGTAGGTAATGCCGAAGAGGATGACGCGGAAGATGGCCATGGCGAAGAAGAGGCCGAGCAGGGCGAGGAAGGCCCAGCTGAGGTAGTAGACGCCTTGGCGCATCTTGAGTGGCCAAAGGGGGTAGAGGACCTGTTCGGGGCTGGTAAGACACGGGCCACATGGCTATTGGCCAGGGAAACTTGACCTACGATGGCGAAGACCAGAAGAATGGCAAGGACGGCGTAGATCTTTTGCTTGATTTTGCTGCCTTCCCAGAGCCAGACGTAGTACATGTCGTCTCCGGCCTCCTGCTGCGGAATCTGCACACACACGCACACACACGTGTCTCCATTAGCCCCCCGTCCATCATTGTCAGCAGCGGCCGAGAGGAGGTGGCATGGCATACAATCTTGACCGTCCACTGTCCCTTGACCCGCTTCTGTTTCCCGTGCGAGTGACCCTCGTGTGGATCCATCTTCTCGACTCGCAGCGCCAGCATGGACATGGGCAGCAGCTTGAAGGCATTTTCCAGCGTCGCCCGGTCGACGATCTCCGGGAGCTCGGGGTTCTTCTTGCGACATTTCTCGTAGGCGGGGCTCTGCAAGACGCGTAGCGCCCGCTTGACTCGGAACATCTCTTTCCTCTCGCCGTTGAGCTGCACAAGAGAGGCGTGTGTTAGCTTCGTCAGTCGCACAGCGCACCGCATCCGACGCGGAAGGACGCACGATGGACACGCGCGGCTTCAGGTCCTGGCCCTTCAGGAAGGTGGCGAGCTTCAAGGCCACCGGATTCGGGGGTCCAGGGACGATCGGTTGCGCGCTTTGCGGAGGGGGCCCGCCCTGCTGCTGCTGCTGCTGCTGCTGTTGCTGTTGCTGCTGTTGCGCCCGCATCTTGGCCTGGTTCTCCACAGCCTGCTTCTTGAGGTGCTCGACGAACTCGGGCACCGACATGCCGGCCTTCTCGGCGTCTGTGGCAATCTGCCTGCGCATGGCGGCGATCTGCTCGGGCGACGGCATCTGCATGCCCGGAGGCGGCTGACCTGGAGGAGGGGCCTGCATCGTGAAGGAGGCGGGTGCGCTGTCGGGGTTTGGTCGGGATCGGATCGCTGGGCCTTTTTCTTTTGCTTGATAGGGTTTCCGGGCAGGAGGGTGTGAAAGCTGGCCACAATGCTTATCGGCTTATCAGGGATATGTTTGGCCCGGCCCGGCGTGCTCCGAGCGGGTGACTAAGGTAGCTAGCTGCTATAACTTCTCAGTAGAGGTAATACTGATTGATTGGTGTGGCTACAAGCCTGATCGAGGTACTGCTACCCTGGACCGGTGAGTAGTACTCCGTTCTATCATAAAATAAGCATTTCTTCGGATGCTGCGGTCGACAAGATGAACTGTTCTGAAACATCCTCCTTTCATTCCCAAGTCATGACAGCTTGGCAGCCAATTGTCCATCGCATCGAGTGCAGCGTCTCGCATCCGGTACGAGGTAGGAATACTTGGTAGAGGTAGGCGAGCTGCTACTAGGAACGGAAGTATCACTAGGTAGGATAAGTAGGTAGGTTGGAATTTCGGTCACTGCACGGCGCTGTCGGCCTGCACCAAGCCCTTTTTCCGACGAGCCAACGAGACAGAGGACATTGTGGGCGACATGGATCCAGCCAACAATGAGTGAGTGGTGGAGGAGGTGTCGCAAGCCTGGTAAGCAATACGCGCCCACGGGGCAAGTGACAGGGCGTCCAACCGACCAACCCGCGCCAGCCTATCAGCTTGCAGCACGGCCGTGGCCCACTCCAGGCCCACTGGCCACGCCCACCCTCACGTTGGCCCATCGTGACATACTCTTGGTGTGGACGTGCGCGCGCTAGATGAGGCCATGGGTGTAGGATTTTCCATGGCTCTCCCCCAACCGGTCTCCGGATGCGCCGGGGGGGGGGGGGGGGGGGGGGGGGGGAAAAGAAGTTGGACCCCTCTTAAGGTCTGGACTCGCCCAGTGTGTTCATCCTTCCCCGTCCCCTGGCTGACCTGAACTGTTTATCCAGTTACCCTGGTTTTTTTTTTTGGTCCTCGCTCCGGTCCGGATTCGCTGGCCGTCCGTCGTTCAGTCGTCTGTCCAGGACGGGACGGCAGTATGGTGGTGTCGGTGTCCAACAAGACGCATATAGCATGCTTGCCTTCTTTTTCTTGGTGTTTCGGCGGCGACGACAAGTCTCGGCAACAAGCCAAGGGCCGTGGGCTGGTCCCGCCGCCACCATTAGCTCGTTCGGTACCGGTCGCGGGGAGGATAGGACACGGCAGCAGCGAGCGAAGACACAGCAGCCGAGGGAGCGCGGCGACAAGTAGGCGAAGACGGCAGTCGCACATATCCGGCCCATCCAACTTTCGCCATGTCATGTCTGGGTCCGCGCTCAAACGGTTGCCTTCTTTCCAGCCCTTGGAGCTGCACATCCGGCCAGACAGCTGTCTGGCCTCGGTCACGGACAAGTTCGGGCCACCTCGGGACGGGGAGAGCACGACGCCGACGCACCGCGGCGGCCCAGCGTCCCTGTCCGGCATCTACGAGCGCGTCGCCAGCGCGTACATGGAGAGGGAGAGACTCGAGGCCGAGATCGAGTCGGTGCTTGAGCGCCAGAGCATCTGCATCAACAGCCGGCCGTCCACTGCGTACGGCGCGGGAGGTGTGCATGCACTCGTTCCTTGCACCGAGATGACGTGGCCCACTGACAAGCACCCCCACCCACCCCAGATGTCGAACCCATGCCGTCCGTCCCGGCCCTGCCGCCGGCCGCCGGTCTGTCCTTCGCCGAGAGAGTGGGTGGTGAAGAAGCGCAGGGGCGGCCCCGGACAGCGCCGCCCAGGCAGACCTTCGAAGGCTCGGACGCGTCGGCGAGGGAAGCGATCCGCGCCATCTTGTCTAGCGACCACACGACGAGGGCGACTTCGCCGTTACCCTGTCCGCCCCTGCCGCTCGTGCTGCGACATCCTCCGCTGCGCAAGAAGAAGTCCTTCTCGCGCGTGTCCAGCTGGCTTTTCCCCGGCAGCGCTGGCGCCGCGCGGGATCACAAGCGCAGCATGCGCGGCGAGTGCATCACCAACAGACCTGTTCCCGTCACCAACCAGGACGACTTCTACCAGTGCGTCATGTCACCCGACACGGACGGCTCGGAGAAAGCGGGAGCGGGCGGGGCCGTTGCAGGAGGCTGGCGAGCCAGCACGAGCTCGTCCATGTACAGCACGTCGTCGTGGGAGATGGCGGACCCACGGCGTCGTGTGCTCGGCGACGAGGACGAGGACGAGGACGACGACGAAGAGAGGACGGCGCCCACGACGGTGTGGTCGCCCGCCAGTAGCCCCGTTTTGAAGCAGGAGGCGGCGGTGAATGGGTCGCAAAGGCGGCGGTCGGAGAGTGTAGGGGTGGCGCTTTGAGCAGGGGCGCTTTGGGGGTGCTTGGGTTGGTGTTGGGGGTTATCTTTTTTTTTTTCTTCTTTTTTTTTTCTTCCTTTTTTTTTCTTCTTTTTTTTCTTTTTCCTTTTCTTTTTCTTTTTTTCCTCTTCGCCCTGGTTAATTGCAACCGGTATCAATATAGATATAGTACGGCTTGACTGTTTTTGTCCTTGTGTAGAATATGGTGGTGTTACTTACTCTGCCCATGTGAATGAAAAAGTAGAGGTACCGACGGCAACGATGCCAAGCCCGGTGTGGCGAAGGACTTTGTTGCCGTGGGTCCCTCGCTCCGTCCCCCGACCGTGATTGTCAACTCGCGACGGTCAATTCCCTCGAAAAAAAATTGAAAATTTCGAGAAAAAAAAACCCCTACGACCATGACTCAACGCCGTACCTACCAGTACTCGCGTCTGCCAGAACAACAACAGCACCAGCAGCAGCAGCAGCAGCAGCAGCAGCAGCAGCAGCAGGCCAAGGGCAAAGGAATCGTCAAACTCTTGTGCAACTGGGGGGAAAAGCGACTGGTCGTCACGCTCACCATGGCCTTGGCGCTTCTGCTGCTGTTGCTGCTGCTGCTGCTGCTGCTGCTGCTCAACTTTGCCGTCACTGGCTCCTCCACAGCAAGCTGCGACACGCCGGATCGGGGCTACCAGTGCAGTCCCGCGCTGTCGCACTCCTGGGGCCAGTACTCGCCCTTTTTCTCGGTGCCCTTGGACGAAGCCTCGACCTCGACCTCGACCTCGTGGCCCTCGGCCGACGTGCCCGCTGGCTGCAACATCACCTTTGTGCAGATGCTCTCGCGCCACGGGGCCCGCGACCCGACGGCCACCAAGACGGCGGCCTACAACCGGACCGTCGCCGCCATCCAGGCCGCCACCACGTCGTACGCCCCGGGCTGGGAGTTCCTCGCCGACTACACCTACGCCCTCGGCGCCGACCAGCTGACCCGTTTTGGCCAGCAGCAGATGGTGCACGCGGGCGTCCGCTTCTACGAGCGGTACCGCCACCTCGCCCGCCACGGCGCCGGCGCCGCGCCCCCGTTTGTGCGCGCGTCGGGCATGGACCGCGTCGTCGAGTCGGCCCAGAACTGGACCTACGGCTTCCACCAGAGCCTGGTGGCCGACCCCGATGCCGACACCAAGGCCGACGAGAGTCACGGCTACCCCTACGACATGCTGGTCCTGCCCGAGGGCCCCGGCGTCAACAACACGCTCCGGCACTCGCTCTGCGCCGCCTTCGAGTCGGGCCTCTACTCCCACGTGGGCGCCGACGCCCAGGCCACCTGGCTGTCCGTCTTCGCGCCCCCCGTGGTCGCCAAGGTCGCCGCCAGCCTGGCCGGCTTCAAGGCCACGGCGGCCGACGTCGTCGCCCTGATGGACCTCTGTCCCTTCGACACGGTGGCCTCGGCCGGCGGCGCCACCCTCTCGCCCTTCTGCCGCCTCTTCACGGCGGCCGACTGGGCCGGCTACGACTACTACCAGACGCTGGGCAAGTGGTACGGCCACGGGCCGGGCAACCCGCTGGGGCCGACGCAGGGCGTGGGCTTCGCCAACGAGCTCGTGGCCCGCCTGACGGGGCGGCCCGTCGTCGACCACACGAGCACCAACGCGACGCTGGACACGGGGCCCGCCGCCGCCGCCACCTTCCCGCTCAACCGCTCGCTGTACGCCGACTTCTCGCACGACAACGACCTGGCCGGCATCATGGCCGCCCTGGGGCTGTGGAACGACACCGCCATGCTGAGCAACACGACGCGCGCCGGCCCGGCCCAGGCCGACGGCTTCTCCGCGAGCTGGACCGTGCCGTTTGCCGCGAGGCTGTACGTGGAGAAGATGCGCTGCGGGGGAGGGAACCCTGTTGGCGGCCCCGCCGAGGAGCTGGTGCGCCTGGTGGTCAACGACCGCGTCACGCCCCTGCGCAACTGCGGCGCCGACGCCCTGGGCCGCTGTCAGCTGGCGCCTTTCGTCGAGAGCCTGGCCTTTGCCCGCGCCGGCGGGCTCTGGAACCTGTGCGACCAAGACGGTTGAGCGAGCAGCAAGCAAGCATTGGCCCGTCTGTGCTCTAGTCTATTTCTGTGTCCTGTCGACAACACGCGGCACATGCTGATGATGCATTGGGCCGCCATCCCTGCCATCCCTTGCTGCAGCCACTCAAGCAAAGCAGCAGCCCCGGCCACCCACCCACCGGCCACCGACACACACACACACACACACACACACACTAACCCCTCCCTGCCGTGCCAAGTAGCCCAACACACCTGCCCTCACGACCCGGCCCTGTCTTTGTGCGAACAAGTCACCCCCTCGGTGCGCACTCACTCACTCGCAGAACGTGCCACCGGGATACCCACCACAAGCCGCCCGGGGCCGCCTCGCTCGCTCGCTCGTCCGCTCGTCCGCCCGCCTGTTGCTTCTCCGTCCCCCCCTCCCCCCCCCCCCGTCTCGTCTCAGCCGACTTCTCTCGAAAGCATCTCTCCAATGCCCACATACCTGTGCCACGGCTTCAGGTGGTACCGGAGGAGCATCCGCGTCTACGTCGTCGTCCAGAACCTCGACGACGCCGCCCCGGAATGGATCATCCCCGCCAAGAGCTCTCGCTCCGTGCTCGAGTCCTTCTACACCCTCTTCGACTTCTTGCCCTACTGCAAGCCGCCGCCGCCGCCCCACCGCGATAGCCACGCCGGCAGCCCCAGCCTCCTCCGCCAGCCGCTGTCCGCCGCCACCAGCGACGACGACAGCTATGTCTTCGACACCCCGGCCTACGCCCACGGGCCCGCCACCGCCGCCGCCGCCTACGGCCTGGCCAAGACGCGCTCCGCCAGCCGGCCCCGCAGCCGCCGCTCGTCCAACGACATGCGCGCCCAGGACTGGTCCGTCGTCAAGCTGCTCGAGGAGTACGACCCGCTGAATCTGGACGAGGTCTCGCGGCCCTACGCCTACGTGGCCGACTACCTCGTCCGCGTCGACCTCTCCGTGTCCATCGTCGAGGAGATGCAGCGGTACGAGGAGCGCGTGCGCGCCGACCGCGACACCCCGGCCATGACGGGCCCGCGCAGCGACGAGACGGCGCAGGCCGGTGCCGCCGGCACCGCGCGAGGGAAGCGCGCCGCCGCGGCGGCGGCCTCGACGACCAGGCCGGGCTGGCTGGAGCTGCTGCGCCAGCAGCTGCAGCGCGGCGAGGAGATACGCTGGTACGTCGTGGTCAACGGCGACGAGGCGCGCGACTGGCCCGACGAGCCCGAGCAGGAGCGCCGCCTCGAGCAGCGCCAGACCCACCACGCCCAGTACGCCCACCAGCAGCGGCTGTTTGAGGACCTGGACCGCGCGCGGGACCCGCGCCGGGAACGCGAGCAGGCCCGGGCCCGGGCCAGGACCCAGGACGGCGGGCTGCCCGCGCTGCGGACCAGGATGTCGCTCGACGACGACGACGACGACGACGACGGCGCCGGCGCCGGCTTGGCCCTGCGGTCCAAGGCGTCCGTGCCAGGCAAGGGCGGCGGCGGCGGCGGCGGCGGCTTGCGGAGGTTGTTTGGCCGGTCCAGGGCGTCGGACTTGTCACCGTAGCATACAGACACTGGCACAAAAAAAGGTAAATGAAGATAATGAAGAACAAACCCCCCCCCCCCCCCCCCAAAAAAAAAGCCCCGGCGACCGTCAAGGAATGCATGCGAGAGAGACACAGGTTCTAGATCTAGGGTACCTTGTCGCATCTGCGTCCGTGCCATCGTGCCATTGGCCAGCATCCATGACTGAGCATGCAAGTCTAGCGAAGACCCGACATGTACAACGCTTTCAAGCATTACTACGAAGATCTTCAGTGGAAGCCAGTCAGTCATACGCCCAGCCAGCCGCCCAAGTTGGCCAATGACAGGCGCGAAAGGGAAAGAAAATGCAAGAACGCCGGACCCGGTTTTGTTTGGCCCTTGGCCCTGTTTTGCTTTGCCCTGTCCGACATGCGGGTCCATCTCTTTGCTCACCCGCTCACCCTTTGCCCCCCCCCCCCCCCCCCCCCCCCAAAAAAAAAAAAAACAAAAAAATAGAAACAACCCCCAACATCCGCCGTCACATCCGTATGCATAGAAAGGCGCTGGTCTCCCCCCCTTACCTAGAAGACGTCTTCGTCCCACTCGCCATCCGCATCGGCCGCGTGCGTAGACGACGGCGCCGCCTCCGTGCTCTGCTTCTTGGGCCGACCCCTCTTGCGTGGTGGCGGCTGCGAGTCCGCTCGCTGCTTTTTCTTACGGACGCCGCCTGGCGTGCTAGATGCCTTTCGCTTCCGGCCTCGCTGCGTCGAGCTCGGCTCGGCCTCGCCATCCCCGTCGCCACCACCCTCCGGAGTAGCGGGTTCCTCGTCGCCCCCGGCCTCACCCTCGTCCCCGCCCTCGTCTTCCTCGGCAATCTGGCGCTCTTTGTCGACGTTCATGAGCTCGACCAGCTCGCCGCACACCTGCACCATGGCTTGACGCGACGACAGCGACTTCACGAGCCGCTCAACCTCGTCCCAGAAGCGGTCGCCCGTAACACCTTGCACTTTGACCGCGCTCTTCTCGCGGTCCTTGGCCGCTGTCTTGGCCTTGGATGCTGTATCGCGCTTGACACCGTAGAGTTTGCGCAAAAAGGTCCGCGCCTCCCAGACCGACAACAGGATGATGGACCCCGACGCCAGCTGGCGGAGCCGACTGAGCTCAACATTCGGTGCCGTATCCGGAGCCGGCAGGTCCGCCGCCGCTGCATCACCAGGGCCGGTTGCAGCAGCACCTTCAAGTTGTGCGTCGGTTGCCATAGCTGCCAAGGTCGAGGGGGCGTCAATAGCATCCATGCGGATTTGCTGAACCTCGTACTCGATAGCCTGCGCCAGGACGGCACCCGTAGCTGTCACAAGCTTCTCCATGCAAGCAATCAGACCGTGGAGTTCGCCAACGCTGGCAAAGTCGAAAAACGCAAGATTCTCGACCAGGAATCGCGCGTACTGCACGTGGTGGGGAATGTCTTCTTGCACGTCAAGCTTGACCGGATCAAAGTCGATTTGGCCGACGAATTTCTCCAGGAACTTTTGCCGGTTCTTGGCCTTGGAGGCAGAGCTCTTGAGCGCATCGATGAAGGAGTGCATCTTGGACTGGAAGGGGTCTTGCGTCGCGCCATGGGCATCTCCGCCAACATCCCGCTGGTATTGGAACGCAGACACGAAAGCCTTGACGTATTCGCGCTCCAGGACGGACTCGTGCTTCGTCAGCAGCATCACATGCTGTGCGTACGCCAGCTCTGCAATCCTCGGGTTCGACGACGTCTCGAGCGTGATGAAGGTGACACAGCTTTCCTTGGGATGCACCAAGCCTTGCCGATTGATGCTTCCCAGCACCTCCACGGCCAAAAGGGCGACGTCGTCTTGCGTGGCCAGAGCAACGCGCGTGATCTGCCGCAGGAAGCGAACAGCCGTCGCGCTTGCCACGTCATCGTGGTTCGTTCCGCCCATCTCGGTGAGCTCCCGCTTCTTCGCCTTCTTCTCCTTCTTGGCCGGCTCGGCACCGGCTGTAGCCTCTTCCGGCTCCTCCGAACGCTTCTCCTCAACCAAGAAGAACTCCTTGAACGACTTCAAGACTATCATCTCCAGCGCTGGGTTCTGCCTCGTAAACACGTCTTCCATGGTCGTGTACACATTGGGCAACGCATAGTTCCTGGGCCAGGATTGACAGACGAAGCCCACCGCCTCGAGCGCGGCCTTTCTAACATCCAGCTGCTGTAGCGATGAGCAAAAAGGCAGAAACATGTCCACCATGAGCTGGGAAATCGTCTGAAAGTTCCGTTTGGGAAAGTTCCTCTTCAACGTGTCGAGATGTGCTTCCAGATCGCAGTGTTTGCCGATCATGCCAACAAGCAGGCAGTACCTCATAAATTGCCTTGTTTGCAAGGCGTCGAGCACGAAGCGCCCGTTCTGCTTCGGCACCTTCTGGTGGAGGTCTTGCACCCGAGCCAGTGACGACTGCAGAAGTCGCTGCAGGTTCTCGTTGGTGCCAACCAGGGTGCTGATAGTCCAAAGGCAGGCCATCGTGTCATCAAGCAGAGGTTTCGGAGCGGCCGAAATCACCTTGGTAAGCTGGGCCCGAATCTCCACGAAAAACTCTTGGTGTGCCGAGGAGAGCGTGGGAAGCACCCGGCGATAGATGACCACGACTGCCCGGGCGGGTGCAAGCTCATCGGAATTCGAAATGCTCCCGATGCTCTGCACTTGCGGCTGGAGGAGACGGATCTGCTCATAGGTGAAGAGAGTCGGCTCCGCCTTGGCAAAGGTTGTAAGGACCTGGAGCACATCCCGGCCCGAAGCAACGCTGGCGTCACTCGAGTCCGGATTGCCGATCAGGTCGACCATACCCGCGACGAGCTTCCTGCACACCTCCATGTTGGCCTTGCTCTGAGCGTTCTTCGATGAAGGTGACAGGACGCCCGAAAGAACCTTGTCGAGGACCAAGCCGGTGTTCTGGCCTCCTTGAATGGCCGTTTGCACCAGCAACACAACGTGCTCGGCGAAGGCCGCCTGGGCTTCGGCCGTGGTCTCAGCCTGGTAGTATGGTAGGAACCAAATCTCCTCCATGAGCTGCCGAGCAAGCTCTCTCACGCTCTCTTCTGGGTCCAGAACGCGAAAGAGTAGGCCGTTCGCGATTTGACTGCGGATGCTCTTGTTCTGGTTTCGAAGGTATATGTCCCGAGCCAGTTTCATGGCGCGCTTCCGCACTCCTGGGCCCAAGTCCGTGAAGCGGTCGAGCAGGGAAGAGATCAGGTGGTTTTCCAACTGAGGCCGTAGGTTCAGACACCTACCGATAAGCCCCAGCGCAGAGTCTCGCACTTGCGTAGAGCTATCGTTCAAGCAATGAAGAATGCGATCAATGACTCCCTGCTTGTCAGACTTCTGGTTGAGCATCGAGGGCCCGTCGAGGATGGACGGATCCGTCTCCAGCACCTGGTTGATGCTCTTGAGGGACTTGCTGCGCACCGTGGCCTGATCGCTCACCATCGAGTTCAGCAAATAGGTCAGGATCTGGGGGTAGTACTCGCACACGTTGGAGCGAAGAAGAACGATGGAGTAGGCCAATTTCGCTTGGGCTGGGTTCACAACCCTGAATTCGTACTCATTCAAGAGCCATTGCTGGTCCAGAATCATTTCTCGCAGCCTGTAAGCCAACTTTCCGTATTCTGCATCCTGATCGTCATGAGCTTCGGGCACTCCGCGGTCGTAGACGTCGCACACTTGGCGTGCCCAGTCCGTGACCAGGAATGATGAAGCACTGGCGAGATGCGAGTTTTGACCAAGGCGACTCTGAAGATACTCGAGCGCAACCCTGTACGGACCGGACCAGGACATCACCTGCTCTCGTGGGGCTTGCGGCTCCAATGCGTGCACTGCAAGATCACACAGATAATCCCCCAGTTCGTCTCGATCTAGAGTCTCCAGACCATTGGCCGTCTTCCGCACGTTTCCGCGCAGTGTGGATATCGCGGCGCCAATAACGCCCAAAATCTCAAGAGCCATATTTTTGGCTGGGGCAGAAGCTTTGGTGTCCTCAAGAGTGATGTTCATGAGGATCATGAGATGTCGAATCAGAAGCTCGGCGGCTGGCCAGTCTGGATTATCGAGGCATGATGTAAAGTCCTCCACAAACAGGTCCAGCAAGTTCCGATAAGGCGTGTCCCCTGTCTTCGTTGCTTGCTGCGCACGCTGGACGAGGAACTTGCTTACATGGTGGGCGTTGGTCCTTGCCTCTTTTGTCAAGCGCTCCTCTGTATCCTTCAATTCGGCAACGGCGTCAGAATGCCGTGCCGCAGCTTGCTCCTCGTCTTTCACCGTGTAAAGCAAGCCTGCGGTGGCTCTTGCAGCTTCGCCGGTGCTTCCCTCGATTGATTCGGCTGTCTCGAGCGACTGCAGAGTCCTGGCGCGGGTGACCTCTTTAGAATCGTCATACTTGCCTGCGCTGGCTTGAACCAGGCGCATGAGCAAAGCCGACACCGGCTGGATGCTAGGGCCACCGACTGTCTTGAATTGTCGAGCCCGCTGCTTGCCGAGCGGTAGCTTTTCCAGGGATGTCAATACACTGCCAATGATGTAGTGTCTCTGCGCCGGGTTGAGTAGGAATATTTGGGACAACATATCCATGGCCGCACTGCGCAAGCCATCGAATTTCTGCGTCTCCACAACCGACTCCTTCTCTGAGTTCGCCGTCTCTATGAAGATCAGCCTGGACGACATTGACTCCAATGCATTCGAGACGCTATCGGAAACGTCCGTCTTCGTGATGAGGATTGTCATTAAGGAGAAGAGCTTCTGGAAGTCGTTCAAGACGGCCGAAATCCTTTTTTTGTGACAAGACACTTGCTTGAAAATGCCCGTCGGTTGTGAGGAACTCCTTATCTCGGCGACTGGAATCACCATGTCGTCGAGAACTGTCCGGATCAGGTCAATCGATCGCTCTATGATGTCCTCAGAATAGAGCTGCTTGTCCTCTCTACCGCCGCACATCAACCTCAGGCAAGTACGCGCTGCCTTCATTCCATTTTCGAGCTCGTCAAACTGGCTCACCCACCGCTCAATGTCGCTAGGGCCCCAATCTTCGCCGAGCTTGAGTTCGAGAGACTGCGAGGCTTTCAGGGCTCCTCCGCTGAGCCTCATCAAACGAAGCAGGTCGTTCAACGGGACCTCTGAGTAGCAGCTCAATGATATTGCCTTTGTCAGCGATGTGTGAACCTTGGCTTGCGCGAGGGATGTCAACGTGGCCTCATCTTCAGTCGTAAGCTTAGCCCAGTCGTTGCCGCTGCCGCTAGCGAAAGCATGATCTTCGGCTTTGAAGCAGTTAAGCAAGTCGTTGGAGAGCGCCAAGAAGGCCGCTTTCGCCCGTTGTGTCTGGTCTAGACCCTCACCATAAGGCGCCTCTCCGTCGATATCATCCCGCTTCCTCTTCCGAGTAGACAGATTTGCGGGTTCATCCGGAACATCTGTGACTACTTGATACTCGGATTTGTTGAAAGACGCCGCAACACATAGCTCAACTTTTATTTGATACTCCTGAGACGCGGTTCGGGGCTGAGAAGAGCGCTGGTTCGACTTTGCAGAGCTGACCAGGATGGGCACCTCGCTTTCGTGAGGTGTGACTAAGCAGGGCACAGGAGAGACTGTCGTTTGCGACAAGACTCCTTTGGAGATCATATTCGGCATCCCTGTCTTGTGCGTCGCAGGCATCTGAACCGCCAACTCGGACCTCGAGCTCAAAGGAACAGTGACGGCTGGCGACGGGACACCAGGTTCAACAAACTCCGTGGGAACAGGTACCGGGGGCAACAACCTCTCAGCATTGGCCGTTGTATCTCTTGCACCCTTCGCTCCCTCCGTTGACAGTGAAGACTTGGGCCCGAAGGCCGGGTGCGCGACGGTGATCGGCAAAGGCGCGATCGAATTAGAACTGAATCCATTTGGGGAAGCGGCGCCTGGTGTATCGGGTGACGGGTATCTGAAGGGCACGTCGACGTTTTCGTATATCATCCTGGAAAGAGGAGCGAGACTGTTCCCGAGGGACGGGTTCGGCTGAGCGTCCCTTGGCCCAGACATCGGTCCCGTTTTGAACTTGCTGCAGGGAGTCAGCGCCCTTGTCATCTCGTACTACCGAGCTTGGCCTCTAACTTACTATTCGGTACTGCTGATTTTCCCAAGAAGCGAAGTGATTTGTCCAGCAGTCTGCTGCACGCGCTTGGAGGGACGCGCTTCGGTTGCAACCTCTTGATTAATGGACTCCCAGTCGCTGGCCGAGATGAGGTCAACGAGGCTAGGCGCAGGTGCCGCAGAGCCAATCGAGGGCGTAGGCAAAAGATCTGGTTGTGAGTGCGCTGGTTAATTTGCCCATGCGATTGTGCGAGCGGCTCAAGATTGTGATATTCAGACAGGCGGAGGATTCACCTACCAGCGGAAAACGGTTGAACCGAAGTAAACGGAGCGTATGGAAGAACTTCAGCCAAAGACCATGGCCTATCCAGCTCTCCTGTCTCGGAAGGCGCCGGCAGATATGATTCCCGACGACCGGGGGTCCCGTTTGGACGGACGTGCTGAGCATGCGCCATAGTATTCACCACTCACAACCCATCACGGGAGGGTGTCGCCGACGTCGATTGATCGCTGTACGGGTCGCGGGGTGGACGCCCGAGGTGAAAGAGTGAATACTGAAGAGAAAGCAGTCCTCGAGCTCCTCGAATGAAGGTAGACCCAGAGAAACGCCCGTCTACAAATCCACGCCGCCTCCAAACTGACTGCGAGGCGTGATGGCTTGGATTTGTAGATGCAGAAGGGGGTGGTGTGCCGTGAGAGTTGGAGCTCCGGACGACAGCCTTGTGTTCGAGGTACGAAGTGGTAGCTGTACACCTGCAGTCCACCCGGCCCTGCCCCGCAGAGCTTGACGCAAACGACCGCTACCTAGATCCCGGGGGCTACGTGACCTCACTCCATCTATTTCAACCCCACAAATTCTAAAAGCCGATAAGCGAGGGCCCGATAAGAAAGTTGAGCAACACCACCGAGAGCCGCCGCTCTGCAAATCGGAAGCTTGGGCAGATTCAGCATGGCAGCGATTGCAAATTTGCTGTTCTGCAGGGACTGCGGCGACCTCTTACCTCCGTCCAAGGGAGACAGCCGCAATCGCTTGAGCTGCACTTGTTGCGGAGCAGAGAATAATGGTCAGTGCATGCATGAGTGACGTCCCGCCGGCGTGTGATGCTCACGTTGTACCATACGGCAGATGTTGCGCCAACCGTGATCGTCACAAGGACGAAGGCCTCTGACTTCCCTTCCCTCCTCCGGCAGAAACTCTCCAACGTCCAGACGGTGGAGCGGCACAAGATTTCCACGGAACAAGTCGATCCAAATACCGAATGCGAGAAATGTGGCAGAAGAGGCATCAGGTTCTCCGAGATGCAGACGCGTGGCGCGGACGAGGGTTCAACCATTTCGTACAACTGTGATTGCGGCCACAGGTGCGTGTCCGGATCTTGCGCGCCTTGCGCTTCGAGCTGCTGACCGACGTTGCGCAGGTGGACCCTTAACAACTAAACAGCTTGACCTATCATGCTCTTTGCCTCTGGAATTAAGGCGTACTCGGCTTCGCCGCCCTTCTCGTACTCGGCGAAGTCCAGTGCAACGATCACGCTCTCCCGCACAACTCGCTCCTTGTCGTGCAGAAATTGTTTCAGGATATCTTCGACGCCCGCTTCGTTGCCGAGGCTGCCGAGAGCCTCCGCCGCCTCATGCCTTACCATGCTCTCTTCCTCGAGGTTGCTGAGTGCTGCTGTGAGAGCGGGTACGGATGCTGGATGAGACAATTGGCCAAAAACGAAGGCTATCTCGTGGCGGAAGAGAGCGGAAGAGTCTGACAGACCCTTTGCAAGTGCATGGACGGCCGGTACAGCGGTGGGCAGGTCCGGAGGAGACGCCAGATCTCGCAAAGCGAACATGGCTCGGTATCGCATGAAGAGCGGTTGTGTGGTGTCGAGCAGAGCTTTCTCGAGATCTGCGACGGTGCACTCGGCCTCGGGCATGGGTGGTGCCGGGTCAATGGAGACGAAGTCACTGTCGTGCGTTTAGTCAGACAGAGTTCAAGAGTCGGGGATCGTATACATCGCGATCACCTCTGCTTCAACACTTCATGTGACCTCCTCTCCGAGTGTGCCCACTCTATCCTCTCAATCGCAATCTCGCACGTTTCTTTCACAGCGATTTCCTCTCCCTCGCGGTCGCGAAATCTCCTCAGCAACTCCAAACTCTCTGCATTTCCGAGCGCGCCAAGAGCCTCGGCCGCCTCATGCCTGCACATGGGATCTTCTCTCAGATTCTCCAAGACTTTCCTGAGATGGGGGGCAGCCTCGGCTTTGCCCGATTGCCCCAGGCAGTATGCAAGTTCGTGCTTTAGCAGCGCCGACGGAGACTCGAAAGCGGCGGCGATGGCTTCAATGGCGGCAAGAGCCGCAGACTCGGTCTCGTTGGCAGCAACATGCTTGAGGGAGAACAGGGCGCGGAATCGGACGGGCAGCGGAGTCGTTTCGGAGCACAGGCTCTGGCGGAGAGGCTCAATGACTGGGTCAACCTGCACCTCGGGATTCTCTGCGGAGGGGGCCATTTCGTCCGCTTGTTCTTCCTGTCGTGGAGTGGAAGGGCGCCCTGTATGACAAACAAATGGCTGCCTTGTCAATTACTACAAGTAGGTGCCTAACTACCTATTGTAGGTGGTGAGTACCTCTACCTACCCGTGGGTGGCGGAGAATTTCTGACAACCCACCCTTATGGAGTCATCGCGGGGCAAAATTTTTCGGCGGGGCACAAGGAGTCTTTGGTTGTGGGCCCGGATATTTGCCGGAAAATAAAAAAATCACTAATCTCCATTCTACGTCAATAATGCGACTTCCACTCTGATACACACGATGATATTTGGAATTCGTGATATAGGAGTTTGGTCAGAAGACACTTCAGAATCACATGATTATCGGTAAACCCCTAAATCTTCGATCGTACATCTTAGTCTCACTTCCCAAGCCATCAAGTTCTCTCTGGTGCTTCTTTGCGGAAGAAGATGAAGCACCGATTGTTGTAGACACTGTTGAGCTTTTAAAAACCTCACATAGATCTTTCGCTCGAGCAGAGCCCAGCGTGTGTGCGTCCATCTTGAATCAATTTCTGCGCTTAGGCTTCAAAATGTTATGTTTCTCCCCACTTCAGTCCTGATTCCGTAAAGCTTTCAGTGCCGACCGTCCACTGTCTTCTTTCGCGCTGTCTCGGCTGCTGTATACTTGGCTGCCCACGCTGTGAATCCTACACTGAACTAAGTGGTGTAACAAGTAAATGCACGAATATGAACAACTTTGCGGCGCCCTAAGCGCTCGATCCTCCTGGAGGCTTTTGTATGTGGTATTGTGTATACGGGGATTCTCAGACCCGGCTCAGCACATCGAACGGATTGGTTGATTTTGTCCGCCCTGATGATGAACATGGCTGTTCTGAAGTTCCCTTTATTGCCCCTGTCTTCTTTTCCCACTGTCCTCCCGTCCTCGGGTCCTTCACTTTCCTTGTGTTCTGTTCCGTCTGCTGACGTTTCCCCAAGACCTTCTGGATCTGCTGCCTCATGCCATCGGGCAGTTCCGACTGGATCAACAGAGACAGGATGGCACCCTCTTCGTGCAATCGACTCAGCACTTCGGACAAATCTCTGAGCGAGGGAAAGTCGGCAATTGACGGTAGTGAAGCAAGGCTGGTTCTAAACCTTATTGTTTGCGGTGATAAACTTCCTTCCCCAAGCTGCGCGGATACAACGTCGATGATTTGCCGTAACATTCGAAAAGAGTATAGAGTCGCCTCTATCTGGGCGGAGAAGTGAATAAAATCCCAGTGTACCGTATCGAGCCGACCAGAGGCGTGTTTTCTGAGAATCTCGAGGACGAGTGGTTCACTGGTGCCATCGTCCATTGCTGAGGCAAGTTCCAAAAAGATCGTCAATATTATCCATTCGGAATGAATACCCGCTGTTCTCAGCTTAGCCAAGTTGATGTTCTCAAAAAGCCTCTCACATTCCTCACTGGCTGCTCTTAAGGACAGAACATGGACACGAGTGCCTTTGGTGAATGCCGATAGGGGCCTTCGTATCTCCATTACCTCAAGATCTTGCCGGCAGATCAGGTGTAGGTGCGCATAAGCCAATGCCCTGATTGAGGTACTGGAAATCCAAGCGCTCGGTCGGGAGAGGTTGTCGATCAAAATTGGTAGATACATCACCACATCTTGGGCCTCTGCCCCAACGCTGCGAAGCACAATCTCCGATATCCTGGGATCCAGTAAGATCGGTTCGGTGAGGATCTCCGGCCCAACCTCCGGACGATTATACGGTCTCAGGAACGCGGCATAACTTTCCGGAAGCATACTTGCTGTCGTGGCAGACTTGAAATTCCTGACGGCCTTTTCCAGCGACATTTCGGGATGGGTTTCGAGCTCGTAAGCTACTCTTACCATCTCAACGCCCCTGTTAATTCCCAGTTGGCGGCAAATATCCTGACCGACAAACTCCAATCCTGACAGTTCTGGAGAAGGACCACCTGTAATCGTCTCCAGATGTCCCAGGAAAGTCATGGCTCCGGTTGGGCCAAGATCGTGCACTAGAAGATCAGAGTCGGAGCTCAAGACCAGGCCTCCATACGACTGGACATGCTTCGCAAGGAAGACCTCAGCTTCCCCGGGCATGACTTTGGTGATAGATCCGTACTTCTTTGACGACGAGAGGGCCTCGACGATGGCGGGAACAAGGAAAGGAGGAATCGGTACGTCTCTGACGGTTGCCCGGGGGACAGGCCCGGTTGGAAAAGGTTCCACTTCAGGTTCCTCCCGCTGGACCGGTCGGTTCAAGGACCTTTCTTTATGGTGTTTCCGTGAGTATGTCTCTATCATCTTGGTGCCCTTCACAACTCGAGCCATTCTTTCTTTTCTCTTCGCCTCGGGTAGAAATCCGTCGAAGAAGATGAAGGACCTGAGAAGTGGTCAGCGCAAAGGTTTAACCTTGCTGACGGCCGGGATGGGCCTCAGATACACTGTGACGCCGCAAGCTTCAATATGGTCCAACCAGGCGAGGGCGGTCTGTCCAAGACGTCGGTATGAGGGCTCATCGATCAGACTATCTCCACCGGATCCAGTCCTTTCTCGGCATATGTCAAGAATGTAATAAGCTAACGCAGGGCCGTCAATGACGACGGACTTGCCGCGAAGGATGACGCTCTGACCATATGGTCTCGACAACTTTGCCAGATTGTGAACGCCCATATTTAACTTGTGTTGGCGATATGTCTGATACTACAAGCGCCGGTCCCAAGTATTTCACTATTCCCAACACCCCTAACCCTCTGCGTGGTGCAACCCGCCCCACTTTCCTTTCCGCATTCACCTTCGGTAAGGGGCAGTTCACCTTGACAAGAGTAAAAGGGCCTGGCACATCCCGCAGGCAGTCTTCTGGCTTTCCAGTGCCTACCTCGAATAAAATACGTGTGACCAGGCAGATACTTGACACGGTCTGGCATCGATGTTTCTACGACTCTCCCAGCTTGGCAGACATCTTGCACGACCGCTTCGTATTACATCAGCCGCAAGATTGCCCTTACCCTTTATCATGGCCTCGGCAGACGAGCGAAACTCGCGAACAATCCACACCGCAGCCTGCCTCATCATAGGCGACGAGGTTCTTGGTGGAAAGGCGAGTGCCTCGATGCCTAATGACGACAGCTGTCGCAGAATATATGAGACTGACGCTGGAGTTGTGCAATTCCATAGACTCGGGATGTAAGTAGATGGACATGATGGCCTAGCTTGCAAACGTCATGGACTGATAGTATGTGTGCAGTCAAACTCACATTACATGGCAAAGTACTGCTTCTCTTCAGGCATTGTAAGCACAATTTCTGACAATGCTCAGCGATCCGAGTCGAGTTTGCTAATTAGGACGGGGACCAGCAATTGAAGCGGGTTGAGGTCATAGCGGATGAGGAGGATGAAATTGTTGAGGCTGTCCGCCGTATGAGTGATCGATACGACTTTGTGGTGACCAGGCAAGCTGAACCTGAGGACGCTCGAGGCCAGGAATTGCTGAAGCTGACTATGATGGGTGCAGTGGCGGCATAGGACCAACGTCTGTCTTCGTCTTGACAATGAGGACTGAATGGTATGATTGTACTGACCGACCAAATCTTAGACACGACGACATCACCTACCAGTCCATAGCCAAAGCATATGGCCTTCCTTTGATCCTCCACCAGGAGGCTTATGAGAGAATGAAGAAGCTCTCGAAGCCGTCACGCTCACAACAGGAGTTCAGCTGGGATGTTGACTCCCCAGCACGTCGGGCCAAGCTGAGGATGGTCGAGCTACCCATAGACGACAAGCGAGACATCAGCAAGCAGGTTTTGTTCCCTCAGTCTGATCTATGGGTGCCAGTCTCAGTGGTCAACGGCAATGTTCATATTCTGCCTGGTGTTCCTCGACTTTGTTAGTCTTGCCGTCATCATCTCCCAATTCGTTTTGTGCACAATGGCTAGACCATGTCATTGCCGCCATGAAAGCATGCGGCTGACCATACCGTCCATTTGCAGTCGAGGCTTTGATGGACGGTCTCAAGCCCCTGATTGCTGATCGGCTCGCCGACCCAAAAGGGAAGGGAACCAATCGGATCCTTATCTCTACGCCGCTGCCAGAAAGCGAGGTGGCCGGATACTTGGCGGATTTGGCGGCGCGTGTTGGACCCAAGGGTGTCAAAGTTGGCAGCTACCCTCGCTGGGGCAAGAAAAACAACACTGTCACCTTGGTCGGAAAGTACGTTTCAACACTCGTGTTTCATCCCCACCCGAATCCCTGATCAAGCTGAGCCGCATATCCAGCGGCGCATATCCAGCGGCTACCGCATATGCATACTGACACCCCCACAGAGATAATGCATACTTGGACGCTATCACACCTGAAGTCGTGCAGAACGTCAAGGGACGGCTGATTGCCGCTGAAGGCGAAGATGACGAGAAACAAGACCTGGATCCCCTGGAGAAGCAGTCCTGATTTGGGCGGGCGACGCAGCCATTAGCTTGTACTGACCTGACCTTGGTCGCCACCGTTCTCGATCCCAGATGCTGCTGTCGACCATTGGACGTTTTCCTGGCGTGTACGGTCTCTGGTCTTTTCACGAAAACAATCATTCCCAGTGAAAGTTGTAATGCACATTATAGCGCAAAATTGCGGACATGACTCGGCGCCTGTTTGACGCTACACGAAACGAGACACGGAATGGTCAACGGCGCGGTGACCGAACGTGCTCGCTCATTCATCGCGCGATCGATGATGGCGACATGAAGTTCGAGGACGAGTGCGAGTCAATTTCAATGGAGAAATACCACTCGAGGGCAACTCCGTGGACTCTCTTCCATTTCCCAAACATTTCGAATGCAACGCTTTCAAATTGTGTACCCGAACATTCACTGGTCGCCTCTCACGACAGCCGTCTGTCTGTCTTTCTTCTCTCCAAGCCCTCTGTCGAAGAAGTACAAGGCAGAGGTACTTATGCCGCTCAAGCGCACCACGTGGATGTTCCGTCATCCAGTGCCTCACGTGGGTTGTGGCGCACTCGTATATCAAGTCAGAGCTGAATCGAACGCAAAACGGGGCCCGGGCAATGTGCTTGGTTATCGGCACAGCATTGTCGTCCTGGCAGCCTGAACGTCTGGGCGATTGACATGCAGGTAGACGGCAAAGTCCGATGGACGGCTGCAGGCAATCTGCATGGGCCCCATCACTCATCTGTAAGCCTCCATCTGTATGTCAAGCGAGAAGCTAACGAGCAGCTACCTGTTCCAACGTATTGTGCCACTTGGCAGATAAGATTAGTACCTCTACGCTTGCGGTAAACAACTGCGCACTTGAGTAGCGTCGTTGGTCGAGCTGTGCCACCACTCAGATGTTTCTTGTGTCCCCCGATGGGCAGCAGCGTTGCTTATTTATAGTATTCCTGAGGGCAACCAAGACACCCGTCCGTCGTTTCACACTCTTCGCAGTACTTCGCACTCCAGGGTCGTTCTAACAAGGTGAGGCGGATTGTGAGCGTCGTCGACTCGTCGAGACGCAATCACAATATTTGCAGCGGCCGCTCCGCGATGAATGAAAGCAGTGAAGACTCGACGTTGTATTTAGATACTTATCATCATCCCAGGTCGGTTAGATCACTGTTTGTATAGTGGGTGGCTGCCTCATGCGGCATCACGAGCCGAGCAGCTATCCCTTGTTGCCCCGCTCTCGTCCGAAGCTGCCGCCAATCAGGTGGGCGATCCCCCCAAGAGAAGCACGACCGTGCGTCCTTCCATGCATTCACCGTGGAGCACGGACTTGGATCGTTTCTTTGTCGAGTTGAGAACACTACTATACCTGCAAACATCCACCTCGCCTTGCCCAGGAGCCAGGACGCCACGAAGCGTATCCGGCCACTTCCTGCCGTCATCGACCATCAGCCCTCTTTACGTGTCCTGGAACCGGAATCGGAATTTGGACTAAACCGATGCCGTCTTGCGACAACACCAGTAGAATCACGCTACCTGATTGACATCGCGCCGACCGCCGACGTTGCTGGGGAGCGTTTTTGGCCGCCCCCCTGCCTGTCATTCCACCTGCAGTTAGGCCGGCCGGGCAGGCAAAATAGAAAGAGACCAGCAAATTGTCACCAACTCCCCCCATTCGCCCAATCAAAGTCACCGCGCATCAATCACTCCCAAAGTCGAACAAAGGGCCACGACCGCGACCGCGACCCACGTTGCCAAGACCGGTACAAAGAGGTACCTCTACCTAGAGTCGCTCCATTCCCACCCCGACCATCTCCAGATTTGCATGCGGCATCTCGAACTTTGTCAAGCAATTCTGGAGGCCCCTGCTGCGCAAATCTTCGTGCCGACTCCAGCGCGCCTCTTCGTGCTGCCCTTCCCTGCAACTCAAGTATCGCTCTCCCGCTCAAGATGGCGTCGAAGGTACGTGCATTCTCCCTTTCGCCTTTCGCCCGGCTGCGATTGCAACGTCGTTAGAACGGCTCGATTCGAGCAATACGGTCCCTCCGCCCATCCTTTTCGCGCGCATCGCACTGACCCCGGTGGAAATGGCAGTTCCTGAGGGAGTATAAACTGGTGGTTGTCGGTGGAGGTGGCGTCGGTAAATCTTGCCTCACCATTCAACTCATCCAGAGTCATTTCGTCGACGAGTACGACCCAACCATCGAGGGTAAGCCGGTTATCTCGTCTCTCTTCACCCGTGCCGTCATACATTGAGGCTTCGAGCACGTGGATTAATACCTCCTGTCCGTCACGCAGATTCCTACCGCAAGCAGTGCGTTATCGACGACGAGGTTGCGCTTCTCGATGTGCTGGATACTGCGGGCCAGGAAGAATACTCGGCCATGCGCGAACAGTACATGCGGACCGGCGAGGGTTTCCTGCTCGTGTACTCGATCACGTCAAGACAGAGCTTCGAGGAAATATCGACCTTCCAGCAACAGATTCTGCGAGTCAAGGACAAGGACTACTTCCCCATGGTAGTGGTTGGCAACAAGTGCGACCTGGAATGTGAGCGGGAGGTGTCGCGACAAGGTGAGTCAATCACGATCCGCACGCTCCGGTGCTTTCGGTTCTGGAGGGGTGGGTCTAACAATCCCAACACCGCATAGAGGGCGAGGCACTCGCGCGATCTTTCAACTGCAAGTTCATCGAGACGTCGGCGAAATCCCGCATCAACGTCGATAAGGCCTTCTACGACATTGTCCGGGAAATCAGGCGGTACAACCGAGAGATGCAGGGGTACTCGACGAACAGCGGCGGTTCCAACCCTAACGGTGGAGGAATGAAGCCCATCGACGTCGCCGACGAGGATGCTCAAGCTGGCTGCTGCGCGAAATGTGTGACGATGTAAGGGTACCCAAGTGCGTTGCGGTGCTAATCTGCGCTGGCGCCCCCGTGTCGTCGAGCAGTAGCACCACATAGGAGGTGGAGCGAGATACCATCGTCAAGGAATCGCCCAAAGGAGGAGGGAGTGGCTTCGATTCTGCAACCACAAAGAGACCAAACTTGCGCCAGCGCAACGTGATGGGAGTTAACCGTCGGTGCAGCATAACAGCCAGCAATATTCACATCCATGCATACGTCGGGAGTTGCCCTTGCTTAGGAACACTTGGTGGATTTCTCAGGACGGCCATTTGCTCACATGGCTTTGGCAGGGGAGGGGAGGGGAAGTTGCAGCAGTTGAGTCGACAACGACGTATACCTACCTACGTTTCGCATGCGCTCGGTGACGACTGGGGTTAAGGCTCGAGGGACAACCCGGCTATAAGTGTCGGGTGCAGCCTGCGAGCCACCTACCCCTAATTGTCGTCATACGATGGTGGAAACTGCACGGACGCAGGGCTCGAGCAGTCTTCTGCGCATCTTTTCATTATGCACTTTCCGGGTCGTCCATCTCTATGGCGATGGCAGAATCTCCTTCCGGGGCTCACGGAGCTGGAAGAAAGTTCTCTACGATATTGTTCGTCCTCTTGGTCTCTTGTCTCTCTATCTCTATCTACTTCTGTTGTAATTTTTCCTGTGCTCCTCTATGCCACCCAAGGTCTCGACGCGGTAGCTCTATCCAGTGCAGCAGGACAAGAATCCATCCACTTTGCCCTCATGCTGCGTGATTTCTACCCAGCTAGCTACCTAGGTAGTTAGCTTACGAATCCCGCATGCAAGCAGTTTGCTCCCAACTCCGACAACCGTCTCCTAGCCAGCTGCTGCGGGTTTTCAGTGCCGTTCTACTGGCCGCAAACACAGCAAAGCGGTCTGAACCTCAGTTCAGTGCATACCCCGGCCGGAGTTAGGTAGGCTCTCGTCACGGCGTACGACTGCTTCCGCTTGGCATGCATCGAACAGAACTGTGATGAAGGCAAGTGATAGGGCCAGCCATGCTCAACGTAGACTTCCATCACTGAGGGTCAATACCTGGGTACCTGACTACGGCTGCAAAGACCATGACCGCGGAAAGGCAATATATTGGGAGGAACTTTGTCCGTAGTGATAAACAGAAGGAAACATCTCCAGAAACCGTATCCCTCAACGCCCTTGGAGATGAAGGGAATGAAAAACGTTTGCAGTGGCGCGCCACACAACTCAACTCTCCCGCTGGCCATGCTCTCAGAGCCCGCCTTGAGAAGCAACTGCCAATCCTATGGTGCTAGTGATCTTGCTCAACCTCTTCTCGACTCCACCACCAACTCTATCTCCTCGTCGTCGATCGACTGAGCGCCGAGCTCCGTGTCCTGACTCTTCTGGCGGCCTCCAAGCGACTGCATATGGATCGGTGTTGGCACATCAGCTCTGAACGGCCAGAAGCCACGCATTGCCTTTGCCATCCCGCCCGGCCGTGCCCCTTGCGCTGTCACGTCTGCCGTGGCAGAGAGGTCAGGCCACGGGTTTGTGTCGTCGTCGCGGTTGCCGTTTGCCGGTCCACAAGACCGCTCGGCAATGGGGAGGACAGAATCATTTCCCGTGCGGGAACTTCAAGGGCATGTCAAGTCAGTCAAAAGTCCATCAACACAGTTGTTCCACTGTTTGGGAAAACGTACCAAATAGCCGCGCTCCTTGTTCTCCAGCTGGACAGGAAGGACTTGCCCGCCTTCGTGGTTCGGGTCTCTACGTACTCGTCATGCAGCCGCGGGAACAGCACTCCCAGTCCGAAGAAAAGAAGGAACTTGCGGTACGAGTTGATGGCATCCGCAGTCGTCCCGAAGACAAAAAACACGGGTATCGCCGTGAGGATCGGGATGTAGTTGGTGTTTTGGATGCCGAACGGCGTGCCGAGCGACGTTGTGAACGTGATGAGCGTGCTGGGAAGCGGATCGCCGCCGTAATGAACGCGGTTGAAGTCGTAAGGAATCGTCCACGGCATGCCGAACTCGATGGTCTGCGCGAAGAAGAGGATCTGGAGCGGGAGGTAGGGGATCAAGATGGAGACGGAGACGAAGTACAGCTTCCGGCGGACCTTCTGCTGGCGGCTGGCAATGTTGGTGTTGTTTGAGTTGCCGAGCGCCGAGCGAGTGCTGAGGTCCAGGGCGCGGAAACGCCACCAGATCACCACTGCCAGGACTTGATGAGCCGCGTTTTCGCAGGGCAAGGGATGGGTGTGGACTGGACTTACCTGCAAAGACACCAGCGCCGAGGGTGAAAATGAGAAGCGGAAGAACATAGAGGACCAGGAAGGGCGCGCTGTAGTCGTAGAAGGGCACGCATCCGATGAGCGTGAAGATGCCGTACCGCTGGCCCACGAACAGGTAGTTCAGGACGACCTGTAGGACCGGAATGGTGAAGACGACAGCGGCCGAGATAGCCAAGTTCCGGTATCTCTCTGCGTTGCTGAGGCTGGTGGACCGACTGAGGCTGATTTTCGATGCAAGACCGCGCACTACCTCGAAGATGCAGGCGGCGTAAATGGTGTCCAAGGGGTATGTGATGTAGGCCTCAAGGTCGCACAAGCCATACCCGGCAAACCAGGTCTGAACGTTGTCGTCCGGCCATATAATAGCGTTAATGACATACAGGACGTTCAGTGTGATGACATCGAGGCAGAGTAAGGAGGCGGCAACCTCGCCGTTGCGCCAGAGTAGGCGCATGGGAACCCAGCAGCAAAGCGCTGCAGAGATTCCCAGTACGATGCGCAGGACCAAATTGACCTCGAGGGCAGGGTAAGTCGCTGGGCCTTGAATCAAGTCCCTGAAGTCAGGGGTGGTAGTCGTGTAGTTGCTCATGTTGCTGAGTACTGTTGGGTAGGACGAAGTTGACGTATCCGGAGGAATCAGGATGATAATCAGGATGTTGCAAGTCCAAGTAGTCAAGTTCAGAAGGAGCCTTCTCCGGAGAGTTGGATGAGATATAAAGAGATGGAAGAGAGGACACGGGGGCTGCAAGGTGGAAGCCCAGAAGGCGTGCCGACCACGGGGTCGACGCCATGATTTATTGAGATCTATTGGTCACGGTGATGGATCTTCCTTCGACAACGAACGTCAATAAATTGTTTGTTTTCCTGTTCTGCAGTGCCGCGAATCAGAGCTTGCTATTGAGGTCTATTCAGACCGAAAAAGGGTTAAGTTTCTCTCACTTTGGGAATGACCAGAGCATCAACCCGCCACAGCTTCCCACATCCAACAAAGCAAAGTAATCTCCACCTGAATCTTCATGGATCAAGGAGCCGAAAAGAGGCAGAGGAAAATATGGCCGGAATTGCTTCGGCATCTGCTGCGTTGAATGGGGGGGGTATAGGAAGTCGAAGAGAACTGCCTACGATCCCGAACGTGACCCACAACCCTAACCCCGAACTCGTTTCGCAGCCACGTGTGGCGTCAATGGGTCCTGCCCAGACAATTTACTCCTGCCCGCTACACGCTTGAAAGATTTTGGGACCCAAGCTCCCTAGAGGTGTACTGCACAAACAAAAATGTTTACCTACCTTCGCATCCTCGCCCGGCCGGCGACCGCTACTGGTCGCGCCTTTAGCACGACTTCGGCCCGCCCCATTGCCCGCATGACCATTGTCGGCCACCTCGGGTACGTCCCGGAACTGCACGCCACCAGCACGGGGCGCGACGTCATCAAGTACAGGATCGCCAGCAACTCTGGCAATGTCGAGAACCGCCGCACGAGCTGGTTCACCGTGAACGCCTTCGAGACGGAGGGGCCGCGTCGCGATTTTCTCCTGGGACTCGAGAAAGGGTACGTCGAGCTAGAATCCCGGACGGCGGACTCATATGCTCGGCGAGCATGCGGCTGGTCGCAGTGCAGACTTGAGCCTCTTGGGACGACAGTGCTGATTCGTTCACAACACGCAGGTCCATGATCATGGTGGAGGGAGACGTCAGTGTTCTGAAGCACGAAGATGAGGAGGGCACGAAGACGAGTTTCAACATTATCCAACGTGAGCTGTCGCTGCGTTCACATG
Source organism: Phyllachora maydis (assembly GCA_029339225.1). Classification (NCBI taxonomy): domain Eukaryota; kingdom Fungi; phylum Ascomycota; class Sordariomycetes; order Phyllachorales; family Phyllachoraceae; genus Phyllachora; species Phyllachora maydis. The sequence goes on from JAQQPM010000003.1 coordinate 6,864,278, forward strand.
AGATGAACTGGACATCACTGACGCAGTGTGCACAGGTCGTCTCGAAATTCTTAGGCGGCCACGAAAGCCGGACGCGGCGGACGCGGTGGACGGGCAGTCGCACGAGGAGCAGCAATAAATTGGTCCCGATAGAAGTCTGTCCTCTAATCCGAAACCTTGCGAACTTCCAACCTGTCGGACTGCATGGGTGAGGGCTATGGATACAGAAGAGACGAGGATGCGATCTGTCGTCGTTGGGCGCTTCGGCGGATACCTGTGTCAAGTACTATCATGTTTTGTAGATGCATGTTCTCTTTGTGGCTAGCCGTGCCGAATCTTGGACGGCATCAAAGAATGTGCTGGTCATCTTTCAAAGGCGTGCTGACATCGCGACCTTTGTGGACTAAAATGGAAACTGTATCATCGCAAGGTCCTCGAGTGCAGCAAGCTTTCTCTCCGTTCATTTTCACACCAAGTTGCAGGAATCCATGCAACCGAAGCCTGCCGCGACGCCGCCCTCTTCACTTTGGTCCCCTTTCGTGCGCAGTAAGTACCCGGCGTCCTCGTTATGCAGTATCTTTCTGGTTCTCTGGTCCCATAAACAAGTCCCAAACCTGCCTAGTTCGCAGATCACCCCTCCCTGCTCGAGCTGTCCGTTGCGCAGGATGGTGTTGGTCACGGGCGGCGGCGTGATGAGCTCCATCAGAATGTATGAGCTCCAGTGCGATTCGGGCACCGAGCGCAAGTACGTCGGGATGGTGGTGCGATAGTGGTTGTTGCCGCCGCCTTCACGTTGCGGCTTCAGCACGTACCGCTTGCAGTCTTCGGCGTCCAGAGCCAGCTTTCGCGCCAGCGCGCCCTCGGCCGAGTGATCCATGGGGAAGATGTTGGTGAAGGTGGCCCACAGCGCGCTGAAGGCGTCGGCATTGTCGCCATCTTCAGGGATGAAGCGGCCCAGCACCGAAGACGTGTCGCTGCCGACCTTGGGCGTCGCGAGCACCTGCTGCACCTTCTTCATCCCAGCCAGCTGAGTGAGCACCGTCGGGCACTTAATGGCGGCTGAACGCTCCAGGTGGTACCGGGCATCCCAGGCGCAGGCGTCCGGGTAGTCGCTCGGGCCGTAGCCGGCGCGGAAGTAGACCACCGCTACCTCGAAGGCGGCGGAAGGATTTGCCGGGGGGTGGTAGAGCAGTTGGCGCTTGTCTGCATTGGCGATGCTTGTGCGCTCCGTGATTTCGGCGAAGGCCAGCCGGAAGACTGGCGTGTTGCCTGTGACCTGGAGCTCGTACTCGACATGTCGTTGGTCGTATACGTTCCTCTCGACACCTTGAACCAGGAAGATGACGCAAGTCTCATGGCCAAGCTCTGATTTCCCGTATGCCCTCCACGCCGTTCTGAGCCCGTTTGCGAGCCCTTGAGCGCTCCCGTTGTGTGGGAGGTTCCAACTGGTGTGCACACTGTTTTTCTTGAGGAGAGGATACTCGGTAGTGGCTAAGAACCTGCAGACCGTTTAGCAGCGAAGAAGACGAAACCTTCTTTCACAGCGCCTTGACAGATTTCGTGTGCCATACTTGTGTAGCGCGGATGTCTTCGACGAGAGCCCGCCGAAGGATGAGGCAATAGTGTTGAACTCCACTTGCTTGATCTGCGGTTTACTACTTGTACTGTTCAGGTCCTGGTGCACCATGTAGTCGGACCTGAACATCCCGAGCGAGAGATCCTGGCGAACGTTGGCATCACAATCGCGGTATGGTCCCAGATGAATCCGACTCACTTGCACATAGCCCTCCTGCTGGACTCGTTCGTGGATATTCCACAAGTGCCCAATAAATTCGTCGCCATCTACCACCCTGAAAGGGTTAAGACTGGGACTGATCTTATGTGCCTAGACCGTGGACTCACTCTTTCACTATCCGACCGATGAACTGTTCGTCCTGGCTGATGCGGGCGTACAGCTCGTTGTACGTCTTTTGCACATTTTTGGCTTGTTCGAAACAGAGTTCGGGAAAAGGGCTTGGGAACAAGGTGACAGGCACACTCGTGGCAAGAATCCCCAACGGGTCAGCTTCCGAAGAGACCACTGCAGGTGGTGGCCTGACCACGAGGCCATTCGCAGTGGACCAGTCCTTGGTCACCTCGGCGAGCCTTCTGTGCTCGAGTTCCTCGATTGTGGGAGGATGGCTGATGGGCATTAGGGCAGCTATGTTGCAAACACAAGAACAGAAATCTTCGGGACAGTGTGAGTAAGTTGGGTGTTCCCTGACTATGACGCTCAGAGCACTAGGTAGGTAGCTAAGCAGGCTGAGGGTAGAGACGCTCCTTGATCAATGGACATGCTCCGAAGCGCATCCACCTTCGCGTAGGGAGTAGAGAGCGGCCCAGGGTACTTCTACAACCTACGGCGGGCCCCACAGACAGACAGGCATCTGACTGTTCTTGAACGTCACGTGATGACCCGACGCAGATCCCCGCGGCTACCCCACCATGCCGACCAGATTTTGTAAATAGGTACAAACCATGCGCGTTGGTTCCGTATCTGTACCATAGCGAAAGGTGTCCCTCGTGTCCGTCTTACCCTTGCGCGGCCGCCCTCTTTCGTTTGCTCGTACTGGCGCAAGTCGTCTAGACTCCCGGGCCTTTCGCGGTTGCCATTTCATCTCTCAAAAAGGTTGCTAGCCTGTGGTTTTGCACTCTCTTCGTTTGCACCTGCCCTACTTCTTCATGTGATACTTACCAGCAGGTGAGCCCTTCCTCCACAATCTTCACAATTTGCCAAATCAACCCGCCATAATTTCGTGTGCCTGGCTCGAGGGGACAGTCTCCTTCTAGTGGCGCTGAGGCTGAAGAAACACAAACACGATCCTTTCCAACTCTATTGATTCTCCCGAAGCAGTACGCTCCTGCTCATCACACATCCCACATTCCCCTTGCGCCTGCTCTCTTTGCTTGATACCTCTAAGTATTCGACGTTTAACCCCGACTGAAGTCAAGTCACATGATACAGAATAACTTAGCTGAACTATCACACGGCAGAGCGCGATGGCCGTCGATGATCCCTTTTTTTGGGATATTGACCGTCTGATAGAGGAGCTTCTCACAGCCGGTCGTTTGCCTCCAGCACTCGCTGGCAAGCTGCCTGGAGATGTCGCATTACAGCTTCGGGAGAGTGGCGCAGACGGAGAGTGTTTACTTGTCTTTGAGGATGTCGAGGGAAAAGCCAATCTGGTCGACTTCGTGGTCAATCAGTTGGCACTGAAAAAGCTCCCCCAGCGACTCAACTTCCAGAAGATAATCAGACACCTCCAAAACCGCAGCCCTGGCTATCTGGCATGGAAGCAAGAATGGATGACGGCACGTGCTGTGCGAGAGAAGTCCGAGTCCGATATGGACGTCGAGAGCATGAAGAGTGGGACCCGCCAAAGCGGTATGCTGCTCATGGCTCCTGCAACAGAGAGCGCGACATCCGAGCAAGCCTCGACCACTGCGACTGGCCTTTCCGAATCGGGGCTTGACACTATGATGACGGGCTCGGAGAATCACGAGCTTGCGGTCGATAGCCAGCAGACTACAGCATTACCGGTGTTGGTGGAGAAACCCCCGGAGCTGGCCCTTGGCTTGCCTCCGAAGCCTTTGGAAGACGTCACTGCAACTGAGGGACCACCTCGGAAGAAGAAAAGACTCGCACCCACAAATATCTCAGCCGTTCCGACGCACTCCATCTCCCAGCCTATTGCTACCGAAGGAGATCGATTCGAAGACCCTAACTTGACGGTTCAAGCCAAAGAACATAAAGGCAAGGTTGAGAACACTGACGTTGGCACAGTCGAGCAGTATCTCGTGAATCAAGCTTCCACAGGAGGCTACCTTGGGCCCTGTCCATTGGACCCAAAAGAGATCACCAGAAGGCCGTGTACTAAGATGACATCCTTCGAGCCGACGGGGTTCACATTTGTTCGATCCAAACAAATGCCCCCTGGACGACAGATTCAGATCAATCAGACACTGAAGAGATATTTCCTGAGCTCGGTCGAGCAGCAGCGTGCCGCAGATTCTGGAGATTCTGATGACGATGACGTCTTGCCCTTGTTCGGAGAGTCCGATGACGAGGTCGAGATCGATTCCAAGACATGGCGGGAAATGGAGAAGGATGCTCGAGAGGTCCAGGCGTACATGGACCGGCAAGATGCGAAAAGAAATACGACATTGAGCCAATCTGACGTGGAGAGGGTTGTGCAACAGACTATTGATGATTTTGACGCACGCTGGACCGAGTTCAAGAAGCCCAAACTCGATCACACAGCTAACAAGTTCTGGAATGAAGCCAGACTCAGTGGAGCGCGATTGCATCTCGTTGGTCGGGCCATAAAGACATGCGAGAATCTCGAACGACGATTGACCAAGCTGAAAAACGGCATATACGATCTGGAGTGGCATACTAAGACCGATATCGAACGACAGGCTGCAAACTTGGAACAAACTATTTTTAGCAGAGCTGAGAATCGCTGGGTGATCAACTTGCTCCAGAGCCCATTGCAGCCACCTCGGTGTGTTGGGCCTCCGAGCCTGAGAAAACCGAAAAAGGAAGAAGTCATGCAGCTCGATGAAGACGAGGAGCTCTTGACGAGCGAAAGCTCTGACCTGGAGAACTTCGTTGTCGATGACGAGCAAGGTGATTTCTCAGAGCATGCTCGCCTCGAACAGACATCGCCTGTCATGGAAGCATTGCAGCCATCGGAAGGTATGGACATCGACACCGACAACGTGGGGACTGACGATGCCGGGCAAGCCACCGGAACCACGAACGGTTGTGCTCTCCTTACCAGCGAGTCTGATGGAGAGCTAGACGTCGATGGGAAACCGGCCTTCAACAAGTCAGATGTTGGAACGCCTGCCGCGCAAATTTGTGTCTTCAAGACCTCAGTCGCGCCGACGGACCCTGTCAACAGACTGCTGTTTCCCACGTCAAGCGAAAGCCAAAGCAAGCGCTTGGAACAGGATGATCTGACTACGCCGGCGAAACAACGGACAACGGAGATCATCGACCTTGTGACTCCATCCCCGCCAAATTCTGCAACACTACAGTCTCTGCCGGAGCTCCGCGATCACGCAGAGCTGGCCGAGATGGGCTTGGAACGCTGGGATCGCGATCATGAAAAGGATCCCGAGCGTCTGATCGCAGCAATTCTAAGCACATGGTCTGGAACAAAGCGAGACTTGATCTTTGAAGCCGTGAAGAAATGCGCATCCAGTCATCTCTGGGACGAGTTCATTTTGAAACGCACTTTGAGATCCGAGCAGCAGCCGACGGCCTCCTCAACAACCAAGGATGCCTACCTCTGTGCTCTTGGTCACAGTCTGGCCCAGCTCTTCCATGCGTACGTCAAATGTTCACCCTCGCAACTTGGGAATAAGCAACTCCTTGCCAGAAGCAGAAAGAGGATCAGAGAAAATGAACACAAGTTTGCTCCATTCTGTGAATTTGTGCGAAAGATCGCGCAGTTTTTCCCTCCAACGACCGAACCCACAGTTGACTTCGATCACCTTGCTGCATCTCCAAGCGAAGGCGAAGCAGAGCAGAGCACTCCGGGGATGCTTGAAGAGGAATCTTCTGACGACAAGCCTCGTGGTTCGGCCCGAAAGAAGCGCCGGGGGCGTCCGCAAGTGCAAGACTTCGAGGCAGCGAGGATGCGGTTATCGGCGCAGAACCAGACAGAGGAATTCGAGAAGCGGCGTCTCCAACTGCGAGCAACGTTGGCATCTACTTCGGTGCCCAAGGATCGGGAGAGGCTCATCATCAACATGAGCAAGGAAGCGGATGAAGGCTTGATTCTCGTTTCCGATAACGTTGCTGGAAGAATCAAGGATCATCAGGTTGAAGGCGTCCGCTTCATGTGGGACGAAATAGTGGCTTCGAAGACCAACCGGCAAGGCTGCTTGCTTGCCCATACGATGGGACTCGGCAAGACTATGCAAGTGATAACGCTGCTTGTCGCCATCGCTGAGGCAGCTGCCGATCCGGATCCGGCTATCAGCAAACAAATCCCACAGGACTTGAAACAGAGCAAGACGCTGGTACTTTGTCCGTCAGGATTGGTGAACAACTGGGTCGACGAGTTCCTCATCTGGGCACCGGAAAATCTACTCGGCGGGCTGTCCAAGATTGATTCGACCATGGACTTCGACGCTCGCGCCGAAATGGCCCGCACTTGGGGGTCAGCCGGTGGAGTACTCATCATGGGCTATCCGATTTTCAGGTCGTTGGTGAGAAAGTGCCAAGCTTCTCGCCGCGTCCTGCTCAATGCCCCGAACATTGTCGTTGGCGACGAGGCCCACAACCTGAAGAACCCAGTTTCCCATATACACCGGGCCACCTCCAACTTCCGCACCTTGAGCCGTATCGCCATGACCGGCTCGCCTCTTACCAATGATCTCATGGACTATTATGCCATGATCAATTGGGTGGCTCCCGGGTTTCTTTCCGATATCGTCGAGTTCAGGAGCTCTTATGCCAATCCTATCAGCGACGGCCTTCATTGCGACAGTGATAGAAGCCAAAAGAGGTTGGCTCTCAAGCTGCTCAGCGTGCTGAAGACTACTGTGGCGCCCAAGGTTCACCGCAGGGGTATCGCGTCGTTGGGTAGTGATATGCCGGTGAAGCGAGAGTTCATCATCTCGGTACCTCTGACGCCGGTCCAGAGGACCGCATACGAGGCTTACATTCGTCATATGAACGGAAACCCCAATGTTCGAGCCCAAGCTTCCACCCAGACCCAGATTTGGAGCTTTGTGAGCATTCTCTCAACTTTGCTAGCGCATCCTTTGGTATTTGGAGAGCAGCTCCAGGAGAGGCAGCGCGATCAGACCAAGAGGGCAGAACAGGCTAGGTTGGCCGGGAATGACGCGGACGGGATCGAAATGCCTAAAGCTATGATAGCCGATATCTTGCCCCTTGTTTCTTCTGCGAGGACGAATGCCGATTATTCGCTCTCGAACAAGGTCCTGATCCTGATGGGCATCTTGGACGAGTCAAAGAAAGTCGGCGACAAGGTACTCATTTTTTCCCAGAGTATTCGGACGCTCGACTTTCTCCAGGAGCTGTTCAGGAGGCAAAAGAGGTTCTACTTTCGACTTGATGGCTCAACGAAGCCATCGGCTCGTCAGGCCGCCGTCAAGGACTTCAACACGGAGGACAAGGCGGAGGTGTACCTCATCTCGACTAGGGCGGGAGGAGTGGGACTCAACATATATGGAGCCAACAGAGTTGTCGTCTTTGATTTCAAGTTCACGCCCGCGGAAGAGCAGCAAGCTGTGGGCAGGTCTTATCGTATCGGCCAGACTAAGCCGGTGTTTGTCTATTGGCTCATCTGTGGGGGCACCTTCGAGTCGACCATTCAGAACAAATCCGTCTTCAAGATGCAGCTCGCTTCGCGAGTGGTGGACAAAAAGAACCCAATCGCCTGGGCAAAGCGATTGGGCGCATACTTCAACGTGCCAGAGGACCCGCCGCAACAGGATTTGTCCGCCAGACTTGGGCAAGACGCTGTCCTAGACTCTCTGCTGTGCAATCCGGAATTCAAGGGCATTATCCGACAGATCGGGTCCACGGATACCTTCGAGGAGGAAGACATGGCCGTGTTGACAGCGGACGAAGAGAAGGAGGTTATTGGCTTGATCGAGATTGCACAGAAGCGTCTTTTGGGGAAGCCCCAGTCAGCCTTGCTCTCGCGCGCATCGCACTTGAATACTGGTGAGGCTGGCCAGTCCAACTCTGCAGCATCTGACATTCAACCTGCGTCTTCATCTGCTCCAATGGCCATTGTCTCCGGAAAGCAGCGTGCTCACGCCGAGGAAACCATCAAAATCCTAGTGCCCGAGCACATGCGATCCCAACGCCCACTGGCCATACCGTCCGTGGTGACACCCGTGCCTCCACCCACGATCCCGAATTCAGGTCCGGTTTCGAGGCCGCCGGCTGCTGTTTCGTCCGCGGACGACTTTGACGACACCGAGCCAGCGAACCTGCCTCCATGCCCAGCATTTGATCACCGAGCCGTGCCTGGTGGTCCTCGAGCCAGAGCAGCTGAGTCTCTATTGCCACCTCTCCGGCTGCCGGGCGCCGTGTCGGGTTCGAGGCAATCACCGCCTTCTCAAGAGGTCTCGCACCATGCCCCTTCTATGCCCCCCAGCGTCTCCAAACCCAGTGAGTCGCCGATGAAGCCAACTACTGTTGCACAGTCTACTATCGAAACTTGGTCGATGAAACTGCTTCAGACGCTCACGAGCATCTGGGAGCGGACGCAGACCGAAACCAAAAACACGCCACATAATATCACAACTAGCATCATTCAGAGACTGGATGAGGCTGGCAAGATCGGCGTGCCAAGAATGGACCTCCTGCAAAGCCTCGAGAAAAATGCTCGGGAAAGCCAGAGGTTTGGGGAAGCCATGCTGGTCGGACTGAAGTCGCCAGCGGAAATCTGCGCCATGACTGTCAAGAACATGGCAGACTATGCCAAGGAGTTGGACAGTAAGAGCGACGAGGACTTTAAGAGCCTACGCACAGGTGCTATCAACGTAGGCAACTCGCACCTCGGCAACTCAAGCGATCAAATCAACTAATCTGCTCTCATCAAGCTGTCTCGACTATCGGAGCCCAGCGCGGCGCTAAGCACAGACCGACTCATCGCACATAACAGCGGCGACATGGCGGCAACGCGAGAGGTACTTGTGGGTCGCGCAAGTCAGTCCGGCAAGGCCAGGACAGAGCAGCGCCTTCCCGGCTGGGCGCAACGCGAATTCTTCAAGCAACGCCGGTCCCAGACTCCACGCGCCCGAAATGGACGCGACGGCGACTCGGCCGATACGCCTCACGTCATTGATTGACGCTGCCCCTTGTTTTATGAGCTCCTTTTTCCTTTTTTGTTTTCCTCGCGCATTCGCTCAAATGGACTGAGGTTGTTCACTGACGACCGGGTTGGCGTTTCTTGACTTTGTTGATACCCCTATAACGAAAGGCATGGACGAAATGTTTTTTTTCCTTTTTCCTTTCCTTTCCTCTCGGTGGCTGCGGCCTTCAAGTGGTCTTTCGCATGCTGGCATCCTGAACGGCGATTACAAGGAACGGGAAGGACCGCACGCAGAGCATGGGAGGTCTTGGGACAGCTGTCGCTTGGTACTAGCTAGATGAAGAAGCTAGTACTATATTTGACTGCGCATCCGCCGTGCATTAAGGACTGCGGACTTTTCTATGTGCTTTGCGTGGCCAGAATGCGATTGTGACGAGTGAATAGACTGTCTGCTTGGTACGAAGTACCGAGCACGAATACACAGTACCTGGGTTGCACGTGATTACGCGAGGGTGACGTAATGGGGAAAGGCCATATATGAGCTAGCTTTGCCACACACAGCATTCGACACGCATTTTTCTTCCTCACAACGTTCTCTCAGCTCACAGGTGCCTGAGGGATTGACTGCTTTCTCAACCTCTCTACTCCGTACGTACCTATAAAGCAGTAAATAAGTAGTCAGCATTGGCAAACACTATAACCAACTGTCACGAGGTCAGCTCGAGGGCGCCCCACTCGTACGTGGTTTTCAACGTGTAGCTCATCCAAGACGATCCCGTCCAACGAGCCGATCGGGCGGGAGCCCGAGTAATCACCGCCCGTTCTTGGCAGGGGCCGGGGCAGGGGCGGACCACACAGTGACACAGGAGATCGCTGCCCCTTATGGCCCGCGTGGGTAGGCAGCAGAATATTTCTTGTGCTCCGCAGCTCCGCACTCGCTCGCATACATCTGCATGTACTAGGGTCGCATTGGAGGCTCAACACCACGATTTGGCCGACGACGACGATTTCGGGGCTTCACTTTGGCGCAGCGGGGGCTCAGAGACTTCAGGAAACCAATCAGAGGGTGACGCGTGGGTAAACTACCTCAACCGCTGGAAGTGGAGCACCCTCCAGCATGGATAGGAGTACCCCTAGTTTTAGAGGGAGCACTAGAGATCTTCTGCAGCCCAAGGCGAACCCAAAAAGGCGAACCAATCGAGTACAACCAACCAACCAGGTTGCATAACCCTTTAGGAACCGGGTACTCCGGACAAAATAGTACCCCGTGCTCTCATAAGCTTTGATGCATTAAACTGACGAATACCTACCTGCCTATTGGACAGACTGCTGTAAGCCGTCGCACGAGTCGGCGCGGACCCGATCGAGATTGCCGCGACGGCTCGGAGTACCTCTACTTACGTATGCGGTCGGACAGGTCTCCGCCCGCATGCATATTTGCCTCCCGTCCCCGTCTCGTCTGAAGTCGGTTTTTTGCCCATTCCTACGAAACGGCCTCTCCCGAACCGTACCACTGCGCCCGGATTGACCGACGATCGACTTGCTTCTGCAGACTCTTCTCACTCACTGCCGCCTTCTGTCACGCCTTTGCTATTCGACCCAGTTTCGATCACACGCGATGGATTCCGTCCTGCGCCAGTCCAAGGCTGTGTGCCCCTTTATGAAGAAGGCATCGGCCGCGACTCTTCGGGCCATGTCTACGTCGGCGGCCCGACCCACGGCCTCCCCGTGCGGCGGCGCCATGTCGAAGTTGCAGATGCTGGCCCGCCGCTGTCCCGTCATGGGCAAGGCCATGGCTGTACAGTCGGCTTCCCGGGGGCAAGTCGCCACCATCGCCTGCCTATCCGGCCTCTCGGCCCACGCCAGGGCCGGCGGTGACCAGGCCAAGCTGCACACCAGCCGCGCCCGTGAGGCCCAGACCATCGAGGGCCCCTTGATAAATGGGCACCAGCAGGGTAGGACGGCAGCAAGGACCAGCCGGTTGCGCCCGACGACTTTTCCAGACTAACAGCTATTGTTGGCAGTGCGAGTGCCGCCTCTCAGGCCCGTCAAATCCCAGCCAAAAGAAGTCCGATCCGTCCCTGTCTCGAACGTCCCGATTGCGGCCGAAAGTGCGTCGCCCAAGTTTGACTATGACGCCTTTTACAACACGGAGCTCGAGAAGAAGCACAAGGACAAGTCGTACCGCTACTTCAACAACATTAACCGGCTGGCCAAGGAGTTCCCCCGCGCTCACACAGCGAGCAAAGAGGACAAGGTGACGGTCTGGTGCGCCAACGACTATCTGGGTATGGGCCGCAACCCGCACGTGCTGAGGACGATGCACGAGACGCTGGACGAGTACGGCGCTGGCGCCGGCGGGACGCGCAATATCTCGGGCCACAACCAGCATGCCGTCGCGTTGGAGGCGACCTTGGCGACGCTGCACGCCAAGGAGGCGGCACTGATTTTCAGCTCGTGCTACGTGGCCAACGACGCGACGTTGGCGACGCTGGGCAGCAGGATGCCCGACTGCGTGATCCTGTCGGACAGCTTGAACCACGCATCCATGATCCAGGGCATCCGCCATTCGGGCGCCCGCAAGGTGATTTTCCGGCACAACGACGTGGCCGACCTCGAGGCCAAGCTGGCTGCCCTGCCTTCGCACGTGCCCAAGATGATTGCTTTCGAGTCCGTCTACAGCATGTGCGGATCCATCGGCCCGATCGAGGCCATCTGCGACCTGGCTGAAAAGTACGGCGCCATCACCTTCCTCGACGAGGTGCACGCCGTCGGCATGTATGGCCCGCACGGCGCCGGCGTGGCCGAGCACTTGGATTTTGAGGCGCACGCGCAGGGCCGGTCGCGGGGCACCATCATGGACAGGGTGGACATCATCACGGGCACGCTTGGCAAGGCCTATGGCTGCATTGGCGGCTACATCGCAGGACGGGCCAATCTGATCGACACGGTGCGCTCGCTCGCGCCCGGCTTCATCTTCACGACATCGTTGCCCCCGGCCGTCATGGCGGGTGCGCGGGCCTCGATCGAGTACCAGATGGGGCAGTCGGGCGACCGGCGTCTGCAGCAGCTGCACACGCGGGCGGTCAAGGAGGCGCTGCGGGCGCGCGACATACCCGTGATCCCCAACCCCAGCCACATCGTGCCGGTGCTGGTGGGGAACGCGGCGCTGGCCAAGCAGGCCAGCGACATGCTGCTGAGCGACCACGGCATCTACGTGCAGAGCATCAACTACCCGACGGTGCCGGTGGGGCAGGAGCGGCTGCGTGTGACGCCCACGCCCGGACATACACGGGCGTTCAGGGACCAGCTCGTCACGGCGCTCGACACCATCTGGACGCAGCTGGGCATACGCCGGGCCAGCGAGTGGGCGGCCGAGGGCGGTTTCGTCGGCGTTGGCGAGCCCGGAGCCGAAGAGGCCAACGAGCCGCTGTGGACGGACGAGCAGCTCGGCATCGCAGACCTGGCGCGCGAGATACTGGCTGCCGAGCCGGTGCAGGTGAAGAAGGCGGGCATCACGGAGCGGCTGCTCGAGCGCGAGGCGGCTGCGACGTCCACCTCTGCCACTGCTATGGCTGCTGCTGCTGCTGCTGCTGCTTAGAAGGATGGCGAACCACCCGGGACGAACATGACGAAGCCGGCTGCTTCACAACCTATCCTGTACTTGTCCTTTGGTTCTCTTGGATCTTTGCTTCATATGGTGCTGCTGATGTAAGTCGTGGTCAGCATACATGAGACGCAGTAGACGCAGTTAGCAAAACCTTATTTTCGCACTGTCCTCGTGCAAGTCACTCAAGGTCGCAAAGAGCCTCTCACTGTATGTATGAAATGTGTAGGCTGTACGTAGTGCCCAGTATTCGCCTGTATCACTCCTCGGTCTGTACGGCACGGCGACCCGCATGTGCAGCAACCAGGGTGTTCCCTGCTGCACCGCGAGGACGCGGGGTAGCGGAGTGGGCCAAGCGGGGCGGAGCGGGGCTCACGCACAGCCGCGACGCGCGGACCAAAAAGAAGGGGGAAAAAGTGAAAAAAAAAAAAAAAAAAAAAAAAAAAAAAATCATCGAGGTGGCGCAAACTTTTCAACACACCATGTCGACCTACGACAAGTACCAGACGCCTCTGGCATCTCGCTATGCCAGCGCGGAGATGATGGCTATCTTCTCTGCTCGCGAACGCGCTAGTGCGTCATTCTCCCCCCGGGCGCTGCGCGTGCGCGCCGAGTCGTGTCCGACACCACAGCCAGTGACTCACCAAGAAGACCGGAGCAGGTACATGGAGACAGCTCTGGGTCTGGCTCGCCGAGGCCGAGAAGGAGCTCGGCGTCGAGGTCGGGGAAGAGGCGCTGCAGCAGCTGCGGGACCACGTGCGCGTGTCGGACAAGGCCTTTGACGTGGCGAGAGAGTACGAGAAGAAGTTCCGGCACGATGTGATGGCCCATGTGCACGCGTATGGCGAGGACGCCCCGGCGGCCGCGGTACGTCTGCCGTCCTTCCTGGAGCCAGGGGGTGCTGTGTGCGGGTGCTGTGCTCACTGACGGGCATGCAGGGCATCATTCACTACGGAGCCACGTCGTGCTACGTGACAGACAACGCCGACCTCATCTTCACGGCCAGGGCGCTCGACCTCATTCTGCCCAAGATTGCCAAGGTCATCGACAATCTCAGCCAGTTTGCGATGCTGTACAAAGACACGCCCACGCTCGGCTTCACGCACCTGCAGCCGGCACAGCTCATCACGGTCGGCAAGCGCGCGGCGCAGTGGATGCAGGAGCTCGTCATGGACCTCGAGGACGTGGAACACGTGCGCAGCCAGCTCCTCTTCCGCGGGGCGCAGGGTACGACGGGCACGCAGGCCTCGTTTCTCGAGATCTTCCAGGGCGACGCGGCCAAGATCAAGGCGCTCAACGCGGCGCTGTGCGCCAAGGCCGGCTTCCCCGGCTGCTATGCCGTGTCGACGCAGACGTACACGCGCAAGGTGGACCTGCGCGTGGCCCAGGCCGTGTGCGCGCTGGGCGCGACGGCGCAGCGCATCGGGTCGGACCTGCGGCACCTGGCGCACATGAAGGAGGTCGAGGAGCCGTTTGAGAAGGGGCAGATCGGGTCGTCGGCCATGGCGTACAAGCGCAACCCGATGCGGTCGGAGCGCGTATGCGCGCTGGGCCGCAAGCTGGCGCGGCTGCCGGCCGACTTCGCGGCCACGTACGAGACGCAGTGGTTCGAGCGCACGCTCGACGACAGCGCCATCCGCCGCATGGACATACCCGAGATGTTCCTGCTGGCCGATGCCATCCTGCTGACGCTGGACAATGTCACCAACGGCCTGGTCGTCTACCCGAACCGCATCCGCGCCCGCGTCATGGACGAGCTGCCCTTTATGGCGACGGAGAATATCATCATGAAGCTCGTCGCCGCCGGGGTGTCGCGCCAGGCCGCGCACGAGGAGATACGCGTGCTGTCGCACCAGGCCAGCGACGTGGTCAAGATGCAGGGGGGGCGCAACGACCTGCTGGAGCGCATCAGGAGCACCGAGTTCTTCCGGCCCATCTGGGCCGAGCTGGACAGCTTGCTGGACCCGGCCCTGTTCGTGGGCAACTCGGCCCGGATCGTCGAGGACTATTGCGGCGAGGTGGCGGCGAAGTTGGAGCGGTATCAGGCGGCCATGGTTGCCATGGCAACAGCCCAGCTGTCGATATAGACGAGAAAAAAGACTGGGAGATGTGCAAGCACTGTGCTGCGCACTGTCTGGGCAGTAGAGCAAGCACAGTAGCCATACGAAGTATAGTGTGTTCGTATACATGCACGTACCTGGGTCGCTGGCACACGACCATGATTGTCTCTTGCGGCTTCTCATTCTTCCGTCGACCATGGCCATGGTCAACGCCAACGTCAGGGCCAAGGCCCTTGATCTCGCCCTCTACCTGGTCACCGACTCCACGCCGGCCATCCTCGGGGGTCGCGACATCGGCGAGGTCGTCGAAGCGGCGCTCCGGGGCGGCGTGACGTGCGTGCAGTACCGCGACAAGACCAGCGACACGGGCCGCCTGGTCGACGTCGCCCGCCGTCTTCACCGCATCACACAACGGCACCACGTGCCTCTTCTCATCAACGACCGGGTCGATGTCGCCCTTGCCGTCGGCTGCGAGGGCGTCCACATCGGCCAGGACGACTTGGGTACGGCATCCCGGCCCTCGGCCCGGCCCGGCCTCGACGCCTGCCTGCTGCGAGTGACTAACGGCTGGGCAGACTTGTCGCTGGCCAGGCAACTCCTGGGCCCCAAAGCCATCATCGGCGTCACCGCCGGCTCGGCGGACGAAGCCCGGGCGGCGTGTCGCGGGGGCGCCAACTACCTCGGCATTGGCACCGTCTTCGCCACCAGCACCAAGAAGAACACCAAGAGCATCATCGGCACGGCGGGCGTCCGCGCCATGCTCGAGGCCGTGCAGCAGGCCGGCTACCGCCAGGTCCCGGCCGTGTGCATCGGGGGCCTCAACGAGACCAACGTGCAGCGGGCCCTGTTCCAGAGCGCCGCCTCGGAAAAGCAGCTCGACGGGGTCGCCGTCGTGAGCGCCATCATGGCCGCGGCCGACCCGGAGGCCGCGTCCCGCACGCTGCTGCGCTTGGTCCAGAGCCCGCCGCCCTTTGGCGGGAGCGCGGCCGACGGCGGCGGCGGCGGCGGCGGGGCGGAGGGGGCTCGCGAGATGGTCGCGTCGGCTGCGGCCATTGTCCAGGCGATGCACGATGCTACGCCTCTGTCGCACAACATGACCAATCTGGTAAGCCAGGCAAGGTTCTCTCTCTCTGTCTCTCTGTCTCTCTCTCTCTGTCTCTCTCTCTCTCTCTCTCTCTCTCTCTCTCTCTCTCTCTCTCTCTCTCTCTCTCTCTCTCTCTCTCTCTCTCTCTCTCTTCCCACAGTCGTCGCCACAGTCGCTGAGATGGGGAATGTGGTGTGTGTGGTGTTGTCAAGGTGGTGCAAAACTTCTCGGCCAACGTGGCCTTGGCCATGGGCGCGTCGCCGATCATGGCCAACTATGGCGAGGAGGCGTCCGATCTGTGCAAGCTGGGAGGCGCCCTGGTCATCAACATGGGCACCGTCACGCCGGATGGGCTGGAAGACTACGTCAAGGCGCTCCGAGCCTACAATCTGGCCGGACGTCCGGTGGTCTTTGACCCAGTCGGGTACGCTTGATCCCTCCTCCTTCTCCTCCTCCCCGACCCAACACACAGCTCACCAGCAGCGCCGGCGCAGCGCCGGCGCCACCTCAATTCGCCGCTCGGCCGTCAAGACCATCATGTCGGCGGGCTACCTCGACGTGATCAAGGGCAACGAAGGCGAGATCAAGACGGTCTTCGCCCAGGGCGGCAGCAGCAGCAGCAGCAGCAGCAGCAGCAGCCACGCGGGGGAGGAACCTCAGCAGCGCGGCGTCGACAGCACCAGCACGCTGGACGCGGCGCAGCGGGCCCGGCTGGCGCAGCAGCTCGCGCGGCGCGAGCGCGCCGTCGTGGTGCTAACGGGCGCGAGCGACTTCGTCAGCGACGGCGCGCGCACCGTCCGCGTCGACAACGGCTGCGCACTGCTGGGCGCCGTCACGGGCACGGGGTGCGCGCTGGGCACGGCCATCTCGGCCGCCACCGCCGTGGCCGCCACGGGGGGGCGCCACATGGCCGCCGTGGTGGCGGCCATGCTGCACTACGAGGTCGCGGCCGAGCGCGCGGCCGAGCGGCCCGACGTCAGGGGCCCGGGGTCTTTTGTCCCGGCCTTCCTGGACGAGTTGTACCGCATCCGCTGCGAGACGGCCGCGGGGGACACGCGGTGGCTTGCGCGCGCGAAGGTGGAGAGCGTGTCTGTGGTGTGTGAGTGAGGGAGGGAGGGAGGGAGCGAAGTCGGACATGGTGTGTGGGACGGCCCCGCACTTGGTTCTCCTCATAAGCAGGTAAGAAAAGAAGAAAGAAAAAAACACAAGACCAGTCTCCCCTCGTCATTTATCTCTCTGCACACCTCGCTCGACCCAAATTCGATCCACAATGGCGCCGCCTTCTCCTCCTCCTCCTTCTCCTTCTCCTCCTCCTCCTCCTCCTCCCCCAGAGCGGCGCATAAGTGAGCCGCGTCCGAACCCGTCCCAACCCCCCCCCCCCCCCCCCCCGACCCCCACACCAGCCGCTGTAGACTCACAAAAGCCCACGCATCATCCACCACGCGCCCACGCACCAGAGAACCCCATCATCTAGTCAGTGGCCCCCCGCCCTCCCCCCGGGCGCATCCATCTAACCCCGAGCCCCAAAAAAAAAAAAAAAAAAAAAAAAAAACCACAGCATCTGCGACCTCCAAGAATCCTTCCGCCCCGTCATCTGGCACTTCGACCACGTCCTGCACACAGCCAGCAAGCTCCTCCGCTTCGCCCTGGCCCTGCACATCCCCGTGGCCGTGACGACGCAGCGGCGGGCGCGCCTGGGCCCGACGGCCGCCGAGCTGGCCGGCCCGCTGGCCGCCCTCGCCGCCGCGGGGCTGCTGCGGGCCGACGCGGACAAGACCTGCTTCAGCATGGCGGCCGCGGTCGCGGCCGGGCCGTACGACGCCGTGCTGGTCGTCGGCATCGAGGCCCACATCTGCGTCGCCTTGACGGCCCTGGACCTGCTGGCGGCGGGAGGCGGGGCAGGGGCCGGGGCGCCGGTCGTGTACGTGGCGGCCGACGGGGTCAGCAGCGGCAACGGCGAGGAGGTGCCGGTGGCGCTGGCGCGGCTGCGGCAGGAGGGCGTGCGCGTGACGAGCAGCGAGAGCTGGATGTACGAGGTCATGGGCGACGCGGCCATCGGCGAGTTCAAGGCCGTCGTGGGCCTGGTGAAGGAGACGGGGCCGCAGACCAGGGCGGCCATGCAGGGCCTTCTCGGGGGCGCCAAGATGTAGTGTGGTAGAAGAGACAGAGACAGACACACACACGTACACATACACACACTACCTTGACACGGAAATGCATCATCCCATCACACAGTCACAACTGTCAGAGCCGGCGCGCGGCATCGTGTGTGTGTGTGTGTGTGTGTGTGTGTGCAGAATGCCATTTCTTCTTCTGCTATGGTAATCTTTCCTCTTTTCTTCTCATCTTCATCTTCCCCCTCTCCCTCTCCCTCTCCCTCTCCCTCTCTCCCTCACTCTGTCTCTCTCTCTTCAACAAAAACTGCTAGACGTTTGCCACCTCTCGCCGTCGCTTCCAGCCTGCCGCCTCTGCCCTCCCGGCCAAAACAAGGAATACCGTGCGACCGGTCGGCCTCAAGGGGCCAACTTCGCTCGAAAGCGCAGCCAACTTCCATCCTACGCCACCGTGGCAAAGGATATATATACACACACGCACACACACACACACACACACACACACACACACACACACACACACACCACGCGAACGGCGCCGACAAGCGGGCTATCAATGTCTAGACGGCCTTTTCGCTTGGCCACACTCGTCAAGCGCCGGCTTCCAATCAGTCGGCCGCGGTCGAGCTCTTGGGCTTGCCGCCGTGATCGATCCAGGAAAAGGCGGAAGCGCTGCCCAGCGGGTTGTTCGTTGACTTGCCCAGAGGCGTCGGCTTCGCTGCCTCGGTCGTGTTGGCGACCGCCGACGACCTGCTCCAGTCTCCTGCGCCCATGGCCGCCGCACTTGCCGCGCTCACGCTGCGTTTCCCGTCGCCCCACCGGAGGGTCGAGGCACCGTGAGCAGTCCTGTTTTCCCCTTGTGAACCGGCGCCGCCGGGCGCCTTCTTCCGGCGGAACTCGCTGCTGGAGCGCGACGCCGCTGCGGGCTCGTAGCCTGCGCCTGTGCGCATCAAGGACGCAATGCCGGGCTTGCTCGGCTTCAAGATCTTCATGCGTCCGGCTCGGCTCGGCGCCTGATATCCGCCGAGTGCCGAACCCTCTCGTTGTCCGCCCTCGCTGTTGGCCATGGCCGTCTGACGCCAGGGTATCCGCATCGCCGTACTACTTGCTTCCCGGCGCGCCGCCGTCTCCGCCGATGCCGACTCTTCTTGGGCCGGAGGCACCCGAGCAGCAGCAGCCCCTTCCTCCGATGACGACGTCGTCTCCGGAGCCTGCTTCTCCCGCTCTCCCCCGCTGTCCGAGTTGACGCTGGGCTCCGCCGTCTTGCTTCGCTGGCTGCTCTGGCTCGTCGGTGACAGTGGTCCCTGCGAGCCGCTCTCGCTCGTCTTGACGTGAGCCGGAGCGGCCTTGTCGCCCATCCCCGCCGTGGGCTTTCGTGCAACTTCGCTCAGGACGAATTCGGGCGCCGCCGCATTCAGCTTGGGTTTCTCCGGTACAAGATTCGTGGTGGCGAGATGCAAAAAGGTCGAGTCGTCCTCGGGTCGCACAAAAGGAACAGACAGCTTGTCGCGATCGCTGCCGTATAACGTCATGATATTCTGGGACAAGAGCAGATCCGCACTGTGCTGTCGCAACGTTGAACTGCCGATGAAGACCCGGATCGACTTCTTTGCGTCCGGGGGACTCTCGGGAACATCCGGGCCGGTAACTTCGAACGAGGTCATGATGCTGGGCAGCTGCGGCACCGGGCTGGCCGATCTGGAGTTGGATTGAGTCACGCTCGCCTCGGCCAGGAAGACCGGGAGCGTGACTCTGTAGATGCCGTCCACTTCCCTGTGCATGGTGTTGGCCAGCTTCAACTCCTTGAGCAGGGAGTACTCCACTGTCGACTTCTGCGATCCGGTGCATACCACAGCATACAGCAGCTTGCCCGACGTGAACTCGGTGCTCAGCCAACAGCGGATGATGGACGGTGCCGAGCCCAGAAAGTAGAAGCCCGGGGGGGGCTCCGGGATATCCAGCGGCGACTCGTCCTCGTGGCCGCCGATGGCAAAGTTCGTGTCCAGCCCAAGGCTGCTGGCACGACCCGACAGGCCCGAATGTGCCGAGTGACCTGCCGAGCTGTGTCTGCCGTCCGACTTGTGTGACATGGAACGCTCCATCATCTGGTGTCCACCGAGGCCGCTACTCGGACGGATGGGTCCGGCCAAGTCGCCCGTCTGCCTGCCGGCCTGCCCGGCCCAGCTCGAAGCTTGGAGGGCGCTCTCGTCGAAGCGGACACTGTTGGCTCGGGAAGCCGCGCCGCGCCTGATGGGTTCGTCATCTGCCCCGCCGAGCGGCAAGGACCCGAGGAAAGTCTGGCTCTGCTCGTCCAAGTCGTCGAACGCGCTGCTGGTCGGCATGTGGACGGGGCCTGGAGGGCAGGCGGCAATCAGCGAAGACGTCGACGACGTCGGCTGGCGGTAGACCTTACCGTGCTGGGGGGTGCCGCCGAGCGCGCTGGGAAAGGGCGAGTTCCAGACCGAACGCAAGGCGGCGTCGTCGGCCTGACGCTTCTCCAGCAGCCGAAGCCGCTCCGACTGATGCTGCTGGATCGTGTGGAAGCGTCTCAGGTCCATCTGCACGTCGAGGAATTCGTCGCGCGTGACCAAAAGACGCGGATCCATGCCCGGGTGGAAGCAGCGCGGCTCCATGGAACAGAAGCGAAGGAGGAGTCGGTCGCCAAAAAGCCAACTCGACGGACCTCGAATCTGGGAGTCTCAGACGTCGAGGTCCACCGCCCCCCACATCGCACAAGACGACCTGGAGGCCTTGGTGCGATGCTAACGGCCTTCTCTACTGCTGTTGTTGCTGGTGCCGTCTAGCGGTTTTTTCTTCCTCTCCGGCCGGCTCTGCGCAAGCTTGCGGGAAGAGCTCGGTATTGCTCCGGCGTGCGGGACCTTGGCTCGCCGAGGGAGAAGCAGGAGGGGGGAGAAGCTGGCGAGAGAGCCGGAGGCTGGATTACACAAGGCGGCGTCTGGTCGGTAGACCGTGGTTTCGGGAGCCCGATCGGACGTAATCGCAGTACAAATCGGTGCGGTCGCCGAGGTTGCCAAAGGAGCTGAGGTATAAATTCCCCCCCCCCCCCCCCCCCTCCCCGCGCCTCGAGAGGGAAAAACAAAAGAGGCCGTCGTCGTCTGTCGAGGCAGGGTCGTAGTAGTGCGTGCGATCGGATCGTGATTTGACGAGCCAAATTGGCGGGAGGAGGTGACGTTCGAGAGCAGAGAGCAGAGAGCAGAGAGCAGACGGGTGACACGGTCGACGGTCAAGGCAGGTTTCGGGTGCGAAAGCCTAGAGAGAAAGTGATGAGAGGAGAACCGAGTTCGAGATGTGCATTGCTTTGGAATGCGATATCTGGTTTTTTGTTTTTTTTTTGTTTTTGGCAACCAGGTACACTTTTACCAGCCAACAACGACAGTCAGCCAATGGCAGTCGAGGAAGTGAGCACTGCAGCTTCCAGGAACCGAGGAATGACCATGGTCGAGCGGAGTCGAGTCGTGGGGTCTTTACACTTCTAGTTTTCATGACTAAGCATGTACGAAGTGTACCTACTTTGTACATCACCACTCTTCAATCTTCACCGGGGGGAAGCGACGCGCCAGTCTGGCAGCACATAGCCAGCCCTATCCTCGGGCGGCGCCTCCTCCCATTCCTTGCCGATGAGAGGCTTCACAATGGCAAAGAAGATGCGGTACGCCTCACCGCTCATGTGCAGCCCATCGGGCAACAGGTGCTCCAGATGGCCGCGCTGCCCGCACTCGGGGTCGCCCAGCAGCGACCCCGTCGCCCCGACGGCCCCCGTCGTCTTGGCCACGGCCACGTCCATGATGGCCTTGTACAGGTCGACGAGCTCGACGGCACCCTCGAGCTCGGCCGCGACCCGGCGCACGGCCTCGGAGTAGGCGGCGCTGACCTTGGCCTGGCGCTGCGAGGCCGGGTGGCCGCTGGCGAGGTCCAGTCGTCTCGTGCGGATCTCGTCGAGCGGCGGCGGGGTGACGAGGAAGACACGGCGCGGACGGTGCGCCGCGATGAGCGGGTGCGTCGCCAGGGCCCGCAGGTTGGCGGCGAAGGTGTCCAGCGGCACGTGCTGCTGCGTATTGGTGGGCAGGCGCACGCAGGCGTCGTTGGCGCCAAAGAGGATGAACTGTCCTGGTATCAGCGCTGCTGAACGGGGAGGATTGGCAGGGGTGGCAGGGACAAACAGTACCAAGTACTCGAGGTGCGGCCCAGTCTCGCTGGGCGCCACGAACATGTCCGGCAGGGCCTTGAGAGCTTGCGACGTGTTGTAACCCGAAAGGCCACGGTTCACGACATCGAGTCTCCGGATGCAATCTGGTACGTCGTTGGCCAAGATGCACGGCATCATCGTAGGCCGCTTTACTCACGAGACTGCAAGGCAGCCTGGAATGAGAAGCCGTCCAGCAAATCTGTCGATCCTTGAAACAGAGAGTCTCCGAAGAGGACGACCTGGGGGATTGGTTTCTGAGCCGTAGCCGTATCAGTACCGGCCACTGAGCCATGCAAAGAAAGGGGGGGAGAAGCTGTACGCACGGCCATGGTGTCCTCGTGTCAACGTCTGTCCATCAGCTTAGCTGGAAGTCGGCGATTCCCGTCCCTGTCCAGCCCAACCCCGGCATTTTGGCGGCCAGGGTGTGGTGGGGCCGGGTCGCGGTACCGCGATGCCGCGGTGCCGACGACGACGTCACCACCATCTCCCAAACCCCACCTCCCGCCGCCACACCGCTCTCGTCCATACCATCATTCCCCCCCCCCCCCCCCCCCTAAATTCGCGAATCCCCTAGGTTGCCGTTCCTGTCTCTTCGCCATGGCAGAATCCTGCAGCGTCTGCGCCCGCTACTTATCGCCGCCGCCCGGTGCTCTCGCGACCCCGACCCCGACCCCGTCACCGGCCCGCCCCTCCCCCGGATGCGCCCCGGACGACGACAAGGACGCGGTGGGCGCACCCGCCCCCGCCGACCGCCGGGTCGAGTGCTGCGGGCGCGTCGTCTGCGGGCGGTGCATGCTGACCAACGCCCGCTTCGCCACCTACTGCCCCTACTGCCAGGTCTCGACCGGCCCCAGCTCCCTCCCCCAGCGCCTGCGCGACCCGCCGTGCTACACCGCCACCGCCGTCAGCCCGCGCCTGCAGCTGTGCAGCGCGCCCGAGGCGCCGCCGCCCTACAGCGAGGCCGCGCACCCGGCCGCGCACCCGGTCGCCGCCGCCGCCGACACCAAGGACGCGCCGCCGCCCGACGACACCTTGCACTTTGTGCACCCGACGCACGACAGCATCGCGTCGCTCTCGCTCGCCTACAACGTGCCGGCCGCCGTGCTGCGCTCCGCCAACAAGCTCGCGAGCGACCACCTGCTGGCCGCGCGCCGGACCGTCGTCATCCCGGCCACGCACTACCGCCGCGGCGTCAGCCTGTCACCGCGCCCGGTCGAGGGCGAGGCCGAGGAGGCCCGCAAGGCCAAGATCCGCCGCTGGATGGTCGCCGCCAAGGTCGCCGACTACGAGGTCGCCGTGCTCTACCTCGAGCAGGCCGCCTACGACCTCGACGGCGCCCTCGAGGCCTATTGGGCCGACGAGGCCTGGGAGAGGGACCACCCGCTGGACCAGGAGGGCAAGGCCGGGAAGGGGAAGGGCCGTATCGAAGGGGGGGAAAGATGGGCCAGAAAGCTGGGCATGAAGCTGCCGACGGGGCCAGCTGTGGCCACCGCCGCCGCCGCCGCCGCCGCCGCCGCCGCCGCCGCGCGTACCGGCACAGGAGGAGCGCGGGCGACTCAGGCGGCCTTCCCGAAGCGGCGATGACATGTGTGTTTCGTTTTTTATTCCACCCGGGCTTGGCAACGTGTCTCATTCCATTATGTGTTTAAATCTGCGCCGCCATGTTCGACTGGTCGGCTTCGGTACCGTCTTCCCCAACGCCGATGCCGACGCCATATGGCGCTTTACCGTACAAAACCAACAAAGCAGATTTGTGTACACAGCCGCGCAGATTTCGACCGTCCGTTCTCGCCAGCACAGGACGGGTTGGGCGTCGGCCTAGAAGGCCGAGCGGGTTCGGATGTCCTGCGTCGTCCATCAGCCAACGTCTGCCTCGTAGAGAAGCGTCCACCAACGTACCGAAAGTTTTCTCTCAATCTCGCGAACCGAGCGATCCAGCTCCCCTGCAATCATCTGTTTCTTGTCGTTGGCAAGCAGACTGAACCTCTCGCACAAGTCGCCGTCGATGACTCCCTTGACGGGGACATAGTAGCTGCGGTAGAGGAGATGATCGCGGCCCGCCAACGGTGGATCCTCGCTTCGCATGTGGCCTTCCAAGGTCTGGAAGAAGTCGGCATCTTCACGCGTGACAAAGGGGATCAAGACGCCGATGGTGCCCTGGAGCCCGCTCCACAGCAGAACATCTTGACCACCGACGACGAGGTTCGTCTTGGTGATGCTGGTCGGCAGATCCTGCGCGTAGAAATGCGCCATAAGACTCAGGCGGCTAGGCGCACCGTGCAGGTACTGCCGCGCGTGCACCAGGTGCACTTCCGACCCAGGCTCGTCCGACTCCATGCTGACCTTCTCGGGACATCGCAGTATCCAGAGATTGCCGAATCTGTCGCCTCCAGCCACCGACTCGTAATCCACCATAGCCGTGCAGGTAGTCCACCGGTTGATCGTGTCGTCGCAGAACGGGATGAGCCTGTTGTTCTCGGGCTTGTACACCGCGTACGTCATGCCTTGCTGCACGTCCCCGACGACGATGCGATGTCCTTGTGCTTGTAGCGAGACGATGAGCTGTGGGGCCATCTCCGCCTGTGCCTTTCTGAGGAGTTGTTTGAGGCCCAGGTCATAGATGCGCAGCTTTTTGCCAATACCGGCAAGAAGCCGGCCCTGGAAAGGCAGCAATGCCATGGGTGGCTCCTCGACCTTGGTCTTGTGGATGAACTCGAGTTCCTTGCCATCTTCGTGGAAGCGGTACACATGTATGTAGCCCTCCGAAAACTGTCGGGGATTGAGTACCATGTCCTTTCCGGTGCCCACCACGAGGAAGCTTTCGTTGTCTTGGCTCTGGAAGGCACAGGCAACCGCGCTGACAGCTGCTTCGTTCTCGCTGAGATCTACCCGGGAGAGGACTCGTGCTTCCTCGCCGACGGGATCAACCACGTTGATGCAAGACGCCCATCGATTCTTGGCACGAGGGTAGCCGAACTCCTCGGGCGGCAGCACTTTGGAGTCGCCATTCACCACGTTGGGATCAGCCAGAAGCTTCGCCCGCAGCTCCGGCGGTAATGTCCCGTTGTCGGCTTCGATGGTGTAGAAGTACGGCTGCTCGGGATGTTTGACCAGTCCCTTGGGTGTGTAGGTGAGAGGGATGGATTTTTGTATCAGGTTGTCCCCCAGTTTTTCGATCGAGAATATCCTGACAGAGCAGTCAGCAGACACACGAGGCCATTAGCTGCCCGAGGCAGAAAGCAGTTCGAGTCGCTGGGGTGGACCATCAGAAGGAACAACTAGTGTGGACCAATGTCCTCACTCGACCCCCACAGCACATGGCTCCGGAATCCCTTTTATCATCACCAAGGTCCACGCGACAAGGGGGACTAATCGACAGTCAAGAGCCGACGAGAGCCCATCTGACACTGACCTTAGGTAGTTGGCATGAATACCAACCATGCCCTCTTGACACTGCTCGCTGCTGAAGTTCCAGCCCCACTCGAGTTCCGCATAGCTCAGAGGCGTCATCATGAACCCCTTGGTGATAGGATCCGCATAGCCCATCCAAGATCTCGAGCTCAGTGCCAACACACACGCTTGCTCTTGCACGGCGACCTGGAAGAGCCTGACGGCCTTGGGCCCCAGGAACTTCTGGCGCGTGTCGGTGAGCTCGCCGGATATCTCGTCGAGGACGGTCCTCAGGTAGACGCCAGAGTGGAGTCCTATGTGCAGGTAGAGCGTGGAGCCACCGGAAGAAGAGTCATCCATGGCCATGATGGACAGGGCCGACGGCGCGGCTGTCAGCGCCTGTACCGACTTGCTCTCCAGCGTCGAGTCCGGATCTAGACTGAGGATGCGGACGGTGCAGTCGTCGCAGCCGACGGACAAGAACGAGCTCCTCTGACGACCTTCTGGAACCCGTCCCAGGCTCAGGCAAGTCACGGTGCCGAACATCTCCTTCTTCTCGTCGTACTCGGCCAGCGACCCGTCCGAGTCCATCTCGAAGTAGACGATTTCACCTGAACTGAGCGCAATCACGACCTGCGCCTGGTTCGTCGCTGCTGCCACGATAGAACGGTGCTGAGGGGCCGGCCACTCGTCCACGCGGCCTTGGACAATGTGTCGGATGCCCTTTGGATGAACCTGTATCAGGCCCTCCTCGCCCATCTGCTGCACAGCCAGGGTGGAGACATTGGTCAAGAAGCCGCTGTCGC
Organism: Phyllachora maydis; assembly: GCA_029339225.1. Classification (NCBI taxonomy): domain Eukaryota; kingdom Fungi; phylum Ascomycota; class Sordariomycetes; order Phyllachorales; family Phyllachoraceae; genus Phyllachora; species Phyllachora maydis. Next base: position 6,890,371 of record JAQQPM010000003.1, read on the forward strand.
TCACCTCCTCGACCGTTTCGCCGATGCTCAGCACAAGCGTCCCGTTGGTGAAGGACAGCACGATGTAAGCGTCAAACTCGTCGTACTTGGTGAGCTTTGTGGTCCAGACAGCAGATGGCGTCCCTGGGAGCTCAGACGCGACGATCTCGGTCACTTCCAAGCCGTGTTTGAGCGTGCGAAAGGTACTGCGGGCGCCATTGCCACAGACGGAGTAGATTTGCGGAACATCCTCGCCGGTGAGGTTCGCCACCTTGCAGCCCAACAGGGGGTTCATGGCGTCGATGCCCTCCACCAGCACCAAGTTCTCCAGCGGCCGGGGGTGGAAGTAGACGGGGTTGTAGTCTGCACGTGGATCGGTGGGGAAATCGTCGCTGGCGTGCTCGAGTTCCTCGTCATCGTCGCCCAGCTTCTCAAACTGGTAGAAGTGGTGGTTGCCGAACTCGCTCGCTGCGAAGAGGAAGCCGCTCTTGAGAATACAGAGACTCGATGCAACCGGTATCGTGTCGAAATACTTGACCTTGAGTCGTTTCACTTCGCCGGTGGGGTTACCGTCGGCATCTTCGAGCATGTCCAGTGTGACCTTGAACAGATCCCCATCCTCGGACTGGAGCAGGAAGAAGAAGGCGCCAGCGCTGCCTTTCAGCTTGTGCATGACGCCGGCCACAATGGTACGTTTGCGTTGCGGGTCCTCGGTTGCGCCCCGCCTCCTTGGCACGGGAACGCGGAATGGCTCTTGATTCGAGTGTCGGTATGTGATGCTCTCCAAGCCGCATACCAGGACGCCACTGGGTCCGTCGTTACCACCGGGTACCTGGAACAGAATGGACGAAGACGGATCCACGGGTTCGGACCACTTGCGAACGACGTGATTCAGCCCCAGGTCCAGTTCGTAGTAGACGAGCAAGGTCTCGACATCCTTGGCAGCGTGGCCCGTGGGATCCTGGTCTGCATCGGCGTAGTCGATCTCGAGCGCGGCAAAGACGGGGTTGGAGTAGCCGACGTCCAGGGCGACCAAGGATAGCACCAGGACGCCGTGCTTGTGCGCCTCGAGCGGGGACGAGATGGTGAGTTCTGCCTGTGCATTCCGGTTCAGGACGTAGACCAGCTTGTTCTTCTCGAGCGAGGCAATCAAGCAAGCTCTTCCCTTGGGATCGGAGGCCAGATACTGGCCTGCCACGACGCGGCGCACGCCGGATTTGCCAAAGGTCTCGAGATGGATGCGCTGGAACTTGTTCTTGTCGGGGAGGTACTCGATGATGACGATGCGGCCGGAATCGGTAGCAAGGATGATGTAGTCTGACGGCTTGTTTAGCACAGGTCTGCCACCGTTTCTCCACCCATGCTGCGGGCATAGGCAGACGTGAACAGGCGGACCACCGAGGCTGGTGCCGAGTTTGAATCACTAAACGTCCTCGACAGGTGGAGGGATCTCGAGCGTCTTACCTTTGTGGCTGCCGGCCAGCCGGAACAACGACAAGGCCCTGATGATGCCAAAGATGTCGTGCGACAGCAACGTGTTGACCTTGCCCTGCCTCGGGTCGGGCTGGAGAAGGGTCAATCGCGACGCGGACGCGGTGATGATCTGCTGTTCCTTGGTGCCGGAGAACTGGCCGAGCAAGGCCTGGGTCACGACTGTCGGCGGCTGGATTGTCAGCGAGTACAGGAACATGTTGGAAGTCGTCGTGGTCGCCATGCTGGCCGTTGTTGCGCCGTAAGCGTGGCAGTGCGCGGCGGCAGCGAGCTCGAGCTTTCGACGCGGATGAGAACTTTCTCGACAAAGCTTTTGCAGTTGAGTGAGAGTTGCTTGGGCGGGGCGGGGCGGAGCGCGCCGAGCTACCAAGATGAATGCGCCAATCAGAGGCGGGTACAAGCACCCGAGGTGGTTTTTTTTTTGGTCGAAGAAAAAAGAAAAAAAGAAAAAAAAACCTAGTTCTTGAATCCTTTTCGGCTGGCAGCAACGTGGGGAAACAATGTCGCAGCAGCTTTGCACGCGGTGCTCTTTGGGACCTTTGTCGCGGCTGCTGGCGGCTTCGTCACCTCGTTCCGTCAGAGCCCTCCATGGCATACTATCGGCCCGACCACAAGCTGCTCGGGAGAAAGTCGTGTTGCCGCCGCCGCGTCCGGTCAAGTGGGTGAACACGGTCAAGTTTGGCACCGACAATCACCCATCCAAGCGAATCCTCGAGGCCGACAACCTCTTCCACCCGTTCTCCCAGTCGCCGATCCCCGCCATGCGACGGCGTGCAGCCTACATACGACAGCACGCATACTGCCCACATGGCGACCACCAGACCACCCGACTACCAGAGAGCGAGACCGGCCCGGGCGCGGCTTCGAGGGCCACGGGAACCCAGGCGCCCGCCCATGTGGACTTTGAGTGTCCCGACTGCGGCATCCCGGTGTACTGCAGCAAGGAGCATTGGGCCGACGACTACGAGAACCATCTCTTGCTATGTGACACGCTACGGCAGATCAACGAAGACGACCACGACCTCCGCTCCGGCCGGCTCTTCCCCGAGTTCGAATACGCAGGTCCGCAGCTGGACGAAGCCATGGTGAACATGACGAACTGGGATACATTTCTGTACACGCGCAACTTTGAGGCCATCAACGAGGACAGGAGCATGCGGCAGGCCACCCGACTGCTGACGTATCCCGTCACCGTGGGCAGCATCCTCCACGAATTCAGCCCCTACAACATCGCACCCGGAGGCCGGCTGACGGTGGAGGGACTCAAGAGTCTGAGCGGTGGGCTCCGCCATTCCACACGGCGCCCAAGCATGGGATTGATTGGCTGACGAGATGATCTATATTATAGCTTTGCGCTATACCCTACATCCTCCCAAGACGGGAGGTTCGGGGACCATCAAAGGTCTCCGACCGTCGGCGCCGCCCGTCAGGCTGTTCGTTCTCGGCGCAAGAGCCGAGTCTTCGCTGCCCCGGGATGTCTGGACCCAGCTGGCCCATCTGTTCCCGGACCAGAGGATTCACCTGATCCTGATCGGGCCGGAGAGCATGGCGAACCGGGACGACGAGTTCCCGCTGCCGCCACGGACAGCGCACAATCCCTTCAGCGCCGTTGTCGAAGATCGTGTCTGGGCGACGATGAAGATCACGACGATTGTAAATTACTGGCATGAGATTTACAAGACGCAGTACTTCCACCCCTTCGACCCGTACTTTGACTGCTTCGTGCTGTTCCACCCCGGCCTGGGCCACCCGGCGAGCTCGCACGAGTGGCGGGACACGGTGCCGATGCTGCTGGAGACCAAGACGCCCATCATCGTGACCGGGTACACGCAGTACGACATGGAGAGGGATATTGCGTGGGTGCACAAGACGATGGCGGGGGAATTCGACATGCTGTTGGAGCCGGGCGAGAACAGGTTCAGGAGTCTCCGGTGGGATCTGAACGATGTCGATCCTCAGGACATCAGTGCTGGGAACTGGGGTGTCTGGGCGTTCCGGGGCAAGAGGTACGTGTTGGACGAGAAAAGCGAGAGCATAAGTGTTTTGTTCGGTCTTGTTGCTGACCTGTGCTGGTGGTGTACGTGTACAGATATGAGGCCATGCGCCAATGAAGGTATTGAAAAAAAAAAGGCAGTTTTTGTCGGCCCGATTGTACAAAGTGTAGAGGTAGTAGTTGGGGCATGTGCCTTGAGTACCTCCTCACCGCCTGCCCAATCCGGTAGAGGAGGTACGAAACCCGGATTTTTTTGATTTTTTTTTTGAATTTTTTTGGGTGGGGCCGGGGTGGGGTACTTTGCCGTGTGCTTGATCCCTTACATGACGTCGCGCGTGTGGTTGTGTATTGACTTCCAAACAAAAAAAACAAAAAACAATCATGGCCTTGGCAAGCGACGCGCATACGTTTCGGCCATGACCACAGCGGCGCGTGTCAATCCGGAGTCGGCCATGGCGACGGCGCCGTCGAAGTCGCCATCGAAGCCGCCAGCGAAGCCGCACCCGCCCTCGGCAACATCACGTCCGGCCCCGTCGTTGTCGTCGTCGTCGTCGTCGTCGTCATCGTCGTCGGATCCCCTGTCCGACAAGGCGACGGCGCTCCTCATCCGGCGGACGCTGTTCCCGCAGGATGTCGACAAGGGCCGGGCCACGCCGGCGCCCATCGAGGAGGTGCTCCCCCCGCTCACGAGCCGCAACGACGTGGACCTGCAGCTCTACGCGCTGTTTGCCATACTCTGGAGGGAGCACATGCAGCACTGGTACGGCAAGATCACGCCGGACGAGGACTTTGTGGCCGAGGTGATCCAGATCATGGCGCACTGCACACGCGCGTTGGAGCAGAGGCTACGGAAGGTGGACCTGGAGAGCCTGCTGCTGGACGAGATGCCCCATCTGCTGGAGAGACATGTCACGGCCTACCGCACGGCCTACCGCACGGCCTACCGCACGGCCTACCGCGACCCCGTTTCGCGACGCCCGGTCCAGGCTGACGTGCGCGACGTTCGCGACGTCTACCACGCCTTGTGCCCGTTACCGGCTCTCTCGCCCGTGCCGACAGCGAGCCGTCCGTGCAGCATGACGGAGCAGGCCGAGAACGAAGCAGTCTATCGCCAGCTCCTGGCCCAGGGGGTGCTCGCCGTGTTGCTGCCCACCGAGGAGCTGGAGAACACGTGTCTGACGGCCCTGGTTGGCCAGGTCTTGTCGGAACTCATCATGGGCAACGTCGTGGCCAACAGGCTATCGGAGCCGTGGCTCCTATGGGAGCTTCTGATCATCCTCGCTCGGCTCTTGGCTTGCGGCCCGAGCAAAACGGACGACGAGGCAGCCGTTGGCGACGGTAACCGCGGGGCCTACTCCTTCCAGGCCCTGTTCTGGACAATCACACGGTGGGTTTTGGCCGCCGTGGCCTGGGGCAGACTTGTGGCCAATGCCGTGGTCCAGTCACGTTCGCTCCCGCCGCGCACCCCTCACGACGGCGCAGCGAAGGGCGCAACAGAACACAGGCCAGACGCCGCCGCAGCAAGGCCCATCCTGGCCTTCCGTTGCTGGTCCGCCCTGGGCAACTTAATCGAGCTGGGGGAGCGCATGCCTTGGCTGCGCGGCACCGTCTCGATGCTACACTGGCTGGCCATGACTGGACCCGGCCGGATCGCCGATGTGAATGGCATCTTGGACAGGTAAGAGAGAGAGAGAGAGAGAGAGAGACGACCGCTGAACTCGGCCCCAAGCCACGCTGCCCATCTTCGCTGCGGCCGAATCGGCGGCCATGACGGTCCGCGCATGATACTACGCTGCACCAGGGATGGAGCCCAACCGGCTGCTGCCTGCGTCTGACCCAGTCGGGGATCCATGTCCGGCCAATGGCATGCGCCACAGCCGCGAGCAGCGTCCGATAGGTCGTGTCCGTCAACGGTCGTCCATCTGGCTGGACCGCTCTGGACCGGCTGCCGGCATGCCGTCCGTGCATGCCAATTGGCCCGGGGGTCGTCTCCGGCGCTGTGACCGCTCTCCCCCTGTTCCGGGTACCCTTTCCGGGTATCCGTCCGTACTCCGTACTACGCCCACCATCATGTCCCCAAGGACCCAGACCCCCCCCCCCTTCTCCTCTCCCTTCTCCTCTCCCTTGCGTCTACAGGCCCGTGTGACCCCACATTGTGCTGACCTTGCTGGTTGGTTCCCTCGGCGGGAAGAACAGGCTTCTTTCGCACGCCCTGCACCGCTACGTGCTGGATCCGTCGGGCCTGTCCCCGCTGCTTCGCACCGTACGCGCCGCCCTCTTCCCCAACAACCAGGCTGGCACGTCGGGCCTGGTCGCGCCCGCTTCGCCAGCCGAACTGCGCGCCCTGCGTCGCCGTTGCGCCAACGCCCTCGGCGCCTTGCTGCCCACGAGACCAGCTGTCGGCCGCCTGTACTTTGGCGGCGGCGCCCTGTGGACCACCACCGGCCCTGCAGAGGACGTCTCGACAGCCACCACCCCAGCAGCAGCGCCGGCTGGTGAGGCCAAAAGCCCGCCAGACGACGACGCCTTGGCCGAGCCCGTCCTCGCCGAGATCGAGCACGGCATCCTCGACGTCTTCGGCGACGCCTACTGCAACAAGCATCTCGTCTACGGCTTGCTCGAGCTAGTGCTTGTGCGCCTGCTGCCGGAGCTGGCGGAAAAGGGCGTGACGGAGCTCTGGGAGGAGAGGCTCTAGCGTGCCGGTTGCGTTCCCGCCACGAGTCCCCTCTTGTACTTGCTTGTTTTTGTTTGTCAGACAGGCAGATAGGCAGGCAAGAGAGAACGAGATATGTCGTGTACCTCCTATACATGGAGATGGAGTGACCATGCATGTCAGGATCGATTGATTGCCATGGCCGCGACGGAGATTGCCCCCGGCCGGTCGTCGCCGCTCTCGCCCTCGCCCTGTCCCTTGCCCGGGGTGGCCGCGTACGTAGCGTAGCAGCAGACGGTGGATCTCTATGTCTGTCCGAAAAGGAAACGAAAAAAAAATAAATAAAAAAGAATAAAAAAAATAAAAAAAAGGACGGCAACCGTCCCTCTCCACACAGCGTTACGACGATCCCATCGGATCCACCTCCAACGCAACGGGCGGCGCGTTCGTCATCTCGCTGTCGCCTTCCGGAATCCGAGACAGGCCACCCATGCCCCCTCCTCCCCCTCCTCCTCCTCCTCCTCCTCCGAGCCCGCCGCCGCCGCCGGCCGCTGCCGGCTGGGCCCTCTGCGTCTGGTGGGTCCGGAGCCTTTCCGTGAGCCTCACGACAGCCATGTACTCGATCTGGTCGACGAAGCCGGCGGCGGTCCGGATGAAGGAGAGCAGCGTGTCGGCGGCGCGGCGGGCCTCCTCGTGCGACGGCGACGCGGCCGACGGCCCGGGTGCCGCGGCCGACCTCCCGCCGCCGCCGGCGAGGCTGCTGGTGCTGGTGCTGCGGCGCAGCTCCGGGTGCTGGGGCGAGGCGAGGGCGTGGGCCAGGCCAAAGGGCGCCGAGAGCTCGTGCGCGGGCGAACCGAGCGCGGACGAGGGGGCGGTCGAGGACATGGACGAGACGTGGTACTTGGGCGTCAGAGGATCCGCTCCCGTCTCCGGCTGCTCCCCCCCCGTCGTCGTCGACGACGACGACGTCGGCAGCTGGCTGATGGGCTCCAGGTCCAGGGTTGGAAACGTTTGACTCCTCGGGCGCTGGAAAGTCGGGGCCAACCCGGCACTGGCTGGCAGCGGCACCTGCCTGTTGTCTGCCTGGTCCCCGCCGTGGAAGCCGCTCATGTCGGGGGTGGGCGAAAAGGACAAGGGTCCGGACGGACTCAGGCCGCTGCCTGCCGAGAAGGACGGGGCGTTGTCGCTGAAAGCGCTGTGGAGCGAAACTGTACGTGCCTCGGCGCGTTAGAAGCGTGTCGTGCGACAAGAAAAAATGGAAAAAAATGGAAAAAGAAATGGAAAAAAAATGAAAAAAAAGGGAGGAAAAAAAAAAAAGAAGCACACAAGTCACTTGGACATGATGGACAACAAGCAGGAGGATTTTATCCGTACCCTCCTTGTCCTCGTCGCTGCGGCCCGTCGACAGCGGCGACGGCGACGGATGCACGGCTGGTGACGAGGGCGAGATGGCGCTCGACGGCTGCGACGACGTCAACGAGGGCGAGCTGCGCATGGTGTCGGGGATGTTGGTCTCGGAGGCGCGGCGCAGCAGCTTGGCCGCGCCGCCGATGCCGTTCTTCTGCAGGAACTTCTCGAGCCAGACCGAGTTGTTGCCCTTGAGGAAGTTCTCGGCCGAGGACCCCGTCATGGTGGCGGTGAACAGGCGCGCCTTCTCCTTCAGCTCGTCGGTCGTCACGGTGGCGCCGCTCTTCTGCGCGTTGCGCACGAAGTTGGCCAGCGCCTTCTCGATGTCGGCGCCCAGCGTCCTGCCCTTGGACCGCTTGATGGGCGAGTGGCTCCGGTCTTCGGGGTAGAGGTACTTCTCCTTGTTGCGCAGGACTTTGGACACGGTGCTACCAAATCAGTCAGTCAGTCCGTCCGTCCGTCCGTCCAGTCGCGCTGTGACACGGCTTCGCAAGTCCGGCTGTACGCACCTCCTTTCGACACCAAAGATGCTGCCGATATCGGTCTGTTTGGCTTGCGGGTGCGACTCGGCATACTCGCACATGCGCCGACGGTCATCATCCGTCAGCGTTTTCCTCGGCTGGGAGCTTGTCTGGATGGCGGGCAACCGAGCCGTCTTGAGCGGCGGCGGTGGCGCCGCTGGAGCCATAGCCATGAGCGGTGCCGAGTGGGCTCCATATCCATGAGGATTCGTCAACATGCTGGGCCAGGTCGCGTGCGTCGGCATCATGAGCATGGGCAACTGAGCATGCGTCCCCGGGGGCTGCGCCATGGCCGAAGGGGTTGGTGGTGGTGGTGGTGGTGGTAGTGGTGGTGGTGCTGCTGCTGCTGCTGCGGGCATCCGGCCCAGTGATTCGGACGGCAATCCCGTGGAGTTGGGGGGAATGTACCCTCCAAAGTTGTGTCCATAGTCTGTCATGGATGCCGGATGTGGATATGTGTTCAGATCCACCCAGCTGCCATGGCCGTAGCCGTTGTCCTGGACCAGATGTGTCTCCTGCTGGTCCATGCCAGTCGACCCGAGCATCTGGTTGTGCATGACGGACCGACGGACCAACCGACAGCACCCCTCGCTCTCCCGCGCGCAGTCGTGTCCAGATGTGTCCGGCTCGGGCCGTGTGTGCGCCCTCTTCTCGTGCTGCTCGGCGTCACTCGGCGTCAGGCTTCTCCTGGAGGACACAGCGGAACGGCAGGCTGCTTGTTCTTCCCCGCGTCTGAAGTCTTGCCCTAGTCGCCGGTATGATGGTATGATGGCCTTGGTGATGACAGGACTAGAAGAGCAGATAAGAGTCTTCCTCTGTTGCAGATACATGGACGCGGAACAGAGAGCTTTGTGTCATCTGTCGTCCTGGCCTGTGGTCCTGGCAACGATGGTGTGCACTGTGGGAAGAGGGGGTGGTGGTATAGTACTCGACTTGAACGTACGAATAAGGGAACAGCAGCAGCCAACTTGGAAATCTGCGCCGGAGTGTCAACGCCAAGCAGACCACTAAGGTTCGTGTACCGGAGAGTGCATCGGGAGTGGCCTGTCTTTGGCCAGGCTAGAGGAAGTACAGAGTAGCAGTAGCTGGGGGGTGGGCCACACCATGGGCTACGCACTACCTATGTACTGGACCTCGAGCGTCTGCGCCTTGCAGCCAGTGTCCGGGGCATCAAGTAGCGTAGCAGTCAGCACGTTTGCATCCGGCAGGGGCCGGGTTGCGTGAGCTGGGGGGGGGGTGGGGGGGGGCTCGTCGCCACACAACGTCGCCACACACACACACACACACACAGAGAGAGAGAGAGAGAGAGAGAGAGAGAGAGAGAGAGAGAGAGAGAGAGAGAGAGAGAGAGAGAGAGAGAGAGAGCGAGCGAGAGAGAGAGAGAGAGCGACAAAGAGAGAGAGGGCGACAAAGAGAGAGAGAGAGAGACAGCGAGCTGGGCTAGGTGTCGGGTAAAGACAGCACCAGTGTACACTGTAGGGCGAGCTGGGCAGTGGAGTGAGGGGTGGGAGGAAAGGATGCAAGGAACAAGGCGGGCGCGAGAAGACGAACGGATGGTCAGAAAGATTCAGTCACACTTCGTGGGGAAGAGAGGAGACGAAGCTGCGTATGTACCTTCGTAGCCAACAGCAGCCTCGGGCGGCTGACTGCGGGCGGGCCTGCGGGCCTGCGAGCTTGCGAGTTTTTGGAGAGTTGCATGGGCCATGGGGTCGCGATGAGCAAGCAGCTTATGGAGACTCGAAAAGAGGGCTGGCTGGGGGTGCAAGGGGGGGGGGGGGGTTCCAAGCGGGCCATGGGGGTGTCTAGCGAGCCCCCGGCCCTCCGAGCGTGCGGGAACCGGAGGCGAAAAGTGGCAGACGCTCAAGAACAAAAATGACTTCAGCACCTTGTGATGGGCTCCGCTCGCGCTGACCATGTTGTGCTCCTGTCAACGACCAGGGGGTCGGAACGACGACGAGGAGGGTGGGCTAACTCATTGCCGTGTCCAATATCCCGAGGCAGCGCGATTCCTGTCCGGCCCGCCGCGTGATTGCACTGTGGTATCCGATCGTCACCAAGAGCCTCTCAACGTAACGGCCGGCGATGATGGTGGTTCCTCGGACCCGAAACTGATTGGTCGTGGACGGGTGCTCGAGCCCCATGACTGGCCGATGACCGTCTTCGGCTCGCCCTTCTCCTTGACCCACCGCGATCCCCAATGACCGACTGCTCCATGCCGGCTTCGACATGCCCAACGCGACAGGAGCCTGAGCCTGGATCCGGCCGTCGAGCAAGATGAAGTCGATGCAGTCGATGCAGTCGATGCCGGCCACCGGTACATGATGGACCTGATCAAACGGGTCCGTGGATCCAAAAAGCTGACGGCTCCGTGTATTGGTACCGAATATGCTGCTCGTGGCCAACCACGTTTCAGAAGCCAAAAGCAGCCTCGCCATTGGCTCTGAAGCACAAAGTCAGCACATGAGTCCATCGATATCAAATTCGCGGGCGCCCCCCTTTCCCCCCCCCCAACGGGCCGGAGAGTGCAGAATCAAGCATGATGTAGCGGACCCAATGAATTCAATGAGTCCAATGAATCCATCATTGGTGCTGCCAGGGGGTCCAGGGGCGGCAGCAAGCCATGGGCCACACCCCCGACCGCAACGCGCCGACACACGACTGCGGAATCGGAGGCAGAACGACAAGTCAATGTCGCGGCCGACGGGCACGCGCACGAGTAACGGGAGCTCGCGGTCCAGGGTGCACTCAAGAGTCAGCGGCAACAGAGGCACTATGAAAGGTGGAGCAAGTCAATCCCGCCCGCTTTCAGCGACGCAGATGTGTGGGCAGTCCACTAGTCGTTGCCCCTTTGGTACTCTCTCTCTGGCCAGGTAACGGGTTCCTGCATTCCTCCATGTGGCTTAACAGCGTTACGTATACACCTTGGCAAAGATCCGGCCTCGGCATTGGATCGAGGCCCGAGAAACCCCCTATACCAAGACGTTCATGCGCTCATCTCCCGGTCCAGCCAGGGGGCCATGGCCGGCTGTGGAGTTGAGAAAGTGTTCGGATATGGCTGGCCATCCAAGGCACTCCTCCGGCTCCGAGGCCGAACCGTAGTCGCCCTACCTCTTCCTTCCACCCGGATCACTACGGGGACGACGCGGTCGGGCCTCGTGTCGGTAGTACCTCGCGGCTCGCCGCATCCATCTCGCTTCTTACACGTCCTCTTCTGCTTTGCTTCTTCAGCGCTTCATGATGGTGACTGAAACCAAGTGCCAAGGTCAGCCGTTGCAACCAAGGCAAAGAGCAGGCCGGCTACACCACGGCAAGTGAGCCAAGAGTCAAGACGCACCGATGTCCTCATCGGCAAGCTCGTGCGCGAGCCCAACGCGCTGCGGCTGATGCTTAACCGACTTGCCGTACACGATGGCCTGCCTGAACTGTTCCGTGATGCTACGGTGGATGGCGTTACACTGCACGATTGTTTCAGGCGTCGTCAGCGCCGGCATTCGGAGCCCAAAGCGGCCGTCCTCAGTCACTCCTCATCCCGGCATGCGCCTCATCGGCTTCTGTCTACTCACAAAATCTTCCACGGTGCATTTTGTGGAACGGAGCACGACAGGCGCCGAGTAGTCGGGCATCTTCCCCTTGGGTTTCGTGTACACCCGCACGAGCTTGAGCTTCTCCCACCTGCGGCAGTGTGAGCCATCAACCTATGGCGAGGCCGAGGAAAGAAGACTCGGCCACTCACATTGCGTCCAGAAGCTCGTCGACATTCCACCCGTGCTCCGAACTGATGGGCACCGAGTTCGGGATCCTGTAGAGCAGATCCAGTTCCTCAATGGTGATGCTGTCGATCTTGTTAAGCACGTAGATGACGGGAATGTAGACACGGCCCTTGGCCTCGAGGATGTCGATGAGGTCGTCGATGGTGGCGTCGCAGCGGATCGCAATGTCGGCCGAGCTGATCTTGTACTCGCTCATGACCGCTCGAATCTCGTCCTGGTCAATGTGCGTCAGCGGCACCGTGCTCGTGATGTTCAGCCCGCCCTTGTCCTTCTTCTTGAACGTGATGTTGGGTGGCCCCTTGTTGATACGGATGCCGAAGCCCTCCAGCTCGTTCTCGATCACCCGCTTGTCCGTCAGCGGCTTATTGACGTCCAAAACGATGAAGATCAGGTGGCACGTCTTGGCCACGGCAATGACCTGCCGGCCTCGACCCCGTCCGTCCTTTGCGCCTTCGATGATACCGGGCAGGTCGATCATTTGTATCGGGGCGCCTGAAATGCACAACACCACCGTAAGCCGCCAATTCCAAGGGCACCGCCGGTCGAACCGCCAGGACACAAACCGTTGAACATGACCTGGCCCGGCACGCTCGTCAAGGTCGTGAACTCGTACGCGGCCGCCTCCGAGTGTTGTCCAGTGAGCCTGCTCATGAGCGTACTCTTCCCAACCGACGGGAACCCGATGAAACCGACACTGGCAACACCGGTGCGCGCAACATCGAATCCCGCGCCGCCGCCGCCGCCGCCGCCGCCCGAGGGTGTCAACAGCTCGCGCTTGAGCTTGGCAAGTTTCGCTTTGAGTTGGCCGAGATGAAACGACGTCGCTTTGTTCTTCTGGGTCTTGGCCATCTGTCCCGGGAAAGCGACTGATGAGCAGACGGGATCATCAACCACTGCGTAATCGGCGACCATGGGCTACTTGCCTCGGCCTCGATGTCCTTGATCTGTCATGAACGTTGACCATGGTCAGCCTGTCCGTCGCCCATCTCCCAGTTTTTTTTCAGCTCCTGCGACGGTCCGTACCTTATCCACCGTTGTAGCCATGATTGCGCTTGGCGTCGGGGTCGTTTGTGTCCAGCCTCACGGCGGGGAGAAGATGTTTCGCCGTATTGCACACCTCCATGGAACTAGAGGAAACTATCCGGACATCTGCTTGGCGGGGCAGACCCGATCTCGTGGGGCTCGGTAAACACTACTTTCGATATACCTAGGTACATGGTACTAGGATGTACCTCTTCACATGTTTTCCCCCGTTCGAGGTAACAGGTGGGCTCGGTTTTTTTTAAGTCACATCGGCACTTCTCTTCGTCTCTCGTCTCTCGTCGTGCTTGTGCTTTTTCTTTTTTTCCCGGTGGACCTCGGGCTCGAGGCCGCTACTTCGACACCACCCAGACAAAAACCAGCGCTCATCTGCCCCGTCTCTCGTGGGTCGCTCTCATCGCGACAGCATCGCCGGGAAGCACCAGCATGGAAAGGCGGCGGCGGCAAAGCCACATCTATATACGGAACAGAATGCCCACGGGATCCGCCAGCAAGAAACCATGATGACGCTTGCCGCCACAGAAAAGCAGACGACACACAAAAGATTTCGGTATCCCAAGGGGCCCCCCCCGCCCCAAGAGCGAATGCAGATATGACCGCCGCCGTTCAAATGCCAGAAATTTCCTGCAGACTTCGCACCAGGGCCATGTCCACAGGTAAAATGAGACAAACTATCATCGGACAGGTCTTCCCAGATGGACTGTAGTTGCAGATCAATCGCAGCCCGTCCTCTGCGCCAAAACTGGAGCCGCGACCTTCTGGCGCACATCCATCCATCCCACAACCGCCTGGAATAAGGCAAGAGATACGCCGAATCCGGGGTTTCCTCCAAGTCCCACCACCCACGGGTTATTTGCGCGGCATGGCTGGCGAGAATGTCGGCGACACGGTGATGGTCTGACATGCCCGGCTGCACAGGCTCATTGGTCCTCTTGGTGGGTCCGGGACATCAGGGGACGCCATGGACCGCGCCATTGATTCCGTTGACCAAGGCACGCGTGGAAGGGTTGCCAGGCTCCGAGGTGGGGGATATAGGTTGCGCGTACGGATGATGGTGGCCATTCATCACCGTAGCTGGCGCCGTTACAGGCGATTCGGTCGCGTTCATCGTCGGCCTTTGACCGTATGATGCTGTACTCACAGGCGAGCCGTGTATGCCATTCAGGGGAGCTGGGGATTGGCCATGGTCAAGTCGGCCAAGCCCCTGCTCCTGGCAGACCCTGACGTAGTCAGGGTCGTCCGGCGTGATGGCCATGAGGCCCTTGCGCGGGGCACGTTTTTCAGGAAACGGCGACGAGCTCACAGCACCGAGACCCGCCGTATCCTCATGCACGAGCTCGCCGTTAACGTAATACTTGTTGCCCGGCGCGAAGCCAAGATGTCGGCGGGCGTCCGGATCGCTCTTCCATCGTTGCAGTGGCACCCACTCGCCTTGGGTCTCGCTGTCGGGCAACTCACGGTAGGCCAAGGTCAACTTGATCGGTCGAAGGTGCGGTACCGTCGGAATGATCAACATGAGCTCGGAAGCCTACGTAACGCGTTAGCTGGCTTGGTCGGCAGCGCTGCTGCGCCGGGAGAAGCCTTGGAAACCCACTCTGATGAAGAACAGGTTCATCGCGGCGAACTTATCCCACGCTTGACGCCGTAACTTCTCGCTCACTCGGTAACTCATGCGTCCTGGGTCCTGACCTTCATAGTAACCGGGCAATTGTTTGCCCAATCCGTACAGTTTGGGATCTGTGAGCGCGTACCGGTCGCCCTCAATCTTCCAGATTGCTTTCTTGGCAATCATGGAGGCAGGCAAATGGTCCCAGCCCGTGTCTGCGACGTCATGTTAGCCCCTTGCTTGTCGATTTGCCTATCCGTCAGAGGACGAGGACGACTGATACTTACACTGGGAAAGGCCAGCATCTTTCTGCCCCAAGAGAAGTGCGACTTGCGTGTTGAGCAGCCATTGTTCACGACCGTCCGGTGTGCCTGTTGCCTCGGGGCGCAGGCAATCGTACCGCACTCCCTGCATGACGCTGAATTTCTCCGCCACACCAGGTTGCTTCGGGTCTGGACACAAGTCGAGCCAGCGCATGAGAGGCGGCAGGTTGAAGAGACGCGCGCGCTCGCGTTCCGCACGCTCCGCTTCAAGAGCAGCTTGTCGCCGTTCCATTTCCCTCTTTTCCCGTTCCCTGCGCTCTTCCTCTCCTTTGCGGCGCCGGGCGGCTTCTAAAGCCTCCCGCTCGAGCTGCTCACGTCGTAGCCGTTCCTCTTCTTCCCGTCGTCTTCGCCGGTCTTCTTCCCTGCGCCGGTCTTCTTCCCTGCGTTGCCTCTCCTCGTCCTCTTTGCGCTTCCTCTCTTCCTCTCTGCGCTTGTTCTCCTCGTCCTCTCTCCGCTTCCTCTCCTCATCTTCGCGACGTCGTGCTGCCTCCTGCTCCCGTATTTTCTTGAGCTCTTCCTCACGCCGTCTGTTAGCTTCCTCCACCCGCTTCTTCCGCTCAAGGTCCTCTTTGCGCTTGCGTTCTTCCTCCTGCAAGCGACTTTCCTCTTCCGATCGACGCTTAGCTTCGGCTTCGTCACGCCGAACCTTTTCCTGTCTTGTCTTCTCCTCTGCTTCGCGTCGCGCCCGTTCGTCTTCCTCCTTCTCGGCCTCAAGAGCCTTGGTCTCGGCTTGTTTCTTCACTGCGGCCGCTTTGTGCTGCTCGTGAGACGAATGTGCTTCCGATTCCGTATCGCCGCGACCCACGTCTCGCATTTCACTGTCCTGATCTTCCGACTTGACGTGAATGCTATTGTCCAAAGTGCCGAAATTTCCGGGTTCTCGGCTTTCCTGGTCATGGGCCTGCTCGCGGGACACATCTGGTTTTCGTACCTTGACGGCAGTTCGCCGCTCATCGCCGTCTCGAGTCTTGTGGCTCGCTTTGGCTACGTGAGCTGGGGCGAATATCCCACTTGCAATTGAGCCCCGCAGTGCCTGTGTCTTGTGTGGGCGGTCTTCGCTTGCAATTGGCTTAGGTCGCCTCTCTTTGTCTTGGTGCTCCAGATCTAGCCGTCGTCGCTTAGCGGGTCCCTCGCCACCATCCTTTTCACCTGAACCGGGATAAGGAGGAGTGGCACTGGAACGATGCCTCTTGCCCGAAGTATCTCCTGAGACGGACAGCCTATCTCGAGACTCGTCCCTCTTGAGGGCCTTCGTCCTGTCGTGATATTTTTCCATCTTGTGGGGTCTGTCGTGGTCTTCGAAGCGGGCGTCTCGCGGGCTTGAAGGCTCCCGCATAGAAGAAGCATTTGATGCTACGCTGGGTCTTCTGTCCTGACTCCGTTCGCCCTTCAAGTCCCGTCCAGAAACCAGCTTCCTCCGCGGCTTCATTGTTTCTCCTTCGGACGAGACGGCGGTCACGTCTGAATCGGTGCGCTTAGTCTTGCTGGTGTGCTTCGAGTTCGCAGGCGATATCTCGCGTTCGGAGTTCGCGATGGTAGCAACACGATCCCGCAGACTATCCTCTTTCTTTGGCCGACCGGGCCCCCGTCTGGGTGCAATTTGGTCATCGTTGTGGGCGGAAACGGAATTCGTCCTCCTCTTTTCCTGGGGGCTTGCTGCAGATTTGACGGACCCGAGCTTTGGCGAATCCCGGTTAGGAGTCGAAGCTTTGCGTTTGTAAGGCTTTGGCGGCTCTTCTTTCGGGTCAAGACGGGATCGACGGCTTTCCCGGTCCTTGTCCCTCTCTTGCTCGCGTTTAGTCGGAGACCTTGTCTTGGAACGGTCCTTGTGCGAGCGTTTATATGCATCGTAGGAGTTCTTCAGGACCGTTTCCTCTTCCATCCAATTGGGCCCACGTCTCTTCCTGGCAATCTCGAAGTAAGTATCGCCTTTAAATCGACGAGTTGGGTCAAAACTTGACTGGTCCAACAAGAGTTTGACGACCTTGAGGTTCTCCTGGCCAATGGCTGCGAGCATCGGCGTGGAGAACTCACTTGACGAAAGAGGCTGAGGATCCGGGTTGGCATTGCCCAGCGCTAAAAGAAGCTGCATGACGATATCATGGCCCCCCCTCGCCGCTGCCACCATGGCCTCAGGGTCATCACAGCTGTCTCTGACTTGAAGAATGCGCGTAACAAGTTCTTCATCTCCTTTTCCAGCAGCGGCGCGCAGAGTTTTGTCGTCCATGGGTACATAGAGAAGATGGTTGCTGGTTTTGGTCGACCTCACTGTGCCAGCCCTACGTCCACTCGCGCCGGCGTGACTTGAGGCAGCTCCTGGCGACCTTCTTGGGCTCTCGGCGCCTGGCGACGAAACAACGTCCATGTTCTCAAGTTGTTGATCCTCCGATGTCAATCGCCTTTCGTTGACCTTCAGCTTAGCATCCTGCAGAGCCCTCCGAATCTCGGCAGCGTGGTCCATTTCCTCATTTACTCGATCAATTGGTTCTTGACCGTAGGCGTTGGCCTTACGGGGATTCACGCCCGCTGCTATGAGAATGCGAACGACCTCAAGGTGACCATTCTCAACCGCATCGATCAAAGGCGTGTCCTTGTCGTTGTTGACGCACTCCAGATTGCAGCCCGCCTCGACAAGAAGCTTCACGATATCGTCGAACCCATTAAGCGCGGCGATCTGAAGCGGAGTGTTCCCAGCATAATCGGCAACATTAATGTCCTCAGGGCGCTCCTGGAGTCTTTGTTTCGCGACGTCGTACTCTCCTTTGGCGCATGCACGAGCTAGGAACGTCTGTCCATGGGCGTCAAGATGTTTCTTGTGAGGCACCATTTTGGCCGGAGACATGGTCGATTCGGTGGTTGCTGGGGTGGTGAGGCTGCGCAGCTTGGAGCTGCGAGGCTGGGGACTTCCGCCCGCGGAGGTTTCGTCAGAGAAGTATTCCGTGTTCTGGATCTCGGTGGACTGCAGCGGAGCAGGCCGCCTTTTCTTTTGGCTCATCCCATTAGACGACTGACCGGGGAGTTGCGTCGACAGGCTGCGCCGGTGAGGCTTGTGTGGGGAAACCGAGCGCGGACGCCCCGAGTGAGGTTCTTGAGGAGGCCGCGAGGTAAGCTCTTTCCGCGAAGCACTCAGACCTGATCCGGACGTTCGCTGGCGACGTATTTTCCGATTCTCGGCATCGTCATCAGAATCCGCCTTCGAGGGTTTTCGCTTGAGGGATGATAGCGCGTTATCGACGGTACTTGATCGCTTCACAGAGGGTTTGGGCGAGGACTTCGTGCGTGCGCCTTCCGACTCGGAGTCGGAGTGTGCTGTCGACGCATGAGGTACTCTCATTCGAGGGGAGGTTGGCGCCGAGCTCAGCCCGCTCGACACCTCTTTGCTTCGCGGTTTGTCTTGGGGTCTCTTCTTCTTCGGCGCAGTGTCGTGTGCGCTCGCAGCGGCAGACACGGACCCGGAGGTTTCGTTTCTTAGTTTCTCGCTGCGATTGATCTTGGAATCATCTGTCACCGATCTTGGCAAAAGGTGCTTGCGCCCGTGTGCACTTGCGCCGTTCTCCTCCACCTCGCTCTTGCTCTCGTGCGTGATGATCTTGCGCACTTTGGACGGCGAATGGCCATCTTTGCCTGGCAAGACTATGGTCTCCGCATCAGAGTTCCCGTCCACTGCGCCGTCTCCATCGTTGGGCCCAGAAACGGATAGATTGGGCTGGGTATCCGGTGCAGAGGACTCGGTCTTGATAGGGCCGGGCGCCTTGTTCCCGGACGACTTGGACGGTTCGGCATGGCCATCTGCCTGTTTCTCTCCCGGTGCCGGCTTCGTGGAGGCGGGCTCGACAGCATTCTGTACATCCATGTCACTTAGTTGTGAGTCCCGCAACCGAGTGGCACCATCCTGGCCGCCCGCGTGGCCGTGCTCAATTGTCATGCAGAGGTCAAAGGTCGATCGTATGGGGTTCAGGCGTCGGAGGCGACGGGACGACTGAAATCGAAAGCAATTTCGTTGTGGGCGAGACAGAGACAGCGGCGCGTGAGCGCAGTGTGCCGCTGCAACCTGTTGTTATCCTCGACGATGTCTGGGCCACCAGAGAGCGGGACGAGCGCCGCCACCGTCACCGGATTGATGGTCTTGCGACGTTGGAGAGTCGGGCTAGTCGGGTGCCAAAGGCTGTCAGGGAGGCCTGGGCGATGTTAGCCGAGGGAAATCGGGGCGGCGGTCAGGGTGACAGCGCGAACAGGGCGTAGTGGCGATGATTTGGGGATTGACAAAGTGCAGTGGAAAGAACCAGAGCGATTCCGTCCTGTCTTTGCGGCGTCAAATTTTGCGGCGTCGAATTGGCTGAGCCCGCACATACGAATGCGAATGCCAGTCTGACCGCTGCCCGCCTGATTGGTTCGTTTCGTTACGTCGGGCGGCAGGGACCCAAGATGCAACGGCCTCCACCTCCAGTCTGGCATCGACCCGGAAGGGGCGGGGCAGCCTTGGCCCTGCCGCCCGGAACGAAATTGCGGCTTACGCTGGCCTCGACGAAGCTGCCAGCTGCGATTGGCTAATGCAATGCTGGGGCCCACTGCTCCTTGTCATGGACATGAAGGGACTGAAATGCGTTTGCCACCTTGGCCCAGGTGCATTATCCCTGACACCCAACAGCACTCACACACGTACGAGGGCACGAGGGCACCAGACACTCCACTCGACATGGACCAAGCCCGCTTCTCGTCAATTCTCGACGAGGCAAGAATCTATAGCCTCCCGCCCAGTGCGTTTTACATCCCCGACTTCATCACCAGAACTGAAGAGCAGATGCTGCTAGAAAAGGTAGGATTGCAGCATGCGAAGTACTTCGTACATGCGTCCGCACTTGAGTACTTGCGACGACTGATTGACACTTGGAGATCGCTGCTGCTCCGAAACCACGGTGGCGACAACTCTCGCACCGGAGATTGCAGACTTGGCCATCTGACCTCGTCAACGACGCCGTCGTTGACGCACCGCTTCCGTCCTGGCTCGAGGAGCCCGTGGTTCCCCGACTCCTGTCCATCGCACCGTCCGATAGTGAGCCAAACCTCTTTGCCTCGAGCCCCCACGGACGGCCCAATCATGTTCTTGTCAATGAGTACGAA
This sequence comes from Phyllachora maydis, assembly GCA_029339225.1. NCBI lineage: Eukaryota > Fungi > Ascomycota > Sordariomycetes > Phyllachorales > Phyllachoraceae > Phyllachora > Phyllachora maydis. The sequence goes on from JAQQPM010000003.1 coordinate 6,910,276, forward strand.
GCCGGCTCTGGGATCTCCCCACACAAGGTAGAAGGATTCGGAAGTTTTCTGACTTCAACAATGCTCATAAGATTGTGCAGGATGGTGATGCGTACTACGCAGCAGTCGCGACCGTGAGTTTGGGATCCAGCCTCTGCCTGAATCTGTACCAGAACAGGACCGATGGCGCCCTCAACCCGCAACCCGTTACCAGAATACTACAGGAACCGCGAAGCCTGCTCGTCACTACGAATAAGCTCTACCGCGACTATCTCCATGGCATCGAGGGGTTCATGGAAGACAACCATCTCAACCCGGAGACAGTTGCCAACTGGCATCTGCTCGGCTCGACGACCTTACTCGAGGGCGGATGCAACGTCCGTCAGACGCGATACTCGCTCACATACCGAGACGTGGTGAAAGTCTCGAAGCTTTCCAAACTTGGTCCATTGTTCAAGCGTTGAGACGTCCAGCGCTAGAAGATCCAGGGTATCATATTCCACTTGCTCGCCAACGGTCCAGGTCCAAACTTGGCGACATACCATTTGCGGGTTCCTGCTGCTGTGCATCCGAGGTTGACGAGCACAAATAGCAGTACACTAAGAAGTGTCCTGTTGTATAGCATATTCTGGGGCGCAGATACCAGCGCCAATGAGAGATACATCAGGCATTCACAAGTGTAATGTGGACAGACAAGGCTCCGAAACAATCCTTGGTTGGGCAGCGAATACTTCTTCAGGCTGAAGAGGTACCGATGGCATCTAGACTGACCGATCCACCCAAGGAGAAACCCGACACACCCGCACACCACCTTAGCCACCGGAACGTGGGGATCTGCTGTGCCGGGTGGCAATGGGTGGTGTAGCATCGCCTCTATCAACTAGTGTCAGCGCAGTGTCCCAAGTTGCGCGCTATGCGCAAGGATAGGGCAGACCGTGCTGTACCTGAAGCATCGATCCAGGCGGCCATGCTCAAGCCTGTGTAGAAGAATATGCCCAGCAGCCAGTGGGCAACCCACATGGTTGAGGTAGACGGCCTCGCAAGGACCGTATGCTCGTAGAAACGGCGACCGGCCTGGAGCACAACCATTGTCCAGCTGATTGCGGCCTGGGTTAGTGTCATAGACGGCGCGCGTGCTGTTGATTGCCACTGCATGAAGAACCGCATCACGGCTCCACCGGCCAAGTACTGCGCGAGCCAGAAGGTCGAGCCAGCAAGTGACACCAGATAGAACGAGCCGAACCAAGCGTGCGGGACCTGGCCCCAGGCTGTCAGCGTCGCCACGGACCGCAGCCACAGAGAGGCACGGGGCGGCAGGTTCCCGCCGTCGTCTTCGTCCGGGCCCGCGCCTGTCTGAGGTATGCCGGCACCGGCGTCGGCGTCGGCGTCGGCGTTCCCCTCCTGTCTCGCGGACCGGGCGCCGTAGTCCATGAGCAGTGCCCTCGCCTGCGGCGGCATGAGGGCCAGGCCCAGCACTGCGCAGGCTGCCAGGACGAAGGCGGCCTGGCAACACTGTGCCGGACTCGTGCTCCCCGCGAAGCTCTCCAGCGCGTCGGCAACGGTCGGCCACGCGAAGGACGGCTGTGACATGTTGGCTGCGCTGCGAGGTTCGGCTGAAGGAACGAGATCGCCGGGTGTGGTGAGTACCTGCAGGTAGGCAGTGGGGTGGGCAAGAGAAGGATTGTCGCCCGGACCTCTGTCGGGAGTTGAATTGTTGATCGTCTCGACTTTTTTTGGCGGAGACCCTACCGGCGTGACGTAATCACTTTTTCCACTCCACCCATCGACTTTGGATTCGCTTCTGCAAACGTACTCACCACAGAATGGCTGGCGCGTATGAGGACAGCTCTGGAGAGCGGGTTTCCCCCCTGAGGCATGTTCAGCTATTTCTCACTACCAGCAAATCAAACAATACACTCGAATGACTAAAAGAAAGAAAAAAACAAGACTTTCCAGGTGTGCCACGGGCGCCGTTGTTCGAGAAATCCTCTAGGTCGTGTCTGGAGCGTTCTACGACGTTGTCCTGTGTGCGAACTCCACCTCCCAGCCCCCAGCCCACTGATCGCCATCTTCAACACTTCACCGCCATGACGCCTCAGTCCGGGTCTTGTGCCAAATTCGTGTGGATGACCAGGTCTTCTTTGCCCCTCAAGTGCAACACGACCGTAAGCCCTTGTATGCCCGAGTTCTCGTCGCCGTTCAAGCCGGCTTGCACCCCCACGTGCGCGACCGAGGTCGATAGCTTCGCGCTGGCGGCTCCCGCGCTTTTCGCGGCGGGGTGATGCCGACATGTCAGCTCCGCCTTTAACTGGCGCATCTCGGCTGCCAGACCCATGTAACTCGTTTTCCAAGAGCACTGGTGGTGGTTGTTGGGCGGTATAACGGGTTCCGGATGTTGAAGTTCGACATCACTCAGTCTGACCGTCGGCGAGACAGCGGACAGCTTGCTCGGTGTGGATTTCGGAATCGAGCCATCATGGTCGTTTTCCTTTCTGTCTTGCTCGTCGAGTATGCTGCGGCGAACAACGAGAGCTGTCGACGGCACTTCTCTCTGGACTGGAACGTCCGCAGGCGTCAAGGAGTGGCGTCTAACTTGGGCCTTGCCTTGCAGTGGGCGCAGCTTCACTTGCTGGAACGCGGCTGGCTCGGACGACGGGGCCTGTACTCCTTGTGGCCGAACTTGCATTGGACGTAATTTGACCATGCTGAACATATTCTGCTGAGGCATCGAAGTTCGGGCCCCTTGCTGCCGACCTTCTGGGGAACTTTGCCGTCCGGGCTGGGCTGAACTCTTTGATCCCGGTCTCTCAATAGTCTCTGCTGGGCTTCCGGACCTTTTGCTGGATGTTTCGAGACCCGCTGGGCTCGTGACTCGACCCTGAGGCTTAATGGTACTCACTACATTTGGTGTTTTACTAGCCTTGCGGTTCGAAGGCCTCGGCCACGTTACCGTGCGAGGGTCTGTACCTCTATGCTGGACAACAGGGGCGTCGATCGAGTCATGGGCGAAAGGCACACTTGCCTCCGAGCCTGGCCTGGCTTCCTTTCCACGAACAGCGCGACTTTGCGTGGAAGGCAGGCAGGCAGACTTTTCTGCTGCAGCCAAGTGTTCCATAATGTGTAGCGACTGGTGTAGGTCCTCCGCATGTTGAAATAGTTTCCTAATCTTGACCTCGTTTGTCGATATCGTGGAAGGGTCTTGGCCTCCCAGACCGGCCAAGAATTGGCCATGCACATCCTGGCGACCTGTGTAGCAAGCTAGTGAGTGGTTTGCTAATCTTGCGCTGTCACGCTTAACTAGGGATTGGTCTCACCATGTTCGCTGACATTATGAGATCGACTCTCATGCCTCGCGTCTGCTTCGACGTTCGCGTTGCTCGTCTGCGGCTGGGCGATTTTGGTTTTGACGATCTGATCCGCAATCAAAAAGGGGTTGTTTTGCAGCATGTTCTTCCCGTGCCCGCGCCCTGCCCTCTTTTCCGGCGTAGATAGTGGCTTTTTCACCTCCGTGGTCCCAGCGTCTTCAACCTTTGGCCGAGGAGACGGAGATCGTGGTGTAGCCCGGTGGGCGGCTTTCGCGGCGGCGTGGAGCTCGCAGGCTTCAATACTTGCTTCAGGAACCTCACAGCTGCACGTCTTGCATAGGGGATGACCGCAAGAAGTACAAAATGACGGACCCCGGGTCTTCTTTTCACAGACATGACAGAGTCTCCATGATGCCGAATAGTTTCGCATTCCGTCTCCTTCCAGAGAGAGGTCCTCATCCTCATCCGATAACTAGCCGGGAGGCCGACAAATTCCGTGTTCTGCGAAGAGGGCTCGAGCTGAGAGCAGGCGGGTCTTTGGACTTGAGGACAGAAGTGAGCCTTGGGAGGTCCTCTGCGATGTATGGGATCGAAACCGCACTATCCGGCCGTCGAGTGTGCCTTCGACCGGCGACACAGCCTCGTGGCTGAAGTCCCGTGCCTCTCGCTTGGTGGACTTTTGGCTCGACGCGGAAATGACGGGCAGACGACTTGTTGGTATGGTTCTTGGCGATGGGGTTGACTCGATGGATCGCTTTCTGGCAGACTTCCGGATGAAGGGCCGTAGCCAGAAGTTCGGAGTGGGTTTCGGCATACTCATCGTCGGCTCTATGGCCCGGCTGTGTGTTGTCGGTTGCACGAAGCGCGCCTCGACGCCGCGTTTACGGCCCTAACCGAACAACTCATTGTCGCGCTCTCGCTCCGATACAGGCGACGGGGGCGATGTCGTATTGTTCTCGGCGAGCCTTCGCAATCTTCGAACGCGAGATCTGACAGTACCTTCTGGGACGCTGTCCACTGTGGAGTCGATGGAGGGTGAGAAGGAGAGCCGGGTCAAAGACATACTCGAGGCAACTGATCGGGACGTTCAGGCGATCAAACTAGCCCGGAGTATACAAGGCCCTCATGCGCCGGTGACAGGCGAAGCGTACGTGAGCTTGCTGTGATCTGATGGTTCGACTAGAAGGTCGATGCAGTATTAGGTGAATGGTGGTAGGTGCATGTGGAAACGACGATAAGCCTATGCATCCAATTTTGCCATGCCGGCGTTTCTCTGTCCACCTATCGGTCGGTTCTTTCCTTTTCTCTCAGAAACGGGTCAATCTTGATGGCTAAGACGAATGCGAAGGTCAGGATTGAAAAATTCAACGGCAGCCGCGTTGATCAACGGCGGCAAGAAAGATGCATGAGAGCTCTGATGGAACGAAACTCCCATCTTCCAGTCTTAAGAGAAATCTTCCGCAATGCGGAGCGTGGCTAGGTCTACAGTTAAGGGTCTCAAGATGTACAGTTACTTTAGGACAGCTTGTAGACTCTCCAATACCTGTAGTACTTGGTGAGTGACATCGCCTGATGCATCGTGTGCAGAAACAGCTCACCTCGAGCTCGATCTTCGCCTCGGCAATATCCTGCTCGCTACCACCACCGCTTGCAACCTTTTGGGCCTCTGCAATGTGAGCACGAACGGCTTCGGCGCTAAAATCTTCCAGAGGATAGCCCTCGACCGCGTTAATGCTCAAGGTAGAATTGGGCTGCACGATGGCGAATCCTCCAGAAACTGGAATTTAAACAGAAAGATCGTCAGTATGCCCTAAGCATCGTGGTGCTGTCGTTTTTGTTCTTCACTGGCCACTTTTCTGTTGACGTACGGAAAAACCGCTTGCTGCCACTGTTCTCCTCCACAACTTCCACCAGACCGGGCTTCAGTTGCTCGATCGAGGGGACGTGGTTGGCAAGAACGCCCATCTCGCCGGATTCTGCCGGGATATTGACCTGGATGACATCTTTGGACCGGTAGATGGACTGTTCGGCGGCAGTTAGCCCTTGCTTTCTGCAATAATCAACATTCTCTTTCCGAAGCCTTTGAGCATCAGTGGCTTCGGACGGCGCATACCTGGTGAGGAAGGGTCAAGCTGAGTTTGATCTACAGGCGGCGTTAGCACCCATCACCCCCTCAGCAGAAAGAAGCCCGACGGATGATGGCTTGACAGCGTACCTTGTCCGGAGCAGCGTCGGCATAACCTCGTCGCAGCACAGTGGCACGAACAGCCGTTGAGCAAGCTCGAAGTGCTGTCCGGCCAGTTCGAAGAGAATTCATGGCTCCTTGTGGTCTCAATCGGGGTTGACGAGGTGCGAGATGTGCTTCGAATCGACAGTGGTCCAAGTTTGCTATGTTGCGCAGCTAAGGTACTAGCGGAAATTCCCGATGATGACCCGTCGGCTCTTCGCCTGCCGACGGGTCACGTGAGTTCCTCCGGATACCTGGGAACGTCGTACTTGAAGACATGAGTGTCGTCCACCAGTTCAATGGGGTTAATCAATCGAATGGAGTTAACCAGTTCAATGGAGTCGGTCAGTTCAATGAAATATGTATTATTTCTTTCACATTTTCTACCTCCACCCAACGCGGCTTGACTGATAGCCTTTAGCCCCATTAACTTCGCACGCCGTTCGAAGTGCGGGTGTAGGGTGTAGGGTGTAGGGCTACCTGTCTACCAGCCTGCATGTGCCCATCGTTCCAGCAGACCCAGAACTTGAGCGAGTGACTAAGTTCCCGAATTTATTCCTCGAGTAAGAACGGGTTTCTGAGGACGAATTTACGATTCGCTCACTCGCCTGTCTTGCTTGGAATGGCTCGACAGCACCATGCCACATCCGGCAACCTGTTGCCTACGTCTGTACACCCACGCGCAGAACAGGCGCCTGTCGAATCGTTTACTGATTGGCACGCTTCCGAAACGCCGATAGTGCTACCTCGATACTGGTCAAACGACTCCGAAGTAGGGGTACTGGAACGTACAATGTACTCTGCCATGAAGCTCCCCTAGTGAATGGTCTAAAGTACATTGCCCGACGAAGAGCTTTCTGGCCGGGCCGCTATCTTGGCGCCGGCAAATAGGAGAGGATCGAGTGCCTGTTAACATCGCGTTCTGGACACTTTCCCAGAGCCCATCGGCAGTGTTGATCAGGCCCTCTTCAAATCAGTTGGCTCGTTCGGATTCTTATCAGACGATGACGACCCGGAGTCCTGGTATCTTGGGGTGCTAGCCTGTTACGAATCTGCTTGACAGAAGCCTTACAAGATGAGCCAATCACTGGTGGCTTTGGCGTCACACAAGAGCCCATCCGGCCTGTCCTTGTGTCCACATACGGTACTACGTAACTACATGACGCTGTCGCGATTATTGGGTCTGTCTGGACGTGCAGTGCAAGTGCAGTACAGTGAAATTCGCCAAGTTGACCGACGCGTAACCTGACAGGCTGACCGAAACAAACACCGAACCAGAACACATTTAGCTGAGATGAAGAGTTTCTACGGTGCGGGCGGCGCGAGGCTACGTTGTGCACGACGTGACAGGTCGTCCACCAAGTAGCGAGCGTAACGGACTACTTCGCACATTGAGGCAGCTAGCTACGACGCTGCCCAAACGGGCTGGAGACCATGCATGGAACAACAGGAGGTCACAGGTCCCGGCCGCTCGAGACATTGACCGTGCAAAAGAGCCATGACAATGACAGGCCAGCAATAATGCCTCATCTCCACAAAGGACGAGAAAAAGGGGCGCTTGTTCAGCACTAACAGCCTTAGGCGGTAACCATGTTTGAGGGGCTTAGTCTACAGCCACGACGAGTACGACTCCATACACATGCGGGGCGGCCGAAAGACAAGAATCCCATAGCCACGACCCTCGTCAACATCAGACGAAGCACGTATTAATCAAGCTTGTCCACCAGCGCGACCCCTGCACGGACCCTTGCTCTTGTTGTCATCATAACAAAACGTATCTTTGTACGGAGTACTCGGGATCCTGGACCGACCGCGTCTGCTCGGAGCCTCGGGTACTGCTCGGCTTCTGCGGCGCTCTCAGGCAAATTCCATGCCCCAAGGAAATATGCCTGCTTATTGCCATCGCATGTCGTGCCTCCGCGTCATATCTGACGAGGACATCTGCGTATGTTGCCGTGGCACCCATCGCGGCCTGCCATTAGGCTTCCGATACCCTCAGAGTGGATTCATAGCAGCGTCATCCGAGCTTGGCCCTTGGGGCAAAGCGAGAAAGCGTCGAAAGAAAGGGAGGCCGTGTTGTTCCGAGACTTCTCTTCGGAGAATTTTTGGATTTAATGCCTTGGTCGACCTACTGAGTCTCAACTGACAGGCTTGGCCGGTGGCGGCTCCCTCGCTGACGGCACTAAGCACCTCCGTACTACGTAAAAGAAAAAAACCAGTGCCGTTTGTGCGTTGACGTGGTTGGCCCCTGTTGACTGGAAGGTGTGGGCGGTAGCGGAGCGGCCTCCGTTTTCTTGCTCTGGGGACCTCGCCCGGCTCGCCGTCGTCGGACCAGAGATCCAAGCGTGCGGAGCTCTCTTCACGTTGGGATTCCCGTGCTGGACCAGAACTCAACAGAATGAACCAACGTGCTTGGCGGCTGCCGGAGGGTCCGTTTTGGTAACCAATAGATTGCCCCATTAGTGTGACAAGGGAGTGGGGCCGACGGACCAGGAGAATGTACATGAACTCGTCGGACCGTTTTACGCGCTCCTCCCGCCGGCATTCGGTATTTCAGTCCGCCATGGGACCACGCTGCTCCTTCCCGCCAAATCCTGTCGCACATAGGCAGATCGGTCTCGATCACCCTTGCCCGTCTTTTAATTTGATTGCATCCACGTCTCGTATGCTACCTAGGTATCTACGACACTCAACCGTCTACCTTCCAGCCTTGGACCTTGCTTTGGCAATTAGTCCGTTGCTTGACTTAGGGGCATTGCTGCCCTCTTTGCGTCCACAAACAACGCAAAGAGAAACTTGAGGGCCCAAACGAGGGGGCTTCCCGAGCTTACGCCTCCTTTCCACCGACCCGACCCTGCAGAACACGACTTTCTGAGCGGCGCGAGGCCATCCGAGCGAAGAACTCACATCCCCCTACCATCTACCACAATTACTCCCACCCAACCAACCAGAGTTTTTGCCTCGATCATGTCCACTCGGTTATAGCGACACGGTCCCTAGGGACACCACGCCGAGTTCCATCCCGGATCAGGAGCAGCCGTAGTACGATTTACAACGCTCCATTGGTGTCGGCGCGTTTGTTATTCCACACCACACTCAACCTAGCAGCTCGTCTCGTTGCGGCACTGCCTTTGCCACATCTCACCGGACAGGCCAGGCCAGAGAATCTTCTCCATTCGCCACGATGAACCGCCACACAGCTCTTGATACCAACACAGTCAACGTCCTGGGATGGACTACGCATTGCGCCAACGTCGAGGCCGCATTCGAGGAAGATGCGAGCGCCGACACGGACGAGCCGCCGGAAAATCTCCACACGTCCGCGGCTTTGGACTACTTCAAACGTGCGCCCATTCGCCGGTGCAGCGATCACCAGGATTCACTCCTGACCAAAGCTCTGCATAGCCAGTCAGAGGACGACACTCCGGAGCACAGCAGCGCTACCAGGGCACTTCGAAGACGGTCTGTCACCAGCAACTTCAGCGTAGCTTCGTCCACTGCCGACTTGACATGTGACACTGCTATCACGACTCCGGCACGCACTAGCTCGCCCAGCCCTTACCTGTCGGATTTTGGCTTCGTACCTCTGGTCGCCCATGTCAAGAAGTTGGCTCTTGCTGCGGGCTCTCCGCGCCACACGTCGACCGATGGCTTGGAATCTGGCCACGGACCAAACCCAAGGGACCCAGCTGTCCAGGCCTTGGAAAGGAAACGATGCATATCTTTTGCATGTGCTGCGAAACCGAAGTCTGACTCGCAGGTGGCGATGCCACCGCCCCCGAAACCGACCCTGGAGGCCCCTCAAGCGGCAGTTCGAGAGCCGGCTAAGCGCCCACGTATCACATTTGCCTGCCCCGCTCGTCCTGACCGAGGGAATTTCACGTCTGTCAAGCAGAGCGTCACGTCAGGTTCCCGTAAAGGCGGCTTTATCGCGAAGGATGGCGCTCCGCAAAAGCATCGGTCCCCTTCCGCGCCTCGCTCCGGTCGCTCGCTCACCCCAAGGCCACCAACGCGCACCCCCTCGTCCACTCGCTCTCGAAAGTACGTACGCGCTGATACCGAAGACCTTCGAAGCCAATGCTCCCGTTTTCATGAGTTTGCCAGTGATGAGCCCCAGGAGGATGACTGGATATCTCGCGATGATTCATCTGTGAAACGAAAGCTCACGATCAACGACACGCTGGAGAAGGAGAATGTCATCCGCAAGCTCGGGAAGGAGGCCGAAGAGGAAGCCGAAGAGGAGGCCGAAGAGGAGGCCGAGTTCGAGGACGAAGAGGACGACGATGGCTTCGATGGTCACGATCAGGACGAACTTCATGAGGACGGCAGAAACTTGACGGGAGATGAGGACGGTCGTTCCGGTTACGGGTCAGACGATGATGCCTCGGACGGCTATCACTCCGATAACGAGAACGGGTTCGCCGAATCCGAGGACGAGGACGACGAGCTAGTGCTGTGGACCATGGGACAAGGGAACCATTTCTCCATGGCAGGCGCTATGCCGGCCCGTCGGAGAGCTTCGAACACTGCAGACCATTCAGACTCATCGATATCATCCAAACTCGGCGAATCCATTCGTACTCGGTCACGAGCAAGAAGAAACCGAGCTGTCTTTCGGGCTGGAACGCCTGACCTTCCGGACAGCACAGACTTTGTGTGCGGCACGCTCGATGAAGACCGGCCCTTGGAAGAGGCTTATATCTCTCGCATTGCCGCGAGGAAGATGGAAAAACATCACCCTATACCTCAAGACATCGATCCAAGTTTCCCAACCTCAGAACCCGACGATGACGATGATGACTTATACAACGATGGCCATGCGGATAGTGATAACCAGCTGTTTCACGGCGAACTAGAGGATCTCCACCACGATCAGGACCGCATGGGTCGTAAGAAGAAGGTCAGCAACCAGTCACCCAAGAGATACCGGTCGCCGCCGCCGAAACGGGTACACTCTCCGGCGCCGAAACATCGAGGCCGCTCCCCCAAAAGACTCTTTGACCGTCACTCCCCGAGCCAGCTCAAGTCTCTTGCATTGGCCCCGGCCGCTCAGACGCCTCCCGGCTCGCCGCTGCAACCCGCTGGAGCAATCGTGTTCAAGTCACTGTCATTCCGCCCGAGTCTCACACATACAAAGTCTTTACCCAAGACCCCTGCAGTATTTCCGCACACAAAAACCCGTCGGAGTCGCGCCAGTACCATGACAAAGGCAAAGAACCACGTCCGAGGCGCCATTGACATTGTCAAGGGTTTGGAGCAAAAGCGCCTCCGACGGCGAGAGAAGTTTTACTTGAAGTACTGCAACCGAGCTCGAAAGGAGAAGGCCCAGGATAAACGGCCTGTCCGTGGACAAGGTGCAGAGCGGATGCGGGAGATTGGCCTTCTCATGGCGGGGAAAATCGGCCAGGGCAACTATGTCCTCTCTGTGTAGGACAAGGATGCTCATCGCTATCGCCTTGGGAGCCATACCACACATGTCCAGGTTCGGTTTCCAGGTCCGGTTTCTTTGACCTCGTTCAAACACATCAGGTTGCTTTTCTTGCCAACTGCTACAGGGAATGCTCAGTACATCCCAGGGACAGCGAAGGCGCAGCAGAAAGCGTATGATATGGCGAGTCGTTACATACAGGAGCTCCATTGGGCTCGGACTTTCTTTCGTGCAAACAAATTCGCTCTTGGCTTGCGTACATACATACTTCACGGCCCCCGGCCCCACCCCCCCTTGTACATATTCCATTCTCATGATATTCACGAAGTAACGGGGTTTTTTGTGTTTCTACGTGCACTCTTGAGATAATCGCGTACTTGTGCATGACAGCGACACGTTTGTACGCAGAGTCGCCAAAGTATTATGCAGGATAACATGGGCATGTACTGTGGACATGGAATCAAGATGCATGGCACGTAGAACTGAATGGTAGAGATGGTGTAATCGGATTGGCGTGGCGCACAGTCCATTCATAAGTCACCGATTCGACCGAACACTGTCCCGATTTGTACCGTGGACCCGCAGCTGGTGGACACCTGGCATGAACTGTGTGGCACTTCGCACCCAGGTAGCTTGGCTCTCCGAAGAAGGCCGTGACGTGCGTCGGAGCTCTTTTGACACGCCCGATTCCCAGAGGTCATCGCAATCATACCCGAATCAACAGTCGCTTGCTGAATGACCAGAACCGAAGATGTGGATTATCAACTGGTTCTACGACACGCTTGCGAGCCTGGGCCTTCTGAACAAGCACGCCAAACTCCTTTTCCTTGGTCTCGATAACGCCGGCAAGACGACTTTACTGCATATGCTCAAGAACGACCGGGTGGCTGTTCTCCAGCCGACGCTCCATCCGAGTCAGTTGCGCCTTGCCACCTGAACTGCGAAACGGTGTCGGTGATGGGTCCGTGGCCGTACTGACAGAGCCGTATGTTGTAGCCTCGGAAGAGCTTCAGATCGGCGGCATACGATTCACCACGTTTGATCTTGGTGGTCACCAGCAAGGTAGGCCAGTGCCCAACCCTGCCCTTGGCCGTGTGGCGGCAACATGATACGAAGTGCACCTGCTGACGCTCGCGATGCCCAACACGCACAGCCCGCCGCCTCTGGAGAGACTACTTCCCGGATGTCAACGGCGTGGTCTTTCTGGTCGACGCCAAGGACATCGAGCGGTTTCCCGAGGCCCGCGCCGAGCTCGATGCGCTCCTGTCCATGGAGGAGCTGTCCAAGATCCCATTCATCGTGCTTGGTAACAAGATCGACCACCCGGACGCCGTCTCGGAGGACGAGCTGCGGCACCAACTTGGCGTGTACCAGACCACGGGCAAGGGGAAGGTCCCACTGGAGGGGATCCGGCCCGTCGAGTGCTTTATGTGCTCGATTGTTATGAGGCAAGGGTACGGCGAGGCGTTCCGGTGGCTGTCACAATACATCTGATGAGGCGTAGATGTCTGGCTATTGGGCAGGCTCAGGGTGAGGAGGAAGACGCGAACACACACTATGGACGGACGTCTTGATATTTTCAATCCTTTGGCGCGTACAGCTGGGCTCAGATGCGAGCCAGACAACCTCTGAACTGTGCATTCTTTGAATGATCAGCGCGGACAGCTGAGACAAGTTTGCTTTCTGATGGCGATGCAGAGCGCAGACGACAAGATGTTGCAGGCTTGCATTTGCGTTTCACGTAGCTACGGCGCCAAGTCGAAATACATGCACGTCGTGAGTGTTTATGCTGAACCTAGTTCATTGTTCAGTTGCTTGCAAGGGTGCCACACATAGCCGACGTCATTCGATGGCGGCACTCGCACGAAACCTCGGAACTTTCTAGCAACTTTCCCCTTCTACTTCGTATACTTCAAAGAGCATCTATCGTGACTTTACGAGGCACATCCCTGCATTCGGAATCGGTCAACCCCCCCCTTACCACCCCCCCCCCCTTCTTCCGAAAGCCTGGGGTCACTGCAGTAACGATGGCGCAAGTCAACCTCCCTCCAAAGATGTACGGGTTCCCGCCCGAGGCCTTTGACTGGTCTCGCTTGCCAGATGTCGACACAAACTTCCTCCCGGCTGAAGACCTCGAGGCCTTCATCCAGGCGCTGAGCGCCCCAGACCCCGTCCAGTCGCCCGACGACGCCTCGTCCATGCGGCTGGGCAGCCCGACGCCGCAGAGCTCCAGCAGCCTGGACGTGGCCAAGCGGCCGCCCGCTGAGGACGAGGCCCAGGTCGTCGCCGCCCACGCGGCCGCGGCCGCGGCCAACATCGCCGCCCCTCCGGCGCTTCCGGCTCAGGGCCAGCTCCCGCCCCCCAACCGGTCCAACAGCAACCTGTTCATCTCGGCGCAGAGCGACTGGGCGCCGGTGCACGAGAAAGTGCACGGCAGCGGCAGCAACAACAGCATCAAGCGGACGTCGGCCAAGCGATACTCGAGCGACCTCGGGGGCAAGAAGCGGCGGCGGCGCTCCAAGCACAAGCTCGTAGGACAGCGCACCAGGGACGAGACGCGCGAGGGCTACCTGTACGGGCTCCTGAAGTGGCCGTTCCTGCTGATCGTGGGCGCGTGGATAGTCGGACTCGCCCTCACGTACGTGGCCACGCGCTCGTACATCTACCTGTACGAGCAGTTCGTGGCCTGGCGGGGCACCCGGGAGAGGCTGCGGAGGGCGATGCGGGCGACGGGAAGCTACAAGGACTGGGTCGCGGCCGCGCAGAAAATGGACGACTTTTTGGGGAACACACGGTGGAGGGAGGACAATGAGTTTGCCTACTACGACAGCAAGACGGTCAGGAGGGTCTGGGACCAAATGCGAAAGTGCAGGATCAAGGCCGAGGAGGAAGCCGGGCGGAGGAACGGGGCCGGCTCCCGGGGTTTCCCCCACGATGATGATGATGACGACGACCGCGGACAGAAGAAGGCGGTTGAGGACCTGAAAGCGCTGATCGAGGCCTGTGTGAAGAACAACTTTGTGGGCGTGGAGAACCCGCGGCTCTACAGCCAGACATATTATGGCACGAAGAACATGGTACAGAACTGGGTGGACGAAGGTGAGCTTTGGTTGACATTTTGTCTTTTTTGGTAGCCTGCCTGCCTGCCTGTCTGGGTTGTGTGCTGATATGAGGAGGGGGGCATGGATAGTGGCAAACGGCTTGACGTGTCTGCTGGAAACGAAGCAGTTAACGACGGAGGAGAAGAGGACCATGTTCAAGGGCATCAATGCCAACTACGGCCGCACTGCCCTTTGCCTTTCCGGCGGCGCAACCTTTGCCTTTTACCACTTCGGAGTCGTCAAGGCGCTGCTCGAGGCCGACAGTCTTCCCGACATCATCACGGGCACCAGCGGTGGTGCGCTGGTGGCTGCTCTCGTCGCTACACGGACCAACGAAGAGCTCAAGGAGCTTTTGGTGCCAGCGCTTGCGCACAACATCACAGCCTGCAGCGAGCCCATGATGGTTTGGCTCCGCCGCTGGTGGAAGACGGGGGCCCGGTTCGACTCGGTCGCCTGGGCTCTGCAATCCAGCTGGTGGTGCCGAGGATCCATGACGTTCCGGGAGGCGTACGAGAGGACGGGCCGGGTCCTGAATGTCTCGTGTGTCCCGGCGGATCCGCACAGTCCCACGATACTTTGCAACTACCTGACAAGCCCGGACTGTGTCATCTGGTCCGCGGTCCTGGCCTCTGCTGCGGTCCCCGGCATTCTCAACCCGGTCGTCTTGATGATGAAGACGCGGTCGGGCCAGCTGGCTCCCTACTCGTTCGGTCACAAGTGGAAGGACGGCAGTCTGAGGACCGATATACCCATCAAGGCACTGAATCTCCACTTCAACGTCAATTTTAGCATCGTCAGCCAAGTGAACCCGCACATCAATCTCTTCTTCTTTTCGTCGCGCGGATCCGTCGGCCAGCCCGTGGCGCACCGCAAGGGTCGCGGTTGGCGCGGCGGCTACCTTGGCTCGGCCACGGAGCAGTACCTCAAACTGGACCTGACCAAGTGGCTCAAGGTGCTGCGGCACCTCGAACTGCTCCCACGGCCGCTCGGCCAGGACTGGAGCCAGCTGTGGCTGCAGCAGTTTGGCGGCACCGTGACCATCTGGCCGAAATGCGTCACGTCGGACTTTTTCCACATCCTGACGGACCCGGACGAGGGGCGGCTGGCCCGCATGTTGCACGAGGGCCAGCAGAGCGCCTTTCCCAAGCTCAAGTTCATCGCCAACCGGCTGAAGATTGAGCGGCTGGTGGAGCGCGGCCGGCGCGAGACGCGGCCGCACCGGGGCCGGGGCGGCGGCATGGAGAGCATCATGAGCGACGACGAGCTGCAGGGGCTGCTGCGGGTGCCGGGCGGGAGCAGCGCCACGGCCACGGAGGACGAGACGTCGGAGGACGAGGGCGAGGGCGAGGGCGAGGGCGGCCTCTTTGACGCCATCGAGACGCCGAGGGATATGGGGATCAAGCCGGGGCTCAGCGGGGACTTGGTGGATGAGATCCAGGGGCAGTAAGACGACAAACAGGTTCCTCCGAGTACTATCGGAGTATTGTCGGAGTATTATGCGTGGTGTGCGTGGTGTGCGTGGTGTGCGTGCATTGGTAAGAGGACGAGGGGGAGTACCTGTACTTTCGTAGTGTGCTAGACTAGACCAGGCATGAGTAGCTAGAGCTCGGTAGCGTCTGTTCTTCGTCCCCGCAATTCCCAAACGGTGGCTAGTGTAAGTGGACCCAGATCCATCCTTGCATACACTACTTACTCGGTTGGGTGTTGAACAAACAGGTCCAAATAGGAGGGCCATGGTGAAATGCCTGTTCATCCGACGCTCACCAGCATCGTCGTGGCCCCGCGGTCGAGCTCTACTGGGCAAGAGACTACTGCATACTACTACGACTGGCAGACGCAGCGTCATGGAGCTAGACCTGACGGCGCCCAACGGGAAAAAGTGGTCTCAGCCACTGGGTCTGTTCATCAACAATGAGTTCGTCAAGAGCAGCAACGGGCAGAAGCTCGCGACCATCAACCCTGCGTAAGTGCACTCTGCGCGCGGCTACGGCTACGGCCGCCCGTGGGCTCACGCCTGTTGTGCACACGCAGCAACGAGGAGGAAATCTGCTCCGTCTACGCGGCCACGGCCGACGACATGGACAAGGCGGTCACCGCGGCGCGCAAGGCCTTCAGGGACGAGTCGTGGAGGGGACTCTCGGGCACGGAGCGCGGCACGCTCTTGCGGAAGCTGGCGGAGCTGATCGGCCAGCACGCCGACGTGCTCGCCACCATCGAGTGCCTGGACAACGGAAAGCCCTACGCGACTGCGCTCGCCGAGGACCTGGCCGAGGTCACGAGCGTGCTTGGGTACTACGCCGGCTACGCCGACAAGAACTTTGGCCAAGTCATGGACGTCGGGCCGGCCAAGTTCGCCTACACGGTCAAGGAGCCGCTGGGCGTGTGCGGCCAGATCATCCCGTGGAACTACCCGCTTGCCATGGCGGCGTGGAAGCTGGGCCCCGCGCTGTGCTGCGGCAACACGGTGGTGCTGAAGCCGGCCGAGCAGACGCCGCTGTCCATCCTGTACGTGGCGCGGCTGGTCAAGGAGGCCGGCTTCCCGCCCGGCGTCGTCAACATCGTCAACGGCCACGGGCGCGAAGCCGGCGCGGCGCTGGTGCAGCACCCGCACGTCGACAAGGTGGCCTTTACCGGCAGCACGGCCACGGGCAAGGAGATCATGCGCATGGCATCGGCGACCCTGAAGAACATCACGCTCGAGACGGGCGGCAAGTCACCGCTGATCGTGTTCGAGGACGCCGACGTCGACCTGGCCGCCACCTGGGCCCATAGCGGCATCATGAGCAACCAGGGCCAGATCTGCACGGCCACGTCGCGCATCCTCGTGCACGAGGCCGTATACGAGCCCTTTGTCGGCCGCTTCAAGGCCACGGTCGAGAAGGTGTCTGTCCTGGGCGACCCGTTTGCCGAGGCGACCTTCCAGGGGCCCCAGGTCACGCGCGCCCATTACGAGCGCGTGCTCGGCTACATCCAGGCCGGCCGGGACGAGGGCGCCACCGTCATGCTGGGCGGGGGGCCGGCGCCGCACAAGCAGCAGGGCAAGGGCAAGGGCAAGGGCAAGGGCTTCTTCGTGGCGCCGACCGTCTTCACCGACGTCAAGCCGTCCATGAAGATCTTCCGCGAGGAGATCTTCGGGCCCTGCGTGGTCATCGTCTCGTTCCGGACCGAGGCCGAGGCCCTCGCGCTGGCCAACGACTCGACGTACGGCCTCGGCGCGGCGCTGTTCACCCGCGACCTGACGCGGGCGCACCGCGTGGCGCGCGAGGTCGAGGCCGGCACGGTCTGGGTCAACAGCAGCAACGACTCGGACTTTCGCGTGCCGTTTGGCGGGGTGAAGCAGTCGGGCATCGGTCGCGAGCTCGGCGAGGCCGGCTTGGCGCCGTACTGTAATGTCAAGAGCATCCACGTGAACATGACGGCGTCATAGCCTGCCAAGGTGACACCCGACCAGAAGACGCATCTCCCATCACGTGTCTCGTCACGTGATGACGCCCCGTGCAGAAGCTGCTGGTGACATTTGATTGGTTCAAGCTGGCCGAGGTAGAATCATGGCATGGTCATGATTTTGCACAAAGGCATGGTCACCTTCGCCTCATGAGTTGACCCCATTTTTGTCCGCATGCAAGCTTTGCTTGGGTGAATCCGAACATGGCTATAACGCCGCCCGCGCGACTCGACTTCGATGTGCCGCTCGTCACCTGCGACTTCGACCCCCACGATGCCAACACGCTCGTAGTCGGCGGCGGCGGCGAGAAGAAGGCCATCGCCGCCCTCGACGTCTCGCGCCGCGACGCCGTCCACGTCGTCGCCCGGCTCGACCTCCCCCGGACCGAGGACTACCCGACCAAGATCGCGGTCGGGCCCCGCAAGGGCAAGGCCGCCCTCGTCCTCGCCGGTATCAACTCGAGCAAGGCCGACATGGAGAAGGGCCTGAACGAGCACCTGCGCGTGTTCGCCGTCAGGCCCAGGCCCGAGTCCGAGGGCGCCACCGCCGCCGCCGCCGCCGCCGCCGTCTCGGAGCTGGTGCGCGCCGCGCTCTTCTCGTCGGCCGAGAAGAACGTCTTCCAGAGCCTGCTGCGCCTGTCGCCCCAGCTCGTCGACGGGCCGCACCGCCAGGTCGGCGCCGTCGCCACCGGCTTCGGGAAGCAGCCCGAAATCGTCGTGTTCGACTTGGTGCCCGCCGGCCCGGCCGTCGTCAAGGCGAAGGACAGGCTGGTGCTCCCGAAGGAGGCGGTCGATATGGATATCCTGCAAGTGGGCGACGACCAGTGGCAGCTCGCCTACTGCGACACCCACGACGTGTACCTCGTCGACATCGGCACGAGCAAGGTCGGCCCGCCCAGGCGCGTCTACTCGTCGCCCGACGACGACGCGAGCGGCAAGTCGCTGCGCCCGAGCTTCAAGGCGCTTCGCTACTTGACGTCCGCCTTCGTGCTCGCGACGCTGAATCTGCCCCGGTCCTCGGGCGTTCTGCTGAACGGCTTGCGCCTCCCCAAAGCCGAGCAAGCCAAGGCACGGCTGGCTGTGTCGCAACGGCTTCCCAGGAGCATCCCCCGCGCCATAGGCATGGAAGTCCGGAACCTGGCCCCGCCCAGCTCGTCGTCCGCCCGGCAGGGAGACACCGAGTTTGTCGTGGCCGTCAACGGTTTCCCGGACTCGATCGCCATCTACACGCTGCAGCACCAGCTGACGGCCGGCATCGATCTCATCGTCAACCTGCATGCGGTGACGACGCTGAAGGCGGTCCAGGCGCCCAATTTCATCTCCGACATGGCCATCTCCTATTTCCAGCCCCCGAAGACGTCGACCGCGGCGCGCCCGTGCTCGCTCAAGGTCGCCTCCGTGTCCATGGAGCCGCCCGCCGTGCTCGTGCACACCCTCCCGCTGCGGAAGTATCGGCACGGGGACGGGCCGGTCCGCAAAGGCCGGCCTCCCCGCACCCCGCGCTACGTCCTGGCGCTCAAGAGCAAGCCGCCTTCCATGGTCGGGCTGGTCCTCTTCATCGCCGCCGTCGTCCTGGCCTTGGCCGTCGTCCTGCAGGGCTCGCTCGAGATCTGGGGCCTGTCCGACCCCGTCCTCGGCGCGCGCCACGTCACCCCGACCTCCTGGCATCGGCCCAGGCAAGTACCACGACCACGACCACGGCCCGGCCAGTTCCTCGGCGGCCACCTCTCCACGCTCAAGCCGGGCGAGCGGCCGCTCCTCCGCGTCGGCGCGGCGGCGGGCGGCGGGGAGGCCGTCCAGGTGGTGGCGCATGACCGGGAGCAACACGGCGGTGGTGGCCGCGAGTGGGACGCGATGCATCCGGCCGAGAGGCAGGCCTGGAAGGAGAAGCTGGTCGAGGCCGGACACTGGGCCGAAGGCATGGGCGAGACCGTCTTCAAGGGCATCTTGTTTGGCGAACTGGCCGGGGCCGTGGGTAACATGGTCGGCGGTTGAAGCGCCCGGCCAGCCGGGTCCAGCCGGGTCCGTCATGGTTTCACGGTTCACCGTTCACGGGCACTTTTGTATTTGTACTGGCTTTCCCACAACCACATGCATGCACGGCCTCGTCAGCAACCCGTGCCCTCGAAGCCAGCCATTCCCATCCTATGAGTCTCACGCCATGCAACGACAATCCAAGGCCAAGATCATCACCTGGGCCGTAACCCTGCAGAACGCCAGAGAACCATGCCCCCCCCCCCCCCTTCAACACCCACACCCATAACGTGGTTGATTTTCATCGGATCTCATGACATGCCACGTGCGATCTGATCGGCAGCGCACTCAATGCTCCAGGTTGGCGTTGCATTGGCCGGGCACGAACTTGGCGACGTCCATGCGCAGCACCATCTTTATCTCGGGGCAGTAGTTCCAGATGTGCCTGCGGAGGCGCGGGTCGCCCCAGATGCCCAAGTTCAGCATCTCGCCGCTGGCGCCCGTGTGGTAGCCCATGGGCTCGTAGAAGCCGTCGCGCCAGTCGTCGACGCCCTCGATCAGGGCGCCCCGGGTGGCGGCCTCGAGGGTCCGGTCCACCTCGGCGGGCGACGTGGGCGCCGGCAGGGCGGCCTGCTTGACGTGCTCCTCGGGGCCGGGATGCATCTCGCCGCTGAAGGTGCTCGAGACGCTGCCGTTGGCCAGGCGGGCGCCCGGGCGGTGGCCCAGGCGGTCCGTCAGCCACACGTCCTCGGGCTCGCTGCCGTAGGCGCGCTCCTGGTTGCGCAGCACGTCGATGATGGTGCTGACGCGGCGCAGCGACAGGCCGCCGTTGCCGCCGAAGCGGCCCGTTGGGTCCCACGGGGCGCCGACCCAGTCGTACTCGAGGTATTCGTTGAGGTTGTGGCGGCTGTTGGCGCACAGCATGCTGTCGGTCTGGTAGACGAGCAGCCACTCGGCCGGCTGCAGCAAGACCTCGTACGCCCACAGATTGGTCAGGAAGCGGCTGATCTCCTCCTGCGAGCCCGTCGACATGTTGGCGGGGATGTAGGTCAGGTCCAGCTTGCCGGCGGCGACCTGCTCGCGGATGGCGAGGCTCTTGTTGACGTAGTCGACGCTCTCGACGGAGCCCATGAAGCGGAAGCGCCAGTCTGGCGGGACCACGCTGATGAAGTGCAGCATCAGCGGGGCCAGGATGGGGACGGCCCGGTTCTCGATCAGCAGGGCGACCTTGGACTCGTTGAACTTGGACGCCTGCTGTTGGTAGGCGTACTCGATCGTGATGCTGGGGAGGTAGCGGTCGACGGATCCGAGGTGCGGATACGAGAGCCAAGCCGCCAGGGTCCTGCGCTTGAAGAGTGAGCATGCGGGGCTCGCGGCCGTCCACCCCTCCACCGACCACCACGACGGCGCGCGCGCGCGGAAAGAACGTACGCGAAGACGATGAGAACAGCGGCCAGGCGGACGCGCCGGCTTGTCCGGCTCCATAGAGCCAGCACGATTTTTTTCGCGACGACCCGGACCCCGCTCATGGTGAGAGGGAGAGGGAGAGGGAGAGGAAGAGGGAAAGGGAAAGGGAGGGAGAGAGGGAGAGAGGGAGAGCGAGAGCGAGGAGGAGCACGGAGTGGTGGGATGTGTACAATGTCGACGGTGTGCTCCGCTTCCCAATGAAGATGTCAGTCGACGAGCTTGTTGTATGGAGCAGGGTGATCGCGGGCAGCACTTCTCACCTAGCCGGGAAGATGGAACTCGTGTCTGGTTATTTCATGGCGGACGACATGCTCTCGCGAGGCTCGTTTCCCGCCCCGTGTCAGACAGAGGGTGCGAGGTGCGAGGTGCGAGGTGCGAGGTGCGAGTTGCGAGGCGAGGCGCGAGGCGCGAGGCGCGAGGCGGGGGTGTGGCGTACGTTACGTGGACCAGTGGGAAGTCAGAGGTAGCTAGCACGCATTTCTTACTTCGATGTACAGGGGCAAGGGGGTGGGGCGGCGGGGATTCCGGGAGGCTGGCCTGGTAGCCGGTACGGCCGCGGTACCTTGTCTAGGCGCTGCAAGTCAGACAGGTCTTGGTCCGATCATTGTTTATTGGCACGCAGCCCCGATGGAAGGTTCGACATATGTCAGCCAAGATGAATGAAGATGAATTTTTCCAGGGGAAAAGGAATGCAAATCGCCACTGCTGTATAATGGATTTCCTCCAGGCTTGGTACGACGGAGGCGCTGCTTTACGAGGTTTCCTGTACGAGGTAAGCATGGAAAAATAAGCATATACATTGTGCCCGGACATCGTGGGTGTTGTGAGAAGTGTTGGATTCGCTGATTCCAACTGCCTTGTTCCGTGCTCTGATCTAGTCTGTGATCTCCGTCTTCAACCCTGACCTGCGCCCTAGGGCCCTAGGGCTCGCTGTAGCCCTTTTTTCTCTCTCGCCCCCTGCTGCTGCTACGGGCCTGGAAATGAGGCTCAATCTCTCTGACACAGGTCAACGTGGCTTTTTCCACTGCGTCTAACAAGGGCCTCCCTATGCCCTGCTTCTGGCAGCCTTTTCTATGCCCTACGCCCGTGGTGGATACCAAAGTTCAACCAAACCGTGTCGGGCACCACGTCGTCCAACAAGAAGCATGCTGATTTAGGTGGTACAGGGGCACCCTATCTATCTATCTAGGGTTGAGACGCACCCCAGTAAATAGCGCAGTGTGGATATGCCACGTATAGCGTATATGCTGCATCAATGGGGGGTTGAGATGACATAATCCCGGGCAGAAAAGTCGCTGCAAGCCTGAATGGGAAGGCAGACCGCAGAAGCAGCAAAGGCAAGCAGGCCAAACAAGTGCCTACGTATGTACCTAGTTAGGTGCCTCTCAAGTACCCCGTACCAAATGGGGGTTTTTCTCCCTTCTTTGACGCAAACCCCGGGATTGATTCCAGTCAGCTCCAACGACTCAATTTCCTCACGTCGCACCAATTCCCGCCTATGTGCGGCCTCGTGCCGAATGCCCTCTCGCTCTGCGAAGTGCGAACTCCCGGTAGCCCTCATAGGCACTCGGCGAGTTTTTGGCTCTTTTTTCTCGCTCACTCACTCACTCACTCTCACTCTCCATCTCACTCTCTCTCTCCCTCTCACACACTCTCCCTCTCTCTCTCTCTTTCTCTCTCTCATACATACACTCCCCCCCTCTACCTCCTGACATGGCCATAGATCCCACCCTATCCGTACCGTCGTCACCCAGGACGCCCGCCTTGTTCGTCTTGACACGTACCAAGGCGTTCTTGTTTGTCTCTCTAGCACTCACGTGAGTTCGCCGTCTTCGTGCCAACACTGTCTCGCGAGCCAAAGCTGAGACAAAGGCTCGCTCCCACGCCGCCGCAAACCCAACAGATGGTGCATCGCGTCGCTGTTGCCGGCATACCGGCCCATGCTCCAGGCCTCGCTCCAATCGCGCCTGAAAGAGGCCCGCCAGAGGCTGCCGCGAATCAAGGTCGACTGGCACACAGATGACAGCCAGGATCCGCGGGACGCCTACGACTCTACCAAGGTGGCCTTGCTCATCGAGCCCCGGCCGCTACCACACCTGGTGCCGCAGCTGCTGCACATGATCTCCGTGGTACCGCCCGACTGGCGCTTCCTCTTTATCGGCTCCGAGCTGAGCGTCGTCAGCGTCGGCCGCA
The DNA here is from genome assembly GCA_029339225.1 of Phyllachora maydis. Classification (NCBI taxonomy): domain Eukaryota; kingdom Fungi; phylum Ascomycota; class Sordariomycetes; order Phyllachorales; family Phyllachoraceae; genus Phyllachora; species Phyllachora maydis. The sequence continues at coordinate 6,933,394 of JAQQPM010000003.1, forward strand.
CCTATGCCACCCAGCACCAGCAAGTCATCGGCAAGCTCGACCTCATGGTGCTGCCCGAGCCCTGGAGGATCGACTCCAAGGAAAATATTTACCGCCTGCTGACCGACATGCGCTTCTACGACGAGTTCCTGCCCGGGGTCGAGTGGATCCTGAAATACGAGCACGACAGCATCTTGTGCGCCAACTCGGAAACAAGCCTGAACGACTGGCTGGACTGGGACTGGGCAGGCGCACCCAGGTGAGTTCGGCTGCGCGCGCTTCGCTCCCCTAGACTAACCCTTGGAGCGCGCGCATCGCTGATGGCATGCTCCCCGCCAGGACGCCAGACGATAGGTTTTCGGGCAACGGCGGGCTCTCGCTGCGGCGCGTGTCGGCCATCAAACGCGTGCTGAACTTCCAGGCGCGCTACAACGACTCGGAACCCGAGGACGAGTGGTTCGGCAAGCGCGTTTATGTCCTGCCGGGCGCCAAGGTGGCGGCGGGCGCCAACGGCGCGCTGGCCGTCGAGGACGTTTACATGGACAATCCGATGGGCTTCCACGTGCGCGACGGCGGCAGCGCGCTGGCCGACGACGTGTGGAAGAAATACGATCAGCGGCAAAAGATCTTCAACTACTGTCCCGAGCTCGCCATGATCATGGACATGAAGCTTGAGCGCGAGCGCTGCGAGGGCGACAACCGGGAGGGCAACATCCCGCGGACGGTGAACGCGGAGGAAATGGAGAAGGCGGAGAAGACCAAGGGGAAGCAGGTCAAGCAGGAGGTCAAGCAGGATGACCAAGCCATGAAGGAGAGGCATAAGAGGCAAGAGAGCCAGAACGGTCATGGGGATGACGAGGGCGATCCACCTGCCTTTGCGACAGAGCACTCATGGAAAACCGGCCCAGGTGACGACAGACTCTGAGCAGTCAGTCCATGGAACGGACCGTCTCCACGACGAAGTCGAGATGATGCGACGAACGGCCACGTTTGTGGCACTGCGCGTCGTCCATGGAGGCGCCGGTCGAATTGTTGGACATGAGGCCATTAACGTAGGCCTTTTTTCTTTGTTTTCTCTTTGCCTCTCTAGCATACAGCGTTTACGTATGCATGGCATGCATGGCACATTACGTGGTTCTTTGGTGCGGGAGATGATTTGCAAGGCGGTACCAGTCCCGATCATGTCTCCGGTTCTATTGGCATATCAGGCTATATTATTGTGACTGGTAATGACGCACTCACTAGGTACTCGATGCTACAACAACTCCTCCCCAATTCAGCCAAAATGCAACGTCCAATCGTCCCGTTCCATCCCCGAGGCCTGTTTTTTTTTTTCTTCTTTTCCTTGTCTTCTTCCCACGGCCGCGTCAGCGTGCTCTGCAGCTAACGGATGCCGGCATAGGCAGGGCTCGTGGCTCTCTGCCTGGCGGTTGAAAAAGAGTTGGGGAGAACTCATCTGGAAGTTGACCCGTGCGGCTGAAATATGTCCTCGTCATCTCCTCGTATAGACCGGTGACTCTACCAGTCACTGCAAGCTGCACAGACATGCCATCTCCCACTTGGGATGACGTTTCCGGCCGTCTGGTCGCCTCGCGCCATGGTTCCGGACTACGGGACCTCTTCCTGAGGAGCCATGCCGCCGCCTACCGAGGTGTGACAGGGCGTTTTCTCTGCATCAATATATCGGAACGGGCGGCATGGGCGACATGCCCCCCCGAGTTCATCGTCGCAGGCCGACGATCACGAGAACTCGACGTAATGGCATCCTCCACGGCGTCCGGCAAGGCGGCGCCGTCCCTCGGTCCATTGCCACCAAAGCCGTATGCGGCTTCACCTGGCCCCGTCTTTCGCTTCTGCGGCCTGCAGATATATATGCGTATGTCGCTGTCAGCTGCCCATGGTCCGCCATGCCACCCTCCCCCCCCTTCCCCTATGCACCCGCACATCGTACGTATACTCGTCTCATCTCTTCGCCATGAAGTGGTCTTCGCCGGCCTTCCTGGTGGCCTCCCTGCACTTGGCGGCGGCCCACGGTGACGATGGCTACTTTGGCCCCCGGCTTTTTGGGGCCAGGAAGTTCTGGTCCGAGATGAGGGCGCGACGAGGCACAGGCTTTACCGCCCCCCCGGCCGTCGAACACGTACGACATGGTCCGCAGGCGCAGCCAGAGCCCTTGGGAAGACGGCAAAACTCGGATGGCCAGTGTGGCCCCGGCGTTGGGAGTTGTGCCGCCGGGTCCTGCTGCTCACCAGAAGGATGGTGCGGGACGACGTCGGACTACTGCAGCTCCCCCGACTGTCAGATCAACTACGGCACCGGATGTGATGCGGTAGGGAAGCACGGAGCCCTCCCTCCCGCAGGGCAGGCAGGCTCAGCGCTGCCGCTGACCGTCTCGTGCAGAACCAGAAGCCGTCCGGCCTCGACACCTCGACCGTCTCGCGGGCCAAGCTCGGGTCTCTGGCCTACGGCGGGGCGGGCGTCTACGACTGCGTGAACGCGGGCGACATCGCCATCACGTTTGACGACGGCCCGTACCTGTACACCAACGACCTCCTCGACAAGCTCAAGGTGCGTGTGCCTCGCGCTCTCGTGCGGGCCTCGGCTGACTCGTCCTCTCGCAGAGCTACGGCGCCCACGCCACCTTCATGGTCACGGGAAACAACCTGGGCAAGGGCAAGATCAATGACCCGTCCACGCCGTACCCGGCCATCCTCAGGGTAGGTTGTTTCCCCCCCCCCCCTTACCCTCGCCGGCACAAAGCGATGGTCGGCCACAGGGCACTAAAGCGACCGTGTGTACAGCGCATGATTGCCGAGGGACACCAGATCGCCAGCCATTCGTGGTCGCATCAGAACTACAGCGAGCTCACCTCGGCGCAGTTCACCGAGCAGATCGTGTGGAACGAGATCGCCATCAACTCGGTGCTCGGCTTCTTCCCGACATACTGGCGGCCCCCGTACTCCATCTGCCCGTCCGGGTGCGAGAGCGCGCTGGCTAAGCAGGGCTACCACGTCATCTACTTCGACCTGGACACCGAGGGCTACCTCAACGACGACGCCACCCTGATCCAGAACAGCAAGAACATCTGGGACGCGGCCGTCAACCCGTCCAACCCGGCGACCGACAGCTTCCTGAACATTGAGCACGACATCCACTACCAGACCGTGTACAACCTGACCGAGTACATGCTGGCCTCTCTCTTCAAGCACGGCTACAAGTCCGTCACGGTGGGTCAGTGCCTCGGCGACCCCTCGACCAACTGGTATCGCAACGGCCCGGCCGGGTCCATCACCGTGCCCACCGGCACAACCGGCAGCGGCAGCGGCAGCGCCTCGAGCGCGCCAACCTCGAGCGCCACGCCCACCGGCTCCTTGGTCGTCAGCCTGGACGGGTCCTGCGGGGCCGCCGACGGCCAGACGTGTGCCGGCTCCGAGTTCGGCTCGTGCTGCAGCCAATATGTCGGTGATCCTCCCGCCCCGGCGTGCACCCGCGCATTTTCTCAGCTGGACGCTTGACTGACTGGTGCTCGGCAGGGTTACTGTGGCTCCGTAGACGACTATTGCTCGCCGGCCAACGGCTGCCAGCCCGCCTATGGAACCTGCAGCGCGAGCTCCAACAGTGCATCGCCACTCTCGGCATCCACGTAGAGTAGATGTGTCATTGCCGGTTTCGGCTTTCCTCTTCGTCTGCAGATTTATATGGACATGGACTATACTGCATCCATTTCATTGCGGTGATGATGTATTTTGGGGGGGGGGGGAGAATGCTTGTTATCGGTTCTCGAGTGGTCAGTGAAAGGACAAAAGTCGGCATCGCTTACCTGCCTAAAGAAATATACACATACACCTTGCACCGAAAGGAGGTAATCGAGCGCACAGAACATACATAAGAAATGCCCAGGACTTGATCGGAATCCAGACTGCTCTCCAAAAGTCAACCGCGCGCCAACTGACCGTGGTGGCACGTGAGTGGGAGGCGGTGAGTGGGCAAGGTGTTGTTTCTGACTCGACATGGACATGGACAGGTCGCCGAGTCTCTCTGCATTGTGCCGTTGGGGACTTGGGAGTCTCCCAGTACGGACGTGTCATGCACGCCATGCTCATTCCCCTGGGTACTTTTCAACTGTGCCTCGAACTCTCCAAGAGGCTACCGGTGCGAGGGTAGCTACCTACCTACCTATGATGGAGAGGTTTGGGGTCCTGGTGTGGAGCGATACAATGTCCCCATCGGTGGTGAGAGGAGGGATGAGTGAACTTGGGGGCCGGTGCGTAGAGAGAAGGGCAAAAAAGAGTGGCAGGGAGAGATGCGGCTTTGCAAAGTTGTCCATGTGGCTGGCGCTCCCGTTCCTGCCATACTAAGGGGCCATCCCAGCTCGTGTATCTTCGTACTTCGTCCCTGCCTCCGGCATCATCGCACTTGGAAGGGCCGATCGACTGTGACAAAATTGCATTTGGGTGGTTGTACGAAGTCAAGATGCTTGTTGAGGTCGCACGTAGAGAGCATCTTTCCCGTCGGCGTGACGATGTCGACATGGTCCTGGAGGTTGGCCCGGCCAATGGGAGCTGGGAGTCGCTGGATTCTCAATTCTACGGGGTGGCAAGGTGCAATACTACCAAGAACGGGGTTCGGCGAGGTGATCCGGTCTCATGCTTAGTAGGCCCGATGGCATGTTACGACAACGGGCTGCTTTATTTCAGGCTTTAGCAGATTGCTCAAATTGCTCACTGGCAGGCATACTTTGGATCCTTCGACTATACTCGGTTTCTGAATACTTTGGCCAACATGGACGATCCTACTCTACCTCGGCATCTCCATCAGCCGGCCGAAACTCGGCTCTTTGCCCATGTATGGCTATTTTCACTCCACACCACACCTAGTGTACATTTGGCCAGGAAGGGTAGAGAGAGATACTACAGGGAACGGCAGCCTTGCATTTCTGCAGCCACTCTACCTCCCGCCCGCTCATCTCGTTTCGTTTCACCGCATGATCCGTGCACGGACTCTTGGGGCTGGCGCTGAGGAGACTTACTCACTGCCGGTCAAAGCCATGAACTTCACAGCAACAGCCCCCCCCCCACGGCATTGAGCCATTCCGTGCAGGCAGGCAACGCGGTAAAGAGGAAAAGAGGCAGAGAGATGAGAGACGCAAGGAGGCAGGAGACGCCCGGGTACTGTCAACAAAGAATCCGAGATGCCCGAGATTCATGCAGTCTGACCAAGACGCGCGCAATCAATCCCGAGAGACCAAAAAAAAAAAAAGAAAAGAAAAAAGGGGGCCGTTGCGCCCGTTCCGCTGGGGACGCGGCGTTGCATTATGGACTACGAAGCTCCCAAAATGCTACGGTACGGACTGCGAACTTCCATCCTCTCTCCGTCCAAGTCGAGCCGCTCGAGGACGGGCCAGCGGGTCCGAGGAGCCACCATGACCCACGGGACCTCCACCCAAAGGCCTCATTTCCCGCAACGCTCGGTACAAGGACTGGAGATGGTCCAGGGTCGTCTTGATGGAGGGGTCCCTCCTGTTCCCCCTTGTCCTGCGATGCGGTCTTAAATACATCATCCCCCTCCAGGACGACTTCGCCCTCCTGCTATCCTGCCTGCTCCTAAGGTCACACGTTCGCACCCAAGTCTCCAGACCTTGACTTCGGTCGTCCACTCTTTCCAGAATATTTCTCTACTATCGCCACCCACCACCACCAACACCCACCGCACCATCATCCTCTTTCTGCACAACTCGTCAAGATGCGTTTCGCCGTAGCTACCGCCCTGTTTGCCGTCGCCCTGGCGCATAACGAGTACCACCATACTACCGCCACCTCCTCGTACGCTCCTTCGGTACGTATTGTATACTACGCTGGCCTCATCTCGGAAATCACTGCTAACACACAGATCACCAGGCTACTGGCCCTACTGGCCCTGCCAACAAGACGTCGACCCAGTCCAGCTCAACCACCACCCTGACGTACGGGAACCAAACCATGCCGACCACCACACCCACACCCACGCCCACGCCCACGCCCGGATCCGACCGGATCAAGGTGCCGGACCACGACTCGACGGGCGGCCCGACCCCGGACACGGGCTGCGACAAGCCCGAGATCATCCAGCACGTGTGGTACGAGACGGTCATGCCGACGTGCTACAACACCATGACGGCGCCCACGTCCACGCCCACGCCCAAACCCTCGGCCGGCTTCCCCACCCCCTCCACCAACGGGTCCTCCACGCCCACCAGGCCGGCACCCACGACCGTCCCCACAGCCGGCGCGTCGGCCCTGTCCGTGGGCGGCTCCGTCCTCCTCGCCGGCCTCGCCGCCGCCGCCGCCGCCCTGGCGTAACGGCGGGAATGGGCGCCTCCACCCCACCCACCACCACCGCGCGTTTGTCCGCATCGTGCGGTTACATCCAGCGGACCCCCTCCTGCCCCGACAGAAAGAGACGACGACGAACAGCATCTCCCGCGCTCGGGCGAGCGGCGGGCACGGCAAGCAAGACCTTGTCACACTTTCCTGTATCTACCCTTTTCTGTCCGCCTTCCGTTCTGCGATACCTCGGATGTGTCCCCATCACCACGTCGGTGATGTAATGTGTAGATTTACACTCCATAGGGCTCCCTCCAATTTGAAACTCGTCGAGCAGCACATGTGCTCCCTCTCCCTCTCTCCCCCCCTCCCTCGCGTTCATGTGAACCAGAATGACCCATGAACTCGGTTGGCTATGCAGCGCTTGCACTGCACAGCCCGCCACTTGCTTTGTGCGCCGCCGGGCTCCATCCCAGCGCCGCAGGACAAGTCTTCCAAGCGCCCTAAATTGCGCAACGAAGCAAGCATGCGTCCGGAGCGGGTCGGCCTGCGAGCTCATTGGCCGAGCGCGTCAGTGGGGCCCATGCGGGGTTCATGCAGGTCCCGCGTCAGGCGGCCGTTAATCTGGGCTAGACCCTGGAAAGGAGAGAGGCGGAGAAGAGGAAAAGAAAAAAAAAAAGAAGGAAAAAAAGGGGGTTACGCGCGGCAAGCAGGCGCGCGACAAGGAAGATGATTTGGCCGCTTCCGGCAGATCGCTGCAAGTGCCGGTCCCTCCCCGACCCACGCTCGCTGTGGACCCTTGACCGCTTCGCTGCAACAAGGGGGCTTCGTCACCGTGACATCGCATTTCGGCACATTTCGGCACGCACGCAACCTGCGAAGGACGGGATCGCTTGGGCAGCGGGCAGTAAAGCAGCGAGGAGCAGCATGCCAAAAATTCGCACCCATCATCAACTTAGTGAGCGCACCGTCGCACCGAAAAGTTCCAACGCCGAACAATGTCGCAGTTAAAAAAAAAAAAAAAAAAAAAAAAAAAAACAAAGCACCCAGGTGATTACAGCCTTGTGCGTCCACCGCCGCCGAACCTCCTGGTGCCCGCGGCCGCGTCGCCGTTGACGGCCCGGCCAGCGCCGAGCACTCTACCCGCCTGAGCCTCGTATTCCATCCATTTTGGCTTTTTCATATTCTTGAGCCATTTCGGCGTCTCCAGCGTGTCCATGGTATTTTTGAAGCGGTGTCCAAAGGACTCAAAAAAGCCCTCCTCCGGCTCCGTCTCGTCCGCCGCCGCCGCCCGGTTATTGCGCGCGCCGACGCGCCTCGCTGAGGTATTCGCCAGCGGCCGCGCGTTCGGCGACGTGGCGAGCGGCGTGATTGGTGATCTGGGTTCGGGCCTCGCCGGGACCGACAGCACCGGCGGGCGGTGCGGGTTTCCGCCGCCACCGGCCACCGGGCTGTTGCGTCCGCTGTCGGTGGCGCTCAACCGGCCCGAGGCCTCGGCTCTCCGGCGGCGGATCGCGGCCGACTGCCCGTTGAGCTCCCGCTCGATGAGGTCCCGGCCCTCGCGCCAGCTTCCCGTGCCGTAGGCTGTGGCGCTGAAGCCGTCTCGGCCGTCGTCACCTCCCTCATCGTCAACCAAGTCGCCAAAGCCAAGGAGCTGGCGCACCTTGCCGTAGAGACCAAAAAAGGTGGCACATATGGGCACAAGGATGAAGGCGGGGAAGAGGTAATCAAACCACTTGCCCAACGGTGTCAAGTCGATCAGCCGGCCAAGGAAACTGTAGAAGACGGTGTCCTTGTAGGCGCCCCCTACGAATGTCATGAAGTTGTAGGAGAGTGGAATAGAGAGACGGGCAATCTGGCTTGCGTACCAGAAGGCCGACTGCGAAGTCGAGACAACTTGGTTAGCTGCCCTTCGGACCCAATCGCCTGGAACTGCTCGGGACCACGTACCTCATGCGCCGTGTTGCGCTTCACCAGTGCCCGCCCACGCCAGACCTTGACCTCGGTGATGGCTGCGAGTGCAGCCGCACACATGTACATCATCCATAATACAGCAATTACCTGTCCTGCGAAGCCGACCTGCCCCTTTTCGCCAGTCCAGTGGTGCACCATACTATACCGGATGATGGATAGGCTCGGCAAGACGCCTTTGACGATTTCGGACCACACGATGCAGAAGGATGCTGAGGCGAGGAGAGCCCCGAAGCCGAATCGCACCATTGGCATGGCATGGTAGTGGAACAGATAGCGCGTATAGGGCGTGAACACGGTGATTTTGTCCCGGGCGCCCGCAACCGGAGACGGCATGCCCAAGTCGAGTTTCTTGGACGCCGCAGAGTCCAGGATCGCCTGCGTTTGCACGGCGTCCGTCAAAAGCTGGTTCCACTCGCTGGCGTACCTCGACCGTGCGTGTCTGGCTCGCGTGAGCCTCCGCGTCAGGTCCGCCAGGTACTTCTCTGTGATGACCGTCGGCAGCCCGCGGGCCCTAGCCTCGGCGCCCAGGGCGCCAGTGCGCGGCTGGGCCTCGGGCAAGTTGGTCGTGTCCAGCAAATCCTCGATCCAGTCGCAAAAGTCGCGCGCGCTGCCAGTCTTGCTGCGCTTGGCCAGCTCAAACACCTGTCCCTCGAGCTCGTCCAGCACCATCCCGGACTCCTCCATACTTTCATATACGCGTGGTGCCTGCGACTGGATGTGCCGCAAGCGGCCGGCGATGCTCGCATTGCGGAAGAGGCGGCGCGGTAGGGCCACAAGGCCGTGGCCCATCAAGTAGATGGCCAGCACCAAGCCCCAGCAGTAGGCGAGAGCCATGACGGTGCTCTTGATCGAATCGGAGAAGTGGCCGTAGTAGAAGATGACGTAGACAAATCCCAGAACCCCTGAACCAAGCATGAGCCCATAGTATTGCGCGTTCGCACGGAGTGAGTCGATCACCTTGGCTTGCGGATCGCGGTAGCCAGAGTCGGAATACTCGGCGAGGATGGGTAGGATAAACCTAGGACGGGGGTCAGTCGTCTCCCAAGAAACAGGGTCCATGAAGAGATGCAGGCCGAGACAGACCAGGTCAGGGCAAACGTCAGCCAGTACGTGATTCTCCAGGACACGAGCAATGGACGCTTCGCCAGCCAGATGCCCCGCGCATCTACATCGTCGGTCTGAGCACTGGAGGCCAAATCAATCGGAACCAGCAGCACCATGGCCGCCGGGAGAAAAAGAGCAAAGAAGACGGGGACAAGCAGGTATGCCGGTGTCGTTCGGAGCGGGAGATAATGTCGAAGGATCAGCAGGACGACGGCCGCGATCAGCACGAGTGCCGTGCCTGCAAAGACCTGTGACGGCCCCGGAGACGGCGCCCCGGGTGCTGACATGGTGAGAGAGGCCTGGGTCGGGGAGCTTCCAACTGCCAGAGGTTGTGTGCGCTTGTTCTGGGTGGTTGCGAAGACAAAGCAGTAGCCGCAAGTCGGGTTGCCTTCGGCCCCGGACGAGTGCCCATCGTGTGGGGCTCCACGCCGGGCGCGTACCTAGGTAGTGCAGTGACCGGAGTTCCTGCAAGACCAGTTGACGTCACTCACCGCGCGCAACATCCATACTATTCGAGACTTCTTGCGTGTTTGGGAGTTGCAGAGTGCAATGTCGCACCATTCGCCAGGGCTATGCCGCCCTGGCTGATTCTGATTCCTGCACCAAGTAGTCCGTACGCGACTCGACATCGTCAAGCTTGGCTGAGCTTACAGTGAGTTGCCGCCTGCATTGCTCTTCCGCGCCTAGATAAGGACTTCTACCTCCACAAGACCCACGCCCGCGCGTCGACGGTTGTAGATTTGAAGTACAATCTGCTCCCAGTGCGCCTCGTCCAGTACCATCTGCATGCCGTATCCATTCAGTATCCATATCTCTGGCGTCACCCCCTGTGCCATGAATGATCCTATCAACCGGCTGTAAATGGCGTCGGTCTCCGGGCCTTGGCCGTGTTGGTATGTCACTACAGGACCCAATTCCTGGCCGGTCTCCCGGCTCTTCACGTGCACTGTATACCGCAGATTGGCATCTTGTGGAAGATCAAGAACGTAAACTTGCTCGGCCCAAGCCTCTTTTGCCGCATCGCTCTTTCGTTTGTTCACGGCTGCGGTGTGGGCAAGCGCCTCGAAGAAAATGGGCACATTCCCTGAAGCCATTGGCTTCAGAATCGTCGGGATGACGTCGATCCGTGGAGGGAGCGGAACTTCTTGCTTCTTCGCGAGCTTTCTCTCGCGCGTGCGTTCCAACGACTTCTCAATCTGCACGGCCCGATAGACAAGAGCAGCAAAATGGATGATGATGCTGAGATCCACCATTAGTAACCAACGCACACCCGTGTGGCAGGAACCAACAGGATGTACTCACACGGACGCGTCTCTGGGCCAGCACGGATTGCGGCTTTTTCGGGCTGTGGAATCTATTCCGAACCAAGTCTCTCCGAAAACTTCCACCGTGAGTATGTGCAGAGTTGTCTTTGCAATGCGCTTCCTCGTCTCATCAGTGCCGAGGTAGCGGCTTCTGTCAAGAAGTCCCACGAATACCGTGGTCTTGATGTAGTCTTTTACCCGCTTGACAAGCTTCTTGCCTTCGAAGTGGTCCAAGCCCAGCGCCCGGAAAATGACGTGGAGATTGTTGGCCCGATCTATAGATAATTAGCTTTGATGCGGCATCTGCAGAAACACTGAAGGGGATTTACTAAGATTGAACCACGGAAGGAGACGAAGAACTTCTGTCTCATTGAAAGATATCCAAGGCGGCGGGCCTTCCTCGCGGCGCCGCCCGGTTATGCCTTGTGGGCGCTCTGTCGTGCCGGCTGCAAAATTCAAGGAGGCTGGAGTTTCCGTCGAAGGGGATGGAGAAGCTTCTGAACCGCCGATGGACGGTTCAAGTCCTGCTTGAGCATCACCAGGTTGCTCGCCGAGCATCTCTCGCCATAGAGCCGCTTCGAGCTCGTCATCAGTACTGGGTACCTCTGATGGCGAAGCATCTGCGGTCAGGTTGAATGTCTGAGTACTGACCACATGATCTCCCGAAGTGTGTCCAAGCTCATCACATAAAGGGGTGATGAGAGGATCAGGAGTTGTGGGGAGGCAGAGCTGGGCCAGCTCATTCGCCGCCTGGTTGACATTTTGACCTGCCGGCAATGGCAACGTGGGTAGCTCGTACGTCGTAGAGTTGCTGAAAGCAGGCGAGGATGGAAGTGGCAGAGGATCAAGGTCCGATGCGCAGCCCGCCGGGTGTAGTTTTGCTTCTGCTTTCAAGATTCGAGATTCGGGGCCGTGAGAGGAATCCTCATCAAGGCCTCGATCGATTCGATCAACATCGTCTGTACAGATAGAGGCCTGGTCATCGTCCCCAAAGAGGGAACCGTAGTCCGAGTCGTCCCCCATGTGCGTTACGGGTGAGAGTGTGCAGTTGTCGATGGGACCAGTCGGGGGCCACTCTTGCTGAAAGGCGGCAGCAATTGGCAAGCATGAGCTGCCTGAGAAGTCCTGACATGAAAATGTTGAACCTCACCAGACTTGGGAGACTGGGGAGGGTGTAGAAGTCTTGTTCGGAGCGTACCGGGTCCGCCTTGTTGGCAAACATTCATGATGCGTAAACGACGGCCGAAATTTTCAGACGCGGACTAGATGTACGAAGTACGTAGCTAGAGGTACCTACGTACTTTACCTTTACACGCGTCTCTATCCTGGAGCTTGGTGGACCGTGCGCGTGAGCAGAACTCATGACCATTCACGTGAGGCTTGAGCGTGGCGTACATACTGCAAGCCACCTCACTGCGTACTGTTCACAATTGCACAGCAGGCGTGGCAGATACTGTTCTTCTCGACAGGATGTTTAGAATCGCAGACCTTTGGCGTGCTCCAACAGTGCCAACAGGTCCTGCGCCGTGAACGCGCCTTGTTGAAGGAGGCTGATGTGATGATGCCAGGCACTCGGTGCTTCACGCGGCTAGTTTGAAGTCATGAGGCGAAAGCCCGGTCGTGCCGACATCAACCCTGAACAAAGCACCCCCGTACTTCTTGCTGTCGCCTGCGCCATCGACATCGTCGGCTGTGGTGATGAACAGCTCGGTCCCGACGAATTCTGGGCACGTCACATGACTTGTGGGCAGCTTCACTTCGCCAGTGATTTTGCCCTGGGTTGAGATGCGAATGACGCGGCTCTCGCCATAAACGGCATGCCAGAGGTTCCCGTCTTGGTCGATCCTGCAGCCGTCTGGCTCACCGGGCCCCTCGTGCTCGTAGAAGAGCCGCTCGTTGGAGAGGGTGCCGTCGGCCGGGTTGTAATCCCAGGCGATGATCTGTCTTGCAGACGAGTGCGTAAAGTACATGGTCTTGTGGTCTGGAGACCAGCCAATCGCGTTGGGGACGATGAGGCCGGTGCGCACACTCTCCCGCGCCCTGCTGGAATTGAAGCGGTATAGTCGGCCTGCTCCAAGTTCAACAGCCATTTCCATGCCAGGTTCGGGCCATGCCACCAAGGCTTACCTTCGGGCTGGAACGGACCCAGGTTGAAGTCCGTCATGGTGCCGAGCCAGAAGCGTCCATGCGGATCGACGGCGCCGTCGTTGCTTCTCAGGCGTGCATTGCCCTCGCCGTCGACGAACCGGGTCAGATATTCGTACTGACCGGTCTTGCGGTCGAGAATGGCGATTCCATACTTGACCCCGATCAAGATCTTTTCGCGCGGATGCACGCCCTCGATGTTTGCCGTGACACTTACGGGTACATCCAGCTGGACCGTTTCCAGCGATGCCGGGCCTTGGTCCAGCGAGAAGGCGTGGAGCTGCTTCTTGATGATATCGACGAAGCGCAGCGAGTTTGTCTCCCTCTCGTAGTAAGGACCTTCACCGAGCTGGGAGTGGATCTGGAGATATGGCTCCCTGACATGCCACGTCTGAAAGCGTTCGGCGGCCATGGCGGTTTTTTTTGTGAGGCAGCCTTGGCAGTCTGGTTGCCTGCTATGGTCAGGAGGTATGTAGATGTGCGAAGTATTCCCGCCGATGCTGGTGGTGCACTCGGGCCAGACTCCACTCCTGCAGCTCGCCGGCTCGGGATCTAGCGGAGCTTGGACTGGCACCCAGCGAGGATATACCTATGCTTTTTCTCAGTATTCTCCCGTCATCGTCCTGGACGGAAGAAAGCGTTCCGGGCCGACGACGAGGAAATAGACATACACACACACCTACAGAGACACACCTGTCTCAGCTGGCTCAAAGCTGAGGGATAGCAAGAATCAAGGCACTTTGATGGAGGTAGTCCTGGGTGCATAACATACCTAGCAATTGCCATGGTGCGCAGAGCAGAGCAAGTAAGTAGGTACATTGCAGTGAACTTGAAAAGTGCTTGTCCCATGTCACACGACGCTTAGACTCGACATTCGGCGTTGACCAAAACGCGGGGATGCAGGTGCCCGCGACACGGTCTGCAGGCACCCAAATCACCGACTGACATGAACATGGTGCAGGATTTCAGGTTGGACAGAGTCACGGCAAGGCTTGCCGCACTCACATCCATACTCCGCACAGGCCGACGATGGATAGGTACTAGGTAGAGAGCTATCTTCACGGACGACTGCTCGCTTTAGGGCGTCGGTGAACCCTTTCTCGCCCAAGGACGCACTCCAAGGACATACGAAGTACCTTGTTAAGAAATACCGCCGCCGAGGGACGGGCCGACAAACGAACGCGGCAGAGACTCACACGCTCGACAGGGACAGGGGCACAGGGCACCTCTACAGTTCCTTCGTACATACCTACTTCGTACACGTGTTGGAGATGCAAAAGATGGTAGTATACGCAAAATTTGGTGACCAAGTGCCAAATCGTTGAGGGAGGACAGGGCGTGCCGGCGCAATCTTCGTAGGTACTTTGCACATATTTGGCAGAGGCTTGGCTGATCATTCTCGTACGGTTACCGTTGCAGCAGGCGACAGCCTCGAGATTCCGCACAACGTGATACCGAGCTTTCACCGTGCAGCTCCAGTCGGGTTGCGTGATGTATACTGCAGAGAGCAGAGGCTACCCCTACCTGTCTGAGCGATCACTCCTTGCGCTAAGATGAGCAATCTTGGAGCTGCTTTCCCGGCCATTGTTCTAATCAAAGGTGTATCTTCTGTAGAGCTTTTCAGTGAGGTGATGCAGTCTCCCTCGTACGTCGTACAAAGTACATGTTGATGCGTCGGCTGGCACCCCAACGCCGGTCACTCATCTTGGCTTCATATCCGGGAGATTCTGCATCCACAATAACAAAACATCACGGATCCGTTCGTGGCCTGTCGATGCGATCGCACCTGGCCCGTGCATCGGCGCAGAGTCACGCCACCTTTCTCTTGGCGCGCCTTCGTTGGAAAGCCGTCATGGAGCAAGCACAGGTTGGGTGAAGGGAGTTTCAAGCGTCAATGCTGCAGGTGAGATCGCCAATGCGAGTACCCGTGTATGTGGGACGTCGTGGGTGCCGTCCCCCCCTTACCCCCCCCCACAACAGGGCCGGCATCGCGGCCGCATTGCGCGGCAGGTCGGGATGGTGGAAAGCGTCAGGCTTGCCGGAGTCGAGATCTCGAGGCGGCCGGGGAGCCAGGGAAACCTGCGTGCGTGCGATCCACGATCCACGATCCACGATTCAAGATCCACAAGCCGACCGCGGTCCCCAGCGAGCTACCAGTACCCATAGCTCACTCAACTGGCGGTGACGGCTGCCGTACCAGCAATGGCGAGGCGCGGGGCAGCGGTCAACGGCGCTGCCGCTCCCGCTCTCACTCTCCCGAGCGGCCATGCCCCAGACCAAAAGCGGACGCGCAACGCTCCATCTGTCGCACGTGTCCTTCTCGTACTGTGTACGGAGTATACTGTACGGATGGCTGCTTACTTTGTACATACTACCTCTACTTAGCAGCCTGGTGCCCGTGTTGCCGGCATATTCCCTGCCTCCGATGGTTGACAGCGGTTGGCCCGGTTGGCTAGCTACGGAGTATCTACACTATTCTGTGATTCTGCCGATTCTGCACGCGGCGTTCCATTCCTTCCATCCCGCGGATCCACTTTTGCCAACTCGGTAGTGTGTGTACCTCTCTTTACCTGTATCCCTGCTCTACCCGGCCAAGATCTAGCTTCCTTGCCTCCTCGTGGTCCGTGCACACTGCAGACAGACATGAACCGATCGGTACCTCGAGGTACGCAACTGCTCCGGTCAAACCGGGGGAGCATCTTCGTACCTCAAATGAGCTGAACATGGGCGCCCGTCTGGACGGGAAGCCTTGGCACCCGACGCGCTTTGGAGCTCTTATTGAAGTCACTGCCGGATTTGGCACGCGTCCGTCCCGACGCCGCGTCGCCGCGACTCGGCCAATGGAGCATCATCGCTGTCATGTTTTGTTTTCGGACCAGCAGAGCAAGGATGCAGAGACGTTTCATCAAATGCTGGGTCAGTCGGTCAATTTCCAACAACACAATAAGCTGCCCCCCCCCCCCCCCCCCCTTGGACCTCAGCTGTTGCGACATGGCGAGCAAGAATGGTCAAGTTTGGCTCCGCAAGCACGCTGCTGCTGCACTGCTTCTGTTTCGTTCTTCAAGCAGGAAAGCAAAGCACGGTACGAAGTACACACTGCATGCTGGGTACCGAGTACGGGAGTACATGGACAGGGCGATTCTCCTCGCCCTGTCAAGGCCGTGGGGCCAGAGCTACGAAGTATGACACCTGGCATGGCCCCCCCCCCCCCCCCGGACAGAGACTGCCCCGGTCTCCCAGGAAGCAGCGGCCAGCTGTGCTGTACCCCGGGCTCGTTGGGCTCAACGACCGCCATGTAACGCGGTGCTGGCCCGGCAGCTTTGGTTCTTACAGGGGCGGTAAGCAGAAAAATTGGTTGAAAAAAGCATGGCTTCCCATGCAACCCGACTTTGAGGCGCCTCCTGGAAAGCTTCGACTTCCCTTGGGCTCCTCCTCTATCGCCTTCTTGGCAGAATAAGTTCCCAGCTCTTTTTACCTGTACTCGCACGTGGACGCCACTACCGAGCAACCAACGAACCTCTCGGAACCGGCGCCGCAGTGGGGACGAGAAGCACGGCGAACGTTGCTGCCGTTGAGATTGTCGAGCCGCAGGCGTTGTTGGCCCTGGCACCAAGTGTTTGGTCCTTGTTCACCGGATCCAGGAGGCGGCATACGAGGGCACACTTGGCCCACTCCCGCTCCCAGGCACCTCGGCGCCAGCGACCTCAGCCATTCATTGCCCAAGGCTTGTTGCGAGAACCATGACTGGCCCGCTTCACGGCATAACTACCCAGTCCTCACCACAGCTGATTAGGCCTTCTTCAACCACTACTACTGCTACTGCTACTACTACTACTCCTACTACCACTTCGGTCTCCGCCGTTCTTCAAGCACCACCACCACCACCACCACGACGAGTTGCCCTCAGCTGGAGCCGCCGAGGTTCTACCCGCCGCGGGCTGCGTATTTCCGTTAATCGAGAGCCCGGTTTCCTGACATGCACGGGCTGCTCGTCGATCTAACCATTCGATCTCGCCCAGGCCTCTGTCGCCCATTCTGAAATTATTCCAGGGCACGCTCAGGGTCTCCACTGGCCCCAAGTTCCACCAACTCGCACCGGCCTATCGCGACGTGGCCCGGGTTCATTGCCCAGTCTCGAGCTTCGCGAACTCAGCAGCGGCATACACATCTACTTTGCCCGTCGGCGTCTTCTCGTCCCATTAGAAAGTAGAGCCGCGGTGGCCCACCCTCCATCGTGTTGCCCGAGCACGGTGAGCTCAGCACGAGCAGCAGGCACGGCGTCAGAGGACTCTGTGCCGCCCTGTCTCGCATTTGTCGCTACCACGGTCAGGCTGGCAATTCTAGTTGCTGTGGCGTGGGCAACACGGCCAAAGAGGGAGCATTACGGTGTCAACCTCGCCCACTTGGCAGCCTCGACTCTGTACAGCCGAGGCAGCGCAAGGAGCGGGTCCTGCGAGGGGAACCGATCGAGCAGCGCTGACTTGGAGCACTCGACAGCCTTACCGTGGCCGTTGTCGGAAGGAGGTGGAAGGGGTCAATGTCCCGGTCCTCGAGACCGTCCGCGAGCAGGGGATCGGGATCAGGCCTCCATGTCGCCACGGGGACCTGCACCTCACCCCGGCTCGCACCGCTCGTCTCAGTCCCCGATCGAGAAGAAGGCCTTGTCCTCCTCCCCCTTGCGGCCTCACGGAAACGCCAACGCACGCGATGACCACACGGCTGGTCCGCCTCCGGGGCAGGGCATATCGCCCATGGTCGATGCCGAGGATCGAGCGACGCAGAGAGCCCAGAGAACGTCGGGTATGCACAACATCCTGAATCCGTCCGAGCCGCCAGACTTGCCGACAGCAGTTCCCACCGCTACGGGCTATCCTGCCGTCCAAGGGAGTCAGGGTCGTTCGCCCGGGAAGACGGAGCATCGTCCGTTTGTTGGGGCCACGAGCCCGTCAAGCTTGAGCTCGTATGTGGCGAGAACACCGCCTCCGTCGCAGCCCAGTCTATCCACGTCCGGTATCATGCCGCCGCGCAAAGCAGGCCAGTTCCCGATATTCGATGCCGCGTCCGGTCCACCAGGTCCCACGGCGGCTGGTCCGACGCCTCTCCAATTCCCACCCTTGGGACCGGCGGCAAGAAGAATCTTGACTCCCAGGTCGCCATTGGCAGCTACTGCGGCTCGAGGCGCGTTACGATCATTGGAAGCGCCGCATGTCTCTCCCCTTCACGCGCAAGCCCTGTCCAATGTTCAGCAGCCGCATGACATGTCCCCGCTCAGCGGCCTTCCAGGACTTGGAAGTCACACAGGCTCAGGGCCATTCTCGACTCCGGCTACACGTCCTCACCCGGGAGCTGTGCCACCTCTCTCTCGATCGCTTTCGCAGCCGAATGCTAGCCTTGCTCTCAGCCACGGGCCGCCGCCGGAGGCTGCTGGTGCCGCGGCTCCTGCTCAGCAGCAAGCGTCGGAGCTATCGACCGGACGGAGCGAATACCCGAGACCGCAACAGTTCCCGGCCCAACGGCCAGTCCCCTTACAGTTTGCTCCTCGTGCATCAGTGACAGACGCAGGCTGGGGGCCCGGGTTTGTGGCAGACCGAACGCCGACGAATGCCTTCGCTCGAGGCTTGTCCATCGCCGACGGACAGCACGTTCTCACTATAACGCCGTCGCATGGCGAGGAAATCGTGGTACCCGTCGACATCCACCAGGCCTCGAAACAGGCGGATGAGAAACGACAGCGGAATGCCGGGGCGTCGGCCCGGTTCAGGATGCGGAAGAAAGAGCGAGAGAAGGAACAGCAGGTGGGCCTGCAGCGACTGGAGTCGACAAACCGGGAGCTAGAGCGGAGGACGCAGGAGCTGGAGAGACGCAACCGGGACTTGGAAGCGGAACGGGACTTCTACCGAAACGAGCGCAACCGCTTGCGGGATATTGTTGCGCGAACGCCGAGCATCAGCGAGCTGGCGGATCGGGGGCCACCCAGCCCGACGGCGTCGAGGAGCGGCGGCGGCTCCCTAGCTGCGGAGCATCTTCGCACGGCCGTGCCGCCGCCGACGGCGGCCCAACAACAACTATCGCACGGCGCGATGCAGCCGCTCGCGCACCAGGCACCGCACCCACACGCACCGCAAACGCACCCGCAAACGCACCCGCACCCGAACCCGCACCCGCCAACGCACCCGCACCCGCACCCGCACCCGCACCCGCACCCTCCCCTGCGCCTGCACCCCAGCGCCTTTCCCCCTCCCGACCTCTCCATGCTCGAGCGGGCGGCCAGGCGGAGGCGAACCGATTCTGAGCCGCAGTTCACGACACCGAACTACAACCCAGTCCCGCCACTGGCCACGCTCGCCCAGATGCCGACCGTCTCGCCCTCTTCGCGCCCTCCGACGTCCCCGGGACTGACTAGATTGCGCCCGCTGCGATTCGACGCGCCCTCGCCCACGTCCCCGGACCAAGGTCTCATACACGGGCCGTCGCCTTCGGCACTGCCGCAACCCCTGCAGCCACAGGGCCCGGCGCCATATCCAGCGTACAGCCGAGCGCCGCTCCACGAGACCGGGTGGGCAACGGGCCCTCGAGGTCCTCAGGATCATCATGGACGAAGATGACTGGTCCTGGCCATTTTTTCTTGTGTCTCAGCGTTCTTGAATAGCCATCCTCGGCAGCGTTTATTTCGCCATGGCAGCACAGCAATACATACCCCTTTTGTTTTCTTTTATACTCATCACGGGCTGCCATGGGAGGTTGGGGAACCGGCAGTTGCCTTTTACTTGATTTACAGCGCATCTTTCTCCCTTGTTCTCCGATCTAGAAGCGTTCCGCATGAGCCAGGGCAACCGGCACGGAAGGGAAGTTGTCCCAAAGGTCTTATCTGTTTGAGTGGGAGTTTAATTGCGCTTGCGTCGCCCCCTTTCTTCCTTCTTGGCCGTCTCCCGAGGCCCTTGACACGACTGCGACGGGCTGCGTCCGGTCTGTCCGTTCTTGCTTTATACGAACCACTTGGTAATCACCGGGGCGGCCCGCCATTTTGTTTCTCTCACACTGTCTCGGCAACATGCAGAGCATGGCCACCCAAGACAGCTGCACCTTGGAGGATATCCCACTGCCTCTCTCTATCTTGTTCTTCTTTCCATCCTTGTCCTCTTTTCATCCTTGTCCTCTTTTCTATCCACTCATACTGCGACATGGCGAGCGGTGTTCTTGGTGTTTTTCTCGCATCATTTGCAGACTCCATCGGAGGGAACCATGGACTATTCTTCCTCATTTTTACCTCGGCAGCGATGGAGCGGAAGTGGCCCCATGCGCAGACAGACCGATTAGACTACAGAAGTCAGTCACCCTACTCACTATATACCCCCGCCTGATTTCATTCCCTGGCTCTCTCTCTCTCTCTCTCTTTCTTTCTCTCTCTCTCCGTGTGTCCGTTTTCTATGTTGTTGGTCACCTGGAGAGATTGACCATCACCAGGTGTCCATGGAGCCGGGGTGGTGGCGTCCTTCGCATTGTTTTGTATGTACGCGATCCCTCCAGACATATGGCATCAAGGTCATATCTCCGGTCGAGGCACAAGCAAAGCCCCATCCAGTCCAGTTTTGAACCCCCCCCCCCCCCCCCGCGGCCCCCATAACCGCTCCTAGTGCTCCGCGTCCACACAGTCGTGCTGCTTACTCGCCGTCGCGTCGGCTACTCTTGTCCCGTTCTCTGTCGACCCTTCTGACCGCTGTTGCTGCATCTCCTCATCATCCCGTCCGGCCTCGGCCCTCGCCTGCGTCGGCGCGAACTTGCTGCGCCTGCGAATCCCCTCGCCGTAACGATAAAACACAAACGGGATGACGGCCAGCAGCGCGCCCACCCCCCCGATCAGCGACCCGCCGCCGCCGATGCCCAAGGCGGCGAACATGGGGTCCGTGAAGAGCGGGGCGGCGGCGCCGCACGCGGAGCGGCACACGGTGTTGGCGGCCACGGCCGACGCGGCGTACTCGAGGTACGTGTCGACGAGGTAGTTGAGGAACGAGACGAAGACGAGCACCATGGCGCCCGACAAGAAGACGCCGGCCAGCGTCGGCGCGGCCCAGTGCACCGCGTCGGACTCGCCCGTCCACGCCAGCCAGAACATGCTCGCGGCAAAGACGACGCCGCCCGGCATGGCCGTCGCCAGCCGGTCCTCGGGCGTGAGCGCGCGCCCGGCCCGCGCCTGCCGCCGCGTGTCCCACACCATGATGGCGCCGGCCAGGAGAGCGCCGACGACGGTGCCGACGAGCGGCAGCTCGCCCACGCCCGCGTTCCAGCCGCGCCGCTGCTGGAAGACAATGGGGTAGATGGCGAAGAGCATGTACAGCAGCAGGTAGACGACGGACAGGTAGAGGGCGACCAGGAACGAGATGGGGTCCAGCAGGATGGTCCACGGACGCGTCAGGGCCACCTTGTACGACGCGACGAGCCCGGGCCGGCCAGCGCCGTCGTCCTCGATGGCGGCCTTGCGGCGCAGGAGCACGGGCGCGTACGTCTCGGGCAGCGTCAGCAGCAGCAGGGACGAGGCGGCGCCCAGCATGAGCAGCACGTAGAAGGTCCAGCGCCAGGCGGCGTCGCCCTTGGTCAGCTGCAGGAAGCCCGAGATGACGGGGCCGGCGGCGGGGCCGGCCCACACCATGCACGAGAAGGCGGCCATGGCGTTGCCGCGCTCGCGCGGGCCCCACACGTCCGCGAGCACGCCCGGGCTGTTGGACAGCGGGGCCGAGACGAAGGTGCCGGCCAGGAAGCGGCCGGCCAGGAGGCCGCCGAAGCTGGGGGCGAAGGCGCACAGGAAGGTGGAGGCCAGGTAGAGGGCGAAGGTGGCGAGGAAGACGGCGCGGCGGCCGTAGGACTCGGACAGGGGCGCGAAGACGAGGGGCCCGGCGCAGTAGCCGAGGAGGAAGAGCGTGATGGTCAGGCCGGCCGCTTCGGTGGAGATGTTGAAGGAGCCTGCTATGCTCTGGCGACGGGGGGTGGGGATGGGAAGAGACGAGGAAGCGCCGTCAGCACATGGTTCGGCACGCGCCGTGCTTTGCCAGACAGGGGCATGGCTCACCGGGAGGCAGCCCGACGGGGCAGAGGAGGCAAAGGTGGCGTTGACGACAAGTAGCACGCACACCACGGTCACGTAGGCCCTCCGCAGCCTGGACCAGTTCCGGGGGTTCTCGACGTCGCCGGGGGCGAAGTCGACACGGCCCCGGTCGTTGATGTAGGGCTTCTCATGCTTGAGTTGGTGGGAACGGTACGGCTTAGCGACGGGCCGCGAGAAAATCCGTGCGATGGATGCCATGCCCGAGCTGCGGGTGATGGGGGACGAGACACGGCCCCTGGGGCTGGACACGTCCTTGCAGAGCACATTTTCTTCCGTTTTCTCCTCCTTCTCTTCCTTCCCGTGTGTCCAGCAGATGATGTCAGTATGAATCCTGGGGGCAAACCCCAAAGGCGACACTAGCTAGTAGGGATTTCGTGAGTTTTCGGAAATAATGATATCCGAGCTACCAAGTACCTCCCTTTCGTGTGGTTGCGACGAGGGAATGAACGAAAGGGGAAAGGCGTGGACCCATTTTTATCATGCAGCCACTTAGTAGTCGGGTACGTACTGGGCACCTAGGTACAGCCGCCCTGCAGAGTGCAGTGCGTACCTTGCCCCACATTTATTGGTCAACTCGCTGGGCAACAGCAGCGATCGCAATTCGAGCGCGCACCATCCATTCTCACGACCATGGCGGAGCACCCAGCCGAAGACGTCCCGCGACAGAATACAGCCAGATTCCGCTTCAAGACCGGCCGAAATGTAAGCCATCACAGCCGCGATCGCGATAGGGAAAGCGACGCCCGCGCCGACCGGTCCGAACCCGAACCCGAACCCGAACCCGCCGCGGGTGAGGCTCGAAACGACCGCGAGCAGCCCCGGCGGCGTCACCGTCACCGTCACCACCACCGCCACCGTCACCACCGCCACCGTCACCACCACCGCCGCCGCTCGCTCTCCCCCTCCGCCGCCCCCGCGCCCCACGACCCGTTCGCGCCCGACGCGCCGCTCGACGCGGAGGCCGCCTTCCGCGAGTCCCTCTTCGACGCCATGGCCGACGACGAGGGCGCCGCCTACTGGGAGGGCGTGTACGGACAGCCGATCCACACGTACGCGGCGGCGCGGGCGGCAGGCGGCGGCGCGGGGGAGGGGGAGCCGGCGGCCATGACGGACGACGAGTTCGCCGCCTACGTGCGGCGCCAGATGTGGGAGCGGACGCACGCGGGGCTGCTCGAGGCGCGGGCGCGGCGCGAGCGCGCGGAAAAGGCTCGTCGCGACGGGGATGAGGCCGCGGCCGGGCGCGTGCGGGCCGAGGCCGAGGCCGAGGCGGCGCTGCGCAGGGGGGAGGAGAGGCGGCGCCGCCGGGTGTGGGGGGCGAGGTGGGAGGCGTACCGGGCCGCGTGCGGACGGTGGGACGCGGGGCCGAGCGTCGAGACGATTCCTTGGGTACTGCGGGAGGCGAAGACGGACGAGGATGTCAAGATGATGTTTCTACGCGGCTTGGACGTGGAGACGAGGGGGGAGGGTGTCCTGGCGGCGACTCTCAAGGAGGAAAGAGTGCGGTGGCATCCCGACAAAGTGCAGCAGAAACTGGGCGGGACGGTGAGCGAGGCCGTCATGAAGGAGGTTACGGCAACCTTCCAGCTGATTGACGGGCTCTGGAACGAAACGAAGAAACGATGATTCCAAAAGCGTATTAAGTAGACAGGCAATCTCTATAACACAAACAGTCCGATTGCTCTCGCGAAATATCTAGGTCAGAACAGAGGGAATGGTGTGTACCGGGCACAGGAGCATACGAAGCCAACGCAAGAAACAGCTAGTTGTACAGTCAAGACAACCACGTCCTGAGCCGATGCCCCTATTGCCGCGTGTCGTCACGTGTCCCCAACACGTTACATGTTCAGCACGGCAGCGACACCACCGAGCAGGGCACCGACAGCGACGGCACCGGTGCGCATGGGGGCAGCGTTGGGGCTCGTGGCGGTAGCGCGCGTCTCGCTGGCGGCGCTGGTGGCGGAGCTGATGCGCTCGTTGGCGGAGCTGGTGATGGAGGCGATGGCGCTGACGAGGCTGGTGCGGTCGGCGCCCGTGGCGGTCGACAGCTCGCTGCTGAGCGACGCCACCTGCGACGAGACGTCGCTGGTGACGCTGGCGAGCTCGCTGGTCAGGCTGGAGCTGATGGAAGCAACGACCGACGAGGAGTGCGTCGACTCGGAGCTCGCCTGGGACCGCGACGACGACAGGGCGCTGGTGGCGGAGCTGAAGCTCGAGGCGAGGCTGGACGTCAGGGAGGAGAGGTCGAAGCTGCTGGCGGAGGTGGTAGTGCTCTGGGCCTGAAGTCGCATGATGTGGTCAGTCATGGTTCCGCCGTCGGTGGCGTCGAAGCACTTACAGCAGCGAGGCCGGCGACGGCAAGGATGACAGCGGCGCAACGCATCTTGGTGGTGTTGGTGGTGGTGGTAGGTTGGTTGGAGGAAGATGAAGAGACTGAGTGGATCAGGACTTGCGGACTGAAGGTGATGTTCTGGTCAGGTTTCTGGGCAGATAGAGATGGTAACGGGAGGATAAGCAGGGGGCATTATATAACTGCCATCTGCTGCCCATGGCAGGCACTACGCGCTTGGCGTGGGATGTCTACGTGTGGGTGTGGGTGTGTGTGGAAGCGCCACCACAGCCGAGATTGGAGAAGGATCGAGTTGGGATGCTAAGGAACAAGCGTCGAACGGGCCATGCAGACCACGTCAGGGACCCGGGGTAGTGTTGCCTCTAGCGACGAGCACGACGAGCGAGAAGAGAACGACGCGAACTGAGGCGAACGACGAACACCAGGAGGCAAAACAGGTTCCCCCAGCGTCGGCAGCCGCGACCAATCCCACCCCGTCTCTCCCACTTTGCAGATCCTTTCTCATTTTCGCCTTGGATTACCAAGCTAGGCACACTCTCTGCAGCCTGTCCAACCTGAGCTGCTTCTGACGGGATCCGGATGATTGGGCCTCCTCCCTTCCTCGAGCTAGTGGCGCGGGGCCTTCATTTGTCGTCCATTTCGCCACCATGGCTCCTAGCAGCTCGGTAGTCGCATCTTCGGTCAAGGGGGGGGGGGGCGGCGGCGGCGGCGGCGGCGAAAAGGAGGGAAGCCTAAGCCACGTAGAGCCTCGGCCGGGGCGCTTGCTTTCCTGGCGCCGTTTCGCCGGGCAGTGGATTCGCTTCATGACGGCATGTCAACGTGGGCCGCTTCCCCTCTCCAGCTGTCGACCGAATGCGGCGCCCGCACTCCCGACCGATTCATGGGTGTGTGTAGCAGAAGGAAAGAAGGGGTGGTGGTGGTGGTGGTGGTGCCTGTGATCGGCCATGGCTGCTGCGTCTTGCGTCTTCAGACCTCGCGGTATGGGCTGATGCCCTTCTTCAGCTCAGCCACAATCTCGGCTGCTTCATCGACGCTCTTCGCCGCAAAGTCGTACCGCTTGCTCTCTGTCGCTTGGAAGATGACGAGCTATTGAGGGCCGGCGTGGTCAGCGGCTCGTCTGCTCTCAGACGTGTGCAATTCGCCACCGGACCTACGTTAAGCTGCAAAAGGACTACTTACCTTGAAATGGGTAGGATGCTTCCTCGAAACCTTGCAGCCCACGGCATTGCTGAAGTGCACCGTCTTGGTCTTGCCATCCGTCTCGACCACCTTGCCGCCCGACGCCGGCATGATGTGGACGTATTCGCCATCGATTGCGAGCAACTTCTCGGTCAGCAGCCGCATGGGCTGCTTGCGCCACACCGTGTACTTTTTGTAGTTGGACGCGGCCGCGGCGGCCGGGCCGAGCTCGTCCAGCCTCAAGGCCTGCCGCGCAAGAGGATGCGAGCCCATCACGCCCTTTGTCTTCTTGCTCTTGCCCAGGCTCGAGTTGTCCCCAAACAGGGCCGGCCGCGGGGAAGAACTGCCTGGCGAGCCTGTCAGGGTGAGCGGGCCGTCGGTGGCAAAGCGCCGGCGGTGAAGTTCCAACTCGGTGACGTTTCCCAACGACGCCACCGTGCGGTCGAGCAGCACCAGCGCCCCGGAGTGGGCCAGCCTGAAGACGTGGTTCGCCGTGTCCAGCTGTCTCTTGCGACAGACCTTGTCCAACACGGTGGCGAGATACGTGTCTGTCGTCTCCTCGAGCGTCATCGTCTGACCCGGCGGCGCATCCGACGACAGCAGGTGGACGCGCAACAGCTTCTGCTGCCCCGTCAGCTTGGGTGCGGATCCCGTCTTGGTTGCCTGCGGCATGTCCGCATACGTCGTGTTCATTCGATATGTCGGATCTGTCAAAGGGTTGGGACGAGGCCTGGGCCTGGGCTTGGGCGCGGACGCGGACGCGGACGCGGGCGCGACGGCTGCGGCGCTCTGCGCCTCGGGCCGTGGCGTGTTCCGCCGCGTTAGCTCTTCCTCGACCCCGGCTTCTTCCTCTTGGTCGAACTGAGGGGTCATCTCCTGGTTCTCCTCGAACTCTTCCGCCGACGCTTGCACCAGGGCAAAGATGTCGTAGACCTTGGAGTTGGAACGCGCCCTTCCGGCCCTGTTGTTCGCCGTGGTGAAGGAGCTTAGCTGTTTCTTGCGCTCCAAGGGGGGAAAGTCGTCGTCCACCTCGCCATCCTCTTCCACCATGCGCAGTGTCCACCAATTCACGTTGAGCTTGTCGCTGGGGAGTGGAGGCTGTAGCTTCTCCTCGTTGTAACGCCAGAGACTGAGTCCCACCAGATCGGCCACCGTGACCGGCCTGTCCCCCCCTTCTCCCTCGTGCACAAAGCGGCGGATGGCCACCTCAAAAGGCTTCGACGGGCTGCTCGAGAAGGGAGCGTAGATCCGAAGTTGTATGGGATTCGGGTCGCCTTGTCCCGATAAGGAAGCGAACTTGTCGAAAGGCTGGCTGGCCTTCGTCTTCTTCACTTTCAATGCAGCCGAGAGGAGACTGACGACGGGCATCTTGCTGACAGGCCGAATTGTGCTCATGGGCCGCGGCGGTGGTAGATCGCCAACTCGTATAGCCAAGGGCGCAGGCATGGCGGATCGGCGGATCGTCGATCGCCTGGTGAACTCGCGGGGCGGTGTCCCGACCACTTGATCCCCGAGCGATTTCACTGGGTGATCGACCGCGTCGAGGATCGATGCTGAATCGATGCTCGCGACGAAGGCCGAGGACATGTCGGATGCATACGAGTCATCGTCTTCTTCTTCTTCTTCCTCCTCCTCCTCCTCCTCCTCCTCCTCGAGAAGGTCACTCTCCTGTTTTCTGGCGAGCCGGACAGGAGGTCTAAAGTTGTCTCGCTGGCGTTGAAAAGCCGCAGCATCGAGCTCGTTCTCCGAGGATACTTCGCTGCTCGTGACCGTGTCCCGCCTTGCCCTCTCCTTGACCGTCTCGAGGGCAGACTGCGAGCCTCTTCGCGGAGCGGGCCGTGGCGACAGCGTCGTTGTCTGTCGGAGGTTGGACGACTGGATGGGCGAAGAGCCCGACCTGTTGCGCAGGGGCATCTTGGCAAACTTGATCTGCTGCGCCGCGCGCTGATCGGGCTCGTCGTCGCTTTCGTCGCTGAGGTCGCTGCTGTCGTCGTCCTCCATCTGCGCGCGGCGCCTGCGCCTCTTGGTCGCCAGGCTGGGGCCGAGCGCATCGGGACCGCCCCCCCCGGCATATGCGCCGCCTTCCTCCCCATCGCCCTCATCTTCCAGCGTGAGCCCGGTGGCCGGCCGCGGGCCTTGGAAGTATTCGGACGCGACAGCGGTCGGGATGGGTGGAGAGTATATCCGCTTGATCAGGGCCGGGTTGGGGCGCCAGCCGGCCGCCTTGAAGGGCGCCGAGTTCAGGAAGCCCTCGTTCAGGGTGAACAGTCGCTCGCCGACGCCATCGCCGATCTCGTTCAGGTAGCTTGTGCGCAACTGGTAGGTAACCAGGCTGCGAGACCAGGATATTCAGCCACTCGAACTTTCATCTGTCTGGTTGCCGTCTTTTACTTACTCCTCGACCTGGAGAACAGACATGATGCCCGGCGAGCGACCCTTGCATGCTTGTCGCTTGTCGCGAGGCCAGCACGGAGTTGAAGTTGTCGTATCACGCTACCCTACATAGTAGGTACCTAGGTACTTGCATGAGGGGAGGTAGAAGTGGAGTTTCAAAGTGGGATCCGTTCCGATTGGCTGTCACCAACACGCGAGGCAGAAGTGACCAACGAAACAATCGCGACCACCTTCTTGGACACACACCCCGTCAGTCGTCACCCGGCACACCATGGGCCTCGTTGACTATTCCGACTCCGAGTCGGAGCCAGAGCCATCGGCTACCAAACCCGTGTCCGACGCGCCGGCACCAGCGACACAGAACCGGAAAGGCCCAGCTTCGAAGCTCCTCAACCGCTCCGCGACCGGCAAGATCCTCGTCAACCTGCCCGGCGCTGCGCGTGAACCCGGCCCTCCCGACGGTCCTCCGGCCAAAAGAGCCAAGACGGGCGCGGGCGCGGGCGCGGGCGCGGGAGCAGGTAGCAGCCGCTTCAGCCGCTTCAGCTCGTTTCTGCCGCCGCCCAAGAACGCGGGAAAGCCGGCCGCCGTAGCCAGCGGCAGCAGGAGCGCTGCGGTCCCCCGGATAGGTCTGCATCTGAAGACGAGCTCGGAAGCCGCCTTCAGTCGGGAGCCAGTGATCGTGGACGGCGAAGATGACCATCCGTGGCCACCGGGCTCGGAACCCGCAGGGCTGAGGCTACCCCCGCCCAAGACGATGCCGTCTGGACCGAGCATACCAGAGGGCCAAAGGCCGGAAGAGGAGGTCAAGCTGGTGGGAAAGCCACTCATATTCCGGCCACTGTCCGTATCGCGAAAGCCGGTCAGGAGGAAGGACAAGCAAGGCGCCCTCGCAAAGGCAAATGCCGGGCTTGCTTCTGCACCAGAGTCCACACAGCTTGCGGGCTCGCCGGGAGACTCGGTCAAGAAGAAAAAAGTGTCGCTCTTCGCGGCCGGCGACGACGAGGGCGGCACGTCGGTTCCAGTAGTCGCAGGTGGCTTCGCTACGAGTGTCGCGTCCTACCACCCATCCGACGACCCTTGCTCCGCCACGGCCGGCACACCGGGCTCGGACGATATAGGCACCTACACGTCCAGCTACGAAGCCCTCGCACAGCAGGTCGGGGCCGACGACGCCAACCTGCCCTCCGCGCTCCCTCACCCCCACGCAGGACAGCCGCCGGGAGGAGCACAGCAGTCCCTGAGCGTCATAGCCGATGACCTCAAACTCTCGGCCCAGGACCGCCGGGACCTCTTTGGACGCGGCGGCGCTCCATCGGTGATGGCGGGAGGCGGAGGGCCCAAAGGAGCCAAGGTCATCAGCTTCGACATGGCGCGGGAGTACGAGGCCAACGAAGCGCTGCGGGCCGCGGGCGACCAGCAGCTGCATAACCCGGTGCGGTCCATCCAGCCAGGCAAGCACAGCCTACGGCAAATGGTCAGCATGGCGCAGGAAAACCGCGGCGCGCTCGAGGATAGCTTCGCCAGTCAACGGAACAACCGGAACGAGGCGGCAGGGCGCTATGGGTGGAAATGATGTGGCTTCATGCCAAGTAGGAAATCTGTGACACACCAGATAGAGGTCTGTACTAGCACTCGGCAATGGGTTTGGACGTGAAAGCGCGGCCTAGTCATGGTCTTGTCTATGGATATTCTTAGCCCGACGCAGCATTCTGCTTAATCCGATACATCCGAAACTCTGTACAGCCCGACCGTATATGGATGGGATGTTGATGCGGTACAAGGGGGAAGGCCCCCCAGCACCCAGCACCCAGCACCCAGCACCATCAGTCGAAGTGAAAATCGTGCCTCCTCGCCCATCGCTTTCATGTCCCCAAAGCAAGAATGGGAAAAAGCATGCGAGAATCATACAATCGCATCGCTCCCTCCTGTGACGCCGACCGGAACTCCATCCCTGTCTACCTTGTCAAGGCGCCTCCTGCGGTCGTCAAGCATTATCTGCAATTTGTGCTTTCGGGAAAAGATACAATGCGCCCGCGCCTACCGTGCGCGGAGAACTGTCGACTTGGCCGGGACGAGGGAAACCCGACAGGAGGCAATCATGATTACGGCAGATCTGCGTCCTGCATATCTCCACCGGCTTGCATGCTGATGTCTCCCAGGCTTTCGGCGCCCGACGAGTTGTCCCATTCTGTGCAGTCCCGGTTGGTCAGTTGCTCGGGCCATGGCCGTCCCCCATTCAAAGGGCAAGACATACCGGACCCGTCCTCGCTCACGTCCTCCACATTGCCCATTCGGAGAGCAGGTTCCAGGACAGCTATTGTGCTCGTCAGAATAACAAGGCCGATCGCTCTGTCAAATCATCCACGTACCGTGCTTGAGGTCGAGGAACTCCTTCGCTCCCCTGTCCTTGTCCAACTCCTCCAGGTTGAAGTAGCGGCTGCACTCCTTGAGCACGCGGTCAACATTGCCCACGAACGAGCCTCTCATCTCCGCACCCTGGTCGAGATAATTTTCGCGAAGGGAGTAGAGAAGCCGCAGTGCCAAGCTCCGGGCCGCCTGGCGCACTTTCTCCATCATGACGACTTCGTCGAGGCTGTCCATCAAATGATAAGCGTCACGCGAGAAAAGCCGCTCAGTCAGGAACAATTCCGTGTCGTCGCAAACGCCCGCGTCGCGGGGATACGTGAGCAAGCCGGGCGCCCAGTCGGGCAGCAAGGCGAGACTCTGTGTGATAATTTCTGCCTCACTTTCGCCAGAATTTTGTCGTGCACCGGCGAATACCGCACGCTGGAATTCGAGGAACGCAAAGCCATCGTTGTTGTCGAGGCTCATGCACTGGAGGTTGACGTGCTGAAGCAGTCGCAGAATTGTCTCGGGAGAAGACGCCAGCGGGTAGAAGACCAAAGAGGCGATGCTGAGGTACGGAGAGTTCAGTGGCGCGGCCGCATGGCCCTTGATGTTGACCTGCAATGTATTACAGAGCATGCTCTCCATCTGCCAGGAACCCAACATGAGGGTGCTCAGGATCGACTTGGTCGCGTCTGGGTTCTGGTTAATGCCGATAAGCCGTTCCGCGAACACGCTGCCCATGCTTTTTGGCGGCCACTCCATGCTCAAGAGCTCGACTTGGTACTTGGTAAAGTAGAACGGGGCCGCAGGAACATCGAACCTGGCCGGGCCGTCTGTCTCGGATGGCAAAAACCGACATCGGGCCAGCAGCACATCCAGGAGGGCGATGAGATCCTCGTATGCTGGTGGCGGCCGGTTTGCCGTCCTCCGCGCCAACAGGTTGGCGAGCCTGGCGAATTTCGGAGGCAGTTCGGAGAGCACATTCACGTCGGCGCATATGACGAGCAGGAGGCTGTCCAGGAAGCTGTCCTCCCCGAGAAATGCCGTGAGCTCGCTCTCTCCTCGGGTAACAAAGGCGTACATGAAGCCGAACACCTCCCGCCATGATCGAGTGCTGGTGTGGAAGTGCTCCAGAAGGAAGTGGAAACATCCCATCATGGCGTCGACGATCTTGGTTTGTCCCGCTGGCAAAGCCTCGTCTTGAAATCCGCTCTGCAGAGCAAATCGGCCTTCGTCATCTGCCCGGTAATCGTACTGCTGAGGCCGATGTTTCTTTACGTTGTCCACAACGTGCAAGAGCATGTCAGCAGTTCTGCTCCGCACCTCGTGCTCCGGACTCCTCTGCAATAAGCAGCGAAGCGCCCCGTGCCGGTCGCTAAAATAAGCAAAGACCGAGATGC
Source organism: Phyllachora maydis (assembly GCA_029339225.1). Lineage (NCBI taxonomy): Eukaryota > Fungi > Ascomycota > Sordariomycetes > Phyllachorales > Phyllachoraceae > Phyllachora > Phyllachora maydis. Next base: position 6,964,971 of record JAQQPM010000003.1, read on the forward strand.
TGCACCGAACACAAGAATCGCAGAAGCGTTCAATGAATTGGACAAAGTCCGTGACATCCGGTATGTCCTTGGTTCGGGCCGCCACCTGCTCGTAGTGGCTCATTGCCATTTCTATGGCCAAGTCCTCCATGGCGTGATCCGTGCTGCAAGCACCGTCATGAAGAGCCCGGACGTGAGAGAGCATGCTTTCGACAAACTGCATTTGGGCTGGGTCGTAGAGACAATGACGTCGCAGAAGGGCCATGTTGTCCTGGTGGATGTAGTTTGCTATGTCGGGCTTGAGGGGTACCTGCCAGGGACCTCGGTGCTGCAGCGGTGACCGGGCCACCGGTCGAGGCACGTCATGCTGGGGGCCTCCCTGCCCTTTCTTTGGCGACGAAGAGCGCTGGTAGAATAGCATATAGGCGCTCCATGCTTTGTCGAAGGTGACCGTGTTCGCGTCGAGGGGGCGATAGTCTGGTCCGCCAAAACACGACGCCTCCATTTGTGAGGGGTCCCACGGCGTCACCAGATCGTCGTTGAGCTCGACCCATACCTCTTCTTCACGCATCGGCGGCCGCTCGCGGACGTACGAGTAGTAGTGACCAGCCTCGGCGTTCCCTGCGTGCACCAGAACACCGACCAACTCGAACACGTCCGGGGGGGCATCGTCGGCATCGCCGCTCAGATGCTCGACTGTGTACGGTCGCATGTCAATCTTCTTCGGGAAGGCGAAGTAGTCATTGATCTTGCTGCGCACCTGCGAGCGCAGATTGTACTCGAAGCGCTTTAGGTGGAAGATCAAGTTGTCAGGCATGTCCTTGAGACATGCCCGCTTGACTGCATCGACGTGACGGTCGCAGGTCGAGCATTTGTATTTGTTGTCTGGTAAGAAAAAGCGGTCAGCTCGAGCGACCACCTAGGTAGGCTGCAGGCCGACTCACCCCCCTGCATGATCTCGCCATCAACGTAGGCCTGGAGACTCTCCTCGAGACTACTCTTCCCCTTGATATCGCACTGAATGGCCGAGAATGGCTCCAAGCGCTCTGAGACGTGCTCGCATTCTTGAGACTTGACTTGCTGAACCAGCTGTCCGCCAAAGAAAAAGCGGAAACGCCGCTTAGCCTCGGCACCCAGCATCTGCCCTTCCCAGCGATCGAAAAGCAAGTTGTAGAACTCGTCGACATCCATCTGAACGCCTACGTCGATCTGTCCATCGTCGTAAGTCTTGATGCTGTTGACGCAATCCTCGGTATTGAGAGCCCGCTGAAGACTGCACTGCATGTAAGAGAACAGCTTTTGTGTCTGGAAGAGCAAGTTCTGGTTGTAGTGCATATCCCGGACCTCGGCGTTCAGCATGAACCGGCGGAAATCAACGTTCATGAAAAGCTGTGTGAGCAGCGAGTTGACGTAGCACGTGTTTCCCAGATTCTTGAGGCCGACGTAACCGCATGGCGCACGGATGGCTTTGGCTCTCTCAAATTGGAATGACAGGTCGTACGCATACGTCTCCATTCCTGCAGGTCGCGCGAGCATGTCAGAGACAAAGCTGTCGGCAGGGTTGGAGAGAATAGACCGACCGTCATCTTCCAAATAGTAAGGAACGAGGTCATTGAGAGCACGAAGCATAGACCAGATTTGTTCGCCATCTTCGGCAATCAGGACACACAAGACCTCCATCAGTTGACGCCGAGTGCTTTCGGCCAGGATTGGCCGGCCCACGCAGTCTTGGTACCACATATCGTCGTCTACCTGGCGATGATCGGAAGGTGGGAAGAGATGTATCCAGAAGAGCTGTCGCGCTAAGCCCCTGCCCACAGTTAGCCAAGACAAGAGTCGTCCCCGGGCCAAGCACACAGGTCACTTACTTCCTGGGCAATATTTCCGGGTCAGGAGCATATGAGTCCGTACACAAGGCCGTATGCAGTAGACCGACAAGGTGGGCCGCGGAACTGTCGACAAGGTCGGGGCGAGTGACGTCCTGGAGAATGATATCAGTCCCTAGTCCTGAGCCTGAGAAATCCAGCAGGCATACCTCAAAAGTCCTGTAGGATTGCAAGAGGCTTGCCCACTTGGCGACCGTGCTCTTGACGTCCAGAATCGGCGTGTGTTGCTCCCGCAACGCCTTGAACATGGCGTGACAAAGTTTCAATATCTCTGCACCGTTGTCGGGTCTGCTGATTGCATGGTCCACAAGACCAGTCACTGCCGGCCAAAAGAAATCCTGGAAGCCAGGCTCGACCGGTGCCAAGGGCGAGTCCACAACACATCGTAACACAAGACCAGCTACCTGCTCTCTCACAAGGGGTCGGCCGTCAAGCAGCAGCAGATCGCGCAGCAAGCTGAGAGTCTTCGCATGTGCGCAAAACGCCGACCAGAAAGTGGCGCTGGCGGCGCAACTTGCGAAGATGGCCTCCACGCACTGGACGAGTTGTTTGTCGCACTGCTCTGACGGCTTCTTTGGAATCAGCGCCAGGATGTCCAGTAGGCGGTCAAGATGACGGCCATCCAGGGCGTTGAAGGATGACGGCGGTAGGGATTTGTCTGGCTTCTCGTTAGCGCGTTACCCAGCAGCTCTAGACAGGTTGCCTTACTCTTGAGAAGTCGCAAGTATCGGTCGATCAGTGCTGCACTCAGATTGACTTGCACTTCGTATGTAGGACACTGCACTATCACCTCCCGGTCCTCGATCGCGGAGACAACCAGTGACATGGCACGAGAGAGAGCCTCCGGAAACTTCGCTGAGGCCGTCGCTGTACCCGGCTCCTCTCTGCCATCTGGTGGTGACTCTTCCGATTCACGTCGAACCAGGTATTTGTCAAGAGCGTAGAGGGCGTACAGGGACCTGAACGGTTGACCAAGAGGAAACAGATCCCGGTAAGACGTGGAAGTGCTTGCCACCGAAGCAAGCAGGTTCTCATCAGCCGGGAGTTCGGCCAGGAAATCGAAGACCTTCGAGTACGTCAGCATTTCTTCATTGCAATGCATGGACCGGCTTGAGCAGGCTGCAACTGCAACGACGTACCTGCTGAGCAAGCTTATCCTCCATGCCAAGACAATCCCACAACTCCTCAAAGTGTGACATGATCTCGACCTCAACCGGCGATACGCCACGCCGGACGCGAGAAACCGCCTTTGGCGCGTCAGACTCACGCCTCACAAGAAGAAGGCCGTTGTGGATCTGAAGGTCCTCCAGCGACTTGCATATCTCATTCTCTTGTGGGCTGAACGGTCTGCCGCGGTAGTAAATCCGATAGCTTTCGAAGCCAGTGACATCACGGAGACTTGCGAGCAACGAGCCAGCCGTGTTCTGTTTTCCAATGTACAGCGGCTGTACGTCGGTTTGGGTCTCGCCATCGAACGATTGGAATTTTAGCTCCGCGGATTCGCCTTCTATAGCCTTGGGAAAGTCCAAGTGTAGAAGGCGCAGGTCGGGTGACGAGAACTGTTTTTTGGCGCTATGCGACCCATGAAACTGCCTGAGCACAGACAGCGACCGGGTGAAGAGCAGTTCCTGTTGGTGTAGCTGCTGAGCTGTTGCAACTATCACCATTGGTTCGTCGTCGCCGCCGCTAGATGTTCCGTCGCAGAACGACTTGAGCTTCGCCGCCGCCGAGGACAATTGGTTCAGGCAACGGCTGACGAGCGCAAGGTGGACTTTGCGTGCTCGGGACGGCGGAAACAAGGCGATTGAGCAGCTGCCAAGGTATACCTCTTTGACCAAGGTGTCTGTGGCCGCCCTCTCTATTGCCTGATCCGGTGCTGTCAAGATGATTCGCCAGAGCTGTTCGATTCCAGCATACTCTGCACATCCCACGTCGTCAAGCAGAATGCTGGCAGGGTCGTTAACGCTCGGCAGAATAACACCTTGCAAGAACTCTAGGGTCCCCAGACGGAATTGTGCCGACGCCAGCGACGGTAGATAATCCGAGAAGCAGGCTGAGATGAACGTATTGTTGCATGTTGCAGGCCGCTTCAATGCCGCATTCAGTATCGACCATGCGGCATCTCGGTCCTCGTGACAAGCAGCGCCATTGCCAACAAGCAGCTCCCACAGTCGTCGTCCCAATTCGCCCTTGATTGCAGAGCTCTCGTAAGCCACGACACAGCTCAAAAGCTCCTTTCGAGGTACGTTATGATGGCCGCTCAGAACAGCCGTGAACCCCGCCTGGCGCGCCGCTGGTATAGCAGCCTCAAGCTCGTCAACAAGAAGCCGGGTGATGCCAAACTCGGTCTCCAGATAGTGAATCTCCCGAGAAACATGGGGTTTCACCAGTAGATGGATCACCGATAGACTTCCGAGGGTGGTGGGTGTCCTCTCCGCTATGTCCTTCATGCACTCCGGATATATGGCAAGGCGTACTTCTGGGCTCGACCCATTCGCGAACATGTCCTTGAGCTTGTTCGTGGCAAAACCGCGAACCTCGGGATATGCGATGGCCGACTGATGGCCAAAAACGGATGATTGCCGGATAAGCCGGATGCAGAGCGCCCATGGAGCAAAGTGCGTCGGCGTGGTCTCATAGTTCGGCTTTGTCTTGAGGTTGCTGAAGAGGGTATCACAGAATTCCCTGACCCCGAGGTTGAAGGCGTCCACGGGCACGGTGTTCAACTTCTCGCACAAATATAGTAAAGCCTCCACCGGGAAGAGATTTGCGATGCGTACGGTCATGCGCATGAGCGCGTCCGAAATGCGAGGATCCTGGGTGGTGGTAACTGTTTGCCAGAGCGCATCGGTGTGCTCGTTTGAATAGGCCCGGGAGACCAGGAGAAAGCCAATGATATTGCTGCTCTCGATGGTGATTTCGGGATGGCAAGTCGGACCCAGGATGTACGAGACCAGCCCCGTCCGTAGCAAGAAGTCGGATATGTATCGGATGTAAGTCGCGTCTGGCTCACCGCGGTTCTCGCCATACATTTTCCATAGCTGGACCAAATTGGTACACATCGTTGTCGCAGCCATGACCCTCAGCTGCATTTGGCTGGACATGATGAGCTTGGAGAAAGTCGTGAATTTCCAGCGGGATGCCATCGCCTGGCCAAGTAGGACCGGGGCAAGCCCAGGGTAAGCCTCATTATGCTCCTTCAAAACCTCGCTTGGGACCACCTCATCTGCGCTCAGTGCGTCGAGGTAGAGATCATGCGCCCCGGATATCAAGTTCGTTGCTGCGTCTGGTGTAAGATAGTTGATGTGTTTGTCGATCATGTGAGAAAGTGCTGCGGCTATGTCCTTGAACAACTGATATCCGCGGCAGATGTTTGCCCGCGACTGCGGCGACAGCGGCCGTGCATGAGGTCGTATGCTACTATCGCGAGTGATATGCGCTGCGAGTACCGCGACATGGCCGAGACCGTCCGTGATCCTCAGTTGCCGGGGACTGGATTCTATCAACTTTTGCGCCAAGCGTGCGAGCAGAGCGAAGGATCCTCCTGAGTTGGCGTGGAAGCTCTGGAATGCCTTGAGAATCCTTTGAGCCTCGGCTGCGTAGCTCACGCCGTCATCGGTGTGGCTGATGACAAAGCCGCGAACGTCCGTGGACAGCATATCCTCACTTCGCGCCAGGCCTGAAAGCGCCGGGATGTAGATGAGCGAAGGCAAGTCGACGGGTGATAAATCAGCTGCAGCACGATTTCGTAGCCCTTTCACATCGTAGTCTATCCAGTAGGCCGTCAATCTGGCAAACGAGCGGAAGAAGCCGAAAACGGGACTCCTTGAGGTGGTTTCTCGAGGGAAAATCGGCCTACACGACTAGGTTAATACAAACCATCTAGGCACGAACGACACGTCGAGTGTGAAATACCTGCGTGACGTGAGGGAGACGATGAGCTCCGGTAGGCTCGTCCAAACCTCACGATGCTCCTTGTAGGACTGTGCCGCCACGTCATAAGGCACGTTTCGCACGTAGTGCAAGTAACTCTCGATCCAATCGGCAAGGGTATGAGGGACGCTTTCATCTGGAAAATACTAAGTCAGCATCCAAGTGGTCTTCTGATCGAGGTGGGCACCACTGACGATGGAAAAAGAATGGATAAAGCCTGTTAAGTGTATCGGGAAACGCTTCTGGGGAACGGCAGAGTTCGTAATTCGGCGACGGGTCCTCGAGAACAACATCCGGACCTTGAATGACCGTGACTGAAGGCAGTCCAGCAACGAAAGTTGTGTCAGGTTCCGATGAACAGGTGACCACCTCGACTGCAGGGCTGCTTGAATCAGACGCCAGCAAGATGGGAGTGTCGGCCGTTCCGCCCTCCGGCAGTAGTTCTTCCACACCCTCCTCCATGCTGTTCACGGCGGGATCTTCCGTTTGCCCCGAAAGCGTCACAATTCCGTCTGGAGAGGGCGGTGTGGATGGTATCGCTTCCAGGGCCCGTGAAGGTGTGCGAACATTGATCGTGACTCGGCTGGATCGAGGCTGAGATTCGCTAGGCACCTGGTCCGGAGTATGCGGTGATGCTGGTTCGGATGCTATCTGCATGGTGGTACCGTCCAAAGCCTCGGCTGTGGTCTGCCCGCCGACCGGTGACGAAGGCTGGGAGGAACTGGTCGTGTCGGCAGATTGGCTGTGTGACGCGCCGCCGAGGGAGGTTCGGCGCCGTTTCCGTGAGGAGAGGTCGCTATCGTCGAAGGGATTAGGACGGGTCGAGCAGGGCTCAGAGGAGACGGCGCGTTCTCTCGGCTCGTCGGCTACCGAAGCTTGGTCCATCTGGGTTGTGCAAAGGCAAGATGCGCAGTAGCTGCGGGAAGCTCCTGGGATAGACCAATTGCACTCGAAGAAGCTCCGTGGTAGCCTTCTGAGTCCTGGGAGGGTTAGCATGCGCGGCCCAGTGGCATCGCGGTGGGGCGGATTCGGTGCGTTCGCCGCTCCGTGAATGACGCTCAAAGCTGCGGCGTGGCGAGCGTGGTGAATAGGTTGTTGACCCGGAACCGCAAATCACACAGCATGAAGTGCGGTGCCTGAGCCACTCGAGGCCAGCAGAAGTGTAGCGCCTGATCGAGCAGCAGAACCGTGGTCGCCGAGATACAAAGAATCCAGGCCGACCGACACACGGTGAAAAACCTCACGGCACCCTCTCCCCTGCGGACCGTGTGGGTGCCAGAGGGCTGCAGATGGTTGCGTGAGCGCTTTGGCATGGCCAGCCGCCAAAGGAGGTTGCGAAGGGTCAGGTACCAAAGCAGGCAGAGAAGGCGAGGCTGAGCGGTGCAGCGGTCGCCAGCCTGCGACTAGCGAGGAGGCTACCTGCATTCTTGACGGAAAATGACCAGATGAAAGGCTGTGGTGGACTCACGATACCTGTCAAAGACTTGGATGCACACACGGTCGCGCCGAATGGATCGTGGGTAATTTGGGACAGATAGGTAATGTTCCGAAATCAGGAAGTCCCCACGGCTTTGCTCAAACGAGCTTGGGGAAGCTTGCGAGTTGCTGTCAGCAGATAAGGTGTGACGAGCTCCACGGCAGGGCCTTCGAGAGGGGTGTTTATGCTGCGTGAATGGTCACGGTTTTGACCTTTGCCCGTCTTCAATCGCGAGTGCGGGGTCCGGTTATCAATCCAGCCGTGTCAGGACTGCACGAACTGCTGAATGGCGTCGCGTCCTTGTCCTGGATGAATCCAAGAAAGGACTAGTGCGGGACATGACAGACCATAAAGCACCATTTCATAAATCAAAGTACATGCGTCGGTACGTCGGTACGTCATGCCTGTCTGCTCCCCACTCGACTGGTTGATGGATCTGATTACCCAACCGTAATGCCAGATGGAGGGTTTCACTCTTGAGATCAAGCAGCTGAACGTCGAAGGCAAACAAGCTTGCGTGATATATCGCGAGCGTGAACCTCGATAGCTGCGTCATGGGGCGGGAGCGAAAAAGGACTGTGTATCAGCTAGATAGTCCATACACCACGGTGCAATGGTGAGGTTTTTTTTTCTTTGCTTGCTACCGTTCTCGATTTCAGGACTAACTAACCCTTCCCATTCTCAGGCCATATATAAGTCAGGATGATCAAGACGCCATTCTTGATTTGCTCTGCAAGTGGGTGCAATTCCCCCGGTCTTACTACGCTCCTTGCACGCTTCTTCAACCATCCCGGCATTGTCTTCAAGCTTTGTCAAGGCCTCCTGGGTTAGGAGACTTTGTAATCCTCCACTGACTGCTGGGCCTTTGTTCAGTCTTATATCTCCGCTTGGAAACCACCGCAGATCCCATGGACAGCGGTCTCGAGGCAGGCGAAGAAAACGGAAAGACCAGCGCGGCGCCGTCAAAGCAGAGGCTTCAGTGCCTCCAGTGCCTGAAGTGGCCTTATATCTCGACGTCGGACTGGCAAGCATTTCCAGGCATTTGGAAAAGCTTTCATCGGAAGCCAGCCCTGCAACAACAAATGAGGACTCTACGTCTCGGCTGGTCCCCTCGGCCTTGGTCGACAAGGGCAAATCAACAGGCTACTCTGTGATCTTTGTCGCGCGATCCGGTCAGGCGCCCGCGTTTAACTCTCACTTTCCTCAGATGGTTGCCACCGCGTCAAAGACATACCCAGGGCAAGACATCAAGCTGGTAGGCTTCTCGAAGCCATGCGCAGATAGACTGGGTACCTGCCTCGGTATTCCGCGTGTATCAAGTCTCGCTCTACGCGCGGACATGCCACAGGGCGAGGCTCTCGTCGACTTCGTCAGAGAGAAGGTGGCCCCGATCGATATCCCTTGGCTTAGCCAGGCCAGATCTTGCACCTATCTTCAGACCAGGATCGATGCGGTAGAGACGAGCGTCGGCACGAAGAAGCAAAAGATATCCTCATAGGCAGTTGCCGGGCCGTGCTCTTGCGGCTTTGAAGCCGCCAGAACGACATACCGTACAGAAGCACTGGCGTCGGTTTGAAACTCCCAATATGCCTCGATAGCGTAATATATCCCGCCCGAACAACCAAGTGATAGTTCCCAACACCGGCACCGTGATCTTGTTCCTGATGTTCATGGGATTGGTCGATATGCAGTCGCCGATGACAACCACGTTCCCATCAGCACACGCGCCCTGAGATAGGAATCGGTAATGAGGCCGCCAGTCCGGAGACTCGGGTGGGTACCTCTACCTCTTAATTGAATCAACCTGTTGCACTTCACTTCACAGCAAGTGGGGGCGGGGTTCGTGGAATCCTGTTTGGCTCGTGCACGGCCCCACCAATATTGGCGTTGCCATGGCGGCAGGAGCGGAGGTGCATGTAAACACAATCACGTAGGTACTTTTAGTACAAGGTGGCAGCTACTGGAGCGGGCCGGGCAGACACAGAGGCAGACCCGACTTTATCTGTTGCCTTGGGATCTCGAGCACGCGCTGCTGGGATCGACTGTCAATATTCCTTGCGACAGAGCAGTTCGTCCCCATCGACCCCTGTCCTCTCAATTCAAGTTTGCGCGCTATACACAATCACCCCCATCGACAATCTGCTCGCGCCGAGCCCGTGTTTTGGTATCGCCGCTGCCCCGCGCCTTTTGTCGCGCAAGCATCGTGATTCTTGAGCGGCTCTGTGCGCCGCTATGTTATTGCATCGCAATCGGCATCGCATTGATTGATTTTACCTGCAGACCTTAGCTGGAGCATGACCTCGGGAGAAGCGGTCAGTCGCCCGTCCTGCTCGTCCTGCTCGTCCTGCTCGTCCTGCTCGTCCTGCTCGTCCTGCTCGTCCTCCCTTCTGGTGATCACTCCGCGCCGTCTCCTGTACTCACGCGTCGTGTAGGTGCATCCCCTGCGCCTCCCCAAGAGCAGCAACTCGATGTCGTCGCCAACCAAGATGGCGGGCTCCATCCCTCGCCCATTGTCCGAGATTTCGCCCATGGAGAAGAGGCGCAATTCGCCGAGCTGGAACCAGACCACAAAGGTGAGCGGTCACATTCCACGGGGTGCTGGAGTCTCGGCAAGCTTAGCTGACACGGGCTGCTTCTAGAAAATGACGACAACGGACTCGTCTCCATTCCAGTCGTCGCCTTTGGACGGCACCAGCTCTCCACGTCTCTTCTGGCAGAACAAGTTCCACTCGGAAAATGCGCCGTACGCTGGCCGGGCCGGTTCGCCGTCCCCGACACGGCGCCCCTCGGTTGAGCGCCTCCAGAAGGCGTCGAGGGTGAAGAACAGCAACATACTGGCGCTGGAACACAGGCAAGAATATGACCCGACTCGGGTCCCGCAGGTAGAGCGGCCGCTGGCTAAAGTCCAGGGCAACGCGTACGCCGGCAATGGAGGCGATGGCATGCACTCCCCCACTCGTGGCCTCGGCCACGCCCGGAACGGGAGCAAGACCAGTGTCCCCCTCTACAGCCCCTCCAAGCCAAACATGGCGCTGCCATTCGCCGGCGCAGGCCAAGCCCAGTCGCCGACCAAGGAGCCCTCGTCGCCCATCAAGTCCTCGCTTTCGACCAGCCGCTTCAAGAGCAGCTTTGACCCCGAGACTGGCACCTGGTCGGCCGACACGTCGGCTGATGAGCGGGAGCTACCAGATGGCAAGATGCTACAGCGCCACGCCAAGAGCGTCACTTTTGATGCCGCGCCGCCCCAGGTGAATGAATATGAGATGGCAACACCCGATCTTTCGTCCGTTGGGAGCAATTCCAGACAGGGCAGCTATGATTCGGTGGCGGATGAGGACGACGAATATGATGAGCACTTTGTCCGCCGTGAAGGCGATGGACTAGAGGACAGCTTTGACGCCTCGCTCGAGGACACAGACAAGACCCCGGTCGTGGGGCCGGATGACTGGCGCCAGGACGGTCACGATGAGGTGTTTGAGCAAGGTCCCCTGTCGGAGGAGGCTCCCATGCCTTCGAGGCCGCAGCAAAATGGCAGGGATTCGGCCAACTCCAACGGCGACCACAGGCCCTTGCCTCCACTTCCGGGCGGGCTCCAGCTCACCGGCCTTCATCATTCCAATGCTTCGTCAACGGGGCTGTCTGCGACAGCGGAGCGCATGCTGGGCTCGCATAGGAGCTTGCCCTCGCCTCCGCCTGCGTACAATACGAAGTCGGAGATGCAGAATGTGGGCAACGGCATGATGACTCTGGAGGAACGACTCAAGCTCATGATGCTCTCGGACGATGGGAAAACGGCGGCAGAGCAGCAGCGAGAGCGGCGCCTGCGACGAGCCACTGGTCGCGATCGGACCGACAGCCAGACCCCCGAGAGAGATGTGCAAAGTCCCGATGCGCAAAGCCCTGTCGTCGGCAGGGAAGAGGGGCTGGAAGAGGATGACACTGTGGGAGAGTTCTCGGGTCTGGACATGGACTACCAACTCCCACCGCGCATTTCCCGGGAATCTATTCTTCGACGTGTCAACGGCAGTCAAGGCGCCGAGCGACAGTCGGACTATAATTTCTCTTCTCCACCGCCTGAATCTTTGCCTGGACGGCAGCTGCACTACGACCCGGACGTGCCGATCTCGAGCATCGAAGAATCCATCGTGGAGGAGGAGGAGGAGGAGGAGGAGGATGTCGGCAGCGTCATCGTGAAGCGCGAGCCCATTAACAAGGACGTGGACGTCTACGACATTGCCGACATATACCAGCGCGAGGACGACGACGATGACGACGACGTTGGAAGCGTTGCCACCCACGACAAGGACGCGGGCGAGGACGATGAAAGTCACTATTCTGACAGCGAGTCCGTCAAGGCCGATGGGCACGAAGGGGAAGAGGATCCAGCTACGACTCCTCGTGCCACGCCCCGTGCCACGCCGACACAACAGCCGGCATTGCTCTTTGCCGAGGCCGCGTCTTTCAGGCTCTCTCCGAGGACGACAACCGACGGCAATTTTTCACGGGACTTGGAATCGTACATGACGGCTGAAGGGCCCGAGAAAAGCAGCAAGCCGGCGACGATGGCGGATGTGCGTGCGTACCTGCAGCGGCCCCAGACGCCCGAGAGGCAACTCACGAGATCGCTTTCCAAGCCCGAGTATGACGGCACAGGATGGGGAGACCCGGAGGAGGACTTTGACGAGCCGGGGACACCCGACTCTGTCATCCACCACCCCGTGTCGGACGACGTGGGAGACGATGAAGTGATGGACTCGCCGGTGATCCCCGAGCGAGTGGCCACCATCAAGTCGGCATCGGGCTCCAAGCTCAAGACGCGCGCATCGGCGACTCCCTCGGATCTCATGGCCATGCGCGAGGCACGTCGCCATGTCAGCCGCGAGGTCCCAAGTATCCCGCCCATCCCCGAGCGGCCCCGTGATGGCAACTCACGGGACATGGAGGAGTCGAGGCCGGCGGCGGCGCCGGCGGCGCCGGCAACCGGAATCGACGACTTCATCGAGCGCCATCCGAGTTTCAAGAAGCGCAGCCTGACGCTGGATCTCGATCTGGGTCTCAGTCTCGGCCAGGACCTTGAGCGAGTGATGGAGGCACAAAAGGTCGCGTTCCAGCAATCCGCCCCGACTCCCTTGCCCCGGCAGACTATTGACGGTGCTAGTCGCCCGTCACCCACCTTGACTAGACAAGCGTCTGGGTCGAAGGAAATGACTGCGGCAGCCACACGGGCGCAGACGCTTGACACTAACGTCACTTCTCGCAAGCAGCGTGGCTATCTCATGCGCCAAAATACAAAATTGGTCGCGGCCAGCGACAAAGATTGCGAGGACTTCCGCAGCTGTCGGTCAGCCGGGAACTCGCCCATAAAACAGACACGCCCGCAGTCATGGACGGTAGAACCCTGGAACGGCGCGCCTAGGAAGCGAAGCACCAGGAAGAGGGTCGGCGTCCCGACTGGGCCTGTTCCTCCCATGCCAGGCCTGGAGAGCAACGCTGCACCTGCGGCACCGAACCCGATGGCCGACGAAGATATGGCCTCCGAGATGGCCACAGAGGAGAGCGGCGAGAGGGGCAGGCTTTTCGTCAAGGTCATGGGCGTCAAGGACCTCGACTTGCCACTTCCCAAGAGTGAGTTTTGCACCAGCCCGGCCCCGTCCCCATACTCGCACTGGCGGCTTGACCGTGACTGATACGTTGTCACAGACGAGAGGACTTGGTTCAGCCTCACCCTGGACAACGGCGTCCACTGCGTCACCACGGCCTGGCTCGAGCTGGCTCGCAATGCGCCCATCGGGCAGGAGTTTGAGCTCGTCGTGCCCAACGACCTCGAGTTCCAGCTGACGCTGAACGTGAAGCTGGAGCGACCGGCCCCCAAGAAGATTGTGCCGTCTCCCACTAAGATTAGCAGACCCAAGGCGTCAACCTTCAGCAGAGTGTTTGCGTCGCCCAAGAAACGCAAGGAGATGGAGCTCCGGCAGCGCGAAGAGGACGAGCGGCTGGCGCAGCAGCAGCGCGAGGCGCAGGCGCGTCAGCTGAACACGCAGCCAACGGGCTGGGACCTGTTGTCGCCCCTGGCCGCCGAGGACGGCAGCTTCGCGCGCGCCTACGTCTGCCTCAAGGAGCACGAGGCGCGCTGCTTCGGCCGCCCCTACCTCGTCGACGTGGCCGCCTTCAACGAGTGGGCCACCGAGGAGGCCGGCTTCGCGTCCAGCGTCAAGAGCAAGCGCGGCAACACGACCGTGGTCCGCCGCGCCCCCTACAAGGTCGGCAAGCTCGAGCTGCAGCTGCTGTTTGTGCCGCGGCCCAAGGGTGTCACGGATGACGACATGCCCAAGAGCATGAACTCGTGTATCCGGGAGATGAAGGCGGCCGAGGAGCGCTCGTCTCGAAATTGGGAGGGCCATCTGAGCCAGCAGGGTGGAGATTGTCCGGTACGTTGGCGCTTGCGCTTGGGCTCGCGCACACGTAGCCTGGCCGTTGTCTGTCCTCGATGCGGCTTCGTATCCCTGCTGACCGTTCCAATCTCCCCAGTACTGGCGCCGCCGTTACTTCAAGCTAGTAGGCACCAAGCTGACAGCCTACCACGAATCCACGCGCCAGCCCCGCGCGACCATCAACCTGGCCAACGCCAAGCGGCTGATCGATGACCGCCAAGCCCTGATGGAGAAGGAGACGACGGGCAAGGGCGGTCGGCGGCGGCGGTCGGCCTTTGCCGAGGAGGAAGAGGGCTACATGTTCGTCGAGGAGGGCTTCCGCATCCGCTTCAACAACGGCGAGGTCATCGACTTCTACGCCGACAGCACCCAGGAGAAGGACGGTTGGATGAAGATCCTCAACGAGGTCATCGGCCGCGACAGCATCGGCTCCATCGGCCCGGACGACGAGACCAGTGGCCACCCGCGCTCCAAGACCAAGTGGTGCGAGCTTGTCCTTAAGAAGGAGGAGGCTCTGCGCCGCAGGCACGAGGGTAGGCGCGTGCACTCGAGGACCAAGAGCATGTACATGTAAATCACCCTGGGGGGTGGGGGCTCGCGTGCCGGGCCAAGCAAGCAGCTCACAAGCGCACTCTCGTGGGGGCAGACGTCACGGTCCGACTCTCTCCCGAGCTCACCCTTCTCCTCCCCGGCCGAGCCATGGGATTTGCCATGCCGAAGGCAGCATGGTGGAGAAGCGAGGAAAAAATCCATCATGGGATAACACGGAGTCACAAGAAGCAACACGAGGATTCATGTCTTGGACGTGCATGCGGCGCAAAAGCCTTTTCTGGTTCTTCTTATGGATAAGGTGCAGACAGACGCGCCGACGTCTGGCCTGGTTTCATTTGTTGCTGGAGTGAGCTGTGGGTGGGGACGGACCACGAACATAACAGACGCCATGTTCCTGCTCTGCTCGGAGAAATATGTATTCTACTCGTCGGGTTGCTGTCAGCCGCCGCACGGGACAGGGCTGGAGAAGTGTGTGACGATGGAGGAAAGGCGGAGGGAGGAGGAGCACCAGGGCGTGATTTTTTTTTTTTTTTTTACTTGTATTCATTGTATACATGGACACAAAAAAAAATGTACTCGGGACGTCTTTCATTGCTGCTCAGGTGAGGTGACTTGTCTACTTACTACCTCTAGTCCGCATTGCCCTCCTGCAGCCTGTTCCACTCGACACAGTCTGCCAACTTCACGCCGCCGCCACCGAAACAGTCCAGGGCACTGCCAATGGTGAGGTCGACCTTGCCATGACTCAACTGCCTGACCAGTTCGAGATCACGCACATCCCGGCCGCCGCCGGCGTACGTCACGGGGATCGAGCACCACTCAGCCAACCGCCGGACGAGATCGGCGTCGATGCCCCGCTGCAGGCCCTCGTTGTCGGCCGCGTGGACCAAGAACTCGGAGCAGTACGGCTCGAGTTTGCGTATGGAATCTGGTCAAGACCGTGGTTACTTTGGTGGGAGCGAGATGCCACCATGCCAGGTCCACAGCGGCGCAGGATAGCGTGCGTGCGTACCTTGATCGATTTGCATGTCGGCCATGGTCTGCCATTTGTTCATGGCGACCCACCAGGTGCCATCGTCCCTCCTCCGACAGCTCAGGTCGATGACGAGCTTGCTCTCGTCGCCGTCCAGGGCAGCCAGGACGGCGTCGAGTCTCTCTTGGCTGAAGCGGCCTTCGGGGAAGAGGTAGGATGTGATGATGACCTACTGAACAGCGGCAACCCGTCAGCATGGATTAGATACTCCCCGTCCCCGTCACCGTCCCCCGGCCGGAGAGAGCGGCCTAGTCGCAGCCAACCTTTTCAGCGCCGGCCTCGATCCACTCCCTGGCGTTCCGGTCGTCGATGCCCCCGCCGATCTGCAGCCGGCCGGGCCACGCGGCGAGGGCCTCGCGCGCGGCGTCGCGGTTGCCCGGGCCGAGCATGATGACGTGGGCGCCGCCGAGGCCGGCGTCGCAGTACAGCCGGGCGAAGTGGGCCGGCGGGTGCGGGGACACGAAGTTGGTCCGCAGCTCCGACGTGGTGCTGCCGAGCGTGCCGCCCACGATCTGCTTCACCTGCCCGGCGTGCAGGTCGATGCAGGGGCGGAAGCGCGTCATGGTGCGACAACTCGGTCGTGGGAGGCGGAGAGTTCGACGTGTGCTTGCGTGAACACGCGGGAGAGGTTCGAAGTACGTAAGAAGCACAGAACGTTACCCAGGTACCTACTTATTAGCGCGACCCTGCTTGATAAGGACGAGGCCGGGAACCGTGCAGAAGCGATAACGTGAATTTCCCACCAAGCCATCCTGGTCACCGTAACCATCGTCTTCTGCAACAATGCCGGGCCAGCCAAACTCGCGGCTTCCTACCGATGATACGGCGGCGGCGGCGGCGGCGGCAGCACGAGCAAGAGCCGAGGTCATCTTCCGCCAGCATTTCGAAGCCCGGTTCAAGCCGCTCGAGGCTCCGCGCGACCGAGTACCAACGAGAGCAGCGGAGAGGCACGACTCCGATAGCCAGAGCGAGGCAGGCTCCTCGGACGGACACGACTCGGAGTCGGACTGGCAAGGTGTCTCGGACCACGGCGAATCCGAGGACAAACTGGACGGTAGGCAGCTCAGGCCATGATCATGTACAACGAAGCGGACCGGGCTTCTGACAAACGTCCCAGGCCGCGCCGTCGAGGTCGTGGACCACTCCTCGTCTCACTGGAACGACGGGCCAGTCATGGACAAACGCGAGAGCAAGAAGTTCCTGGTAAGCGTGCCCACGCCCTCTCCATCCGCTCGCTCGCACTCACTCACTCACCACCCCTCTGCGCGTTACAGTCCTCCAAGCCGCCGAGCAGCAGCAGCAGCAGCAGCGGCCCCCGCGCAGACACCCGCACCCCTGCGCGCAGCAACCACGACGGGGGCGCCGACGGCGACGACGAGGACGAAGACAGCGCCGCCTTCCTCGCCAAGGACCTGGCGCTGCAGCGGCTGATCTCGGAGTCGCACATCCTCGCGGCCGCCGGCGGCAACGCGGCCTACTACACGTCGGCCACGTCCGGGGGGGCGGCGGCGTCGGCGCCCGCCGAGAAGCTTTTCTCGGGCGGCCGCGTGCGCAGGCTGACGACGGACCTGCGCCTGCAGGCGCTCGGCGCCAAGGGCAGCGTGCTGAAGCAGGCCAAGATGCCCATGAACGTGCGCAAGGGCCTGGAGGCGGCCGCGGCGGAGAGGGAGAATAAGCGGCGCCGCGAGGCAAGGGAAAACGGCGTCGTCCTCGAGCGCCGGGGAGGCGGTGGCAGTGCCATTGTCGGTGCGGGGGGTGTTGGCGGCGCCGCGGCCAGAGGCAAGGGCAAGGGCAAGAGACGCGGGAGCCGGCCTGTCGACTTGCCGGCCGTCGGGAAGCTGCGGGGGGCAGAGCTGCGCATCTCGGCGCGCGATATACGCAGCGTGGAGAATCTGGGCCGGTCACCGGCTGGGAAGGGACGGCATAAACGGAGGCGGTGATGGACACCGTTGCGCTACGTAGGCACGAACGGAGGGCGAGACGGCTGCACAGAACAATCGCCTCGCCGTGGCCCAGCCCACCCGCCATTTCCAAGATGCGCAGAGCTCGGTCCATGTATGCACGTCACTTTACGGACATTGGCTCTCCCATGACTTGGACCTGGGATTCCAGCCCGGGTCATGTCTACGGAAGCACACTGATAGTGACGAGAGCGTGTGCGGAGCGCCGAGTCGAGACCGGACCCTCCAAGTCGGGTCGCTGGGCACATGACATTGCTTTCGATAGTCGCCTTTGACGGTGGCGGGGTGTCAGATAGTCCTATCCGCCATGTGTCGAGTATAGTTTGGTGGACTAAGGCAGGTAGTACCACTAACGAACCCAATCCTAGGTAGGGGTACCTATGCTATGGCATTCTCGGGCCCGGAAGGATGGCCCGTACGACAAGCCGGCGGCCGGCCGGTCGCCGATGCGGTAGGCCGTTGCGGTAGGAGTCGTGAGAACACGCTGCCCACGCGCCAGCCAACGCTCGTGGGTGGCACTCCGTCGGCCAACAAGGGCACAGCGAAGGGCACCATCATCAGCCTTGTTCACGGCGCGTGACGGCTCATCAAGCGAAGAGACGGATGCGAACTTTGTGTGCAGAGTGAGGCAAATTCCGCGCCTTCGTGGCCTTCCTTCGTCGTCTGTATGCCATCCTCGATCCATATCGACACTGGGAACCATATGACTGTCTCCTCTTCTCCCTCGTGCTCAACACATGGAATACCCGTCCATCCCCATCGCCATGGTATCGTGCGTCTTCATCCGCGCGCCTGCCGACAGCAACGCTCAGGCGGACTATATCTACATGTACACGGGACGACGGCGGCCACTGCCACCCCGCCCACGGCTTGTCCCGCCTCCCTTCCCCCACCCTTCTCGAAGCCGGCGCAGGACTCAAGCGTCCGCGCCCAACTGAACCCCACCTGGCGCGAAACGCAGCCCTTCTTTGGCAGAGAGCTCAACCGGCCATCGAGGTACGCCCAGCATGAGCGGTGCTCTCTATAAGTGCTCTCTTTTAAACTGCCTCGCCATGTGGAACAAGCCATCATACAACAAAGGAAAATCTGCCGAAGATGAGGACAACGAGTCTCGTACCAGCCAGGGACGAGAAACGGTCAAGGCAAATGGAGAGATATCGCTCGTGCAGAGTAAACGCCAGTGTGTGGTAGATGAAGCGCCGGGACAGGTATGGCATCGAGATCAAAGGAAAGAAATTCAGAGGGATCCAACATCTTCCCCATACGTTAGAGCGGCTCCAAGGCCACCATGTGCTGCAGATATACAAGACGTTGAGAAAGAGGTCGACCCCTGTACCGTAAGGCTGCCGGTGGGATCAACAGCGTCACATGACGCCGCCAGCATTGATGGGCTGCGGTTGACTGATGGTCATCGGCATGCTCAAAGTCTGGAGACTATTGTAGGAAGTCGCGGACATGGCGCTCATCGGACCCATGCTGTTCGTAACCGGCGGTTGACCGTGGACCATCGAGTTGAGTGAGCTGTGGACGTAACCGTGTTCCGAGGATGGGGACGCCTCTTCGAGGGGACCGAGCTGGTCTTCACCGGAGTAATCCTCTTCGTCCTCACCCGAGAGGTTGACGCTGCCATCAATCCCATCGCCACGGTCGTGCGTTCGTTTGTGCCTGCGGAGCCATTAGTGTTAGCATGTTTCTTAGTATGGACTGATGGTTGCGTCAAGTCTTGTGCTGCTGCTGTGTGGTGACGACTGTGGCGGACTGTTTTGCGATCCGTACTTTGTGCGGATTTGAGTTGACATTCCACACGCACAACATTAAGCTCTGCTTGCGACAAAGGAAAGTATACATCAAGGAAAGGTTCGGGTCATACTGTGCTAGGTTGTCTGATCTGGAGAACGCCTTGCTACAATAAGGGCAGATGTAGGGTCTTTCCTGTGTATGGGTTCTCACGTGTCTGGAAGTTCGGTCAGATACACGACAGGTCAGTTCTTTACAAAGAAAATCTTGTCCAGTCTTACCGCTTCAGGTGCTCTAGGCGCTTGAAGAGACGACCACATGTGGGAATCGGACAGGAGTGCGACTTTTGCGGGTAGGGGCCCAGCTCCATGACGGTGGCGGAACGGGCTCGGCGAACCACGTTGGGGCCGCCCTGCATCACCTGCGGACCAAGGTCCTCGGCCGTCATCTGCGAAAAGTCTGGCTGTTGGAGGCTCATCGGGTTAATCGCTGGACTGCCTTCCACTGTCGAGAGTGGCGTGCCGTGACGGGAAAGTTCGAGCATTTCCTTATGTTGCTGGCTAGTCATGGAAACAGCCGAGTTGCTGTATGTCAAGCCCGGGGGTGAGTTGTCGCCCGACTCTTCACCTTCAGCGACGGGGCCAACCGATACAGACACGGACCGCCGAAGGTCCGACGGGCGATGTGCAGCGGCGGTGGCGGAGGCGATGGCGGCAGCCGTGACCGACATGGAAGGCGGGATGGACGAACGCCGCCTTCTCTGCTTGTATGTCGGCGAGCCTTCTATAACGGAGTAGACGTTGTTATTGCCGTAGCCGCGAGAATACGAGGGACCCGCAAGGTTGGATGGGGGGAGCTGGATCATGCCGTTCAGGCCGTTCACGCCGTGCATGTGGTCCGGAACGGCAGTGTAGAGGCCGGTCTCCTCGTTCGCAATGTAAGCAGGCTCCGCGGGGAGTCCCATGACCTGCTGAGGCGGCGTGAGCGGCTCGAATGAGATGCCCCGTTGGCTGTAGTCCTCGTACTGCGACGAGACAAAGGACGGAGCGGGCGAGTACTCCAATCCGTACGCAGGCATCGAAGCGTGGCGCTGGTTTGTTGGCGCAATTGGCACGCCGTTCTGATTGTACTGCACCCGGGCAAAGTCGGGCTCCCTCTTCACCGCTGGTTGGGGGATGCCAGGTGCCATTGCCATGGCCCCGTACGGGACCATGGCCTCCATGCCGTCGGCCAAAGGGGCTATGGTCTGCGGCATCATCTGTGGCGGGGGCATCGAGTCGATTGCTCGCATCACAGGCGACGTGGCCTGCGATTGTGGGTACGCGACCTGTTGGGCGCTGAACGATGACGAATTTGCTTGCTGGGCTTTGGTGAGCTGTTCGTAGAGCGACTGCGACGAGTCGTACTGGAAGGACAGCGCGGGCTCGCTGACGGCGACAGTCGTAGCCTCCTGGCCCATCTTCTCCCTCTTCAGATCCCTCTCCAACGCATCGAGGAAAAGCCGGTCGTGCGGCACGCTGTACCAGTAGAACACCTTTTGTTTCTTCTGCGTCCGGATGCAGTTGTTCTTGTACAAAAAGTCCAAAAACGGGCTCTTCGGCTCCTCCAGGGACGCATCGGTGCCCGACTTCAGGTTGCGCAGGTCGGAGAAGATACCCTCTTCGAACTTCTTCGAGTTCTTGACAGGCCGACCGAAGGCTTGGAATCGAAACGACAGACACCTGACAATGTCGGTGCCAGATATGTGGAAAAGGTTGTTCCACAAGACGCAGGAGACGTATTCGCCGGTAGGCAGCAAGAACCTGCGGATGTACTGATCGGGCTGCCAATCCACTGGAGCCGAGATGAGGAAGTATTTTACTGCGAGAGGTCAGTACTTCACGCAAAGCTGGGAGGAGGCGCAAACTGACAATTGTCGACTTGTTGCAGAGCGACCTGTGCATCGTGGGGAAGCGCTTGCTGAGCCTCGGTGCTCAGCATAAACGTCTCTGGTTTCTGAGGAGCTGCTGCCGACATGGCAGCATGTTGAGAGTACATGGCGTGAAGAACTGGAGAAGACGGAATGCGAGAGCAAGTCCCCCCCTTATTGGCGAAGGGGATGGCTAAAAAGGCGAGCGAGGTGACAAGACTCCCAGTGACAGTTGTAGTGTTGCAGTAGCGGGGACTCGGGGATGAAGAATGAGAAGCGCAGAGAAAAAAGCGCCAGGAGCCCCGGGACCCGGGAGGCGTGTCGCCCAACCTGTCCAAGGGTGCGCGTCGTAGCTGTCTATCAGCACGGGCCATGGCTGGCTGCCAAACGGTGCACCGGCACAATAGCGGCTACTTCGCGTCAGGGGCTGGGTCGGTGGTGTCGACGTAGGAACCTGGACAAGAAGAGACGGTCCACTACGCTAGGGTGCCCCTGGCAGACAAAACGGGGCAGATCGGTCAAGTCACAGCTACTGGCCCAGGTTGGTGCCTGTCGCCGCTGTCGGCCCTCTCTCTCAGTCGCTCTGCACGACTACCGTTAACGCGCACATATTATCTTCACTTTTTAGGAATGTCTAGGAAGACAAAGCCCTAGACTTGCCGCGCCACCCACCACCTTTAGCCACTGGCCGGCTGCTTGTGCATGCTTGTGCTTGTGCGTGCTTACGTGGACAGGTGGGTGGGTGGCTCTGGCTGGTCTGTGTCACGATGTTGGTCTGACCTTTTCCATCTCATGTTTTCCCGCTCTTTGCTAGGACGAGACCATGACCTGTCTACTCTACTGTTCAATCTAGATGTATATTGTATCTCCGTAGCCGACATGGTGGGGGGGGGGGGCCTGGGGGTTCTGATTCAGGGAGCATCATGGTCACAATCACTTTCATCCAACAACGCCTTTTTGAGAGCAGCTTGCACATGTGCGGTAACGGTATGAGCTTTATCGTCAAAGTGCCTGCTGTCGAGAGTCATGGATGGAAGGTGAGACATCCATCCGCTGCCCAACAGAGGTGTGGGACATAGGCGGTGGATAGACCACAAGTCATGCCATGTTCGCATTCCTGGTGGATTATGGGGAGTGTTATCAGGGATCCCGGTCACTATGGTCAGCACTCGGGGTCGGGGACACAGGAAACAACAAGTCCGCGACGGCGACGCTGACAGAGTACGAAGTAGCGCCGCCAGGTTGTGTCTGCCAAGCGAACATTGGATTGTAAGAACTTCTTCACAAACGCTGTCTAGCACAATCCGGTCACCACTTTTATTTGTTCGGCTTGTCTAAGACTCCATGACACTGCACACTGCACACAGCGTTGCATTGTTGCCCGCTCAGGCCCAAGGCCGTGCTGCTGTAATCTCCGCTCTCCTCTCTCCTGACCGTGTAGAGACATGGGAGGGAACTTTGCCGTAGACTCTATCTTGAGGCCACAATACTCCGTGCTTGGTTCTGGACTCTGTGGCCTGTGCCACCCTGTTGTCAAGTTCAATGGGCGAGCTGCTGCAGGTTAAGTGCTGGAACTCTACAAAGAGACTCCTGTCAAGTGTCAGTAGCCAACCTTATCATGGACGTGCAGGCCGGCGGCTGACATGGCCTCTCGCGCCTGGAACCACAACTAGGTTCGTGCCAGGGTGGCAGGTACCCCGTGAGTCCCAGGCCGTGGCCGGAAGCGTCGAGTGTCGGTGATGATGGCGCTTTTTCCAAAATTTTTTCCAGATGGACATTCGCCAGTTGACTAGCCAGCATTCGCGGGTTCCCGAGGTCAGGTCCCCGTCGCACACCAAGCAGAATGCCACCCCCGAAGGCTGGTATCGAGCTGGCTGCGCGCCGCATCGGACTTGTTGACAAACACATCCAGAGTAAATCGGTAGGCGTGGGGAGTATCTTGGTCTCGGCCTATGGAGTTACATCGTTCACCACAATCCCAGTCGGTTCTGAAACGCGACTGGCGCAGCGCGCATTTTCCCCTAAAGGTTGATGACCAATGACGTAGCCCTGCCAGGCACGCTGCCAGGGACGCTGCCAAGTGCTGACTGGCAGAGGCACGGGCGAGGCGCTGGCGACGATGGCGCTTACGAGTTCTGCCCATGGTTCGCTCGTGCTGGACTCGATCCGATGTGTCCCCAACCAGCTCACCAGCCCTCTTTCCAGGCCCAGTTCAGGGCCCAAGCCAAGCTGCTTGCTGCTGAGAGAAAAGGGCACGGACACAGGTCATGTCTCGCGGCGTAGCGCCGTGAATGCATGGATGACCGAGAAGTGTGGACCGCCTGCCTCCTTTTTTACCGCCGCCTTTGCACGGCGCCTGCACATAGTAATCGCTACGAAGTACATACCTACCTACTTACCTACGACGATGCAGTGCCCCGGCCAAGGGTGTCAGGGTGGCTCTCGACCACTACAAGCCGGCGACCCGCGACCTGCTGGACCTGTGATCGTCCCTGCTGTTGGCCCCTGTGCTGTTCATGGGTAATGTTTGCCGCCAACTAGCGCATAGAGCACCATGTCCACTTATGTTCAAAGAAAGCCGTGGGCGAACATTCTGTGCTGTGTTTCACCTCCGTCCCTGGGCAAATTGGGGAAATCAGGCTCAAAACTTGTGCCATCGGGATTGCTTAATCACTAAATCGGCAACAGGGCAAGATCTTCAGTCCAGTGATTGGCCCCTCCAGAATTGTCTAGATCTCACAAAGCAAGCGCTTCGCAGGGGAGCCCAGAATAGCACCTGACCCGCTCCGTCGCACGGCCACTTGCGGCCACTGGCATCATAGCCGCGCTTGTCGTGGGCGATTTGCAGATGTCTACTCTCTTTCCACGTCGGATCGCAACGCCACGGCATTATTTGGAGGGTATTTAGTAGATTGGTAGACATACGTACCTACCGTAAATGAACTGAGACTTTGAGAGGGACTGTTTGGGGAATCGCTCTTCACGACGACGCCCCCGGCGTATGCTGGCAAGGGGTTGCCAAAAGTCGGTGTGCCCTTGGGGGGCCTGTTGAACTACCACTACTTTCGCAGTGGATTATTTTCGCCAACAACACGCAAGGCTACCTCTAGTACTACAGCTGTAGTGTACGCACTCCGAGCCTTGTGATCAGAGCAAGAGCATGCTAGCACACGGGTGGCTCCATGTGGGACTGGGCGCATCGGCATCTCTGAAACCAGCATGTCGAGGTGGCGTCTTCGTCCGCTCGTCGAATTCTTGAAACAATGACATTCGAAGTGGGTTGGTGGTCCCGGCGCGCGAGCGGGGATAATAGAGGGCCCGTCTGCTGATGATCCGGCGGGCCTGATAGCGGCGACACCCGGGGACTTGCCGGGCTTGCCGGCCCACGGGAATTGGACTGCTCCTGCCTGTAGATTGATGTAGACGGCGGAGGGACTCCCATGCTACGGCGGCGCGGGCCACATCAAGCATCTGTTAGACCCTTCCATGATTCGACAGTCTCCTGATGTCGTCCGAATCGTCAAGTCATGCATGCAGTTATTCTGAAACCACGACTAGAAACTGCCAGGATCACCCCTAGCTATGTCAGGAACCTGAAACTCACAAGCACCCCACAATACCCATTTTTTTGCTTTCCAGAAGGCATGTTCCCATGCCACATGGTGGTGAACCATGGATGGCGAGAGAACCAGGTGAAATTGGAAAACTTTTCCGTAAAACCAGGTCACGGATTGACCGACCGGCTTGTGGGCGTGGCCGGCCGCCGGCCGGGTGCCGATTCCGAACATGGCGCTGCGTGGAAAAGTACATAGGGACTTCGTAGTCCACGGCATGGTCCCTGCAGGACACAAGGCATCTATCTACGCTTACGTGTCCAGACCTGTGCTCCACCCACCTGTAGAGCATCGCGCTCGACATAGCTTTCTAGTTAATGAAGCAGTCAGTATCACACACCTACTTGGCCCTGGACCTGGATGACGTGGCCTTGGTGTAGTGATTTGCCGAGAATGACTGGAAGCAATAAAAAGATCAGTTTGCTTAGACGGGAGCGGGAGCGGGAGCTGGGATGCAGCGACCCAACCGTCGGCTTTTGTCCTGAAACTTTGGGTAAGAAGTTATGCAGTGCCTACCTCTATATTCGCACCTGCTCAACGTCTACTTACCCATCTTTGCAGACGGCCGGGCCACCTGCTAGGCCTTTGCCCATGAACGCACGCCACCCAACCAACCTCTGCATCGGACCTGCCGAGGTGAATCTAGCGGAAATTGCCGCTCAACGGGCATTCGTACGCGGCACGAGCATGCACGGACGGGCACGCATGCCACACACCACCGCAACTCTCGCGGAAAAAAAGGGCAAAGAAGGCATTTTTCCCGGGCGCTTGGCGCTTTCAACCATATGTCCTTGTCTTGGTTACTCGATTGATCGGAAAGACCGGCCTTGTGTTGTACGACCCGGCTCGACCATCGGCCCCACCACCAAGATCGATGGACTCCTGAAACTGAGATGCCCGCATGAACTCTGAGCGTGCTCGCCCTCTACCCTGGTCATTGTATTCCCCAGCCTGCACCCGGCCCTACCGGACTTCTTGATCATAGATATCCCAGACCAGACCCCAGCACCCAGCAGTCATCCCGCCTTTCCATCCCGTCTGTCCTAGCTTTCTCCACTCCGTACCACATTACCGAGATAGTCACAGCAGTCGTCATGGTCGTACTGGTGGCCATGGTTTTGTTGCTCGGCCTCACTGCAAACCATCGCATCGAAAGAGGCCGGGGGCCAGAAGCACTTGGTCCTCAATGACCCGTTGGTCACGATCATGCACTACGCTACCACATGCCTACCAACCTCGGGTACTCCAGGCTTAGCAGCTTCGGTGGTGGATATTCGCGATCTTCGGGGCATTGCTATTGATGGGGACGATTTGACTCGTGTGCAACAAGGCTCTGTCCCTGCCGGCAGGGCAGTACTGTGCGCCAACGACTCCATTGGGCTTCTCTCAAAAATCTCCATGTGACAAGGAAGCCAGGTTGAGATTGCTGAAACTCATTTCGCTGAAACAACGGACGAATACCTTTGACCTGGGGTCTCTGCTGGCCAGAAGTGGAGTGGTAGATGTTCTGGTATGTAGATCGTGGAGAAATCAGCCAATCGGATGATTGAGCCGATTGCTCGTTGCGGCCCCACGAGTCATGTCTGGTTCTGGTAGCCAGTATCTACTTCGTAGGTACTATGTATAGTTTGGGATGATAGTCCGTGCGTAGTACAGAGTCTTCGCAAGTTCATCCTGTATGCGCTGCTGCCAAAAAGCGATTGCCCGATTCAGAGCCGGTGAAAAGTTTTGCAATCATCCTTGTCAACCGCCCAGACCGTGGCTCAGGTAACTTCAGCATGGGCTTTGGCAGAACCAAACTGCGACCTTCCAAAATAGACCTCTCCTCTGGGAAGCTGGGAAGAGTTCTCTGGGAAGAGGCTTTGTTTTGTCACGTTGGCACGGAGCAGGACTCGTGAGAGCAACCAGGCAGTGCGCAATTCGTGAACTCAAGACGCAAGACGGTATATCAGTCGTCATGGCGCATCCGTACAGCGCACATGCTCTGTATTCGACTTCCCGGTCTACATGGTAAATATCAAAAGAAATCAGCAATCTTTTCCGAGAGTATCTTATCGTTACGGCAGAAAGCTCTCCCGAACCTCGATCACGATGAGATCAAAGCCTCAGACACCAGAGACGGCCTACACATATACTAGATGGCCTCAAGACACTGCGAGTACACTGTGTCTGTACATATGATCAAGCGTGAGACGTATTGTAGTTGCGAGACCCGGCAGATGTCACGATTCATATGCTGCTAAGGCTTTTCTCCAATTGCCTTACACCTTCTCGGACCTTGGGACAGTAGTGCCGCTTGAGAAGCTCCCCTTCGAACACCGTGGATGAGTAAACATTGCTGGCCTCCACGGTCTGACTCAAGGGGTTCCACGACCCGTCACCGCGCCGCTCCTCGGTATTCCACAGCGCGGTGATTTTCTTCCCGTGACTGTGCGCAACATCCTGTAGCAGACCTACAATCGCCTGGCTAGACTTCTCGGGCACATGCAAGGATGCGGTCATCAGCTGCTTCGTAAAGGCAGCGATCCGCAGAGGTGGCACCGAGCGACTGTTCCACTGGGGAAGTAAGACACCCAGAAGACATCGCATCAAGAGCGCCGTTGTGGTCTCGAGGTTGACCTTGATATCCATCTTGCTGTCCGGCGAAGAGTCACCAGAATCGCGTCGAGGCAGTGATCTCGCGCCGACTTCGACATCCGGGCTGATAGACAACGGAAGAAGGCTCTGATATAGGTTTTGCGTGAAAAAGGACAGGTCCAGGTGTAGATTTCCCCTCGCGTTGTGTGCGTCTTGGCCAGCTAGAAGGGCGAACGCAGTTGCTGTGCAGAGTAGAATTTCCCGATTCGTGTCTCTGATCACTTCCAAGTGGTCCTCCTCCGTGCCTTTGTTTCTCTCATCCCCCAGCTGGCCGCCCGGTTGCTGACTGCCACGGATCAAATCCTTCAAGGCTTCGAGGAGATCGCCGAAGTAATCTTGATTGATCAAGTGAGAGTATTTCTGCAGCCCCTCCAGCACAGCGCCCATAAGATGCGGCGTTCGAAGTTTGAGGATCCGGAAGTACGTGGCGAAAACCAGCTTCAGCGTCTCTGATTGCATGTGGTCGCGTTCCTCGTGACTGACGAGGGCATCAGCCTGTTCCATGACTTTCGCGACAGCCCTATCCTCCTTGACCCTTTTCTTTTCGCGCTTCGTACGAAATTCTCTGTCCTTTTTCCTGGGCGCCACGTCCTCGTTTTCTCGGGTGACACTGTCTCCGGACGCTCTGCCCAAGAATTCGGATAGGAGCCTTAGATGCAGGAACAGATTGACCACACTCTCGTCAATCTTGAACTGCCGTGTTTTCATCATTTTCGTAAGCAGTGACACTGCTTCCATGGACGGCCGTCCTTCCTCGTCTTCTCGGAAAAGTGTCTGCAGCGCGCTCCTACACTGTACGAAGGAGCGGTCGACAGTCCGGCGACTCAGCTTTCGTACTAGAATCTTTAGGAGGTCACCACGGAAATTGAAGTGAGGCACTGTATTGAGCAGCGTACACGCGCAGGTAACGGCAACATCTGCGAGACTTTGTCCTCTACCGGTAGGCCCAGCAGATTGAGCAGCTGCAACGTGTGCCAACTTCCTCACGTACCCCTGATAGCCGGTCACCAAGGCCTGCCACAAATGTTAGTATACCGCAAGGGCAGGGGCAGTATCTCGGTTTTGCCTGGAGAGCTCGCACTCACAGTTTCGTAAGTCCGCGTTCTCCTGACTTCTTTGGAGAGTTTATCCCCTGGAGCATCCTCGAAGACGGAGCGTATCCGGTAACCAGGAATGACGTCTTTGTAGACCGCAAGCTGCGTGACAAGCGACAGCTTCTGAATCGAAGGCAACGGCGAGTCCCCCACTTTTGCCAACGCTTTGAAGGCCCCCGGGTTTTCATCCGGGTCCTCGTTCAAAAGCGACGCTGCCTTCGCTAATTCTTCTTTTGCAACAAGGATCTGCTCACGCTCTGACAACCTGGGAGTTTCGACAACCTTTGGGACATCCTGTGATTGATCTACATCATGTCCATCGGCGTCCTGGAGCCACTCCGCATCACTGGCAACTGATGCGTCGTATGCGTCGTCAATATGCTCGATGCGGCCGTCCGCGGTCTTGATAGGCAGTTTGATGGGATCCTTCAGCTTCTTCTTCTTCCTCCTCGATTCGTAGTCATTCTCCAGGGTCCAGTTAGCGGCGCTTTTGAAAAAGGCCTTTTGGACCTTTACAGCGTTTGCGCCGTCCACCGACGAGCCTTCCGACTCAGAGGGCGTCAGTCGCCGCTTTTTCGAGGGCTGAGAAGCCATGTGGTCAAACCCATGAAAGAAAAACCTCGTCTCTAAACAGTTTCAAGCTTACCTACTACCTACCACTACTCACGAGCGATGGACACCTCAAATTTTTTAGCGGGGCAAAGTGCCCGCCAAGTTATATTATATATAGGTATGATTGATCGAAGCTCTTATCGTAGATAGCTGATAAGGAGCCCCGCCGGGCAAAAAAAAAAAAAGGGCGGCAACGACGAGGCTGTCGGTGGCAAGAATCATTCGCAAGCATCAAGGGCTACCTGCTACTTGACAGCCTTTTCACGCCAGGTAACTCCGCAAGAATGGCGACCTCTCTTGCCGCACAGCTGTCCAAGATATCCGCGGAGTCCAAAAACACATTGAATGTCAAGGCACAGCGAAGCGCGCACTCCAAGTCCTTACTGTTTGAGCCTCGAGTGGCCGCTGGCCAGACTTTCCAGACCATATATACAGTATGCCACGAAGGGTTCCAGGAGCTATGCCATCTCGATGGCCGATTTGCAGAGTTCGGCACGACTTTGTTTAGTCACGAATCCGTGGACGAGGACCGATGTCTTATGACTTCGTCGGAGAATGCCAGATTGAACCAGGTCGTCGAGTCTTTCCTCGCTCTGGTTGGGAGCCGCCTAAGACTTTTGCCAGCCGTCAAGGCTTTAGAGTGGCTTGTTCGCCGTTTCAGGTATGGAAAATCAGGTCCCCAGTTATGTGCGCGCCTCTCACATGGAACAGAATACAGGAGTACAGCACGGAATCCCTGCTGACGACATTCTTACCCTACCACTCGGCGCCTGTCTTCCTTACTCTAATGTCCATCCTACCGGCCAAGCTGCCTCAACAATACATGTTCCTCCAGCCATATGTGCGGTCTTTGACTCAGCCGCCTCGAGCGGCGTTGGTGCAGGCTACGATCGCTCGGCCGGATTTGCTGTCAACCATCTCCGCTTATACGCTTGACGCGTGCAGGTTGAGGAAGGAATATCCAACTTTGATATCTTTCTGGGGCGGCGTGATGGTCCAGACTGTGAACGGGCTACTCGACAAACTGCGATCAGGGAGGAAAAGCGTTCAGGCGGACAACGATCAAGCCATAGTCTCGCAGGTGATGGGCACCTTGAAAGACTCGTTGCTAATGAAGGATGTGCCCGGAATCCAAATCGCCAGTTACATGATCCTCACCGTCCTCGCTGCCAAAAGCAGCCTGGGAGATAATTTCTTTTCAGCCTCAATGGATCAAGTTGTTCACGGATGGACGTCCGATACCGTACGTCCAGGCTTGGTCTGCCTTTGTATCCTGGCACAGCAGCGTTCGGCGAAGCAGCTCCCAAGCAAGATTAGCAGATCGCTCCTCAAGGTGAACAACCTGGTGCATCTCCTGCAGGAGATCAGTCAGGAGCACCGTATCGACAAGTTTGCAAACGGACTGGCCCTGTCGCTGGTTGAACGATTGGAAAAGAAGGGCGATCTTCGATGTCTGCCTCTGGTCAGGGATCTCATCGGGGAAATGCTCCTTCAGAACAAGCAGTTGAAAGTCATCCTCAAAGCGCTGTTGGTTGCGGCTTACAGGATCAACGACGAGGCTGATCCAAAGGGGCTTGTGCGCAAGGAATTGGGCTCGGCCCTGGTCAGCCTCGCCCGCCTCAAGGATGAGGTGGGAGATGCTGTCAGGGCGGTAATCGATGAGACCGATCTCAACATCGAGCAGCTGGAGCTGAGACTTGATGCGCTAATTCGTCCGAGACTGGCAATCGAAGGGCCCATGGAGGACACCAGCATGGCCAGTAATGGAGAGGTCAGCCGTGGCAAGGAAGTCTTTGACGATGCACTCGAACGGCTCCTAGCCCAGCACTCCTCGAAGTCAAGCTGTTTGATCTCGGAAGCCGGCGAACTCTTCGACGATTTATGCTCCCTCTTCCTACTTGCCGCAGCGGGCCAAGAAGATCTGGAAAAAGTCAACAATAGCCCGGTTCTAGGTCGCTCAAAGGCCACCACGACAGTCTTTTTCTTCAGCTTCTATATTCGTGTGTGGTCTGGGCCTCACCCAAGCCTTGCAAGGGCAATGGCTATCGAACTAGTCAAGGACAGGCTGAAAGACGCCGATGTGTTGGGCGTGGACTTCCAGGCCATTTTGCCATATGCGGTTGCCGCGCTCAGCGACGTGTCCAAACGAGTCCGGCGTGCTGCCGCAGACCTCCTTACGGTCATGGATGCTTCATGTGGCAAGACGCAAGCGGCTCGGAGAACACGATGGGCGCAATCCGACCTATATTCAAACAACAATGTAATCTGGATGGACTACGATGAGGTCCAGCTCCTATTACGAAGGATCATTATCCCCGCACTCGAGGAGTGTGTTTTTGACGAGCACCAGATTTACGGTGTGTTGAAGTCGGCCTTGGATAACTCTCGGGGCACTGAAGAGGACGACATGGACAAGGGGAAGCATCTTTCGCGGGCCGTCAAGACGTCAATCCTGAAGTTTTTCGCAAGTCACGTCATCGGCACACCAGTGTTATTGGTCAAGATCAGGTTGCTTCGCGCTCTAAATCAAGTCTCAAAGGTCGGCTCTACAACGAGGACAGATTTGCTACTTCCGGTCCTTCAATGGTGGGCAGGCACGGTGACCCCTGATGAGGCGAGGTCACTTGTCGCTCGTGAGAAACTCGACGAGGAAGTAGTGGATAGGGCTTGCGTTGACGTTGTCGTGGCCAGCGACGGCAAGGGACTCATGTACTTGATGCAACTCATCAATACTGCAGCGATTGCCGAGCGCCCGAGCCTTCTCTCGGTCGTCTTCTCAAGGCTTTCCAACCTGTGGACATCCTTGAAAAAGGACGTGCAGTTCTCGACGGCGCAGAAGCTGCTGGAGCTCTGCGACTTTGGCTCTTCGTCTCTCCCGAAAGAGGTTACGGTCGAGGCCGCAGTTGTTTTACAACAAGCTGACTTGTCCAGCGATGTACTGGTCGCTTTCCTCGAATCTGCGCATGAAGGAAACACGAGAGCAATCGAAGCCTCGACGAGCAAGCGCCGGCAAAAGAACCATCGGAAGGACCAGGATGATAGCGTGGACGTAATTCAACGCAGCCCTGCTATCAGCACTGCGCTCGACAAGACCACATTCGTCCTCGAGCTTGTGCAGGAAGCCAAGCCAGCGATAGAGCTGCTAGAGAGCCTCTTCGCGATTCTTGCGGATCTCCAACAACTTCGGATCATGGTTGGCTCAGAGCTTGGCTACATGCAAAACCTAGCGCTCAGTAGCCTTCTAGCCATTATGCCGTTGCGGAAGGCGGACGGGAGCCTGGCGAGCGGCACCTCAGTGAGCCACGGCGACATCCTGGCGACCTGCATTCAAAGCTCAAACACACCCACTGTCATCAATACAGCCTTGCTCTTGGTGGCTCGCTTGGCCAGAACGGCGCCAGATGTCGTACTCCACAGCGTCATGCCTATTCTGACCTTCATGGGCGGTTCTGTCCTCAGGCAAGCGGATGACTACTCAGCCCACGTTGTCAACCAAACCATCAAGGAGGTCATTCCGCCACTCATTGACACCTTCAAGAAAAAGAGGAGGAACCTGATGGCGAGCACGGCGGACCTACTGTCGAGTTTTGTCGTAGCATACGAACATATACCCCCACATCGCAAACACGACACGTTCGTTCTCCTCATCCAGAACCTCGGGCCCGAGGATTTCCTCTTTGCCGTGTTGGCCATGTTTGTGGACAAGTACGGCACGACGGATAATGGCTTCGCTTTCCTGATGGATCTGTTGTGTTCCTTTCCCATCGAGGTGCAGCTGCACGCAATGGTGAAGCTGATCGACTTGGTGAGCGACTTGTTCAAGGCGAAGCCGGGCCTGTCTGCGATTCTGTTAGGCAAGCATGAGACTGAGGAGCCGGATGAAAAGCTTCCGCAGAAGATTGCCTTGAGAGAGCTCGCACTCATACCCCACCTCCTGTCCAATGTGCGTCTGAGGAAGGAAATCGCCCTGCTCGGCGGCAGAGAAGACGACATGCAAGCAGCCAAAATCCGTCACATTTTTGCTGACCTGCTGGAGGGCACACTGACGCTCGCCGATGTGGTGCGAACGGACAAGGCTTTACACACGCGTTGCGGAGATGCGCTCTCCAGCATGCTGAACCTTCTGTCCACGGCCGAGTTCATCAACAGCGTGGAGACGTTGTTAGATCGGCCCAGCATCACACTCCGGCAGAAAGTTCTCAGGGCACTGGAAGCAAGGGTGGAACGCGAGAGCGTGGCCAACCTGGAGGCCAGGGCGGCATTGTTGGCCTTTCTACCGCAACTTACCGCCGTCATCCGGGAGTCCGAGGACATCAACTACAAGCAGACGGCCGTCATGTGTGTGGACAGGATCGCAGAAAAGTACGGCAAGAAAGACCTGGATGCGGTGGCGGCGGCTGCCGCTACCATCGCGGGCGACTTCTGTCTCGGTCAATCCTTCCAACGTCTCCGCATCATGGCACTTCTCTGCCTGGCCTCGCTTGTGGATGTCTTACAGGACAGCATCGTGCCAATCCTGCCCAGTGCCATGCCTCGGGCCCTTTCCTACCTGCGAGAGAGCGTCGAGGGTGCAACGCAAGATGCCGAGCTACACAATGCCGCCTACGCGTTTTTGACAGCGCTGGCCCAGCACCTCCCCTTTATGGTCTCTGGAGACTATCTCGACCAGATACTAGAATGCTCCAGCATTTCAGCCGTCAAGGCTG
This sequence comes from Phyllachora maydis, assembly GCA_029339225.1. Classification (NCBI taxonomy): domain Eukaryota; kingdom Fungi; phylum Ascomycota; class Sordariomycetes; order Phyllachorales; family Phyllachoraceae; genus Phyllachora; species Phyllachora maydis. The sequence goes on from JAQQPM010000003.1 coordinate 6,998,532, forward strand.
TTGAGCAGGAGACGAGGAGTCAACGTCTTCAGTGCTTGCAGTTCTTGGCCAAGTTGGCCGACGCCAAGAGTCTCTTTTCAGCGCTCTTGAAGAACTGGGACAAGGCGTTGGGAGCCGGTCCATTAGTAAGAAGCCCAACGGCTATAGTAAACCTGCTTGTCTCGTACTGACAACCGGTGATAGGCAATCGCCGAGAATATCCAGCTGCTCGCTCTCGCCCTCAACAAACATTCCAGGTCGGCTCTGGCAAAGAACGTCGCAGTTGTCTCTGCCATTCTCCTGAAAGCCCTGGATCTCCGCAGGCAGATTCGGTTCCAGGAAAAGACGCGCGAGTACCCGTCAGAGATTGCGGACAATTTCCAGGGCAGCATCGATGAGGTAGCTTTGAAACTCATCTACAAGCTTAATGACGCCACCTTCCGCCCCGTGTTCGCCCAACTAATGGAGTGGTCGGCAACGGGACCAAGCCAGCAAGACAAGACTGGCCGCGTGCTTCGCCAGCAGAGCCTGTTCGCCTTCCTTGCGGCCTTCTTCAGCAGCCTCAAGTCCATCGTTACCAGCTACGCCACCTATGTCGTCGATGTTGCAGCCGCCATCCTGAGAGAGACAGATCTGCGGGACGTGGATGACCGGGAGTTGTGGCGCCGCGTCTTGCGTACGCTGGCTCGCTGCTTTGAGCACGACCAGGACGGGTTTTGGCAGGCGCCCGCGCACTTCCAGGCTGTAGCGCCCTTGCTGATCGACCAGTTCGAGGCCGCGCTGACGACGGCATCCGACGAGGCGGGTGGTCAACAAGCCGCCGCCAGGGATGTGGCGGGAGAGCTCGTGCCGGCCGTTGTGGAGCTGGCGGCCGCTGCGGATTCCAAGGAACACCACAAAGAGCTCAACGGGGCGCTGCTCAAGCTGCTCCGCTCTAGAGACGCGGCCGTCCGTCTGGCTGTTGTGAGGTGCCAGCAGAGTCTGACGCAGCGGCTTGGCGAGGAGTGGCTGCACGCCCTGCCCGAGATGCTGCCGTTCATTAGCGAGCTTCAAGACGACGACGATGAGGCGGTGGAGAGGGAGAACCGGCGGTGGATTGTGGGCATCGAAGGGATACTGGGCGAGAGCTTGGACTCGATGTTGCAGTAGAAGATGGGCACCACATGTTTATGGGCGCCTTATCGTCGAGGGTTTTCTATTGACCGTCAACAATCTTGGTTATTGATGCCCGCTGCTGGTACTGCCATCGCGGGACGAGTGAAGAAAAAGGCCACGGTTCACCGCGCGGTTGTTCGTAGCAAAAGCTTGCGAGCACAAAGTGAGCTGATGTTGAAGGTAAAAATTGAACGAGATCTACAATGTGTATGGTATATGATAAAACAAAGAAGAATGCAACAGATACCCCGTCCGTCGCCGCCCACCCATCGCCGCCCCACAAACAAAGTCCCTGAGCGCCTTGCTGTACGTCTCTTTTGCTCCTCTGTAGCTCCATGGTCCGCCCGCCCCAGGCCGCGCGACACTACTCCTCCTCCTCGATGACCTGCTTGTGTGCCAGGTAGAACCGGCTCCCGCGCTCGTCGCGCTCGTGCTCGATGGCCACGGAGCTGAGGTGTTTCAGCACGTTCTCCATGAGCGTGTCGCTCGCGCTGCGCTTCTTGCGGCCGAGGTCGTTGAGGACGCGCATGCCCGACATGATGTAGTAGACGATGCCGCAGACGATGATGACGGCAATGCTGAAGCCCCAGACGACGATGATGGTGAGGAAGTCGGTGGACCCGTTCTCGCTGAGGCTGCCGCCGGCGAAGCCCGTCGACGGGTCGTCGATGCCGCCCGTGAGCCAGCCGAAGACGCAGAAGAGGGTGGCGAGCACGTCAACGCCGGCGATGGCCCCGACGAGCTGCCAGTTGGGCCGCGTCTCGAAGCCGCGCGTGACGAAGATGAGCCAGTTCTCCGTGAGCGACACCTCGAGGAACAGGATGCCCTGCACGCCGCCGTGTTGCTGGATGATGCCGCCGTTGGGGAGCAAGAGGGTGCCGCGCAGGATCCAGGTGCCCATGGCGAGCAGGGTCCCGAGCACGATGGAGATGATCCAGATCTTGGGCAGCTGCCACTCGACGGGGCGGCGTTCGAAGTGGGCGTTGTCGTAGGCGACAGCGATGGTGGCCAGGTCGGCAAACAGAGCGAGGAAAACGATCAGGTCGGCGCGGATGGTCTCGTTGAGGATGATCATGGAGGTGACCAGGTAGAGCTCCAGGTGCAGGCAGAGAGCGATGCGGTACTGGATGTACGACTTCATGCGCTGGAAGATCTGGCGGGAGATCTTGATGGCGGAAACGATGGTGCTCAGGCCTGGGGCCAGGAAGACGATATCAGCGGCGGCCTGAGCCGCCTCTGTGGCGCCCTCAACGGCAATGCCGCAGTCGGACTTCTTCAGCGATGGAGCATCGTTGACGCCGTCTGTGATGCCAGTTGTCAGCACGCGCGCAGGTTCGGATGCGGGGATGCAGCAGCTCATCTGTCTTGGCTCACCTCCTGTCATGGCAGTCAGATGGCCACGCTGCTGAAGCATCTCGACGACTTGGTACTTGTGTTCGGGAAACACCTCGGCAAAGCCATCGGCACGCTCGCACAGATCATGCACAGTGCTGCCGTTCATGTCGCCCTGGAGCAGCTTGTCCGAGTTGTAAACGCGGGTACCGAGCGCCAGCATGCGGCAGGTCTCCTTCGCAATGGCGATGGCGTCGCCGGTGAGCATCTTGACCTGGAGACCGAGCATCTGCGCTTCGGCGATCGTTTGCGCCGTGTCGGACCGAGGCGGGTCGAAGAGCGAGAGCATGCCGAGCATCTCCCAAGGGCCGTTGTCCTGCTTGACAGCGACAGCCAGGGAACGGAAGCCGCGGCGGGCAAATTCGGTGGCCTTGGCCTTGAACAGGGTCGCCTGCTCCTCGGTACAGTTGCTGATGCTCAAGACGGCCTTGGGCGCACCCTTGCAGCACGTGTATCGCACGCCTTTGTGAGTGACGACGGCTGTAATTCGCTTGCTGACAGGGTCGAAGGGCGTGAAGCTTTCCGTCTTCCAGCCCTCGCTGATTATCTCCTTGGCCTTGGGGTAGCGCTTCAGCGTCAGGATGGTGATCTTGTCGATGGGGTCGAGAGCCTTGATGTTGTGGGAGGAGGCCAGAGCGGCGACGGCCATCATCCAGTTGATGTCGACGCCGTCCATGAGAAAGGGCTCCCGGATGGACAGTTGGTTCGCCGTAAGTGTCCCGGTCTTGTCAGAACACAGAATGTCGACGCCGGCAAGCGACTCAATGGCCGTGAGCTTCTGGACGATGGCCTTCTCTTTGGCAAGATATGCGGCACCGACGGCGAGAGTCGTGGTGGTGACGACGGGGAGACCGACTGGAACGCCGATGATCAGGAGGATGAGGGCGTAGTGGAGCAGGTTGACCGAGCTTTCCACCGGCAGAGCAATATGGAGGTGACGGTAGAAGCCGCCGATCCAGGCCGCCAGGATGAAGATGACGACGAGCACCAACAGAGTTGAGCCGATGTGATCCATGATCGCTTTGAAGTCGCCAGAGTCCTTCGCGCCTTGCACCAAGGACGCAGTTTTGCCGACAAACGAGGCCTGGGCGCCCGATGTCACGATGGCGTAGGCATGTCTGTCATCAAGGTCAACAAATGGCTGACCGGTGGCGGGGAGCAAGAACGAGGTACTGACCCTCTCTTGCAGCCAGTCGTGTAGTACACACTGTCGGTCATGTCTGGTCGCAGGTCAGTCAGCATGGTATGCTTCTTCCTGGACGGGGAGGCCGACGGGCAACACTCACACTTCTCGACAGCCAGGGACTCGCCCGTCATGGCGGACTGGTCCACGGCGAGGATTGCGTGCCCGATGTGTTTCCCGTCTTCTTCCTCTTCACCCTCCTCGGCCTTGGCGCGTGGCATGGAGAGATCCTGACTAGCCATTTCTGCCTTGTACTGGGCAAAGCTCGCCGGGGTATTGTAGTCGCAGATCAGTCGGGCGTCGGCAGGGACCACAGTACCCTCCTCGATCACGATCTTGCTCAGGCTCATCAGTATTGAACCGTTCCCAGCAGCATTGTTGACCCATGAGACTCACGATATCGCCTGGCACAAGGTCTCGAGCCTTGATATCTTGCTCGCGGCCATCCCGAACGACGCGCGCTTTCATGGCAATGTCCCCCTTCAGCTTGGCGACGACGTCGGCCGCTTGCTTTTCCTGATACCTGCAATTCACGTGGTCAGCATGGGAGGCCTCAAGTCAGATCAGTGAGGATGTGTGTGCTTACCAGCCGACAACGGCATTCAGCAGGAGGATAGCGCAGATGATGCCGGCGTCGAGCCAGTCCCGCAGGGCGAATGCCAGGATAGCAGCAGCCTCCATGACGTAGAGAATAGGACCCTGGAAGAAGCCGAGGAACTTGAGGAGCATGTTCTCCTTCTCCGTCGTGAGCTCGTTCCATCCCGAGTGCTTGCGTCGTTGTTCGACCTCGGCGCTGTCGAGACCTTGGTCGATTTGCGTCTGCAACCAATCCTCCGGCGTGACGAAGTCAGACAGGCTCTTGGCATTCTTCCTGCCCTGCCCTGCGCTTTGCGCCCCCGCGTCTCCTTCTTCAAGTGCTGCCCGAGGATCCCTGTACGTGTCGATGTACCGGACCAGACTACAACGTCGTCGATGGTCAGATGATGTAGCGAGCGGAGGAAGTCGGAACACTCACGACTTGTACTCGTCTAGATGCGGGTTCTTCTCCTGATGATTCTGGTGATTGCTCAAGCCCCCACTCAGGGTCGACGACTGCGACTCGGAAGTGCCCGCAGGCCGATGGCGGTTGTGAACGCAGGTGCCCGACTCCAAGTCGGGTTGGTCCGGAAGCTGAGGCGGATACTCAGCCCCGAGAGGCGAAGTGAAGGCCATATTGGGGCCGGAAGCTCGCAGACCAGCTGCAGGACCAGGACAGGCGGCGGAGGGGAGCGTACCGAGGGAAGACGAAGGGGCGGAGAGGAGATGGGCGGACAGCAAGACCAAGGCACACTTGTCCGAGGTGATGACGATGGGTCATAGCACAGGAACAACGAAGCGCGGAAGCACGCCTTCTACTTATACATATGTTGTGTCCGGCCTGGTCCGGCCTGGCCTACAACATGCCTAGCGACCTGTTCACCCCACCCCCCCTTCGTCAGTCCTCCGGACCCCGGAGGACTGACAAGCCCTGCCTTGGCCCGCTCCATCGTGGTGAGCAAGGCCCGCCAGATGAGAGTTTAGAGCCCTGGAGACGAGGCGGCCAATCAGAGCAGGGCGAATAGCCCGGATTCGGAACTGCCAAGGGCTTTATGTTTATGAGCAATAGAGCCGCACCCTGTACGTTTGATGTTGCGGGGCGGCGCGGGAATCTTGGCCAATTGCTGGGCCGATGACAATCAGTCAAGCCAGATGAGTGGGATAAATGCCGCAATGGGGTGCGTGGCTTTCAAGCAGATGGGCAACCACAATGACGCGAGCTAGCGTGCCGAGACATGTACATTGGTAGTATTACGACCCTGGGCGCTGTTCCAGAAGCCCCAACCAAGAAACTCACTCAAAACAGGAAGCGTGGCGGGTCTGGGGATGGACACACACGCCTTCCGGAGTCGGTCAGGCCCAGAGAGGGACCGACTCGCCGGGCGTGCCTCATTCTGCCGAGCCCGGCCCGTCGTTGAGCCAAGGTCTTGGAATCTTTGGTTCTCGAGATGGCATCGAAGCAGCCGTTGCCTTGGCAGTGAAGGAAGCCGACTAATTAGAGCAGCTAATTGGGACCATGCGGATAGACTCGGGGCTCGGGCCACGACGCGACACTCTGCCGCCACGTTCTCATTAACGTTTTCATTATGCCAAGCTGGAAAGGAAGCCGCTTGTGCCTCGCGCTGTTGATTCTTCGATGCCGCGAGCCGTCGGAGCGCAGGGAAGGCCCGAGCGAGATCAAGCTGTCGCCCGCCACGCACCGTTCGACGTCGACTCCAAGACAGCTCCATAATTACCTCCACGAGTCGCTGACTCACCGTAAATGACGCTTTCTACGGTCTACCGAGTACATAATTCCCGTAATGCCTCGCCAAGAATCAGTCGGTCCGGCGCCCAACATCGACACGAAGACGTCGAAAATGGGGCAACGCGGGCAGCACCATGCCCTGGCCGACGACGAATACTTCGTATACAGAAGCCAGACCGGCTTCTCCGCCTTCTCCCATCTCTAGTGTCAACTTGAGAGATTACCCCTCGAGCGGGCTGGGCTCGGCTGGCCAAGACCCCGGGGAACAGATCTGGCCGTGACTCTGGTCTGTCGTGCGAGAGAAGTATTCGTACACGTATGCACCTGCGTTTGCACACGACTTAGACACCCGGCCGAGCATGCAAGCTAGTGTCGAGCTACGAGAGACGGTCTCGACGCGACGCGTGCACCCGAGACCGAGTACCCAACGTCGTCGTTTGACACGTAACACTAGGTAGCCTGGGAGGAAGAAATGAAACAGGATGGAAGTCACTTCTCAAGGTGGAACAAGATTATACGGTGCACAAAATATTATGCACAACCTCCACTTCTCCGACGTTGAGACATGCTTTCATACTTGCTGTCCCGGGCTGCCATCACGTGATGTCGTTCTGAGAACAGACCCGCGGGGCCCGGGCGTCGGATGCCGCGGCCGGTCCCCGCCTGGACCCACCCACCCGCGTCGTGCCGCGGCTCAACGATAGCAGGTGAAGTTGTGAAGGGCACGGGCGAACGCTTGTTTACCTCTAGCACCGCCTGGCCACTGTCGTCCAAGTCGGCTATACCACGCATTTCACGACTTGCTCCGTCTGCAAGATGAACTGGCCCTTGTGAATTGGACCTGGCGAGCATCCTATCTATTGGCTCGTCCAGCCCTGACGCCGCCCCCGATTCCCGCCCGACATTACTCCACCCACACGCGCTTGCAAGCACGCCGTGGTCGCGCATTCCTCAACACCATGGAAGCTTCCAACGGGTCCTACATGACGGCTTTGAGCCCGGCTTCGATAGATAGCCTCTCCGCCTCGCACGCGTTGTCCTCTTCAATATCGTCACTCTCATCGTCGTTTCCTCTGGCGCGGCAATCGTCCGCCCACATTACGAAAGCGTATCGGCAGGCCTCGACGCTGTTCCTGACGCGTCGTCTGCCCGAAGCTTTGTCGACAGTGTTACCCCTGGTCACTCCGCCCACAGTCGAGGCCGGCGACCGCACCGCTGAGCCCGCCCCCGTCGCCAAAGCTTCGCGCACAACAAGGATAAAGGTGTGGAGCCTGTACTTGACCGTCCTGAACGCCATTCTCGAGCTGGATCCGGACGAGGGGAAGGAGGCGTTCGGAACGCAACAATGGAAGGCTATCTGCTCCAAGGTCCGCGAGGGACACGTCTGGGAGGACGTCGTCCGCAACGGATACCACGGCGCAGACGGGAGTGTGGATTCGGAGGTCGTGATTAACCTGTATGGACATTCTTGCAACCGGCCCATCTTACAACTTCAGAACTAGAAATCGTTAACACGCTTCATTCGAACAGGGCAACCCTTCTTCTTGCGCACGCACGCAATCAGAAGCTCAACCAGGAGCGCCTGGAAAGCTATCTCGCTGCCGCCAACACGCCAAACCTAGAAACGGCAGATCGCTTCGACGAAAAGTCGGCGCCGCCGCCCGCGCGCCCGCGGTCCCCGGTCCGCAAGGGCGGCGCCAGCGGCGCCGACACCCCGCGGGACCTGAACGCACGGGTCAAGATTCTGGAATTGTACACGCTGCACGTGCTGCTGCGCAACAATGAGTGGGAATACGCGCGTGAGTTTATCAGCATGAGCTCGGTGCTGGACGAGGAGCGCCGCGAGGCCTTCCTACAGGCGCTCCAGACGCTGCAGGAGGAGCAGGCCGACGCGGACCGGCGCGAGCGGCAGGAGCGGCAGGATCGCGAGGACCAGCTGCGCCGTGAGATCGACGAGGTGCGCCAGCTGCGAGTCGCGAACGAGGAGCGCGAGCGGCGGCGGACCGAGGAGCCGAGACGGGCGCGGCGGGAGGGCAGCGAGGTTGATTACGGAGTGGAGAAGACACCGAACGTCCCCGGGTCGGTCAAGGGCATGCATAGTAGGAAGCAGTCAGGCTTACGACGGCCTGTGCCAACGACGACCAAGAAGAGTCAGGCGGTGGCGTCACCATCGCTGGGTGGTCGAGCGAGCGTCATTTACCTCAGTCTTCGGGCGCTCATGGAACGCATGACCACCTCGCTTCAAACGAACCCGATGCTTCTGTACCGCACTCTGGCCTTCATCATAGGCTTTCTCATAATGTTTAGTCGGAGGAAGATCCGAGAAAGGATGGCACGCATACTGGCGAGGAGTTGGGACAAGGTCAGGGCTACGGCGGGCATGGGTGTCAAGGTTAGTTATATATGAAACAGTTTATCGACTCTCACTACTACTAGATTGAAGCGGCAGCCGTTTTGCATCCACCATGCCTCCGACTATGAATGTCTGCAACCATCTAGGTGAAAGAAGGGCATCCAGCCAGCGAGAGCTGATGGTGCGTTTTAACTGTCACCGAAATGGGCCATCGGGCACTGTGGTTGTTGATGAGTGCATTTCAGTATCGATCCCTATCAAAGCGCACGGGATAGGCATCCAACCTTGCGGATTTCCCACATCTGTGTCTATACCCGTCACCCCTTTGTCATAGCCAAACGTTCCTCGTCTCGTATTTGTATTGATGCGTCGTTAAGCTACGACGCTGTCGAGTCCACTCAAGAGGTGCTAACCCGGATGCGCTACACAGAGGTTGCACACGGAGACGGCCGCCCATACCAGGGCATCATTGCGGTCAGTACGTCCGATTCGTTTTCTTTTGATAGAACAACTGCAAAGTAGCCACGTTAGTATCAGAAAGCCTGACATGTGGAGGAACGTGAACTCACGTCTGTTCTTGAACTGCCCAGATTGATAATCTTGGGACAGCCGTCCCTGTCCTTTTCTAACCGCGTGCACTCGAAGCAGTAAAATGCATCTGATATGCCTTCTCCGCCGCACACGACGCACTTATTCTGGTAGTTTCCAAAGCTGCACTCGTCGCAGATGCGCACGAGCGTCGTCGGTCGCACGTACGAGTCGCATACAGGGCATTTGCCGTCGCACTTGTCGCAGAGTCTTCCGATTGCAATGCCGGCCTGTTTGCGGCACATGACGAGATCGCTGTGCGGCAGGGGTCAGCGGCTGACGCGTCCAGAATATTGATGAAGGCAAGTCAAAATGAGCACTTACGGATGATGGCGAGACATCTTTGGCAACTTTTTTCGGCTCGGGTCGGTGGTGAGCCGAAAACGTGCAACGAAGCCAAACACGACATTCAAGAGTTGTCAGCCTTGCGGGGCGGCGCACGGAACTTTCCACGTACTATACGTACCCAGGTGTAGTAGCCTTGCGCTAGGGTGGCAATCAGGAAGTGGGGCCGAAGTCCCCCATCGTCAAGCTTCCGTACCAGGTAGCTACACTTGTACTCGAGTCGCGCTGCTAGCGACCGTGTCTTCGCCCCGTGATGCGATGGCCGAGACTACAGAAACCACGCGTCTGAAAAGAAAAGCCTCACCTGAAACGGATGCCAACGAAGCAGCCTCGAAGAGACCTAGGTCACTGATCGCTGATCGGGAAAGGGAAAATACGAGGACGAGTACGAAGCGTGATGCCGCCCCGGACGAAGACCTGGGCAAGACGAGGGAAGGGCGTTGCGACGATAGGCCTGTCAAGTCACGGCAAAGCCCCGGCCCGGAGACGCAAAGGGGGACTTCCCTTTCCGGCTCTGACAGGCGCGACATTGACCAGGAGGAGAAGAAGAGAGGGAGGCGCCTGTTCGGGGGCCTGCTCCACACCCTGAGCCAACCAGCTTCCAACAGCGGTCAGCAGAAGAGACGGCAAGATGCGGAGCGCAGGCAGCTCGAGAAGGCTCAAAATCAGCGCGTTGAGGATGATAAACGCAGGTTGGAAAGGCTATCGAATATTCTGCATATCCGAGAGACGGAGCAAGTCAAGTTCCACGACGAAGTGGTATGTTTCCTCTTGGCATGGGCATCGGCAGATGGTCTGTCGACACATGTTGCTCATTCTTCGGTAGATTCAAAGACAAAACGTCAAAGCCCGTACGTTGGCGCGCTTCCTGTGCACCAAAGCCGACCCAAGCCTGGTAAGACTCCAGCTTCATTCATGCTGAGCTCTAATGGGCTTTCGATTGACTTATGTGCTGCCCAGTACTATGTACCGTGGAAACTCACACCGAGTCAAGAAGCAACGCTTGATCGACAGGAGCAAGATGCTGAGGACTTGAGCATGAGGAGTACCCAAACCATCAGCCGTCCCAAAGAAACGAGTCCCGGCAATGTTGGGCAACTCAGTGAGCCCAAATCCCTTAGAGATACTAACAAGGACAAGGAAGCTCCTCTGAAGACCAGTCACGAGAAGGAGCATGACGAAGGAGGAGACGAAATGGTACAGGACAACGAGGACAGCGTGCTCTACTGACATTGATAATATGTTCGCACTGCTTCGCTGCTATCCAGGATGGTAGTTCGTGTAGTCATGTCTACTGGTTGGTCTGGCCAGCGGGGTCACCAGCTCTAGCAGAACTACCTACCTTCTCTCTCACTCTAGATGTTCCTCCAGCAGGAATCCGGGACGTGGAGGGATTTCCGCGCGACTTTGCAGATCATGTCGTGGACTTGAAGGGTTCGGAAAACGGTAGCGTGGGCGAAGCTGATGGCTAGTACTTCGTACTCAGGTATGCATCTCCAATCTTGTCAACAGTTTCCTACATCGTCCATTCTCCGAAGTATCCGGAGGGAAACCCCGCATACCTCCACCCGTTTCCAGGCTTTACCTCAGGTATGACGGCTGTGACGGCTGCGACGGCTGTGACGTCTGGGCACGGTTGGGCACGACGAAATGTACTTAGGAGCTTCGAAGTAGCTACTCGGCACGGATTTTGGGAGCTTTGGCCACCCCGCTATTCATCATCCGTGCTTACCTTCAACTTGAAGGCATCGAAACGTCACGGAGATGGCGCCTGACAAGCTTGCACCCAACGACTCCCGCGTCGAACACCACACGGCCGTTGTCAGGTCCAAGACGTACCACTATGTCCTCGCCACGCCCGCGGGCGCCCCCCCGTCGGCCACCGTGCTGCTGATCCATGGCTTCCCCGACATCGGCTTCGGCTGGCGGTACCAAGTGCCCGAGCTGCTCTCGCTCAACCTGCGCGTCATTGTGCCGGACATGCTGGGGTACGGACGCACCGACGCGCCGGAGCCGCTGGCGGCCTACTCCCTCAAGAGCGTTGCGGCCGACATGGCGGCGCTGGCGGCGCTGGTCGTCGGCGCCGGCCAGCAGGTCATCCTGGGCGGGCACGACTGGGGCGGCTTCCTGATCTGGCGCATCGCCCTGTGGCACCCGGAGCTCGTGCGCGCCGTCTTCAGCGTGTGCACGCCCTACACCCCGCCCCCGCAAGGCTGGGTACCGGACGACCAGTTCGTGAAGATGCTGCCGAACTTCCGCTACCAGCTACAGTTTGCCGGGCCGGATGTGGAGGCCCACATCGTCGGCAAGGAAAAGCTGCGGCAGTTGCTGAACGGGCTGTATGGCGGCAAAGGTCCCAACGGCGAGGTCGGCTTTTCGACGGAAAAGGGGGTGCTGCTTGAGAACCTGGGCAAACTCGGGCCAACGGCGTTGTTGAGCAGCGAGGAGCTGGATTTTTATGTCGAGGAGTTCAACAGACACGGCTTGAGGGGACCGCTGAATTGGTACCGCACGCGGGCGATCAACTACGAGGAGGAACGGGCGCTGGTGAAGGCAGGCAGAACGCGATTTGGTATGCCTTCGATGGTGATCATGGCCTCGAGAGACAGGGCACTCCCACCTGCCATGGCAAGGACTATGGACCAGTACTTTGACCGATTGGTTCACAAGGAGGTCGATGCACCTCATTGGGCTTTGTGGGAAAAACCCGAGGTGGTGAATGGCTACATTCGGGAGTTCGTCACCAGTGTCTTGGAGAACGGCGGTACCAAGTCATCTCTTTGAGAGTGGAAACAAGGCGCGGTTGCCATATTGAGAACCTTCTAATAAAAGCCAAGTAGATAGGTTCCAATTCTATGGGCTACAGATTCGGGCTGTAAGCTCTGGCAACCCAGTCACCGCGCAGTCATAGATACCAGATACTACTCCAATTCCGGACTGATTCTCTCACTTCAAGGTGAATTTCTGCCCAGAGATGACCGGGGTTGAGGTAGTCGATCGTAAATTCGACTTTCCGCAGATCGCACACGCTTTAGCGGACCGATCAGCATTGCGTCTACATTGACGGGTGGGAACCTACCGTTGGACTTGAAAGCACAGGTATGGCAATACGTATGTCCCTGCGCCACTTTCGTCTTACACCGTGTACATGAGCTGGTCAGCCATTAGTATCTTGGCAAGCGCAGATTGAGGGTTGACCCCTTGGGTGAGGGCTACTTGCCTGGCGTATTGTGCATACGGATTCTTGGCACTCTTGGAGAGCAGTTTGCTCTGAGAACTCATCAGCGACGTTCACATACTTACCTAGCCAGATTGCCGCCATGAGCACAAACCTTGGACACCCCGGTCTGGCCGACTGCAGATGAGGACTTGGCGGACTTGGAGTCACTCGAAGTCGAGGCGGGCGACCCGTGATAGATCTCACTCCTCTTCTTTACATCGGGCGTGACCAGGGTGGTCTTTGAAAGCTTCTGGCACTTTGCGCAAACCATTTTTGAGAGGAAACGAGACAGAGGGATGAACTGTAGTACGCAAGCCTTGCTTAGCAAAGGTCGCTGGAAACCGGCTGACGGTGGCGGGTACGCAATGCTGATTGTGATTGGCTGAGGTACAGGTAAGATGGATATTCGTAGCCTGGCGCCTGTGCCACCTGGCTTTCGTCCCGTTTCCTAAATCCCCATGGGTCGTTGAAGAGACGGACCGTCTGTACATCCGTCTGTAAAACGGCATCATCGCAACCCACGTACACAGGCTGCCGAGTCTGGTAGCGCACGGCAAGAGCTCCCGTCCCGTTTTTTATTTCTTCCCCCTCGAGACGACTTTGGAGAAGTTCTGGTCCATTTGCGACGACGCGGCTGTACTTTTGCGATACGATAGTTCCTCGTTCACAGCCACCCCCTCATCACGTCAGCTGGCTGCGGAACCCTAGAGCTATCGCGCCCGCCGAAGCCGAAAATATTCTTCTTGGCGCCAGCGGAGTCCTACGACGACGCGCTTTCTGGTCCACACTCGATGCCCCGACGCCCAGACTGAACTGACCGTATGCATGCTCGGCTTGCAACGCGCGAACAACGACGACGTGACGAACTGAGCCTGCGCCGATCGAACGCCGAGTACTCCAGCCATGGCTGGGCGACTTCCCCTGGGAGGCTTGCCGGGCGCGCCAAAGAAAGACTTATTGCTCGACTTGGAGAGTGACCAGCCGGCATACAGTGGGGGACAAAGGCCAGTATACAGTGACGATGAGCTGCTGCGAAGACAGTCTCTCGACCGGAATGACACCGACCCTCGGCCATCTGTGTCTTATGATGACTTTGTGGGTTCGAGCTCCCCGTCGCACATCCCGGCGAGACCGCTTCCTGGCGGCCCAACGAGCTCGTCAGCGCGCCATGATGGGCCTTATACCGGGGATCACGAGCTGCACTACGCCCAGACTCCGGACACTGGCAACTACCAGAGATACGCGGATGACTACGACGACTATCCGGAAGATGGACAGTCGTTATTTCCACAAGGGGACACGTCCGGGGACTTGGAAGGCGCAAGAAGTAACGCGCGGGCGCGAAATAGCGTTCTGAGCATGGGCGGTGGCCTCCTCGGCCGTGCTAAGAACATGCTCGGGATGGGACAGGGTTACTCAGAGATGGACCTGCCATTGACAGAACCGGGTGGGGCGCGCGCGGGAGTCGGGGTCGGCGGGGTGCCGGGGCCTTCAAAGAGAGCCAGCCGGAGCTTTGGTATGGGAAACTTCAAGTTCGGCTTCGGCAGGGGGAAGCCAGATCCATCTACACTAGGGCCTCGGATCATACATCTCAACAACCCGCCGGCCAATAAAGCGAACAAGCATGTCGACAATCACGTATCGACCGCCAAGTACAACTTTGCAACCTTTCTGCCAAAGTTTCTCTTTGAGCAGTTTTCCAAGTTTGCCAACGTATTCTTCTTGTTCACGGCCGGGCTACAACAGATTCCGGGCCTTTCCCCCACAAACCGATACACGACCATCGGGCCGCTTGTTGTCGTGCTCATCATATCTGCAGGCAAAGAGCTGGTGGAGGACTACCGGAGGAAACAAGCGGATCAAGCCTTGAACAGCTCCAAGGCTCGGGTTCTGCGGGGATCTTCTTTCGAGCAGACGAAATGGATCAACGTGGCCATTGGTGACATTGTGCGCGTCGAATCAGAGGAACCGTTCCCGGCAGACCTGGTACTGCTGGCCAGTTCGGAGCCTGAGGGTCTCTGCTACATCGAGACGGCAAACCTGGACGGCGAGACCAATTTGAAAATCAAGCAGGCCCTGCCAGAAACATCAACCTTGGTGAGCGCGAGCGAGATGAGTCGATTAGGAGGCAAGATACGCTCCGAGCAACCGAACAGCAGTCTCTACACCTACGAGGCTACATTGACGATGGCAGCAGGCGGCGGGGAGAAGGAGCTTCCCCTCAACCCGGAGCAGCTCCTCTTGCGAGGCGCGACCCTCCGGAACACACCTTGGGTGCATGGTGTTGTCGTCTTTACAGGCCATGAGACGAAACTGATGCGCAATGCCACGGCCGCCCCTATCAAGCGCACCAAAGTGGAGAGGCAGCTCAACATGCTGGTGCTGGCTTTGGTAGGGATCCTACTCGCCCTCAGTGTTGTATCCACCGTTGGCGACCTCGTCATGCGCAAAGTGCACGGCGAGTTCTTGACGTATCTCATGCTCGACCCTACCAACACCGCCTCCGAAGTTGCCAAGACGTTCTTAAGAGACATGGTCACGTACTGGGTGTTGTTTTCGTCCCTTGTTCCCATTTCTCTCTTCGTAACGGTGGAGCTCGTGAAGTACTGGCATGGTATCCTGATCAATGATGATCTGGACATATACTACGACAAGACCGATACGCCCGCAAACTGCCGAACATCTAGCTTGGTCGAGGAATTGGGCATGGTGGAGTTTGTCTTCTCCGACAAGACCGGGACTCTCACCTGCAACATCATGGAATTTAAACAGTGCTCAATAGCCGGCATCATGTACGGCGGCGATATTCCCGAGGACCGGAGAGCCACGGTGGAGGACGGCGTTGAGGTGGGTATCCATGATTTCAAACAACTCCAGGAGAATATCAAGTCGCACCCCTCGGCACCAGCTATCGATCATTTTCTCACGCTTCTCGCCACCTGCCACACCGTCATCCCTGAGCAGACCGAGACAGGAAAGATCAGGTTCCAGGCGGCATCGCCGGACGAGGGCGCTCTCGTCCAGGGGGCACTCGACCTCGGCTACTCTTTCGTGGCTCGAAAACCGCGGTCGGTGATCATCGAGGTAGAGGGACAAAAGCTGGAGTACGGCCTGTTGGCCGTGTGCGAGTTCAACTCGACCCGGAAGAGGATGTCTACCATCTACCGATGTCCGGACGGAAAGATTCGCCTTTACTGCAAGGGAGCCGACACTGTCATTCTGGAGCGACTCAATGAGAACAATCCGCACGTTGACGCTACCCTACGCCACCTGGAGGAGTATGCATCCGAAGGTCTCCGTACGCTGTGTCTTGCCATGCGCGAAATTCCAGAGAACGAGTACGATGAGTGGGCCCGCGTATTTGACGTCGCACAAACGACGGTGGGCGGCAATCGAGCACAGGAGCTGGATAAGGCCGCCGAGATCATCGAACATGACATGTATCTCCTTGGCGCCACTGCCATCGAGGATCGTCTGCAGGACGGAGTGCCCGAGACCATCCATACGATGCAGGAAGCCGGCATCAAGGTCTGGGTTTTGACTGGCGACCGGCAAGAGACGGCGATCAACATCGGAATGAGCTGCAAGTTGCTGAGCGAAGACATGACACTACTTATTGTCAACGAGGAGACGCCTTCAGCGACGGGCGACAACATCCAGAAGAAGCTGGATGCGATCCGGACGCAGGCAGACAACACGATCGAGCTGGACAGCCTTGCCCTTGTCATCGACGGCAAGTCCCTTACGTACGCGCTAGAGAGGGACCTGGAAAAGCTGTTCCTGGACCTGGCCATCATCTGCAAGGCGGTCATCTGCTGCCGAGTCTCCCCGCTCCAAAAGGCACTCGTTGTCAAGCTCGTCAAGAAGTATCAGAAGGAGTCGATCCTGTTGGCTATTGGCGACGGGGCGAACGACGTCTCGATGATTCAGGCGGCGCACATCGGGGTCGGTATCAGCGGCATGGAAGGACTTCAGGCAGCGCGGAGTGCAGACGTGTCCATCGGTCAATTCCGCTTTCTCCGCAAGTTGCTCCTTGTCCACGGGGCCTGGAGCTACCACCGCATCAGCAAGACCATTCTTTTCTCCTTCTACAAGAATATGACGCTCTATCTGACGCAGTTCTGGGTGAGTACTACATGGCAGACGTCCTGGCCACAAACTGTTGGTTGCTGCTTCTTGCTTTTCTGCTGACCGGCGTATAGTATACCTTTGCCAACGTGTTCTCCGGCGAGGTCATCTATGAGTCCTGGACCCTATCCTTTTACAACGTCTTCTACACGGTGCTGCCGCCCTTGGCGATGGGGATTCTGGATCAATTCGTGTCGGCGCGCTTGCTCGATCGCTACCCGCAACTGTACAACCTGGGACAGAGAAACACGTTCTTCCAGATCCGCGTGTTCGCCTCATGGATCATCACCGCGGTCTACCACTCCATCATCTTGTACTGCGGCGGCTGCCTCTTCTGGATTCTTGACGGCGTCCAGGGCGACGGACTGGTGGCCGGGCACTGGGTCTGGGGCACCGCCATGTACGGGGCCGTGCTGCTCACGGTGTTGGGCAAGGCGGCGCTGGTGACTAACAATTGGACGAAGTATCACGTCATATCCATCCCCGGCAGCATGGCCATCTGGATCGTGTTCATCGCCGCATACGGGAGCCTCGCACCCAAGCTGAACATCTCGACCGAATATGAAGGCATCGTGCCGCGCCTGTTCGCGAGTCCCATCTTCTGGCTCGAAATGCCAGCGCTTGCCATCTTATGTCTGGCGCGTGACTTTGCCTACAAGTACGCCAAGCGTATGTGGTGGCCCGAGACGTACCACCACGTGCAGGAGATCCAGAAGTACAATATACAGGATTACAGACCTCGGTACGTTGCAATCCATCTATGCTCGGCTCAACACCTGGGACTGCCCCTGCACATCCATCTCACCCTTTGCATGATACTCCACACCACCTCTCCACGCCCGTTCTCGTCCCTCCCGCGACGGGATTTCTCCTGTGCATTTCCGCTGGGTCGACGCGAGTTCCATGCATCTCGACCACGCGATTTGCCGAGGGGCCCGTCAACGGGTTCGGTTTTGGAGATCGACCCCGTCGTGACGTGACGGATGGCGATAGACCGTTCGCTAACTAGTGCATTCGACAGAATGGAGCAATTCCAAAAGGCTATCCGCAAGGTGCGGCAAGTCCAACGCATGCGCAAGCAGCGCGGTTACGCTTTCTCCCAGGCCGACGAGTCACAAACACGGGTGATCCAGGCCTACGACACTACACAGATGCGTGGTCTCTATGGAGAGATGGCCAGTTCGAGAACACCGGGGAGGTAGTGGTGGTGGTGGTGGTGCCGGGCACCGGAACATCTCCCATTCCTTTACATCTTCCATTACATCTCCTGCTTCTATTGCTTCCTGGCGAGGCGAAACCGCGACCGAGAGGAAGGAGCAGTTGTGGCTGGCAGGAAACTGTTTTCCAGCCACCTTCCGAACGATAGGGATATCCCTCAGTCATGGCGTGCTAGAACGCGGCTATGTCACAGAGCTTGCTGCGCATTGTTCACAAGCTCTTGTCTTTTTCTGTCTGCAAAGCACTGGCGGGCGTGCGAATTTCAGCTGTATTTGTTGATAAGCCCGCCCACCGCCTCGGTATGTGCGCTCCTAGATCGATTTGGTGTACGCCAAATCGGAGGACGTCCCTCTCTCGGCTCCGCTCCGCTCCCCAGGTCCGTCCATCCGTTTGCAGTACCACCCGTGGGTGGCGGAGGGAAATCCGGGGATCCTGCCCCTCTCGAATGATCAGCAAAGCTTTTTTGACGCCCTCCGCAGCCTCGGGACACACTGCAAGGTGTTCGACAACGTGGTGCCCGGGTCGCTTCGGTAGAATTCCGGCTTCCACGACGGGCGCAGGGCATCGGGAGGCCCTGGTCAGACGTAGTGGATAATGCCTGTCAAGGTCTAAGCAAGGAAGAGGTTGTGGCTTCTAGCTGTCACAACACTAAGGCACTGGATTACTCGATCCAGGTGTTGAACTGCGCGGGTTTAGGGGATTGATTCTATGCTGATCTAGTCTGTGATCTCTGTCTCCCCTCTTGACCTGCGCTCTAGCCTCCCCTGCCTATAGAGATTTCCTCTCTTCCCTCTGCTCTGCCTATAGGCCTGGAAAGGAGGTGTTGGACAACGTGGCGCTCGTGTCGCTTCGGTAGAACCTCGGTATCCCTGTTAGAAGCAGGGCACAGGGTTGCCTGTCAACTCGGGAGCAGGGTGTTGGAATCTGTGGGCTCTGATTGATCGATTCCATGTGCTGATGTGTTCTTGTCTTGACCTGCGCTCTAGCCGTCCTAGGGCAGAGATTTTCTCTGTCCCCCCTGCAACGTCTATAGGCCCTAAAGTAGGCTTAATCTGCTTAATATAGGGAATCGTGGCTATATCTACCTTAATTAATTAGGGCCTTCCTATACCCTGCTCTTAAGTTAAATAGGGTAACCCTATACCCTGCTTTTATTAGGGATACCAAGGTTCTACCGGAGCAATACAAGCGCTATATTGTCTAATATACCCCTAGGTCTAGGTTCGCAATAGCGATCCTAGGCCTTGCTATAAGGCTCTCCCTTATTAACAACGTGTTTAGCGGTAATATACGCTTATAGTACCTATATTCTAGGATTATAGAGGTTATAGTTAGGCTTTATAGACGGCAGTACGGTCTTTTTCTTAGTGATTATTATTACTACCTCTAAGGTCTCTTTTCCCTGGTTATATAGTGCTTTCTAGGCTAGTAGAAGGGTAGTTATTCTACTGCTTAATTAGAAAAAAGGGATTATACTAATAGGTAATACTTAGTTACTCTGCTATCCTATAGTCCTGTTCCTCTATAAGGACTTGTTAGGGTACTCTAGATCGTTAAGATCAGGCTTCTAATAGATATTACTAGTTGCTAACCTAGATAGGGTCTAGGAAAGTTAACTACTCCCTTCCTAACCTACTTTCTCTGCTAATCTTAGAGGTGCCTTTTTATAAAGGGAACTATTAGGCTCTTCTTAACTATCGTAATCTTATTTCTAAGAATACCTAACGGTTATTACTATAGTCTGCTATCTAGGTGGTTAACCGGCATAATGCCTTACTCTATTAGAGACTACTAGGTTACTGTTTAGCTTAGGAATACTTATCTCTTTTGCTATACTCTCTTTACCTCTGCTAATCTTATAGGTACCTTATGAACTACCTTTAGCGTTATAAATACTAGCTTATTACTTTAGTAATAGTCTCTTCTCTGCTCTTTACTGTCTTTATAGGGGCTAATCCAGGTAATAAGGCAGTTAAACTTGTTGAACGTACAAAATAAGCTATAGCGCTCTAACGGTTATAGCTTAGGCAAAACGGATTTCAGTTCTCGAACTACTAGATATATAGCTATATTCTGAGGGTGGACCCACTTTTGTGGATACCGCTGACTAAGCTATATACTCCACTATATAGCCTAGAAATAGCTTTAAAAGGCTTTTCTATTTTTAGATTTATGCCCCACTTTTATAGAGACAGCCTCCTTAGGCTGTATAAGCGCTAGAAATAGCCTTAAAAGGCTCTTCTACTAGGTCACCTACCTACCCTATACCTACCCTGCACCGCAGAAGCGAAAACAGAACTTACAGGAAAAGTCGTACGGCTTACCCTACAGCTTAGGTAGCCGTGAGTCGATTATTTAAAATCGCCAGCTTATTTGGTTTTTCGGGAAGTGGCCATGCACCTACTAAGGCGCTCCTGCCGTATAGAAGGCAGGAACGGTCCCGGAGGGTATATATAGGGAAGGAAATTGCAAAGCCTTACCTACTTGGACTAGAAATCAAGTTACTACGTTACCTATAACTATAAGCCTTATAGGCCTATAAGACCCACTGAAAGCCGTGATATATAAGCTTAAAGCCCCTATAATATAGCGCTATAGCCTATAACTATACCGTTATATAAGGACTTTTATAGAGGGAATATAGTAAAGGGCCCTACTTTACTATATTAGCATATACCTAGGAAGTGCTATTTAGGCCATATCAACGCTGTTGCTGCCCCTACGTACCCTATACGACTACTACTAGTAGGCTATAGTAGTTATAGATCCTTATATAGGATTACCCATTCCAATAGGTTATAAGCCCGGATAGCCTGTAGGATAGTTATCGTTGGAGTCCAATTTCAAAGCGCTACCTCTGCCTATATATATAGGGCTATTTAAGCCTCTTATAGCTGAAAATATAGTACTATATTAGCCCTAAAAAGCTATATATTACATCTTATTAAAGGCTATTTAAGGACTAAAAAGCCTGAAAATCTAGAAGGATAAATCGCTGAGAAATCTAAGTCCTATAGTATTGACGAGCATTTAGGGCTCTTATACGCTTAGGCTAGTATACTTACCTATACTAAAAGACCTTTCTACTTATAGCTGGAAGTAGAAAGGCTAGCGTTTTAGAATTTCTAGCGCTAAAGACCTATATTTCCCTACTATAGAGCCCTTTCTATAGATATATCTATAGGTGGTAGTTAAGTCCCTACGTCGAAGTCTCTAGTCCCTATCTTAGAGCCTAGTTTAGAATTTCTACTAGAAAGCCCTACTAAGTAGCAAGTAGGCAGCGCTATAAACCTACTAAGCGCTAAGACTAGCCTAGAAAATCACTACTATAATTAGTAAGCTAGCTAATTAGCTTTAGTGAACTGGAAGCTAATTAAGTGCTTTGACTAGTACTATAAGTAAATAGTAGCCTATTTACAATGGCGGATCAAGCTAAAGGGAAGGGTATAGCCCCTAAAAGGGCTAGTAACCCAGCTGATCCAGGGCAATCTTCTAGGCCTCCACTACCTATACGAACCCTATTAGAAGATGAGGAAGATGGCGAAGACTATAGCGAGGTTATAGAATTCCTAAAACAGAATATAAAATCTTATGACCGAGTTATAGCTAGCCAATCTAGTGATATAAAAATACTACTTTTAAGTCTAAATACCCTAAAAGCCTCTGTCGAGGATAGCGTTAGCGCTATAAAGAATATATCTTCTACTTTAGCTTCTCTAACTAATAGTAGCAATGCTATTGCTACTGGAAAGACTAGCTATAGTCCTAGATTTGATCCTTTTAGCTGTACTATAGATTTAGATTCTCCTCCACGTCCCCCTAGGAAAGAGCCCCATCTAGGGCCGGCTGTTAATTTAGCTACTAGTAATTTAGACCCCCCTATAGATATAGGGTCTAAGGAAGGCTTTAAGGATACTATTACTAGTAGTATAGTAAAGGAGCTTTCTAAAAAGGCCTATACTATACTGGACGATAGTAAGCTTAGCGGGGAAAGCAATTTTAAACAGTGGATTCAGGCTTTAAGTATAGTGCTAAGAGCGTTAGGGATATCTAATTTTTTAGAAAACCCTGATATATCTAACACTTATAGCGACTCTGATCAAGCTGTTCTTTTAATGCTTCTACGTAATAGCTTATCTAGTAGCCCTAGGGCTGCTATATCGTGGATTCATATACCTTCTAAGGCCTTTAAGCTGCTTATTAGGCAGTATAGCCGACCTATAGAGTCTAAAAAGGAGGACGTCTATAACGAATTCCACGCCCTTACCTTTAGTACCTATAAAAAAGGCTTATTAGCTTTTAACGCTGAATTTAACGGCTATCTTGCTAAGCTTACCATGGCTAAAATAGATATAGATCCCTCTCTAATACTAAATCAGTATTTTAAGGCTCTAGAATCTAAGTTTCCTAGCTGGGTATTACGCTAAAAGAGCTCTATAAGATAGGCTAGAATGCTAGGTCTTACAGTATCTAGCCTTAATATAGAATATCTAATGGCTGATATTCTAGAAGAATCTAGGAACCCGGCTACAGAGGCGTATAGAGCAGCTCATGTAGCTAATAGCTCTAATTCAACCTCTAATTCAAATTCTAACCCTAGTAAGAAGGGTAAAAATAAGAAAAAGGGTAAGAAGAAGGCTAGTTATAATGTTGAAGGGCAGAATTATAGTGCTAAAAGTGCCGAACAGGCCTCCTTGATGCTAGGGTCTTATAACCTAGCTATAGAAGAAGAAGAGGAATCCGACTTTAGTTCTAATTCTAGTTCTTCTAGCGATTCTAATACCCAATTAGCACAGCTATTAGCGTTAAAAGGGTATAAGAAGCGTAAGGACTTTAAAGGAAAAGGCCTAAAAACCTCTTCTAATAAGGCAAAATATAAAGATAATAAGCCTAGAAGACGCCCTAGAGACCCCGCTCTTTATAATAGTTGGCTATACGATACGGGATCTACGGACCATATTAGTAATAGTAAAGAGCGGTTTACTACCTTTACGCCTAACACAGGCCAGTTACGCCCTATTAACACTGGAAATGGCCCTGTAAGCCCGGCTGGTATAGGCTCTATTACACTAGAAGTATTATCTAGAAAGGCCCCCCCTACCTATACTAAATTAGTATTAGATAACGTTTTATACCTACCTAATATTGATATAAATATTGTTAGTGGGGTTAGGCACTATGATTCGGGAGGTTGCCTTATAAAGGAAACCCTTTATAGGGGTGATAGACGCTGTATAGCTGTACTAGACTTTAAGAAATTAGGATTTTTTCTTGACGTTAAAGGCAGCTCTAAGCCTATATTACATGCAAATTTCGCTTTTCCTTTAGGCCTTTCTAGTTATACTACTAAAAGTATAGAGCTGCAGCGTAATAAGATAGTGGTGGAAATTCCTTCTAATTCTATTAGAAAGGAAGACTATAGACCTATTATAGAGGATGCTATAGTATCCGAAGCTATAGAGCCTAATAAGCGCTATAAGCTAAGGAATTCTCCGGCTAAGGGTACTACTTTAGAAGGTGTAGGACCTTCTTTAAGGGGGAAAAGGCCCCGTAGGCCTGTAGAGCCCTTAGCTACTGCCCAGGCCCCCTATCAAAGTCCCCGTAAGACTAGGGAGCCTAAGCCCTTAACTGGTACTGGAGACCTGCCCTGTGTGCTAAGAGAGCCAGTTATAGAGGGGAATAAAGTAGAAAAGGCTATATCTAGCCCTACTTTAAAGGAGCCTAATATAGGTCAGCGAGATTACTATAATCTACTTAATTTAGCTCAATTGTAGCACGTTGGGCTAGGCCATATAGGCCTGTGTCTTTTGAAAAAGACCTCTAGTATTACTAAAGGGCTGCCTAATTTTGATAAAATAAAGGAAGCTGATTTTCACTGCTCTAGCTATGATCGAGGTAAAGCAGTGAGAAGGGTTAGTAAGGCTTTAATACCTGACCTACCTAGGGTCTTAGACTCAATAGAGGGCGATACTGTTAAAATTAGGCCTAGGCCTTATAACAGAAACCCTATAGTCTTACTTCTAGTTGACCGTAAAAGTAGGTATAGGTGGGTTTTTAACCTACCTAATAAATCAGGCCCTATAGTAGCTAACGCTATTAAGGGCTTTTTTAGGGGCCTAAGGAATGGATTTGGTAGATATCCTACTAAATTCCACTTTGACGGAGGCACTGAAATAACTGATTTATTAACTACTTGGTTGGCTAAAAGGGGTATTAAATTTAGCACTTCTGCCCCCTATATCCACGAGCAGAACGGCTTAGTAGAACGATCAGTTAGAGTTATACTAGACTGTGTAAGGTGTACTATTCTTAGTAGCGCTTTACCCTAGTATTTGTGGTGCTTTATACTGGAGGCTGTAGTGGAATTAGTTAATAGTACAGCTATAACTAATAAGGAAACCACTCCTTTCCAGGCGCTATTTGACGAGCTAGAGCCTAGTATTCTATATATACCTAACCTAGAGCGCTATAGGGCTATAGGCGCTAGAGGAGAGGCTATTATACCTCTAGAAAAACGGTCTAAATCGTTAAAATTTACCTCTAGAACGGAAGAGTGTAAATTACTAGCGGTATTAGGTTCTAAGACCTACCTAGTATATATACCGTCTAGAAGAGCAGTACTTAAAACCTCTACTGTTAAGTTTATAGAGGATAATACAGTACTAAGTCAGCCTACTGATAATACGGCTTTAGAGGGGGAATTAGTAGACCTAGACCTAGATTTAGAGGGGGCTATTAGCCCGGACCCTTCTAATCTTAATACTGAAAAGCCTATTAGTATAGAAATAGGACCTAGTAAGCTAGAACTCTACGAATCTTCTTCCGATAGTGAATTAGATGAACCCTCACCGGATAAGCCTATAAATCCGGTTATAGTAGAGTCTACTAGGCCTACTATATCTATTAGAAAGCCTGAATTACTAGAGGCGTTTCCCCAAACTATAGAGCCTATTTTTGCACCTAAGCCTATAGAAGTTATAGCGCCTAATTAGCCTATAACGAACGAACCTCTTGATAATAGTGATCTTATTTCAGAGGGGGATAAAATGCAGCTTGATTACTATAAGCTTTTAGCTAAGACTAGTAGCTATATACTGTCTTTTGTCTATAAGGCTCGAAAAAGGGTAATATCTAAGGATAGTACGCCTACTACTTATAAGCAAGTCTTAAAACTACCTAGAGATGAGCGTAGTAAGTGGTTAGAGGCTATTACCAAGGAATTTATCTAGTTAATAGAGCTAGGGGTTTTTAAATTCCTACCTAGGAGTCTATTACCTTCTAACTATAAGCTTATTACCTGTCGAAACGTTCTTAAGGTTAAAAAGGACGCTAAAAACAGGCCTATTAAGTATAAATCTTGGTTAGTAGCTAGGGGCTTTATACAGGTAGAAGGCCTAGATTACACTGTAACCTACGCCTCTACTAGTATACCACCTACTTGGCATATACTTCTAGCTATAGGTGCTGTTCTAGACTGGGAAATAGAACAAGCTGACTTTATAGGGGCATTTCTTAATAGCGCTCTTAGAGAAGAAATATATATGGAAATCCCTGAAGGACTATTAGACCTAGCGGCTTCTAATAAGGCTATTTATAAGCTTTTACTGAAATACGGCTATAATCCTTCTACTCCTAATATTATTAAACTATCTAAAGCGTTATACAGTCTAAAACAAAGCCCTAGAGAGTGGCAAGATAAGCTTAAAATCTTACTTAAGAGCCTAGGCTATCTCCCTCTTATTTCAGATCCAGGGGTCTTTTATAATGCTAAAACCTGCCACTTTATCGTTACCTATGTAGATGACTGTCTATTTATAGGGCCTGATATAGGCTATATAACTGATTCAAAGAAACGGCTTAATAAGGTCTATGCTATAGAAGACTTAGGGCCTGCCGCCTATTTCCTAGGCGTGTAGATTATAAGGGATAGACCTAATAGGCGCCTGTGGCTTAACCAGTCACAGTATGTAGAAGAGGCGGTTAGCCGCTTTAACTTAGCCGATTCTAAGCCTATATCTATTCCCTTATAGCCGGGGCTAGTAAGTCAACTTCAACTAGAGGAAGATATTGCTAGCCACCTCTGTAATTCTACGGAAATTAAGCTCTATCAAAGCCTAGTAGGAACAGCTATGTATATAATGCTCCTTACTAGGGTAGATATTAGCTTTACTGTACAGTGGCTCTCTAGGTCTTTAAATAGACCTACAAAATCACACTTAAACGCTGCTAAAAATCTTTTTAAGTATCTTAATAGTACTAAAGACTATAGCATCTGTTTTAGCTGTAACGGAAATACAGTAGCTGATCTAGGGCCTAAGCTTAGTAATAGTAGTAATATAACTACTAAGCTTAGTAGAGACTTTCACTCTAAGGAAGGGCCTAGGCCCCTAACTACTACCTCTACTACTATAGTAGATTCTAGAAATAGTAAAGGTAGTAGCCGGACTTCTATAAT
This sequence comes from Phyllachora maydis, assembly GCA_029339225.1. Taxonomy (NCBI): domain Eukaryota; kingdom Fungi; phylum Ascomycota; class Sordariomycetes; order Phyllachorales; family Phyllachoraceae; genus Phyllachora; species Phyllachora maydis. The sequence continues at coordinate 7,024,871 of JAQQPM010000003.1, forward strand.
AAATAGTAGTCTAGTCCCTATAGGCTTTAGTGATTCTGATTTTGCAGAGGATAAGGCTACTAGTAAATCCACCTACGGCTATCTATATAAGTTAGCCGGTAGGCCTATTAGCTGGAAAACGAAAAGAGCTACTACTATTGCTCTCTCTACCCTGGAAGCTGAAACTGATGGACTTACAGAGGCTATACGCGAAGTACAGTGGATTATAGGGCTATTTTCTGAACTTCACAGACCTATAGACTACCCTATTACTCTCTATGGAGATAATCAGGGCTCTATAACGGTAGCTAATGACCCAGCGCTACACGCTAGAACTAAGCATACCCTGCTGAAATTCCGGTACGTTAGAGAGCAGGTTAAGGCTAAAATAGTTACTATTATATATCTTAATACTAAGTGTATGCCGGCTGACGGACTTACTAAAGCCCTACCAGTTAGTGGCTTTTAGTCTTTTATTAGGCTTTTAGGCCTTCAACCTAAGGGAGCTTTCTACTAAGCTACCCTTTACCCCTATATATATACTCTATACTATATATATAGAAGGCCTGGCTTAGCCTGATTAGCTTATAAGACCAGTCAATAGTACCGGCTACTTTACAGCCCTCTGGAATCACCTAATTCCTCTATATAGCCTTAAAAGGCTTATAAGGTCCTAGCTACTGTAGTACAGTTCTATAGGCGCCCTTGTGCTGGCATCAGCTCCCTGCGGCGTTAGGGAGGCCTATATTACTCTAGCTACGTCTAGAAGTACTCTAGTATATAGTATAGCTATATTTGGAAAATATAGGCTCCGGCTATTACTAGTAGTATACTTTACTTTAGAGGGGGATTCTCTATGTGACTACCTGTTATTTCCTTACTAGAACTTGCTGAAAGAACGGAGTAAAAAAGGGCATAAAATTTAAAACCGTGCTAAAAATCGTTTTCTCTATAAGAGGATAAAGGCGTTTATAAGCCCTTTACTCCTTCTATACTCTAGTGTGTCCATCAGTCGCTAGGGTATAGAATATTTAGATATTATATATTACTATACGCTTTAAAGCTATAGTACTTATACCTTTAAATAGGTTATAGGTTTGATTTCAACATCATATATATTCTTACTTCTTTCTATATATAATAGGGGTTTATCCTATATATATATAAGGGCATAACCCCTTTGTCTAACGGAATAGTTTTGCTCTTACGTTCTTATTTCTTAGGATTCTTCTATTCTTTACCTATATATAGCTTTCTAAGGCTTATAAAGGAATAGAAGAATAGAGGGGGTGTTAAACGTACAAAATAAGCTATAGCGCTCTAACGGTTATAGCTTAGGCAAAACGGATTTCAGTTCTCGAACTACTAGATATATAGCTATATTCTGAGGGTGGACCTACTTTTGTGGATACCGCTGACTAAGCTATATATTCCACTATATAGCCTAGAAATAGCTTTAAAAGGCTTTTCTATTTTTAGATTTATGCCCCACTTTTGTGGAGACAGTCTCCTTAGGCTGTATAAGCGCTAGAAATAGCCTTAAAAGGCTCTTCTACTAGGTCACCTACCTACCCTGTACCTACCCTGCACCATAGGAGCGAAAACAGAACTTACAGGAAAAGTCGTGCGGCTTACCCTGCAGCTTAGGTGGCCGTGAGTCGATTATTTAAAATCGCCAGCTTATTTGGTTTTTCGGGAAGGCGCTATGCACCTACTAAGGCGCTCCTGCCGTGTAGAAGGCAGGAACGGTCCCGGAGGGTATATGTAGGAAAGGAAATTGCGAAGCCTTACCTACTTAGACTAGAAATCAAGTTACTACGTTACCTATAACTATAAGCCTTATAGGCCTATAAGACCCACTGAAAGCCGTGATATATAAGCTTAAAGCCCCTATAATATAGCGCTATAGCCTATAACTATACCGTTATATAAGGACTTTTATAGAGGGAATACAGTAAAGGGCCCTACTTTACTATATTAGCACATACCTAGGAAGTGCTATTTAGGCCATATCAACGCTGTTGCTGCCCCTACGTACCCTATACGACTACTACTAGTAGGCTATAGTGGTTACAGATCCTTATATAGGATTACCCATTCCAATAGTAGTAGCTGGAAAACGCCGCCGTGGCCGCCCCCCTACAATAACCGCCACTACCGCTACCGCTACCGCCACTACCGCCACAGCCTCCCTTTCCCAGCGAACTATAAGGGAGGCTTTTAGCAAAATCCCCGCCGCTACCTTTACTACTACCGATCTAGCAGCTACCGGTACTACAACTACCGGTTCCATACCCTCCTCCCTAGAGCCGGCAAGGGGCTCTATAGAGGAAGAGGATACGGATATGCTTTAGTCTCTTTTTCTACCTTCTCTCCTTCCTTAGACTGCTTCCCCTCTCTCTCTTTAGACTGTCTTTTCTTTCTTCCCTATAGCTAGTATCTTACTACTATACCAAGGTAAAGGGGAAGGCTATAGGCCTAGGCTTATAAGCTTTTAAGCTTTAAGCCTAGCCTTGCCTTACCCCTTTTTGCTAACAAGACCCCTTCCTTATTCCCCTACCCTAAGCCCTATATTAATTGAGATATAGGGCGTTCTTACGGGAGACGGGTAGGGGAATAGGCGCAATTTCCCTTAGTAGCCTCCTAGACGGCCTCCCCTTGCGATGTTTTTCTTTTAGTACTGCTCTTTTCCTCTTGCTAGGTTGCCCGCCTCGTTGAGCTCATTAGAGGTTTTTCATCCGTTTTCCGGTTTTCCTCTAGCATAAGTATAAGCTAGCAGCCCCTTATAGCCCCTTAGGGGACTCTATAGGAGTAATAGATATCTATCTATCTATATTGTTAACATGCTCTGGAAGGTAGCCCTTCTATTAGCAGTTAAATCGGTATATACAATACGCTTACTAGGAAGAGGAGGAGGCCTATTAGCGTTTGCCTGCTTAATATGCTCTTCTATAAGCTACGCTCCCTAAGCAAGGCTGTAATACTAGCGGATACGGGTCTAACAAGCAGTCTTGATATAGGCGGTTAATAACCTAAGAATAGGTATATTGTTAAGGGTTAAAGGGACTGGATATCTACCTAATTCCTTGGTATTATTCGGGTCTATAAACTCGATTGCCTTGCTTATAACGCGCTAAAGCTGCTGCTCGAAGTCGATCTACTGCTCTGGCTTAGAGAGAAGGATAGAGCCCTCTTTAGTAGCCTTCTTGTTATTCTTATTTGTCATGGCCAGAGCAAAGATGGGTTGTAGAAAGATGTTGTTGTACATAGGACAGAAGGTCCTAGTATACGACGAAGCTATATATGTATAGGATGATAACGGACTATAACAGCACCCTACCCTAAAACTGTAGTTGTCCTTAACTGCAAATAATAATCGTATATAGTAGTGTTATACGTATCGTTGTTTAGTTGTAAGTATGTCGCTTCCGGTTTACGTCTAAAGGTAGCTACAATAGGACCTATATATAAGGTCAAAGTGACAGTGCTAAGGCCTATATATATCTAACCTATATCTAGGCCTATACATTTCAACCTACTTTCCTAATTAGGTACTATAGCCTACTAGTTAGGCCTACCTTCCCTATTAGGCGGCAGACCTACCTATTACTAGGCCGAACACTAGCATAGCGCCGAAGCTGCCTCTCTATATATTTGATACTAGCCTAAGTCGCCATCGAGTTGTTAAAATTTTCTCCCCTATATACTAACTGTATAACCTAGTTAGCTTTTATCAAGAATCATCGCCGAACCTCTATAGACATAGCCCTGACTTCCCGGTCTGCTCCCTTAGTAAAGGAGGTCCTATACAAAGCGTATATTAGGTCTGTCATTTTCTATACGACAAAGGCCATACAGTATAATAGGCCTATTAGTATTTTTTTTATAGAGCCTTATATAGTAACCGCTGCTAGAAGGCAGCGGTATAAATATTACATAAAGCAGAAGAAGGCCAATTGTTTAGCAGTATGTTCAGGAGCTCCTAGCAAGTCGGGTATAATATAGTACTAACGCCTATAGTAGCCTATAGGGGTTCTACAGTATAAGATAGAGGAATATATACCTATATATTATATCGCTAAGGGATTTTGCACTATATCGACAACGGATCCTAACAGACCTATTAGAAATATATAGTATTATTTCGACTAGCCAGAACAGTCCTAGGTTGCTATAGCAACGTACTAGCTACTATATAACCTCAATACTACAACCAAGGTATATTATGCAAAGTATAGTATAAATAGGATAAAAGTTTTTTCTATAATAGGTAACCAATAAGGTAGCATCTAGGTAGAGGTTTGGTTATAAATTAGAGGCTAGTAGCTAACGTATTCTATAAGAGAAGATTATTATATACGAAAATTTCATATAGAATCGTCGTTAGTACTACGCCTATATTATACCGCTGCTTACCCCCTAGGGCGCTAATAAGGCTTTAGGAGATTTTACGCGCCGTCGTAATGCATAGTTCTATTAGACATAGCCTAGTCTTGACATATATAATAGCTACTATATAGTCGTAGTAGCCTTAAAGAAGAGGCTGGCTAAGGCGCTGTATAATAGTACCGAACCTTATAATAGAGACGCTTAGGCAGCGGCCTATACAAGTGTCCGTATCGAGTTAGGCAAGTAGTCGTTTCGTAGAATATAGGGTTTTTTATACTCTGCCGTTTTAGCATATTTTGTACTAAGTTAGTACCGAGTCGAATCGGCGTTATAAAATAGGCAATCCCTACTTTTAGAACTAATCTAGTAGGCCAGGCTTAGCAGGATATTTAGTATAAAAATCCCGTATATTGCTTATATAGCCTTGAATGTTCGTTGCTGGTTCTTAGGTAGGTTTATAGGGTTTTGGCCATTAGATCTTATATTCAAGGGCACTGTTTTTAAAGCAAGAGTTAAGTATCTTATCGAAGTACTACTTAATATCTAGTTCAGGGCCTTTGTTAGATAGGACAGCCCTATAAGGTAATAATAGTAGGTTTATAGAATATTAGCCTAGTAGCCCCTTAGAGGCAAGTCAGACTAAAGATATATAGAAGACAGGGAAGATCTTATATAAGGGCGGGATATGCACTGCTACTATACGTCTATATACCTTAGATACCCTCTAAGGGCTAAGCTACTTATAGCTAAGCTTTTTAAGTGGCCGACCTTGTTAAATGTTAGTAGTACTAACCTATATCTTATCTCTAACTTTATACTAAACTAAGTCCTAGCGTTTCCTATTTATAGTTTTAGCTATACAAGTTTAAGCACGTTCTATAAATAGTCGAGCATGGTTAACTACTTTTTATAGTCTCTTACGGATAGACTAGGCATTTAGGAACTCTTTTTATTCGATATCGGTACGTAGGAGAGTCGTAGGTAGCTTAGGTTCGACGCCTATATTAGGGTACTATCTGTAATTAGCGAAGAATAGTATAAGACAGGTTGCCTCTGACTTATAGTTGTTGCTTGTAAACTCTGCTAAAGGTAACCAGTCTACCTAATCGTCTTAGTAGAACGAAATAAAAGCTTATAGGTACTGTTCTAGGTAGGTATTTACAATTTCTATCTATCCGTTGGTTTTAGGGTAAGCTATAGAAAAGTGCTATAGGGTAATTCCTAAAAGGCAGTAAAGTTCCCTCTATAAGGTACTAACAAACTAAGTACCCCTATCTAATATAATACAGTCTAGGGTACTATAGAGTTAGAAGATATTTATAACAAAGGTAGAGGCAAGTATAGTAGCAAAAAGGTTAGGTACTATGGCGAAGTGTCTTATTTTTGTTAGTCTGTCGACTATAACTAGAATATACTAGTAGTTAACCCTATATTAGTAGTAGGTTGGAAGAGGTAAGATATAATTGATACTTATTATAGTCTAAGGCCGAAAAGGGACTAGCAAAGGTACAAGAAGGCCTGGCGGAGCTCCTTTCGCATTCTTAGTATAGTAGTAAATATAGTATACTACGATAAATTGCATAATATCCTACTTAATATACGGCTAATAATAGGAGTGTTATAGGAGTTCTAGTATCTTATTATAGCCTAGGTACCCTACTAGCGATAGACTATAGTTTCTATAAATAACTTATAGCCTTATCCCGTTATTAGGTAGGATAAAAAGACAGTTATTGATATAAAGTCGGCTATAATTTACTGTATAGTCGGCCATAGCGGCCCGTAAAAGCGGTCTAAGCTTAGGCAGAAATGTACGGCAATTAGGGTCTTAAATGTAGTCTAGGAGCCTCTAAGAATCCTAGTAGTTAGAATAGGCAGCCTAAATAATAGAGTTAATTAAATCAGACGTATCGAGTATAAGGAGAAGAAGAGGAGGGATAGTAGCAAGTCAGACGCAACCCTATTTAAAGTCTAGAAGTAAAACCTAAGATCTCCTTACAATCTAGGCGTCTAATAAATCTAAGGAAGTCGCTAGGGAGTCGCCAGGGCGTCGGGAGAGGGCGTCTAGTACAACGTAGTTGCTACTAGGCCTATAGGTAATTTAGAATTAGAAATCGCCTAGGAATTCAGACTACTAAACCTACCTCTAGTTAAGGATTTTTATTGTACAAAAGTACTATAGGTTTTTATAGTCTATAAATATTTCAATAGGGCAGTCTAGGCTCTATAGTTCCAGTCTCTATTCCTTAAACGCTTTAATAATAGCTAGGAGCTCCTTATTATAGATCTTATAGTTATATTCTACTAGTATATATTTTACCAAGAAGAAGGCAACTAGGTATAGAACCCCCTCTAAGTTATATTAGGATAGTATACCTCCTAAGGCCCAGTTAGATATATCTGTCTCTACTACTATCCTATAGCTAGGGTCAAAGTATTATAAGATAGGCGCTATAGTAAAAGCCTGCTTTAAACATTAGAAGGAGGTTTCCTTCTAGGAAGAACTAGACTATAGCCTAGTCTAGGCCCTGTTACAGTAAAGAGATGTTAGTAGATGTACTATAGATAAAAAGCTAGAGATAAAACATCGGTAGTAATTAGAGAAGCCTAAGAATTGCTATAGATCCTATAGTGATTCTAGGCGGGGCTAAGACGTAATCGCTTTAATCTTTTTAGGGTCTATAGAGATGCCGGATATCGAAATAATAAGTCTAAGGTATTATGTCCGGGTAGTATGAAAGTTATACTTCTTAATATCTACTGTAAGGCCTGCATTTATTAGCCTTATAAGCATATTACAGATATATTAGGTATAGTTCGCAGGTATATTACTAAAGATAAGAATGTCGTCTAGATAAGCAGTTGTATATTTATCCAATATATTAAACAAAATATAGTTAATAAAGTATTACTAAGTGCTAGGCATACCTGTTATGCCGAAATTTACTATTAAGTACTCGAATAGGCTAAAACAGGTGGTAAATACAGTCTTCTATTCGTTACCAGGGGCAATTTAGATCCGGTTAAATGCCGCTATAATATCAAGTTTAGTATATATTTTTGCCTAGCATAACATGTCTAACGTTTCTCTAATAAGTAGAATTGGATATCGATTTTTGATTATAACGTTATTTAGGCCTTAGTAGTCAATATAGACTCGTACCCTACTACTAGGCTTCTTTGCTAACAGTACTAGTATAGCTACTAATAATGTACTACTCTATATAAAGCCCTTAGAAAGGTAGTTATCCAGGTATTTCCAGATTACTAGGAGCTCCTAGGAGCTTATAGGGCAGCATTAAGTAGCCGGTAGTAACTCGCCTAAGATAAGTTCAACTCGGTAATCAAAGGGACAGTAAGGTAGTAGTGTTTCTAAGTTTATAGGAAGAAAAGCCATAATTAAGTTGTAATATATAGGCAGTAAGAGTTTTTTAATATCGGTTTCTAAAACAGGTAGGTTAATTTTAAGGTACTTTTTAATATCCTTATTAGATATCCTAAAAAGATAAGAAGGGAAAGTATTAGTATTATCTAGAGTCGGGAACAAGTTAGTAGTAAACCCTCTTTAGAGCAATATATCTATTACTATATAGAGTTCTGCTATTAATATACTAGAGACGCTAGAGTCCTTTATAAAAGATAGGAATAGTATAGCAGGTAGAAGCTATAAGTTAGAAGGATCCTAGTTAGTAATTAAAAGGGAGTTAGGGGAGCTTTAGATAGGTATTAAAGGGTCCTTATCCTAGAGTACAACTAGTATCCTTCTATTAAGGGTTATAGTACTAGAAGCCTAGTCTAGTAAAGGATTATAGGTACAGAGCTAAAGGAGGCTAAGAATTATATCTAATCTAGAAGAGCTTAGAGGCTAGATATACAGGGATAATAGCTTAGAAGTATAACTAGAATTAGGTTGACTAAATAAATAGTCTAGGATATAGAAATCTATAATAAGACTGGCCTACTTGCTATCTATAAGGCGTAGAGGGCAAGGTAAATCTAAAGTAGATTGCTTTAACCCTAAGCGATCTACTATAAAGGAATTAACGAATCTAAGCAGAGAATAACCAGAGTCGATAAGGGTTTAGAGGGGGACTGCCTTGCCTTATATATATACTATAGTAGTAAAAAGCAAAGAAGAATTAGTATAAACTGTACTTAAGGTAATAATAAACTCTGGATTAGAGGTAAAAGGCCTAGGATAATAATCTAGTATTCCTAGGCCTAGGCTTTTCCCTTAGAGTTCAGTTATAGAGCTATAGCTAAGGCAGTAGTAGGTCGGTTCTTCTTTACTCTATAGTTATAGGTAAGATAGCCTAGCTTACTATAATATAAGTAAAGACGGTTATCGATTCTATAGGCCTTTTCCTTAGAAGAAAGGTAGGAACCTAAGGTTAGGATAGCTCCTAATACCATAGGGTTACCATTATTATAAAATCCTAGTTAAAGAGGCAGTACCAACCTAGAGCCGATCTAGAATTAATACTGTTCCGTAGTAATATTGTTTTAGAGCTTCCGGTAAAGCTCTATCTACTTTATAAAGTCTATAGGGCCAGGTCGGTCTACCATACTAACGACAGTATAGTATAGCTTCTGACCTACTTTCTGTTAGAAGTAGGTAACGCGTTATACAGGAGTCTGGTTAGAATATTTGCAGAGTTGTACCAGCTCTATTAGGAAGTTAGTAAATAAGAGCTTATCTCTATCTATATCTAGTTTTTCTAGTTTAGTAAGGCTAATAGTACTAATATCTTTTATAAGATATTAAGGGTCTAGTAATGCGAAAATGTCGGCAATATATATAATTATAGAAGCGTTAAAGGGGAGGCTATAAGCTAGTGTAACTAGCTTATCTACTTCTAGGCAGATTCGCTGATAAGGTTCGCCGCTAAGACGCTATAAGATATAAAGGACTTAGACTAGGGTATTAGGGAAAAAAGCTTTATCGATAGCAAGCTTTACTAAGACCTAGGACTTTTAGGTAATATAGGCTATCTACTGTTTGATAGAGTTTATAGAGGTTCTATCAAAGGTTGGAGGATTAATGCCAAGGAGTTAGGACAGAGTTGTATAACTTGTTAGAACAGGAGCTAGAGGGGGCTAGGGAAAAGTAGCTAGAAGGGGGGCGGAAGGAGCCCTAGAGGAAGTTATAGCTAAGTCGGTAGAGATACCTAAAATCCTAGAATTCGTAGCTTATAGGAAATAGAGTAGTTAATCGTTACTAGCTAAGACAAGGTTAGCCAGGTCGGTAGCTGGCATTTCTAGGGAGCCTAGTACCCCTAAGCCTTGTACTTAGAGCTAGTCTTCCACTAATTAGTTGCTATTAGTCGCTATTGTAGAATCGGTAGTAACTTGTAGTTAAAGTGTATATAAAAACGGGGGGATTCGTCAAATCGTTTGTTAAAATGGACTTTTAACAAGAGGTTCTCTTTACTTACTAAATCTTACTAATTTAGCAAGAATATATAGGTACAACAAACTGTTATAGCCAGAGCAAAGATAGGTTATAGAAAGATATTGTTGCATATAGGACAGAAGGTCCTAGTGTAAGACGAAGCTATATATATACAGGATGACAACGGACTGTGACATTATTACTCGATATAATAGCAGCTACTAAAATGCGTTCTTAGATATTATAATAATGATATATATGCTGATACTAGGCTTGTCTACGCTAGGCTAACAACTTCTGACTATTAATTGTTAGAATCGGTAGTCTCTATGATTGATTCCGTATACTGATCTGTATTCTGTCTCCTTAACCTGCGCTCTAGCTACCCAGGATAGAGATTTTCTCTATCCCCCCTACAACGTTTATAGGCCCTAAAGTGGGCTTAATCTGCTCGATATAGGGAATCATAGCTATATCTACCTTAATTGATTAGGGCCTCCCTGTGCCCTGCTCCCGAGTTGAACAAGGCAACCCTGTGCCCTGCTCCTGTCAGGGATACCGAGGTTCTACCGGAGCGACACGAGCGCCACGTTGTCCAACATAGATTCTAACAATTAATAGTTAGAAGTCGTTAGCCTAGCGTAGACGAGCCTAGTATTAGTATATATATTATTATTATAATATCTCAGAATGCACCTTAGTAGCTACTATAATGTCGAATAGCAAGAAAAATAAGAAGGCTACTAAGGAGGGCTCTATTCTTCTCTTTAAGCCGGAGCAGTAGATCGATTTTAAGCAGCAGCTTTAGCGCATTATAAGCAAGGTAATCGAGTTTATAGACCCGAACGATACTAAGGAATTAGGTAGATGTCTAGTCCCTCTAACCCTTAATAATATACCTATTCTTAGGTTATTAACTACCTATATCGAGACTGCTTATTAGACCTATATCCGCTAGTATTACGGCCTTACTTAGGGAGCGTAGCTTATAGAAGAGTATATCAAGTAGGTAAACGCTAACGGGCCTCCTCCTCTTTCTAGTAAGCGTATTATATATACCGATTTAACTACTAATAGGAGGGCTACCTTCCAAAGTATATTAATAATGTATAATACTGCTATAGCAAACTAGAAATACAACTAGGATAACGTTATAGAGGTTAAGAAGTGGATTAGGGAGTACGTCGAGATTTATATGCTAAATCTATACTACCTACCTAAGTAAAGCCTTTGCTAGTAGTATTAGAACCTTACTAAGTTAATATATTTAAAGGATTATAAGTGAATAAGGATAATACGTAAGGACTATAAGGAGTACCTTAACGCTAGTAAGGTAAAAGCAGTTAGTAACTAGAGGACCTAGATAGAGAAGTAGTAGAAGCTATTACACCTAGTAGAGTATTATAAAGTCAAAGGGGTAGCTAATCCCAAACTATAGTTTAACAACTTGCTAATCTTCTTAGAAGTAACCTAAAGGTTCTAGGGCTAGATATCGGCCTTATATAGGGACTTTAAGAAGCAGGCTAAACAGAAGAACCTTAATTACTACAAAGTAGTAAGGGATTTCCTATAAGATCTTAAGTTTAATAAGCCTCCTAAGTTAAAGCCTAAGAACCTAGTAGAAAGAGGAGGTATATATGTTACCCTAAACAGCAAATAGCCTCTTTCTAATAGGGCTAGTAAGAAAGGCAAAAGAGGAGGGGATATATAAGAAAAGGCCTCTAAATAAGGGAGAGCTAATACCTATAGCAACTGAAATCTCTAGAGAGCCTTAGAAGCACCCTAAGCCTTAGGACCTAATTATCTTATAGGAAGACCTAGTTCTTATTATAAGAAGTATATCTATAGAACAATCTAGTATAACTAGAAGGTATACTAGTATCTATTTCCCTCTCTTATATATAAAGGTTAGGAACTAAGGCTAGATATAGAAAAGCGTATAAAACAAGCTATTAAGGAGGATTCGCAACTTTAATCAAAGATATTAGCTTATTAAAAAGAGCTAAAAGACAAGTAGAAGGCCTGAAGGTATATAGGGCATAAGGAGAAAGTAAAGGCTTTAAAACTAATAGTAGAAGTTGTTCCTATACCTAAGAAGAAGAACGAGAATTAAGTCCCTATTAAGTTTATAGTACTAAAGAGCGTACTATAAGCAAGTAGCGTTAGCGAATACCCTCTTAAGTACTTAGCCTGCCTAGATTCCAGTACCTTTATCTATATTTTCAATAATTAGAAGAGATTTAAAAGCTTTAAGGAAGTAGGGGAAGGGGACTACCTTATAGCAGCTAATAGCAAGTTGCCGATCAAAGGATATAGAACAGTTTTCCTATATCTATACCTAGGTTAGTATAAACGGGTGCTCTTTTAGCTTAATAGTATAGTATATTACCCTAAGGTAGCTACTAACCTAGTTTCTTTAAGGTACCTTTAGAAGAAGGGAATATAGTAGGATTACTAGAAGTAGGGTACCCTTTCCTACCTCTAGAGGATATTAGACTATAAAAAGATCTGTAAAATCCAGGAAACCTATAGCTAGTTCCTACTAAAGCATATTATAAATGATATCTTAGTATTAGCTTTTATAATATAAAAGGAGCAGGGCAGGTCTTAGAAGAAGAAGACCAAGCTTAGGACAATCTAAGTATAGTACTAGCAGTTAGGTTATCTAAACCTAGAAGCACTCTGTCACCTTGTTTAGAGCAGTAAGGGAGTAAAGGTTACTAGAAATCACAAGGTAATCAGAACGGTAGACTACCTATAGTATAGTATAGGAAAAGGCCCTAATTGCCAGGTCTTAAGGGTAGCCCGACTAGACCCGAAGTACCCTAGTAATGTCCTAGCCCTTAATTTCTATAATATTAAAAGGTCTAAGAAAGGCTTTATATCTATTATACTATTGTTAGATCGTAAGTTAGGCCTAATATAGGACTATTATCTTTATAATCGGTTAGTTAAGAGTATTATTACAGCCTTAGACAACCGCCTTTCGGATCTTAATCAAAGGTATAGAATTTAGGTTCTAGATATCGAAGCTAATAATAAGATCGCAGGAAGGAAAGGAGCAATCTAAGCCTAGCTATAAGGGAAATACATTAGAACAAATCTCTCTGCTTCTTAGACCTAAGATTAGAATAGAGGTATAGAAAGAGCTGCTAGTATTCTAAAAAGGCGGGTAAAAGCGATAGTATTAGGGACTAACTTACCTTTAGATAAGGTAGCTAAGGTATTTAGAATAGTGGTATATCTCTTAAATCGTACCCTAAGGTATCGGCTAAAGTGGAAAATACTATATAAGGTGTTCTATTTGTTTATAGAATCAGTAGGCGCTAAAGAGACAATACCTATTAAGCTATAGTAAGGGTATTTCTAGGTTTTCCTATATTATGCCTTTATATTAGAAGCAGATATATAGCTTAAGAAGAATAAGCTAAAGAGGTTTGCTCTAAGAGCTTTCCTTAGATACCTGATTAGATATAACTTAACGAATATTTATCGAATCTAGAACCCTTAAACTAATAAGATTATAGTAACCTAGGACGTGATTTTCAACGAGAAAATAGTATTTAATAGGTCTAAGGAGCACCTTATAGTTAGGCTAAGAGATCTAAGCTTAAAAGGGCTAAAAGAGTAGCTTACTAAGATCGAGAAAAGGGCAGAATCCGAAAATCTAAATACTATAGTAGCCGATATCCCTGCCTAGGACGTACCCTATAAAGTAGGGGTAATAGACCTAGGTAATGGATTAGAAGAAGAAGAGGAAGAGGATATCGATATACCTAACCTTATAGATAATATAGAACTGGACAATTCAGTAGAAGCAATATAAGAACCTTAGTATATAGAGGCTCGCCTGCTCCTATATCCGACTCTAGAAGCTACGCCCTTACTAGCAGCGTAGGGCATACTAGGAGCATGCCTTATAGTATGTTTTAGAGATTGAGTTCTTAGTTAGTACTTCCTTAACGCCGCTATAAAGGGAGATTTCCTTACCTAGAGGGCCTCCTTTACTACTAGAAGGCTTATAAATAGAGACCTTAAGACGAAAGGGAGTATGCTCATATCCAAGATCGACCGACACCTAAAAACGAAAAACGAGTTTTTGGTCAAAACTACACCAAATCGCGTACAACCACATCCATTCGAACCGTCCGATTGAGGACACAACGCCCGCCAATTTTCGCTGTAGCGCTGTCGGTTGCGCGACAGCCCTAGGCGTGCGAAAATACAGAAAATGGCGAGCCTAGCTGCCCTCTCGCAACTGCAATTTCCTTGTATACAGACTACTAATGCGGCTCTACGCCCTAGCAACCCTGCCCTACCTATAGCTAACGATAATAATAACAACCCCCTAAGCCAGCCCCTAAGTACGGACTACTAACCCCTAAGCACAGACTACCTAAACAACGATATAGAAATGGAAGACCGCTAAACTACCATCTCTACTACCGCTAAGGAGACTGCTATAGGCGCTATAACTATAGCACCTATAGCACCTAGCTCTAGCGCCCCCCCTACTATCAACGCCCTTATAATAAGCGCCCCCCCCTTAACCAACGTCTTTGCCCCTTTCCTTAGGGGCCTAAACAGTAGCTAGCATGCCCTAACCCCAGCCCCTTCTAGCTAGAAGACCTTGAAAAAGCTAGGGAAAAAATCGGAGAAAAATACAGGGAAAGAAGGAAGCAACAACAGTGCTGCTAAAGCCGACTACATCGCCCTAGTAACTAAGAAAACCACCTAGGCTGCCCTTAGCCCCTCTAAGCTCGCCCTTATACTCTCTAGCCTCCTAGACCAGATAATTAGCCTAGCTAAGGACAGTACTAACTTCTATAATATAGTAGAAGTAACTACTAAAGCCAGGCAAATTGCCCTTATAGCCCTGCTCTAGGACCCGCTTAAAGGAGCCCCAGCTATCTAGCAGCAGCCCTAGTACCCTAAAACCGCCTTACTACCCTAACAACGCCTAAGCTATAGTACTAGCAACACCCTTAGCAGCCTAGCTACTACTAGCAACAATAGCAGCAATAGTAGTAACAGCCTAGCTACTTCTAGCCTATAGCCCTAACCTAGGCTAATATAGCTAGTAAGCTAACAGCTAGTAAGGCAACTAGGCCTAGCCTAGAGCGCTAGGTGCTTATCCGACTAGGTTTAGCCTAGTAATAGGTACTTGCTAAATCTGCCCTAGAGGTAGTACAGGCTATCTAACAGGCTTCTAGCCTAGTAGTTCAGGGGGTTTGGACGCTCTTTAGCAGTAACCTCCTTCTAGTTATAGAGAACGTAGAGATAAAGAAGAGCCTAGAGAGCAATACTACCTAGATTATAAGGGCCTTTAGCAAGAAGGCCTCCCTATATACTATAACCTAGGCAGTAGCAGTTAAGGGCTTTACAGTCTATAACCGGGTTATAGAGGAAGGCCTATTAGAAGAAGCTAAGAAGCAACACCCTACGGCGGTTAGGGCAAAGGTCTAGCACCCTTAAGGGCTAGAACAGACTAGGGTTAAGGTACTAATAGCCTTTACCTCCTTAGAGGCAGCCTAGAAAGCCTATAAGGAGGGGGTCTTCTAGAGCTACTAAGCCCTAGAAGCAGAGCCCTAGATCGATAAAGCTAAGCCTATCTAATACCTATAGTACTAGAAATAGGGCTATAGGGCTAAGGTATGCCGGAGCAAAGAAGAGATCTGCTATAACTGCAGCGCTAATAGCCACACCACGCTAGAAGCCCCTACCTACTCTAGGGTACCCCGCTGCCGCAACTGCCACCAAGCTCACCATACCCGCTTAGAGGCCTGCCCCTGCCTAAAAGAGGTATAGGTATAGGCTAAGGGATATCTATATTCTAGGCCTAAGGCCTTTAACGTTGACCAACCGCCCCTATACCAGCACTAATAGCAATAGCAGCAATAGCAATAACAGCAGCAATACCCTCCTTAGCAGGCCCTATTATAAGAGGAGGGGGAGGAAGGCTATACTATAGTCTTAGGGAAGAGACAAAGGGGCCGACTAACAGTATTAAGAGGGTTAACCCCTAACCAGAGCATAATTACTATCTGCTTTAGCCACCTAAGCGGCTAAACCCCCCCTTCCTCTAAGCTAGCTATAAGCCCTGAAGGGGCTACTAGACCTACTAGAACCCTGGAGCCTATAGGAGCCTCTAGACCCCTAGATGCTAGACCTAGACTAGACCTAGATACTAGACTAGGACTAGCTAACGCTACTACTATATAACAACCACTACCTACTACACAGCTAGAGGAGATAGAGATATAAAGGTATGCCTCTAGAACGTATAGGGCTCGAAGGAGGTATAGGAAGTACTACATTCTATAGCAAAAGAAGAAATACTTGCTATACAAGAACCCTGGATTAATAGGCAGGTATAGCACTCTACCTACTACCCTAGATCAGCCCCCTACTACCTTATTTTCACCCCTAACGGACGGGCCTTACTTTATATCTATAAATCACTCCTGCTAGTAACATGGACTTATAGCTCTAGCTTAGACTAGGCTAGGGCTACTATATAGACTAAGAACGGCCCCTTTATAGTCAAGTCCCTATATAACGACCCCTAACCCTAGACTAGCTTAACCCCCCTTATAGAAGAAATAAGGGGGAAGATTAACGCCTATCTAGGCCTTTACCTTCTAGCTAGGGACTTTAACCTTTACCACCCCCTTTAGGACTAACATAACCGCTTTAGCCCTAGGTTAGAAGACCTACTACTATTAATAGCAGAGCAGGGGCTCACCTTCTATACCCCCTACGGCGCTATAACTAGGGCGCTATAGGGGAGCCAAGTAGGCAGGGCCTCTACTATCAACCACTTCTAGCTTAGTAGTAGCCTTACCTACTCCTATACTAGCTTAGATATACGCTTATGCTTAGACTACTACCCCTAGGTATTAGATATCGACCTAGAGACTATAGAAACCCTACTACTGCCCCCCCGATTCCAGTAGAAGAAGATGGATAAAGAGGGGGTAGCAAGAGAGGCCAGCTCCCTAATATATAATATAGAGGGCTATAGATATCTATCATGCCTTTCTAACCTAGCTAAGCTCTAGAAGGCCTATAGGCAACTATTAGAGGAACTCTAGCATATTGCTAGGGCTATAACCCCTAAAGGAACCCTAGTAACTACTAGAAGGAAGAGTACCCCCTAGTAGAACAATGAAATCTACTAGGCAGTCTAGAAGAGAAAAAGGGCAGAAAGATAGCTCTAACGCTTCTCTAGTAACCAGGCCCTCCTTACTGCCTATAAGTTAGCCTAGAGGGAGTAAACAAAGGCTATAAGAGAAAGTAAGAGGAAGACCTAGAGGGCCTTTCTATAAAAGGCCAGAGAAAAGCCAGAGAAGCTCTAGCAATTAGAAAGATAGGCTAGGCTATAAAGTACTACTGCCCTACCCCCTCCTAAGCTACTAACCCTTGGACAAGCCAGTACCTTCTAGAAGAAGGTAGAGGCCCTTTTAGTACGCTTCTTCCCCCCCTCCCCTTAAGAGGATAGCCTAGAGGAACCCCTAAAAGGCCCTAGGCTACTGGTTAGCTAGACGGTTAGGCCAGACGATATAAAAGAGGCTATTAAAACAACAAAACCCTAGAAAGTACCAGGACCTGACGAACTCCCTAAAGGCTTTCTAAAGGCCTATAGTAACCCCTTATATAAGGCCCTTGCTATACTAGCCTTAAAATCCTTCCTCTATAGCTTCTATCTATAGGTATATAAGGAAGTGGTTACTATTGTCCTCCCTAAACCAGGAAAACAGCTAGATACCTATAATACCCCTAGAGGCTACTGCCCTATAGCCCTACTTAACTATATTAGTAAGGTCCTAAAGAAAGTTATAGGGACTAAGATAAGGGATATAGCCGAGGCTTTTAAGCTAATTCTAGCAACGTAACAGGGCTACTACCGCTATAAATCTACCGAATTGGCTATATACCTCCTTATAGCTTAGATCTAGGAGGCATAGAAGTATAAAGCTAGGGCCTCCCTCCTATAGCTAGACCTATCAGGATATTTCAACAGTATCCCTTATAATAGGCTCCTAGCTATACTAGACTAGCTAGGGCTACCTACCTAGCTACTATCCTAGCTAAAGGAATTCCTCTCCTCTAGGACTACTAGCCTCCTATTTAACAGCTAAAAAAGCCAGTAAATCCTAGTACTAATAGGAGTACCCTAAGGCTCACCACTTTTACCAATCCTCTTAGTCTTATACCTCTACCCCCTATACGAAAGACTAAAGAGAAAATACCCTACTATCTCTACTATAGGCTATATGGACGATACTAACCTACTAGCCTTCGGCAGGGAAGCTGCAACAACGGTTAGGCAGCTAGAAGAGGCCTAGAAAGAGTGCCTAGACTAGGTAATAACCGCTAGAGTTACCTTCTTAGTAGTAAAGAGCAAGCTTATACACTTCCCCCCTAGAAGGAGGCCCTGGACCAACCTTATTAACCTAGGACTAGTAGGGGACTCCCCCCCCTTATAACCAGCTAAAGAGGCCTGTTTTCTAGGGGTTTGGCTAGACTTTAAGCTTACCTGGAAGGCCTATGCCAGTACCCTACGGTAGAAGCTAAAAACGCAGTCCCTTGCTATTACTAGGCTAGCTGGAAAGACCTAGGGACCTGGAATCAAAAAGACTAGGCTCCTATATATAGTAGTAATAAGGCCGGTCCTAGCCTATACAGCCTTGGCCTAACATACCCCTATACTAGTAACACTAAACAGGCTATAGGGTATAACTAGAGGCCTACTAGTATCTAAAAATAAGGCTCTAAGGAGGGTTATAGGGGCCTATAAAAGGATACTAGTCCGAAGCCTCTACTATAAGGCTAATATCCCCCCTCTTAACCTCTACCTTAATACCCTCTCCTTCTCTAGCTAAGCTAGAATAAACAGGGCTATAGGGAAAGAGGTGGCTAAGCAGAAGGAAGCCCTATGCCTTACCCTTAGAAACAGGACCCCTAGGACTAGCCTCCCCCTAAAAGGGCGTATAAAGTAAGAAAGAAAAAGGAAGGCAACAGCCTAGTAGTACTACTAATAACTAAGGAAGGCTATTCACGAAGAACCCCTCTATACTGCCTAGAAGGATCGCTATTTATAGGAGGCTAGGGCCTCTAGTTACAACCCTTATACAAAGAGCCTCTTAGAGAAATCAGCTAAGGCTACCTTTTAAGAGGAGAACCTAGCTAAGGCCTTTAAGGAGGCCTTCTAAAGACGCTACTATAACCTCTCTAAGGCCGAAAGCTCGCTGCTAATACAGGCCTATATAGGGAAGATAGGCCTAAAGGGATTCCTATATACCTGTAAGGAAAAAACCGACATTAAACATCCGAAAACGCGTTCTTGGTCAGGAACGCTCCAAATCGACTGCACTCTTTTGCGATCAACTTGTCCAATTGAGGACACAACACATGTTGGACAACGTGGCGCTCGTGTCGCTCCGGTAGAACCTCGGTATCCCTGACAGGAGCAGGACACAGGGTTACCCTGTTCAACTTAGAAGCAGGGCATAGGGAGGCCCTAATCAATTAAGGTAGATATAGCTACAATTCCCTATATCAAGCAGATTAAGCCCACTTTGGGGCCTATAGACGTTGCAGGGGGGATAGAGAAAATCTCTGCCCTAGGGCGGCTAGAGCGCAGGTTAAGACAGAGAATACACATTAGTATACAGAATCGATTAATCAGAGCCTATAGATTCTAACAATTAACAGTTAGAAGTTGTTAGCCTGGCATAGACAAGCCTAGTATTAGCATATATATCATTATTACGATATCCAAGAACGTACCTTAGTAGCTGCGATTATATCGAGCAATAAGAATAATAAGAAGGTTGTTGGACAACATGGCGCTCGTGTCGCTCCGGTAGAACCTCGGTATCCCTGACAGGAGCAGGGCATAGGGTTACCCTGTTTAACTCGGGAGTAGGGCATAGGGAGGCCCTGATCAATTAAGGTAGATATAGCCACGATTCCCTGTATTAAGCAGATTAAGCCTACTTTAGGGCCTATAGACGTTGCAGGGGGGATAGAGAAAATCTCTGCCCTAGGGCGGCTAGAGCGCAGGTTAAGACAAGAACATAGATCAGTATACGGAATCGATTAATCAGAGCCTATAGATTCTAACAATTAACAGTTAGAAGTTATTAGCCTGGCGTAGACGAGCCTAGTATTAGTATATATATTATTATTACGATATCTAAGAACGTACCTTAGTAGCTGCGATTATATTAAGTAACAAGAATAATAAGAAGGTTGCTAAAGAGGGCTCTATTCTTCTCTCTAAGCCAGAGTAGTAGATCGACTTTAAGCAGTAGCTTCGGCGCGTTACAAGCAAGGTAATAGAGTTTATAGACCTAAATAATACCAAGGAATTAGGTAGATGTCCGGTCCCTCTAACCCTTAACGATATGCCTATTCTCGGTTTATTAACCGCCTGTATTAAGACCGCTTGTTAGACCTACGTTTGCTAGTATTACGGCCTTACTTAGAAAGCATAGCTTATAAAAGAGTATATCGAGTAGGCGAATGCTAATAGGCCTCCTCCTCTTCCTAGTAAGCGTCTTATATATACTAATTTAACTGCTAATAGGAGGGCTACCTTCTAGAGTATATTAATAATGTATAATACTGCTATAGCGAACTGGAAATATAACTAGGATAACATTATAGAGGTTAAGAAGTAGATTAGGGAGTACGTTAAGACTTATATACTAAATCTATACTACCTACCTAAGCAAAGCCTTTGCTAGTAGTATTAGAACCTTACTAAGTCAATATATTTAAAGGATTATAAGCGAATAAGGACGATATATAAGGATTATAAGGAGTACCTTAACGCTAGTAAAGCAAAAGCGGTTAGTAACTAAAGGACCTAGATAAAGAAGTAGCAGAAGCTACTATACCTAGCAGAGTATTATAAAGTCAAAGGGGTAGCTAATCCTAAACTATAGTTTGATAACTTGTTAATCTTCTTAGGAGTAACCTAAAGATTCTAGAGCTAGATATCGGCCTTATATAGGGACTTTAAGAAGCAGGCTAAAAAGGAGAACCTTAATTACTATAAAGTAGCAAGGGATTTCCTACGAGACCTCGAGTTTAACAAGCCTCCTAAGCTAAAGCCTAAGAACCTAGTAGAAAGAGGAGGCATATACGTTATACTAAATAGCAAATAGCCTCTTCCTAATAAGGCTAGTAAGAAAGGTAAAAGAGGAGGAGATATATAAAATAAGGCTTTTAAGTAAGGGAGAGCTAATACCTATAGCAACCGAAATCTCTAAGGAGCTTTAGAAGTACCTTAAGCCTTAGGACCTAATTATCCTAAAGAGAGACCCGGTTCTCGTTGTAAGAAGTATATCTATAGAACAATCTAATATAACTAGAAGGCATGCTAGTATCTATTCCTATCTCTTATATATAAAGGTTAGGAACTAAGGCTAGATATAGAAAAGCATATAAAACAAGCTATTAAGGAGGATTCGCAACTTTAATCGAAGATATCAGCTTATTAAAAAGAGCTAAAAGATAAGTAGAAGGCCTAAAGGTATATAGGGTATAGGGAGAAAGTAAAGGCTTTAAAACTAATAGTAGAAGTTGTCCCTATGTTTAAGAAGAAGAATAAGAATTAGGTCCCTATTAAGTTTATAGTGCTAAAGAGCGTACTATAAGTAAGTAGCGTTAGCGAATACCCTCTTAAGTACTTGGCCTACCTAGATTCCAGTACCTCTATCTATATTTTCAATAATTAGAAGAAATTTAAAAGCCTTAAAGAAGTAGGGGAAGGGGACTACCTTATAGCAGCTAATAGTAAGTTGCCGATTAAAGGATATAGGATAGTTTTCCTATATCTATGTCTAGGTTAGTATAAACGGGTGCTCTTTCGGCTTAATCGTATAGTATACTGCCCTAAGGTAGCTACTAACCTAGTTTCTTTAAGGTACCTTTATAAGAAGGGAATATAGTAGGATTACTAGAAGTAGGGTACCCTTTCCTACCTTAGGAGGATATTAGACTATAATAAGATCTATAAAATCTAGGAAGCCTATAGCTAGTTCCTACTAGAGTACGTTATAACTGATATCTCAGCGTTAGCTTTCGTAATATAAAGGGAGTAGGGTAGGTCTTAGAAGAAGAAGACTAAGCCTGGGATAATCTAAGTTTAGTACTGGCAGTTAGGTTATCCAAACCTAGAAGTACTCCGTTACCTTGTTCAGAGCAGTAAGGAAGTTAAGGTTACTGGAAATTATAAGGTGATTAGAACGGTAGACTGCCTATAGTATAGTATAGGAAAAGGCCCTAATTACTAGGTCTTAAGGGTAGCCTAATTAGACCTAAAGTACCCCGGCGATATCCTAGCCCTTAATTTCTATAATATTAAAAGGTCTAAGGAAGGCTTTACGTCTATTATACTCTTGTTAGATTGTAAGTTAGGCCTAATATAGGACTATTATCTTTGTAAATGGTTAGTTAAGAGTATTATTATAGCCTTGGACGATTGCCTTATAGATCTTAATCAAAGATATAGAATTTAGGTTCTAGATATTAAAGCTAATAACAAGATTGCCGGAAGGAAGGGAGCAATCTAAGCCTAGCTATAAGGGAAGTATATTAGAACAAATCTCTCCGCTCCTTAGACCTAAGATTAGAATAGAGATATAGAAAGAGCTACTGGTATTCTAAAAAGGCAGGTAAAAGCAATAGTAGTAGGGACTAACTTACCTTTAAACAAGGTAGCTAAGGTATTTAGAACAGCGGTATATCTTTTAAATTATACTCTAAGGTATTAGCTAAAGTGGAAAACACTATACAAGGTATTCTATTTGTTTATAGAATTAGTAGGTACTAAAGAGACAACGCCTATTGAGCCATAGCAAGGGTATCTCTGGGTTTTCCTATATTAAGCCTTTATATTAGAAGTAGATGTATAGCTTAAGAAGAATAAGCTAAAGAGGTTTGCTCTAAGAGCTTTCCTTAGATACCTAATCGGATATAACTCGACGAATATTTATCGAATCTAGAACCCTTAAACTAATAAGATTATAGTAACCTAGGACGTAATTTTCAATAAGAAAGTAGTATTTAACGGGTCTAAGGAGCACCTTACGGTCAGGCTAAGAGATCTAAGCTTAGAAGGGCTGAAAGAGTGGCTTGCCGAGATCGAAAAAAGGGCAGAATCCGAAAATCTAAATACTATAGTAGCCGATATCCCTGCCTAGGACGTACCCTACAAAGTAGGGGTAATAGACCTAGGTAATAGATTAGAAGAAGAAGAGGAAGAGGATATCGATATACTAGACCTTATAGATAACGCAGAACTAGATAATTCAGTAGAAGCAATATAAGAACCTTAGTATATAGAGGCTTACCTACTCCTATATCCGACTCTAGAAGCCACGCCCCTACTAGTAGCGTAGGGTATGCTAGGAGTATGCCTTATAGTATATTTTAGGGATCGAGTTCTTAGTTAGCAATTCCTTAACGCTGCTATAAAGGGAGATTTCCTTACCTAGAGGGCCTTCTTTGCTGCTAGAAGGCTTATAAATAGGGACCCTAAGACGAAAGAGAGTATACTAATATCTAAGATCCTAAGCGTTAAGGACTTTAAGCCTAGTACTATTTATTCCTTTTAACTGCCTCTAGTACCTAAGCTATACTAGAACCTCGAAAGCTACCTATAGGGGGAATACTTTAAGGAAGCCGAAAGGCAGTACCTTCTTATACACCTAGAAACATAGAAGGAAGTACCGATCGCTAAGGTGCAGGGCAAGCAAGTCTTGGATAATATATAGGTATATATATATAAAATCAATAAGGACAATTACCTAGAGAAGTTTAAGGCCAGGTTAGTAGTCTAAGGCGATTAATAACAAGGGACCCTAAGGGAGGATATATATATAGCAATATTAGCTGGAAAGTCTTTCTGGATCTTAATAGCAGTAGTAGCGAGGTTCGATATAGAGCTGATATAGTTTGACGTCTCTTATGCCTTCTATAACGCTTACCTTGACTAGGACGTGTATATAAGGCTCCTAGTAGGTTAAAGGAAGCAGGGCATGATCTATAAGCTAAAGAAAGCACTATATAGACTTTAGGAATCGCCTTACCTATAGTATAAAGAGTTTAGCAGTACTCTTTGGGATATTAGGCTTAATATAATGCCCTATAAACTGTATATCTTCTAAAAAGGAGGAGTCTTTATTCTCTTCTATATAGATAACGTAACGATAGTGTATTATAAGAGGTATAAAGCCCTTGCTAAAGACCTAACAAGCTTGCTCTAGTCGAAGTATAAGATAACTAGCAGTAGTAAGCTAAACTAGTTTCTTAGACTATAAGTGATTTAGGATCGGGAGTACTATAAGATCTATCTCTTATAGGCGGTATACTATAAGAAAATCTTTAGATTAGTAGACGACCTAGTAATTGGGAGCAAGGTAATAAAGCCAATAGCGCAGAGATATACCTCCCCTATAGTACTGGAAGAATTAAAGAGCAACCTAGGGCAAGTAATAAACACGGAGATAAAGTTGTACCAGAGAAAAGTCAGCTTGATAATATATATAGTAGTGATTACAAAGGTCGATATAGCCTTTACTATATCGAGATTATCAAGATTTCTTACGAACCTAGGTCTAGAGTATTATAAGGCGGCAGATCGTTGCCTTAACTACCTATACTATTCTAGGAATTAGTGCCTTTAGCTTGGAGGTAGAGATATATATAAGGTTTGGTATAATGCTTCCTTCGCCGACAATATAGCCGATTGAAAAAGCTCTTAGGGATATATAATTAAGCTTTTTGATAGGCTAGTTGCTTAAAGGGCAAGCAAGCAGACCTGTATAATAACTTCCACTATAGAAGCGGAATTAGTATCTATAACGGAAGTAGTATAAGAAGCGCTATATCTCTACTGGCTAATCTATAATCTCGGAATCGGTCTTAAAAGGGAGTATAGCGTATAAGTGTTCTGTAATAACGTATAAACTATAAGACTGGTAACCAGGGACGAAACGCTGAAAACGAAGCTCTAGCATGTCGATATCAAGAATCACTAGCTCTAGCAGGAAGTTGTTATAGAAAGGGTTCTTACAGACTATATACTAATAGATTAATAATTAGCAGATAGCCTAACGAAAGTTCTTATAAGCAATAGTTTTACTACTTTCTATAAGCAAGTCGGTATAGTAGAAAGGAAAGAAAAGATCAAAAAGCGGTAGAGGGAGAAAGGCCAAAATACAGAGACTCCGGGTATAGAAGGGAGCACCCTAAGATACTGGTCTATTAAGCTAAGCATTGCTATTATAATCTGTAAAGGGTAAATTAATTAGGGCCTAGCCAGAAGTCCTAGGGTACGTCGGAGTAGTAGTAGAATCCTCCTTTATAGCTATGTTAGTAGCCTATAGTACGCTCTGCCCCTTAGTATTATCATTGTTATTGTCGGACACTATTGCTGCCTTTTTTACTCTCTTCTTTATCTCCCCCTTTATCTGGATAGTCGTAGCCCGTTTCTACGTCTACAGCTTTTAGATCAAGCTGGCATACTCTCTAATAAGAGTATATAACGTCTAGACAAGGATAGTTAGGATAGAAAAGTATAATAGAATAGGATTATAGGGTAACTTACTATTAGGGCTATAATACTAGAAGAGTATTTAATAACGTAGGCCTAACAGGCCTATACTACTAATAAGATCTTATTATTGCTCGCTAGAAACGTAGGTTAGCGTGAACAGCGCTAAGGGGGTATATAGGCTGGACTTATAAGATACGTATAGATGCTAATAACAGGAATAATTTAAGTACTATAACTAGGAGGAAACGCAGGGACTAAGCTACGCTATATACAGTACTAAAGGGGAAAAATCGCCAGAATCGGCCTATAAGACCAAGTATATAAGATAGCGCTTATAGTATACCTTACGCAGCTTACCGTCCTAGACAGTAGAAACTGCCGGTAATATAGACGGTAATGCCCCTATAGGCATGGACTATAAGGCTAGGCTTAACGCTAGCTTACTTATAACCAGCTTCTTATAGACTGGTATTACTGGCCCCCTAGCGCCAGCCGCCGGCGAATATACCCTAGGGACTGTTAAGACTAGGGCGGCAATAGCTGCCGGCGTAGGCAATAGACCTGAATCCCTAAAACGTAGCTTCTTTAACGATAGTAGTATCGTAATGTCGTTGTCCTTCTTATCGTTGTTCTAGGCAAACCGGACTAGATATAGATCATTAGCCTTTAAAAGAACTACCTAAGAAAGGTAAGATAAAAGAATAAACCGCGTTTCTGGCCTAATAAGGGCAAATCTACTACTACTAGGGTAGTAGGCTGCTTTAGAACCGACTTCTCCTTTTAAGTAGATATCTGCGATAAAAGGAAGTTAGAAAAACTTATAAAACTGAATATAGCGATTATAAGAAGCCTTATAGTAAGAAGGGCAAGTATAGAAAGATAAAAACGCGTTTATAGTAGAAGGAGGAAATTTTTAGAGCTCTGGGGGAGGTAAGTAGATTTTACACCTAACTAGCTACTGTATAAAAAGAGCAACAATATAGGCGGTTAAAAATTACGCCCTTTCTTCTAAACTTCTACTTCCTTCTCCCTAAGAAGGGACAACATACCCTAATATTAAGAAGAGAGAGGCAGCAGACCCTTACCGATTAACGAGCCTTAATATATATAGACGTAAAATATAAGAGCAAGGAAAGAAGCAGGGTAGTATACCCTAATAGAGAAGAGAAGCTAGGGCAGTATACCCTAAGGAAGAGATAGTATACCTTAACCTAAAGGAAGAGGCAGTATACCTCGACCTAAACAAGGAAGAGGCAGTATACCTTAACCTAAATAGGAAAGGGTAGTATACCCGGACCTTTAGATCTGGCGAGACTTGCTATGTTAGTTTAACTGCCTTATTACCCGGATTAGCCCCTATAGAGACAGTAAGGAGTAGAGAAGAGACTGTTGCCAAAGTAATAAGCTAGTATTTATAACGCTGGAGGTGGTTCATAAGGCACCTGCAAGATCGGCGGAGGCAAAGGGAGCACGGCAAAAGAGGCCGGTTAACCACCTAGATAGCAGACCATAGTAACAACCGTTGGGTATCCTTGGAAATAAGATTACGACGGTTAAGAAGAGCCTAACGGTTCCCCTTATAAGAAGGCACCTCTAAGATCAGCAGAGAAAGCAGGTTAGAGAGGGAGTAGTTAACTTTCCTAGACCCTATCTAGGTTAGCAACTAGTAATATCTATTAGAAGCCTAATCTTAATGATCTAGAGCACCCTAACAAGTCCCTATAGAGGAACGGGACTATAGGGTGGTAGAGCAGCTAAGTATTACCTATTAGTACAATCCCTTTTTTCTGATTAAGTAGTGGAATAACTACCCTTCTACTAGCCTAGAAAGCACCGTATAACCGGGGAAAAGAGACTTTAGGGGTAGTAATGATAATTACTAAGAAAAAGACTGTACCGCCGTCTACGAAGCCCGATTATAACCTCTGTAATCCTAGAATATAGGTACTATAAGCGTACGTTACCGCTAAATATATCGTTGATAAGGGAGAGCCTTATAGCAAGGCCTGGGATTGCTATTGCAAACCTGGACCTAGGGGTATATTGGACAATATAGCGCTTATATCGCTCCGGTAGAACCTCGGTATCCCTAATAGGAGTAAGGCACAGGGTTACCCTGTTTAACTTAGGAGTAGGGCATAGGGAGGCCCTAATCAATTAAGGTAGATATAGCCACGATTCCCTATATCAAGCAGATTGAGCCCACTTTAGGGCCTATAGACGTTGCAGGGGGGACAGAGAAAATCTCTGCCCCGGGGCGGCTAGAGCGCAGGTCAAGACAAGAACACAGATCAGCACACGGAATCGATCAATCAGAGCCTATAGATTCCAACAAAGGTCGCTAAGGAGGGCTCTATTCTTCTCTCTAAGCCAGAGCAGTAGATTGACTTTAAGCAGCAGCTTTAGCGTATTGCGAGCAAGGTAATAGAGTTTATAGACCTGAACAATACTAAGGAATTAGATAGACGTCCGGTCCCTTTAACCCTTAACGATATACCTATTCTCGGTTTATTAACTGCCTGTATTAAGACCGCTTGTCAGACCTACGTTCGCTAGTATTACGGCCTTACTTAGGGAGCGCAGCTTATAGAAGAGCATATCGAGTAGGCGAATGCTAATAGGCCTCCTCCTCTTTCTAGTAAGCGTATTATATATACCGATTTAACTACTAATAGAAGGGCTACCTTTTAAAGTATATCAATAATGTACAATACTGCTATAGCAAACTGGAAATACAACCAGGATAATATTATAGAGGTTAAGAAGTAGATTAGGGAGTATATTAAGACTTATACGCTAAATCTATACTGCCTACCTAAGTAAAGCCTTCGCCAGTAGTATTAGAACCTTACTAAGTCAATATATTTAAAAGATTATAAGCGAATAAGGACAATACGTAAGGACTATAAGGAGCATCTCAACACTAGTAAGACGAAAGCAGTTAGTAACTAGAGAACCTAGATAGAGAAGTAGTAGAAGCTACTATACCTAGTAGAGTATTACAAAGTTAAAGGGATAGCTAACCCTAAACTATGGTTTAACGACTTACTAATCTCCTTAGGAGTAACCTAAAGATTCTAGAGCTGGATATTAGCCTTATATAGGGACTTTAAGAAGCAGGCTAAACAGGAGAACCTTAATTACCGTAAAGTAGTAAGGGATTTCCTATAAGACCTTAAGTTTAATAAGCCTTTTAAGCTAAAGCCTAAGAACCTAGTAGGAAGAGGAGGCGTATATGTTATACTAAACAGCAAATAGCCTCTTCCTAACAGGGCTAGTAAGAAAGGCAAAAGAGGAGAAGATATATAAGAAGAGGCTTTCAAGTAAGGGAGAGCTAATACCTATAGTAACTGAAATCTCTAGAGAGCCTTAGAAGTACCCTAAGCCTTAGGACCTAATTATCCTATAGAGAGACCTAGTTCTTATTATAAGAAGTATATCTATAGAATAATCTAGTATAACTAGAAGATATACTAGTATCTATTTCCATCTCTTATATATAAAGGTTAGGAACTAAGGCTAGATGTAGAAAAGTATGTGAAACAAGCTATTAAGGAGGATTCGCAACTTTGATCGAAGATATCAGCTCGTCGAAAAGACCTAAAAGGCAAGTAGGAGGCCTGAAGGTATATAGGGCATAGGGAGGAAGTAAAGGCTTTAAAACCAATAGTAGAAGTTGTTCTTATACCTAAGAAGAAGAACAAGAATTAGGTCCTTATTAAGTTTATAGTACTAAAGAGCGTACTATAAGCAAGTAGCGTTAGCGAATACCCTCTTAAGCACTCGGCCTACCTAGATTCCAGTACCTCTATCTATATTTTTAACAATCAGGAGAGATTTGAAAGCCTTAAGAAAGTAGGGGAAGGGGACTACCTTATAACAGCTTATAGCAAGTTGCTAATCGAAGGATATAGGACAGTTTTCCTATATCTATACCTAGGTTAGTATAAACGGGTACTCCTTTAGCTTAATCGTATAGCATACTGCCCTAAGGTAGCTACTAACCTAGTTTCTTTAAAGTACCTTTATAAAAAGGGAATATAATAGGATTACTAGAAGCAAGGTACCCTTTCCTATCTTAGGAGGATATCAGACTATAATAAGATCTATAAAATCCAGAAAGCCTATAGCCAGTTCCTACTAGAGTACGTTATAACTAATATCTTAGTATTAGCTTTTATAATACAAAGGGAGTAGGATAGGTCTTAAAAGAAGAAGACTAAGCCTAGGACAATCTAAATTTAGCACTAGCAGTTAGGTTATCTAAACCTAGAAGCACTCTATCACCTTATTTAGAGCAGTAAGGGAGTTAAGGTTACTAGAAATCACAAGGTAATTAGAACGGTAGACTGCCTATAGTATAGTATAGGAAAAGGCCCTAATTGCTAGGTCTTAAGGGTAGCCCGACTAGACCTAAAGTACCCCAGCGATATCCTAGCCCTTAATTTCCATAATATTAAAAGGTCTAAGGAAGGCTTTATATCTATTATACTATTGTTAGATCGTAAGTTGGGCCTAATATAGGACTATTATCTTTATAATCGGTTGGTCAAAAGTATTATTACAGCTCTGGACAACCGCCTTTCGGATCTTAAGCAAAGGTATAGAATTTAGGTTCTAGATATTAAAGCTAATAACGAGATTATAGGAAGGAAGGGAGCAATCTAAGCCTAGCTATAAAGGAAGTACATTAGAACAAATCTCTCTGCTCCTTAGACCTAAGATTAGAACAGAGGCGTAGAAAGAGCTGCCGGTATTCTGAAAAGGCAGGTAAAAGCGATAGTAATAGGGACTAACTTACCTTCAGATAAGGTAGCTAAGGTATTTAGAACAGCAGTATATCTTTTAAATTATACCCTAAGGTATCGGCTAAAGTGGAAAACACTATATAAGGTATTCTATTCGTTCGTGGAATTAGCAGGCGCCGAAGAGACAATGCCTGTTAAGCCATAGCAAGGGCATCTCCGGGTTTTCCTATATCAAGCCTTTACGTTAGAAGCAGATATATAGCTTAAGAAGAATAAGCTAAAAAGGTTTGTACTAAAAGCTTTCCTTAGATACCTAATCAGATATAGATAGATAGATATCTATTACTCCTATAGAGTCCTCTAAGGGGCTATAAGGGGCTGCTAGCTTATACTTATGCTAGAGGAAAACCGGAAAACGGATGAAAAACCTCCAACAAGCTTAACAAGGCGGGCAACCTAGCAAGAGGAAAAGAGCAGTGCTAAAAGAAAAACAACGTAAGGGGAGGCTATCTAGGAGGCTACTCAGGGAAATTACGCCTATTCCCCTACCCGTCTCCCGTAAGAACGCCCTATATCTTAATTAATATAGGGCTTAGGGTAGGGGAATAAGGAAGGGGTCTTATTAGTAAAAAAGGGGTAAGGCGAGGCTAGGCTTAAAGCTTAAAAGCTTATAAGCCTAGGCCTATAGCCTTCCCTTTACCTTAGTATAGTAGTAAGATACTAGCTATAGGAAAAAGAGAAAAGACAGTCTAAAGAGAGAGAGGGGAAGCAGTCTAAGGAAGGGGAGAAAGCAGAAAAAGAGACTAAAGCATATCTATATCCTCTTCCTCTATAGAGCCCCTTACTAGCTCTAGGGAGGAGGGTATAGAACCGGTAGCTGTAGTACTAGTAGCTGCTAGATCGGTAGTAGTAAAGGTAGAGGCGGGGATTTTGCTAAAAGCCTCCCTTATAGTTCGCTGGGAAAGGGAGGCTATGGCGGTAGTAGCGGTAGCGGTAGTGGCGGTAGCGGTAGTGGCGGTTATTATAGGGGGGCGGCCACGGCGGCGTTTTCTAGCTACTACTGTATAGCTTTCTTCCCCTTCTAGCCGGTCTTCTGTTGATATTGCCGGCTTAAGAGGGCCGGGGAGGTCGAAGTTAATAGGCCTGTTTTGTAGGCTAGATTTTGCCTAAGCCTTATACTTCTTTCTTTCAGGGCAATCTTCTGCCCTAGCGTGGTGGTCGCTACGGCAGTTCCGGCAGTGCTGAGCCTTAGTATAGGCTGCCTTGGTATGCTTCTTCTTTTCTTGGCCGTAGTTATAGCAGAGGGTAGGGGAGTGGCAGTATTTGGCTTTATACCCCTATTGCCAGCAGTTAAAGCACTGTAAGGCTCTAGCCTTATCGATATAGGGCTCTGCTTTTAGGGCCCTATAGGCCTAGAAGATTCCGTCTTGATAGGCCTAGTAGGCCTCTTACTAGCTAGAGAAGGCAATAAGAGCTAAGACTCTTGTTCTTTCGATCTAGAGGGGGTACTAGACCTTAGCCTTTAAGGCCGAAGGATATGCTTCTTTTGCTACTGCTAGAAGGCTAGCTTCCGTTACCCGGTCAGCTGTTGTAAGCCCTTTAACGGCAATAGCCTAGGTAGTGGTGTGGATCGAGGCCTCTGGTGATAAAGAGGCTAGCTAGGCTGTGTTTTCTTCTAAGGCTTTTTTGATTTTTTCTCCTTTAGTAACTAGTATAAGGTTACTGCTTGGTAGGGTCCTTACCCCCTTGATAGGGTGCCCTATAGCCTTCTGTACTGCCTATACGATTTCCGGGGCTGATTTTTGGCCGAGGGAGGACAAGGCTGATCCTAGCCGTATAAGGACCTGTTTTTCTAAGCCTAGCTTAGTAGGCTTTACCCTAGCCGCTGCTATAGCAGCCTAGGTACGGCGGGTTGGCTCTAATTCGGCGGCAGGGGGTTGTTGTTGCTGCTGTTGTTGTTGCTGTTGTTGTTGCTGTTGTTGTTGCTTCTTCTGCCTCGGGGCCTGGGCAACGAACGAGGGAAATATCGGGGCTTTTTTCTCCTCCTCTTTTAAGATCTGCGTTAAGGCTAGCTTTCTAGCTAGCCCGGTATATTCGACGATTTCCTTAAAGGCCGGGTTATTGACTGAAAGACTGACTATCTGGTCCATAAGACCAGAGAAGGTAAGGGCGAGGGTTGCAGGTAGTAGGGCTTTTTCTTTTTCTTTTCCCTTTTTAGAGGGGGTAGGGGCGGCGGTGGCGGTAGTAGCGTGTTGACTGCTGGAAAGCCCTTTAAGAGGGCTATCGAACGATATATCGCTTGACCCGGTAGCGGTTGTAGTAGTGGCAGGGTTGGCGGCGGAAGTGGTGGTGGTAGTAGTGGCGGTGGTAGTAGTAGCGGAAGCGGTGGTAAGGTGGGTCAAGAAGCTGTGGCCCGAGCGCTTAGGGGCTTTGTTGACAGCCCCTAGGGGGCTAGGGGCGGCAGGGTTCAGGTCAGAGGGGTTAGTGCGGTCGGGGCTAGGGCATGTGATTGTAGGGCCTGTACGCCCGCCCCGCTGCAGCTGCAGATTTCTGGCTACGGTCGACCACATTATACAGTCAGAATCCGACCACAGCGCCGTCGAACGAGCGACTGCGCCGCAGCTAAATTTGGCGTGTGTTGAGTCCTCGATTGGACAAGTGGATTGCAAAAGAGTGCAGTCGATTTGGAGCGGTCCTGACCAAGAACGCGTTTTCGGATGTGTGATGTCGGGTCCTAATCAGATATAACTCAACGAATATTTATTAAATCTAAAACCCTTGAACCAACAAGATTATAGTAACCTAAGACGTGATTTTCAACGAGAAAGTGGTATTTAACGGGTCTAAGGAGCACCTTATAATCGGGCTAAGAGATCTAAGCTTAGAAGGGCTGAAAGACTAGCTTACTAAGATCGAGAAAAGGGCAGAATCTAAAAATCTAAATACCATAGTAGCCGATATCCCTATATAGGACGTACCCTACGAAGTAGGGATAATAGACCTAGGTGATAGATTAAAAGAAGAAGAGGAAGAGAATATCGATATACCTAACCTTATAGATAACGCAGAACTAGATAATTTAGTAGAAGCAATATAAGAACCTTAGTATATAGAGGCTTGCTTACTCCTATATCCGACTCTAGAAGCTACGCTACTACCAGTAGTACAGGGTACGTCGGAAGCATACCTCGTAGTATATTTTAGGGATTAAGTTCTTAGTTAGCAGTTCCTCGATACTGCTATAAAGGGAGATTTCTTTACCTAGAGGGCCTCCTTTACTGCTAGAAGGCTTATAAATAGGGACCCTAAGACGAAAAAGAGCATGCGAATATCTAAGATCCTAAGTATTAAGGACTTTAAGCCTAGTACTATTCATTCTTCTTAACTGCCTCTAGCGCCTAAGCTATACCGGAACCTTGAAAGCTACCTATAGGGGGAACACTTTAAAAAGGCTAAAAGGCAGTACCTTCTTACATACCTAGAAACGTAGGAGGAAGTACCGATCGCTAAGGCGTAGGGCAAGTAGGTCTTAAACAATATATAGGTATATATATACAAAATCAATAAGTATAATTACCTAGAGAAGTTCAAGGCCAGGTTAGTAGTCTAAGGCGATTAATAATAAGGGACCCTAAGGGAGGATATATATATAGTAACGTTAGCTAGAAAGTCCTTCTAGATCTTAATAGCGGTAGTAGCAAGGTTTGATATAGAGCTAATCTAGTTTAATGTTTCGAATGCCTTTTATAACGCTCGCCTTAACTAGGACGTATATATAGATAGATATCTATTACTCCTATAGAGTCCTCTAAGGGGCTATAAGGGGCTGCTAGCTTACACTTATGCTAGAGGAAAACCGGAAAACGGATGAAAAACCTCCAACGAGCTCAACGAGGCGGGCAACCTAGCAAGAGGAAAAGAGCAGTACTAAAAGAAAAACAACGTAAGAGGAGGCCGTCTAGGAGGCTACTAAGGGAAATTGCGCCTATTCCCCTACCTGTCTCCCGTAAGAACGCCCTATATCTCAATTAATATAGGGCTTAGGGTAGGGGAATAAGGAAGGGGTCTTGTCAGTAAAAAAGGGGTAAGGTAAGGCTAGGCTTAAAGCTTAAAAGCTTATAAGCCTAGGCCTATAGCCTTCCCTTTACCTTGGTATAGTAGTAAGATACCAGCTATAGGGAAAAAAGAGAAAAGACAGTCTAAAGAGAGAGAGGGGAAGTAGTCTAAGAAAGGAGAGAAGGCAGAAAAAGAGACTAAAGCATATCCGTATCCTCTTCCTCTATAGAGCCCCTTGCCAGCTCTAGGGAGGAGGGTATAGAACCGGTAGCTATAGTACCGGTAGCTGCTAGATCGGTAGTAGTAAAGGTAGAGGCGGGGATTTTGCTAAAAGCCTCCCTTATAGTTCGCTGGGAAAGGGAGGCTATAGCGGTAGTAGCGGTAGCGGTAGTGGCGGTAGCGGTAGTGGCGGTTATTGTAGGGGGGCGGCCATAGCGGCGTTTTCCAGCTACTACCATATAGCTTTCTTCCCCTTCTAGCCGGTCTTCTGTTGATATTGCCGGCTTAAAAGGGCTAGGGAGGTTGAAGTTAATAGGCCTGTTTTATAGGCTGGATTTTGCCTGAGCCTTATGCTTCTTTCTTTTAGGGCATTCTTCTGCCCTAGTATAGTGGTCGCCACGGCAGTTCCGGCAGTGCTAAGCCTTAGTACAGGCCGCCTTATTAGTATGCTTCTCCTTTTCTTAGCCGTAGTTATAGCAGAGGGCAGGGGAGTGGCAGTATTTGGCTTTATGCCCCTATCGCTAGTAGTTAAAGCACTGTAAGGCCCTAGCCTTATCGATATAGGGCTCTGCTTTTAGGGCCCTATAGGCCTAGAAGATTCCGTCTTAGCAGGCCTGGTAGGCCTCTTACTAGCTAAAGAAGGCGATAAGAGCTAAGACTCTTGTTCTTTCGATCTAGAGGGGGTACTAGACCTTAGCCCTTAAGGCTAAAGGATATGATTCTTTTGCTGCTACTAGAAGGCTAGCTTCCGTTACCCGGTCAGCTGTTATAAGCCCTTTAACAGCAATAGCCTAGGTAGTAGTATGGATCGAGGCCTCTAGTGATAAAGAGGCTAGCCAGGCTGTGTTTTCTTCCAAGGCTTTTTTGATTTTTTCTCCTTCAGTAACCAGTATAAGGTTACCGCTTGGTAGGGTCCTTACCCCCTTAATAGAGTGCCCTGTAGCCTTCTATACTGCCTGTGCGATTTCCGGGGCTGATTTTTGGCCGAGGGAGGAAGAGGCTGATCCTAGCCGTATAAGGACCTGTTTTTCTAAGCCTAGCTTAGTAGGCTTTACCCTAGCCGCTGCTATAGCAGCCCAGGTGCGGCGGGTTGGCTCTAATTCGACGGCGGGGGGTTGTTGCTGCTGCTGCTGTTGTTGTTGCTATTGTTGTTGCTGTTGTTGTTGCTGTTGTTGTTACTGTTGTTGTTGTTGCTTCTTCTGCCTCGGGGCCTAGGTAACGAACGAGGGAAATATCAGGGCCTTTTTCTCCTCCTCTTTCAAGATCTGCGTTAAGGCTAGCTTTCTAGCTAGCCCGGTATATTCGACGATTTCCTTAAAGGCCGGGTTATTGACTGAGAGACTGACTATCTGGTCTATAAGACCAGAGAAGGTAAGGGCGAGGGTTGTAGGTGGTAGGGCTTTTTCTTTCCCCTTTTTTAAGGGGGCAGGGGCGGCGGTGGCGGTAGTGGCGTGTTGACTGCTGGAAAGCCCTTTAAAAGGGCTATTGAACGGTATATCGCTCGACCTGGTAGCGGTTATAGTGGTAGCAGGGTTGGCGGCGGAAGTAGTGGTGGTAGTGGTAGCAGTAGCGGTAGTAAGGTGGGTTAAGAAGCTGTGGCCCGAGCGCTCAGGGGCTTTGTTGATAGCCCCTAGGGGGCTAGGGACAGCAGGGTTCGGGTTAGCGGGGTTCGGGTCAGAGGGGTCAGTGCGGTCGGGGCTAGGGCACGTGACTATAGGGCCCGTGCGCCCGCCCCGCTGCAGCTGCAGATTTCTGGCCACGGTTGACCACATCGTACGGTCAGAATCCGACCACAGCGCTGTCGAACGAGCGACTGCGCTGCAGCCAAATTTGGCGTGTGTTGAGTCCTCAATTGGACAAGTGGATTGCAAAAGAGTGCAGTCGATTTGGAGCGGTCCTGACCAAGAACGCGTTTTCGGATGTGTGATGTCGGTCTCCTAGGACGTATATATAAGACTCCTAGTAGGTTAAAGGAAGCAGGGCACGATCTATAAGCTAAAGAAAGCACTATACAGTCTTTAGGAATTGCCTTACCTATAGTATAAAGAGTTTAGTAGTACTCTTTAGGATCTTAGGCTTAACGTAATATCCTATAAACTGTATATCTTCTAGAAGGAAGGAGTCTTTATTCTCTTCTATATAGATAACGTAACAATAGCGTACTATAAGAGGTATAAAGCCCTTACTAAAGACCTAATAAGCTTGCTCTAGTCAAAGTATAAGATAACCGGCAGTAGCGAGCTTAGCTGGTTTCTTAGGATGCAAGTTATTCGGGATTAGAAGCACTATAAGATCTATCTCTTATAAGCAGCATACTATAAGAAAATCTTTAGATTAGTAGACAACCTAGTAATTAGAAATAAGGTAACAAAGCTAATAGCATAGAGATATACCTCTCCTATAGCACTAAAAGAATTGAAGAGTAACCTAGGGCAGGTAATAAACACCGAGATAAAGTTGTACTAGAGAAAAGTTGGCTTGATAATATATACAGTAGTAATTATAAGGGTCGATATAGCCTTTACTACGTCAAGATTATTAAGATTTCTTATAAACCTAGGTCTAGAGTATTATAAGGCGGTAGATCATTGCCTTAACTACCTATACTATTCTAAGAATCAGTGCCTTTAGCTTAGGGGTAGAAATATGTACGAGGTTTGGTATAATACTTTCTTTGCCGACAATATAGCCGATTGAAAAGCTCTTAGGGATATATAATCAAGCTTTTTAGTAGGCTAGTTACTTAGAGGGCAAGTAAGCAGACCTACATAATAACTTCCACTATAGAAGCGGAATTAGTATCTATGATAGAAGCAGTACAAGAAGCGCTATATCTCTGCTAGCTAATCTATAATCTCGGAATCAGTCTTGAAAAGAAGTACAGCGTATAAGTGTTCTATAATAACGCATAAACCGTAAGACTAGTAACCAGGGACGAAACGCTAAAAACGAAGCTCTAGTACGTCGATATTAAGAATTACTAGCTCTAGCAGGAAGTTGTTATAGAAAGGGTTCTTACAGACTATATACTAATAGATTAATAATTAGTAGATAGCCTAATAAAAGTTCTTATAAACAATAGTTTTACTGCTTTCTATAAGTAAGTCAGTATAGTAGAAAGGAAAGAAAAGATTAAGAAGTAGTAAAGGGAGAAAGGCTAAGATATAGAGACTCCGGGTATAGAAGGGAGCACTCTAAGAAACTAGTCTATTAAACTAAACGTTGCTACTATAATCCGTAAAGGGTAAATTGATTAGGGCCTAGCTAGAAGCCCTAGGGTACGCCGGAGCAGCAGTAGAATCCTCCTCTATAGCTACATTAATAGCCTATAGTATGCTCGTCCCCTTAGTATCATTGTCGTTATTATCGGACACTATTACTACCTTTTTTACCCTCTTCTTTATCTCCCCCTTTGTCTGGATAGTTATAGCCCGTTTCTACGTCTATAGCTCTTAGATCAAGCTAACGTACTCTCTAATAAGAGTATATAACATCTAGACAAGGATAGTTAGAATAGAAAAGTATAGTAGAATAGGATTATAGGATAACTTACTACTAGGGCTATAATATTAGAAGAGTATTTAACAATATAGGCCTAAT
Source organism: Phyllachora maydis (assembly GCA_029339225.1). NCBI lineage: Eukaryota > Fungi > Ascomycota > Sordariomycetes > Phyllachorales > Phyllachoraceae > Phyllachora > Phyllachora maydis. The sequence continues at coordinate 7,062,828 of JAQQPM010000003.1, forward strand.
AGGCCTATACTGCCGCTAAGATCTTGTCGTTACTTGCTAGAAACGTAGGTTAGCGCGAATAGCGCTAAAGAGGTATATAGGCTGGACTTACGAGACATATATAGATACTAACGATAGGAACAATTTAAGTACTATAACTAGGAGGAAACATAGGGACTAAGCTGCGCTATATACGGCACTAGAGGGGAAAAATCGCCAGAATCGGCCTATAAGACCAAGCGTATAAGACAGCGCTTATAGTATACCTTACGTAGCTTACTGTCCTAGATAGTAGAAACCGCTAGTAATATAGACGGTAACGCCCCTATAGGTATAGACTATAAGGCTAGGCTTGATAATAGCTTGCTTATAACCAGCTTCTTATAGACCGGTGTTATTAGCCCCCTAGTACTAGCCGCCGGCAAATATACCTTAGGGACTGTTAAGACTAGGGCGATAATAGCCGCCGGCGTAGGTAATAGACCTAAATCCCTAAAACGCAGCTTCTTTAACAATAGCAGTACTGTAACGTCGTTATCCTCCTTATTGTTATCCTAGGCAAACCGAACTAGATATAGATTGTTAGCCTTTAAGAGAACTACCTAGGAAAGGCAAGACAAAAGAATAAACCGCGTTTCTGGCCTAATAAGGGCAAATCTCCTACTACTAGGGTAGTAGGCTGCTTTAGAACCGACTCCTCTTTCTAAGTAGATATCTACAATAAAAGGAAGTTAGAAAAACTTATAAAACTGAATATAGCAATTATAAGAAGCCTTATAGTAAGAAGGGCAAGTATAGAAAGATAAAAACGCGTTTATAGTAGAAGGAGGAAATTTTTAGAGCTCCGGAGAAGGTAAGCAGATTTTATACCTAACTAGCCACTGTATAAAAAGAGTAATAACGTAGGCGGTTAAAAATTACGCCCTTTCTCCTAAACTTCCACTTCCTCCTCCCTAAGAAGGGACAGCATACTCTAATACTAAGAAGAGAGAGGTAGCAGACCCTTACCGATTAACAAGCCTTAATATATATAGACGTAAAATATAAGAGCAAGGAAAGAAGCAGGGCAGTATACCCTAATAGAGAAGAGAAGCTAGGGCAGTATACCCTAAGGAAGAGGCAGTATACCTTAACCTAAAGGAAGAGGCAGTATACCTTAACCTAAACAAGGAAGAGGCAGTATACCTTAACCTAAATAGGAAAGGGCAGTATACCTAGACCTTTAGATCTAGTAAGACTCGCTACGTTAGTTTAACTACCTTATTACCCGGATTAGCCCCTATAGAGACAGTAAAAAGCAGAGAAAAGACTGTCGCTAAAGTAATAAGCCAGTGTTTATAACGCTAGAGATAGTTCATAAGGCACCTATAAGATCGGCAGAGGTAAAGGGAGTATAGTAAAAGAGATAAGTATTCCTAAGCTAAACGGCAACTATTGGAATGGGTAATCCTATATAAGGATCTATAACCACTATAGCCTACTAGTAGTAGTCGTATAGAGTACGTAGGGGCAGCAACAGCGTTGATATGGCCTAAATAGCACTTCCTAGGTATGTGCTAATATAGTAAAGTAGGGCCCTTTACTGTATTCCCTCTATAAAAGTCCTTATATAACGGTATAGTTATAGGCTATAGCGCTATATTATAGGGGCTTTAAGCTTATATATCACGGCTTTCAGTGGGTCTTATAGGCCTATAAGGCTTATAGTTGTAGGTAACGTAGTAATTTGATTTCTAGTCTAAGTAGGTAAGGCTTCGCAATTTCCTTTCCTACATATACCCTCCGGCACCGTTCCTGCCCTTCACACGGCAGGAGCGCCTTAGTAGGTGCATGGCCACTTCCCGAAAAACCAAATAAGCTGGCGATTTTAAATAATCGACTTACGGCCACCTAAGCTGCAGGGTAAGCCGCACGACTTTTCCTGTAAGTTCTGTTTTCGCTCCTGCGGTGCAGGGTAGGTACAGGGTAGGTAGGTGACCTAGTAGAAGAGCCTTTTAAGGCTATTTCTAGCACTTATACAGCCTAAGGAGGCTGTCTCCACAAAAGTGGGGCATAAATCTAAAAATAGAAAAGCCTTTTAAAGCTATTTCTAGGCTATATAGTGGAGTATATAGCTTAGTCAGCGGTATCCACAAAAGTGGGTCCACCCTTAGAATATAGCTATATATCTAGTAGTTCGAGAACTGAAATCCGTTTTGCCTAAGCTATAACCGTTAGAGCGCTATAGCTTATTTTGTACGTTTAATACCCCCTCTATTCTTCTGTTCCTTTATAAGCCTTAGAAAGCTATATATAGGTAAAGAATAGAAGAATCCTAAGAAATAAGAACGTAAGAGCAAAACTATTCCGTTAGACAAAGGGGTTAGGCCCTTATATATATATAGGATAAACCCCTATTATATATAGAAAGAAGTAAGAATATATATGATGTTGAAATCAAACCTATAACCTATTTAAAGGTATAGGTACTATAGCTTTAAAGCGTATAGTAATATATAATATCTAAATATTCTATACCCTAGCGACTGATAGACGCACTAGAGTATAGAAGGAGTAAAGGGCTTATAAACGCCTTTATCCTCTTATAGAGAAAACAATTTTTAGCACGGTTTTAAATTTTATGCCCTTTTTTACTCCGTTCTTTCAGCCAGTTCTAGTAAGGAAATAACAGGTAGTTACATAGAGAATCCCCCTCTAAAGGAAAGTATACTACTAGTAATAGCCGGAGCCTATATTTTCCAAATATAGCTATACTATATACTAGAGTACTTCTAGACGTAGCTAGAGTAATATAGGCCTCCCTAACGCCGCAGGGAGCTGATGCCAGCACAAGGGCGCCTATAGAACTGTACTACAGTGGCTAGGACCTTATAAGCCTTTTAAGGCTATATAGAGGAATTAGGTGATTCCAGAGGGCTGTAAAGTAGCCAGTACTATTGACTGGTCTTATAAGCTAATTAGGCTAAGCCAGGCCTTCTATATATATAGTATAGAATATATATATATATAGGGGTAGAGGGTAGCTTAGTAAAAAGCTCCCTTAGGTTGTAGGCCTAAAAGCCTGATAAAAGACTGAAAGCCACTAACTGGTAGGGCTTTAGTAAGTCCGTCAGCCGGCATACACTTAGTATTAAGATATATAATAGTGACTATTTTAGCCTTAACCTGCTCTCTAACGTACCGGAATTTCAGCAGGGTATGCTTAGTTCTAGCGTATAGCGCTGGGTCATTAGCCACCGTTATAGAGCCCTGATTATCTCCATAGAGAGTAATAGGGTAGTCTATAGGTCTGTAAAGTTCAGAAAATAGCCCTATAATCCACTGTACTTCGCGTATAGCCTCTATAAGTCCATCAGTTTCAGCTTCCAGGGTAGAGAGAGCAATAGTAGTAGCTCTTTTCGTTTTCCAGCTAATAGGCCTACCGGCTAACTTATATAGATAGCCGTAGGTGGATTTACTAGTAGCCTTATCCCCTGCAAAATCAGAATCACTAAAGCCTATAGGGACTAGACTACTATTAATTATAGAAGTCCGGCTACTACCTTTACTATTTCTAGAATCTACTATAGTAGTAGAGGTAGTAGTTAGGGGCCTAGACCCTTCCTTAGAGTGAAAGTCTCTACTAAGCTTAGTAGTTGTATTACTACTATTACTAAGCTTAGGCCCTAGATCAGCTACTGTATTTCCGTTATAGCTAAAACAGATGCTATAGTCTTTAGTACTATTAAGATACTTAAAAAGATTTTTAGCAGCGTTTAAGTGTGATTTTGTAGGTCTATTTAAAGACCTAGAGAGCCACTGTACAGTAAAGCTAATATCTACCCTAGTAAGAAGCATTATATATATAGCTGTTCCTACTAGGCTTTGATAGAGCTTAATTTCCGTAGAATTACAGAGGTAGCTAGCAATATCTTCCTCTAGTTGAAGTTGACTTACTAGCCCTGGCTGTAAGGGAATAGATATAGGCTTAGAATCGGCTAAGTTAAAGCGGCTAACCGCCTCTTCTACATACTGTGACTGGTTAAGCCATAGGCGCCTATTAGGTCTATCCCTTATAATTTGCACGCCTAGGAAATAGGCGGCAGGCCCTAAGTCTTCTATAGCGTAGACCTTATTAAGCCGTTTCTTTAAATCAGTTATATAGCCTATATTAGGCCCTATAAATAGACAGTCATCTATATAGGTAACGATAAAGTGGCAGGTTTTAGCATTATAAAAGACCCCTGGATCTGAAATAAGAGGGAGATAGCCTAGGCTCTTAAGTAAGATTTTAAGCTTATCTTGCTACTCTCTAGGGCTTTGTTTCAGACTGTATAACGCTTTAGATAGTTTAATAATATTAGGAGTAGAAGGATTATAGCCGTATTTCAGTAAAAGCTTATAAATAGCCTTATTAGAAGCCGCTAGGTCTAATAGTCCTTTAGGGATTTCCATATATATTTCTTCTCTAAAAGCGCTATTAAGAAATGCCCCTATAAAGTCAGCTTGTTCTATTTCCCAGTCTAGAACAGCACCTATAGCTAGAAGTATACGCTAAGTAGGTGGTATACTAGTAGAGGCGTAGGTTACAGTATAATCTAGGCCTTCTACCTATATAAAGCCCCTAGCTACTAACCGAGATTTATACTTAATAGGCCTGTTTTTAGCGTCCTTTTTAACCTTAAGAACGTTTCGACAGGTAATAAGCTTACGGTTAGAAGGTAATAGACTCCTAGGTAGGAATTTAAAAACCCCTAGCTCTAATAACTGGATAAATTCCTTGGTAATAGCCTCTAACCACTTACTACGCTCATCTCTAGGTAGTTTTAAGACTTGCTTATAAGTAGTAGGCGTACTATCCTTAGATATTACCCTTTTTCGAGCCTTATAGACAAAAGACAGTATATAGCTACTAGTCTTTGCTAAAAGCTTATAGTAATCAAGCTGCATTTTATCCCCCTCTGAAATAAGATCACTATTATCAAGAGGTTCGTTCGTTATAGGCTGATTAGGCGCTATAACTTCTATAGGCTTAGGTGTAAAAATAGGCTCTATAGTTTGGGGAAACGCCTCTGGTAATTGAGGCTTTCTAATAGATATAGTAGGCCTAGTAGACTCTACTATAACCGGATTTATAGGCTTATCCAGTAAGGGTTTATCTAATTCACTATCGGAAGAAGATTCGTAGGATTCTAGCTTACTAGGTCCTATTTCTATACTAATAGGCTTTTCAGTATTAAGATTAGAAGGGTCCGGGCTGACAGCCCCCTCTAAATCTAGGTCTAGGTCTACTAATTCCCCCTCTAAAGCCGTATTATCAGTAGGCTGACTTAGTACTGTATTATCCTCTATGAACTTAACAGTAGAGGTTTTAAGTACTGCTCTTCTAGACGGTATATATACTAGGTAGGTCTTAGAACCTAATACCGCTAGTAATTTACACTCTTCCGTTCTAGAGGTAAATTTTAACGATTTAGACCGTTTTTCTAGAGGTATAATCGCCTCTCCTCTAGCGCCTATAGCCCTATAGCGCTCTAGGTTAGGTATATGTGGAATACCAGGCTCTAGCTCGTCAAATAGCGCCTGGAAAGGAGTGGTTTCCTTATTAGTTATAGCTGTACTATTAACTAATTCCACTACAGCCTCCAGTATAAAGCACTACAAATACTGGGGTAAAGCGCTACTAAGAATAGTACACCTTACACGGTCTAGTATAACTCTAACTGATCGTTCTACTAAGCCGTTCTGCTTGTGGATATAGGGGGCAGAAGTGCTAAATTTAATACCCCTTTTAGCTAACCAAGTAGTTAATAAATCAGTTATTTCAGTGCCTCCGTCAAAGTGGAATTTAGTAGGATATCTACCAAATCCATTCCTTAGGCCCCTAAAAAAGCCCTTAATAGCGTTAGCTACTATAGGGCCTGATTTATTAGGTAGGTTAAAAACCCACCTATACCTACTTTTACGGTCAACTAGAAGTAAGACTATAGGGTTTCTATTATAAGGCCTAGGCCTAATTTTAACAGTATCCCCCTCTATTAAGTCTAAGACCCTAGGTGGGTCAGGTATTAGAGCCTTACTAACCCTTCTCACTGCTTTACCTCGATCACAGCTAGAGCAGTGAAAATCAGCTTCCTTTATTTTATCAAAATTAGGCAGCCCTTTAGTAATACTAGAGGTCTTTTTCAAAAGACGTAGGCCTATATGGCCTAGCCTAACGTGCCACAATTTAGCTAAATTAAGTAGATTATAGTAATCTCGCTGACCTATATTAGGCTCCTTTAAAGTAGGGCTAGATATAGCCTTTTCTACTACTTTATTCCCCTCTATAACTGGCTCTCTTAGCACACGGGGCAGGTCTCCAGTGCCAGTTAAGGGCTCAGGCTCCCTAGTCTCATAGGGACTTTGATAGGGGGCCTAGGCAGTGGCTAAGGGCTCTACAGGCCTACGGGGCCTTTTCCCCCTTAAAGAAGGTCCTATATCTTCTAAAGTAGTACCCTTAGCCGGAGAATTCCTTAGCTTATAGCGCTTATAAGGCTCTATAGCTTCGGATACTATAGCATCCTCTATAATAGGTCTATAGTCTTCCTTTCTAATAGAATTAGAAGGAATTTCCACTACTATCTTATTACGCTGCGGCTCTATACTTTTAGTAGTATTATAACTAGTAAGGCCTAAAGGAAAAGCAAAATTTGCATGTAATATAGGCTTAGAGCTGCCTTTAACGTCAAGAAAAAATCCTGATTTTTTAAAGTCTAGTACAGCTATATAGCGTCTATCACCCCCGTAAAGGGTTTCCTTTATAAGGCAACCTCCCGAATTATAGTGCCTAACCCCGCTAACAATATTTATATCAATATTAGGTAGGTATAAAACGTTATCTAATACTAATTTAGTATAGGTAGGGGGGGCCTTTCTAGATAATACTTCTAGTGTAATAGAGCCTATACTAGCCGGGCTTACAGGGCCATTTCCAGTGTTAATAGGGCGTAACTGGCCTGTATTAGGCGTCAAGGTAGTAAACCGCTCTTTACTATTACTGATATGGTCCGTAGATCCCGTATCGTATAGCCAACTATTATAAAGAGCGGGGTCTCTAGGGCGTCTTCTAGGCTTATTATCTTTATATTTTGCCTTGTTATTAGAAGAGGTTTTTAGGCCTTTTCCTTTAAAGTCCTTACGCTTCTTATACCCTTTTAACGCTAATAGCTGTGCTAATTGGGTATTAGAATCGCTAGAAGAATTAGAATTGGAACTAGAGTTAGATTCCTCTTCTTCTTCTTCTATAGCTAGGTTATAGGACCCTAGTATAAAGGAGGCTTGTTCAGCACTTTTAGCACTATAATTCTGCCCTTCAATATTATAACTAGCCTTCTTCTTACCCTTTTTCTTATTTTTACCCTTCTTACTAGGGTTAGAATTTGAATTAGGGGTTGAATTAGAGCTATTAGCTACGTGAGCTGCTCTATACGCCTCTATAGCCGGGTTCCTAGATTCTTCTAGAATATCAGCCATTAGATATTCTATATTAAGGCTAGAGGCTATAAGGCCTAGCATTCTAGCCTGTCTTATAGAGCTCTTTTGGCGTGATACCCAGCTAGGAAACTTAGATTCTAGAGCCTTAAAATACTGATTTTGTTGATTGCGGTAAGGGGGGTCAGGTGCTGATCCCCGTGACCGCGCAGCATATGAGCCTCTTGCTCTAGGAATGGGGCATATACTGTACTACTGAGCCTCCTGCTCTAGGGAATGGGGCGTGTACTGCGCCACTTATGTGATAGCTACGAGTAGCGTACCTGCGTACTATATAATGGTTACTAACGAGCGCTCTGCTTAATATAGGTATTTAAGGGGTATGCAACCACCCTTTAGATAGAGGGAGATAGATAATCCAGAACTAGAACTTAAACTAGTATTTCCTTGCTACTTGCTTTGCTCTTTATTGTTTTAGATTACTATGATCTCTAGAAACCTACTAATACTAATTAGTATTGTCTCTATATTGCGATATAGGGGCAACGTAGAGCGGTAAGGTAGTTAGTTAAGTACTTGATAACCTTAACTAAGTAGATTGCAGTTTGCTTACTAAAGGCTGTCGATCGGGCAACTGGACAACTACCTTGTTAACTTAGTAATATTACTTGTAAGAAAACCAACACTATAAACCTACCCTCCTAGGCTAAGAAAGCTTAACCTAAGCTCCTAGACTAAGGAAGTATTGCTTAAGAGAACGCTACTAATACTATATCGTTAAGCAACTTTACTATAATCAACCTACTATAGCTTCCTAAGATCTATCTACTTATAGACCCTTAAGGAAGGAGGATACTAAGACAAACCTATATTATATACTAAGTATTTCGTTAAGTATAGCCTAGGATCTCGAAGAGCGTTTTAAACGAGAATTCCCTACCTAGCTGCCTATTATAAGTATTGACAAATTTAACGCTTAAACCTTCTATAGATTACTAGAGTATATCGATCTAGAGTATAATAGTGACAAAGTGCTTAACTTATATACGCTCTCCTACCTTAGTACTTATAAAGGGCGATAATCTAAAGATCTATACTATAAATTCCGCTTGGATTTTAAGGACTAGATAGCTAACCACTTTAACAAGTTAAATAACAAACTACGCTTATAACTATGCTAAACGCTTAACGACAGCTATGTTCTAGTAGATGGCTTAAAAGGGTAGAAGCTCTCTAAGGGACTCGCAACGCTTGCTAACAACCTGTCCGACAATCTAGGGCCCGATATACTCTCCTAAATTCGTAGGATATTAATCTAGGCTAAGTATAAACGGCTTAGAACGGCATCTCCTCCTGCTTAAATAGAAAAGGGGAAGGAGATTATACTAATAACAATCCGAGATTTTGCTATTAGTTCCTACTAGGAGAAGGCAATATAGGGGGATATGTAAGTCGGTAATATAACTATAAACGCTATCTAGTAATTCGAACCAGTAAGCGGCTTAATTATAAACAACGATTAACCGGCAAGCAGCCTAGGCCTAAGCATATATTAAACAGCGGCCTAGAGCGGGACGCTTAATACCGGTAACCGTAACAAGTTTGGAAATACCCTCTACCTACTAAATCAGGAGCTACGGATAACATTTCCGATTTATAGACTTAGAAGCGCAATAGGAGCAGGATTCCTGCCGGCTAATAAGGGCGCTAGCGAAGGCCATGGATTACCACCAACTACCCAAAGTACCGGCCAAGGTTACAGCTAAGGTTACAGCTAAGGTAACTACTAAGGCCGTAACTAGAGGACCAATTAAGGGGGATAACAAAACCCTATACAATATATATAAACCCCTAGTATTAACCCTAACTATAGGCCGGGATACGCTTAATTTCAGGTAAGTAACGAAGAGCAATACGCTTAGTATAAGTATATTATATGCGGAAGCGCTAAGTATATAACTATTCTACTGATCAAAACAGGCTAGATAAATAAGATAACTATTAATCGGAAGACCCTTACTAATTTTATTAAGTCTTAGGACTCAAAGGATAGCTATTCTAGGTCTAACAATAATATCCTTAATAATAAAGTTCGTTTCTTCCTCTACTACTGCTGGACATTCTAGATCGATTATAGCTAGCTTAGTACTGTTTTTCTAAACACTCTTTTAGGACAAGCTAAGGAATACTACTTGTACTATATCCTACTTAGTATCTCTTTTATTAAACTATTTAATATCTTAAAGGGATACTTCGAGACAAGTACTAAGTAGAACAACTATCTATACGTTTAGAACACTATTACTTTCCAGTCTATACGCCTTAAAAGCAAGAACAGTAATAAGTTAATAAAGGAAATTCTCTAGATCTTGCTTAATAGACTCCAATAAAGCTAATATAGGCTCGGTCTGCTCTATAACTATAAGGAATTCCTGGTTGCTAATACAATCCGAGCTTGCTAAGGAGTATCCGAGCTAAAGATCGCCCTATATAAACTACTAACAAGCTTTAAAGAGTTAGCAGCTACGCTCTATCAGACACTTAACATTAAAGAGGCAGATCGTATATATCGCTAATTCTTAATAGACTATAGGTTTATAACAACGAAAGCTAGGCCTGTAAGAAACTATTAGGGCAACTTGATTATAGATTTGATCTTTAAAAGGAACTAGGCTATGTATATACGGCAGTCTAGAGGCGCTATAGGGTATGGAAAGCGAAACGAGTTTTAACAAGAAGACTATAACAAAACCTATACTAAGGTAGGCTGCTGGATTTATAGTAAGCTAGATCACCGATCCTTTATATATAGCTAAGAAGAATAGGCAATAGCTAAGAGCGAATGGCTTAAACGGAAGGGTATCGATAAAGATTATGGATAATATACGGCGTTTCTCCTTAACTATAAGGGTTTAGACGATAAATACGATATAAAGGAAGAAGATACTAAGCTTAGAGCATAGGTAGATAACTATAAGACTGATTAAGCTTAAGGTAAAAACGAAGTACTAGTAATTAGTTTCGAAGAAGAATAAACAGTAGCGACTTACTTTGTAAACTAAGCTTTCCTCTATCTAATTACTAGGAGCGATTAGCTATAGAAAGATAGTAAAAAGGATATAGAAAGAACGGAAGCTGTTTAATTCGTACTTGACAGGTATACCGAGGCTGAATTCCAAGGAATTATGCCTGATACTAGGGCTGCTGACGTTTTGACCGCCGGACTTTGATAATTCCTTACGCTAAAAAAGATAATCGGATTGCTTAAGATTGACAAGACGTGTATAGGGGAAGCGAATATACTTTTTAGGTCTAGGGATTTGAAACGATTACTCAGTATAGTTAGAGTAGAGCTCGATATCGGTTATATAACTTTCTATGTGTTAGAGACGCTAACCCCTTTTCTTATATGTCTAAAAGATATAGACGAGCTTGGTGTCTACCTCGATAACACGACAAACAAGCTTATATCTAAGTTAGGGAAGCGTATATATGTTTAGCGGAAATAGGGACACTTATAGATCCCTGTTAAAGGGATTAAGCTACTAAGTATAGCATTTACTACGGATAACGAGCGTCCTATACCTCTATAACTTATAGAGGCCGAGCTAAGGCGTATTTATCAACGCTATAGATACCCTATAGTCGATAGATTATATAAACTGCTATAATAAGTAGATTACTAAGTAGAGTATAGTACTATTAAAATGATTAATAAGTTCTATTATTTTTGTTAGATTAAAGGAATAGCGCTATAACGGTTTAGATTTGCATTATAAGATAATATTTGCTTTAACTTTAAGATTGTTATGGATATCTTAGATATCGATAGTTCTAAGGTACTGTATATAGTCAACGCTGCAACTTTATTCCAGGTAGCCTACTTTCTAAACGATCTTTTAGCTAAAGAGACGTAGAAGCAGCTAAAGGAATGTTAGATCGATATATACCTTGGACTACCTAACATTTTACATTATAACAAAGGTACTAACTTCAAAGTACGTAAGTTCTAGGCTAAGGCTAAGCTTATAGGTATAACTTGCTACTCTATACTAGTTAAGGTATACTAATTAGTTGGTAAGATCAAGCGGTATTATAAACTACTAAGACAGGCGTACGATATTATCAAATCCAAAACCGCTAGGACTTGCTTGAAAGAAGCATGCTTATAAGCAGTACTAAGCGCGGTTAACAATACTGTTAGCCTAGATAGGCTAGTACTAATGCTCTTAGTTTTCGGCGTATACCCGCGCCTAACTATAGACGTGCCGCCTTCTCTATCTTAACTGCGCCAAGCAGGCGCAATTCGGAAGGCCATGGCGTAATTGCGTATCCTTAACGATATAAGGACTATGCGAGACGCCCTTATATAGCGTAATAGACTAAGTATAGAAGATATACTGCTATGCTTACTTAAGGTAGATATAGAAGTACTAGTATTCTAAGAAACCGATCGATAGACGGGACCCTATAAGGTAATCTTAGCTATAGATATAACGGTGATCGTCGATATAGTTAATAGACCTATAGAATTTCGGAATATAATAGTTAAACTATATTACTAGGAGCTGGCATAGGATAAGTAAGATAATTAGGCTAGAGTTAAGCGGCTAGAGCTATTCTAATATCCCTAGCCTAAGTAACCTTGCTAGTACGGACGACCCTAAAAGAACCTAACACCTACTAACAACTTTATTTTAGAAAAAGAGAAGTACGACTATAATCTTGCGCTTAAACTACAAGCTAAAGGTAAGATTACTATACCTAGCGCGCTATTCTAAGAATCTAATAAAGCGGAACTGAACTCCCTTCTAGCAGCTAAGGTGATCAAAGCGATCTAGATGCTAGTAGATACGTTAAGCTACTAAATTTTCAAATTAAGGATCGTCTAGGAAGTGAAAGACAAGCTTACTACGCTATGCGAAAAGTTATGTTTTGTGGCTTAGGGATTCGGCGATAAAGACAAGAAACACCTCCTTACTTAGTCGCCGACGATCTAGCAATATATATAGCGGCTTATACTCTTACTATTCCTAACGCTTTAAATATACTTTGGTTTTAAGGCATAGGTACGCAACGTTATCTAGGCTTATATATAAGCTAAGTTATAGCTAGTAAGGAAAGTGATTCTTCTATTACCTAAAGAGCTTAAGACGCTCTATCCCCCCTATACTGTCTTGCTTATTAAAACCCTATTATATAGACTAGCTGAAGCCGGACTATACTAGTAGGTAATATATATAAACTAGTATACTAAATGTCTTGATCTCGAACCAAGCGCCTTCGACCTATACCTTATAATTAGTAAGATACGAATTAGAAGCAGATTTAGAATCGTTAGCCTATAAACCAATAATACTCTTAATATCAATGAGCAAGCCTTTATAGATAAGGAGAAGCTTAAGCTAGATAAGGCCGGCTTTAAGTACAAGCTGCTAGTATTTTTGATAGACAAATCGATTATGGACTTTAACGGATATAGGCTTGAAACGAGTATAGATGCTATTAAGATTCGGCAAAAGGGGTAAGCTGTATAACTCGAACTTATAAACTAAGACGCTGAAACAGCGAAATAAGTATATGTTAAACAACGCGTATATAGTGCCTACATTACTATAATTTGCTAGCTAGAGGCGACTTTCGACTTGTTAGTAGCAGCGTAGTTAACTAAGCCTAGTATGGCCGAGATTGCTAAGCTTAACGCTCGATTGTAATAGCAGATCAAGAACTTAACGTACAGGCTACGCTATCTATAACTTAAACTTAAGATAGCTAAGCTTTTTGTCTTTATAGATAGATCATTTGCTAACAATACTGATATAATATTATAGATTAGATTTGTTATAATATTTGGAAACGAGACAAGCAGTAAGAACGAGTTTAACTTATACGGCAATATCGTATACTGGTCTTTGACCAAGTATAAGCAGGTAACGCAGAGCGTTCTAGCAAGCGAGATATATAGTATAGTAAGTAGGTTCGATCTTAGGTATATATTGTACTAGACACTTGCTAAAATCTACTTACATCTAGGCCTATCCTTGCTACTACCAATTGTTATATATACGGATTTGTTTAGCTTATACAAATACCTAGTAAAGCTCGGTATAACGGCGGAGAAGCGCCTTATAATCGATATAATAGCGCTACGCCAGAGCTACGAAAACCGTAAAATCGTAGAAATCAGGTAGATTAGTAGCAACGACAATCTAGCTAACGCTATAACTAAACGTATGCCAAACAAGATACTTAAAAAGCTTATTACTGCTAATATAGCTAAGATTAGAGTAGAAGGCTGGGTTTAACAACTAGCCGAATAATAAGAAGAGTCTATATAACTTAGGGCAAGATTGCTTATACAAAAGACAAAGATTACCAGGACAATTCATTTATATTTATAATACAATAAGGAATATAAGGTAAAGTGCAAAACGATCTTAATTTATACTTTTATAGCTAGCGCAACACGCGTACTAGCGCCCTCTACCCTCTAATTACGACAATAAAACATTGATAGCCTTGCCTATAGCGGCTATCGCTACGAGCTTTTTCTGTATAGGCGTTATGCCTGCCGCGGGCGCCCTACGCTCGACAAGAGCGCGTACCTTATCTACCAAAACCAAGGCGTACTTGGCGCTATTGTGCTATATCTTCTAATCCTACAACCAATAAGTATTCTGATTAAATAATGGATAATACTAAAGATCGTAACTTACTTTAGCCTTTGTAGCTAGGTTAGAGCGGAGCTCTAAGAAGCGGTCTAAGAACAGGCAGACTAACTTAGGGCTATAATATACATTAGGAACAATAAGACAATGGAAATAATACGTAAATAGAACTTATATCGGTATATATAAGTGCCTGGATAAGCACTACTAGTACTAGAGGCTGCAGCCCGACGTATAGTCGCAGTACGCTATATACAGCGCGAAATTGCTAGACTTGTTAAACAAGTCCTTAATACCTGCTAAAAGCAAGTATAGGTAGCCAAGGCAAAGGACAGCGTATATAGTACCGTATAGGCTATAAACTTTATACGTATTAGTAATATCAATAACAAGGATAATAAGAGTAAGATGCTTACCCTCCGGTTTATGCGTATAAGCGTATAATAACCTCTTATAAGGCTTTATATAGTCTGACGTATAGTATACGCGGCAGCTAGAGCGGACGACAGAGCTGTCCGAGCTTTTACTAGACGACAAACTTGCTGTTGCCTCCGCCGGTATCGCTACTAACAGTACAGGCACGCTTATAGTAGCGAGCAGCGCCTTACGCCGCACATATACAGCTACTAACGCTGCCTTCTTTGTAGCTAGCGATATAGGTAGAGCGTGCTTGGCGTGCTTAGAGAGATGCGCCTTGCGCGTAGCGATCTCCGCCTTATACGCTGCCTTCTCCTCCGCCTTCTCCTTACGCTAGAGCGCAGTAGCCTGCTTAAGCAGGACGTATATACGCGCGATCAACCCCTTGGAATTAAGGGGCATAGAGTTAGCGTCGGTATAGCTACCTATAGACTTAGGCTACGCAGCAAGCGCAGCCGTATCCACAGCATCAGGATCATCGCCGTTGTTATTATCGTTATTGCTGTTATCGCTGCCTACTACGCTCTCCTAGTCGCTGTTATTAGTAATAGCACGCTTAGATACGTCCTCCAACGTATTATTATTGCCCTTCTAGGCAAGATGCTTATTAGGAGTGTTAGTTATAAGCGTATTAAGGGCATTGCCGCCCTTATTCTTAGTATATATATAGGCGTCGCTACCTACGCTTCTATAGGAGCACCTACTCTACTTATTATCAAAATCCAATACTATAAATAACAAGATCAGTATACTTAAGCATCAATGCATAATAGTAAGCAACTTACTTATTACTACTAGTACTGCTAATGCTACTACTATTATTGTTACTACTATAGCTACTACTATTGGTGTTACTACTGCTGCTACTACTAGTATAGATCATAGGGAGGAAGAGAATAGGTAGTATATAGTAGGAGAACCTACCTATTTATAGGTTTAGGGCAAGAGCGTTTGGAGTTCGTAATCAGCTAGCCTAGAGCTCTGATTTTCCTATTATAATTCCTATTTAGGACTACAAGCTTTTGCAACAATAGTTACCGGCGTAACGTACTTACTGTTACGCCGTTTAGAGGCGTATATAGAAGGTACTAAAGTCGCGCCTTCTATACCAGGGATTAGCAACTAGAATTTAACATTCTGATTAGCAAATAAGAAGTTAAGTGATTGGGATTTCCTATTCTAGCAATAAGAAGAGCAAAGTGATCTAGGATTTCCTATTTCGGTTAATAAAGCGCTAGTATAGTCATAAAAGAAGAGTTACCAGTATTAATTGCAGCAAGGGGGGTTAGGTGCTAATCCCTATAACTATATAGTATATAAGCCTCTTACTCTAGGAATAGGACACGTACTGTACTACTAAGCCTCCTGCTCTAGGGAATAGGGCATGCACTGCGCTACTTATACGACAGCTACGAGTGGCGTACCTATATACTACGTAATGGTTACTAACGAGCGCTCTGCTTAACATAGGTATTTAAGGGGTGTGCAACCACCCCCTAGATAGAGGGAGATAGACAATCCAGAACCAGAACTTAAACTAGTATTTCCTTACTACTTGCTTTGCTCTTTATCGTTTTAGATTACTACGATCTCTGGAAACCTACTAACAGATTTAGTATTAAAGAGGGATCTATATCTATTTTAGCCATGGTAAGCTTAGCAAGATAGCCGTTAAATTCAGCGTTAAAAGCTAATAAGCCTTTTTTATAGGTACTAAAGGTAAGGGCGTGGAATTCGTTATAGACGTCCTCCTTTTTAGACTCTATAGGTCGGCTATACTGCCTAACAAGCAGCTTAAAGGCCTTAGAAGGTATATAAATCCACGATATAGCAGCCCTAGGGCCACTAGATAAGCTATTACGTAGAAGCATTAAAAGAACAGCTTGATCAGAGTCGCTATAAGTGTTAGATATATCAGGGGTTTCTAAAAAATTAGATATCCCTAACGCTCTTAGCACTATACTTAAAGCCTAAATCTACTATTCAAAATTGCTTTCCCCGCTAAGCTTACTATCGTCCAGTATAGTATAGGCCTTTTTAGAAAGCTCCTTTACTATACTACTAGTAATAGTATCCTTAAAGCCTTCCTTAGACCCTGTATCTATAGGGAGGTCTAAATTACTAATAGCTGAATTAACAGCCGGCCCTAGATAGGGCTCTTTCCTAGGGGGACATAGAGGAGAATCTAAATCTATAGTACCGCTAAAAGGATCAAATCTAGGACTATAGCTAGTCTTTCCAGTAGCAGCAGCATTGCTACTATTAGTTAGAGAAGCTAAAGTAGAAGATATATTCTTTATAGCACTAACGCTATCCTCGACAGAGGCTTTTAGGGTATTTAGACTTAAAAGTAGTGTTTTTATATCACTAGATTAACTAGCTATAACTCGGTTATAAGATTTTATATTCTGTTTTAGGAATTCTATAACCTCGCTATAGTCTTCGCCATCTTCCTTATCTTCTGATAGGGTTCGTATAGGTGGTAGAGGCCTAGAAGATTGCCCTGGATCAGCTGGGTTACTAGCCCTTTTAGGGGCTATACCCTTCCCTTTAGCTTGATCCGCCATTGTAAATAGGCTACTATTTACTTTATAGTACTAGCTAAAGCACTTAATTAGCTTCCAGTTCACTAAAGCTAATTAGCTAGCTCACTAATTATAGTAGTGATTTTCTAGGCTAGTCTTAGCGCTTAGTAGGTTTATAGCGCTGCCTACTTGCTACTTAGTAGGGCTTTCTAGTAGAAATTCTAAACTAGGCTCTAAGATAGGGACTAGAGACTTCGACGTAGGGACTTAACTACCGCCTATAGATATATCTATAGAAAGGGCTCTATAGTAGGGAAATATAGGTCTTTAGCGCTAGAAATTCTAAAACGCTAGCCTTTCAACTTCCAGCTATAAGTAGAAAGGTCTTTTAGTATAGGTAAGTATACTAGCCTAAGCGTATAAGAGCCCCAAATGCTCGTCAATACTATAGGACTTAGATTTCTCAGCGATTTATCCTTCTAGATTTTCAGGCTTTTTAGTCCTTAAATAGCCTTCAATAAGATGTAATATATAGCTTTTTAGGGCTAATATAGTACTATATTTTCAGCTATAAGAGGCTTAAATAGCCCTATATATATAGGCAGAGGTAGCGCTTTGAAATTGGACTCCAACGATAACTATCCCACAGGCTATCCGGGCTCATAACCTATTGGAATGGGTAATCCTATATAAGGATCTATAACCACTATAGCCTACTAGTAGTAGTCGTATAGGGTACGTAGGGGCAGCAACAGCGTTGATATGGCCTAAATAGCACTTCCTAGGTATGTGCTAATATAGTAAAGTAGGGCCCTTTACTATATTCCCTCTATAAAAGTCCTTATATAACGGTATAGTTATAGGCTATAGCGCTATATTATAGGGGCTTTAAGCTTATATATCACGGCTTTCAGTGGGTCTTATAGGCCTATAAGGCTTATAGTTGTAGGTAACGTAGTAATTTAATTTCTAGTCCAAGTAGGTAAGGCTTCGCAATTTCCTTTCCTACATATACCCTCCGGCACCGTTCCTGCCCTCCACACGGCAGGAGCGCCTTAGTAGGTGCATGGCCACTTCCCGAAAAACCAAATAAGCTGGCGATTTTAAATAATCGACTTACGGCTACCTAAGCTGCAGGGTAAGCCGCACGACTTTTCCTATAAGTTCTGTTTTCGCTCCTGCGGTACAGGGTAGGTACAGGGTAGGTAGGTAACCTAGTAGAAGAGCCTTTTAAGGCTATTTCTAGCACTTATACAGCCTAAGGAGGCTGTCTCTACAAAAGTAGGGCATAAATCTAAAAATAGAAAAGCCTTTTAAAGCTATTTCTAGGCTATATAGTGGAGTATATAGCTTAGTCAGCGGTATCCACAAAAGTGGGTCCACCCTCAGAATATAGCTATATATCTAGTAGTTCGAGAACTGAAATCCGTTTTGCCTAAGCTATAACCGTTAGAGCGCTATAGCTTATTTTGTACGTTTAACAGCAACCTAGCAGTCTCTAATAGAGTAAGGTATTACGCCGGTTAACCATCTAGATAGCAGACTATAGTAACAACTGTTAGGTATCCTTGGAAATAAGATTATAATAGTTAAGAAGAGCCTAACAGTTCCCCTTATAAGAAGGCACTTCTAAGATTAGCAGAGAAAGCAAGTTAGAGAAAGAGCAGTTAACTTTCCTAGACCCTATCTAGGTTAGTAACTAGTAACATCTATTAGAAGCCTGATCTTAACGATCTAGAGTACCCTAACGAGTCCCTATAGAGGAACAGGACTATGGGGTAGCAGAGTAGCTAAGTATTACCTATTAGTACAATCCTTTTTTTTTTCTGATTAAGCAGTAGAATAACTACCCTTCTACTAGACTAGGAAGCACCGTATAACCAGGGAAAAGAGACCTTAGGGGTAGTAATAATAATCACTAAGAAAAAGACCATACTGCCGTCTATAAAGCCCGACTACGACCTCTACGATCCTAGAATATAGGCACTACAAGCGCATATTACCGCTAAATACGTTATTGATAAGAAAGAGCCTTATAGCAAGGCCTAGGATCGCTATTACAAACCTAGACCTAAGGGTATATTAGACAACGTAGCACTTATATCACTCTGGTAGAACCTCGGTATCCCTAACAGGAGCAGGGTATAGGGTTATTCTATTTAACTTGGAAGTAGGGTATAGAGAGGCCCTAATCAATTAAAATAGATATAGCCACGATTCCCTATATCAAGCAGATTAAGCCTACTTTAGGGCCTATAGACGTTGCAGGGGGGACAGAGAAAATCTCTGCCCCGGGGCGGCTAGAGCGCAGGTCAAGACAGAGAACACACATCAGCACACGGAATCAATCAATCAGAGCCCATAGATTCCAACAACACACGCCAAATTTGGCAGCAGCGCTGTCCACCGTTCAACGGCGCTGTGGTCGGATTCTGACCGTACGATATGGTCGACCGTGGCGAGAAATCTGCAGCGGGGGCGCATGGGCCCTATAGTTATATGCCCCCCTAGTACCCCTAACCCTCTGGGCCCTCGCCCTGCTTCCGCCACCCCTAGCCCCTTAATCAACGAGCCTACCCCTGAACCCGATTGTATAAGCTATACGTTTGCGCCTCACCTCTCTAGCGCTATAGCTACAGCTATAGCTACTACTACCGCCGCTGCTGCTACCACTACCACTACTACTTCCGCCACCGATTCTACCACTGCTATGACCGCTACTAGGCCGAGCGATATATCGTTCGATAGCCCTTTTAAAGGGCTTTCTAGCAGTCAGTACGCCACTACCGCTAACGCCGCCACTGCCCCCCTGAAAAAGGGGAAAGAAAAGGAGAAAGCTTTACCGCTGTCGACTCTTGCCCTTACCTTCTCTAGCCTTATAGACTCGATAGTCAGCCTCTTAATCAATAACCTGGCTTTTAAGGAAATCGTCGAATATATAGGGCTAGCTAGAAAGCTAGCTCTAACGCAAATACTAAAGGAGGAGGAGAAGAAGGCAGTAATTCCGATCTTTCCTTCTTTTACTAGCTAGGCCTAAAAGCAGAAGAAGCAGTAGTACTAATAACAATAACAATAACAATAACAGTAGTAACTAGCCCCTTAGCCCAAGACCCGCTATACCTGGGCTACTATAGCAGTAGCTAGGGTAAAGCCGACTAAACTAGGCCTAGAAAAACAAGTCTTTATACGCCTAGGATCAGCCTCCTCCCCCCTTAGTTAGAAATCAGCGCTAGAGATTATATAGGTAGTTTAGAGGGTAATAGGGCATACTATTAAGGGGGTAAGGACCCTACTAAGCGGTAACCTTATACTGGTTATAGAAGAAGAGAAGGTAAAGAAGGCCTTAGAGGAAAATACAGCCTAGCTAGCCTCTTTATTACTAGAGGCCTCCCTCTACACTACTACCTAGGTAGTAGCTGTTAAGGGGCTTATAACAGCTAATTAGATAACGGAAGCTAGCCTCTTAGCAGCTGCAAAAGAAGTATATCCCTTAGCCCTCCGAGCTAAAGTCTAGCACCTACTCCAAATCGAAAGAACAAGAGTCTTAGCACTTATAGCCTTTTCTAGCTAATAAGAGGCTTATAAGGCCTGTCAAGACGGCATCTTCTAGGCTTATAGGGCCCTAAAAGCAGAGCCTTATATCGATAAGGCTAGGGCCCTTTAGTGCTTTAACTGCTAGCGTTAGGGGTATAAGGCTAAATACTGCTACTCCCCTGCCCTTTGCTATAACTGCGGCTAAGAAAAGAAGAAGCATACTAACAAAGCAGCCTATACTAGGGCCTAGAACTGCCGGAACTGCCAAGGAGGCCACTATACTAGGGCAGAGGAATGCCCTAAAAGAAAGAAATATAGGGTATAAGCAAAGGCCTACCTTTAAAATAGGCCTATTAACTTCGACCTTCTAGGCCCTCTTAAGCTAGTAATATCAATAGAAGACCGGCTAGAAGGGGAAGAAAGCTATACGGTAGTAGCTGGAAAACGCCGCCGTGGCCGCCCCCCTATAATAACCGCCACTACCGCTACTGCTACTACTGCTATAGCCTCCCTTTCCCAGCGAACTATAAGGGAGGCTTTTAGCAAAATCCCCGCCTCTACCTTTACTACTACCGATCTAGCAGCTACCGGTACTATAGCTACCGGTTCTATACCCTCCTCCCTAGAGCCGGTAAGGGGCTTTATAGAGGAAGAGGATACAGATATACTTTAGTCTCTTTTTCTGCCTTCTCTCCTTCCTTAGACTGCTTCCCCTCTCTCTCTTTAGACTATCTTTTCTTTCTTCCCTATAGCTAGTATCTTACTACTATACCAAGGTAAAGGGGAAGGCTATAGGCCTAGACTTATAAGCTTCTAAGCTTTAAGCCTAGCCTTACCTTACCCCTTTTTACTAACAAGACCCCTTCCTTATTCCCCTACCCTAAGCCCTATATTGATTGAGATATAGGGCGTTCTTACGGGAGACGGGTAGGGGAATAGGCGCGATTTCCCTTAATAGCCTTCTAGACGGCCTCCCCTTATAATGTTTTTCTTTTAGTACTGCTCTTTTCCTTTTGCTAGGTTGCCCGCCTTGTTGAGCTTGTTGGAGGTTTTTCATCTATTTTCCGGTTTTCCTTTAGCATAAGTATAAGCTAGCAGCCCCTTATAGCCCCTTAGAGGACTCTATAGGAGTAATAGATATCTATCTATCTATATCTGATTAGGTATCTAAGGAAAGCTTTTAGTATAAACCTTTTTAGCTTATTCTTCTTAAGCTATATATCTGCTTCTAACGTAAAGGCTTGATATAGGAAAACCCGGAGATGCCCTTGCTATGGCTTAACAGGCATTGTCTCTTCGGCGCCTGCTAATTCCACGAACGAATAGAATACCTTATATCCAAGATCCCGAGCGTTAAGGACTTTAAGCTAGGTACCATTTATTCTTCTTAGCTGCCTCTAACGCCTAAGCTGCACTGGAACCTTGAAAGCTACCTATAGGGGGAACACTTTAAGGAAGCTAAAAGGCAGTACCTTCTTATGTACCTAGAAATGTAGGAGGAAGTGCTAATCGCTAAGGCGTAGGGCAAGTAGGTCTTGGACAATATATAGATAGATTCTATTACGCTATCTAATCCCCGTAGGGGATATCTAGGTAGGCTGAACTAGTGCTATAGGAAAACCGTATAACGGGTGAAAAACCTATAATTATATATAGGAAAAAAGGGGGGGTATAATAGGGGGTAGGCCAATCTTCACTAGAGTAGATACCGCCCCTTTAGGAGTATGAAAACATACTGCCTAAAGGGGTATAGGCTAGACCGCTCCTAGCCTCTAAGCAACAGAGTATTCTAGCAGTCTAGTAGCAATATGGCGAACTAGGGGGCGTATAGCGCCGCTACCCCCTTTTTCAAGTCTATAGAGAAAGCTATATGTATCCCCTCTTTCCCTCTCCTTAAAGGAGGCCGAAGGGTAGGCCGGGCAACCGTCGAATATATGTCGGATGTCCTCTATAGCTAGGTAGTAGCGGCAGAGGGGGTTATTTAACCCTAGGTATCTTATAGGTATATAGGAATCCTCTTAGGCCTATCTTCCCTATACGGGCCTGTATTAGCAGCGAGCTTTTAGCCTTAGAGAGGTTATAGTGGCGTCTTTGGAAGGCCTCTTTAAAGGCCTTAGCTAGGTTCTCCTTTTAAAAGGTAGCCTTAGCTAATTTCTCTAAGAGGCTTTCTATATAGGGGTTATAACTAGAGGCCTTAGCCTCCTATAGATAGCGATCCTTCTAGGCGGTATAGAGGGGTTCCTTGTTAATAGCTTTCCTTAGTTATTAGTAGTGCTACTTGGCTGTTGCCTCCTTTTTTCTTTCTTGCTTTATACGCCCTTCTAGGGGGAGGCTAGTCCTAGAGGTCCTATTTCTAAGGGTAAGGCGTAGGGCTTCCTTCTACTTAGCCACCTCTTTCCCTATAGCCCTATTTATCCTAGCTTAGCTGGAGAAGGAGAGGGCATTAAGGTAGAGGTTAAGGGGGGGGACGTTAGCCTTATAATAGAGGCTTCGGATCGGTGTCCTTTTATAAGCCCCTATAACCCTCCTTAGGGCCTTGTTTTCAGCTGCTAGTAGGCCTCTGGTTATACCCTATGGCCTATTTGGTGTTATAGGTATAGGGGTGTGCCAGGCCAAGGCTGCGTAGGCTAGGACTGGCCTTATTACTACTATATATAGGAGCCTAGTCTTTTTGATTCTAGGTCCCTAGGTCTTTCTAGCTAGCTTAGTAATAGTAAGGGACTATGTTTTTAGCTTCTGCTATAGGGTACTGGCATAAGCCTTCTAGGTAAGCTTAGGGTCTAGCTAGACCCCTAGAAAACAGGCCTCTATAGCTGGTTATAGGGGGGGGGAGTCCCCTATTAGTCCTAGGTTAATAAGGTCGGTCTAGGGCCTCCTTCTAGGGGGGAAGTGTATAAGCTTGCTCTTTACTGCTAAGAAGGTAACTTCAGCGGTTATTGCCTAGTCTAGGCACTCTCTTTAGGCCTTTTCTAGCTATCTAACCGTTGTTATAGCCTCCCTGCCGAAGGCTAGTAGGTTGGTATCGTCTGTATAGCCTATAGTAGAGATAGTAGGGTATTTTCTCTCTAGCCTTTTATATAGGGGGCAGAGGTATAGGACTAAGAGGATTGGTAAAAGTAGTGAGCCTTAGGGTACTCCTGTTGGTACTGGGATTTACTAGCTTTTTTAGCCGTTAAATAGGAGGCTAGTAGTCCTAGAAGAGAGGAATTCCTTTAGCTAGGATAGTAGCTAGGTAGGTAGCCCTAGCTGGTCTAGTATAGCTAGGAGTCTGTTATAAGGGATACTGTTGAAATACCCTGATAGGTCTAGCTATAGGAGGGAGGCCCTGGCTTTATACTTCTATGCCTCCTAGATCTAAGCTATAAGGAGGTATATAGCCGATTTGGTGGATTAATAGCGGTAGTAGCCCTATTACGTTGCTAGAATCAGCTTAAAAGCCTCGGCTATATCCCTTATCTTAGTCCCTATAACTTTCTCTAGGACCTTACTAATGTAGTTAAGTAGGGCTATAGGGCGGTAGCCTCTAGGGGTGTTATAGGTGTCTAGCTGTTTTCCTGGTTTAGGGAGGACGATAGTAACTACTTCCTTATATTCCTATAGATAGAAGCCGTAGAGGAAGGATTTCAAGGCTAGTATAGCAAGGGCTTTATATAAGGGGTCGCTATAGGCCTTAAGAAAGCCTATAGGGAGTTTGTTAGGTCCTAGTACTTTCTAGGGTTTTATTGTTTTAATAGCCTCTTTTATATCGTCCGGCCTAACCGTCTAGCTAACTAGTAGCCTTAGGCCTATTAGGGGTTCCTCTAGGCTATTCTCTTAGGGGGAGGGGGGGAAGAAGCGTACTGAAAGAGCCTCTACCTTCTTTTAGAAGGTACTGGCTTGTCCGAGGGTTAGTAGCTTAGAAGGGGGTAGGGCAGTGGTGCTTTGTAGCCTAGCCTATCTTTCTAGTTGCTAGAGCTTTTCTGGCTTTTCTCTAGCCTCTTATAGAAAAGCCCTCTAGGTCTTTCTCTTATTCTCTCTTATAGCCTTTGTTTGCTTCCTCTAGGCTGACTTATAGGCGGTAAAGAGGGCCTGGTTACTAGGGGAGCGTTAGAGCTATCTTTCTGCCCTTTTTCTCTCCTGGACTACCTAGTAGATTTCGTTGTTCTACTAGGGGGTACTCTTCCTTCTAGTAGTTACTAGGGCTCCTTTAGGGGTTATAGCCCTAGTAATACGCTGGAGTTCCTCTGATAGTTACCTATAGGCCTCCTAGAGCCTAGCTAGGTTAGAGAGGTATAATAGATATCTATAGCCCCCTATATTATATATTAGGGAGCTGGCCTCTCTTACTACCCCCTCTTTATCTATCCTTTTCTACTAGAATCAGGGGGGCAGCAGTGGGGTTTCTGTGGTCTCTAGGTCAATATCTAGTACCTAGGGGTAGTAGTCTAAGTGTAAGCGTATATCTAAGCTAGTATAGGAGCAGGTAAGGCTGCTGCTAAGCTAGAAGTAGTCGATAGTAGAGGCCCTGCCTACTTGGCTCCCCTGTAGCGCCCTAGTTATAGTGCTGTAGGGGGTATAGAGGGTAAGCCCCTGCTCTGCTGTTAATAGCAGTAGGTCTTCTAACCTAGGGCTAAAGCGGTTATATTGGTCCTAAAGGGGGTGGTAAAGGTTAAAGTCCCTAGCTAGAAGGTAAAGGCCTAGGCAGGCGTTGATCTTCCCCCTTATTTCTTCTATAAGGGGGGTTAAGCTAGTCTGGGGTTAAGGGTTGTTATATAAGGACTAGACTGTAAAGGGGCTGTTCTTAGTCTATATAGTAGCCCTAGCCCAGTCTAAGCTAGAGCTGTAAGTCTATATTACTAGTGGAAGTGATTTATAGATATAAAGTAAGGCCTGTCCGTTAAGGGTGAAAATAAGGTAGTAGGAGGCTGATCTAGGGCAGTAGGTAGAGTGCTATACCTGCCTATTAATCTAGGGCTCTTATATAGCAAGTATTTCTTCTTTTACTATAGAAAGTAGTACTTCCTATACCTCCTTCGAGCCCTATACGTTCCAGAGGCGTACCTTTATATTTCCATCTCCTCTAGCTATATGGTTGGCTATAGTTGTTATATAGTGGTAGTAGCGTTAGCTAGTCCGGTATCTAGGTCTAGTCCAGGTCTAGCGTCTAGGGGTCTAGGGGCTCCTATAGGTTCTAGGGTTCTAGTAGGTCTAGTAGCCCCTTTAGGGCTTATAGTTGGCGTAGAAGAAGGGGGGGTTTAGCCGCTTAGGTAGCTAAAGCAGGCAGTGATTATACTCTAGTTAGGGGTTAACCCTCTTAATACTATTGGTCAGCCCCTCTGTCTCTTCTCTAAGACTATAGTATAGCTTTCCTCCCCCTCCTCTTGTAATAGGGCCTACTAAGGGGGGTATTGCTGCTATTGTTATTATTATTGCTATTACTGTTAGTGCTGGTATAGGGGCAGTTGGTCAACGTTAAAGCCCTTAGGCCTAGAACGTAGGTATCCCTTAGCCTATACCTATACCTCTTTTAGGCAGGGGCAGGCCTCTAAACAGGCGTGGTAAGCTTAGTGGCAGTTATAGTAGCAGGGTGCCCTAGAGCAGGTAGGGGCTTCTAGCGTAGTATAGCTGTTAGTACTGCAGTTATAGCAGATCTCTTCTTTGCTCTGGCATACCTTAGCCCTATAGCCCCATTTCCAGTACCTTAGGCACTAGATAGGCTTAGCTTTATCGATCTAAGGCTCTACTTCTAGGGCTTAGTAGCTCTAGAAGACCCCCTCCTTATAGGCCTTCTAGGCTGCCTTTAGGGAGGTAAAGGCTATTAGTACCTTAACCCTAGTCCGTTCTAGCCCTTAAGGGTGCCAGACCTTTGCCCTAACTGCTATAGGGTATTGCTTTTTAGCTTCTTCTAGTAGGCCTTCTTCTATAACCTGGTTATAGACTGTAAGGCCCTTAACCGCTACTACCTAGGTTATTGTATATAAGGAGGCCTTCTTGCTAAAGGCCCTTGTAATCCAGGCAGTGTTGCTCTCTAGGCTCTTCTTTATCTCTATATTCTCTATAACTAGAAGGAGGTTACCGCTAAAGAGCGTCTGAACCCCCTAAACTACTAGGCCGGAGGCCTGTTATATAGCCTATACTACCTCTAGGGCAGATTTAGCGAGTACCTATTGTTGGGCTAAGCCTAGTCGGATAAGTACCTGGCGCTCTAGGCTAAGCCTAGTTACCTTGCTAGCTATCAGCTTACTAGCTATATTAGCCTAGGTAGGGGCTATAGGCTAGGAGTAGCTAGGCTGTTGCTACTGTTACTGCTGTTATTACTACTAGTAGTAGCTAGGCTATTAAGGGTGTTGCTAGTACTATAGCTTAGGCGTGGCTAAGGTAGTAGGGCGGTTCTAGGGTACTAGGGCTGCTACTGTTATAGCTAGGGCTTCTTTAGGCAGGTCCTAGAGCAGGGCTATAAGGGTAATTTGCCTGGCTTTAGTAGTTGCCTCTACTATACTATAGAAGTTAGTACTGTCCTTAGCTAGGCTGATTATCCGGTCTAGGAGGCTAGAGAGCGTAAGGGCAAGCTTAGGGGGGCTAAGGGCAGCCTAGGCGGTTTTCTTAGTTGCTAGGGCGATGTGGTCGGCCTTAGTAGCATTGTTGTTACTTCCTTCTTTCCCTGTATTTTTCTCCGATTTTTTCCCTAGCTTTTTCGAGGTTTTCTAGCTAGAAGGGGCCGGGGCTAGAGCGTACTGACTGCTGTTTAGGCCCCTAAGAAAAGGGGCAAAGACGTTGGTTAAGGGGGGGGTGCTAATTATAGGGGCGTTGATAGTAGGGGGGGCGCTAGAGCTAGGTACTATAGGTGCTATAGTTATAGTACCTATAGCAGTCTCCTTAGCAGTAGTAGAGGTAGTAGTAGTAGTTTGGCAGTCTTCCATTTCTATATTGTCGTTTAGGTAGTCCGTACTTAGGGGTTAGTGGTCTGTACTTAGGGGCTGGCTTAGGGGGTTGTTATTATTATCGTTAGCCGTAGGTAGGGCAGGGTTGCTAGGGCATAGAGCTGTATTAGCCCATACGCGAGGAAATTACAGTTGCAAGAGGGCAGCTAGGCTTGCCATTTTCTGCATTTTCGTACGCCTAGGGCTGTCGCGCAACCGACAGCGCTACAGCGAAAATTAGCGGGCGTTGTGTCCTCAATCGGACGGTTCAAATGGATGTGGTTGCACGCGATTTAGTGTAGTTTTAACCAAAAACTCGTTTTTTGTTTTTAGGTGTCGGTTCCTCCTTCTTGGACAATATATAGGTATATATATATAAAATTAACAAGTATGATTACCTAGAGAAGTTTAAGGCCAGGTTAGTAGTCTAAGGCGATTAATAATAAGGGACCCTAAGGGAGGATATATATATAGTAACGTTAGCTGGAAAGTCCTTCCGGATCTTAATAGTAGTAGTAGCAAGGTTCGATATAGAGCTAATCCAGTTTGACATTTCGAACGCCTTTTATAACGCTTATCTTGACCGGGATGTATATATAAGACTCCTGGCGGGTTAAAGGAAGTAGAGTATAATCTATAAGCTAAAGAAAGCACTATATAGACTTTAGGAATCCCCTTATCTATAGTACAAAGAGTTTAGTAGTACTCTTTGGGATCTTAGGCTTAACGTAATACCCTATAAACCGTATATCTTTTAGAAGGGAGGAGTCTTTATTCTCTTCTATATAGACAATGTGATAATAGCGTACTATAAGAGGTATAAAGCCCTTGCTAAAGACCTAATAAGCTTGCTCTAGTCGAAGTATAAGATAACCGGTAGTAGCGAGCTAAACTGGTTTCTTAGGCTATAAGTTATTTGGGATTAGGAGTACCGTCAGATCTATCTCTTATAGGCGGTATACTATAAGAAAATTTTCAGATTAGTGGACAACTTAGTAATTAGGAGTAAGGTAACAAAGCTAATAGCGTAGAGATATACCTCCCCTATAGTACTAGAAGAATTGAAGAGCAACCTAGGGCAGGTAACGAACGCCGAGATAAAGTTGTACTAGAGAAAAGTCGGCTTAATAATATATATAGCTGTAATTACAAGGGTCGATATAGCCTTTACTATATCGAGATTATCGAGATTTCTTACAAACCTAGGTCTAGAGTATTATAAGGTGGCGGATTGTTGCCTTAACTACCTATACTATTCTAGGAATCAGTGCCTTTAGCTAAGAGTTAGAGATATGTACGAGGTTTGGTATAATGCTTCCTTTGCTAATAATATAGCCGATCGGAAAAGCTTTTAAGGATATATGATTAAGCTTTTTAGTAGGCTGGTTGCTTAGAGGGCGAGCAAGTAGAGCTAAATAACAACTTCTACTATAGAAGCGGAATTGGTATCTATAACGGAAGTAGTATAAGAAGCGCTATATCTCTGCCGCCTAATCTATAATCTCGGAATCGGTCTTAAAAGAGAGTATAGTATACAAGTGTTCTATAATAACGCTTAAACCGTAAGACTAGTAACTAGGGATAAAACGCTGAAAACGAAGCTCCGGTATATCGATATTAAGAATTACTAGCTCCGGTAGGAAGTTATTATAGGAAGGGTTCTTACAGACTATATGCTAATAGATTAATAATTAGCAGATAGCCTAACGAAAGTTCTTATGAATAACAGTTTTACTACGTTCTACAAGTAAGTTGGTATAGTAGAAAGGAAAGAAAAGATTAAGAAGCAGTAGAGGAAGGAAGGCCAAGATATAGAGACTTAGCAGCAGGTATGGAAGGGAGTACCCTAAGAAACTAGTCTATTAAGCTAAACGTTGCTATTATAATCCGCGAACGTAAAATTGATTAGGGCCTAGCTAGAAGTCCTAGGGTATACCGGAGCAGCAGTAGAATCCTCCTCTGCAGCTACGTTAGTAGCCTGTAGTATGCTCTTCCCGTTACTATTATTATCGTCGTTGGATTCCATTACTACCCGTTTCCCCTATATCTTTATCTCTTCCTTCTTCTAGATAGTCGTAGCCTGTTTCTACGTCTATAGCTCTTAGATCAAGCTAGTATACTCTCTAATAAGAGTATATAACGTCTAGATAAGGATAGTTAGAATAGGCTAGAAGCATAGCAGGACAGGATTATAGGGTAACTTGCTATTAGGGCTATAATACTAGAAGAGTATTCAATGATATAGGCCTAACAGGCCTATACTGCTGCTAAGATCTTATCGTTATCCACTAGAAACGCAGGTCAGTATAATGGCGCTAAGGGGGTATATAGATAGATAGATATCTATTACTCCTATAGAGTCCTCTAAGGGGCTATAAGGGGCTGCTAGCTTATACTTATGCTAGAGGAAAACCGGAAAACGGATGAAAAACCTCCAACGAGCTTAACAAGGCGGGCAACTTAGCAAGAGGAAAAGAGCAGTACTAAAAGAAAAACAATGCAAGGGGAGGCCGTCTAGGAGGCTACTAAGGGAAATCGCACCTATTCCCCTACCCGTCTCCCGTAAGAACGCCCTATATCTTAATTAATATAGGGCTTGGGGTAGAGGAATAAGGAAGGGGTCTTATTAGCGAAAGAGGTAAAGGTAGGTCTAGGCTTAAAGCTTAGAAGCTTATAAGCTTAGCCTTATAGCCTTCCCTCTTACCTTAGGTATAGTAGTAAGATACTAGCTATAGGGAAGGGTAGAAGGAAAGTAGTCTAAAGGAAAGGAGGGAGGCCGTCTTAAACAAAAGGAGTAGAAATAAAAGGAAAGAAAAGACTTAGAGCATATCTGTATCCTCCTCCTCTATAGAGCCCCTTGCTGGCTCTAGGGAGGAGGGTATAGGTATAGCTATAGCTATAGCTATAGGGTTGGTAGTAGCAGTGAAGGTAGTGGTAGGGATTTTGTTGAAAGCCTCCCTTATTGTCCTTTGGGAAAGAGGGGCTATAGTAGCGGTAGTGGTAGTAGCAGGTATTATAGAAGGGCGTCTATAGCGGCGTTTTCCAGCTACTACTGTGTAGCCCTCTTCTCCTTCTAGCTGGTTATCTATCGATATTGCTGGCTTAAGAGGGCCTGGAAGGTCGAAGTTGATAGGCCTATTTTAAAGGTAGGCCTTTGCTTGTGCCCTATATTTCTTTCTTTTAGGGCATTCCTCTGCCCTAGTATAGTAGTCTCCTTGGCAGTTCTGGCAGTTCTAGGCCCTAGTATAGGCTGCTTCGTTAGTATGCTTCTTCTTTTCTTGGCCATAGTTATAGCAAAGGGCAGGGGAGTGGCAGTATTTAGCCTTATACCCCTAACACTAGTAGTTAAAGCACTAAAGGGCCCTAGCCTTATCGATATAAGGCTCTGCTTTTAGGGCCCTATAAGCCTAGAAGATGCTGTCTTGACAGGCCTTATAAGCCTCTTATTAGCTAGAAAAGGCTATAAGTACTAAAACTCTTGTTCTTTTAATTTAGAGTAGGTGCTAGACTTTAGCTTAGAGGGCTAAGGGATATACTTCTTTTGTAGCTGCTAAGAGGCTAGCTTCTATTATCCGATTAGCTGTTATAAGCCCCTTAATAGCTACTGCCTAGATAGTGGTATAGAGGGAGGCCTCTAGTAATAAAGAGGCTAGCTAGGCTATATTTTCCTCTAAGGCCTTCTTTACCTTCTCTTTCTCTGTAACTAGTATAAGGTTACCGCTTGGTAGGGTCCTTACCCTCTTAATAGTATGCCCTATTGCCTTCTAAACTGCCTATACAATCTCTGGTACTGATTTCTAACCAAGGGGGGAGGAGGCTGATCCTAGGTGTATAAGGACTTGTTTTTCTAGGCCTAGTTTAGTCGGCTTTACCCTAGCTACTGCTATAGTAGCCTAGGTACGGCGGGTCTCGGGCTAAGAGGCTAGTTACTGCTGTTATTATTGTTATTGTTGTTGTTAGTACTGCTGCTTCTTCTGCTTTTGGGCCTGGCTAGTAAAAGAAGGAAAGATCGGAATTACTACCTTCTTCTCCTCCTCCTTTAGTATTTACGTTAGAGCTAGCTTTCTAGCTAGCCCTATATATTCGACGATTTCCTTAAAAGCCAGGTTATTGATTAAGAGGCTGACTATCGAGTCTATAAGGCTAGAGAAGGTAAGGGCAAGAGTCAACGGCGGTAAAGCTTTCTCCTTTTCTTTCCCCTTTTTTAGGGGGGCGGTGGCGGCGTTAGCGGTAGTGGCGTGCTAACTGCTAGAAAGCCCTTTAAAAGGGCTATCGAACGATATATCGCTCGGCTTAGTAGCAGCTATAGCGGTGGTGGAATCGGTGGCGGAAGTAGTAGTGGTAGTGGTAGTAGCAGCGGTAGTAGTGGCTATAGCTATAGCTATAGCGCTAAAGAGGTAGGGCGCAAACGTATAGCTTATGCAATTGGGTTTAGGGGTAGGCTTGTTGATTAAGGGGCTAGGGGTAGCGGAAGTAGGGTAAGGGCTTAGAGGGTTAGGGGTGCTGGGGGGGTACATGACTATAGGGCCTATACGCCCCTACTATAGATTTCTCGCTATAGTCGACTATATCGTACAGTTAGAATCCGACCATAGCGCTGTCGAACGGCGGACAGCGCTGCGGCTAAATTTGGCGTGTATTGTATCCTTAATTGGACAAGTTGATCGCAAAAGAGTGCAGTCGATTTGGAGCGTTCCTGACCAAGAACGCGTTTTCGGATGTTTGATGTCGCTCCCTAAGGGGGTATATAGACTAGACTTATAAAAGATATATAGATGCTAGTAATAGGAGTAATTTAAATACCACAACTAAGAAGAAACGTAGGGACCGAGCTATGCCATATATGGCACTAAAGGGGAAAAATCGCCAGAATCGGCCTATAAGACTAAGCATATAAGACAGTACTTACAGTATACCTTATACGGCTTACCGTCCTAGATAGTAGAAACCGCCGGTAACATAGACGGTGACGCTCCTATAGGCATGGACTACAAGGCTAGGCTCGACGCTAGCTTATTTGTAACTAGCTTCTTATAGACCGGTATTACCAGCCCCCCGACGCCAGCCGCCGGCAAACGTACCCTAAGGACTGTTAAGACTAGGGCAGTAATAGCTACTAGTATAGGTAATAGACCCAAATCCCTAAAACGCAGCTTCTTTGACAATGGTAGTACTATAACGTCGTTATCCTCCTTGTCGTCATCCTAGGCAAACCGGACTAGATATAGACTGTTAGCTATTAGAAGAACCACCTAGAAAAGGTAAGATAAAAGGACAAACTGTGTTTCTAGCCTGATAAGGGCAAATCTCCTGCTACTAGGGTAGTAGGCTGCTCTAGAACCGACTCCTCCTTCTAAGTAGATATCTACGATAAAAGGAAGTTAGAAAAGCTTATAAAACTGAATATAGTAAATATAAGAAGCCTTATAGTAAGAAGGGCAAGCGTAGAAAGATAAAAAGTGTGTTTATAGATAGATAGATTCTATTACGCTATCTGATCCCCATAGGGGATATCTAGGTAGGCTGAACTAGTGCTATAGGAAAACCGTACAACGGGTGAAAAACCTATAACTGTATATAGGAAAAAAGGGGGGTGTGATAGGGGGTAGGCCAATCTTTACCAGAGTAGATACCGCCCCTTTAGGAGTATGAAAAACATACTGTCTAAAGGGGTATAGGCTAGACCGCTTCTAGCCTCTAAGCAATAGAGTATTCTAGCAGTCTAGTAGCAATATGGCGAACTAGGGGGCGTATAGCGCTGCCGTCCCCTTTTTCGAGTCTGTAGAGAAAGCTATATGTATCCCCTCTTTCCC
This sequence comes from Phyllachora maydis, assembly GCA_029339225.1. Taxonomy (NCBI): domain Eukaryota; kingdom Fungi; phylum Ascomycota; class Sordariomycetes; order Phyllachorales; family Phyllachoraceae; genus Phyllachora; species Phyllachora maydis. Next base: position 7,096,115 of record JAQQPM010000003.1, read on the forward strand.
TCTTCTTAAAGGAGGCCGAAGGGTAGGCCAGGCAACCGTCGAATATATATCGGATGTCCTTTGTAGCTAGGTGGTAGCGGCAGAGGGGGTTATTAACCCTAGGCACCTTATAGGTATATAGGAATCCCCTTAGGCCTATCTTCCCTATACAGGCCTGTATTAGCAGCGAGCTTTTAGCCTTAGAAAGGTTATAGTAGCGTTTTTAGAAGGCCTCCTTAAAGGCCTTAGCTAGGTTCTCCTCTTGAAAGGTAGCCTTGGCTGATTTCTCTGAGAGGCTCTCTATATAGGGGTTATAACTAGAGGCCCTAGCCTCCTATAGATAGCGATCCTTCTAGGCGGTATAGAGGGGTTCTTCGTTAATAGCCTTCCTTAGTTGTTAGTAGTGCTACTAGGCTGTTACCTCCCTTTTTCTTTCTTACTTTGTATGCCCTCTTAGGGGGAGGCTGGTCCTAGGGGTCCTGTTTCTAAGGGTAAGGCGTAGGGCTTCCTTCTGCTTATCCACCTTTTTCCCTATAGCCCTGTTTATTCTGGCTTGGTTGGAGAAGGAGAGGGCGTTAAGGTAGAGGTTAAGGGGAGGGACGTTAGCCTTATAGTAGAGGCTTCGGATCGGTATCCTTTTATAGGCCCCTATAACCCTCCTTAGGGCCTTGTTTTCAGATACTAGTAGGCCTCTGGTTATACCCTATAGCCTATTTAGTGTTACTAGTATAGGGGTATGCTAGGCCGAGGCTATATAGGCTAGGACAGGCCTTATTATTGCTGTATATAGGAGCCTAGTCTTTTCGATTCTAGGTCTCTAGGTCTTTCCAGTTAGCCTAGTAATAGCAAGGGACTACGTTTTTAGCTTCTGCCGTAGGGTGCTAGCGTAGGCCTTCCAGGTAAGCTTAGAGTCTAGCCAAACCCCTAGAAAACGGGCCTCTTTAGCTGGTTATAGGGGGGGGGAGTCCTCTACTAGTCCTAGGTTAATAGGGTCGGTCTAGGGCCTTCTTCTAGGGGGGAAGTGTATAAGCTCGCTCTTTACTACTGAGAAGATGACTCCAGCGGTTGTTGCCTAGTCTAGGTACTCTTTCCAGGCCTCTTCTAACTGCCTAACCGTTGTTATAGCTTCCCTGTTAAAGGCTAATAGGTTAGTATCGTCTACATAGCCTATAGTAGAGATAGTAGGGTATTTTCTCTCTAGTCTTTTATATAAGGGGCAGAGGTATAGGACTAAGAGGATTGGTGAAAGTGGTAAGCCTTAGGGTACTCCTGTTAGTACTGGGATTTACTGGCTTTTTTGGCTGTTAAATAGGAGGCTGGTAGTCCTAGAGGAGAGGAATTCCTTTAGCCAGGATAGTAGCTAGGTAGGTAGCCCTAGCTAGTCCAGTATAGCTAGGAGCCTATTATAAGGGATACTGTCGAAATATCCTAATAGGTCTAGCTATAGGAGGGAGGCCCTGGCTTTATACTTCTATGCCTCCTAGATCTGAGCTATAAGGAGGTATATAGCCGATTTGGTGGATTTATAGCGGCAGTAGCCCTATTACATTGCTGGAATTAGCTTAAAAGCCTCGGCTATATCCCTTATCTTAGTCCCTATAACTTTCTTTAGGACCTTGCTAATGCAGTTAAGTAGGGCTATAGGGCAGTAGCCTCTAGAGGTATTATAGGTATCTAGCTGTTTTCCTGGTTTAGGGAGGACAATAGTAACCGCTTCCTTATATTCCTATAGATAGAAGCTATAGAGGAAGGATTTCAAGGCTAGTATAGTAAGGGCCTTATATAAGGGGTCGCTACAGGCCTTTAAAAAGCCTATAGGGAGTTCGTCAGGTCCTAGTACTTTCTAGGGTTTTATTGTTTTAATGGCCTCTTTTATATCGTCTAGCCTAACCGTCCAGCTAACTGGTAGCCTAGGGTCTATCAGGGGTTCCTCCGGGCTATCCTCTTAGAGGGAGGGGGGGAAGAAGCGTACTAAAAGGGCCTCTACCTTCTTCTAGAAGGTACTGGCTTACCTAAGGGTTAGCAGCTTAGAAGGGGGTAGGGCAGTAGTACTTTATAGCCTAGCCTATCTTTCTAGTTGCTAGAGCTTCTCTGGCTTTTCTCTAGTCTTCTATAGAAAGGCCCTTTAGGTCTTCCTCTTACTTTCTCTTATAGCCTTTGTTTACTCCCTCTAGGCTAACTTATAGGCAGTAAGGAGGGCCTGGTTACTAGGGGAGCGTTAGAGCTATCTTTCTGCCCTTTTTCTCTTCTAGACTGCCTAGTAGATTTCGTTGTTCTACTAGGGGATACTCTTTCTTCTAGTAGTTACTAGGGTTCCTTTAGGGGTTATAGCCCTGGCAATATACTAGAGTTCCTCTGATAGTCGCCTATAGGCCTCCTAGAGCTCGGCTAGGTTAGAGAGGCGTAATAGATATCTATAGCCCCCTATATTATATATTAGGGAGCTGGCCTCTCTTGCTACCCCCTCTTTATCTATCTTCTTCCACTGGAATCAGGGGGGCAGTAGTAGGGTTTCTATAGTCTCTAGGTCGATATCTAGTACCTAGGGGTAGTAGTCTAAGCGTAAGTGTATATCTAAGCCAGTATAGGAGCAGATAAGGCTACTACTAAGCTAGAAGTAGTCGATAGTAGAGGCCCTGCCTGCTTGGCTCCCCTATAGCGCCCTAGTTATAGCGCTGTAGGGGGTACGGAGGGTAAGCCCCTGCTCTGCTGTTAATAGCAGTAGGTCTTCTAACCTAGGGCTAAAGCGGTTATATTGGTCCTAAAGGAGGTGGTAAAGGTTAAAGTCCCTAGCTAAAAGGTAAAGGCCTAGGCAGGCGTTAATCTTCCCCCTTATTTCCTCGATAAGGGGGGTTAAGCCAGTCTGGGGTTAGGGGTTGTTATATAGGGACTAAACTGTAAAGGGACTGTTCTTAGTCTGTATAGTAGCCCTAGCCCAGTCTAGGCTAGAGCTGTAAGTCCATGTTACTAGCGGGAGTGATTTGTAGATATAAAGTAAGGCCTGTCCGTTAGGGGTAAAAATAAGGTAGTAGGAGGCTGATCTAGGGTAGTAGGTAGAGTGCTGTACCTGCCTATTAATCTAGGGCTCTTATATAGCGAGTATTTCTTCTTTTGCTATAGAAAGTAGTACTTCCTATACCTCCTTCGAGCCTTATACGTTCTAGAGGCATACCTTTATATTACTATCTCCTCTAGCTATATAGTAGGCGGTGGTTATTGTATAGTAGTAGTAGCGTTAGCGAGTCCAGTATCCAGGTCTAGTCCAGGTCTAGCATCCAGGGGTCTAGGGGCTCCTATAGGCTCTAGGGTTCTAGTAGGTCTAGTAGCCCTTTTAGGGCTTATAGTGGATCGGCGTAGCTAGTGCACGACTAGCCGCCGCTTGTTTTCTTCTTCTTCTTCTCCCTCTGTTCAGAGGAGACCCGTGTCCACTTTCTCTTCTGTTATACAGTAGAGTAGGTGGACAAGGCTGGTCTTTCTTTTCCGCCCCTTATCTTATTCCAGGCTGATAATAAGATTGCGAATTAGCAGTATAAGGAGGACAATAGTATAAGAAGCTGGCTTTCCTTCCTATGTTTAGAGAGAGAGAATCATCTATCCTAATTATTACAGTTATACAGTCACATTTTACCCATTTAGATATTCCATCTACTTTTTGCCTCTAGGCTACTTTGGCCTATTTACTTGGTTCCATTGCACCTGTCCACCTTAGTCTCCCCTGATCAGGGAGACTATAGCCTTGGTATGCACATACCTCTTATCCTCTTATCTAGACAGCTGTTCGATATACAGCTGCCTATCACCTTTAGACAGCTGCTCCTACTTTCTCGTGGGTCTGCTGCTCTGTTTCAATAGCTAGTATAGAGGAAGAGGAAGGGGGGGTTTAGCCGTTTAGGTGGCTAAAGCAGGCAGTAATTGTGCTCTGGTTAGGGGTTAACCCTCTTAATACTGTTGGCCGGCCTCTCTGTCTCTTCCCTAAGACTATAGTATAGCCTTCCTCCCCCTCCTCTTGTAATAGGGCCTGCTAAGGGGGGTATTGCTGCTGTTATTACTGTTACTACTGTTATTGTTAGTGTTAGTGCTGGTATAAGGGCGGTTGGTCCACGTTAAAGGCCTTAGGCCTAGAGCGTAGATATCCCTTAGCCTATGCCTATGCCTTCTTTAGGCGGGGGCAGGCCTCTAAGCGGGCGTGGTAAGCTTAGTAGCAGTTGCGGCAGCGGGGTGCCCTAGAGCAGGTAGGGGCTTCTAGCGTAGTATGGCTGTTGGCGCTGCAGTTATAGCAGATCTCTTCTTTGCTCCGGCATACCTTAGCCCTATAGCCCTATTTCCAGTACTATAGGCATTAGATAGGCTTAGCTTTGTCGATCCAGGGCTCTGCTTCTAGGGCTTAGTAGCTCTAGAAGACCCCCTCCTTATAGGCTTTCTAGGCTACCTCTAGGGAGGTAAAGGCTATTAGTGCCTTAACCCTAGTCCGTTCTAGCCCTTAAGGGTGCTAGACCTTTGCCCTAACTACTATAAGGTATTGCTTTCTAGCTTCTTCTAGTAGGCCTTTCTCTATAACCTAGTTATAGACTATAAGGCCCTTAACTACTACTGCCTAGGTTATTATATATAGGGAGGCCTTCTTGCTCAAGGCCCTTATAATCTAGGTAGTATTGCTCTCTAGGCTCTTCTTTATCTCTACGTTCTCTATAACTAGAAGGAGGTTACCGCTAAAGAGCGTCCGAACCCCCTAAACTGCTAGGCTAGAAGCCTGTTGGATAGCCTATATTACCTCTAGGGCAGATTTAGCGAGCACCTGTTGTTGGGCTAAGCCTAGTTAGATAAGCACCTAGCGCTCTAGGCTAGGCCTAGTTGCCTTGCTAGCTGTTAGTTTGCTAGCTATATTAGCCTAGGTAGGGGCTGTAGGCTAGGAGTGGCTAGGTTATTGTTGTTATTGTTGTTGTTGCTAGTAGTGGCTAGGCTGCTAAGGGTGTTGCTAGTGCTATAGCTTAGGCGTTGTTAGGGCAGTAGGGCGGTTCTAGGGTGCTAGAGCTACTGCTATTATAGCTAGGGCTTCTTTAGGCGGGTCCTGGAGTAGGGCTGTAAGGGTAATTTGCCTGGCCTTAGTAGTTGCTTCTACTATACTATAGAAGTTAGTACTATCCTTAGCTAGGCTGATTATCCGGTCTAGGAGGCTAGAGAGCGTAAGGGCGAGCTTAGGGGGGCTAAGGGCAGCCTAGGCGGTTTTCTTGGTTACTAGGGCGATATGGTCGGCCTTGGTAGCACTGTTGTTGCTTCCTTCCTTCCCTGTATTTTTCTCCGATTTTTTCCCTAGCTTTTTTAAGGTTTTCTAGCTAGAAGGGGCCGGGGCTAGGGCGTGCTAACTACCGTTTAGGCCCCTAAGAAAAGGGGCAAAGACGTTGGTTAAAGGGGCGCTAATTATAGGGGCGTTGATAAAAGGGGGGGCACTAGAGCTAGGTACTGTAGGTACTGTAGTTATAGCGCCTATAGTGGTCTCCTTAGCAGTAGTAGAGGTAGTAGTAGTAGTTTAGCAGTCTTCTATTTCCGTATTATCGTTTAGGTAGTCCATGCTCAGGGGTTAGTAGTCCGTGCTTAGGGGCTAGCTTAGGAGGTTGTTATTGTTATTGTTAGCCATAGGTAGGGCGGGGTTGCCAGAGCGCAGAGCCGCATTAGTGGTCTATACACGAGGAAATTGCAGTTGCAAGAGGGCAGCTAGGCTCGCCATTTTCTGCATTTTCACACGCCTAGGGCTGTCGCGCAACCAACAGCGCTACAGCGAAAATTGGCGGGCGTTGTGTCCTTAATCGGACGGTTCGAATGGATGTGGTTGCACGCGATTTGGTGTAGTTTTGACCAAAAACTCGTTTTTCGTTTTTAGGTGTCGGTAAAGTGTGTTTATAGGAAGGAGGAAATTTTTAGAGCTCTAGGAGAGGCAAGTAGATTTTACACCTAACTAGCTACCGTATAAAAGGAGTAACAATGTAGGTAGTTAAAAATTACGCCCTTTTCCCCTAACTTCTACTTCCTTCCCTCCTAAGAAGGGATAGTATACCCTAATACCAAGAAGAGAGAGGTAGTAGACTCTTACCAATTAACAAGCCTTAATATATATAGATATAAAATATAAGAGCAAGGAAAGAAGCTAGGTAGTATACCTGTAATAGGAATAAGAAGAAAAGGGCAGTATACCCTAATAGAGAAGAGAAGCTAGGATAGTATATCCTAAGGAAGAGGCAGCATACCTCGACCTAAACAAGAAAGAGGTAGTATACCTTGACCTAAATAGGAAAGGGCAGTATACCTAGACCTTTAGATCTAGCGAGACTCGCTACGTTAGTTTAACTACCTTGTTACCTAGATTAGCCCCTATAGAGATAGTAAGGAGCAGAGAAGAGACCGCCGCTAAAGTGATAAGCTAGTGTTTATAACGCTAAAGGTGGTTTATAAGGTACCTACGAGATTAGCAGAGGTAAAGGGAGCATAGTAAAAGAGATAAGCGTTCCTAAGCTAAACGGCAACCTAGTAGTCTCTAATAGAGTAAGGCATTACGCCGGTTAACTACCTGGATAGCAGACCATAGTAATAACCGTTTAGATATCCCTGGAAATAAGATTATAATAGTTAAGAAGAGCCTAACCGTTTCCCTTATAAGAAAGTACCTCTAAGATTAGTAAAAGAAGCAGGTTAGAGAGGAAGCAGTTAACTTTCCTAGACTCTATCTAGGTTAGCGACTAGCAATATCTGTTAGAAGCCCGATCTTAACGATCTAGAGCATCCTAACAAGTCCCGATAGAGGAACGGGACTATAGGGTAGTAGAGCAGCTAAGTATTACCTATTAGTCTAATCCCTTTTCTAATTAAGTAGTAGAATCACTACCCTTCTACTAGCCTAGGAAGCACTGTATAACTAGGGAATAAAGACCTTAGGGGTATTAATAATAGTTACTAAGAAATATTGGAATGGGTAATCCTATATAAGGATCTATAACCACTATAGCCTACTAGTAGTAGTCGTATAGGGTACGTAGGGGCAGCAACAGCGTTGATATGGCCTAAATAGCACTTCCTAGGTATGTGCTAATATAGTAAAGTAGGGCCCTTTACTATATTCCCTCTATAAAAGTCCTTATATAACGGTATAGTTATAGGCTATAGCGCTATATTATAGGGGCTTTAAGCTTGTATATCACGGCTTTCAGTGGGTCTTATAGGCCTATAAGGCTTATAGTTGTAGGTAACGTATAATTTGATTTCTAGTCCAGTAGGTAAGGCTTCGCAATTTCCTTCCCTACATATACCCTCCGGGACCGTTCCTGCCTTCCACACGGCAGGAGCGCCTTAGTAGGTGCATGGCGCCTTCCCGAAAAACCAAATAAGCTGGCGATTTTAAATAATCGACTTACGGCCACCTAAGCTGCAGGGTAAGCCGCACGACTTTTCCTATAAGTTCTGTTTTCGCTCCTGCGGTGCAGGGTAGGTACAAGGTAGGTAGGTGACCTAGTAGAAGAGCCTTTTAAGGCTATTTCTAGCGCTTATACAGCCTAAGGAGGCTGTCTCCACAAAAAAGGGGCATAAATCTAAAAATAGAAAAGCCTTTTAAAGCTATTTCTAGGCTATATAGTGGAATATATAGCTTAGTCAGCAGTATCCACAAAAGTGGGTCCACCCTCAGAATATAGCTATATATCTAGTAGTTCGAGAACTGAAATCCGTTTTGCCTAAGCTATAACCGTTAGAGCGCTATAGCTTATTTTGTACGTTTAACAAGAAAAAGACCGTACTACCGCCTATAAAGCCTAACTATAACCTCTACGATCCTAGAATATAGGTACTATAAGCGCATATTACTGCTAAATACGTTGTTGATAAGGAAGAGCCTTATAGCAAGGCCTGGGATTGCTATCGCAAACCCAGACCTAGGGGTATGTTTGACAACGTAGCGCTTATATCGCTTTGGTAGAACCTCGGTATCCCTATCAGGAGCAGGGCATAGGGTTGCCTATCAACTCGGGAGCAGGGTACAGGGAGGCCCTGGTCAATTAAGGTAGATATAGCCACAATTCCCTGTATTAAGCAGATTAAGCCTACTTTAGGGCCTATAAACGTTGTAGGGGGGACAGAGAAAATCTCTGCCCCGGGCGGGAGAGCGCAGGTCAAAAGAAAACACAGAACAGATCAACACACGGAATCAATGAGAGCGCACAGATTCCAACAGGAGGCTTAATCTGTATAATATAGGGAAACGTAGCTCTATCTACCTTAATGAAAAGGGCCTCCCTATAACCTACTTCTATTAGGGATACTAGAGTTCTACTAAAGCAATATAGGAATTATATTGTCTAATATACCCTTGGGTCTCGGTTTATAATAACCACTCTAGGCCTTATTATAAGGCGAGTTCTTATCTTAATAATATAATTATTAAACGTATAAAATAAGCTATAGCGCTCTAACGGCTATAGCTTAGGCAAAACGGATTTCAGTTCTCAAACTACTAGATATATAGCTATATTCGAAGGGTGGACCCACTTTTGTGGATACCGCTGACTAAGCTATATATACCACTATATAGCCTAGAAAAAGCTTTAAAAGGCTTTTCTATTTTTAGATTTATGCCCTACTTTTATAGAGACAGCCTCCTTAGGCTGTATAAGCGCTAGAAATAGCCTTAAAAGGCTCTTCTACTAGGTTACCGACCTACCCTGTACCTACCCTACACTGCAGGAGCGAAAACAGAACTTATAGGAAAAGTCATACGGCTTACCCTGCAGCTTAGGCGGCTGTAAGTTGATTATTTAAAATCGCCAGCTTATTTGGTTTTTAGGAAGGCGCCATGCACCTACTAAGGCGCTCCTGCTGTATGGAAGGCAGGAACGGTCCTAGAGGGTATATATAGGAAAGGAAATTACAAAGCGCTACCTACTAGACTAATTTTCAAATTACTACGTTACCTATAACTATAAGCCTTATAGGCCTATAAGACCTACTAAGAGCCGTGATATATAAGCTTAAAGCCCCTATAATATAGCGCTATAGCCTATAACTATACCGTTATATAAGGACTTTTATAGAGGGAATATAGTAAAGGGCCCTACTTTACTATATTAGCATATACCTAGGAAGTGCTATTTAGGCTATATCAACGCTGTTACTGCCCCTACGTACCCTATACGACTACTACTAGTAGGCTATAGTGGTTATAGATCCTTATATAGGATTACCCATTCCAATAGGTTATAAGCCCGGATAGCCTATAGGATAGTTATTATTAGAGTCCAATTTCAAAGCGCTACCTCTACCTATATATATAGGGCTATTTAAGCCTCTTATAGCTGAAAATATAGTACTATATTAGCCCTAAAAAGCTATATATACATCTTATTAAAGGCTATTTAAGGACTAAAAAGCCTGAAAATCTAGAAGGAGAAATCGCTAAGAAATCTAAGTCCTATAGTATTGACGAGCATTTAGGGCTGTTATACGCTTAGGCTAGTATACTTACCTATACTGAAAGACCTTTTATTGGAATGGGTAATCCTATATAAGGATCTGTAACCACTATAGCCTACTAGTAGTAGTCGTATAGGGTACGTAGGGGCAGCAACAGCGTTGATATGGCCTAAATAGCACTTCCTAGGTATGTGCTAATATAGTAAAGTAGGGCCCTTTACTGTATTCCCTCTATAAAAGTCCTTATATAACGGTATAGTTATAGGCTATAGCGCTATATTATAGGGGCTTTAAGCTTATATATCACTGCTTTCAGTGGGTCTTATAGGCCTATAAGGCTTATAGTTATAGGTAACGTATAATTTGATTTCTAGTCCAGTAGGTAAGGCTTCGCAATTTCCTTCCCTACATATACCCTCCGGGACCGTTCCTGCCTTCCACACGGCAGGAGCGCCTTAGTAGGTGCATGGCGCCTTCCCGAAAAACCAAATAAGCTGGCGATTTTAAAGAATCGACTCACGGCCACCTAAGCTGCAGGGTAAGCCGCACGACTTTTCCTATAAGTTCTGTTTTCGCTCCTGCGGTGCAGGGTAGGTAGGTAACCTAGTAGAAGAGCCTTTTAAGGCTATTTCTAGCGCTTATACAGCCTAAGGAGGCTATCTCCACAAAAGTAGGGCATAAATCTAAAAATAGAAAAGCCTTTTAAAGCTATTTCTAGGCTATATAGTGGAATATAAAGCTTAGTCAGCGGTATCCACAAAAGTGGGTCCACCCTCAGAATATAGCTATATATCTAGTAGTTCGAGAACTGAAATCCGTTTTGCCTAAGCTATAACCGTTAGAGCGCTATAGCTTATTTTATACGTTTAACACCCCCTCTATTCTTCTGTTCCTTTATAAGTCTTAGAAAGCTATATATAGGTAAAGAATAGAATAATCCCAAGAAATAAGAACGTAAGAGCAAAACTATTCCGTTAGACAAAGGGGTTATGCCCTTATATATAAATAGGATAAGCCCATATTATATATAGAAAGAAGTAAGAATATATATGATGTTGAAATCAAACCTATATCTTAAGGTATAGGTACTATAGCTTAAAAGCGTATAGTGATATATAATATCTAAATATTCTATACTCTAGCGACTAATAGACGCACTAGAGTATAGAAGGAGTAAAGGGCTTATAAACGCCTTTATCCTCTTATAGAGAAAGTAATTTTTAGTACGGTTCTGAATTTTATGCCCTTTTTTACTCCGTTCTTTTAAGATATAGTAAGGAAATAACAGGTTACATAGAGAATCCCCCTCTAAAGGAAAGTATACTACTAGTAATAGCCGGAGCCTATGTTTCCCAAATATAGCTATACTATATACTAGAGTACTTCTAGACGTAGCTAGAGTAAAATAGGCCTCCCTAACGCCGCAGGGAGCTGATGCCAGTACAAGGGCGCCTATAGAACTGTACTACAGTAGCTAGGACCTTATAAGCCTTTTAAGGCTATATAGAGGAATTAGGTGATTCTAGAGGGCTGTAAAGTAGCCGGTACTATTAACTAGTCTTATAAGCTGATTAGGCTAAGCCAGGCCTTCTATATATATAGTATAGAGTATATATATAGGGGTAAAGGGTAGCTTAGTAAAAAGCTCCCTTAGGTTCTAGGCCTAAAAGCCTAATAAAAGACTGAAAGCTACTAACTGGTAGGGCCTTAGTAAGTCCGTTAGCCGGCATACACTTAGTATTAAGATATATAATAGTAACTATTTTAGCCTTAACCTGCTCTCTAACGTACCGGAATTTCAGCAGGGTATGCTTAGTTCTAGCATATAGCGCTGGGTTATTAGCCACCGTTATAGAGCCCTGATTATCTCTATAGAGAGTAATAGGGTAGTCTATAGGTCTGTGAAGTTCAGAAAATAGCCCTATAATCCACTGTACTTCGCGTATAGCCTCTGTAAGTCCATCAGTTTCAGCTTCCAGGGTAGAGAGAGCAATAGTAGTAGCTCTTTTCGTTTTCCAGCTAATAGGCCTACCGGCTAACTTAAATAGATAGCTATAGGTAGATTTACTAGTAGCCTTATCCCCTGTAAAATCAGAATCACTAAAGCCTATAGGGACTAGACTACTATTAATTATAGAAGTCCGGCTACTACCTTTATCATTTCTAGAATCTACAATAGTAGTAGAGGTAGTAGTTAGGGGCCTAGGCCCTTCCTTAGAGTAAAAGTCTCTACTAAGCTTAGTAGTTGTATTACTACTATTACTAAGCTTAGGCCCTAGATCAGCTACTGTATTTCCGTTATAGCTAAAACAGATGCTATAGTCTTTAGTACTATTAAGATACTTAAAAAGATTTTTAGCAGCGTTTAAGTGTAATTTTGTAGGTCTATTTAAAGACCTAGAGAGCTACTATACGGTAAAGCTAATATCTACCCCAGTAAGGAGCATTATATATATAGCTGTTCCTACTAGGCTTTGATAGAGCTTAATTTCTATAGAATTACGGAGGGAGCTAGCAATATCTTCCTCTAGTTGAAGTTAAATTACTAGCCCCGGCTATAAGGGAATAGATATAGGCTTAGAATCGGCTAAGTTAAAGCGGCTAACCGCCTCTTCTACATACTGTAACTGGTTAAGCCATAGGCGCCTATTAGGTCTATCTCTTATAATCTATACGCCTAGGAAATAGGCGGCAGGCCCTAAGTCTTCTATAGCATAGACCTTATTAAGCCGTTTCTTTAAATCAGTTATATAGCCTATATCAGGCCCTATAAATAGACAGTCATCTACATAGGTAACGATAAAGTGGCAGGTTTTAGCATTATAGAAGACCCCTGGATCTGAAATAAGAGGGAGATAGCCTAGGCTCTTAAGTAAGACTTTAAGCTTCTCTTGCCACTCTCTAGGGCTTTGTTTCAGACCGTATAACGCTTTAGATAGTTTAATAATATTAGGAGTAGAAGGATTATAGCCGTATCTCAGTAAAAGCTTATAAATAGCCTTATTAGAAGCCGCTAGGTCTAATAGTCCTTTAGGGATTTCCATATATATTTCTTCTCTAAGAGCGCTATTAAGAAATGCCCCTATAAAGTCAGCTTATTCTATTTCCCAGTCTAGAACAGCACCTATAGCTAGAAGTATACGCCAAGTAGGTAGTATACTAGTAGAGGCGTAGGTTACAGTGTAATCTAGGCCTTCTACCTACATAAAGCCCCTAGCTACTAACTAAGATTTATACTTAATAGGCCTGTTTTTAGCATCCTTCTTAACCTTAAGAACGTTTCAACATATAATACGCTTACAGTTAGAAGGTAATAGACTCCTAGGTAGGAATTTAAAAACCCCTAGCTCTAATAACTTGATAAATTCCTTAGTAATAGCCTCTAACCACTTACTACGCTTATCTCTAGGTAGTTTTAAGACTTGTTTATAAGTAGGAGGCGTACTATCCTTAGATATTACCCTTTTTCAAGCCTTATAGATAAAAGACAGTATATAGCTACTAGTCTTAGCTAAAAGCTTATAGTAATCGAGCTGCATTTTATCCCCCTCTAAAATAACATCACTATTATTAAGAGGTTTGTTCGTTATAGGCTGATAAGGCGCTATAACTTCTATAGGCTTAGGTGCAAAAATAGGCTCTATAGTTTAGGGAAACACCTCTGGTAATTCAGGCTTTCTAATAGATATAGTAGGCCTAGTAGGCTCTACTATAACCGGATTTATAGGCTTATCCGGTAAGGGTTTATCTAATTTACTATCGGAAGAAGATTCGTAGGGTTCTAGCTTACTAGGTCCTATTTCTATACTAACAGGCTTTTCAGTATTAAGATTAGAAGGGTCCGGGCTGACAGCCCCCTCTAAATCTAGGTCTAGGTCTACTAATTCCCCCTCTAACGCCGTATTATCAGTAGGCTGACTTAGTACTGTATTATCCTCTATAAACTTAACAGTAGAGGTTTTAAGTACTGCTCTTCTAGACGGTATATATACTAGGTAGGTCTTAGAACCTAATACCGCTAGTAATTTACACTCTTCCGTTCCAAAGGTAAATTTTAACGATTTTAACCGTTTTTCTAGAGGTATAATAGCCTCTCCTCTAGCGCCTATAGCCCTACAGCGCTCTAGGTTAGGTATATATGGAATACTAGGCTCTAGCTCGTCAAATGGCGCCTGGAAAGGAGTGGTTTCCTTATTAGTTATAGCAGTACTATTAACTAATTCCACTATAGCCTCCAGTATAAAGCACCACAAATACTAGGGTAAAGCGCTACTAAGAATAGTACACCTTATACAGTCTAGAATAACTCTAACTGATGGTTCTACTAAGCCGTTCTGCTCGTGGATACAAGGGGCAGAAGTACTAAATTTAATACCCCTTTCAGCTAACCAAGTAGTTAATAAATCAGTTATTTCAGTGCCTCCGTCAAAGTGGAATTTAGTAGGATATCTACCAAATCCATTCCTTAGGCCCCTAAAAAAGCCCTTAATACCGTTAGCTACTATAGGGCCTAATTTATTAGGTAGGTTAAAAACCTACCTATACCTACTTTTACGGTTAAATAGAAGTAAGACTATAGGGTTTCTATTATAAGGCCTAGGCCTGATTTTAACAGTGTCCCCCTCTATTGAGTCTAAGACCCTAGGTGGGTCAGGTATTAAAGCCTTACTAACCCTTCTCACTGCTTTACCTCGATTATAGCTAGAGCAGTGAAAATCAGCTTCCTTTATTTTATCAAAATTAGGCAGCCCTTTAGTAATACTAGAGGTCTTTTTCAAAAGACGTAGGCCTATATGGCCTAGCCTAACGTGCCACAATTTAGCTATATTAAGTAGATTATAGTAATCTCGCTGACCTATATTAGGCTCCTTTAAAGTAGGGCTAGATATAGCCTTTTCTACTACTTTATTCCCCTCTATAACTGGCTCTCTTAGCACACGGGGCAGGTCTCCAGTGCCAGTTAAGGGCTCAGGCTCCCTAGTCTTACAGGGACTTTGATAGGGGGCCTAGGCAGTGGCTAAGGGCTCTACAGGCCTACGGGGCCTTTTCCCCCTTAAAGAAGGTCCTACACCTTCTAAAGTAGTACCCTTAGCCGGAGAATTCCTTAGCTTATAGCGCTTATTAGGCTCTATAGCTTCAGATACTATAGCATCCTCTATAAAAGGTCTATAGTCTTCCTTTCTAATAGAATTAGAAGGAATTTCCACCACTATCTTATTACGCTGCAGCTCTATATTTTTAGTAGTATGACTAGAAAGGCCTAAAGAAAAAGCAAGATTTGCATGTAATATAGGCTTAGAGCTGCCTTTAACATCAAGAAAAAATCCTGATTTTTTAAAGTCTAGTACAGCTATACAGCGTCTATCACCCCCGTAAAGGGTTTCCTTTATAAGGCAACCTCCTGAATCATAGTGCCTAACCCCACTAATAATATTTATATCAATATTAGATAGATAGATATCTATTACTCCTATAGAGTCCTCTAAGGGGCTATAAGGGGCTGCTAGCTTACACTTATGCTAGAGGAAAACCGGAAAACGGATGAAAAACCTCCAACGAGCTTAACAAGGCGGGCAACTTAGCAAGAGGAAAAGAGCAGTACTAAAAGAAAAACAACGTAAGAGGAGGCCGTCTAGGAGGCTACTAAGGGAAATCGCACCTATTCCCCTACCCGTCTCCTGTAAGAACACCCTATATCTCAATTAATATAGGGCTTGGGGTAGGAGAATAAGGAAGGGGTCTTATTAGCGAAAGAGGTAAAGGTAGGTCTAGGCTTAAAGCTTAGAAGCTTATAAGCTTAGCCTTATAGCCTTCCCTCTTACCTTGGGCATAGTAGTAAGATACCAGCTATAAGGAAGGGTAGAAGGAAAGCAGTCTAAAGGAAAGGAGGGAGGCTGTCTTAAACAAGAGGAGTAGAAATAAAAGGAAAGAAAAGACTTAGAGCATATCTATATCCTCCTCCTCAGGACCGACATCATACATCCGAAAACGCGTTCTTGGTCAGGACCGCTCCAAATCGACTGCACTCTTTTGCAATCTACTTGTCCAATTAAGGACTCAACACACGCCAAATTTGGCTGCGGCGCAGTCGCTTGTTCGACGGCGCTATAGTCGGATTCTAACCGTACAATATGGTCGACTATGGCTAGAAATCTGCAGCTATAGCAGGGCGGGCGTACAGGCCCTATAGTTATATACCCCAGCCCCGACCGTACTGACCCTGCTAACCCGAACCCTGCCGACCCGAACCCTACCGCCCCTAGCCCCCTAGGGGCTGTCAACAAAGCCCCTAAGCGCTTGGGCTACAGCTTCTTAACCCACCTTACCACCGCTGCCGCTACTACTACCACCACTTCCACCGCCAACCCTGCTACTACTACAACCGTTACTAGGTCAAGCGATATATCGTTCGATAGCCCTTTTAAAGGGCTTTCCAGCAGTTAATACGCCACTACCGCCACCGCTGCCCCTACCCCCTCTAAAAAGGGGAAAGAAAAAGAAAAAGCCCTACTACCTGCAACCCTTGCCCTTACCTTCTCTAGTCTTATAGACCAAATAGTCAGTCTTTCAGTCAATAACCCGGCCTTTAAGGAAATTGTTGAATATACCGGGCTAGCTAGGAAGCTAGCCTTAACGCAGATTTTAAAAGAGAAGGAGAAAAAAGCCCTAATATTTCCCTTGTTCGTTGCCTAGGCCCCGAGGCAGAAGAAGCAACAACAATAGCAACAATAACAGCAATAACAATAACAGCAACAACAACCCCCTACCGCCGAATCAGAGCTAACCCGCTATACCTAGGCCGCTATAGTAGTAGCTAGGGTAAAGCCTACTAAGCTAGGCTTAGAAAAACAGGTCCTTATACGGCTAGGATCAGCCTCTTCCTCCCTTAGCCAAAAATTAGCCCTGGAAATCGTATAGGCAGTATAGAAGGCTACAGGGCACTCTATCAAGGGGGTAAGGACTCTACTAAGCGGTAACCTTATACTAGTTACTAAAAGAGAAAAAATCAAAAAAGCCTTAGAAGAAAACACAGCCTGGCTAGCCTCTTTATCACTAGAGGCCTCGATCCATACCACTACCTAGGCTATTGCTATTAAAGGGCTTATAACAGCTGACCAGGTAACGGAAGCTAGCCTTCTAGCAGCAGTAAAAGAAGTATATCCTTTGGCCTTAAGGGCTAAGGTCTAGTACCCCCTCTAGATCGAAAGAACAAGAGTCTTAGCTCTTATCGCCTTCTCCAGCTAGTAAGAGGCCTACCAGGCCTGTCAAGACGGAATCTTCTAGGCCTATAAGGCCCTAAAAGCAGAGCCCTATATCGATAAGGCTAGGGCCTTATAGTACTTTAACTGCTGGCGATAGAGGCATAAAGCTAAATACTACCACTCCTCTATCCTCTGCTATAACTGTGGCTAAGAAAAGAAGAAGCATACCAACAAGGCGGCCTGTACTAAGGCTTAATACTGCCGGAACTGCCATAGCAACTACCACGCTAGGGCAGAAGAATGCCCTAAAAGAAAGAAGCATAAGGCTTAGGCAAAATCCAGCCTACAAAACAGGCCTATTAACTTCGACCTCCCCGGCCCTCTTAAGCCGGTAATATCAATAGAAGACTGGCTAGAAGGGGAAGAAAGCTATACAGTAGTAGCTGGAAAACGCCGCTGTAGCCGCCCCCCTATAATAACCGCCACTACCGCTACCGCCACTACCGCCACAGCCTCCCTTTCCCAGCGAACTATAAGGGAGGCTTTTAGCAAAATACCCGCCTCTACCTTTACTACTACCGATCTAGCAGCTACCGGTACTACAGCTACTGGTTCTATACCCTCCTCCCTAGAGCCGGCAAGGGGCTCTATAGAGAAAGAGGATACGGATATACTTTAGTCTCTTTTTCTGCCTTCTCTCCTTCCTTAGACTGCTTCCCCTCTCTCTCTTTAGACTGTCTTTTCTTTCTTCCCTATAGCTAGTATCTTACTACTATACCAAGGTAAGAGGGAAGGCTATAAGGCTAAGCTTATAAGCTTTTAAGCTTTAAGCCTAGACCTACCTTTACCTCTTTCGCTAACAAGACCCCTTCCTTATTCCCCTACCCTAAGCCCTATATTAATTGAGATATAGGGCGTTCTTACGGGAGACAGGTAGGGGAATAGGCGCAATTTCCCTTAGTAGCCTCCTAGACGGCCTCCCCTTGCGTTGTGTTTTTCTTTTAGTACTGCTTTTTTCCTCTTGCTAGGTTGCCCGCCTTGTTTGAGCTTATTGGAGGTTTTTCATCCGTTTTCCGGTTTTCCTCTAGCATAAGTGTAAGCTAGCAGCCCCTTATAGCCCCTGAGAGGACTCTATAGGAGTAATAGATATCTATCTATCTATATCCTCCTCCTCTATAGAGCCCCTTGCCGGCTCTAGGGAGGAGGGTATAGGTATAGCTATAGCTATAGCTGTAGGGTTGGTAGTAGCAGTAAAGGCAGCGGTAGGGATTTTGTTAAAAGCCTCCCTTATTGTCCTTTAGGAAAGGGGGGCTGTAGTAGTAGTAGTAGTAGCGGGTATTATAGAAGGGCGTCTACGGCAGCGTTTTCCAGCTACTACTATGTAGCCCTCTTCTCCTTCTAGCTAGTTATCTGTCGATATTGCTAGCTTAAAAGGGCCTAGAAGGTCGAAGTTGATAGGCCTATTTTAAAGGTAGGCCTTTGCTTGTGCCCTATATTTCTTTCTTTTAGGGCATTCCTCTGCCCTAGTATAGTGGTCTCCTTGGCAGTTCCGGCAGTTCTAGGCCCTAGTATAGGCTGCTTCGTTAGTATGCTTCTTCTTTTCTTAGCTGCAGTTATAGCAAAGGGCAGGGGAGTGGCAGTATTTAGCCTTATGCCCCTAACGCTAGTAGTTAAAGTACTAAAGGGCCCTAGCCTTATCGATATAAGGCTCTGCTTTTAGGGCCTTATAAGCCTAGAAGATGCTATCTTAACAGGCCTTATAAGCCTCTTATTAGCTAGAAAAGGCTATAAGTACTAAAACTCTTGTTCTTTCGATTTGGAGTAGGTGCTAGACTTTAGCTTAGAGGGCTAAAGGATATACTTCTTTTATAGCTACTAAGAGGCTAGCTTCCGTTATCCGATTAGCTGTTATAAGCCCCTTAATAACTACTGCCTAGGTAGTGGTATAGAGGGAGGTCTCTGGTAATAAAGAGGCTAGCCAGGCTGTATTTTCCTTTAAAGCCTTTTTTACCTTCTCTTCCTCTATAACTAGTATAAGGTTACCGCTTAGTAGGGTCCTTACCCCTTTAATAGTATACCCTATTACCTTCTAAACTGCCTGTATAATCTCTAGCGCTGATTTCTGACTAAGGGGGGAGGAGGCTGATCCTAGGTGTATAAGGACTTGTTTTTCTAGGCCTAGTTTAGTTGGCTTTACCCTAGCTGCTGCTATAGTAGCCTAGGTACGGCGGGTCTCGGGCTAAGAGGCTAGTTACTGCTATTGTTGTTGTTGTTGTTATTGTTATAAGTGCTACTGCTTCTTCTGCTTTTAGGCCTGGCTAGTAAAAGAAGGAAAGATCGGAATTACTGCCTTCTTCTCCTCCTCCTTTAGTATTTACGTTAGAGCTAGCTTTCTAGCTAGCCCTATATATTCGACGATTTCCTTAAAAGCCGGGTTATTAATTAAGAGGCTGACTATTGAGTCTATAAGGCCAGAGAAGGTAAGGGCAAGAGTCGATAGCGGTAAAGCTTTCTCCTTTTCTTTCCCCTTTTTTAGGGGGGCGGTAGTAGTGTTAGCGGTAGTAGCGTGCTAACTGCTAGAAAGCCCTTTAAAAGGGCTATCGAACGATATATCACTCGGCCTAGTAGCGGCTATAGCGGTAGTAGAATCGGTGGCAGAAGTAGTAGTGGTAGCGGTAGTAGCAGCGGTAGTAGTAGCTATAGCTGTAGCTGTAGCGCTAGAGAGGTGGGGCGCAAACGTATAGCTTGTACAATCGGGTTTAGGGGTAGGCTCGTTGATTAAGGGGCTAGGGGTAGCGGAAGTAGGGCAAGGGCTTAGAGGGTTAGGGGTGCTAGGGGGGTACGTGACTATAGGGCCTATACGCTCCTGCTATAGATTTCTCACTACGGTCGACTATATTATACAGTTAGAATCCGACCATAGCGCTGTTGAACGGCGGACAGCGCTGCGGCTAAATTTGGCGTGTATTGTGTCCTCAATTGGACAAGTTGATCGCAAAAGAGTGCAGTCGATTTGGAGCGTTCCTGACCAAGAACGCGTTTTCGGATGTTTGATGTCGCTCCTCTCTTCATATCAATATTAGGTAGGTATAAAACGTTTAGAAATCAAGTTACTACGTTACCTAGAACTATAAGCCTTATAGGCCTATAAGACCCACTAAAAGCCGTGATATATAAGCTTAAAGCCCCTATAATATAGCGCTATAGCCTATAACTATACCGTTATATAAGGACTTTTATAGAGGGAATACAGTAAAGGGCCCTACTTTACTATATTAGCACATACCTAGGAAGTGCTATTTAGGCCATATTAACGCTGTTGCTGCCCCTACGTACCCTATACGACTACTACTAGTAGGCTATAGTAGTTACAGATCCTTATATAGGATCACCCATTCCAATAAATTCCACTATAGCCTCCAGTATAAAGCACTATAAATACTAGGGTAAAGCGCTACTAAGAATAGTACACCTTATACGGTCTAGTATAACTCTAACTGATCGTTCTACTAAGCCGTTCTGCTTGTGGATATAGGGGACAGAAGTGCTAAATTTAATACCCCTTTTAGCTAACCAAGTAGTTAATAAATCAGTTATTTCAGTGCCTCTGCCAAAGTGGAATTTAGTAGGATATCTACCAAATCCATTCCTTATACCCCTAAAAAAGCCCTTAATAGCGTTAGCTACTATAGGGCCTGATTTATTAGGTAGGTCAAAACCTACCTATACCTACTTTTACGGTTAACTAGAAGTAAGACTATAGGGTTTCTGTTATAAGGCCTAGGCCTAATTTTAACAGTGTCCCCCTCTATTGAGTCTAAGACCCTAGGTAGGTCAGGTATTAAAGCCTTACTAACCCTTCTCACTGCTTTACCTCGATTGCAGCTAGAGTAGTGAAAATCAGCTTCCTTTATTTTATCAAAATTAGGCAGCCCTTTAGTAATACTAGAGGTCTTTTTTAAAAGACGTAGGCCTATATGGCCTAGCCTAACGTGCCACAATTGAGCTATATTAAGTAGATTATAGTAATCTCGCTGACCTATATTAGGCTCCTTTAAAGTAGGGCTAGATATAGCCTTTTCTACTTTATTCCCCTCTATAACTGGCTCTCTTAGCACACGGGGAAGGTCTCTAGTACTAGTTAAAGGCTCAGGCTCCCTAGTCTTATAGGGACTTTAATAGGGGGCCTAGGCAGTGGCTAAAGGCTCTATAGGCCTATAGGGCCTTTTCCCCCTTAAAGAAGGTCCTATACCTTCTAAAGTAGTACCCTTAGCCGGAGAATTCCTCAGCTTATAGCGCTTATTAGGCTCTATAGCTTCGGATACTATAGCATCCTCTATAATAGGTCTATAGTCTTCCTTTCTAATAGAATTACAAGGAACTTCCACTACTATCTTATTACGCTACGGCTCTATACTTTTCGTAGTATAACTAGAAAGGCCTAAAGGAAAAGCAAAATTTGCATGTAATATAGGCTTAGAGCTGCCTTTAACGTCAAGAAAAAATCCTGATTTTTTAAAGTCTAGTACAGCTATATAGCGTCTATCACCCCCGTAAAGGGTTTCCTTTATAAGGTAACCTCCCGAATCATAGTGCCTAACCCTGCTAACAATATTTATATTAATATTAGGTAGGTATAAAACGTTATCTAATACTAATTTAGTATAGGTAGGGGGGGCCTTTCTAGATAATACTTCTAGTGTAATAGAGCCTATACCAGCTGGGCTTACAGGGCTATTTCCAGTGTTAATAGGGCGTAACTGGCCTGTGTTAGGCGTAAAGGTAGTAAACCGCTCTTTACTATTACTGATATAGTCTGTAGATCCCGTATCGTATAGCCAACTATTATAAAGAGCGGGGTCTCTAGGGCGTCTTCTAGGCTTATTATCTTTATATTTTGCCTTATTAGAAGAGGTTTTTAGGCCTTTTCCTTTAAAGTCCTTACGCTTCTTATACCCTTTCAACGCTCATAGCTATGCTAATTGGGTATTAGAATCACTAGAAGAACTAGAATTGGAACTAGAGTCGGATTCCTCTTCTTCTTCTTCTATAGCTAGGTTATAAGACCCTAGCATAAAGGAGGCCTATTCGGCACTTTTAGCACTATAATTCTGCCCTTCAACATTATAACTAGCCTTCTTCTTACCCTTTTTCTATTTTTACCCTTCTTACTAGGGTTAGAATTTGAATTAGGGGTTGAATTAGAGCTATTAGCTATATAAGCTGCTCTATACGCCTCTATAGCCGGGTTCCTAGATTCTTCTAAAATATCAACCATTAGATATTCTATATTAAGGCAAGAGGCTATAAGACGTAGCATTCTAGCCTGTCTTATAGAGCTCTTTTAGCGTAATACCCAGCTAGGAAACTTAGATTCTAGAGCCTTAAAATACTGATTTAGTATTAAAGAGGGATCTATATCTATTTTAGCTATGGTAAGCTTAGCAAGATAGCCGTTAAATTCAGCGTTAAAAGCTGATAATCCTTTTTTATAGGTACTCAAGGTAAGGGTATGGAATTCTTTATAGACGTCCTCCTTTTTAGACTCTATAGGTCGGCTATACTGCCTAACAAGCAGCTTAAAGGCTTTAGAAGGTATATAAATCCACGATATAGCAGCCCTAGGGCTACTAGATAAGCTATCACGTAGAAGCATTAGAAGAACAGCTTGATCAGAGTCGCTATAAGTGTTAGATATATCAGGGTTTTCTAAAAAATTAGATATCCCTAACGCTCTTAGTACTATACTTAAAGCCTAAATCCACTATTCAAAATTGCTTTCCCTGCTCAGCTTACTATCGTCCGGTATAGTATAGGCCTTTTTAAAAAGCTCTTTTACTATACTACTAGTAATAGTATCCTTAAAGCCTTCCTTAGACCCTGTATCTATAGGGGGGTCTAAATTACTAGTAGCTGAATTAACAGCCGGCCCTAGATTGGGCTCTTTCCTAGGGGGACGTGAAGGAGAATCTAAATCCATAGTACTGCTAAAAGGATCAAATCTAGGACTAAAGCTAGTCTTTCCAGTAGCAGCAGCATTGCTACTATTAGTTAGAGAAGCTAAAGTAGAAGATATATTCTTTATAGCGCTAACGCTATCCTTGATAGAGGCTTTTAGGGTATTTAGACTTAAAAGTAGTGTTTTTATATTACTAGATTGGCTAGCTATAACTCGCTTATAAGATTTCATATGCTGTTTTAGGACTTCTATAACCTCGCTATAGTCTTCGCCATCTTCCTTATCTTCTAATAAGGTTCGTATAGGTGGTAGAGGCCTAGAAGATTGCCCTGAATCAGCTGGGTTACTAGCCCTTTTAGGGGCTATACCCTTCCCTTTAGCTTGATCCGCCATTGTAAATAGGCTACTATTTACTTATAGTGCTAGTAAAAACACTTTATTAGCTTCTAGTTTACTAAAGCTAATTAGCTAGCTTACTAATTATAGTAGTGATTTTCTAGGCTAGTCTTAGCGCTTAGTAGGTTTATAGCGCTGCCTACTTGCTACTTAGTAGGGCTTTCTAGTAGAAATTCTAGACTAGGCTCTAAGGGCTAGAGACTTCGACGTAGGGACTCAACTACCGCCTATAGATATATCTATAGAAAGGGCTCTATAGTAGGGAAATATAGGTCTTTAGCGCTAGAAATTCTAAAACGCTAGCCTTTCTACTTCCAGCTATAAGTAGAAAGGTCTTTTAGTATAGGTAAGTATACTAGCCTAAGTGTATAAGAGCCCTAAATGCTCGTCAATACTATAGGACTTAGATTTCTCAGCGATTTCTCCTTCTAGATTTTCAGGCTTTTTAGTCCTTAAATAGCCTTTAATAAGATGTAATATATAGCTTTTTGAGGCTAATATAGTACTATATTTCCAGCTATAAGAGGCTTAACTAGCCCTATATATAGGTAGAGATAGCGCTTTGAAATTTGGACTCCAACGATAACTATCCTATAGGCTATCCGGGCTTATAACCTATTGGAATGGATAATCCTATATAAGGATCTGTAACCACTATAGCCTACTAGTAGTAGTCGTATAGGGTACGTAGGGGCAGCAACAGCGTTGATATGGCCTAAATAGCACTTCCTAGGTATATGCTAATATAGTAAAGTAAGGCCCTTTACTGTATTCCCTCTATAAAAGTCCTTGTATAACGGTATAGTTATAGGCTATAGCGCTATATTATAGGGGCTTTAAGCTTATATATCACGGCTTTCAGTGGGTCTTATAGGCCTATAAGGCTTATAGTTATAGGTAACGTAGTAACTTGATTTCTAGTCTAAGTAGGTAAGGCTTCGCAATTTCCTTTCCTATATATACCCTCCGGGACCGTTCCTGCCTTCCATACGGCAGGAGCGCCTTAGTAGGTGCATGGCGCCTTCCCGAAAAACCAAATAAGCTGGCGATTTTAAACAATCGACTTACGGCTACCTAAGGTGCAGGGTAAGCCGCACGACTTTTCCTATAAGTTCTGTTTTCGCTCCTGCGGTGCAGGGTAGGTACAGGGTAGGTAGGTGACCTAGTAGAAGAGCCTTTTAAGGCTATTTCTAGCGCTTATACAGCCTAAGGAGGCTGTCTCCACGAAAGTGGGGCATAAATCTAAAAATAGAAAAGCCTTTTAAAGCTATTTCTAGGCTATATAGATAGATTCTATTACGCTATCTGATCCCCGTAGGGGGTATCTAGGTAGGCTGAACTAGTGCTATAGGAAAACCGTATAACAGGTGAAAAACCTATAACCGTATATAGGAAAAAAGGGGGGGTGTAATAGGGGGTAGGCCAATCTTTACCAGAGTAGATACCGCCCCTTTAGGAGTATAAAAACATACTGCCTAAAGGGGTATAGGCTAGACCGCTCCTAGCCTCTAAGCAACAGAGTATTCTGGCAGTCTAGTAGCAATATAGCGACCTAGGGGGCGTATAGCGCCGCTGCCCCCTTTTTCAAGTCTATAGAGAAAGCTATGTGTATCCCCTCTTTCCCTCTCCTTAAAGGAGGCCGAAGGGTAGGCCGGGCAACCGTTAAATATATATCGGATATCCTCTATAGCTAGGTAGCAGCGGCAGAGGGGGTTATCAACCCTAGGCACCTTATAGGTATATAGGAATCCCCTTAGGCCTATCTTCCCTATATAGGCCTATATTAGGAGCAAGCTTTCAGCCTTAGAGAGGTTATAGTAGCGTCTTTAGAAGGCCTCTTTAAAGGCCTTAGCTAGGTTCTCCTTTTAAAAGGTAGCTTTGGCTGATTTCTCTAAGAGGCTCTCTATATAAGGGTCGTAACCAGAGGCCCCAGCCTCCTATAGGTAGTGATCCTTCTAGGCAGTATAGAGGGGTTCCTTATTAATAGCTTTCCTTAGTTGTTAGTAGTACTACTAGGCTATTGCCTCCTTTTTTCTTTCTTACTTTGTACGCCCTTCTAGGGGGAGGCTGGTCCTAGGGGTCCTGTTTCCAAGGGTAAGGCATAGGGCTTTCTTCTACTTAGCCACCTCTTTCCCTATAGCCCTATTTATCCTGGCTTAGCTAGAGAAGGAGAGGGCGTTAAGGTAGAGGTTAAGGGGGGGGACGTTAGCCTTATAGTAAAGGCTTCAGACCGGTATCCTTTTATAGGCCCCTATAACCCTCCTTAGGGCCTTGTTTTCAGCTGCTAGTAGGCCTCTAGTTATACCTTATAGCCTGTTTAGTGTTATAGGTGTAGGGGTATGCTAGGCTAAGGCTGTATAGGCTAGGACCAGCCTTATTACTACTGTATATAGGAGCCTAGTCTTTTCGATTCCAGGTCCCTAGGTCTTTCTAGCTAGCCTAGTAATAGCAAGGGACTGCGTTTTTAGCTTCTGCCATAGGGTGCTAGCGTAAGCCTTCTAGGTAAGCTTAGGGTCTAGCTAAACCCCTAGAAAACAGGCCTCTATAGCTGGTTATAGGGGGGGGGAGTCCCCTATTAGTCCTAGGTTAATAGGGTTGGTCTAGGGCCTCCTTCTAGGGGGGAAGTGTATAAGTTCGCTCTTTGCTACTAAGAAGGTAACTCTAGCGGTTATTACCTAGTTTAGGCACTCTTTCTAGGCCTCTTCTAGCTATCTAACCGTTGTTGTAGCTTCTCTGCCGAAGGCTAGTAGGTTGGCATCGTCTGCGTAGCCTATAGTAGAGATAGTAGGGTATTTTCTCTCTAGTCTTTTATATAAGGGGCAGAGGTATAGGACTAAGAGGATTGGTGAAAGTGGTAAGCCTTAGGGTACTCCTATTAGTACTGGGATTTGCTGGCTTTTTTAGCCGTTAAACAGGAGGCTAGTAGTCCTAAAGGAGAGGAATTCCTTTAGCCAGGATAGTAGCTAGGTAGGTAGCCCTAGCTAGTCCAGTATAGCTAAGAGTCTGTTATAAGGGATACTGTCGAAATACCCTGATAGGTCTAGTTATAGGAGGAAGGCCCCGGCTTTATACTTCCATGCCTTCTAGATCTAAGCTATAAGGAGGTATATAGCCGATTCAGTAGATTTATAGCAGTAGTAGCCCTGTTACGTTGCTGGAATCAGCTTAAAAGCCTTAGCTATATCCCTTATCTTAGTCCCTATAACTTTCTCCAGGACCTTGCTAATACAGTTAAGTAGGGCTATAGGGTGGTAGCCTCTAGGGGTATTATAGGTGTCTAGCTGTTTTCCTGGTTTAGGGAGAACAATAGTAACCACTTCCTTATATTCCTATAGATAGAAGCCATAGAGGAAGGATTTCAAGGCTAGTATAGCAAGGGCCTTATATAAGAGGTCGCTATAGGCCTTTAGAAAGCCTATAGGGAGTTCGTTAGGTCCTAGTACTTTCTAGGGTTTTATTGTTTTAATAGCCTCTTTTATATCGTCTGGCCTAACCGTCTAGCTAACTAGTAGCCTAGGGCCTATTAGGGGTTCCTCTAGGCTATCCTCTTAGGGGGAGGGGGGGAAGAAGTATGCTAAAAGGGCCTCTACCTTTTCCTAGAAGGTACTAGCTTGTCTAAGGGTTGGTAGCTTAGAAGGGGGTAGGGCGGTAGTACTTTATAGCCTAGCCTATCTTTCTAGTTGCTAGAGCTTCTCTGGCTTTTCTCTGGCCTCTTATAGAAAGGCCCTCTAGGTCTTTCTTTTACTCTCTCTTATAGCCTTTGTTTTCTTCCTCTAGGCTGATTTATAGGTAGTAAGGAGGGCCTGGTTACTAGGGGAGTGTTAGAGCTGTCTTTCTGCCCTTTTTCTCTCCTAGACTACCTAGTAGATTTCGTTGTTCTACTAGGGGGCACTCTTCCTTCTAGTAGTTACTAGGGCTCCTTTAGGGGTTATAGCCCTAGTAATACGCTGGAGTTCCTCTGATAGTCGCCTATAGGCCTCCTAGAGCTCGGCTAGGTTAGAGAGGCGTAATAGATATCTATAGCCCCCTATATTATATATTAGGGAGCTGGCCTCTCTTACTACCCCCTCTTTATCCATCTTCTTCCACTGGAATCGGGGGGGCGGTAGTAGGGTTTCTATAGTCTCTAGGTCGATATCTAGTACCTAGGGGTAGTAGTCTAAGTATAAGCGTATATCTAAGCTAGTATAAGAGTAGGTAAGGCTGTTGCTAAGCCAGAAGTAGTTAATAGTAGAGGCCCTGCCTGCTTAGCTCCCCTATAGCGCCCTAGTTATAGTGCTATAGGGGGTATAGAGGGTAAGCCCCTACTCTGTTATTAATAGCAGTAGGTCTTCTTACTTAGGGCTAAAGCGGTTATATTGGTCCTAAAGGGGGTAGTAAAGGTTAAAATCCCTAGCTAAAAGGTAAAGGCCTAGGCAGGCGTTGATCTTCCCCTTTATTTCTTCTATAAGGGGGGTTAAGCTAGTCCAGGGTTGGGGGTTGTTATTGAAACAGAGCAGCAGACCCACGAGAAAGTAGGAGCAGCTGTCTAAAGGTAATAGGCAGCTGTATATCGAACAGCTGTCTAGATAAAAGGATAAGAGGTATGTGTATAACAAGGCTATAGTCTCCCTAATCAGGGGAGACTAAGGTGGACAGGTATAATGGAACCAAGTAAATGGGCTAAAGTAGCCTAGAGGCAAAAAAGTAGATGGAATATCTAAATGGGTAAAATATAACTGTATAACTGTAATAATTGGGATAGATTATTTTCTTTGTCCCTAAATATAGGAAGGAAAGCCAGCTTCTTATACTATTGTCCTCCTTATACTGCTAATTCGCAATCTTATTGTTAGCCTAGAATAAGATAAGGGGCGGAAAAGAAAGACCAGCCTTGTCTACCTATTCTACTGTATAATAGAAGAGAAAGTAGATACGGGTCTCCTCTAAATAGAGGGAGAAGAAGAAGAAGAAAATAAGCGGCGGCTAGTCGTATACTAGCTATGCCGATCTATACCTCCCTATAGCTCCTATAAAAGGCGGAAGGCAGCGGGAGATATAAACCCCTAAAACAAATACCAGATAACATTAATAATGTAGGGCACCTCTATCTAGAGTAAGGATAATCGGGAAATATAGATTATATATATATAATAAGGTATACTAAGATCGTATTAGGTTTATAAAGGATTAAGGTTAAAGGAGCTAACTATGGCTAGTAATACTCTAAGCAAGAAAAGCAAGAAAAAGAAGGTATTAAACCATAAACCTACTTAACTAACCTATCTACTATTACCTAATTACAGCTAATTAGTGAAACAGAGCAGCAGACCCACGAGAAAGTAGGAGTAGCTGTCTGAAGGTAATAGGCAGCTGTATATCGAACAGCTGTCTAGACAAGAGGATAAGAGGTATGTGTATACCAAGGCTATAGTCTCCCTGATCAGAGGAGACGAAGGTGGATAGGTGTAATAGAACCAAGTAAATAGGCTAAAGTAGCCTAGAGGCAAAAAGTAGATGGAATATCTAAATGGGTAAAATGTAACTGTATAACTGTAATAATTAGAATAGATTATTCTCTTCTCTCTCTGAATATAGGAAGGAAAGCTAGCTTCTTATACTATTATCCTCCTTATACTGCCAATTTGCGATCTTATTGTTAGCCTAGAATAAGATAAGGGGCGGAAAAGAAAGACTAGCCTTGTCTACCTACTCTACTATATAATAGAAGAGAAAGTAGATACGGGCCTCCTCTAAATAAAGGGAGAAGAAGAAGAAGAAAATAAGTAGCGGCTAGTTGTATACTAGCTACGCCGATCTATACCTCCCTATAGCTCCTACAAAAGGCGGAAGGCAACGGGAGACATAAACCCCTAAAACAAACACCGGACAATATTAACAATGTAGGGCACCTCTGTCTAGAGTAAGGATAATCGGGAAATATAGATCATATATACGTAACAAAGCATAATAAGATCGTACTAGGTTTATACAGGATTAAGGTCAAGGGAGCTAACTATAGCTAGTAATACCCTAAGTAAGAAAAGCAAGAAAAAGAAGGTATTAAACTACAAACCTACTTAACCAACCTATCTATTATTACCTGATTATAGCTGATTAGTCTGTCCTAGCCTAACCTTTGTAGCCTTAGGGGTATAGCGGTAATAATTCCGGCATAGTGACATTTATTCCTATATAAAGCTCTCTACTAGCCTTATCTGTTTTATTGTCCTCCTTATGCTATAGAGCAGGTGTATTATCTGGCTTAAGATCCCTTATAAGTATTGATCGAGTAACCCTCCTAGTAAGTGAAAGTACGGCGGGCTAAGGAGTAACATTCCGCCTAGTACGCTGTAATTACGGCGTAGCGACGCTCTTCTTAGTTAACTTAGGCTGCTTAGGCATAGCAGGCTATATAGCAGCCTTCTTAACGGACTTCGGCTTCTCTGGTATAATAGGGTAAAGAGGATCCTTTTTAATAGACCTTTGCTTACTAGGAGTAGAGGGATAGGGAATAGTCTTCTAAATAGATGCTGTCTGCTTAGGGATAGCTTAGCATATAGGTATCTGCTGCTATAGCATAGGAGTAGTTTACTATAGTACTAGTACCTTTGGCAAAGAAGGGCTTCAACGAGATTATTAGACAGATAGTTCGGCTGTCTATACTACTAAATTTCCAGGAATCGACTTAAGCAAACCTAAGGAAGTACTCCTTATTCCCTAAATATATATAGGGGTATTGTTATCTATCATTGTATCTGCTAGAGCTAAGGTACTAAATGCTAGGGTAGCGAAACTCTAAGTTCGGATAATCTATAATATACTTATAGGTAAAAGCTTGTTAATAGAGACCTAACTGCTGATAGAGCATGGATTTAGCGCCCTAGATCCTAGCCTTACTCTAAATACTTTAGCGATCCCTAATATCTAAGTATGCTATAAGCAAGCCGAAATCGATCCCTACTTCTATATTACATCTTGGCCAAACTAGGGCTCTATCTTTTACTATAGAACAGACGTTAAATCATTCTTATCCTTAATAACCTAGTTATAGAAGAAGGATTAGGCTGCCTTAGTAACAGTATACCTATAGGAAAAGTCGTCCTTAATGTTAAAGCAGAATTTCGACCGGCGAATATATATTAGGTTAAAGACGCTAGCTCTAGATATACGCAGGTAGGGGATGATTATATCTACCTATATTATTATTATTTCGTTATCTATATTATTAGCTTTATTAGAAAGGTCTGAATCCTAAACCTTATAGATCTACTTAAGCTGATTATAGATAGTAAGAACCTAATAGTTCCTGTAGATATATATAACTATAAGCCAGAAGCGCTTTCTAAGGGCCTTATAGCGGACGTTCCCCTTAGTAGGGTAGAGGACTGGGCTTGTTAGGTAGTTGCCCTTTTTGTTAAGAGTTAGAGCTATTAAGTATAGCATAATAAAAACGTGTCTCTTAAACGCATATAGGGTCTATCTAAGTATACTATCAATATAGTTATCGGTTATCCAGGCTTGTTCTAGCTATATCCTATATATATTATACAGAATAGCTAAAACTCATTAGAGATCTCGATCTAGGACCTTCTCTTCTATAATTATAGTAACTTGACCAGCTATCCTAAGGAAGTAACAATCAAAATCCTCCTTATTAACAGTCATCTTGTTAAAGAAGTCCAGCTGGCTATCCTTTATAACATACTATTCTAGGTAAAAAGCAATCTTGCCTACCGGCTTAAAGTAGTTACTACTAAGCAGAGTACGGCGGTTAGTAACGTTGTTGATATCTTTGGCGGCACTGCACTTGTCGGTCTCCTTTCTAAGTGCTTCGAAATCTTTAAAAGTCAAACAGGAGTATATATAGCCAGGCCTATTAAAGCGCTTTATTAAGGACTTAACTAGATTAGACATAGGCAGCTTGGTTTAAGGGATATTATCTAAGGAAATCGAAATCATATTATCCTTACCTCTTATAGACAAGTACTTAAATTTGCTTAAGGTGCCTTATAACTTTTATAGGAAAGACTAGGGTTTATATAGTATCGATCGCGGCTTATATAGAGAGAACTGCACCTTATATAGTAAAGAGCGAAGCTTATAAGGCGATAGCTATAGTCTTTACAGCGTTAATAGGGGAATTGTCAGGGCACTTGCTAGTATAAGCTTGTCCTTATCCTTACCGTATACTAGCCTACTAACTATATAGCGATACTGCTCCTCTTAGAGAACCTTATTCAAATCTAAGTTTATCTAGGGCAGAGCCCGCTTACTAGATCCCTTCTTTAGAGGCATCTTGATCTTATATAATTATAGAAAAAAGGTAAGAACAATAAGCAAGATCGCTTAAAGGAAGTCGGGGTTAGGGCTGGAATTTTTCTGCTAAGAGTACTAAGAAAAAGATCTTAAAAGAGGTAAAGGTCTAAGAAGGTTATACTAGAGAAGTTAGAGAGAGAAAAATCTAAAGGGTAGAAGGGGTAGGTCCTAATATAGATAGATAGATATCTATTACTCCTATAGAGTCCTCTAAGGGACTATAAGGG
Organism: Phyllachora maydis; assembly: GCA_029339225.1. Taxonomy (NCBI): domain Eukaryota; kingdom Fungi; phylum Ascomycota; class Sordariomycetes; order Phyllachorales; family Phyllachoraceae; genus Phyllachora; species Phyllachora maydis. The sequence continues at coordinate 7,127,626 of JAQQPM010000003.1, forward strand.
GCTGCTAGCTTACACTTATACTAGAGGAAAACCGGAAAACGGATGAAAAACCTCCAACGAGCTTAACGAGGCGGGCAACCTAGCAAGAGGAAAAGAGCAGTACTAAAAGAAAAACATTGTAAGGGGAGGCCGTCTAGGAGGCTACTAAGGGAAATCGCGCCTATTCCCCTACCCGTCTCCCGTAAGAACGCCCTATATCTCAATTAATTTAGGGCTTAGGGTAGGGGAATAAGGAAGGGGTCTTATTAGTAAAAAGGGGTAAGGCAAGGCTAGGCTTAAAGCTTAGAAGCTTATAAGCCTAGGCCTATAGCCTTCCTCTTTACCTTAGTATAGTAGTAAGATACCAGCTATAGGGAAGAAAGAAAAGATAGTCTAAAGAGAGAGAGGGGAAGCAGTCTAAGGAAGGAGAGAAGGTAGAAAAAGAGACTAAAGCATATCTATATCCTCTTCCTCTATAAAGCCCCTTACCGGCTCTAGGGAGGAGGGTATAGAACCGGTAGCTATAGTACCGGTAGCTGCTAGATCGGTAGTAGTAAAGGTAGAGGCAGGGATTTTGCTAAAAGCCTCCCTTATAGTTCGCTAGGAAAGGGAGGCTATAGCGGTAGTAGCGGTAGTAGTAGTAGCGGTTATTGTAGGGGGGCGGCTACGGCGGCGTTTTCCAGCTACTACCGTATAGCTTTCTTCCCCTTCTAGCCAGTCTTCTATTGATATTGCTGGCTTAAGAGGGCCTGGAAGGTCGAAGTTGATAGGCCTATTTTAAAGGTAGGCCTTTGCTTATGCCCTATATTTCTTTCTTTCAGGGCATTCCTCTGCCCTAGTATAGTAGCCTCCTTGGCAGTTCCGGCAGTTCTAGGCCCTAGTATAGGCTACTTCGTTAGTATGCTTCTTCTTTTCTTAGCCGCAGTTATAGCAAAGGGCAGGGGAGTGGCAGTATTTAGCCTTATGCCCCTAACGCTAGTAGTTAAAGTACTAAAGGGCCCTAGCCTTATCGATATAAAGCTCCGCTTTTAGGGCCCTATAAGCCTAGAAGATGCTGTCTTGACAGGCCTTATAAGCCTCTTGTTGGCTAGAAAAGGCTATAAGTGCTGAGACTCTTGTTCTTTCGATTTAGAGTAGGTGCCAGACTTTAGCTTAGAGGGCTAAGGGATATACTTCTTTTGCAGCTGCTAAGAGGCTAGCTTCTGTTATCCGATTAGCTGTTATAAGCCCCTTAACAGCTACTACCTAGGTAGTAGTATAGAGGAAGGCCTCTAGTGATAAAGAGGCTAGCTAGGCTGTATTTTCCTCTAAGGCCTTCTTTACCTTCTCTTCCTCTATAACTAGTATAAGGTTACTACTTGGTAGGGTCCTTACCCCCTTAATAGTATGCCCTATTGCCCTCTAAACTGCCTATACAATCTCTAACGCTGATTTCTAACTAAGGGGGGAGGAGGCTAATCCTAGGCGTATAAGGACTTGTTTTTCTAGGCCTAGTTTAGTCGGCTTTACCCTAGCTGCTGCTATAGTAGCCTAGGTACGGCGGGTCTTGGGCTAAGGGGCTAGTTACTGCTATTGTTATTGTTGTTGTTGTTATTGTTATTAGTGCTGCTGCTTCTTCTGCTTTTGGGCCTAGCTAGTAAAAGAAGGAAAGATCGGAATTACTGCCTTCTTCTCCTCCTCCTTTAGTATTTGCGTTAGAGCTAGCTTTCTAGCTAGCCCTATATATTCGACGATTTCCTTAAAAGCTAGGTTATTGATTGAGAGGCTAACTATCGAGTCTATCAGGCTAGAGAAGGTAAGGGCAAGAGTCGACGGCGGTAAAGCTTTCTCCTTTTCTTTCCCCTTTTTCAGGGGGGCAGTGGCGGCGTTAGCGGTAGTGGCGTACTAACTGCTAGAAAGCCCTTTAAAAGGGCTATCAAACGATATATCGCTCGGCCTAGTAGCGGTTATAGCGGTGGTAGAATCGGTGGCGGAAGTAGTGGTGGTAGTAGTAGTAGCAGTAGCAGTAGTAGTAGCTATAGCTATAGCTATAGCGCTAGAGAGGTAGGGTGCAAACGTATAGCTTATACAATCGGGTTTAGGGGTAGGCTCGTTGATTAAGGGGCTAGGGGTAGCGGAAGCAGGGCAAGGGCCTAGAGGGTTAGGGGTGCCAGGGGGGTACGTAACTATAGGGCCCGTGCGCCCCCGCTGCAGATTTCTCGCTACGGTCGACCATATCGTACAGTCAGAATCCGACCACAGCGCCGTCGAACGGCGGACAGCGCTGCTGCCAAATTTGGCGTGTGTTGTGTCCTTAATTGGACAAGTTGATCGCAAAAGAGTGTAGTCGATTTGGAGCGTTCCTGACTAAGAACGCGTTTTCGGATGTTTGATGTCGGTTTTCTAGGTCCTAATATAGGGCGAGTCTTTTCAGAGGAGGAAGGCGTATGAAAATTCTTTCCTACTATTAAGTAAGCTGTTTGCTCCTTTATCGGCGCTTAGGGCTTCTATCCGATTCTTTTTATTGGTAAACAGCCCCTAAAAGTCGGTATAGTATAATCAGGTTTACTTAGTTTTTATTAACCTCTTCTAATCAGAATCGGAACTAGCGCAGGTAGCTTCCTTAGGTATAAAGACCTGCCTTTCCTTCTCTCTTTCTCCTATAAAAACTTTTCTAACCTTAATAAACCGACTTTATTCTCTTTTAGGACTTGACTCTCCTATTCAATCTTATCTATATAGGGATATCGTCCAACGTTCTTATTAAGAAAGCTCCTACAAGCTAGGTAGCACGCCTGATTTGTCTTAAGGCATTCCAGATACCTGAAACTTAGGTAACCACTTTCCCTACTAATCCTAGAAGATTCTATATCTTCCTAAAGCAGGTAATCTAGAAGGCAGTTAATAATATAAAGTTCTATAACTTTGTTAATCGTATATAGTACCTGCTACTAAACCTAGCTATAATTGGATATAGTATATTTCGGATCTAGGTTTTTAAAGAGGAACCGGCTAATACTTATCAACGGTATATATCTCTAGGTCTAGAACCTAGTCTACTTAACTATCTATCTCCTACTTAGCTAGTAGAAAGTAGTTAGGATCCTACTATTATCAGTTTTAACTATTCTTTCTCTATAGTTAGACATCGATCCCCTATTACTATCAAGCATTTTAGGTTAGACTTCCTAGGCAAGTACATCTAAGAAATTTGCAGTAACCGACTATACTAGGTCTAAGGTCTTTTCATCTAAGAGTTCGGCTATTAGTATATTTAAGCTTATATCTAGACGTCTAATTAGAGCTAATATAGTAGGTAGTAATATAGTAAACTATAAGGAATATAACGAAACCTAATTTTGGTTAAGTTCGCCTAACCGGCGTAATACTAGTAGTCCTTATCTAAACGTAGCTTAGCTATTTATCTACTACGTCTTAGTTCTGGAAGTCGACTATAGTACTTATAGGAACTGTGTTTTTTAGGACAAGAAGTGCTTATAGGCGTATATCGACTCTTTCTACGACAAATAGCCGCTTTAGGCGTCTAAATAGGCCGAGAAGACGATAGCTCTACGCTAGTTCGATCCGGGCAACTTTCGCGCTAAGGATATGATTGTTAACTGATAGGATAAGGAAACCGTTTATAAGGTATAGTAATTACAGGTTAAGCGGAAGTCGGTTAATCTAGTAGTTAATACGTACTATACCGAGTAATTAGAAGGGCAAGCTAGATAGTAGTCTAAAAAATAAATTAGGGTAGGTATTAAGGGTTGTTAGGATAGTCGGTTAGCTAAGTAATAGGATCCGTTAACGCCAAATATGCTCCTCCCTTTAACCAGATATATAAGCTATAAATAGAGCTTCTACTTCCTAAGGAGAAAAGAGCTAAATCAAAACGAAACGAAATAGTATAAAACAAAATCTTAGACCTATAACTAGGTAAAGCAGACAATATAAACACTTAGATCGAGGGAATACTATACGGCATAGCATATATCCCCCCCTTGCTAGCACATATATACTTATATAGCAAAGAGCTAGGGAAAAAGAAAAGAATAAACTACTCTTATAAACAGGGGAAAAGGCGTGAGAAAAAGGTAAGTATATAAAAGAACTTATACTACCTCCCCTTTAACGAAAACCTAGCCTAAGTTAAATAGTCCGAAAACTTAGTATAAATTAAGTCGCTTAGGAAGTACTTTTAAAAGCCGCTTTTCTTCCTTATATTAACAGTCCTCCTCCTCTAACTAGATTACCAAGCCTATTAGGATCCTTAACACCTAGCCCGATAATGTCGTCCTTACTAAATTGTTCTAGCCAGGAATTGTCCCCTAATTACAGTCTATTTAGATTACAAACAAATACACCGTCTAATCGGAAAAACTTCTTTATTATAGTTAGCGGGAAAGTCCGCTTAAGCTCGATCTTATCTAAGGTCTCTAGCTAGTAAGCCTTCTTAGGACTCTTCTATAAGACTCGAAAAAGGCCCTTCCATCGGAAGGATAGCTTGTGCTAGCAACTTATGTCGATCTGCCTAACCTTGTTATAAATAAGGACTAAATTACTAGGGTAGATTTCCAACTAATCTAGGTATAACTTCCTAGATAATATACGATTTCTTACTTTAGTAGCGCTTTTACAGGCCTTAGATACCTTATTCTATAGCTCTGTCCAGGTAAGCTCTATATTTATAATAGATTTAACTTACTTTATAAATAGATCTAAAGCAGCCTTTATATCGGCTAGCCTTCTAGGTTAACGAACCCTAGCCTAGACTTACTCCTACCTAATTAGACGCTAGGAAGGGATGTTAAGCTTAATCTTAGTAACTAGGTCTTAACTAAAAAGCGCAAAGTAAGGCGAGATACTAAGAGAGGAACGAATCAAGGTATGATTAACCTAGAGAACAAAGTATAGGGACTTTTTCCAATCCGTCCTTATTATCTCTACGATTATAGCAAGTATAGTTGCAATTAGTAGGTAACCTGCCTTATTAATACTATTGGCTCTTAAGTTATAGGATAAGCTAACAATTTGCTTAACCCTAATGGTTTTTAGGGATGCTTTAACTATATCCTTAAACTTAGAACTGCTATTAATAACTATAATTAGGGGAAAACCATGTTTTAAAAACATATACTAAAGTATAAAAGTCTAAACTAAAGCTGAATTGACTTTACTAAGGATAGTAGCCTCTATATAGCCAGTAAGGTCATCTTTTACCTTAATTATAGCATTATACTTGCCCTTGAAAAACTAGACGTTGAAGTGGACTTTAAGAAATAGGGTTAAAGAAGGTATAGTAAACTAGGCTTCTTCCTTATACTAGGATAGACGAATCTTCTAACAAACCTTGTAGTAACAGTGCTAGTTAATAAGATCTAAATAGATTGTTAGCTATTAGTATAGTCGGGCAATCTGGTAGTAAGAAGTATCCCTTCTATAGTATCCTATTTTGTCGTAGCAAGTTGACTAGATACGCTGTTGTTTTTCACTATCTGTGATTATAAGGCAGGGGCAATTACCCTTATAAGTAGGACGTAGAAACAGCATCCTATTACGGACTAAAAACTTAAGGGCTTAATGCTTAAAGTTAACCCTATTACTATAGCGAACCAGGTAATCCGGCATTTAAAGCGTGATTAGATAGGCAGTATATTCCTAGTACTCTTTAGGCTAATCGCCCTGAAGCGTATCTTTCTTAAGAGTTAAGGTGAAAATCCGAGCATTAATAAAGTTATCTATGTCTTCCTTATAGGCTTTTTCTTTAATATTGGCTTAAGTCGAGGGTTGCCTGCTTAGGGCGTTTGCCATAGCGTTTTTCGATCCTGGAATATGCCGAATCTTAAAATCAAAAAGCTAAATCCAGGCTATCTAGCGTATTATAAGGGCGCCAGGCATATTACTAGCTGAGCCGTTTATCTGGTAGACTAAGATCTAAGTATCTATCTTGATTATAAACCTTATACTATAAAGGTACTACTAAAACCTCTTTAAACTATAGAGAAGACCCTGGAGCTTATACTTAGTCGTATTATAGCGCTGCTTAGCTAGAGACTAGATACTAGACTTAAATCGACAAGGGTGCTATTTACTATCTAGGCCCTCTTGTTCTAGGACTGCTCTCTATCTATCTAGAGAGGCGTCGACTATAAGGTAGATTTTGCTATAGCAGTTGTCTCTATAGGTAAGTGGTATAAGGTAGGGTATAGAGGTAATAAGGAAACCGAGATAAGTAAAGGTATGCTAGTGATTTGGCGTCTATACCTATATCGTATTCTTCTTTGCTAGATCAAAGAGCAGGCGGGCAATATAGCCGAAATAGGGGACCTAAATACGGTAGAAACCAGTAATACTAAGAAAAGAGCAGACTTTAGAAAGAGACTTTAGGGTTAACTATTTATAAATCTTCTGGATCTTAGCGTTGTTAGGCAAGTGGCTATCTAGCGTATACTTATAGCTAATAACGATAGCCTCTAAGACTAGGAACTAGGACTTAACCGCAGCAATGCAGGCTCCTACTAGCTTAGCGTTAAGCAAGACTTAGTCACAGTTCTAGACCTGTTCTGCTATAAATCGTCGAATTCCAGGCATAATTAGGGCATTATTGTATTATATCTTTGGCCCTTTTATACCAATATTATCCAGGAAAGCTTGGCAAATCTAGGGTATTAAGTTATAGAAGATTCTATGCATCGTACGTATAAACTAGGCAACTAAATTTGTACCGCCTTATAGAAGTATAGTCAGGCGTAGTAGACCGATCGGACTAGCAAATGTCGTAAGATCCTAACTCTTCTTATCTAGTATAATATTATTATAACTGGAAAATAGATTAAGTATAGATATGATTATATAGCTAGAAAAGTCCTCTAAGAATTCCTTTGTATTCAGTAGGATAAAGGTGTCCTGAATAGTAATAGCATTATATTACTAAGTATTATTAATTAGGTAGTACTTACTATTCTTCTTCCGAACAAGGAACTAGTTGTTTTGGTAGGCTCTATAGGCGTCTTCTAGGATCCCCTTGGCCTTCCGCTTCTTTAGGATATCTTTATATGCCGGAATTATTGCCTTCCCTATAGGCATATATTTAGCTTGCTAGGCAGAGTAAGGGATAGTCTTAATATACTAAGGCAGAATAATTAACGGATCGATGCAGCTAAGGTCCTTGAATTCCTATATAAGGGCTTGTTCCCTATTAAAGAGCATATAGACAAACAAGTCAAATTTGTCCTTAGAGAGCTAGAGAGCTAGGTCTATATTATCCTTTAAGCCCTTTAACCGATTAGGCGTAAGTTAAGAACCGTAAGGTAAATCCGAAAATCGTAGAAAAACCTATTAATTGTATTTATATCCAGGAGTCGCCTTTTCTTTAACTAGCAATAACTTAATAGGCTTCTAGTCGACGATTCCTTCTAGTACTGACCTATTGGATAGGACATTATCGATAGGGTAAACCTTCTTTCTAGCGGGCTTATATATAGTAAAAGATTAAAGGATAGAGGGTTTTTCGGACTAAATAGAGGAAGGAAATGGACTAGAAGCTGTCCCTAAAGGAAAGAAAGAATTAGAAGAAACCATTCTTATATAAGGAAAACTCTAAATACTAACAACTTACTCTAAACCCCTTTTTCCCGAACGCTAAACGCTAGACTCCTGCTTAAAGGAAGTATATAAAATATTAGCAATAGTCTTATCATTAAGCCGATCTCCCAGGACCTTATTATCGTCTTCCAAAGTAAGTGCCTAGTTAGGGACTTTATCAGCCTTATTTACCTATCCCTATAAAGTAAATAGGCTATTCTAGCAGCTAGTAGACAGGGTTTTAACAGTGTCCCCCCCCTATATAGAGGAATCCTATTCAATAGTATAAAGGGCTCCAGCGATATCCAAAGGGGCAAGGCAAGTAATAAATTCCCGGTCTTAGAAAGTCATCTGTACTACGTTAGGACCGCTAAGACTATAAATCACCTTATAGTCCTTCTAGAAAGGCATCCCTAATAGGATATTATAAGCCTTATTAGACCTATTATTGGATAAGACGTAGTAGTAGACCAGGGCCCTATAACCTTAGATATAGAGAGGTACTAGGACCTCCCCTTAAAGAGATTACAAATCGTCCTACAAACTATAGGACTATATCTTGGTTTTTGTAATTATAAGGTTAAGGTGGTTTATAACCTTAAGGGAGATAAGGCTGTACTCCGATCCGCTATCCAGAAGTATATATAGCTATAGGCTACTATTATAAAGGGCTATTAGGAAAATCCAGGATAAAGAATAGAACTTAGTTACCCCTTGAACAAAAGAAGCTTTGTTAGTCCGTATTATCAGATTACTATTAACAATACTACTAGAAACCGTATTTTTCGCTATAATGATAGAGTTGATACTTAGGGCGCTAAAGTCTTATAGCAACCTGATTATACGATAGCCGTCCTCTATATCTAGGAACTAGGCTATCTAAGACTCCCCTATAGGCTTAACTAGAGAAACGATATTCGTCTTTACTGTCTTTTGTTACTTAGATAGGCAACCTTATAGACGTCTAAATAAAGCTAGGCTGGCCTGACCCAATACTAGGGCTAAAGCAGAAGCAGAGAGAGTATTATCTAAGCTAGAGCTATCTAGTATAGCTATTTCCTTAACGATCCTAATACCTTTAGAGACCTACTTATGTATAATCTTAGAAAGCAGGCTCTAGCCTTCTATTAGGTTAAAGGCCTCCTTATTCGAAAGACTATATTTTCTATCAAGCATTTTCTAGAGTATTCCTCGGTAAATGTCAGTAGCTTTAATTTTATAAGAAGGTTCTTCTCTTACCTATATAGATAGGCTGCTAGCAGTAGGAGTCTCTGCCTAATTAGATAGAGAAGTATAGGAGGGACCTGCCCTTAGTAGCTTATTGTTATCGCTTTCTAGTTATAGTCGCTTCCGACTTTGAAAAGCTGTACTTAAAGCTTTAGCTGCAGCTAGCTGCATTGCCTTATTACCAAACACGTCGTTCGCTTTCGCAATCGTATTCTATAGTGTAAGTAAAATATCGATAGTGTTGATTGCGGTAAGGGGAATTAGGTGCTGATCCCCGTGACCGTGCAGCGCATGCGCACTTCGCTCTGGGGAATTGGGCGTACCCTGCGCCACTTATACGACAGCTATAAGTGGCGCACCTACGTACTATATGATGGTCGCTAATAAGCGCTCTGCTTAATATATGTATTTAAGGGGTGTGTAACTACCCTCTAGATAGAGGGAGACAAGATAATCCAGAACTAGAACTTAAACTAGTATTTCCTTACTACTTACTTTGCTCTTTATCGTTTTAGATTACTATAATCTCTGGAAACCTACTAATACTCATTAGTATTATCTCTATATTGCGATATAGGGGTAATGCAGAGCAGCAAGGTAGTTAGTTAAGTGCTTAATAACCTTAACTAAGTAGATTACGGTTTGCTTACTAAGGGCTGTTAATCGGGTAACTGGACAACTACCCTATTAACTTAGTAATATTACTTATAAGAAAACCGATATTATAAACCTATCCTCCTAGGCTAAGGAAGCTCGACCTAAGCTTCTAGACTAAGGAAGCGTTACTCGAAAGAATACTACTAAAAACATATCGCTAACCAACTTTACTATAATCAATATATTATAGCGTCCTAAGACCCTTCCGCTTATAGAGCCTTAAAAAGGGAGAATATTAAGACAAACCCCTATCGTATACTAAGTATTTTGTTAAGTATAGCCTAGGATTTTAAAGAGCATTTTAAACGAGAATTCCCTGCCTGGCTGCCTATTATAAGCATTGACAAATTTGACGCTTAAACCTTCTATAGATCGCTAGAGCGTATCGATCTAGAGTATAATAGCGATAAAGTGCTTAACTTATATACGCTTTCCTGCCTTAGCACTTATAAGGGGTAATAATCTAAAGATCTATACTACGAATTCCGCTTAGATTTCAAGGACTAGATAGCTAACTATTTTAATAAGTTGAACAACAAACTACGCTTATAACTACGCTAAACGCTTAACAATAGCTATATCCTAGTAGATAGCTCGAAAGGGTAGAAGCTCTTTAAGGGACTCGCAATGCTTATTAATAACCTATCTAACAATCTAGGGCCTAATATACTCCTCTAAATTCGCAGGACGTTAATCTAGGTTAAGTATAGATAGCTTAGAACGGCATCTCCTCCTGCTTAAACGGAAAAGGGGAAGGAGATTGTACTAATAATAACCTGAGATTTCGCTACTAGTTCCTACTAGAAGAAGGCAATATAGGGGGATATACAAGTCGGTAATATAACTATAAACGCTACCTAGTAATTCGAACTAGTAAGCAGCTTGATTATAAACGACGATTAACCGGCGAGCGGCCTAGGCCTAAGTACATGTTAAATAGTAGCCTAAAGCAGGACGCTTAACGCCGGTAACTATAACAAGTTCGGAAATACCCTCTACCTGCCAAATCAGGAGCTATGGATAACATTTCTAATTTGTAGACTTAGAAGTGTAACAAGAGCAGGATTCCCGCCGGCTAACAAGGGTACCGGCAAAGGCCATAGATTACTACTAACCACCTAAAGTGCCGGCCAAGGTTATAGCTAAGGTTATAGCTAAGGTAACTACTAAGGCCATAACTAGGGGACTAATCAAAGGGAACGACAAAACCCTATATAATATGTATAAACCTCTAGTATCAACCCTAACTATAGGCTAGGATACGCTTAACCTTAGGCAAGCAACGAAGAGCAATATGCTTAGTATAAGTATATTATATGCGGAAGTACTAAGTATATAGCTATTCTACTAATCGAAATAGGCTGGATAAACAAGACGACTATTGATTAGAAGACCCTTACTGATTTTATTAAGTCTTAGGACTCAAAGGATAGCTATTTTAGGTCTGATAATGATATCCTTAATAATAAAGTTCGTTTCTTCCTCTACTACTACTGGATATTCTAGATCGATTATAGCTAGTTTAGTACTGTTTTTCCAAATGCTCTTTCAGGATAAGCCAAGGAATACCACTTATACTATATCCTATTTAGTATCTCTTTCGTTAAACTATATAATATCTTAAAGGGATACTTCAAGACAAGTACTAAGTAGAACAACTATCTATACGTTTGGAACACTATTACTTTCCAGTTTATACGCCTGAAAAGCGAGAATAGCAATAAGTTAATAAAGGAAATTCTCTAGATCTTGCTCGATAGACTCTAGCAAAGCCAACGCAGGCTTAGTCCGCTCTATAACTATAAGGAATTCCTAGTTGCTAATACAATCCAAGCTTACTAAGGAGTGTCTAAGCTAAAGATCGCCCTATATAAACTACTAACAAGCTTTAAAGAGCTAGCAGCTATGCTCTGTCAGATACTTAACGTTAAAGAGGTAGATTATATATATTGCCAATTCCTAATAGACCATAGGTTTATAACGACGAAAGCTAGGCCTGTAAGAAACTATTAAGGTAACTCGATTATAGATTCGATCTTTAAAAGGAACTGGGCCATACATGTATAATAACCCGAAGGTACTACTAGGTATAGAAAGCGAAACGAGTTTTGGTAAGGAGACTGTAACAAAACCTATACTAAGGTAGGCTACTGGATTTACGGCAAGCTAGATCACTGATCCTTTATATATAGCCAAAAAGAACAGGTAATAGCTAAGAGTGAATAGCTTAAACGGAAGGGTATCGACAAAGATTATAGACAATATATAGCGTTTCTCCTTAACTATAAGGGTTTAGACAATAAATACGATATAAAGGAAGAAGACACTGAGCTTGGAGTATAGGTAGATAACTATAAGACCGATTAAGCTTAAGGTAAAAACAAAGCACTAGTAATCAGTTTCGAAGAAGAATAAACAGCAGTAACTTACTTTACAAACCAAGCTTTCCTCTATCTAATTACCAGGAGCAACCAGCTACGGAAAGATAGTAAAAAGGATATAAAAAGAACGGAAGCCGTTTAATTCATGCTTAACAGATATACTAAGGCTGAATTCCAAGGAATTATACCTAATACTAGGGCTACTAACGTTTCGACTACTAGACTTTAATAATTCCTTACGCTAAAAAAGATGATTAGATCGCTTAAGATCGACAAGACGCGCATAGGGAAAGCGAATATACTTTTCGGGTCTAGGGATTTAAAACAATCACTTAGTATAGTCAGAGTAGAGCTTAATATCGGTTATACGACTTTCTATATATTAGAGACGCCAACCCCTTTTCTTATATATCTAAAAGATATAGACAAGCTTAGCATCTACCTTAATAATATAACAAACAAGCTTATATCTAAGTTAGAGAAGCGTATATATATTCAGCGGAAATAGGGATACCTATAGATCCCTGTTAAAGGGATTAAGCTGCTAAGTATAGCGTTTACTATAGACAATAAGCATCCTATACCTCTATAACTTATAGAGGCTAAGCTAAGACGCATTTATCGACGCTATAGATACCCTATAGTCGACAGATTATACAAACTGCTATAATAAGCAGATTACTAAGTAGAGCATAGCGCTATTAAGATGATTAATAAGTTCTGTCATTTTTATTAGATTAAAGGAGTAGTACTATAACGATTTAGATTTGCGTTATAAGATGATATTTACTTTAATTTCAAGATTGTTATAGACGTTCTAGATATCGACAATTCTAAGGTACTATATATAGTTAACGCTACAACGTTATTCTAAATAGCCTGCTTTCTAAACAATCTTTTAGCTAAAGAGATATAGGAGCAGCTAAAGGAATGTTAGATCGATATATACCTTGGACTACCTAATGTTTTACACTATGATAAAGGTACTAATTTCAAAGTATATAAGTTCTAGGCAGAGGCTAAGCTTATAGGCATAACCTGCTATTCAGTACTAGTTAAGGTACACTAGTTAGTTGGCAAGATTAAGCGGTATTACAGGCTACTAAGAAGGGCCTATAACATTATTAAATCAGAGACTGCTAGATCTTGCTTAAAAGAAGCATACCTTTAAGCAGTACTAAGCGCAGTTAATAATACTGCTAGCCTAGACAGGCTTATACTAACGCTCTTAGTTTTCGGCGTATACCTGCGCCTAACTATAGACTCGCTGCCTTCTCTATCTTAACTACGCCGAGCAGGCGCAATTCGGAAGGCTATAGGGCAATTATATATCCTTAATAATATAAGGACTATGTAAGACGCTCTTACACAGTATAATAGACTAAGTATAGAAGATATACTACTACGTTTACTCAAGGTAGGTATAGAAGTATTAGTATTCTAAGAAACCGATTGATAGATAGGACCCTATAAGGTAATCTTGGCTATAGATACAACAGTAATTGTCGATATAATCAACAGACCTATAGAATTTCGGAATATAGTAGTTAAACTATATTACTAGGAGCCGGCGTAGGATAAGTAAGATAATTAGGCTAGAGTTAAGCGGCTAGAGCGATTCTAATATCCCTAGCCCAAGCAGCCCTGCTAGTATAGACAACCCTGAAAGAACCTAGCACCTACTAACAACTTTGTTTTGGAAAAAGAGAAGCGTGACTATAATCTCGCGCTTAAACTGTAAGCTAAAGGTAAGATCACTATACCTAGCGTACTATTCTAAGAATCTAACAAAATAGAACTAAACTTGCTCCTAGTAGCTAGGGTAATTAAAGCGATCTAGATACTAGTAGATACTTCGGACTACTAGATCTTTAAGTTAAGGATCGTCTAGAAAGTAAAAGACAAGCTTACTCTACTATACGAGAAATCACGCTTTATAGCTTAGGAATTTAGTAATAAGGATAAGAAGTACCTACTTACTTAATCGCTAATGATCCAACGCTGTATATAACAACTTATACTTTTACTACTCCCGACGCTACGAACGCGCTTTAGTTTTAAGGCATAGGTATATAATGTTATCCAGGCTTATATATAAACTAAGTTATAGCTAGTAAGGAAAGTGATTCTTCTATTACCTAAGGAGCTTAAGACGCTCTATCCCCCTTATACCGTCTTGCTTGTTAAAACCCTATTATATAGACTAGCTGAAGCTAGACTATACTAGTAGGTAATATATATAAACTAGTATACTAAATACCTCGATCTTAAACCGAGCGCCTTTAACCTATACCTTATAATTAGTAAGATATAGATAGGAAACGGATTTAGAATTATCGGCCTACAAACTAACGATACTCTTAATATCAGCGAGCAAGCCTTTATAGATAAGGAAAAGCTCGAGCTAGATAAGGCTAGCTTTAAGTACAAGCTGCTAGTATTTTTGATGGACAAATCGATTATAGACTTTAACGGATATAGGATCGAAACGAGCATGGATGCTATTGAGATTCGGCAAAAGGGGCAAGCTATATAACTCAAACTTATAAGCCTAGACGCCGAAATATCGAAACAAGCATACGTCAAACAACGCGTATATAGTGCCTATATTACTACGATTTACTAGCTAGAGGCGACTTTCGACTTGTTAGTAGTAGTATAGTTAACTAAGCCTAGTACGGCCGAGATTGCTAAGCTTAATGCTCGATTGCAATAGCAGATTAAGAATTTAATGTACAGGCTATACTACCTGCAACTTGAACTTAAGACAGCTAAGCTCTTCGTCTTTATAGACAGATCATTCGCTAACAATGCCGATATAATATTATAGATTGGATTCATTATAATATTTGGAAACGAGATAAGCAGTATAAACGAGTTTAACCTATATAGCAATATCGTATACTAGTCCTTAACTAAGTACAAACGAGTAACAAGAAGCGTTTTAATAAGCAAAATATATAGAATGGTAAGCAGGTTCGATCTTAGGTATATACTATACTAGATGCTTACTAAGATCTACTTAGGCCTAGGTCTATAATCGCTACTACTAATTGTCGTTTATACAGACTTGTTTAGTTTATATAAGTGCCTGGTAAAGCTTAGAACAACTGTAGAGAAGCGACTTATAATCGATATAATAGCGCTATAGCAGAGCTATAAGAACCGTAAAATCGCAGAAATCAGGTAGATTAGTAGCGACAATAACCTAGCCAACGCTATAACCAAGCATACGCCGAACAAGACGCTTGAAAAGCTCGTTACCATAAATACAGCCAAGATCAGAGTAGAAGGCTAGGTTTAACGCCCGGCTAAGTAACAGGAAGAGTCTATATAACTTAGGGCAAGATCACAAGCGCAAAAGATAAAGACTGCTAGGACAATTTATTTATAGTACAATAAGGAATATAAGGTAAAGCGCGAAACGATCTTAATTTATACTCTTATAGCTAGCGCGACATACGCGCTAGCGCCCCCTACCCTCTAATTACAACAATAAAACATCGATAGTGTTAGACAACGTGGCGCTCGTGTCGCTCCGGTAGAACCTCGGAATCCCTGACAGGAGTAGGGCACAGGGTTACCCTGTGCAACTCGGGAGCAGGGCATAGGGAGGCCCTGATCAATTAAGGTAGATATAGCCACGATTCCCTGTATTAAGCAGATTGAGCCCACTTTAGGACCTATAAACGTTATAGGGGGGACAGAGAAAAACTCTGCCCTAGGCAGCTAGAGCGCAGGTTAAGACAGAGAATACAATAGTATATAGAATCGATTAATCAGAGCCTAGAGATTCCAACAATTAATACTTAGAAGCCATTAGCCTGGCATAGACAAGCCTAGTATCAGTATATATATTATTATTATAATATCTAAGAACGTACCTTAGTAGCTGCTATTATATCGAATAACGAGAATAATAAGAAGGCTGCTAAGGAGGCCTCTATCCTTCTCTCTAAGCTAGAGCAGTAGATCGACTTTAAGTAGCAGCTTTAGCATATTGTAAGCAAGGTAATAGAGTTTATAGACCTAAACAATACCGAGGAATTAGGTAGATGTCCGGTCCCTCTAACCCTTGACGATATACCTATTCTTAGGTTATTAACTGCCTATATTAAGACTGCTTGTTAGACCTACGTTCGCTAGTATTACGGCCTTACTTAGGGAGCGTAGCTTATAGAAGAGTATATCGAGTAGGCAAACGCTAATAGGCCTTCTTCTCTTCCTAGTAAGCGTATTATATATACCGATTTAACCACTGATAGGAGGGCTACCTTCTAGAGTATATTAACAATGTATAATACTGCTATAGCAAACTGGAAATATAACTAGGATAACGTTATAGAGGTTAAGAAGTGGATTAGGGAGTACGTTAAGACTTATATGCTAAATCTATACTGCCTACCTAAGTAAAGCCTTTACTAGTAGTATTAGAACCTTACTAAGTCGATATATTTGAAGGATTATAAGCGAATAAGGATAATATATAAGGACTATAAGGAGTACCTTAACGCTAGCAAGGCGAAAGTAGTTAGTAACTAAAGGACCTAGATAGAGAAGTAGCAGAAGCTACTATACCTAGTAGAGTATTATAAAGTCGAAGGGGTAGCTAACCCTAAACTATAGTTTGACGACTTGTTGATCTTCTTAAGAGCAACCTAAAGATTCTAGGGCTAGATATTAGCCTTATATAGGGACTTTGAGAAGCAGGCTAAAAGGGAGAACCTTGATTACCGTAAAGTAGTAAGGGATTTCCTACAAGATCTTAAGTTTAATAAGCCTTCTAAGCTAAAGCCTAAAAACCTAGTAGGAAGAGGAGGTGCGTATATTACCTTAAACGGCGAACAGCCTCTTCCTAATAGGCCTAGCAAGAAAGGCAAAAGAGAAAGGGATATATAAGATAAGGCTTTTAAGTAAGGGAGAGCTAATACCTATAGCAACTGAAATCTCTAGAGAGCCTTAGAAGCACCCTAAGCCTTAGGACCTGATTATCCTATAGAGAGACCCGGTTCTTATTGCAAGAAGTATATCTATAGAACAATCTAGTATAACTGGAAGGTATACTAGTATCTATTTCCATCTCTTATATATAAAGGTTAGGAACTAAGGCTAGATATAGAAAAGCGTGTAAAATAAGCTATTAAAGAGGATTCGCAACTTTGATCGAAGATATTAGCTTGTTGAAAAGACCTAAAAGGCAAGTAGGAGGCCTAAAGGTATATAGAGTATAGGGAGAAAGTAAAGGCTTTAAAACTAATAGTAGAAGTTGTTCCTATACCTAAGAAGAAGAGTAAGAATTAGGTCTCTATCAAGTTCGTAGTACTAAAAAGCGTACTGCAAGCAAATAGCATTAGCAAATACCCTTTTAAGCACTTAGCCTGCCTGGATTCCAGCGCCTCTATCTATATTTTCAACAATTAGGAGAGATTTAAAAGCCTTAAGGAAGCAGGAGAAGGGGACTACCTTGTAGTAACCAATAGCAAGTTGCCGATCGAAGGATATAGGACAGTTTTCCTATATCTATACCTAGGTTAGCACAAACGGGTACTCCTTCGGCTCAATCGTATAGTATACTACCCTAAGGTAGCTACTAACCTAGTTTCTATAAGGTACCTTTGTAAGAAGGGAATATAGTAGGATTACTAGAAGTAGGGTACCCTTTCCTATCTTAGAAGGATGTCGGACTATAATAAGATCTGTAAAATCTAGGAAGCCTATAGCTAGTTCCTGCTAGAGTACGTTATAACTAATATCTTAGCATTAGCTTTTATAATATAAAGGAAGTAGAGTAGGTCTTAGAAGAAGAAGACCAAGCCTAGGACAATCTAAGTATAGCACCGGCGGTTAGGTTATCCAAACCTAGAAGCACTTCGTTACCTTGTTTAGAGCGGTAAGGGAGTTAAGGTTACTAGAAATCATAAGGTGATCAGAACGGTAGACTGCCTATAGTATAATATAGGAAAAGGCCCTGATTACTAGGTCTTAAGGGTAGCCCAACTAGACCTAAGGTACCCTGGCGATATCCTAGCCCTTGATTTCTACGATATTAAAAGGTCTAAGAAAGGCTTTATATCTATTATACTCTTGTTAGATCGTAAGTCAGGCCTGATATAGGACTATTATCTTTATAATCGATCGGTTAAGAGTATTATTATAGCCCTAGACAACTGCCTTTTAGATCTTAAGTAAAGGTATAGAATTCGGGTTCTGGATATTAAAGCTAATAACGAGATTGCAGGAAGAAAGGGAGCAATCTAAGCCTAGCTATAAGGGAAGTATATTAGAATAAATCTCTCTGCTCCTTAGACTTAAGATCAGAATAGAGGCGTAGAAAAAGCTGCTAGTATTTTAAAAAGGCAGGTAAAAGCAATAGTAGTAGGGACTAACTTACCTTTGGATAAGGTAGCTAAGGTATTTAGAATAGCAGTATATCTCTTAAATTATACCCTAAGGTATCGGCTAAAGTGGAAAACACTATATAAGGTGTTCTATTCGTTTATGGAATTAGTAGGCGCCGAAGAGACAACGCCTATTAAGCTATAGTAAGGGTATCTCCGGGTTTTCCTATATCAAGCCTTTACGTTAGAAGCAGATACGTAGCTTAAGAAGAATAAGCTAAAGAGGTTTGTACTAAGAGCTTTCTTTAGATACCTAATCGGATATAACTTAATGAATATTTATCGAATCTAGAACCCTTAAACTAATAAGATTATAGTAACCTAGGACGTGATTTTCAACGAGAAAGTAGTATTTAACGGGTCTAAGGAGTACCTTATAGTCGGGCTGAAAGATCTAAGCTCGGAAGGGCTAAAAGAGTAGCTTGCCAAGATCGAGAAAAGAGCAGAATCCGAAAATCTAAATATTATAGTGGCCGATATCCCTATATAGAACGTACCCTACGAAGTAGGGGTGATAGACCTAGGTAATAGATTAGAAGAAGAAGAGGAAGAGGATATTGATATACCTGACCTTATAGATAATGCTAAACTAGATAATTCGATAGAAGTAATATAAGAACCTTAGTATATAGAGGCTTGCTTGCTCCTATATCCGACTTTAGAAGCTACGCTACTACTAGTAGTATAGGGCATACTAGGAGTATACCTTGTAGTATATTTTAGGGATTAAGTTCTTAGTTAGTAGTTCCTCGACGCCGCTATAAAGGGAGATTTCCTTACCTAGAGGGCCTCCTTTACTGCTAGAAGGCTTATAAATAGGGACCCTAAGATGAAAGGGAGTATACTAATATCTAAGATCCTAAGCGTTAAGGACTTTAAGCTAGGCACTATTTATTTCTCTTAACTGCCTTTAGTGCCTAAGCTGTATTAGAATCTTGAAAGCTACCTATAGGGAGAACACTTTAAGGAGGCCGAAAGGTAGCACCTTTTTATACACCTAGAAACGTAGGAGGAAGTGCTGATTGCTTAGGCGTAGGGCAAGTAGGTCTTGGATAATATATAGGTATATATATATAAAATCAATAAGTACAATTACCTAGAGAAGTTTAAGGCCAGGTTAGTAGTCTAAGGTAATTAGTAATAAAGGACTCTAAGGGAGGATATATATATAGCAACGTTAGCTAGAAAGTCCTTCTAGATCTTAATAGCAGTGGTAGCGAGATTCGATATAGAGCTGATCCAGTTTGACGTTTCAAACGCCTTCTATAACGCTTACCTTGACTAGGACGTATATATAAGGCTCCTGGTAGGTTAAAGGAAGCAGGGTATAGTCTATAAGCTAAAGAAAGCACTATATAGACTTCGGGAATCGCCTTGCCTATAGTATAAAGAGTTTAGTAGTACTTTTTGGGATCTTAGGCTTAACGTAATACCCTATAAACTATATATCTTCTAGAAGGAAGGAGTTTTTATTCTCTTCTATATGGACGACGTAACAATGGCGTACTATAAGAGATACAAAGCCCTTACTAAAGACCTGACAAGCTTGCTTTAGTCGAAGTATAAGATAACCGGTAGTAGTAAGCTGAACTGGTTTTTCGGGCTGTAAGTAATTCGGGATCGGGAGTACTATAAGATCTATCTCTTATAGGCGGTATACTATAAGAAAATCTTTAGATTAGTGGACAACCTAGTGATTAGGAGCAATGTAATAAAGCTAATAGCGCGGAGATATACCTCCTCTATAGCACTAGAAGAATTCAAGAGCAATCTAGGGTAGGTAACGAATGCTAAGATAAAGTTGTACTAGAGAAAAGTCGGCTTGATAATGTATATAGCAGTAATTATAAGGGTCGATATAGCCTTTACTATGTCGAGATTATCGAGATTTCTTATAAACCTAGGTCTAGAGCATTATAAGGCGGTAGATCGTTGTCTAAACTACCTATACTATTCTAAGAATCAGTGCCTTTAGCTTAGGGGTAGAGATATATATAAGGTTTAGTGTAATGCTTCCTTTGCCGATAATATAGCTGATTAGAAAAGCTCTTAGGGATATATGATTAAGCTTTTCGGTAGGCTAGTTGCTTAGAGGGCTAGTAAGCAGACCTGTGTAATAACTTCCACTATAGAAGCGGAATTGGTATTTATAATGGAAGTAGTGTAAGAAGCGCTGTATCTCTGCCGGCTAATCTATAATCTCGGAATCGGTCTTAAAAGGGAGTACGGCGTATAAGTGTTCTATAATAACGTATAAACCGTAAGACTGGTAACTAGGGACGAAACTCTAAAAACGAAGCTCCGGCATGTCGATATTAAGAATTACTAGCTCTAGCAGGAAGTTGTTATAGGAAGGGTTCTTATAGACTATATACCAATAGATCAACAATTAGCAGATAGCCTAACGAAAGTTCTTATAAATAATAGTTTTACTGCTTTCTATAAGCAAGTCGGTATAGTAGAAAGGAAAGAAAAGATTAAGAAGTAGTAGAGGGAGGAAGGCCAAGATACAGAGACTTAGCGGCGGGCATAGAAGGGAGCACCCTAAGAAACTAGTCTATTAAGCTAAGCGTTACTACTATAATCCGCGAAGGGTAAATTGATTAGGGCCTAGCCAGAAGTTATAGGGTACGCCAGAGCAGTAGTAGAATCCTCCTCTATAGCTACGTTAGTAGCCTATAGTACGCTCTTCCTCTTAGTATCGTCGTCGTCATTGTCGGACATTATTACTGCCTTTTTCACCCTCTTCTTTATCTCCCCCTTCGTCTAGATAGTCATAGCCTGTTTCCGTGTCCGTAGCTCTTAGATTAAGCTGGCGTACTCTCTAATAAGAGTATATAACGTCTAGACAAGGATAGTTAGAACAGAAAAGTATAGTAGGACAGGATTATAGGGTAACTTACTACTAGGGCTATAATACCAGAAGAGTATTCAACAATATAGGCCTAATAGGCCTACGCTACCGCCAAGATCTTATTATTGTTTGCTAGAAACGTAGGTCAGTGCAAACAGCGCTAAGGGGGTATATAGGCTAGACTTACAAGAGACGTATAGATGCCGACAATAGGAACAATTTAAGCACCATGATCGAGAAGAAATATAGGGACCAAGCTGTGCTATATACAGCGCTAGAGGGGAAAAATCGCCAGAATCTGCCTACAAGACTAAGCGTATAAGACAGCATTTACAGTACACCTTATACAGCTTACTGTCCTAGATGGTAGAAACCGCCGGTAATACGGATAGTAACGCCCCTATGGGTGTAGACTGTAAGGCTAGGCTTGATAATAGCTTACTTATAACCAGCTTCTTATAGACCGGTATTACCGGCCCCCTAGCGCCAGCCGCCGGCGAACGTACCCTAGGGACTGTTAAGACTAGGGCGGCAATAGCTGCCGGTATAGGCAATAGACCTGAATCCCTAAACCGTAGCTTCTTCGACGATAGCAGCACTGTAATATCGTTATCCTCCTTATTGTTGTCCTAGGTAAACCGAACTAGATATAGATTATTAGCCTTTAAGAGAACTACCTAGAAAAGACAAGATAAAAGAACAAACTGCGTTTCTGGCCTAATAAGGGCAAATCTCCTACTACTAGGGTGGTAGGCTACTCTAGAACTAACTCCTCTTTCTAAGTAGATATCTATAATAAAAGGAAGTTAGAAAAACTTATAAAACTGAATATAGCGATTATAAGAAGCCTTATAGTAAGGAGGGCGAGTATAGAAAGATAAAATCGCGTTTATAGTAGAAGGAGGAAATTTTTAGAGCTCCGGGGGAGGCAAGCAGATTTTACACCTAACTAGCCACCGTATAAAAAGAGCAATAATATAGGCGGTTAAAAATCACGCTCTTCCCCAAATTCCACTTCCTCCTCCCTAAGAAGGGACAGTATACCCTAATACTAAGAAGAGAGAGGTAGCAGACCCTTCCTGATTAAAGAGAGAGGCAGCAGACCCTTACCGATCAATAAGCCTCGATATATGCAGATGTAAAATATAAAAGCAAGGAAAGAAGTAGGGTAGTATACTCTAACAGAGAAGAGAAGCTAGGGTAGTATACCCTAAGGGAGAGGTAGCATACCTTAACCTAAGTAAGGAAGAGGCAGTATACCTTGACCTAAACAAGGAAGAGGCAGTATACCTTGACCTAAATAGGAAAGGGCAGTATACCCGGACCTTTAGATCTGGCGAGACTTGCTATGTTAGTTTAACTGCCTTATTACCCGGATTGGCCTCTATAGAGATAGTAAGGAGCAGAGAAGAGACTGCTGCTAAAGTAATAAGCTAGTATTTATAACGCTGAAGGTGGTTTATAAGGTACCTGTAAGATCGGCGGAGGTAAAGGGAGTATAGTAAAAGAGATAAGTATTCCTAAGCTAAATAGTAACCTAGTAGTCTCTGATAGAGTAAGGCATTATGCTAGTTAACTACCTAGATAGTAGACCATAGTAACAACCGTTAGGTATCCCTGGAAATAAGATTACGATAGTTAAGAAAAGCCTAACAGTTCCCCTTATAAAAAGGTACCTTTAAGATTAGTAGAGAAAGCAGGTTAGGGAGGGAGTAGCTAACTTTCCTAGACCCTATCTAAGTTAGTAACTAGTAATATCTGTTAAAAGCCTAATCTTAACGATCCAGAGCACCCTAACAAGTCCCTATAGAGAAACAGGACTGTAGGGTAGCAGAGTAGCTAAGTATTACCTATTAGTACAATCCCTTTTCTAATTAAGCAGTAGAATAACTACCTTTCTACTAGCCTAGGAAGCACTGTATAACCAGGGAATAGAGACCTTAGGGGTGGTAATAATAGTTACTAAGAAAAAGACTGTACTGCTATCTATAAAGCCCGACTATAATCTCTATGATCCTAGAATACAGGCACTATAAGCGTATGTTACTGCTAAATACGTCGTTGATAAGGAAGAGCCTTATAGTAAGGCCCGGGATTGCTATTGCGAACCTGGACCTAGGGGTATGTTAGATAATATAGCGCTTGTGTTACTCTGGTAGAACCTCGGAATCCCTAATAGGAGTAGGGCACAGGGTTACCCTATATAACTTAGGAGCAGGGCATAGAGAGGCCCTGATCAATTAAGGTAGATATAGCTATGATTCCCTGTATCAAGCAGATTAAGCCTACTTTAGGGCCTATAAACGTTGTAGGGGGGATAGAGAAAAACTCTGCCCCAGGCGGCTAGAGCGTAGGTCAAGACAGAGAACACAACAGCACACGGAATCGATCAATCAGAGCCCAGAGATTCCAACAGATAGCCTTGCCTATAGCAGCTATCGCCATAAGCTTTTTCTATATAGGCGTTATGCCTGCTATAGGTACCCTACGCTCGACAAGAGCGCGCGCCTCGTCTACTAGGACTAAGGCGCACTTAGCACTGTCGTGCTATATCTTCTAATCCTATAACCAATAAGTATTCCGATTAAATAATAGACAATACTAAAGATCGTAACTTACTTTGGCCTTTATAGCTAGGTTAGAGCAGAGCTCTAAGAAGCAGTCTAAGAACAGACGGACTAACTCAAGGCTATAACATATATTAGGAACAATAAAACAATAGAAATAATATATAAATGGAACTTATATCGGCATATATAAGTGCCTAGACAAGCACCGCTAGTACTAGAGGCCGTAGCCTGATGTATAGTCGTAGCATGCTATATACAGCGCGAAATTGCCAGACTCGTTAAACGAGTCCTTAACGCCCGCCAAAAGCAAGTATAGGTAGCTAAGGCAAACAACAGCACGTATAGCACTATATAGGCTATAGACTTCATACGTATCAGCAATATTAACAACAAGGACAATAAGAGTAAGATACTTACCCTCTAGTTTATATATATAAGTGCGTAGCGACCTTTTATAAGGCTTTATACAGTCCGATATATAGCGTATATAGCGGCTAGAGTAGATGACAGAGTCGTCCGAGCTTTCGCTAGACGATAAACTTGCCGTTACTGCCGCCGATATCGCTACTGGCGGTATAGGCACGCTTATAGCGGTACGTAGCGCCTTGCGCCACATGCGTATAGCCGCTAACGCCGCCTTCTTTACAGCCGGCGATGTAGGTAGAGCGTACTTACGCGCCTTACGCGTAGTAATCTCTACCTTATGCACTGCCTTCTCCTCTACCTCCTTCTTACGCTAGAGCATAGTAGCCTGCTTAAGTAGGACGTATATACGCGCGATTAGCCCCTTGGAATTAAGGGGTACAGAGTTGGCGTCGGTATAGCCGCCTATAGACTCGGGCTATATAGCAAGCATAGCTGTATCCGCAGCATTAGGATCGTCGCTATTGTTATTATCGTCGTTGCTGTTATCGCCGTCTACTATACTCTCCTAGTCGCTGTTATTAGCAATAGTACGCTTAGACATGTCCTTAAATGCGTTATTATTACCCTTCTAGGCAAGATACTTGTTAGGAGCGTCAGTTATAAGCGTATTAAGGGCATTGCCGCCCTTATCCTTAGTATATATACGGGCGTTGCTACCTACGCTCCTATAAGAGCACCTACTCTACTTATTATTAAAATCCAACACTATAAACAACAAGATTAGCATGCTTAAGCATTAATGCATAACAGTAAGCAACTTACTTATTACTACTAGTACTGCTAATGCTACTGCTATTGTTATTGCTACTACTACTACTGCTATTATTGTTACTGCTGCTACTACTAGTGCGGATTGTAGGGAGGAAGAGAACGGGTAGTATGTAGTAGGAGAACCCACCTATTTATAGGTTTAGGGCAAGAGCGTTCGGAGTTCGTAATCAGCTAGCCTAGAGCTCTGATTTTTCCTATTATAATTCCTATTTAGGACTACAAGCTTTTACAACAATGGTTACCAGCGTAATATACTTACTGTTATGCCGTTTAGAGGCGTATATAGAAGGTGCTAAAGTTGCGCCTTCCGTACTAGGGATCAGCTAGCAGAATCCAACATTCTAATTAGCAAATAAGAAGTTAAGTAATTAGGATTTCCTATTCTGGCAATAAGAAGAGCAAAGTGATCTAGGATTTCCTATTCCGATTAACAAGGCGCTAGCATAGTTATAAAAGGAGAGTTACCAGTGTTGATTATAGTAAGGGGAATCAGGTGCTAATCCCTATAACTACGTAGCGTATACGTACTTCGCTCTAGGGAATTAGGCGTACCCTACGCTACTTATACGACAGCTATAAGTAGCGCACCCGCGCACTACGTAATGGTCGCTAACAAGCACTCCGCTTAACATATATATTTAAGAGGTACACAACCACCCTCTAGATAGAGGGAGACAAGACAATCTAGAACTAGAACTTGAACTAGTATTTCCTTGCTACTTGCTTTGCTCTTTATCGTTTTAGATCACTACGATCTCCGGAAACCTACCAACAGATAGTACTATTACTGTAAAGACTATTATAAAGCTTAGAGCCTGTCCAAGTAGAGAGTAAATCCTATAAAAAGCGAGCTATATCCTTTAGGGGCTTTAAAAAGAAAATGTCCAGCTCCTAGTACTAAACTGTATTAAGAAAATCCGAAACCTAACCAGGGACCTCTATTGTATAAGCTATAGAGTTAGCTTCCTTGTTATTAACCTTCCCTTTAAATAGACCTTAAAGACTTAGATCTAGATCTAAGACCTCTATAGGGTCGACCACCTATAATAGGAAAGACGTAATACTAGGTGCTAGGGGTAGTAAGTGATAGACTCCGGTTTATACTATTAGGGCTGCAAATATGTTCTCCCCTTATATAAAAGAGCTATAAGTAGGAGAGGATAAAGAAGATGCAATAGGCCTAATACTATAAGAAGTAATATTAAGAAGCCGGCTTTTTCTCCCTTCTTCCGTTAAAAGAAAACATATCTTACCTTGCTTTTCCTCTAGCTAGGCGTAAGTATAGCTTGGCATAGAGAGAGAGTCGAAAAAGGGTTTGAAAGCCTTATTATACTTGGTCTTGTAATTACGCTTCTATCGGAGATAAGCAGGGCGGAACTTAGTATCGTATACCTTGTAAAGCGCTTGAATAAGGTAGAAAAGGGCGCCTTCCTTATAGGCCTTTATTACTAGGACTAGTTTAATCCGGTATAGGTTGTAAGGTAGGTCTTCTCTATGGATTTTCTAACTAAGGTAAGCATTTGCCCTAAATATATACCTAAGCCCAAGTTCGTTGTTAGCCTCTATTAGATTATACAAGCTGATATAGTACTATTGACTATACTAGTAGCAATAGATCCCTTTAAGAGCCTTATACCTTCGATCGGTATTAGAGCGAAAAGGCCTACTAGCGTAACTATTAACTTTGCCTAGCTCTATATTCTAAAGCGAAGTATACGCTATAAGCAGAGAAAGATCGACTTATTTATCTAGATAGGGGTAGTAGTATTAAGGTTTATAATACCCTTTCTATTTAGCTATATCTTGTTCCTCTCTTAGGTATACTACCTGATTAACGTTGGTTACGAAGCTCGGTAAGTCGTTTAGCTTATCTCTTAGGCGTATAACCGATTTTACTATAGGGTCTATCTCGTTTAGCGAGATTCTAAGCAAGGCTATCTGATTATATAGGTCTTAAACAGCTCTTTTAGTTACTTTATTGTCTTGCTTCTATAAAAGGTTAATAGTATAAAGCTTTATTACTGTCTTTTAGGTATTAGTAAGTTGATTAAACTATATTTCCTTAACTATTAGCAGCTTTAGGATAATCTTAACTAGTTCCTAGCTAGTACTCCCTTAATTAGAGAACAAGACCCGGTTCTTGCTTACTTAAGCGGACTTAGTCGATTTAGGTAAGAAGTTTTAAAAAGAGATAGAAGAAGGCTTTTTAACTTTAGCTGAAAGAAGATTAGTCTCCCTACTATTATCATCGCTCTTATCTGAACAGATATCTTAGCTTAGTAGTTCGATCCGAGTTAGTACTCCTTAGTAGATAAATCCTTTAAACAAAACCGCTGATACTAGGGTTTGGAAGTCATTCTAGATAGCTTTGTACAAATCCTATATAGGCGTAGTGCCTCTAAGGCGGTATCCTTAAACAAGCAAGTATTAGCAGTCCTTAGGCAACTTTTCCTAAAAGCGTTAAGAGGTATCTTTCTAAATAAGGGCTAACTTAGTAGCTGGTATCTAGGTGATTATAGCGTCGAGTTCTTCCATAGCCTGTTTAATCTATATAGCTAAGACGTTCGAGATAGTATACTTATAGAAGCGGTTAAGCTGCTTAATAGGGTCCTCTAACGCCTTAGGGTCGAAAGCCTTCTAATGCTTAAGCATTATCCTATAGAGTTCTTACTATATCGTTACTCCCTTGTCCTTGATTATAAAGGCAACCTTATAATATCGGTTAGAATTGTACTACCTCTTCTACTAGGTAAACTTCTCGATGTCGGTCGCTATACTATAGTCCTTATAAACGTTATCGAAAGCTTGTAAGTAATCTATGATATTAGCGCCATAGAATTATCTACCAAGCCCTTTAGATTAAACAGACAGGAAGCTAACACTCTATATAGGATTTGACCGATAAAGAGCGTTGGTTAACATTCTAACTATAGCACCTAACTAGTCCTAGTTACTAGCGTCTATTTCTAATATACTACTAGAGAGTAGTAGTAGGAAAGATTCTACTTAAGGAGGAACTAGAGGAGAGAGGTTATAAAAGGAAAAAGGGGGTTTAGCTTCTTAAAGCTAGTTTCTAGTAGAGTCTATCGTCTAATCAGACAAGTCTTATAATCCTGCTACTAAAGGAGTAGAGTTGCCTATAAGTCTGTAAAGTTGACGGATTTCTCTCTTTAAAACGATATACTCTATAAAATCCTATTAGATAAGGCTTTTACTAATAAATAACTAAGCGGAGGGTTGACGTATGATTATACTAGGTAGTAAAATGTTAATACTTAGTCTAGCCGAATATACTACGGACTTAAAGTCTCTTAGAGAAGTCGGGAAAGTACTAAGGAGTACATTGATAGATAATAGAAACGAAGTATAGTTGTCGTTCTCCTAATTAGACAAGCTTTAGTTTTATTGATATAAGGAGCTACTAGTAGCTTCTATCAATTTGTTGATAGACTTTATCTAGGGGGAATTTAGAAGGGATTAGATCGTAGGATAGAGGAGAGACATAGGGTAAGAGAGGAAGGATATAGTCTACTGCTATAGTATAATCATAGTAATATCATACCTACCCTGCCTTTATAAAACATCGCTTATACCTAGTTCCTACCTAGTATAAACTCCTTCTTCCTCTATTGCAAAATCAAATATATCTAACTTTTTAAAAAGCTTATATCAAACAAGTCTATAGCTTAGTCTATTTCCTTACTATAGACTTAATCAGTCGAGCCCTATACTATATACTCCTACTATATAGGAAGCAAGTAATACTTGTTTTACTAGTTTAAATATATACTACTAAGATACCTTAGACATACTTAGTCATATTCCTCCCCTATCTAGAGGACAAAGGAGGTAGTCCTAAAAACATAACTAAAGGCCTAATACTAGAGCTATCCTAACTTAACTTTCCTGTTACCCCTGCCCCTTGTTGTATACCCCGGGCATAGTAATCTTGCAAATCGTTATTGCTATATAGGGGTGCTACTTCTAGGTAGGTACTAAGATAATACCTTTATCCAGATCAAGACTAACCAGCTAATACTAGCTAGTCGACCTAAGAAGCTAGAACGAAAAGGACTCTGCAATGTCTATAACCCTAGTATATATAAAGGTGGCGAAGCAATACTAGATAGTAAGCCAAGCCTAATCGTTTGTTAACCCAGCCTAACCTAAGATAACTCCTTTTGTTTCAACTAAGGGTTTATAATGCTAAAACAAGTTAGGATAGCTAGCCACTTATCTAGATAGAGGAGGAAATTAAGGATAAGGCTATGTTCCTGAGTTGTAAGTAAGGTCTATATATCCAGCCCTAATATCGAAATCTTCCTTGGACGTAGGAAATCTCTTTACTAAGCTCTGATCCTTATATAGTTACTAATACCGGAAATGTCGAATAAGGGGAAAGGAACTAAAGATAAGAGTCGTATAAGTTATATCTAAAGGAGACTCTTACAGCTGATATACCTAATAGAATAAGAGGGGGGGGTTTAAGTACTTCTCTACCCCTTTTATTCGACATAAGGTATATCTACTAGAATGCTCTGACAACCGAGTTTCTAAGATAGCTAAGATTATACTTATCTTAAGCTTAACTAATATATCAGGTCTCGAATTGTTATATAATATACAACTGATATAACTGTTATGCTAAGTAAGATTGTCGTTGTCTAATCAGAGGTTAGAGGCCTAGAAACACTAGTCTAAGTCGTTAGAGCAGAAAAGTCGAAATAGTTGTCCTATTAATACTATACTGCAGAGTCATCTAGCCGATAGTCTATAGATTGTCCTTATCAATAGTAAGATAACCCTAATATAAGTATGGCCTGCTTATAAATGTCAGAGCCCTTACTTAGTTCATTCCTAGCTAAGCCCCTATATAAAACAGAGTAGCAGACCTATAAGAAAGTAGGAGTAGCTGTCTAAAGGTAATAGGCAGCTATATATCAAACAGCTATCTAGATAAGAGGATAAGAGGTATATGTATACCAAGGCTATAGTCTCCCTAATTAGAGGAGACAAAGGTAGATAGGTGCAATAGAACTAAGTAAATAGGCTAAAGTAGCCTAGAGGCAAAAAGTAGATAGAATATCTAAATGGGTAAAATGTAACTGTATAACTATAATAATTGGGATAGATTATTCTCTTCTCTCTCTAAACATAGGAAGGAAAGCCAGCTTCTTATACTATTGTCCTTCTTATACTGCCAATTCGCAATCTTATTGTTAGCCTGGAATAAGATAAGGGGCGGAAAAGAAAGACCAGCCTTGTCTACCTACTCTACTACATAACAGAAGAGAAAGTGGATACGGGCCTCCTCTAAATAGAGGGAGAAGAAGAAGAAGAAAACAAGCGGCGGCTAGTCGTGCACTAGCTACGCCGATCCATTAGTCCGTCCTAGCCTAACCTTTGTAGCCTTAGGGGTATAGCAGTAACAATTCTAGCGTAGTAACATTTATTCCTATATAAAGCTCTTTACTAGCCTTATCTGTCTTATCGTCCTCCTTATACTATAGAGCAGGTGTATTGTCTGGCTTAAGATCCCTTATAAGCGTTAATCGAGTGACCTTTCTAGTAAGTAAAAGTATAGTAGGCTAAGGAGTGATATTCCGCCTAGTACGCCGCGATTGCGGCATAGCGACGCTCTTCTTAGTTAACTTAGGCTACTTAGGTGTAGCAGGCTACGCAGCAGCCTTCTTAATGGACTTTGGTTTCTCTGGCGTAATAGGGCAGGGAAAATCCTTTTTAATAGACTTTTGCTTATTAGGAGCAGGGGAATGTAGAATAGTCTTCTAAATAGATACTATCTACTTAGAGATAGCTTAGCGTATAGGTATCTGCTGCTATAGTATAGGAGTAGTTTGCTATAGTGCTAGTGCCTTTAGTAAAGAAGGGCTTCGACGAGATTGTTAGACAGATAGTTCGGCTGTCTATACTACCAAATTTCTAGGAATCAACCTAAGTAAACCTAAGGAAGTACTCCTTATTCCCTAAATATATATAGGGGCATTGTTATCTATTATTGTATCTACTAGAGCCGGGGTACTAAATACTAGGGTAGCGAAACTCTAAGTCTGGACAATCTATAATATACTTATAGGTAAAAGCTTGTTAATAGAGACCTAACTACTAATAGGGCGTGGATTTAGCGCCCTAGATCCTAGCCTTACTCTGAATACTTTGGCGATCCCTGACATCTGAGCATGCTGCAAGTAAGCCGAAATCGATCCCTACTTCTACATTACATCTTGGCCGAACTAGGGTTCTATCTTCTACTATAGAATAGGCGTTAAATCGTTCTTATCCTTGATAACCTGGTTATAGAACAAGGATTAGGCTACCTTAGTAACGGCATACCTATAGGAAAAGTCGTCCTTAATATTAAAGCAGAATTTCGACCAGCAAATATATATCAGGTTAAAGATACTAGCTCTAGATATAAGTAGGTAGGGGATAATTATATCTACCTATATCATTATTATTTCATCGTGTTGGAATACTAGCCATGACTGCGGGCCATATGTGCTGGGACTACAGACTCTATGTGGTGGACCCTAGCCGACGTGGATCGTCAGGTGACTACCTGACGATGTAGGTCGGACTGGGATCATCGTACGGTATCTACCGTATAATAAAGGGAATATATTAGAGGCTAAAATCTCTTTACCTATATACTATAAAGAGATAGATATAAATGAATAGACTACCTGAACCACTATGTATTAGTATAAAGAGCTACGAATACTAATTAGTAATTTAGCATTAAATTATAGATTAGTAATGTAAAGAGATAAGCGTATATAGGTTGATAATTCTGTTCTATAGCAGCGTATACTAGGAATAGAAGAATTATTGCTGTATCTTGTACTAATGCCTTTATTCGACTTCCCTTTATAATCGGCATATGTAAGGAGGAATCTCGAAGAAAGAAGAACTGTAGATATTAGCCGATAGATCGTACGGTCGTTGTACGATATCTAGCAGTTATATATAACTATATAACCCTAATAACTTAGTATTTAGAGAACGACACCTATTCTTATATCGAATATACTAACCTGATCCTCTATATTAAGAAAACGAACTAGCTCTCTTACTAGATATAACTTATATCTACCCGACAATACTGTTAAACTTATAATAGTATTTATCAGATATCTATTGTACGATAGATACTATATAACTCGACACTTATAATATTATAATCAGCTAAGATATCGACTATTAACCTGGTAGAGAAGTCGGAAGCTGACGAATATCCTATATACAAGGAAATCGCTTGTAGTAGTACGATACTGATCTATATATAGAAGAAGTATGTTGATACTAGGCAGTAGTATAACAATATTACTATTGAACCTAGATATATATACTCAGAGATATCTCTAACGACTAGGTTTGTACAATACCTAGCCGAACTTAGGTACAGTAATATATACCTTAATATAATGATCGACAATATAGGAGAGGAACTAGAAGGCTAGATATTATACTAACTTAACTTTGTTAACGGTATATTTTGCAAGGAATTCCTAGCCCTATTTAACGATAAGGGTTTCTATTTTCAGAAATAGATAAAGATTAAGAGACTTCTTAAGATCATTAACTATAGGACTTATCGTAAGACTAAAGAAGAATAATAACCACCTTCTCCTATACTACCTACTATACTACCCCTACCTATACCGACTACCCTAGGACCTCTATAGCTAGATAGTCATTCTACGATATTCGATCTATACACTCTTCCCCTAACATGCATTATATATACAATATCGTTAGATAAGAAGAGAACTTTGGCATTTTATAAGTAGTAGGATAAGACGCGTAACTATTTAGGCGTACTATATAACGTACTTACCGACAAAACGCGATGGTTTATCAATATATATCGCTAGCTTGAGATTAACAAGAGCTAGTATACGATAATCTTCCTAGATATTCTTATAGGACAAGCGGCAGATTACTTTCTATATTATATTAGGCCTGGACAATAGTAGGATAAGATGTACAATATGCTAAATAAGCACTTTAACACTAGTATTAACAAGAAGGAGTACTATAACCTATGGACTTCAGTCACCTATTGTACGATATAGGCCGAAAACTAAGACAAGAAACCGCTGGAAATCCTAGATGTACTGTTCGATAAACTTACTCTAGTCTAACGAAACCTAAATCTAACTTTTCAGGGCGACAACTAACTTAAGGTAGCCGTTGTATAAGCCTATTAAGGAATCTAAGAATTAGAAGAAGGGCTTTAGAAGGACGATATTAATACGGCAGAACAACTATTCGCTATACTATATAAATCGTATTATACTATGTAGATATAGCAGACAAGCTTTATAACCGATATACTATCCTCTAACTATATATATTGACGATACTATAATTCCTAGAAGAATTATTTAAAGCCTAACTACTAGCATCGTTTAAGGGACAGTTTATAATTCAGGAAGTACAATAAGTATAAGAAGAAGTTATTATACGATAAGAAGAATATAATATCGGGTATATGCTGGATACCGAACTGTAAGATCCCTGGATATAAATTGTAGATGTATAGTAAGGAAGAATAGGAACGAGTAAAGAAGTATTATCTTATAGTAGGGATAACAGACGAATTACTTATAGCATATATCGCTATGTATAATAACAGCGACTAACCTAATACCAGCAGCTCTAGCAGTAAAGATTCTAAGGCTATAGCGAGTAACGACAATAAACTACGAAAGACCGGCACCTATTTTCTCTAAAGCATAGCATTTATCTATATAATAACGGGTAACGACCTATATCGTATAATAAGTTTTGTTAATGCTAAACATTTTGTTCTTTTAAGCGTCTATAACATAGAATATCAGGGGTAGCTGTAGGATACCGGCGCTGTGCGAATCTTATCGTATAGTAAGAACTAAGTAATAGCACTTGCACGGCAATAAGGTATCGATATCAATTGGACGCCGGGCTTATTATCCATTAAATTTAGGGATGGCTAGAATATAGTAGCTATTGGTATAATTATAGTAGAGAACTCGATTGGTATAGTGATATACTATATTATAGAATCTAACATGCCCTTTCTGTTCTATTTGGATGATATAATACGACTAAAGGTGTACTATAATAATATAGAAGATGTTATTGTACGATAAGATAGGACGAGGATTCTAGTAGTCCGTAAATAGGGCTACCTATTCTTTAACCTTGCT
The DNA here is from genome assembly GCA_029339225.1 of Phyllachora maydis. Classification (NCBI taxonomy): domain Eukaryota; kingdom Fungi; phylum Ascomycota; class Sordariomycetes; order Phyllachorales; family Phyllachoraceae; genus Phyllachora; species Phyllachora maydis. Next base: position 7,161,664 of record JAQQPM010000003.1, read on the forward strand.
AAAAGCGAATATGTTCTCTATATAACTAAAGGACAGTTATAACAACTATATCGACGATTCGGGCATCCTATAGTAGATAGATTATATCGTATGCTAAAGGACTTATCAAAGACTAACAATCGTACGATAGACATCCTTAGTAAGATCTAAGATTTCTATTATTATTATCAACTCTACGATCCAGCGCCTGTACGATTTAAATTCAAGCTAAAGGACAACTGCGATTTCAATTACGAAATCATTATTAACGTTGTACAGCTTAAAGGAGATAAAGCCCTCTATGTTATTAACACTGTAATAGCATTTTAAGCAGCGATTTTTCTAAAGGGTAAAACGGCGAAAGACATCTAAAATACGCTATATAAATGCTAGATCTATACTTATCTTGGACTGCCTAACTACCTATTGTACAACTAGGGTACGAATTTTATTGCTAAAGAATTCCAAAGCGTAGCCCGACTAAACAGCATTACCTGTTATATAGTACCTGTCGAAGTATACTAGGTAATTAGAAGTATAGAACAAGCGTACTACCTACTTCGACGAGTATATAAGATTCTAAAGGCAGAACTAGGATACAATATAGATAAGCATATTATCCTCTAGATGTCTGTTAAAATATTGAATAATATGCCTAGACCTAGAGGAATCGTACTGATACTACTTGTTTTTAGCGTATATCTATAAGTGTTATATAACTTAGCTCCTTTAAAGGATATTACCGAGCAAGGAGCAGCAGTACGAAAAGCTATAAAGGCGATTTGTAAATTCCGTGTAGAATTAGACATTAATCGTACGATAGCTACCCGAAATAGACTATAAATTTCGGACATCCTCTTGCTCCCTCTATAAAGTAAAGTCCTAGTATAGTAGGAGAAACCTAACAGTTCTAACCAGGCTAGATAGGAAGGGCTATACTGAATTAAAGCTATAGACTATACAACTATAACGATTATAGAGAATACTAGACTATAGCAATTCCAGGCAACTTACATTAAGCCATACAACCGACCTGCAGACATAGACGCCGGACAACCTACATCGTATAATAATAAGGCTACAGCGCCTATCCGAGAACCACCGGCAAGATATAGACGTAGACGCCTAGCAAAACCATCTAAGCTAATACCCTTAGTTAGATTCTTACTACAGACCTATAACCAATATTATACAACAGACGTCTTTCTAAGTAAGAAGAAGATAGATAATAGATAACTAGCAACTAAACTCTGGGAAAAAGGGATTATTACTATACCTGGAGTACCGTTCGAGGAATCGGATATAAAGAAGATCAACGATCTTATCGCTACTAGTATCTTTAAGTTTATCAAATTTAGCCTATAAGATTAGCCAGGACAATGTATCTATAGTACCTATATAGTATAAAGGATAAAGGGTAATAAAGAGAAACTATATAAGAAATCAAGGCTTATTGTATAAGGATTCGGTAACGATAGGAAGGATAGTATCCTAACGTAGGTACCTACTATATAACGGATAAGCATGCGACTGATAATTGTATTAGGCCTGTTACTAATAAAGACTTTCGGCATAAAGTATATCCTCTAGGATATTACATAAGCATATATTCAGTTAAAAGATACTCTAGTCCGGCAGATTATTATACGACTACCAAAGGAGATAACAGACAAATACCCGGCAGATATATATATGCTAATTAAGAAGCTACTATATAGACTAGTAGAATCGGGACTCTTTTAGTTTAAGATATACCATAACTACTATACTATAGTACTAAGAATAAAAGTCTTATTGTACGACCCCTGCCTACTCTATACACTAGATAGTAAAGATCCTATATAATTCGGAGTTACCGCTATATAAATAGATAATACTCTTTCTTTTAGTAGCGAAAGCTTCGCTAAGCTTAAAGAAGACAAACTTTAAAAAGCGCAGTTCCGCGTAAAGCTAACATCGATCCTGTTATACAACTGTAATATTAAGTTTAATAAAGCACGACTTAAGTTCAACAACAGTAATATTATTTTTACCTACTAAGGATAGGTTAAGAAGATAAGAATCCTAGATATAGACGCTAAAGATATAGCCCAGTGATATATTTCAGAACGTATAAAAGGAGCCTATCTAGCTAGTATCTACCAGCCTAAGGTATCGTACGACCTGTCGGTTATAGCGTAAGTTAAAGCACCGACGAAGGACGACGTAGAGAATCTGAACAAGCGGCTATAATGGCAGATAGACAATGCTACTTAAGGACTCCGGTATATACTACTAGACTAGAAAGATATAAAGCTGTTTATCTTTACCGATAGCTCGTTCGCCAACAACAAGGATATAACATTGCAGATCGGAATAATAGTAGTTTTAGCTACTAAAGAAACGGACGTAGATTCGGCCAGCTATTAGGTAATAGCTAATAAAGATACCTATCGTATAATCACCAGTTTTACTATCTATAGAAATATCATTCACTAGTCTTCGACAAAGTACTATAGGGTTATAAGAAGTATACTAGCTAGCGAACTTTACAGTATAGTTTCCAGCCTAGATAGCAGCATTTCTCTAACAATAACTCTTATATGACTGACATTAGCACTTAGCTTGCCAAAGATTATAACTGTCCTATACTGCAACTTAAGGTTATTGTATCAATATTTAGTCAAGCTTGGTATAACGACTGAAAAACAACTGATAATAGATATCCTAGCAATACAAGAATCTTATAAGAAGAAAGAAATTGGAAAAGTCCGCTAGATTAACAGTCGCGATAATCCAGCAGATACAATAACGAAAAAGAATCTAAATAGGGCGCTCGAAGAATTAATAAGCTACAATAAGCTAAGCATTCAGATAGAGGTATATATAGAGGACAAGAATACCATGGCTAGATGCTAGCATATATCGTATAATAATAGGGAGCGGCAATAATAGCAGTATACTAATAAACTTACTAGACATCGTACAACGTATTCTAAAGACTAGGACTGAACAACAAGAACTTAATTCTAGCGGCATAAGCATGGCCACCGTACTTAAACTATCTACGCTATCCTAATAGACTTGCCTAGAGCAGTAAGGGCCTTGCTAGCCATAATAAACAGCTTAGACGACTCCTCCTTTATATCTATAGGCACCTTATTATCCAAGTCCAGTACCTATACGACCTTATAGCTAGAATCCTGTCGTATAACGAAGCTCGGACGGTTAGCAGTACTAGATAAAACTAGCACGCTGCTATAGGTACGGTAGCTGGCTTTAGGGCAGCCGTACAGTGTCATAGGCAAGTACTAGCAGCGGCGATACAGTATACGCGGTACTGTTGTACTGTACTCGCAGAGCAAGCCCTTTCCTTAGAAGTGACACTTAGCGTATAAGTCGTGCTATTTTCTAGCTAGGACGAAGCAGCCCTGAAAACGATATTCGTACGTCGTCTTACAACAATAATAGGCGTATAATATACGCTGCTTGCCGCAAAAAGCTATTAGGATTGCATGCTAATACTATTCCCTCTTTATTATATGCTTTAAGATGTCCCAAGGGTTCTGCCACATACTACCGGTCTTATAGAGCGTAAACAAGACATTTTTCAACGGTAGCGTATATATAGCGCGTTTAAGATCCTATCTATAAGCAATAAGTATCGTACAGCTAGCAGTGCAAAGTAGCTATCGTACAACAAGCGTCAGACTTATATCGGATATAAGCTTTATAAAAAGATCGCGATTAAAAGGATCCGCTGTTAGGATTACTATAATCCAATAGGTCCTATCCGTATTCTTATATACGTTTATAAGGCCAAAGTTTACGTACGTATCTATGTCAAAAACGTCGATAAGAAGGAGCAAGTCAACATTATTATATAGAATCCTAATAGCGGCTATTATATAAGAGGTATCGCAAGATAAGAGACAGAAGATATTAATAGTACAAATTGATAGTAATAGCGAATAGAAAACTCAATCAAGAATACGAATTCGTAATGTAAAAGGGAAAGGAAGAGAAGAGGAGGGCAAAGGCAAGAGAACAAGCCTTTATACCCTAAAGGAAAGGTACAAGGGAAAAGGGCAGAAGCAGGTGTACAAACTGATTAATCACCTGCCTATTGTTCTTTTCCTATTATATAAGACCTACTTTCCTATTATACAAGATCTATTATCTCCTTAATGTAAAAACGGGACTTTGCTTATATATTTCCTATTGTTGACTTCCCCTAACTATACTAACGCCAGAAACGTAACTGCAAGTGTAGGATTATGCGCAGAGGGTTATACATATAATCAGGTTACTACCGTACCTTCTCTAAAGAATCCCCTGACTAAACAGCAGGTATTATACAATAACTGTTATAAGATGCTCTCCTATGTTTAACACTTACTATACATACCTACCCTTAGACTCTATAGGCGTACCTTATACACTCCCTACTAACTACTGTATAATTAGCATTATATAATAACACTCGTGCAACCAGCACCTAACAGTCTATACCGACAAAAGAAAAGACTGCTAGTATTAGAATACTAGCCATAACTGCAGGCTATATATGCTAGGACTATAGACTCCATATGGTAGACCCTAGCCGATATAGATCGTTAGGTAACTACCTAACGATATAGGTCAGACCGGGATCATCGTACGGTATCCACCGTATAATAAAGGGAATATATTAGAGGCTAAAATCTCTTTACCTATACACTACAAAGAGATAGACATAAATGAATAGACCACCTAAACCACCATGTACTAGTACGAAGAGCTACGAACACATCGTCTATATTATTAGCTTTGTTAAGAAGGCCTGAATCCTAAACCTTATAGATCTGCTTAAGCTGATTATAGATAGCAAGAACCTAATAGTTCCTACGGATGTATATAACTATAAGCTAGAAGCACTTCCTAAGGGCCTTACAGCGGACGTTCCCCTTAGTAGGGTAGAGGATAGGGCTTATTAAGTAGTTGCCCTTTTTGTTAAGAGTTAGAGCTATTAAGTATAGTATAATAAAAACGTGTCTCTTAAACGCATATAGGGTCTATCTAAGTATACTGTTAATATAGTTATCGGTTATCTAGGCTCGTTCTAGCTATATCCTATATATATTATATAGGATAGCTAAAACTAATCGGAGATCTCGACCTAGGACCTTCTCTCCTATAATTATAGCAACTTAACCAGCTATCCTAGGGAAACAACGGTTAAAATCCTCCTTATTAATAGTTATCTTATTAAAGAAGTCCGGCCGGCTATCCCTTATAATATACTACTCTAGGTAAAAAGCAATCTTGCCTACTGGCTTAAAGTAGTTACTACTAAGTAGAGTATAGCGGTTGGTAACGTTGTCGATATCTTTAGCAGCGCTATACTTATCAGTCTCCTTTCTAAGTACTTTGAAATCTTTAAAAGTCAAACGGGAGTATATATAGCCAGGCTTATTAAAGCGCTTTATCAAAGACTTAACCAGATTAGATATAGGTAGCTTAGTTTAAGGGATATTACCTAAGGAAATCGAAATTACGTTATCCTTACCTCTTATAGATAAGTACTTAAATTTGCTTAGGGTGCCTTATGACTTTTACAGAGAAGACTAGGGTTTGTACAGTATCGATCATAGCTTACGCAGAGAGAACTATACCTTATATAGCAAAGAGCGAAGCTTATAAGGCAACGGCTATAGTCTTTACAGCGTTAATAGGGGAATTGTCAGGGCACTTACTAGTATAAGCTCGTCCTTATCCTTACTATATACCAGCCTACTAACTATATAGCGATACTGCTTCTCTTAGAGAACCTTATTCAAATCTAAGTTTGTTTAGGGCAGAGCCTACTTGCCAGATCCCTTCTTTAGAGGTATCTTAATCTTATATAATTATAGAAAGAAGGTAGGAATAATAAGCAAGATTACTTAGAGGAAGTTAGGGTTAAGGCTGGAATTTTTCTGCTAAAAGTACTAAGAAAAAGATCTTAGAAAAGGTAAAGGTCTAAGAAGGTTATACTAGAGAAGTTAGAGGGAGAAAAATCTAAAGGGTAGAGGGGGGTAGGTCCTAATATAGGGCAAGTCCTTTTAGGGGAGGAAGGCATATGAAAATTCTTTCCTACTATTAAGTAAGCTATTTGCTCCTTTATCGGCGCTTAGGGCTTCTATCTAATTCTTTTTGTTAGCAAACAGCCCCTGAAAGTCGGTATAGTATGATTAGGTTTGCTTAGTTTTTTATTAACCTCTTCTAATTAGAATTAGGACTAGTATAGGTGGCTTCCTTAGGTATAAAGACCTGCCTTTCCTTCTCTCTTTCTCCTATAAAAACTTTTCTAACCTTAATAAACCGACTTTATTCTTTTTTAGGACTTGACTCTCCTACTTAATCTTATCTATATAGGGATATTATCTAACGCTCTTGTTAAAAAAGCCCCTATAAGCTAGGTAGTATATCCGATTTATCTTAAGGCATTCTAGGTACCTGAAACTTAGGTAACTACTTTCCCTACTAATCCTAGAAGATTCTGTATCTTCCCGAAGTAGGTAATCTAGAAGGTAGTTAATAATACGAAGTTCTATAACTTTGTTAATTATATATAGTACCTGCTGCTAAACCTAGCTATAATCGGATATAGTATATTTCAGATCTAGGTTTTTAAAGAGGAACTAGCTAATACTTATTAACAGTATATATCTCTAGGTCTAGAACCTAGTCTACTCGACTATCTATCTCCTACTTAGCTAGCGGAAAGCAGTTAGGATCCTAATATTGTCCGTTTTAACTACTCTTTCTCTATAGTCAGACGTCGATCCCCTATTATTATTAAGTATTTCAGGTTAGACTTCCTAGGTAAGTATATCTAAGAAATTTACAGTAACTAACTATACTAGGTCTAGGGTCTTTTTGTCTAAGAGTTCGGCTATCAGTATATTTAAGTTTATATCTAGACGTCTGATTAGAGCTAATATAGTAGGTAGTAATATGGTAAACTATAAGGAATATAACGAAACCTAATTTCAGTTAAGTTCGCCTAACTAGTATAATACTAGTAGTCCTTGTCTCAACATAGCTTAGCTATTTATCTGCTATATCTTGGTTCTAGAAGTCGACTATAGTACTTGTAGGAACTGCGTTTTCTAGGATAAGAAGTGCTTATAAGTACGTATCAACTCTTCCTACGACAAATAGCCGCTTCGGGCGTCTAAATAGGCTAAGAAGATAATAGCTCTATACTAGTTCGATCTAGGTAACTTTCGCGCTAAGGATATAATTGTTAACTAATAGGATAAGGAAACTGTTTATAAGGTATAGCAATTGCAGGTTAAGCGGAAGTCGGTTAATCTAGTAGTTAACACGTACTATACTAAGTAATTAGAAGGGCAAGCTAGATAACAGTCTAGAAAATAGGTCGGGGTAGGTATTAAGGGTTATTAGGGTAGTTAGTTAGCTAAGTAATAAGATCCGTTAACGCCAAATATGCTCCTCCCCTTAACCAGATATATAAGCTATAAATAGAGCTTCTACTTCCTAAGAAGAAAAGAGCTAAAACAAAACGAAACGAAATAGTATAAAATAAAATCTTAGACCTATAACCAGGTAAAGCAGACAATATAAACACTTAAATCAAGAGAATACTATATAGCATAGTATGGACCGACATCAAACATCCGAAAACGCGTTCTTGGTCAGGAACGCTCCAAATCGACTGCACTCTTTTGCGATCAACTTGTCCAATTGAGGACACAACACACGCCAAATTTGGCAGCAGCGCTGTCCGCCGTTCGACGGCGCTGTGGTCGGATTCTGACTGTACGATGTGGTTGACCGTGGCGAGAAATCTGCAGCGGGGGCGCACGGGCCCTACAGTCACGTGCCCCTCTGGCACCCCTAACCCTCTGGGCCCTCGCCCTTCCACTACCCCTAGCCCCTTAATCAACGAGCCTACCCCCGAACCCAATTGCACAAGCTACACGTTTGCGCCCTACCTCTCTAGCGCCATAGCTACAGCCATAGCCACTACTACTGCCGCTACTGCTACTACTACCACCACTACTTCCGCCACCGATTCCACCACCGCTATAACCGCTACTAGGCCGAGCGATATATCGTTCGATAGCCCTTTTAAAGGGCTTTCTAGCAGTCAGCACGCTACTACCGCTAACACCGCCACCGCCCCCCTGAAAAAGGGGAAAGAAAAGGAGAAAGCTTTACCGCTATTAACTCTTGCCCTTACCTTCTCTAGCCTTATAGACTCGATAGTCAGCCTCTTAATCAATAACCCGGCTTTTAAGGAAATTGTCGAATATACAGGGCTAGCTAGAAAGCTAGCTCTAACGCAAATACTAAAGGAGGAGGAGAAGAAGGCAGTAATTCCGATCTTTCCTTCTTTTACTAGCCAGGCCTAAAAGCAGAAGAAGCAGCAGCACTAACAACAACAACAACAACAATAACAACAACAACAACAGCAGCAACTAGCCCCTCAGCCCGAGACCCGCCGTACCTGGGCTACTATAGCAGCAGCTAGGGTAAAGCCGACTAAACTAGGCCTAGAAAAACAAGTCCTTATACGCCTAGGATCAGCCTCCTCCCTCCTTGGTCAGAAATCAGCGCTAGAGATCGTATAGGCAGTTTAGAGGGCAATAGGGCATACTATTAAGGGGGTAAGGACCCTACCAAGCGGTAACCTTATACTGGTTATAGAAGAAGAGAAGGTAAAGAAGGCCTTAGAGGAAAATACAGCCTGGCTAGCCTCTTTATTACTAGAGGCCTCCCTCTATACTACTACCTGGGTAGTAGCTGTTAAGGGGCTTATAATAGCTAATCGGATAACGGAAGCTAGCCTTTTAGCAGCTGCAAAAGAAGTATATCCCTTAGCCCTCCGAGCTAAAGTCTGGCACCTACTCTAAATCGAAAGAACAAGAGTTTCAGCACTTATAGCCTTTTCTAGCTAACAAGAGGCTTATAAGGCCTGTCAAGACGGCATCTTCTAGGCTTATAGGGCCCTAAAAGCAGAGCCTTATATCGACAAGGCTAGGGCCCTTTAGTGCTTTAACTGCTAGTGTTAGGGGCATAAGGCTAAATACTGCCACTCCCCTGCCCTCTGCTATAACTGCGGCCAAGAAAAGAAGAAGCATACTAACAAAGCAGCCTATACTAGGGCCTAGAACTGCCGGAACTGCCAAGGAGGCCACTATACTAGGGCAGAGGAATGCCCTAAAAGAAAGAAATATAGGGCACAAGCAAAGGCCTACCTTCAAAATAGGCCTATCAACTTCGACCTTCCAGGCCCTCTTAAGCCAGCAATATCAACAGAAGACCGACTAGAAGGGGAAGAAAGCTATACGGTAGTAGCTGGAAAACGCCGCCGTGGCTGCCCCCCTACAATAACCGCCACTACCGCTACCGCCACTACCGCTACAGCCTCCCTTTTCCAGCGAACTATAAGGGAGGCTTTTAGCAAAATCCCCGCCTCTACCTTTACTACTACCGATCTAGCAGCTACCGGTACTATAGCTACCGGTTCTATACCCTCCTCCCTAGAGCCGGTAAGGGGCTCTATAGAGGAAGAGGATATAGATATGCTTTAGTCTCTTTTCTGCCTTCTCTCCTTCCTTAGACTGCTTCCCCTCTCTCTCTTTAGACTGTCTTTGCTTTCTTCCCTATAGCTGGTATCTTACTACTATACCAAGGTAAGAGGGAAGGCTATAAGGCTAAGCTTATAAGCTTTTAAGCTTTAAGCCTAGACCTACCTTTACCTCTTTCGCTAACAAGACCCCTTCCTTATTCCCCTACCCTAAGCCCTATATTAATTGAGATATAGGGCGTTCTTACGGGAGACGGGTAGGGGAATAGGCGCAATTTCCCTTAGTAGCATTCTAGACGGCCTCCCCTTGCGTTGTGTTTTTCTTTTAGTACTGCTTTTTTCCTCTTGCTAGGTTGCCTGCCTTGTTTGAGCTCGTTGGAGGTTTTTCATCCGTTTTCCGGTTTTCCTCTAGCATTAGTGTAAGCTAGCAGCTCCTTATAGTCCAATAAGGACTCTATAGGTGGAATACAATATATATATATAGCATAGTATATACCCCCCCTCTCGCCGGCACGTATATACTTATATAGTAAAGAGCTAGGGAAAAAGAAAAGAACAAACTACTCCTATAAATAAGGGAAAAGGCGTAAAAAAAAGGTAAGTATATAAAAGAACTTATACCACCTCCCCTTCAACGAAAACCCAGCCTGAGTTAAACAGTCTAAAAACTTAGTGCAAATTAAGTCGCTTAGGAAGCACCTTTAAGAGCCGCTTTTCTTCCCTATATTAACAGTCCTCCTCCTCTAATTAGATTACCAAGCCTATTAGGATCTTTAACACCTAGCCTGATAATATTATCCTTACTAAACTGTTCTGGCTAGGAATCGTCCCCTAGTTGCAGTCTATTTGGATTATAAACAAATATACTATCTAATTAGAAGAACCTCTTTATTATAGTTAGTGGGAAAGTCCGTTTAAGCTTAATCCTATCTAAGGTCTCTAGCCGGTAAGCCTTCTTAAAACTCTTTTATAAGACTTGAAAAGGGCCTTTCTATCAGAAGGATAGCTTATGCCAGTAACTTATATCTATCTGCCTAACCTTATTATAAATAAGGACCAAATTACTAGGGTGGATTTCCAACTAATCTAGGCGCAACTTCCTAGATAACACGCGATTTCTCACTTTAGTAGCGCTTTTATAGGCCTTAGATACCTTGTCCTACAGCTCTGTCTAGGTAAGCTCTATATCTATAATAGACTTAACTTGCTTTATAAATAGATCTAAAGTAGCCTTTATATCAGCCAGCCTTCTAGGTTAACAAACCTTAGCCTAGACTTGCTCCTATCTGATTAGACGCTAGGAAGGGATATTAAGCTTAATCTCAGTAACTAGGTCTTAACTAAAAAGCGCAAAGTAAGGCGAGATACTAAGAGAGGAACAAATTAAGGTACAGTTAACCTAGAGAACAAAGTACAGGGACTTTTTCCAATCTATCCTTATTATCTCTACAATTATAGTAAGTATAGTTGTAATTAGTAGGTAACCTGCCTCGTTAATGCTATTAGCTCTTAAGTTATAGGACAAGCTGACAATTTGCTTAACCCTAATGGTTTTTAGGGATGCTTTAACTATACCCTTAAACTCAGAACCGCTATTAACAACTACGATTAGGGGAAAACCGTATTTTAAAAACATATACTAAAGTAAAAAAGTCTAAACTAAAGCTAAATTGACTTTGCCGAGGATAGCAGCCTCTATATAGCCAGTAAGGTTATCTCTTACCTCGATTATAGTATTACACTTGCCCTTAAAAAACTGGATATTAAAGTAGACCTTGAGAAACAGGGTTCAAGAAGGCATAGTAAACTAGGCTTCTTCCTTATACTAGGATAGGCAAATCTTCTGATAAACCTTGTAGTAATAGTACTAGTTAATAAGATCTAAATAGATTATTAGCTACTAGTATAGTTAGGCGATCTAGTAGTAAGAAGTGTCCCTTCTATAGTATCCTATTTTGTCGTAGTAAGTTAACTAGATATACTATTGTTTTTTACTATCTATAATTATAAGGTAGGGGCAATTACCCTTATAAGTAGGGCATAGAAACAGCATCCTATTACAGACTTAAAACTTAAGGGCTCGACGCTTAAAGTTAACCCTATTACTACGGCAAACTAGGTAATCCAGCATTCGAAGTGTAATCAGATAGGTAGTATACTCCTAGTACTCTTTAGGCTAATTGCCCTTAAGCGTATCCTTCTTAAGAGTTAAGGTAAAAATCTAAGCGTTAATAAAGTTATCTATATCTTCCTTATAAGCTTTTTCTTTAATATTAGCTTAAGTTAAGGGTCGCCTATTTAGGGCATCTGCTATAGCGTTTTTCGATCCTAGAATATACCGAATCTTAAAATCAAAAAGCTAAATCCAGGCTATCTAGCGCATTATAAGGGCGCCAGGTATATTACTAGCTAAGCCGTTTATCTGGTAGACTAAGACCTAAGCGTCTATCTTAATTACAAACCTTATACTATAAAGGTACTGCCGAAACCGCTTTAAACTATAGAGAAGACCCTAGAGCTTACGCTTAGTTGTATTATAGCGTTACTTAGCTAGAGACTAGATACTAGACTTAAATCGATAAGGGTGCTGCTTACTGTCTAGGCCCTTTTATTCCAGGACTGCTCCCTATCTGTCCAGAGAGGCGTCGACTATAAGGTAGATTTTGCTATAGCAGTTATCTCTATAGGTAAATAGTATAAGGCAGGGTATAGAGGCAATAAGGAAACCGAGATAAGTAAAGGTATACTAGTGATTTAGCGTCTATACCTATATTGTATTCTTCTTTGCTAGATTAAAGAGCAGGCGGGCAATATGGCCGAAATAGGGGACCCAAATACAGTAGAAACCAGTAATACTAAGAAAAGAGCAGACTTTAGAAAGAGACTTTAGGGTTAACTATTTACGAATCTTCCAGATCTTAGTATTGTTAGACAAGCAGCTATCTAGCATGCACTTATAGCCAATAACAATAGCCTTTAAGACTAGGAACTAGGACTTAATCGCGGTAATACAGGCTCCTACTAGCTTAGCGTTAAGCAAGACTTAGTTATAGTTCTAGACCTATTCTGCTACAAATCGTCGAATTCCAGGTATAATCAGGGCATTATCATATTGTATCTTTAGTCCTTTTATGCTAATATTATCTAGGAAGACCGACATTACACATCCGAAAACGCGTTCTTGGTCAGGACCGCTCCAAATCGACTGCACTCTTTTGCAATCCACTTGTCTAATTGAGGACTTAACACACGCTAAATTTAGCTGCGGCGCAGTCGCTCGTTCGACGGTACTATAGTCGGATTCTGACCGTACAATATGGTTAACTGTGGCCAGAAATCTGTAGCTACAGCGGGGCGGGCGTACGGGCCCTATAGTTACGTGCCCTAGCCCTAACCGTACTGACCCCTTTAACCTGAACCCTGCTAACCCGAACCCTGCTGCCTCTAGCCCCTTAGGGGCTATCAACAAAGCCCCTAAGTACTTAGGCTATAGCTTCTTAACCTACCTTACTACCGCTACTACTACCACTACCACCACTACTTCCGCCATCAACCCTGCTACTACTATAACCGCTACCGGGTCGAGCGATATACCGTTCGATAGCCCTTTTAAAGGGCTTTCCAGCAGTCAACACGCCACTACCGCCACCGCTGCCCCTACCCCCTTAAAAAAGGGGAAAGAAAAAGCCCTACTACCTGCAACCCTCGCCCTTACCTTCTCTGGTCTTATAGACTAGATAGTCAGTCTTTTAGTTAATAACCCGGCCTTTAAGGAAATCGTCGAATATACCGGGCTAGCTAGAAAGCTAGCCTTAACGCAGATCTTGAAAGAGGAGGAGAAAAAGGCCCTGATATTTCCCTCGTTCGTTGCCCAGGCCCTAAGGCAGAAAAAGCAACAATAACAGCAACAACAACAGTAACAACAATAGTAGTAGCAGCAACAACCCCCCGCTGTCGAATTAGAGCCAACCTGCCGTACCTGGGCTACTATAGCAGCGGCTAGGGTAAAGCCTACTAAGCTAGGCTTAGAAAAACAGGTCCTTATACAGCTAGGATCAGCCTCTTCCTCCCTCGGCTAAAAATCAGCCCTGGAAATTGCACAGGTAGTATAGAAGGCTATAGGGCACTCTATTAAGGGGGTAAGGACCCTACCAAGCAGTAACCTTATACTAGTTATTAAAGGAGAAAAAATCAAAAAAGCCTTAGAAGAAAATACAGCCTAGCTAGCCTCTTTATTACTAGAGGCCTTAATCTATACCACTACCTAGGCTATTGCTGTTAAAGGGCTTATAATAGCTAACCGGATAATAGAAGCTAGCCTTTTAGCAGCAGCAAAAGAATCATATCCTTTAGCCTTAAGGGCTAAGGTCTAGTACCCCCTTTAGATCAAAAGAACAAGAGTCTTAGCTCTTATCGCCTTCTCTAGCTAGCAAGAGGCCTACCAGGCCTGCTAAGACGGAATCTTCTAGGCCTATAAGGCCCTAAAAGCAGAGCCCTATATCGATAAGGCTAGGGCCTTATAGTGCTTTAACTACTAGCAATAGGGGCATAAAGCCAAATACTGCCACTCCCCTACCCTCTGCTATAACTACGGCTAAGAAAAGGAGAAGCATACTAATAAGGCGGCCTATACTAAGGCTTAGTACTGCTAGAACTGCCGTAGCGACCACTATACTAGGGCAGAAGAATGCCTTAAAAGAAAGAAGTATAAGGCTTAGGCAAAATCCAGCCTATAAAACAGGCCTATTAACTTCGACCTCCCCGGCCCTCTTAAGCCAGCAATATCAACAGAAGACCGGCTAGAAGGGGAAGAAAGCTATACGGTAGTAGCTGGAAAACGCCGCTATAGCCGCCCCCTTACAATAACCACTACTACCGCTATAGCCTCCTTTTCCTAGCGAACTATAAGGGAGGCTTTTAGCAAAATCCCCGCCTTTACTACTACCGATCCAGCAGCTACTAGTACTATAGCTACCGGTTCTATACCCTCCTTCCTAGAGCCGGCAAGGGGCTCTATAGAGGAAGAGGATACGGATATGCTTTAGTCTCTTTTTCTGCCTTCTCTCCTTCCTTAGACTGCTTCCCCTCTCTCTCTTTAGACTGTCTTTTCTTTCTTCCCTATAGCTAGTATCTTACTACTATACTAAGGTAAGAGGGAAGGCTATAAGGCTAAGCTTATAAGCTTTTAAGCTTTAAGCCTAGACCTACCTTTACCTCTTTCGCTGACAAGACCTCTTCCTTATTCCCCTACCCTAAGCCCTATATTAATTGAGATATAGGGCGTTCTTACGGGAGACAGGTAGGGGAATAGGCGTAATTTCCCTTAGTAGCCTCCTAGACGGCCTCCTCTTACGTTGTGTTTTTCTTTTAGTACTGCTTTTTTCCTCTTGCTAGGTTACCCGCCTTGTTTGAGCTCGTTAGAGGTTTTTCATCCGTTTTCCGGTTTTCCTCTAGCATAAGTGTAAGCTAGCAGCCCCTTATAGCCCCTTAGAGGACTCTATAGGAGTAATAGATATCTATCTATCTAATATTATCTAGGAAAGCTTGGTAAATCTAGGGTATTAAGTCGTAGAAGATCCTATATATCGTACGTATAAACTAGGCAACTGAATTTATACTACCTTATAGAAGTGTAGTTAGGCGTAGTAGACCAATTAGACTGGCAAACGTCGTAAGATCCCGACTCTTCTTGTCCAGTGTAATATTATTATAACTGGAAAACAGATTAAGTATAGATATAATTATATAGCTAGAAAAGTCCTCTGAGAATTCCTCTACATTTAGTAGGATAAAGGCGTCCTAAATAGTAACGGCATTATATTGCTAAGTATTGTTAATTAGATAGTACTTACTATTCTTCTTCCGAACAAGGAACTAGTTGTTTCGGTAGGCTTTATAGGCGTCTTCTAGGATCCCCTTAGCCTTCCGCTTCTTTAGGATATCTATATATGCCGGAATTATCGCCTTCTCTATAGGCATATGTTTGGCTTACTAGGCAGAGTAAGGGATGGTTTTAATATACTAAGGCGGAATAATTGACGGATTAATACGGCTAAGGTTCTTAAATTCCTATATAAGGGCTTGTTCTCTATTAAAGAGCATATAGGTAAACAAGTCGAATTCGTCCTTAGAGAGCTATAGAGCTAGGTCTACGTTGTCCTTTAAGCCCTTTAACCGATTAGGTATAAGTTAAGAACCGTAAGGTAAATCCGAAAATCATAGAAAAACCTATCGATTGTACTTATACCTAGGAGTCGCCTTTTCTTTAGCCAGCAATAACTTAGCAGGCTTCTAGTCGATAATTCCTTCTAGTACCGACCTATTAGATAGGATATTATCGATAGGGTAAACCTTCTTTCTAGTAGGCTTATATATAGTAAAAGATTAAAGGATAGAGGGTTTTTTGGACTAAATAGAGGAAGGAAATAGACTAGGAGCTGTCCCTAAAGGAAAGAAAGAATCAGAAGAAACTATTCTTATATAAGGAAAACTCTGAATACTAATAACCTACTTTAAACCCCTTTTACCTGAACGCTAAACGCCAGACTCCTGCTTAAAGGAAGTATATAAGATATTAGCAATAGTTTTATCGTTAAGCCGATCTCCTAGGACCTTATTATTATCTTCTAAAGTAAGTACCTAGTTAGGAACTTTATTAGCCTTATTTACCTATCCCTATAAAGTAAACAGGCTATCCTAGCAGCCGGTAGACGGGGATTCAACAGCGTCCCCCCTCTATATAGAGGAATCCTGTTTAACAGTGTAAAGGGCTCTAGCGATATCTCAAGGGGTAAGGCAAGTAATAAATTCCCGGTCTTAAAAAGTTATCTGTACTATATTAGGACTGCTAAGACCGTAAATCACCTTATAGTCCTTCTAGAAAGGCATCCCTAATAGGATATTATAAGCCTTGTTAGACCTATTGTTGGATAAGATATAGCAGTAGACTAGGGCCCTATGACCTTAGATATAGAGAGGTACTAGGACCTCCTTTTAGAGAGATTACGAATCGCCCTATAAACTATAGAACTATATCTCGGTTTTTATAATTATAAGGTTAAGGTGGTTTATAACCTTAAGGGAGATAAGGCTATACTCTGATCTACTGTCTAGAAGTACGTATAGCTGTAGGCTACTATTGTAAAGGGCTGTTAGGAAAATCCGGGGTAAAGAATAGAACTTAGTTACTCCCTAAACAAGGGAAGCTCCGTTAGTCTATATTATTATATTGCTATTAACAATACTGTTAGAAACCGCATTTTTCGCTATAACGATAGAGTCGATACTTAGGGCGTTAAAGTCTTATAGCAACCTAATCGTATAATAGCCGTCCCTTATATCTAGGAACTAGGCTATCTAAGACTCCCCTATAGGCTTAACCAGAGAAACGACATTCGTCTTTGCTATCTCTTATTACTTAGATAGGTAACCTTATAGACGTCTAAACAGAGCTAGGCCGGCCTAACCTAATACTAGGGCTAAAATAGAAGTAAAGAGGGTATTGTCTAAGCTAGAGCTATCTAGTATAGCTATTTCTTTAATAATCCTAATACCTTTAGAGACCTACTTATGTATAATCTTAGAAAGTAGGCTCTAGCCTTCCGTTAGGTTAAGGGCCTCCTTGTTTGAAAGACTATATTTTCTATCAAGCATTTTCTAGATTATTCCTCGGCAAATGTCAGTAGCTTTAATTTTATAAGAAGGTTCTTCTCTTGCCTATATAGATAGGCCGCTAGCAGTAGGGGTCTCTACCTAATTAGAATAAGGAGTATAGAAGGGACCTGCCCTTAGTAGCTTATCTATATCGCTTTCTAGTTATAGCTACTTCTGACTTTGAAAAGCCGTACTTAAAGCTTTAGCTACAGCTAGCTACGTTGCCTTATCACCAAACATATTGTTTGCTTTCGCAATCGTATTCTATAGCGTAAGTAAAATATCGATAGTACTATTACTGTAAAGACTGCTGTAAAGCTTAAAGCCTGTCCGAGCAGAGAGTAAATCCTATAAAAAGCAAGCTACGTCCTTTAGGGGCTTCAAAAAGAAAACGTCTAGCTTCTAGCACTAAACTAAATTAAGAAAATCCGAAACCCAACTAAGGACCTTTATTGTATAAGCTATAGAGTCAGCTTCCTTATTATCAACCTTCTCTCTAAATAGACCTTAAAGACTTAGATCTAGATCTAAGACCTCTATAGGATTAACTACCTATAATAGGAAAGACGTGATACTAAGTGCTAGAGGTAGTAAGTAATAGACTCCGGTTTGTACTATTAGGGCTATAAATATGTTCTCCCCTTATATAGAAGAGCTATAAGTAGGAGAGGACAAAGAAGATGTAATAGGCCTAACACTATAAGAAGTGATATTAAGAAGCCGGCTTTTTCTCCCTTCTTCTATTAGAAGAAAACGCATCTTAACTTGCTTTTCCTCTAACTAGGCGTAAGTATAGCTCGGTATAGAGAGAGAGTTGAAAAAGGGTTTGAAAGCCTTATTATACTTAGTCTTGTAATTACACTTCTATTAGAGATAAGCAGGGCGGAACTTAGTATTATATACCTTATAAAGCGCTTAAACAAGGTAGAAAAGGGCGTCTTCCTTATAGGCCTTTATTACTAGGACTGGGTTAATCTAGTATAGGTTACAAGGTAGGTCTTCTCTATGGATTTTCTAACTAAGGTAAGCGTTTGCCCCAAATATATACCTAAGCCCAAGTTCGTTATTAGCCTCTATCAGATCGTATAAGCTAATATAGTGCTGTTAACTATACTAGTAGTAATAGATCCCTTTAAGAGCCTTATACCTTTGATCGGTGTTAGAGCGAAAAGGCCTACTAGTGTAACTATTAACTTTACCCGGCTCTATATTCTAAAGCGAAGTATATGCCGTAAGTAGAGGAAGATCGACTTATTTATCTGGACAGGGGTAGTAGTATTAGGGTTTATAACACCCTTTCTGTTTAGCTACGTCTTGTTCCTCTCTTAGGTATACTACCTAATTAACGTTGGTTATAAAGCTCGGTAAGTCGTTTAGCTTATCTCTTAGGCGTATAACTGATTTTACTATAGGGTCTATCTCGTTTAGCAAGATTCTAAGCAAGGCTATCTAATTATATAGGTCTTAAACAGCTCTTTTAGTCACCTTGTCACCTTACTTCTATAAAAGGTTAGTAGTATAAAGCTTTATTACTATCTTCTAGGTATCAGTAAGTTGATTAAACTATATTTCCTTAACTATTAGCGGCTTTAGGATAATCTTAACTGGTTCTTAGCTAGTACTCCCTTAATTAGAGAACGAGACCTAGTTCCTACTTGCTTAAGCAGACTTAGTCGATTTAGGTAAGAAGTTTCGAAAAGAGATAGAAAAAGGCTTTTCGACTTTAGCTAAAAGGAGATTAGTCTCCTTACTATTATTATCGCTCTTGTCTAAACAGACGTCTTAGCTTAATAGTTCGATCTAAGTTAGCGCTTTTTAGTAGATAAATCCTTTAAACAAAACCGCCGATACTAGGGTTTAGAAGTCGTCCTAGCTAGCTTTATATAAGTCCTATATAGGTATAGTGCCTCTAAGGCAGTATCCTTAAACAAGCAAGTATTAATAGTCCTTAGGCAACTTTTCCTAAAAGCGTTAAGGGGTATCTTTCCAAATAAGGGCTAACTTAGTAGCTAGCATCTAGGTAATTATAGCATTAAGTTCTTCTATAGCCTGTTTAATCTATATAGTTAAGACGTTCGAGATAGTATACTTATAGAAGTAGTTAAGCTGCTTAATAGGGTCCTCTAACGCCTTAAGGTCGAAAGCCTTCTAATATTTAAGCATTATCTTATAGAGTTCTTACTATATTATTACTCCCTTATCCTTGATTATAGAGGCAACCTTACAACGTTGGTTAGAATTATACTACCTCTTCTACTAGGTAAACTTCTTAATATTGGTTGCTATACTACAGTCCTTATAAGCATTGTTAAAAGCTTGTAAGTAATCTATAATATTAGCGCTATAGAATTATCTACTTAGCCCTTTAGACTAAACAGACGGAAAGCTAATACTCTATATAGGATTTAACCAATAAAGAGCATCGGTCAACATTCTAACTATAGTATCTAACTAGTCCTAGTTACTAATATCTATTTCCGATATACTACTAAAGAGTAGTAGTAGGAAAGATTCTACTTAAGGAGGAACTAGGGAAGAGAGGTTATGAAAGGAAAAAGGGGGTCTAGCTTCTTAAAGCTAGTTTCTAGTAGAGTCTATCGTCTAATTAGACAAGTCTTATAATCCTGCTATTAAAGGAGTAGAGTTGCCTATAAGTCTATAAAGTCAATGGATTTCTCTCTTTAAAAGGACATACTCTAGGAAATCCTATTAGATAAGGCTTTTACTAATAAATAACTAAGCAGAGGGTTGATATATGATTATACTAAGTAGTAAAATGTTGATACTTAGTCTAGCCGAATATACTATGGACTTAAAGTCTCTAGGAGAAGTCAGGAAAGTACTAAGGAGTACGTTGATAGGTAATAGATACGAAGTACAGTTATTGTTCTTCTGATTAGACAAGCCTTAGTTTTATTAATATAAAGAGCTACTAGTAGCTTCTATTAATTTGTTGATAGACTTTATCTAAGGGGAATTTAGAAGGGATTAGATTGTAGGATAGAGGAGAGATATAGGGTAAGAAAGGAAGAATATAGTCCGCTGCTATAGCATAACTACAGTAATATTATACCTACCCTACCTTTATAAAACATTACTTATACCTAGTTCCTATCTAGTATAAACTCCTTCTCCCTCTATTGCAAAATCAAACGTATCTAACTCTTTAAAAAGCTTATATCAAACAGATCTATAGCTTAGTCTATCTCCTTGCTATAGACTTAATTAGTTAAGCCCTATACTATATACTTCTACTATATAGGAAGCAAGTGATACTTGTTTTGCTAGTTTGAACATATACTACTAAAATACCTTAGATATACTTAGTTATATTCCTCCCTTATCTAGAGGATGAAGGAGGTAGTCCTAAAAACATAACTAAAGGCCTAGTACTAGAGTTATCCTAACTTAACTTTCCTATTACCTCTGCCCCTCGTTATATACCCTAGGCATGGTAATCTTACGAATCGTTATTGCTATATAGGGGTGCTACTTCCAGGTAGGTACTAAGACGACGCCTTTGTCTAGATTAAGACTAACTAGCTTATACTAGCTAGTTAACCTAAGAAGCTAGAACGAAAAGGACTCTGCAATGTCTATAACCCTAGTATATATAGAGGTAGCAAAGTAATACTAGATAGTAAGCCAAGCCTAATCGTTTATTAACCTAGCCTAACCTAAGATAACTCCTCTTATTTCAACTAAGGGTTTATAATGCTAAAACGAGTTAGGACAGCTAGCTACTTGTCTAGACAGAAGAGGAAATCAAGGATAAGTGTCGATTCGCTCTCACTGCAGTGAAAGGCTTCCGGTTGGTCGGTAGGAAACAGAATAGGAATAACAATAACAGGGGATAAAAGCAGAATAACGATTAGGATCACTGGTTTTGCATAGTATGGATTGGTATATATTGTCTCTAAATATGCTGTTCTGCACCTACCTAGGCCCCCTAAATACGTGGCCCTAGTGCTACGTATTAGCCGGAGCTAGGCCTAGTTAGGTAAAGTAGGGGTTAAGCCCCTACTTTAGGACCTACTTTTCGTTGTGACTAATTAGCTAATTAAATACGCTATTTAGCGTTTCGATACTAGCTCTTTTTCTTTTTAGTTACGATAACCTTTCGCTAATAAAGGGAATTTCAAAAGAGCAGACGCGTTCTAAAATACAAAGACATACTACGATCGCGCTTTCAAAGTACACCCCTACCCTTCTCCTTTTACCTTCCTTCTATAGCCTAGCTATAGGCGCCCTATACCGCTATTAAGCGGCAAAAAATCGGGCAGTAAGAGAGGCAACAACAACAGCTAAGGGAACAAGGGCAGGGGAAAAACAAGCGTCGTATAGCGCCGATCCCTACTACGCGCACGGCGATAAAGCGCTTTTATAAGCGCAGCCGCGGTTTCGATCTGCCGTAGCAGGGGCGGTAAGGCCGGCGACAGGGCCGGCAACCGGGCCGGCGACAGGGCCGGCGACAGGGCCGGCGACAGGGCCGGCAACAGGGCCGGCGACAGGGCTGGCGACAGGGCCGGCGACAGGGCTGGCGACAGGGCCGGCGACAGGGCCGGCGATAGGGCCGGCGATAGGGCCGGCGACAGGGCCGGCAACGAAGACGGAGGGGCCGGCAGTAAGGCCGGCAACAGGGCCGGCAATAGGGCCGGCAACGGGGACGGCAAGGGCAGCGAGGGCGGCGAGGGTAGCAACGACGGGGGGGCTAGCAGCGAAAGTAATTGTACAGTAGCAGCTATAACTAGAGGTAGTAGTCCACCCCTTACTACTTTCTCTTCTTTTTTCAGTGTGTTTTCTGCTGCTATAGCTATAGCAGTAGAAGGAGAAGAAAAAGCAGGTAAAAGAGCTGCTGCTACTGCTAGGGCTGCCAGGTCTACCGGCAGTAAAGAGGCTATATTTCCTAGCAAAAGCTAGAGCACTACCCTAGTAGAGCATGAAAAATTTACTACTGTTATACGAGTTGTATTATAAGCGTAGTTATGCTCTTAACTTACGTTCTATAGCGCGCCTACGGTTGCCGGAAACAGCCCTACCCCCTGAAATTGGGAGACCCCTACCTATATGGAATTTAGGGTCTCCGGGCCTCCCTACCTCTCTATTCTAGCTTCTTCTACTCTTTACGCCTAGTATAGCGACTAAGAGGGAGCTGGCGGATAGCTGCTGTATAACGGCGAATAAGGAGCCGAATAACCGTCGTACTATAGGGAGGAAAAAGCTATATTATAGCTGCCCGAAAAAGAAGAAGAAGGCGCTAAATCAAAGCTACCTAAGAATAGAGTAGGCGCTAAATCGTAGCCGCCTAAGGAAGAAGACGAAAAAGCAGTGATAAATGCAGCTAGTTAAGCGTTTTGACCGCTCCTTTACCGGCTAATCGAATAGCTAGTAAATCGAAGGACTTCTACTAGCTAGTCCTTTACCGTAAACGCCGCTTTTTCGAAGTCCTATTCGGTCCAGCCGTATAGGGCAGATACTAGCCTATATAATAGCTATTACCCCCCTTCTTATTCAAAGCCTACGATTACCGCTGCTAAATAGGCGGTAATTACCTTCTGATTTTAATAGCTAGGTTAAAGGTATTATAGCGGCCAATAGAAAGTAACTAGGTCGAGCAGGTGGGCTTTAGTCGGCGGTATCTAATAGGGGAGCCTCCAAACTAAGTCTTCTTCTTCCCTTATTCCCTCTATCTTTTTCTAAGTATAGCATGCTTTATCTCCCAAGTCTTGCATATATACCGTGCTTCTTACAGTTATACGATACTTGTTTTTAGGTTGTTATATAGCGCTAGTTAGAATCGATTTACTATTAATTTCATTACGCTAGAAGGTTGCTAGAAAAGCCTAATTAAGGGTTCCTGATCTTAAAGGTAAATAGTACGCCTAGCTCTTCCTCTTTTCAGATATACTTCTAACGTACTGTCAATCTTGCTGTTCTATTCCTAATATCGTAAAACGAAAGAAACTGATCAGTGTCGATTCGCTCTTACTATAGTAAAAGGCTTCTAGTCGGTCAGTAGGAAACAGAATAGGAATAACAATAACAGGGGATAAAAGCAGAATAACGATTAGGATCACTGGTTTTATATGGTATAGATTGGTATATATTGTCTCTAGATATGCTGTTCTGCACCTACCTAGGCCCCCTAAATACATGGCCCTAGTGCTACGTATTAGCCGGAGCTAGGCCTAGTTAGGTAAAGTGGGGGTTAAGCCCCTACTTTAGGACCCACTTTTCGTCGTGACCAATTAGCCAATTAAATACGCTATTCAGCGTTTCGACAATAAGGCTATATTCCCGAGTTATAAGCAAGGTCTATATATCTAGCCCTAGTATTGAAATCTTCCTTAGATATAGGAAATCTCTTTACCAAGCTCTAATCCTTATATAGTTGCTAATACCGGAAATGTTAAACAAGGGGAAAGGGACTAAAGGCAAGAGTTATATAAGTTATATCTAAAAGGGACTCTTATAGCTAATATACCTAATAGAACAAGAGAGAGGGGGGTTTAAGTACTTTCCTACCCCTTTTGTTCGATATAAGGTATATCTACTAGAATGCTCTAATAACCAAGTTTCTAGGATAGCTAAGATTATGCTTATCTTAAGCTTAACCAATATATTAGGTCTTGAATTGTTATATAACCTACGACTGATATAACTGTTATGCTAAGTAAGATTGTTATTATCTAATCAGAGGTTAGAGGCCTAAAAACACTAGTCTAAGTTGTTAGAGCAGAAAAGTCGAAATAGTTGTCCTATTAATACTATACTATAGAGTTGTCTAGCCGATAGTCTATAGGTCGTCCTTATTGATAGTAAGATAATACTAATATAAGTAAGGCCTACTTATAAGTGTTAGAGCCCTTACTTAGTTCATTCCCGGCTAAGCCCCTATATAAAACAGAGTAGCAGACCTATAAGAAAGTAGAAGCAGCTGTCTAAAGGTAATAGGCAGCTATATATCGAACAGCTGTCTAGATAAGAGGATAAGAGGTATATACATAATAAGGCTATAGTCTCTCTAATTAGGGGAGACTAAGGTAGACAGGTATAATAGAAGCAAGTAAATAGGCTAAAGTAGCCTAGAGGCAAAAAGTAGATGGAATATCTAAATAGGTAAAATATAACTGTATAACTGTAATAATTAGGATAGATCATTTTCTTTGTCCCTGAATATAGGAAGAAAAGCCAGCTTCTTATACTATTATCCTCCTTATACTGCTAATTCACAATCTTATTGTCAGCCTGGAATAAGATAAGGGGTAGAAAAGAAAGACCAGCCTTGTCCACCTACTCTACTGCATAACAGAAGAGAAAGTGGACATGGGTCTCCTCTGAACAGAGGGAGAAGAAGAAGAAGAAAACAAGCGGCGGCTAGTCGTGCACTAGCTACGCCGATCCATTATATAGGGACCAGACTGTAAAGGGGCTGTTCTTAGTCTATATAGTAGCCCTAGCCCAGTCTAAGCTAGAGCTATAAGTCTATGTTACTAGTAGGAGTGATTTATAGATATAAAGTAAGGCCTGTCCGTTAAGGGTGAAAATAAGGTGGTAGGGGGCTGATCTAAGGCAGTAGGTAGAGTGCTGTACCTGCCTATTAATCCAGGGTTCTTATATAGCAAGTATTTCTTCTTTTGCTATAGAAAGTAGTACTTCCTATACCTCCTTTAAGCCCTATACGTTCCAGAGGCATACCTTCATATTTCCATCTCCTCTGGCTATATAATTGGCTGTAGTTGTTGTATAGTAGTAGTAGCGTTAGCTAGTCCGGTATCTAGGTCTATTCCAGGTCTAGTATCTAGGGGTCTAGGGGCTCCTATAGGCTCTAGGGTTCTAGTAGGTCTAGTAGCCCCTTTAGGGCTTATAGTTGGCGTAGAAGAAAGGGGGGTTTAGCCGCTTAGGTAGCTAAAGCAGGCGGTAATTATGCTCTAGTTAGGGGTTAACCCTCTTAATACTATTAGTCGGCCCCTCCGTCTCTTCCCTAAGACTATAGTATAGCCTTCCTCCCCCTCCTCTTATAATAGGGCCTGCTAAGGGGGGTATTGCTGCTGTTGTTACTATTGTTGCTGTTGCTGTTAGTACTAGTGTAGGGGCGGTTGGTCGATGTTAAAGGCCTTAGGCCTAAAACGTAGGTATCCCTTAGCCTGTACCTATACCTCTTTTAGGTAGGGGCAGGCCTCTAAACAGGTATGGTAAGCTTAGTGGCAGTTGCGGCAGCGGGGTGCCCTAGAGCAGGTAGGGGCTTCTAGCATGGTATGGCTGTTAGCGCTATAGTTATAGCAGATCTCTTCTTTGCTCTGGCATACCTTAGCCCTATAGCCCTATTTCCAGTACCGTAGGCATTAGATAGGCTTAGCTTCGTCGATCTAGGGCTCTACTTCTAGGGCTCGGTAGCTCTAGAAGACCCCCTCCTTACAGGCCTTCTAGGCTACCTCTAGGGAGGTAAAGGCTATTAGTACCTTAACCCCAGTCCGTTCTAGCCCTTAAAGGTACCAGACCTTTGCCCTAACTACTATAGGGTGTTGTTTTTTAGCTTCTTCTAGTAGGCCTTCCTCTATAACCCAGTCGTAGACTATAAGGCCCTTAACTGCTACTGCCTAGGTTGTTATATATAGGGAGGCCTTCTTGCTAAAGGCCCTTATAATCCAGGCAGTATTACTCTCCAGGTTCTTCTTTATCTCTATATTCTCTATAACTAGAAGGAGGTTACCGCTAGAGAGCGTCTAAACCCTCTAAACTACTAGGCCAGAAGCCTGTTAGATAGCCTATACTACCTCTAGGGCAGATTTAGCGAGCACCTGTTGCTAGGCTAAGCCTAGTCGAATAAGCACTTGGCGCTCTAGGCTAGGTCTAGTTGCCTTGCTAGCTGTTAGCTTACTAGCTATATTAGCCTAGGTAGGGGCTATAGGCTAGGAGTAGCTAGGCTGTTACTGTTGTTACTACTGTTGTTACTAGCAGTAGCTAGGCTGCTAAGGGTATTGCTAGTGCTGTAGCTTAGGCGTTGCTAAGGTAGTAGGGCGGTTCTAGGGTGCTAGAGCTGCTGTTAGACAACGTGGCGCTTGTGTCGCTTCGGTAGAGCCTCGGTATCCCTGTTAGGAGCAGGGCACAGGGTTGCCTGTCAATTCGGGAGCAGGGCATAGGGAGGCCCTGGTTAATTAAGGTGGATATAGCCACGATTCCCTATATCAAGCAGATTAAGCCCACTTTAGGGCCTATAAACGTTGTAAGGGGGACAGAGAAAATCT
Organism: Phyllachora maydis; assembly: GCA_029339225.1. Classification (NCBI taxonomy): domain Eukaryota; kingdom Fungi; phylum Ascomycota; class Sordariomycetes; order Phyllachorales; family Phyllachoraceae; genus Phyllachora; species Phyllachora maydis. Next base: position 7,188,103 of record JAQQPM010000003.1, read on the forward strand.
CTGTCCCGGGCAGCTAGAGCACAGGTTAAAAGGATAGAATACAGATTAGTATATGGAATTAATCAGAGCTTATAGATTCTAGCAATTAATAGTTAGAAGTTGTTAGCCTAGTATAGACAAGCCTAGTATTAGTATATATATTATTATTACGATATCTAAGAACATACCTTAGTAGCTGCTATAATTTTGAACAGCAAGAACAATAAGAAGGCTGCTAAGGAGGGCTCTATCCTTCTCTCTAAGCCAGAGTAGTAGATCGATTTCAAGCAGCAGCTTCGGCGTATTATAAGCAAGGTAATCGAGTTTATAGACTTGAATAATACTAAGGAATTAGATAGACGTCCGGTCCTTTTAACCCTCGACAATATGCCTATTCTTAGGTTATTAACTGCCTATATTAAGACCGCTTGTTAGACCTACATCCGCTAGTATCACGGCCTTACTTAGGGAGCATAGTTTACAGAAGAGTATATTAAGCAGGTAAACGCTAATAGGCCTCCTCCTCTTTCTAGTAAGCGTATTATATATACCGATTTAACTACTAATAGAAGGGCTACCTTCTAAAGTATATTAATAATGTATAATACTGCTATAGTAAACTAGAAATACAACTAGGATAATGTTATAGAGGTTAAGAAGTGGATTAGGGAGTATATCTAGACTTATATGCTAAATCTATACTATCTACCTAAGTAAAGCCTTTACTAGTAGTATTAGAACCTTACTCAGTCGATATATTTAAAGGATTATAAGCAAATAAGGATAATATATAAGGACTATAAGGAGCACCTTAATACTAGTAAGGTAAAAGCGGTTAGTAACTAGAGGACCTAGATAGAAAAGTAGTAGAAGCTACTATATCTAGTAGAGTATTTCAAAGTTAAAGGGATAGCTAACCCTAAACTATGGTTTAATAACTTGCTGATCTTCTTAGGAGTAACCTAAAGGTTCTAGGGCTAGATATAAGCCTTATAAAGGGACTTCGAGAAGTAGGCTAAATAGAAGAACCTTAATTACCGTAAAGTAGTAAAGGATTTCCTATAAGACCTTAAGTTTAATAAGCCTCCTAAGCTAAAGCCTAAGAACCTAGTAGAAAGAGGAGGCATATATATTATCCTAAATAGCAAGCAGCCTCTTCCTAATAGGGCTAATAAGAAAGGTAAAAGAGGAGGGGATATATAAGAAGAGGCCTCTAAGTAAGGGAGAGCTAACACCTATAGTAACTGAAATCTCTAGAGAGCCTTAGAAGTACCCTAAGCCTTAGGACCTAATTATCCTATAGAGAGACCCGGTTCTTATTATAAGAAGTATACCTATAGAATAATCTAGTATAACTAGAAGGTATGCTAATATCTATTTCCCTCTCTTATATATAAAGGTTAGGAACCAAGGCCAGATATAGAAAAGTATATAAAACAAGCTATTAAGGAGGATTCGCAACTTCGATCAAAGATATTAGCTTATTAAAAAAAGCTAAAAGATAAGTAGGAGGCCTAAAGGTATATAGGATATAGGGAGAAAGTAAAGGCTTTGAAACTAATAGTAGAAGTTATTCCTATACCTAAGAAGAAGAACGAGAATTAGGTCCCTATTAAGTTTATAGTACTAAAGAGTATACTATAAGCAAGTAGCGTTAATAAATACCCTCTTAAGTACTTGGCCTACCTAGATTCCAATACCTCTATCTATATTTTTAACAATTAGAAGAGATTTGAAAGCTTTAAGGAAGTAGGGGAAGAGAACCACCTTATAGCAGCTAATAGCAAGTTGCCGACCGAAGGATATAGGATAGTTTTCCTATATCTATACCTAGGTTAGTATAAACGGGTGCTCCTTTAGCTCAATCGTATGGCATATTGCCCTAAGGTAGCTACTAATCTAGTTTCTTTAAGGTACCTTTGTAAAAAGGGAATATAGAAGGATTACTAGAAGTAGGGTACCCTTTCCTACCTCTAAAGGATATTAGACTATAATAAGATCTGCGAAATCCAGGAAACCTATAGCTAGTTCCTACTAGAGCACGTTATAAATAATATCTTAGCATTAGCTTTTATAATACAAAGGGAGTAGGACAGGTCTTAGAAGAAGAAGACCAAGCTTAGGACAATCCAAGTATAGCACTAGCAGTTAGGTTATCCAAACCTAGAAGTACTCTATTACCTTATTTAGAGTAGTAAGGAAGTTAAGGTTACTAGAAATCATAAGGTAATTAGAACGGTAGACTACCTATAATATAGTATAGGAAAAGGCCCTAATCGCTAGGTCTTAAGGGTAGCCCGACTAGACCCGAAGCACCCTAGCAATATCCTAGCCCTTGATTTCTATGATATCGAAAGGTCTAAAAAAGGCTTTATATCTATTATACTGTTATTAGATCGTAAGTCAGGCCTAATATAGGACTATTATCTTTGTAATCGGTCGGTTAAGAGTATCATTATAGCTTTAGACAACTGCCTTTTAGATCTTAATTAAAGGTATAGAATTCGGGTTCTAGATATTAAAGCTAATAATAAGATTAAAGGAAGGAAGAGAGTAATCTAAGCCTAGCTATAAGGGAAATACATTAGAATAAATCTCTCTGCTCCTTAGACCTAAGATCAGAATAGAGGCGTAGAAAGAGCTGCTAGTATTCTAAAAAGGTAGGTAAAAGCAATGGTAGCAGGGACTAACTTACCTTTAGATAAGGTAGCTAAGGTATTTAGAACAGTAGTATATCTCTTAAATCGCACCCTTAGGTATTAGCTAAAGTGGAAAATACTATATAAGGTATTTTATTCGTTTGTAGAATCAGTAGGCGCTAAAGAGACGACGCCTGTTAAGCCGTAGTAAGGGCATCTCCGGGTTTTCCTATATCAAGCCTTTACGTTAGAAGCAGACATATAGCTTAAGAAGAATAAGCTAAAGAGGTTTACTCTAAGAGCTTTCCTTAGATACCTGATCAGATATAACTTAACGAATATTTATCGAATCTAGAACCCTTGAACCAATAAGATTGTTATAACCTAGGACGTGATTTTCAATAAGAAAGTGGTATTTAACAGGTCTAAAGAGCACCTTATAGTTAGGCTGAAAGATCTAAGCTTAGAAGGGCTAAAAGAGTAGCTTACCGAGATTGAGAAAAGGGCAGAATCCGAAAATCTAAATACTATAGTAGCCTATATCCCTGCCTAGGACGCACCCTATAAAGTAGGGGTAATAGACCTAGGTAATAGATTAGAAGAAGAAGAGGAAGAGGATATCGATATACCTAACCTTATAGATAATATAGAACTAGACAATTCAGTAGAATCAATATAAGAACCTTAGTATATAGAGGCTCGCCTACTCCTATATCCGACTTTAGAAGCTATACCCCTACTAGTAGCGCAGGGCACGCTAGGAGCTTACCTCGTAGTATGTTTTAGGGATCGAGTTCTTAGTTAGTAGTTCCTTAACGCCTCTATAAAAGGAGATTTCCTTACCTAAAGGGCCTCTTTTACTACTAAAAGGCTTATAAATAGAGACCCTAAGACGAAGGAGAGCATACTAATATCTAAGATCCTAAGTATTAAGGACTTTAAGCTAGGTACTATTTATTCCTCTTAGCTACCTCTAATACCTAAGCTGCACTAGAACCTTAAAAGCTACCTATAGGGAGAATACTTTAAGGAAGCCGAAAGGCAGTACCTCCTTACACACCTAGAAACATAGGAGGAAGTGCCGATAGCTAAGGTGTAGGGCAAGTAGGTCTTAGATAATATATAGGTATATATATATAAAATCAATAAGTATAATTACCTAGAGAAGTTTAAGGCCAGGTTAGTAGTTTAAGGCGATTAATAATCAGGGACCCTAAGGGAGGATATATACGTAGTAATATTAGCTGGAAAGTCCTTCTGGATCTTAATAGTAGTAGCGGCGAGGTTTGATATAAAGCTGATCTAGTTTAATATATTAAATGCCTTTTATAACGCTCGCCTTAACCAGGATATATATATAAGACTCCTAGTAGGTTAAAGGAAGTAGGGTATAGTCTGTAAGTTGAAGAAAGCACTATATAGACTTCGAGAATTGCCTTACCTATAGTATAAAGAGTTCAGCAGTACTCTTTAGGATCTTAGGCTTAACGTAATACCCTATAAACCGTATATCTTCTAAAAGGGAGGAGTCTTTATTCTCTTCTATATAGACAATATAATAATAGTATACTATAAGAGGTATAAAGCCCTTGCTAAAGACCTAATAAGCTTACTCTAGTCGAAGTATAAGATAACCGGCAGTAGCAACCTGAACTGGTTTCTTAGGCTATAAGTTATTCGGGATTAGAAGCACTGTAAGATCTATCTCTTATAGGCAGTATACTATAAGAAAATCTTCAGATTAGTAGACGACCTAGTAATTAGGAGTAAGGTAATAAAGCTAATAGCATAGTGATATACCTCCCCTATAGTACTAGAAGAATTAAAGAGCAACCTAGGACAGGCAACAAATACTAAGATAAAGTTGTACTAGAGAAAAGTCAGCTCGATAATATATATAGTAGTAATTATAAAGGTTGATATAGCCTTTACTACGTCGAGATTATCGAGATTTCTTACAAACCTAAGTCTGGAGTATTATAAGGCGGCAGATTATTGCCTTAACTACCTATACTATTCTAGGAATTAGTGCCTTTAGCTTAGAGGTAGAGATACGTATAAGGTTTAGTATAATACTTCCTTCGCCGACAACATAGCCGATCGGAAAAGCTCTTAAGGATATATAATCAAGCTTTTCAGTAGGCTAGTTGCTTAAAGGACAAGCAAGTAGACCTACGTAATAACTTCTACTATAGAAGCGGAATTAGTATTTATGATAGAAGTAGTACAAGAAATGCTATATCTCTGCTGCCTAATCTATAATCTTAGAATCAGTCTTGAAAGGGAGTACGGCGTATAAGTGTTCTATAATAACGCTTAAACCGTAAGACTGGTAACCAGGGACGAAACGCTAAAAACAAAGCTCTAGTATATCGATATTAAGAATTATTAGCTTTAGCAGGAAGTTGTTATAGAAAGGGTTCTAGTAGACTATATACTAATAGATCAACAATTAGCAGATAGCCTAATGAAAGTTCTTACAAACAATAGTTTTACTGCTTTCTATAAGTAAGTTAGTATAGCAGAAAGGAAAGAAAAGATCAAGAAGTAGTAAAAGGAGGAAGGCTAAGACATAGAGACTTAGCAGCAGGTATAGAAGAGAGCACCCTAAGAAACTAGTCTATTAAGCTAAATGTCGCCATTAAAATTCGCAAATGTAAAATTGATTAGGACCTAGCTAGAAGTCCTAGGGTACGCTGGAGCAACAGTAGACTCCTCCTCTATAGCTATGTTAGTAGCCTATAGTACGCTCTTCCCGTTACTATTATTATTATCGTTAGATTCTATTACTACCTATTTCCCCTGCTTCTTTATCTCTTCCTTCTTCTAGATAGTCGTAGCCTATTTCTATATCTATAGCTCTTCGATTAAGCTAGCGTACTTTCTAATAAGAGTATATAACGTCTAGACAAAGATAGTTAAAACAGACTAGAAGTATAGTAGGATAGAATTATAGGGTAACTTGCTACTAGGGCTATAATACCAGAAGAGTATTTAACAATATAGGCCTAACAGGCCTATACCGCTGCTAAGATCTTATTATTGTCCGCTAGAAACGTAGGTCAGTATAAACGGCGCTAAAGAGGTATATATAGGCTAGACTTACAAGAGACATATAGATGCCAGTAATAGGAGCAATTTGAATACTACAACTAAGAAGAAACGTAGGGACTAAGCTGCGCTATATACGGCGCTAGAGGGGAAAAATCGCCAGAATCGGCCTACAAGACTAAGCGTATAAGACAGCGCTTATAGCACACCTTACACAGCTTACCGTCCTAAATAGTAGAAACCGCCGGTAATACGGACAGTAACGCCCCTATAGGTATAGACTATAAGGCTAGGCTTAATACTAGCTTACTTATAACCAGCTTCTTATAGACCAGTATTACCGGCCCCCCGGCACTAGCTGCTAGCGAACGCTCCCTAGGGACTGTTAAGACTAGGGCAGTAACAGCCGCCGGTATAGACAATAGACCTGAATCCCTAAAACGTAGCTTCTTCGACGACAGTAGTACCGTAACATCGTTATCCTCCTTATCATCGTCCTAGGTAAACCGGACTAGATATAGACCGTTAGCCATTAGGAGAACCACCTAGAAAAGGCAAGATAAAAGGATAAACCGCGTTTCTAGCCTAATAAAGGCAAATCTCCTACTACTAGGGTAGTAGGCTGCTCTAGAACTAACTCCTCCTTCTCAATAGATATCTATAATAAAAGGAAGTTAGAAAAGCTTATAAAACTAAATATAGCGATTATAAGAAGCCTTATAGTAAGAAGGGCAAGCGCAGAAAGATAAAAAGCGCGTTTATAGGAAGGAGGAAATTTTTAGAGCTCTAGAGGAGGCAAGCAGATTTTACACCTAACTAGCTACTGTATAAAAGGAGCAATAACGTAGGCGGTTAAAAATCATGCCCTTTCCCCCTAACTTCTACTTCCTTCTCCCTAAGAAGGGACAGTATACCCTAATACTAAGAAGAGAAAGGCAGTAGACCTTTACCGATCAATAAGCCTGAATATATATAGATGTAAAATATAAGAGCAAGGAAAAAGGCTAGGTAGTATACCTGTAATAGGAATAAGAAGAAAAGGGCAGTATACCCTAATAGAGAAGAGAAGCTAGGGTAGCATACCCTAAGGAAAAGGCAGCATACCTCGACCTAAACAAGGAAGAGGCAGCATATCTCGACCTAAATAAGAAAGAGGCAGTATACCTCGACCTAAATAAGGAAGAGGTAGTATACCTTAACCTAAATAGAAAAGGGCAGTATACCCGGACATTTAGATCTGGCGAGACTTGCTACGTCAGTTTAACTACCTTGTTACCCGGATTAGCCCCTATAGAGACAGTAAGGAGCAGAGAAGAGACCGCCGCTAAAGTAATAAGCTAGTGTTTATAACGCTAGAGGTGGTTTATAAGGCACCTATAAGATCGGCGGAGGTAAAAAGAGCATAGTAAAAGAGATAAGTATTCCTAAGCTGAATAGTAACCTAGTAGTCTCTAATAGAATAAGGCATTACGCCGGTTAACAACCTAGATAGCAGACTATAGTAATAACCGTTAGGTATCCCTAGAAGTAAGATTATAACGGTTAAGAAGAGCCTAACGGTTTTCCCTTATAAGAAAGTACCTCCAAGATTAGTAAAAGAAGCAGGTTAGAGAGGGAGTAGTTAACTTTCCTAAGACTCTATCTAGGTTAGCAACTAGCAATATCTATTAGAAGCCTAATCTTATAGAATAACTACCCTTCTACTAGCCTAGAAAGCACCGTATAACCAGGGAATAGAGATCTCAGGGGAATTAATAATAGTCACTAAGAAAAAGACCATACCGCCGCCTATAAAGCCCAACTGCAACCTCTATGATCCTAGAATATAGGCACTATAAGCGCATATTACTACTAAATACGTTGTTAATAAGGAAGAGCCTTATAGCAAGGCCCGGGATCGCTATTGCGAACCCGGACCTAGGGGTATATTGGATAACGTAGCGCTTATATCGCTTCGGTAGAACCTCGGTATCCCTATTAGAAGCAGGGCACAGGGTTGCCTGTCAACTCGGGAGCAGGGCACAGGGAGGCCCCGGTCAATTAAGGTAGATATAGCCACGATTCCCTATATCAAGCAGATTAAGCCTACTTTAGGGCCTGTAAACGTTATAGGGGGGACAGAGAAAATCTCTGCCCGAGGGGGCTAGAGCGCAGGTTAAGACAGAACACAGATCAGCACACCAAATCAATCAGAGCGCATAGATTCCAACAGACGGCCTGACAAAAGCGCTACAATGCGTTAAATAGAAGGCATTTTTAGAATAGATATCCGGGTCTAGGGGGGGTTGTTGGAATCTACGGGCTCTATGATTGATTCTATATACCGATCTGTGTTCTATCTGCCTCCTTGACCTGCGCTCTAGCCGCCCAGGGCAGAGATTTTCTCTGTCCCCCCTACAACGTTTATAGGCCCTAAAGTAGGCTTAATCTGCTTAATATAGGGAATCATAGCTATATCCACCTTAATTAACCAGGGCCTTTCTATACCCTGCTCTTAAGCTAATAGGCAAACCTATGCCCTACTTCTATTAGGGATACCGAGGTTCTACCGAAGTAATATAAGCGCTATGTTATCTAATATACCCCTAGGTCCAGGTTCGTAATAGCGATCCCAGGCCTTGCTATAAGGCTCTTCCTTATTAATAATATATTTAGTAGTAACGTACACTTATAATGCCTATATTCTAGGATTATAGAGGTTATAGCTAGGCTTTATAGGCAGTAGTACGGTCTTTTCTCAGTAACTACTATCAATACCCCCAAGGTCTCTATTCCCTGGTTATATAGTGCTTCCTAGGCTAGTAGAAGGGTAGTTATTCCACCGCTCAATTAGAAAAGGGATTATACTAATAGGTAATACTTAGCTGCTCTGCTACCTTACTATCCTGTTCTTCTATAGGGACTTGTTAGGGTACTCTAGATCGTTAAGATCAGGCTTCTAATAGATATTGCTAGTTACTAACCTAGATAAGGTCTAGGAAAGTTAACTGCTCCCTCTCTAACCTACTTTCTTTATCAATCTTAGAGGTACTTTCTTATAAGGGAAACCGTTAGGCTCTTCTTAACCGTTATAATCTTACTTCTAGAGATACCTAACGGTTATTACTATAGTCTACTATCTAGGTAGTTAACCGGCATAATGTCTTACTCTATTAGAGGCTGCTAGGTTGCTGTTTAGCTTAGGAACGCTTATCTCTTTTGCTATACTCCCTTTACCTTTGCCGATCTTACAGGTACCTTATAAACCACCTTTAGTATTATAAATACTAGCTTATTACTTTAGTAGCGACCTCTTCTCTGCTTCTTACTGTCTCTATAGGGGCTAATCTAGGTAATAAGGCAGTTAAACTAACATAGCAAGTCTTACTAGATCTAAAAGTCCGGGTATACTGCCTTTTTCTATTTAGGTCGAGGTATGCTGCCTCTTCCTTAGGGTATACTGCCCTAGCTTCTCTTCTTAGTCAGGGTATACTACCCTTTCCTTCTTATTCCTATTATAGGTATACTACCTAGCTTCTTTCCTTACTCTTATATTTTATATCTATATATATTAAGGCTTGTTAATCAGTAAGGGTCTGCTACCTCTCTCTTCTTAGTATTAGGGTATACTGTCCCTTCTTAGAGAGGAGGAAGTAGAAGTTAGAGGGAAAGGACGTAATTTTTAACCGCCTATATTATTACTCTTTTTATACAGTGGCTAGTTAGGTGTAAAATCTGCTTGCCTCCCCTAGAGCTCTAAAAATTTCCTCCTTCCCTATGCCTTCTCTTAAGCTACTGTTTTTTTTCTCTTAGTCGATCCTATAGACGCGTTTTTATCTTTCTATACTTGTCCTTCTTACTATAAGGCTTCTTATAATTGCTATATTCAGTTTTATAAGTTTTTCTAACTTCCTTTTATTATAGATATCTATTTAGAAGAAGGAGTCGGTTCTAAAGCAGCCTACTACCCTAGTAGCAGGAGATTTGCCCTTATTAGGCTAGAAATACAGTTTGTCCTTTTATCTTGCCTTTCTTAGGTGGTTCTTTTAATAGCTAACAATCTATATCTAGTCTAGTTTGCCTAGGACGACGACAAGGATAATGACATTGCAGTACTACTGTTATTAAAGAAGCTATATTTTAGGGATTTAGGTCTATTACCTATGCTAGCAGCTATTGCTGCCCTAGTCTTAACAGTCCCTAGGGTATATTCGCTGGCGGCTAGTGCTAGGGGGCTAGTAATACCGGTCTATAAGAAGCTGGTTACAAGTAAGCTAGCGTTAAGCCTAGCCTTATAGTCTATGCCTATAGGGGCGTTGCCGTCTGTATTACTAGTAGTTTCTACCGTCTAGGATAGTAAGCTATATAAGATATACTATAAGCGCTGTCCTATACACTTGGTCTTATAGGCAGATTCTAGCGATTTTTCCCCTTTAGTGCCGTATATAGCGCAGCTCGGTCCCTGTATTTCTTCTTAGTTACGGTATTTAAATTGCTCTTATCGCTAGTATCTATATATCTTTTATAAGTCCAGCCTATATACCCCCTTAGTACTGTTCGTGCTAACCTACGTTTCTAGCGGATAATAACAAGATCTTAGCAGTAGTATAGGCCTATTAGGCCTATATTGTTAAATACTCTTCTTGTTGATTGCGGTAAGGGGGGTTAGGTGCTGATCCCTGTGACCGCGCAGCATATAAGCCTCTCGCTCTAGGGAATAGGGCGCGCACTGCGCCACTTGTACGACAGCTACGAGTGGCGTACCCGCGTACTATATAATGGTTACCAATAAGCGCTCTACTCTAACATAGGTATTTAAAGGGTATGTAACTACCCCCTAGATAGAGGGAGAGATATAACAATCTAGAACTAGAACTTAAACTAGTATTTCTTTACTACTTGCTTTACTCTTATCGTTTTAGGTTACTATAATCTCTAGAAACCTACTAATACTAATTAGTATTATCTCTATATTATGATATAGGGGCAATATAGAGCGGTAAGGTAGTTAGTCGAGTGCTTAACAACCTTAACTAAGTAGATTGCAGTTTGCTTATTAAGGACTATCGATCGGGCAACTGGATAACCACCCTATTAACTTAGCAATATCGCTTATAAGAAAACCGATATTATAAACCTATCCTCCTAGGCTAAGGAAGCTTAACCTAAGCTTCTAGACTAAGGAAGCGTTGCTTAAGAGAACACTACTAAAACTATATTGCTAACTAACTCTATTATAATTAATATATATATATATTGTATTCCACCTATAGAGTCCTTATTGGACTATAAGGAGCTGCTAGCTTACACTAATGCTAGAGGAAAACCGGAAAACGGATGAAAAACCTCCAACGAGCTCAACAAGGCGGGCAACCTAGCAAAAGGAAAAGAGCGGTACTAAAGAAAAACAACGTAAGGGGAGGCCGTCTAGGAGGCTACTAAGGGAAATTGCGCCTATTCCCCTACCCGTCTCCCGTAAGAACGCCCTATATCTCAATTAATATAGGGCTTAGGGTAGGGGAATAAGGAAGGGGTCTTGTCAGCAAAAAGGGGGTAAGGTAAGGCTAGGCTTAAAGCTTAGAAGCTTATAAGCCTAGGCCTATAGCCTTCCCCTTTACCTTAGTATAGTAGTAAGATACCAGCTATAAAGAAGAAAGAAAAGACAGTCTAAAGAGAGGGGGGAAGCAGTCTAAGAAAGGAGAGAAGGTAGAAAAAGAGACTAAAGCATATCCGTATCCTCTTCCTCTATAGAGCCCCTTACTAGCTCTAGGGAGGAGGGTATAGAACTAGTAGCTATAGTACTAGTAGCTGCTAGATCGGTAGTAGTAAAGGTAGAGGCAGGGATTTTGCTAAAAGCCTCCCTTATAGTTCACTGGGAAAGGGAGGCTATAGCGGTAGTAACAGTAGCGGTAGTGGCGGTTATTGTAGGGGGGCAGCCACAGCGGCGTTTTCCAGCTACTACTGTATAGCTTTCTTCCCCTTCTAGCCGGTCTTCTGTTAATATTGCCAGCTTAAGAGGGCCAGGGAGGTCGAAGTTAATAGGCCTGTTTTGTAGGCTAGATTTTGCCTAAGCCTTATATTTCTTTCTTTCAGGGCATTCTTCTGCCCTAGCATAGTAGTTGCTACGGCAGTTCTAGCAGTACTAAGCCCTAGTATAGGCCGCCTCGTTAGTATACTTCTTCTTTTCCTAGCCATAGTTGTAGCAGAGGGTAGGGGAGTGGCAGTATTTGGCTTTATGCCCCTATCGCCAGCAGTTAAAGCACTATAAGGCCCTAGCCTTATCGATATAGGGCTCTGCTTTTAAGGCCCTATAGGCCTAGAAGATTCCGTCTTAGCAGGCCTGGTAGGCCTCTTACTAGCTAGAGAAGGCAATAAGAGCTAAGACTCTTGTTCTTTCGATCTAGAGGGGGTACCAGACCTTAGCCCTTAAGGCCGAAGGATATACTTCTTTTACTACTACTAGAAGGCTAGCTTCCGTTACCCGGTCAGCTATTATAAGCCCTTTAATAGCAATAGCCTAGGTAGTAGTATAGATCGAGGCCTCTAGTAATAAAGAGGCTAGCCAGGCTGTGTTTTCTTCCAAGGCTTTTTTGATTTTTTCTCCTTCAGTAACTAGTATAAGGTTACCGCTCGGTAGGGTCCTTACCCCCTTGATAGAGTGCCCTATAGCCTTCTATACTGCCTATACGATTTCCGGGACTGATTTTTAGCCGAGGGAGGAAGAGGCTGATCCTAGCCGTATAAGGACCTGTTTTTCTAAGCCTAGCTTAGTAGGCTTTACCCTAGCCGCTGCTATAGCAGCCCAGGTACGGCGGGTTGGCTCTGATTTGACAGTAGGGGGTTGTTGCTGCTGCTGCTGTTGCTGTTGTTATTGCTGTTGTTGTTGCTATTGTTGTTGCTTCTTCTGCCTCGGGGCCTGGGCAACGAACGAGGGAAATATTAGGGCTTTTTTCTCCTCCTCTTTTAAGATCTACGTTAAGGCTAGCTTTCTAGCTAGCCCGGTATATTCAACGATTTCCTTAAAGGCCGGGTTATTGACTGAAAGACTAACTATCTGGTCTATAAGACTAGAGAAGGTAAGGGCAAAGGTTGTAGGTAGTAGGGCTTTTTCTTTCCCCTTTTTTAAGAGGGTAGGGGCGGCGGTGGCGGTAGTGGCGTATTGACTGCTGGAAAGCCCTTTAAAAGGGCTATCGAACGATATATCGCTCGATCCGGTAGCGGTTGTAGTAGTAGCAGGGTTGGCGGCGGAAGAAGTAGTAGTAGTAGTAGTAGCGGCAGCGGTGGTAAGGTAGGTTAGGAAGCTGTAGCCCAAGCGCTTAGGGGCTTTGTTAATAGCCCCTAGGGGGTTAGGGGCGGTAGGGTTTAGGTTAGCAGGGTTCGGGTTAGCAGGGTTCGGGTCAGAGGGGTCAGTACAGTCGGGGCTAGGGCACGTGACTATAGGGCCCGTGCGCCTGCCCTGCTATAGCTGCAGATTTCTAGCCACGGTCGACCATATCGTACGGTCAGAATCCGACTATAGCGCCGTCGAACGAGCGACTGCGCCGCAGCCAAATTTGGCGTGTGTTAAGTCCTCAATTGGACAAGTGGATTGCAAAAGAGTGCAGTCGATTTGGAGCGGTCCTGACCAAGAACGCGTTTTCGGATGTGTGATGTCGGTCTTATAATTAATATACTATAGCGTCCTAAGATCCTTTTACTTATAGAACCTTAGGAAGGGAGGATACCAAGATAAACCCCTATTATATACTAAGTATTTCGTTAAGTATAGCCTAGGATCTTAAAGAGCATTTTAAATAAGAATTCCCTACTTAGCTACCTATTATAAACATTAATAAATTTAATGCTTAAACCTTCTATAGATTGCTAAAGCATATTAATCCAGAGTATAATAGCGATAAAGTACTTAACTTATATACGCTCTCCTACCTTAGCACTTATAAGGGGCAATAATCTAAAGACCTATACTAAAAATTCCGCTTGGATTTCAAGGACTAGACAGCTAACTACTTTAACAAGTTGAATAACAAACTATACTTATAACTACGTTAAATGCTTAACGACAGCTATATCCTAATAAACAGCTTAAAAGGGTAGAAGCTTTTTAAGGGACTTGCAACGCTTACTAACAATCCGTCCGATAATCTAGGGCCTAATATACTCCCCTAAATCCATAGAACATCGATCTAGGCTAAGTATAGACAGCATATAACAACATCTCTTCCTGCTTAAACAGAAAAGGGGAAGGAGATTATACTAATAATAACCTAAGAATCCGAAATTAGTACCTAGCTATAAGAGGTACAATAGGGGGAGATGCAAATCGGTAATATAGCTACAAACGCTACCTAGTAATATAGACCAACAAGCAGCTTAATTATAAACAACAATCAACCAGTAAGTAGCCGAGACCTAGGTATACGCTAGATAGCAGCCTAAAGCAGAACGCTCTATACTAGTAACTATAGCTAGTTTGGAAACACCCTTTATATACTAAATCCAGACCTACGAATAACACTTCCGATTTATAGACTTAGAAGCATAATAGGAGTAGGATTCTTGCCGGCTAGTAAGGGCGCCGGCGAAGGCTATAGATTCCTACTAACTACCTAAAGTGCCGGCTAAGGTTATACCTAAGGTTATAGTTAAGGTAACTACTAAGGCTATAACTAGAGAACTAATTAAGAGGGACGACAGAACCCTATATAACCTGCATAAACCCCTGGTATCAATACCAAATATAGGCTAGAATACGCCTAACCTTAAGCAGATAATAAAGAGCAGTATACCTAGTACAAGTACATTATATATAGATAGATATCTATTACTCCTATAGAGTCCTCTAAGGGGCTATAAGGGGCTGCTAGCTTACACTTATGCTAGAGGAAAACCGGAAAACGGATGAAAAACCTCCAACGAGCTCAACAAGGCGGGCAACCTAGCAAGAGGAAAAGAGCAGTACTAAAAGAAAAACAACGCAAGGGGAGGCCGTCTAGGAGGCTACTAAGGGAAATCGCGCCTATTCCCCTACCCGTCTCCCGTAAGAACGCCCTATATCTTAATTAATATAGGGCTTAGGGTAGGGGAATAAGGAAGGGGTCTTATCAGCGAAAGAGGTAAAGGTAGGTCTAGGCTTAAAGCTTAAAAGCTTATAAGCTTAGCCTTATAGCCTTCCCTCTTACCTTAGGTATAGTAGTAAGATACTAGCTATAGGGAAGGGTAGAAGAAAAGCAGTCTAAAGGAAAGGAGGGGGGAGGCCGTCTTAAACAAAAGGAGTAGAAATAAAAGGAAAGAAAAGACTTAGAGCATATCTATATCCTCCTCCTCTATAGAGCCCCTTGCCGGCTCTAGGGAGGAGGGTATAGTTATAGCTGTAGATATAGCTGTAGGGTTAGTGGTAGCGGTAAAGGTAGCAGTAGGGATTTTGCTAAAAGCCTCCCTTATTGTCCTTTGGGAAAGGGGGGCTGTAGTAGCGGTAGTGGTAGTAGCGGGTATTATAGAAGGGCGTCTACAGCAGCGTTTTCCAGCTACTACTGTATAGCCCTCTTCTCCTTCTAGCTGGTCTTCTATCGATATTGCTAGCTTAAGAGGGCCTAGAAGGTCGAAGTTGATAGGCCTATTTTAAAGGTAGGCCTTTGCTTATGCCCTATATTTCTTTCTTTTAGGGCATTCCTCTGCCCTAGTATGGTGGTCTCCTTGGCAGTTCCGGCAGTTCTGGGCCCTAGTATAGGCTACTTTGTTAATATGCTTCTTCTTTTCTTAGCCACAGTTATAGCAAAGGGCAGGGAAGTGGCAGTATTTAGCCTTATACCCCTAACGCCAGCAGTTAAAGCACTAAAGGGCCTTAGCCTTATCGATATAAGGCTCCGTTTTTAGGGCCCTATAAGCCTAGAAGATGCCGTCTTAACAGGCCTTATAAGCCTCTTGTTAGCTAGAAAAGGCTATAAGTACTGAGACTCTTGTTCTTTCGATTTGGAATAGGTGCCAGACTTTAGCTCGGAGGGCTAAGGGATATACTTCTTTTGCAGCTACTAAGAGGCTAGCTTCCGTTATCTAATCAGCTGTTATAAGCCCCTTAACAGCTACTGCCTAGGTAGTAGTATAGAGGGAGGCCTCTAGTGATAAAGAGGCTAGCCAGGCTGTATTTTCCTCTAAGGCCTTCTTTACCTTCTCTTCCTCTATAACCAGTATAAGGTTACCGCTTAGTAGGGTCCTTACCCCCTTAATAGAGTGCCCTATAGCCTTCTATACTGCCTATGCGATTTCCAGGGCTGATTTTTGGCTAAGGGAGGAAGAGGCTGATCCTAGCCGTATAAGGACCTGTTTTTCTAAGCCTAGCTTAGTAGGCTTTACCCTAGCCGCTGCTATAGCAGCCTAGGTACGGCGGGTTGGCTCTGATTCGACGGCAGGGGGTTGTTGCTGCTGCTGCTGTTATTGCTATTATTGTTGTTATTGTTGTTGCTGTTATTGTTGTTGCTTCTTCTGCCTCGGGGCCTGGGCAACAAACGAGGGAAATATCAGGGCTTTTTTCTCCTCCTCTTTTAAGATCTACGTTAAGGCTAGCTTTGTAGCTAGCCCGGTATATTCGACGATTTCCTTAAAGGCCGGGTTATTAACTGAAAGACTAACTATCTGGTCCATAAGACCAGAGAAGGTAAGGGCGAGGGTTGTAGGTGGTAGGGCTTTTTCTTTTTCTTTTTTCCCCTTTTTAAAGGGGGTAGGGGCGGCGGTGGCGGTAGTGGCGTGTTGACTGCTGGAAAGCCCTTTAAAAGGGCTATCGAACGATATATCGCTCGACCCGGTAGCGGTTGTGGTAGTGGTAGGGTTAGCGGCGGAAGTGGTGGTAGTAGTAGTAGTAGTAGCGGCAGCGGTGGTAAGGTGGGTTAAGAAGCTGTGGCCCGAGCGCTCAGGGGCTTTGTTGATAGCCCCTAGGGGGCTAGGGGCGGCAGGGTTCGGGTCGGTAGGGTTCGGGTTAGCGGGGTCAGTGCGGTCGGGGCTGGGGCACGTGACTATAGGGCCTGTACGCCCGCCCTGCTATAGCTGCAGATTTCTGGCCACGGTCGACCACATCGTACGGTCAGAATCCGACCACAGTGCTGTCGAACAAGCGACTGCGCCGCAGCCAAATTTGGCGTGTGTTGAGTCCTCAATTGGACAAGTGGATTGCAAAAGAGTGCAGTCGATTCGGAGCGGTCCTGACCAAGAACGCGTTTTCGGATGTGTGATGTCGGTCCAGTACATTATATATAGAAGTACTAAGTATATAGCTATCCTACCGATTAAAACAGGCTGGATAAACGAGATAAGTATTAATCGAAAAACCCTAACCGATTTCATTAAGTCTTAGGACTTAAAGGATAGTTATTCTAGGTCCGATAACGATATCCTTAATGACAAAGTTCGTTTCTTCCTATATCGCTGCTAGACTTCCCAGATTGATTATAGCCTACTAGGCACTGTTTTTCCAAACGCCTTTTTAGGACGAGCTAAGGAATATCACCTATACTATATCCCTCTTAGCATATCCTTTATCTAATTATATAGTATCTTAAAGAGATACTTTAAGATAAGTATTAAGCAGAACAACTACTTATATATCTAGAACACTATTACTTTCTAGTCTATATACCTTAAGAGCGAGAATAGTAATAAGTCTATAAAGGAAACTCTCTAGATCTTGCTTAATAGACTCTAATAAAGCTAATACAGGCTTAGTCTGCTCTATACTATAAGGAGTTCCTAGTTATAAATACAATCTAAGCCTGCTAAGGAGTATCTAAGCTAAAGATTGCCCTATACAAACTACTAACAAGCTTCGAAGAGTTAGTAGCTATACTTTGCCAAACACTTAACGTTAAGGAAACGGATTATATACATTGCCAATTCCTAATAGACTATAGGTTTACTATAATAAAAGCCAGGCCTGCAAGAAACTATCGGAGTAACCCGATTATAGATTCGATCTTTAAGAGAAACCAGGTAATATATATATAACAACCTAGAGGTACTACTAGATACGGAAAGCGAAATGAGCTCTAGTAAGGGGACTATAACAAAAACTATACTAAAGTAGGTTATTAGATTTATAGTAAGCTAGATTACCACTCCTTTATATATAGCTAAGAGGAACAAGTAATAGCTAAAAGCGAATAGCTTAAGTAAAAAGGCATTAAAAAAGATTATAGATAATATACGGCGTTCCTTCTTGATTATAAGGGTTTAGACGATAAATATAAAGCAAGGAAAGAAGATACTAAGCTAAAAGTATAGGTAGATAACTATAAGACTGATTAAACTTAAGGTAGAAGCAAAGTACTAGTAATTAGTTTCAAAGAAGAATAAACAGCAGTAACTTACTTTATAAACTAAGCTTTCCTCTACCTAATTACTAAAAGCGAATAACTGTATAAAGATAGCGAAAAGGATACTAAGAAAATAAAAGCCGTTTAATTTATACTTAATAGGTATACCGAGACTAAATTCCAAGAGATTATACCTAATACTAGGGCTACCGACGTTTCAACTGCTAGACTCTGACAATTCCTTATATTGAAAAAGATAATCGGATTACTTAAGATTGACAAGTTACGTATAGAAGAAGTAAATATATTTTTAGGTCTAGGGATTTAAAACAATTACTCAGAATAGTTAAAGTAGAGCTTAACATTAGTTATACGACTTTCTATATATTAAAGATACTAACCCCTTTTCTTATATGTCTAAAGGATATAAACAAGCTTAGCGTCTACCTTAATAATATAATAAACAAGCTTATATCTAAGTTAGGAAAGCGTATATACGTTTAACGGAAATAGGGATATCTATAGATCCCTATAAAAGGGATTAAACTACTAAGTATAACATTTATAGTAGATAACAAGTATTCTACGCCTCTATAACTTATAGAGGCCGAACTAAAACGCATTTATTAACGCTATAGATACCCTATAGTCGACAGATTATACAAACTACTATAACGAGCAGACTACTAAGTAGAATACAGCGCTATCAAGATGATTAACAAGTTCTGCTACTTCTACTAGATCAAAGGTATAGCACTATAACGATTTAGATTCGCATTATAAGACGACATTTGCTTTAATTTTAAGATCGTTATAGACATCTTAGATATCGATAATTCCAAGGTACTATATATAGTTAACGCTATAACGTCATTTTAAGTAGCCTACTTTCTAAACAATCTCTTAGCTAAAGAGATGTAGAAGCAGCTAAAGGAATGTTAGATCGATATATACCTTAGACTACCTAATGTTTTACACTATAATAAGTGTCGATTGCTAGTGGGCTATCGTAGCTGGTATGGGTTGGTCACGGTAAGGGAATGGCTAGATGTGGGGCATAACCCCCATGCTAGCGCTAGGCACAACCCTAGTTAGGATACGGGGCTATAACGCCCTGTATCTAGGAGAGCGAGAAAGAGAGGGAAAGAGGCTCTAGATATATCATCAATCATTACTATAGGAATTGTACTTGTTATTTTGCTCTTTCTCTGTCTTGCTGTTCTTGTTCCTTACTATCTACTAGAAGCCTTTTACTATAGTAAGAGCGAATCGATACTGATTAGTTTCTATTGTTTTAACAGATAGTAGGAGTAGAGCAGCTAGATTAACGACTATACTAGAAGTATACCTATAAAGAGGAAGAGCTAGGCTAGCTATAATAAGAGACGGATCTCTTTATTAAGTATATCTAACCTATAAATGTAACCTAAAATAAGGAGATAAAACGCAGATGCGCTTTTGAAAAACGACTTTACTTGTCTGACATTTTTCGGCAGATATAATAAACGATAATTCGATACTACAACTGCAGCTTGAAATCCGAAGATAGAACGCGATACGCAATTCGAAATAGCTAATACTACGATACAGATGTATATACTAATAGCTAAAGATAAGATGCTTGATAAGCTGCCCTAGTAGCTACCGCCTAGCAAAGCCTACCTGCTAGATATAGTAACCTTCTTTAAAACCCTGGACTATATCGAACTAGGCTATAAAGATAAGAGGATTATTAACACCTATATATTAATAAAAGTGGTAGAATGCTAGAGGTTAAAAATAGAGGGAGAAAGGCTGTAAATAAGGGTGATTAACAGCTTTAACAGGTAAACTAATAGGAACTTTTAAAAGGCTTCTATAATCATTAAAACGGAGTTAGTAGAACTACTTAGGGCTAGCAGTTTTGCTATAAGCCCGATAAGAAGCTACTAAGATGCTAAACTAGCTAGGTTTGCCAACGATAAGAGCCTTATCGGTAAACCTACCTATTAGCCGGCCCTATTAGCCGCCTTCTTACCTCTCTAGATAGTAATAGCACCTCTACTATTATAAGTTTTCTCGCCTACCTTAGACGAAGGTATACCTCTACTGCTATTAGTACTAGGCTTCTCTTTACTACCTAAACTGCCAAATTCAGGGCCTAAGCTAGAGAGCTTAGTATAAGGACTAGAAGGAAATAGAGGGTATAAGGGAGGACCTAAGTATAGGAATAGAACTAGACTTAGATATAGAAACGGATTTAACCTAGGATAACCAGGGTTTATTCCAGGACTACCAGGCTTTAACCTACAACCTTAGTAATACTACCCCTATTAGTAATACTAACCGCAGTAGTACTACTAGTAGTACTACCCTTAGCAGCAGTAACAAAGAAGGTATAACTAGCCTTCTGTTCTAGCTAACCTACTAGAGGTTACTAGAGTCGAAATAGAGAGTCCGGAATACCTAGAAATTCCCCTAAGGCTAACCTAGAGGGATAATAACCCTTATATTAATTAAAAGCTATATATAGACTTTAGAAAAGCGTAGAATAGCAGTAACTGCTATAATAGGGCAGAAACGGAGATACTGGATAATAAAGTTAAGATTTTCCTTTACTAGTATATAATGTTCTAGATCGACTATGCCGCTTTATACCTGGTTTTTCCCTATATCCTCTCTAGTAGGGCTAGGGACTACTAGGTTAACCACCTTAACCGCCTCCTTCCTTTCTACTTAGTTTATACTAAACTAAGTAAGCATTTCGAGATAGATACTAAAAAGTAGAACCTAGTAACGATATAGAGCTTTATCACTTTTAGAAGTATATAATAAGAAAACCCCGGAAAAAGTAACAAAGAAGTCCTTTAGCTACTACTCGATAAGCTACTAGTAATTTAGCGGGCCTTAGGGCCTATTTACCAAAGCGAGGAAATCCTTACTTTAAATATAGTAAGGGTATGCTATAGAGTGCCTAAACTGAAGTTAGCTTTATATAAGCCGATTAAAGGATTTAAGGAGCTAGCGGCTATGCTATAGGGCACGCTAGAAGTAGAGGAAATGAAAAGCTAGTAGTATCTGACAGACTAGCGGTATTTCTCTAAGAAGTTATAGCTAAGGTCTACCCCTAGAAGGTCTTAACGCTACTGGATTTGTAAGAAGGATAGGTGCCACTCTACTAAGTACTTAGAAGAGGAGTAGAAGAAAAATCGACTTAACTAGCTAAAAAGCCGGTAAATCGACCTTAATAAAGGGAAGAAGAGATATCAGTCGTTTCTAGTCGACTATAAGGGCTCTAAGTCTAAAGAGAGTATAGCAGAGGACGATTTTAACAACTATAGCCTAGAGGATTATACTGCAGAAGACTCTGCCAGAAACGATATAGCAGTAGCTTTCTTTGCTAATAAGGCTTTCCTATATAGATTATATAGGGAAGAACCCTGCTATAATAGGGAACCTAAAGATATACTGCGTACTGCACTCTCTTCCGCGTAATTTGTGCTTAATAAGTATTCCGAAACAGTATTCTAGGGGATTATACTAGATATAGGTACCGCTAATTTTTCGACTACCGGCATATATTAAGTGCTAGCCCTATAACGCTAAGTACCTGGTATCTATATCGACAGGGCAAGGGCTGGAGAAGCTAGTATTACCTTTAGCCTAGGTAAAGTAAAGGAATCTATCAGTACGGTTATAGTAGACACTGCTGCTAGGAAGGCAACTTTCTACGTTCTAGATATACCTACCTCTTTTCTTCTTTACCTTTAAGATATAGATTAGCTTAGGGTATACCTGGACAATACAACGGACATTATAGTTAAGGGTAAGTAGCAGATCCTGATTATCCGAAGATAGGGCTACCTATAGATCCCGGTACTTAACAGCGCAGTACGCGCTATATTTATATAGGACAAAGCATAACCGCGCTTAACGGAACTTACGGAATCCTAGCTGCGACGAATTCATCGACGTTACGGCCACCTATTAGTGGAAAAGCTATATAAGCTTCTTAGCTGTACTAACTATTAAGTGGAATATAGCGCGTTAGAGCTTATTAACAAGTTCTGCTACTTCTACTAGGTTAAGGGGCTAGTACCTAGGCATTTTAAATTTATGCTTAGAGACGATATCTACTTTAACTATAAGGTAGTAGTAGATATTCTAGATCTCGATAGCCGGAAAGTCATCTATATAGTTGATATGGCCACCTCCTTTTAAGCAGCCTGTTTTCTAAAGGATATAACAGTAAAAGAGACTTAGGAATGGTTAAAGGAGTGCTAGATAGACACGTATCTTAGACTGCTGGATATCCTTCATTACGACTAGGGGACTAATTTTATAGCTAAGGAATTCCAGACAGAGGCGAAATTAGCCGGTATTATAGTAGTAGACGTCCCGGTCGAGGCTTATAACTCAGTAGGGAAGGTAGAGTGCTACTACGCCCTACTACGCCGGGCATATGAGATTATACAGGAAGAGGCCGGTACTATTATATCAAAAATGGCTAGCTTATAAGCCGCAGTCTCTGCTATTAATAATACAGCAGGGCCTAGCGGTTTGATCCCTACCCTACTAGTCTTTAGTACTTTTCCCCGGCTAACTGGAAATTCGCTACTAAGTCTAGATCAAGTTATAAGGGCTAAAGCTATTGAAAAAGCAATGGCTAAGCTTAAGAGGTAGCAAGGTAAGCGGGCTATTAGGGAGGCTCTTAGCCGCTAAAACAGCCCTAATACCAAGGTAGTACTACCTAGTATACTAGGTATCAGCCAGGAAGTCTTAGTCTACTACGAAAATAACAGGTAGACCGGGCTATATAAGGTATTAGCGGTGTTAGAGACTTCTATAACTGTAGATATAGTTAATAGCGCTATAGACTTTAGGAGTACAGTTATAAAACTGTACTACCAGGAGCTATAGAGGGGGCTATAAGAGGGGCTATAAAAGGAGGGAGACGCCGAAGACCTGGAAGATCCGGATATAGCAGAAAAGTTCGTCTACCCCGACCCTATACTGCCAAAGAGGTAGGGCCGGCCTAAGAGAGAAAGAGGGGCCTAGGTTTTACCGAAGATTATAGACCTATAACCCGATATACTACCTAGATATAGCGCGACTTGCACTGCGAAACCCTAGGATAAGGCGTAGCTTGCGCTAACGAACGACATACTATAACTTAGACGGACGACCTGTAATTCCAGCATGCCGGATAAGCTGCAACTTATACTGCGTTTTACCGTTTTAGACTATAGCTATGCCCTTATATCGGGTAGGGACCTTGCGAGTTAAGTCCCTGTAGGACTCTTCCTTTCTAAGAAGGAGAGGAAGGACTATGTCCTAGCCCTGGAATTACAGTACTAAGGTAAGATTACTATGCTAGGTAACCTGTTTAAGGCCTTAGATAAGGCTAAGATCGATGCCCTTCTTAAAAACGGCATTATTAAGGTGATCTAGGAACCGAAGAACCTCTATAGCGTTAAAGTGTTTAAGTTAAGGATAGTTTAGGAGGTAAAGGACAAGACTTTTAGCCTATATGAAAAATCAAAGCTAGTAGCCTAGGGGTATAGTAATCCGGGAAAGAATAGTCTTCTTACCTAGTTACCGACTATCTAACAGTATGCCTAGTGGATTTTGCTTGCCCTTTACCCTTCTCTTCTTTACGATTTTAGGCTATACCTATGGTTACGAGATATTATACAGGCGTATATGCAGTCCAAGACAGCCCTAAACCGCAAAATACTCCTTTATCTGCCTAAAGAGCTTTAGGGTAAATATCCTACTGGTGCTGTTTTACAGGTAAACCGCCCGCTATATGGTATAGCAGAGGCAGGGCTTTACTGGTTTACTACCTATATATAGTAGCATATAAATTACCTTGGTCTTTAGTCTTCTTCTTTTAATCCTTATCTTCTGATTTCTACTACTATACTGGGAAAGGGATTTAGGCTTGTTGGCTTGTAAACCGACGATACCCTTATTATTAGGGATAATCCCTTTTCCCAGTTAGAAGAGGAAGAGCTGGAAAAAGCCGGCTTTAAGTTAAAGCCGGCTACTAAGGTAGTAGATAGGCTAGAGGTGGATTTTAACGGCTACTGGCTTTACCTCTCTAACGGCAACCTTTTAATGCGGTAAAAAGGGTAGGGTAAACGCCTAGCCCTTGTTAATACAAAGGGGGCAATGCCTGCTTAGCAATACGTTGAGCAACGTGCTTAGGGGGCTTATTTGGCCTCTATCTACTAGCTAGAGGCGGCTTTCGACTTAGCTATAGCTGCCTAAGCCTAGCAGCCCTAGCTAGAGGACTATAAGTACCTTAACGCCCGGATCTAGTAGCAGATAGATAATATGGAAAAAGGCCTAGTTTATTACCCTTTAGATCTAGCTATAGCTAAGCTCTTTATCTTTGTTAATAGGTCTTTTGCTAATAACGTAGACCTGACTTCTTAGATTAGCTATGTTATACTACTAGCTAACAAAGACAATGTGCTAGGAGAGGCTGCTTTTCGAATTTACAGAAATATAGTCTACTGGTCCTTAACGAAGTGCAAGAGGGTAACGAGAAGCGTATTAGCCAGCAAGATCTATAGGATAGTAGCCGGCTTTAATATCGGTTTTATAGTCCAGCGGACTATTTCCACGATTTTTACCTACCTTAGCCTAGGGGCTAACCTTCTGATTATTCTTTATATAGACTCTTTTAGTCTATATAAGTGCTTTATTAAGCTTGGTAGTACTGTCGAAAAGCGCCTTATAATCGATATTATAGCTTTATAGTAGAGCTATAAGAATAGGGAGATTTGGGAGGTTAGGTAGATTAATAGAGAGGACAATCCAGCGGACGCTATAACGAAAAGACTGCCTAACCAGGTACTTATAGCACTAGTCGATAATAACGCGGCTAAGATATATATAGAAGGTTAGGTAACGCGGCGATAATTACCGTATAGCAGCTACGGCGTACCGACAAAAGAAAGACAGTAAGGGCAGGACATACTATACGCTAATACGCCGCAGAAGAGGAGGGAGGATAAGGCGCGGACGTACTATAAAACGAAAGTACAAAACGCAATAAGCGTAGCAGGACTGCAAGACAAAGCACAATATACTTTTACATTTTTTATATTTTTATATTTTCTACCTCCTTCTCCTCCTATACCGCTAACAACAAAAGTGCTTTAGCCGTATAGGCTAATATCTGCGTATAGGCTTTTTACAAGGCCTCCTTTCCTATCCCTACTAAGTCTGCCTCCTCCTTACTACTACTAGGTAGCGTAAGGACGTAGCAGATAGTGGACTGCCACTCCTGCCAGTCCCTATACTACTACTTCTTAGCGGCCTTTAATAAGTTAGTATATTACTAAGAAGATAAAGGGGAGGACTTACAACGGAGGTAGGCTTAAAAGCCGTAAGGACTTTAAGATAGCGCGCTATAACGGGGCGCGCTAATATAGAGCTATATAGGCAAATTAGAGCGTAACTGCGGTTTTATTTATATAAGACAAAGCGCTTATAGCGGCTTGTAACTGCCGCCGGCCAAGCAGGACCAATAATAGCCGCTAATAACCCTAACGCAATTACAGTAATACTAGTCCTAACGCTACGTGTTGTTAGGACCCCAGCTTTTACCGGCTGTTATTGCCTGGATATAGTAGACGTATATGTCGGCGTAGGGCGCGCTAGGGGGGCTATAGGGGTAGGATATAACGCGCTGTCGCTTGTACGGCGGTATATCTAGAAATTACGAAAATGTTAGCTGTATTCTAAAGTACAGCTGTGCTTTAAAACCTACCTTTGTAGCGTAAAGAGCCCTCGCCGCGTTTATGCACGCTACTACCCTCGCCTTTATTAGCACTATCGCTAGTACTACTGTTAACGCTATCGTTGTCGCTGCTACTACCCTCCTCCTCCTTCTCCTTCTCTATATTAGCAGAGGGTATATACGCCCTATTATAGGCGTTATTATCGTCCTTATCGGCTGTAAGGCCGGAATCAGTAGTATATCTGCCGGTATTGCTGCCGGCAGTATGCTTAGAGCGCCGCAGGCCCTCTTTCTTAGCTAGCTTCCTAGCCTAGGCATTGGCCACGGCCTTTTTACGCTTCTTACGGTGCTTAGCAGCCACTGCCCTACCTGCCGCAGCGTAGGCCTTAGCTACCTTACGCCGCTTGGCCTTATAAGCGGCTATACGGCGTATAGCCAGCATGATCTTGGCTAGCTTGGTCGGCGTAGGCGCTAGGGCTAGGGGTATAATGGATATGCCTATATTGCACTAGGATATTAATAAACAAGACGTACCTATACCGATAATACATAGGATATAACGTATATACAGCAGATAATAAAGCTGGTATAGCGGACAATAATGAAGTACTTACCTAGGATAGTGTATACTAAGTTGTCCGAGTTGGAAAAGGAGTCTGTATTAGCTATAAGCAGGTTAGTAAACGACGAATCGCAGTAGCAGCGGCGGCAGGGCGAGCAGGCTATATACGTATACATTTTATTGGCGAGACTTGAAAAAAAAAAAAAAAAGGACTATATTGGAAGTACGGGCTGGCCTATTGTTCTATTTATTCTACAGTAGGCGGTCTAGGAGTATGCAACAACAAGAAGACAATACTGGCAGAAAAGGGCATTGTTGATTGGTTAAGGGATAGGCAGGCTATAGCTGTAGAAGAGAAGGGAGAAGGGGATAGAAGGTGGTTGTGCAATAGGATTAGCACGGCAACGGGCGACGTAGATATGTCGCTAAGGATAGGGCGCGATATGCGCTCTATATAGTGCTTATAGGATATAACGCGCGATTTATCCTTGGGGAATAGGGCGTGTTTGGGAATTGATTATAGGACGCGACACGTGCCTTATCTCGGGCAGACAAAGCACGTTAAGTGGTAGACTATAGGTAAGGATGTCCTGTAAGGACGGACTATAACTAAAAAGAAAGAGAGCTAGTATCGATTACTAGTAGGCTATTATAGCTAGTATAGGTTAGTTACAGTAAGGGAATGGCTAGATATAGGGCATAACCCCTATACTAGCGCTAGGCACAACCCTAGTCAGGATATAGGGCTACAACGCCCTATATCTAGGAGAGCAAGAAATTGAGGGAAAGAGGCTCTAGACACATCATCAATCATTACCATAGGAATCGTACTTGTTATTTTGCTCTTTCTCTGTCTTGCTGTTCTTGTTCCTTACTATCTACCGGAAGCCTTTCACTGCAGTGAGAGCGAATCGACAATAAGGGTACTAATTTCAAAGTACGCAAGTTCTAGGTAGAGGCTAAGCTTATAGGTATAACCTACTATTTAGTACTAGTTAAGGTATACCAGTTAGTTGGTAAGATTAAGCGGTATTATAGGCTACTAAGAAGGGCCTATAACATTATTAAATCAGAGACCGCCGGATCTTGCTCGAAAGAGGCATACCTATAAGCAGCACTAAGCGCGGTTAATAATACCGCTAGCCCGGACAGGCTAGTACTAACGCTCTTAGTCTTTAGCATATACCTGCGCCTTACTATAGACGTACTACCTTCTCTATCTTAACTATGCTAAGCAGGCGTAATTTAGAAGGCTATAACACAATTACGAATCCTGAATAATATAAGGACTGCGCAAAACGCTCTTATATAATATAATAGACTAAGTATAAAAGACGTGCTACTACGCTTACTTAAAGTAGGTATAAAAGTACTTATATTCTAGGAAAGCGACTGATAGATAGGACCTTATAAGGTAATCTTAGCTATAGATATAACAATAATCGTCGATATAGTCAATAGACCTATAGAATTTCAGAATATAGTAGTTAATTTATATTACTAGGAGCTAACATAGGACAAACAAGACAATTAGGCTGGTATTAAGCAGCTAGAACCATTCTAATATCCCTAGCCTAAGTAGCCCTACTAGCACGGACAACCCTAAAAGAACCTAGTACCTACTAACAACTTTGTTTTGGAAAAAGAGAAGTATAACTACGATCTTACGCTTAAACTATAGGCCAAAGGGAAGATCACTATACCTAGCGCACTATTCTAAGAATCTAATAAAACAGAACTGAACTCGCTCCTAGTAGCTAGAGTAATTAAAGCGATCTAGATGCTAGTAGATATATCGGACTACTAGATCTTTAAGTCAAGGATTGTCCGAGAAGTAAAAGATAAGCTTACTTTACTATATAAGAAATTACGCTTTATAGCTTAGGGATTTGGCAATAAGGATAAGAAGCACCTACTTACTTAATCGCTAATATTCCAACGTTATACGCAGCGACTTATACTCTTACTACTCCTAACGCTACAAACGCGCTTTGGTTTTAAGGCGTAGGTACGCGATGTTATTCAGGCTTATATATAAGCTAAATTACAGCTATTAAGGAAAGTGATTCTTCTGTTACCTAAGGAGCTTAAGATGCTCTATCCCCCTTATACTATCTTGCTTGTTAAAACCCTATTGTATAGACTAGCTAAAGCTAGACTATACTAGTAGGTAATATATATAAACTAGTATACTAAATGTCTTGATCTTAAGCTAAGCGCCTTCGACCTATACCTTATAATTAGTAAAACGTAAATTAGAAGTGGATTTAGAATCGTTAGTCTATAAACCGACAATACTTTTAATATCAGCAAGTAAGCCTTTATAGATAAGGAGAAGCTTAAGCTAGATAAAGCCGGCTTTAAGTATAAGCTGCTAGTATTTTTAACAGACAAATCAATTATAGACTTTAACGGATATAGGCTCGAAATGAGCATAGATACTATTAAGATTCGGTAAAAGGGGCAAGCTACGTAACTCGAACTTGTAAGCCTAGACGCCGAAATAGCAAAACAAATATACATCGAACAACAAGCATATAGTACCTATATTGCTACAATTTACTAGCTAGAAGCGACTTTTAACTTGTTAGTAGCAGTACAGTTAACTAAGCCTAATACGAACGAGATTGCCAAGCTTAACGCTTAACTGCAATAGCAGATTAAGAACTTAACGTATAGGCTGCGCTACCTGCAACTTAAACTCAAGATAGCTAAGCTCTTTGTCTTTATAGACGGATCATTCGCTAATAATACCGATATAATATTATAGATTAGATTTGTTATAATATTTAGAAACAAGACGAGTAGTATAAACGAGTTTAACCTACATAGCAATATCGTATACTAGTCCTTAACCAAGTACAAGTAGGTAACGCAAAGCGTTTTAGCAAGCAAAATATACAGTATAGTAAGCAGGTTCGATCTCGGGTATATACTATACTAGACGCTTATTAAGATCTACTTAGGCCTAGGTCTACTATTGCTGTTAGACAACGTGGCGCTCGTGTCGCTTCGGTAGAACCTCGGTATCCCTGTTAGGAGCAGGGCATAGGGTTGCCTGTCAATTCGGGAGCAGGGCACAGGGAGGCCCTGGTTAATTAAGGTGGATATAGCCACGATTCCCTGTATTAAGCAGATTAAGCCCACTTAAGGGCCTGTAAATGTTATAGGGGGGACAGAGAAAATCTCTGTTCTAGGCAGCTAAAGCGCAGGTTAAGAGGATAGAATATAGATTAGTATATAGAATCAATCAGAGCTTATAGATTCTAACAATTAACAGTTAGAAGTCGTTAGCCTAGTATAGACGAGCCTAGTATTAGTATATGTATTATTATTATAATATCTAAGAATATACCTTAGTAGCCGCTATAATGTCGAATAGTAAGAATAATAAGAAGGCTGCTAAGGAGGGCTTTATCCTTCTCTCTAAGCCAGAGTAATAGATCGATTTTAAGCAGCAGCTTTAGTGCGTTGTAAGTAAGGTAATCGAGTTTATAGACCCGAACGATACTAAGGAATTAGGTAGATGTCCAGTCCCTCTAACCCTTAACGATATACCTATTCTTAGGTTATTAACCGCCTATATTAAGACCGCTCGTTAGACCTACGTCTGCCAGTATTATAGCCTTACTTAGGGAGCATAGCTTATAGAAGAGTATATCGAATAGGCAAACGCTAACAGGCCTCCTCCTCTTTCTAGTAAGCGTATTATATATACCGATTTAACTACTAATAAGAGGGCTATCTTCTAGAGTATATCAACAATATACAACACTGCTATAGTAAACTGGAAATATAACCTAGATAACGTTATAGAGGTTAAGAAGTAGATTAAAAAGTACGTTAAGGCTTATATACTAAATCTATACTATCTACCTAAGCAAAGCCTTTGCTAGTAGTATTAGAACCTTACTAAGTCGATATATTTAAAGGATTATAAGCGAACAAGGATAATATACAAGGACTATAAGGAGTACCTTAATGCTAGTAAGGCAAAAGCGGTTAGCAACTAGAAGACTTAGATAGAAAAGTAGTAGAAGCTACTATACCTAGTAGAGTATTATAAAGTTAAAGGGGGAGCTAACCCTAAACTATGGTTTAACAACTTGCTAATCTTCTTAGAAGCAACCTAAAGGTTCTAGGGCTAGATATTAGCCTTATAAAGGGACTTTAAGAAGCAGGTTAAACAGGAGAACCTCGATTACTATAAAGTAGTAAGAGATTTCCTATAAGACCTTAAGTTTAATAAGCCTTCTAAGCCAAAGCCTAAGAACCTAGTAGGAAGAGGAGACGCGTATATTACCCTAAACAGTAAGTAGCCTCTTCCTAATAAGGCTAGTAAGAAAGGCAAAAGAGAAGGGGATATATAAGAAGAGGCCTCTAAGTAAGGGAGAGCTAATACCTATAACGACCAAAATCTCTAGAGAGCCTTAGAAGCACCTTAAGCCTTAGGACCTGATTATCCTATAGAAAGACCTGGTTCTTATTGTAAGAAGTATACCTATAGAACAATCTAGTATAACTAGAAAGCATATTAGTATCTATTCCCTTCTCTTACGTATAAAGGTTAGGAACTAAGGCTAGATATAGAAAAGTATGTGAAATAAGCTATTAAAGAGGATTCGCAACTTCGATCAAAGATATTAGCTTATCGAAAAGAGCTAAAAGACAAGTAGAAGGCCTGAAGGTATATAGGGCATAGGGAGAAAGTAAAGGCTTCGAAACTAATAGTAGAAGTTATTCCTATATCTAAGAAGAAGAACAAGAATTAGGTCCCTATTAAGTTCGTAGTACCGAAGAGCGTACTATAAGTAAGTAGCGTTAGCAAATACCCTTTTAAGCACTTAGCCTACCTAGATTCCAGTACCTCTATCTATATTTTCAATAATTAGGAGAGATTTAAAAGCTTTAAGGAAGTAGGGGAAGGGGACCACCTTATAGCAGCTAATAGTAAGTTGCTAATCGAAAGATATAAAACAGTTTTCCTATATCTATACCTAGGTTAGTACAAACAGGTGCTCCTTCGGCTTAATCATATAGTATATTGCCCTAAGGTAGCTACCAACCTAGTTTCTTTAAGGTACCTTTATAAGAAGGGAATATAGTAGGATTACTAGAAGCAGGGTACCCTTTCCTACCTCTAGAGGATATTAGACTATAATAAGATCTATAAAATCTAGGAAACCTATAGCTAGTTCCTACTAGAGCATATTATAAATAATATCTTAGTATTAGCTTTTATAATATAAAGAGAGTAGGGTAGGTCTTAGAAGAAGAAGACTAAGCCTGGGATAATCCAAGTATAGTACCAGCGGTTAGGTTATCCAAACCTAGAAGCACTTTATTACCTTGTTCAAAGCAGTAAGGGAGTTAAGGTTACCGGAAATCACAAGGTGATCAGAACGGTAGACTGCCTGTAGTATAGTATAGGAAAAGGCCCTAATTACTAGGTCTTAAGGGTAGCCTAACCAGACCTAAAGCACCCTAGTAATGTCCTAGCCCTTAATTTCTATAATATTAAAAGGTCTAAGGAAGGCTTTATATCTATTATACTATTATTAGATTGTAAGTCGGGCCTAATATAGGACTATTATCTTTATAATTGGTTAGTTAAGAGTATTATTACAGCCTTAGACGACTGCCTTTTAGATCTTAATCAAAGGTATAGAATTTAGGTTCTAGATATCAAAGCTAATAACAAGATTGTAGGAAGGAAGGGAGCAATCTAAGCCTAGCTATAAAGGAAATATATTAGAACAAATCTCTCTGCTCCTTAGACCCAAGATCAGAATAGAGGCGTAGAAAGAGCTGCTAATATTCTAAAAAGGCAGGTAAAAGCAATAGTAGCAAGGACTAACTTACCTTTAGACAAGGTAGCTAAGGTATTTAGAACAATAGTATATCTTTTAAATCGTACCCTAAGGTATCGGCTAAAGTGGAAAATACTATACAAGGTATTTTATTCGTTTGCAGAATCAGCAGGTGCCGAAGAGACAATACCTATTAAGCCATAGCAAAGGTATTTCAGGGTTTTCCTATATTAAGCCTTTACGTTAGAAGTAGATATATAGCTTAAGAAGAATAAGCTAAAGAGGTTTACTCTAAGAGCTTTCCTTAGATACCTAATTAGATATAACTCGACGAATATTTATCAAATCTAGAACCCTTAAACTAACAAGATTATAGTAACCTAGGACGTGATCTTTAATAAGAAAGTAGTATTTAACGGATCTAGAGAGCACCTTATAGTTGGGCTAAGAAATCTAAGCTCAGAAGGGCTAAAAGAGTAGCTTACCAAGATCGAGAAAAGGGCAAAATCCGAAAATCTAAATACCGTAGTAGCCGATATCCCTACCTAGGATATACCCTATAAAGTAGAGATAATAGACCTAGGTAATAGATTAGAAGAAGGAGAGGAAGAGGATATCGATATACCTAACCTTATAGATAACGTAGAACTAGATCATTCGGTAGAAGCAATATAAGAACCTTAGTATATAGAGGCTTGCCTGCTCCTATATCCGACTTCAAAAGCTATACCCCTACTAGTAGTATAGGGTACGCTAGGAGTATACCTTACAGTATGTTTTAGGGATCGAGTTCTTAGTTAGTAGTTCTTTAATACTGCTATAAAGGGAGATTTCCTTACCTAGAAGGCCTCCTTTACTACTAGAAGGCTTATAAATAGAGACCCTAAGACGAAAGAGAGTATACTAATATCTAAGATCCTAAGTATAAAGGACTTTAAGCTAGGTACCATTTATTCCTCTTAGCTGCCTCTAACGTCTAAGCTATACTAGAACCTTAAAAGCTACCTATAGGAGGAACACTTTAAGGAAGCTGAAAGGCAGCACCTTCTTATATACCTAGAAACATAGGAGGAAGTACTAATCGCCAAGGCATAGGGCAAGCAGATCTTGGATAATATATAGATATATATATATAAAATCAATAAGTATAATTACCTAGAGAAGTTTAAGGCTAGGTTAGTAGTCTAAGGCGATTAACAATAAGGGACCCTAAGGGAGGATATATATATAGCAAGAAATCGATAGATGACACATCCGAAAACGCGTTCTTGGTCAGGACCGCTCCAAATCGACTGCACTCTTTTGCAATCCACTTGTCCAATCGAGGACTCAACATACGCTAAATTTGGCTGCGGCGCAGTCGCTCGTTCGACGGCGCTATGGTCGGATTCTGACTATATGATGTGGTCGACTGTAGCTAGAAATCTGCAGCTGCAGCAGGGCGGGCGTATAGGCCCTACAATCACGTGCTCTAGCCCTGACTGCACTGACCCCTCTGACCCGAACCCTGCCGACCCGAACCCTGCCGCCCCTAGCCCCCTAGGGGCTGTTAATAAAGCCTCTAAGCGCTCGGGCTATAGCTTCTTGACCTACCTTACTACCGCTTCTGCCACTACCACCACCACTACTTCCGCCGCCAACCCTGCCACCACTATAACCGCTACTGGGTTAAGCGATATATCGTTTGATAGCCCTTTTAAAGAGCTTTCCAGCAGTTAATACGCTACTACCGCAACCGCCGCCCCTACCCCCTCTAAAAAGGGAAAAGAAAAAGAAAAAGCCCTACT
Source organism: Phyllachora maydis (assembly GCA_029339225.1). NCBI lineage: Eukaryota > Fungi > Ascomycota > Sordariomycetes > Phyllachorales > Phyllachoraceae > Phyllachora > Phyllachora maydis. The sequence continues at coordinate 7,221,941 of JAQQPM010000003.1, forward strand.
ACCTACAACCCTCGCCCTTACCTTCTCTAGTCTTATGGACCAGATAGTTAGTCTTTTAGTTAATAACCTAGCCTTTAAGGAAATCGTCGAATATACCGGGCTAGCTAGAAAGCTAGCCTTAACGCAGATCTTAAAAGAGGAGGAGAAAAAAGCCCCGATATTTCCCTTGTTTGTTGCCTAGGCCCTAAGGCAGAAGAAGCAACAACAATAGCAACAACAATAGCAATAACAATAGTAGTAGCAGCAACAACCCCCTGCCGCTAAATCAGAGCCAACCTGCCGTACCTAGGCTGCTATAGCAGCAGCTAGAGTAAAGCCTACTAAGCTAGGCTTAGAAAAACAGGTCCTTATACAGCTAGGATCAGCCTCTTCCTCCCTTAGCCAAAAATCAGCCCTGGAAATCGCACAGGCAGTATAGAAGGCTATAGGGCACTCTATTAAGGGGGTAAGGACCCTACCAAGCAGTAACCTTATACTGGTTATAGAGGAAGAGAAGGTAAAGAAGGCTTTAGAGGAAAATACAGCCTGGCTAGCCTCTTTATTACTAGAGGCCTCCCTCTATACCACTACCTAGGCAGTAGCTGTTAAGGGGTTTATAACAGCTGATCGGATAACGGAAGCTAGCCTCTTAGCAGCTGTAAAAGAAGTATATCCCTCAGCCCTCTAAGCTAAAGTCTAGCACCTACTCTAAATCGAAAGAACAAGAGTCTTAGCACTTATAGCCTTTTCTAGCTAACAAGAGGCTTATAAGGCCTGTTAAGACGGCATCTTCTAGGCTTATAGGGCCCTAAAAGCAGAGCCTTATATCGATGAGGTTAGGGCCCTTTAGTGCTTTAACTGCTAGCGTTAGGGGTATAAGGCTAAATACTGCCACTCCCCTGCCCTTTGCTATAACTGCGGCCAAGAAAAGAAGAAGCATACTAACAAAGCAGCCTATACTAGGGCCCAGAACTGCCGGAACTGCTAAGGAGACTACTATACTAGGGCAGAGGAATGCCCTAAAAGAAAGAAATATAGGGTACAAGCAAAGGCCTACCTTTAAAATAGGCCTATTAACTTTGACCTTCCAGGCCCTCTTAAGCCAGCAATATCGACAGAAGACTAGCTAGAAGGAGAAGAGGGCTATACAGTAGTAGCTGGAAAACGCCGCCGTAGACGCCCTTCTATAATACCCGCTACTACCGCTACTATAGCCCCCCTTTCCCAAAGGATAATAAGGGAGGCTTTTAGCAAAACCCCTACTGCTACCTTCACCGCTACTACTAACCCTATAGCTGTAGCTATAGCTATAACTATACCCTCCTCCCTAGAGCCGGCAAGGGGCTCTATAGAGGAGGAGGATACAGATATACTCTAAGTCTTTTCTTTCCTTTTATCTCTACTCCTTTTGTTTAAGACAGCCTCCCTCCTTTCCTTTAGACTGCTTTCCTTCTACCCTTCCCTATAGCTGGTATCTTACTACTATACCTAAGGTAAGAGGGAAGGCTATAAGGCTAAGCTTATAAGCTTTTAAGCTTTAAGCTTAGACCTACCTTTACCTCTTTCACTGATAAGACCCTTTCCTTATTCCCCTACCCCGAGCCCTATATTAATTAAGATATAGGGCGTTCTTACGGGAGACAGGTAGGGGAATAGGCGCGATTTCCCTTAGTAGCCTTCTAGACGGCCTCCCCTTGCATTGTTTTTCTTTTAGTACTGCTCTTTTCCTCTTGCTAGGTTGCCCGCCTTGTTGAGCTCGTTGGAGGTTTTTCATCCGTTTTCCGGTTTTCCTCTAGCATAAGTGTAAGCTAGCAGCCCCTTATAGCCCCTTAGGGGACTCTATAGGAGTAATAGATATCTATCTATCTATATATATAGCAACGTTAGCTGGAAAGTCCTTCTAGATCTTAATAGCGGTAGTAGCAAGGTCTGATATAGAGCTAATCCAGTTTGACGTTTTAAACGCCTTTTACAATGCTCGCCTTGACCGGGACGTGTATATAAAACTCCTAGTAGGTCAAAGGAAGCAGGGTATAGTCTATAAGCTAAAGAAAGTACTATACGGACTTTAGGAATTGCCTTACCTATAGTACGAAGAGTTTAGTAGTACTTTTCGGGATCTTAGGCTTAACGTAATACCCTATAAACCATATATCTTTTAGAAGGGAGGAGTCTTTATTCTCTTCTATATAGACAACGTAACGATAGCATACTATAAGAGGTATAAAGCCCTTACTAAAGACCTGACAAGCTCGCTCTAGTTAAAGTATAAGATGACCGGCAGTAGCAAGCTAAACTGGTTTCTTAGGCTATAAGTTATTTAGGATTAGGAGTACCGTAAGATCTATCTTTTATAGGCGGTATACTATAAGGAAATTTTCAGATTAGTAGACGACCTAGTAATTAGAAGCAAGGTAATAAAGCTGATAACACAGAGATATACCTCCCTTATAGTACTAGAAGAATTAAAGAGCAACCTAGGGTAGGCAACGAACGCCGAGATAAAGTTATACTAGAGAAAAGTCGGCTTGATAATATATATAGCTATAATTATAAGGGTTAATATAGCCTTTACTGCATCGAGATTATTAAGATTTCTTACAAACCTAGGTCTAGAGTATTATAAGGCGGCAGATTATTGCCTTAACTACCTATACTATTCTAGGAATCAGTGCCTTTAGCTTAGGGGTAGAGATACGTATAAGGTTTAGTATAATGCTTCCTTTACTGACAATATAGCTGATCGGAAAAGCTCTTAAGGATATATAATTAAGCTTTTCGGTAGGCTAGTTGCTTAAAGGGCAAGCAAGCAGACCTGCATAACAACTTCCACTATAGAAGCGGAATTGGTATCTATGACGGAAGTAGTGTAAGAAACGCTATATCTCTGCCGCCTGATCTATGATCTTAGAATCGGTCTTAAAAGGGAGCACGGCGTATAAGTGTTCTATAATAACACTTAAATCGTAAGACTGGTAACCAGGGACAAAACGCTAAAAACGAAGCTCTAACACGTCGATATTAAGAATTACTAGCTCTAGCAGGAAGTTATTGTAGGAAGGGTTCTTATAGACTATATACCAATAGATTAACAATTAGCAGATAGCCTAATGAAAGTTCTTACAAACAACAGTTTTACTACGTTCTATAAGCAAGTTAGTATAGTAGAAAGGAAAGAAAAGATCAAGAAGCGGTAGAGGGAGGAAGGCTAAGATACAGAGATTTAGTAGTAGGTATAGAAGGGAGCATCCTAAGAAACTAGTCTATTAAGCTAAATGTCGCTATTATAATCCGCAAACGTAAAATTGATTAGGGCCTAGCTAGAAGTCCTAGGGTATACCGGAGCAGCAGTAGAATCCTCCTCTGTAGCTACGTTAGTAGCCTATAGTACACTCTTCCTATTACTATTATCGTCGTTGTTGGATTCTATTACTACCTGTTTCCCCTACTTCTTTTTCTCTTCCTTCGTCTAGATAGTTGTAGCCTATTTCTACGTCTATAGCTCTTAGATTAAGCTGGTATACTCTCTAATAAGAGTAAATAACGTCTAGATAGGGATAGTTAGGACAGACTAGAAGTATAGCAGGATAGAATTATAGGGTAACTTGCTACTAGAGCTATAATACTAGAAGAGTATTCAACAATATAGGCCTAATAGGCCTATACCACTGCTAAAATCTTGTTGTTATCCGCTAGAAACGCAGGTCAGCGCGAACAACACTAAGGAGGTATATAGGCTGGACTTACAAGAAATATATAGATACTAGCAACGGGAGTAATTTAAACACTATAACCAAGAAGAAACGCAGGGACCAAGCTGCGCCATATACAGCGCTAGAGGGGAAAAATCGCTAGAATCGGCCTACAAGACCAAGCGTATAAGACAGCGCTTATAGTACACCTTACGTAGCTTACCGTCCTAGATAGTAGAAACCGCTAGTAATATAGACGGTAACGCCCCTATAGGTATAGACTGCAAGGCTAGGCTCGACGCTAGCTTACTTATAACCAGCTTCTTATAGACCAGTATTACTAGCCCCCTAACGCTAGCCACTAGCGAACATACCCTAAGGACTATCAAGACTAGGGCAGTAACAGCTGCTAGTATAGGCAATAGACCTAAATCCCTAAAATGTAGCTTCTTTAACGATAGAAGCACTATAACGTCGTCGTCCTCCTTATCGTTATCCTAGGCAAACTGGACTAGATATAGACTATTAGCTATTAGGAGAACTACCTAGGAAAGGCAAGATAAAAGGATAAACCGCGTTTCTAGCCTAATAAGGGCAAATCTCCTACTACTAGGGTAGTAGGCTGCTTTAGAACCAACTCCTCCTTCTAAGTAGACATCTATAATAAAAGGAAGTTAGAAAAGCTTATAAAACTAAATATAGCGATTATAAGAAGCCTTATAGTAAGAAGGGCAAACGCAAAAAGATAAAAAGCGCATTTGTAGGAAGGAGGAAATTTTTTAAAGCTCTAGAGGAGGCAAGCAGATTTTATACCTAACTAGCCACTATATAAAAGAAGTAACAACGTAGGCGGTTAAAAATCACGCCCTTTCCCCCTAACTTCTACTTCCTCCTCCCTAAAAAGGGACAGCATACCCTAATACTAAGAAGAGAGAGGTAGCAGACCCTTACCGATCAATAAGCCTCGATCCGCACAGATACAAAATATAAGAGCAAGGAAAGAAGCTAGGCAGTATACCTGTAATAGAAATAAGAAGGAAAGGGCAGTATACCCTAATAGAAAAGAGAAGCTAGGGTAGTATACCTTAAGGAAGAGGCAGCATACCTCAACCTAAATAAGGAAAAAGTAGTATACCTTAACCTAAATAGGAAAGGGCAGTATACCTAGACCTTTAGATCTAGCAAGACTTACTACGTTAGTTTAACTGCCTTGTTACCTGGATTAGCCCCTATATAGACAGTAAGGAGCAGAGAAGAGACCGCCGCCAAAGTAATAAGCCAGTATTTATAACGCTAAAGGTAGTTCATAAGGCACCCGCGAGATCAGCAGAGGCAAAGGGAGCATAGCAAAAGAGATAAGCGTTCTAAAGCTAAATAGCAACCTAGTAGTCTCTAATAGAGTAAGGCATTACGTCGGTTAACCACCTAGATAGCAGACCATAGTAATAACTGTTAGGTATCCCTAGAAGTAAGATTATAATAGTTAAAAAGAGCCTAATAGTTTCCCTTATAAGAAAGTACCTCTAAGATTAGTAAGAAAGCAGGTTAGGGAGGGAGCAGTTAACTCTCCTAGACCCTATCTAGGTTAGCGACTAGCAATACCTATTAGAAGCCCGATCTTAATAATCTAGAGTACCTTAACAAGTCCCTATAGAGGAACAGGACTATAGGGTAGCAGAGCAGCTAAGTATTACCTATTAGTACAATCCCTTTTCTGATTAAGCAGTAGAATAACTACCCTTCTACTAGCCTAGGAAGCACCGTATAACCAGGGAATAGAGACCTTAGGGGTATTAATAATAGTCATTAAAAAAAAAAGACCGTACCGCCGCCTATAAAGCCCAACTGTTGGACAACGTGGCGCTTGTGTCGCTCCGGTAGAACCTCGGTATCCCTAATAGGAGCAGGGCATAGGGTTGCCTTATTCAACTCGGGAGCAGGGCATAGGGAGGCCCTGATCAATTAAGGTGGATATAGCCATGATTTCCTATATCGAGCAGATTAAGCCTACTTTAGGGCCTATAAACGTTGTAGGGGGGACAGAGAAAATCTCTGTCCCGGGCGGCTAGAGCGCAGGTTAAGGAGACAGAATATAGATCAGTATACGGAATTAATCATAGAGACTACCGATTCTAACAATTAACAGTTAGAAGTCGTTAGCCTAGTATAGACAAGCCTAGTATTAGTATATATATTATTATTACAATATCCAAGAACGTACCTTAGTAGCCGCTATTATATTGAGTAACGAGAATAATAAGAAGCCTACTAAAGAGGGCTCTATCCTTTTCTCTAAGCTAGAGGAGTAGATCGACTTTAAGTAGCAGCTTCGGCGTATTACAAGCAAGGTAATCGAGTTTATAGACCTAAACGATACTAAGGAACAAGGTAGACGTCTAGTCCCTCTAACCCTCGACGATATGCCTATTCTTAGGTTATTAACCGCCTGTATTAAGACTGCTTATTAGACCTACGTCCGCTAGTATTATAGCCTTACTTAGGGAGCGCAGCTTATAAAAGAGTATATCGAGCAGGCGAACGCTAACAGGCCTCCTCCTCTTCCTAGTAAGCGTATTATATATACCGATTTGACTGCTAACGGAAGGGCTATCTTCTAGAGTATATTAACAATGTATAACATTGCTATAGCGAACTAGAAATACAACTAGAATAACGTTATAGAGGTTAAGAAGTGGATTAGGGAGTACGTCGAGACTTATATGCTAAATCTATACTACCTACCTGAGCAAAGCCTTTACTAGTAGTATTAGAACCTTACTAAGTTAATATATTTAAAGGATTATAAGCGAACAAGGACGATATATAAGGACTATAAGAAGTACCTAGATGCTAGTAAGGCAAAAGCGGTTAGTAACTAGAGGACCTAGATAGAGAAGTAGTAGAAGCTACTATACCTAGCAGAGTATTACAAAGTCAAAGGGGTAGCTAATCCTAAACTATAGTTTAACGACTTACTGATCTTCTTAGGAGTAACCTAAAGGTTCTAAGGCTAGATATCAGCCTTATAAAGGGACTTTAAGAAGTAGGCCGAACGGGAGAACCTTAATTATCGCAAAGTAGCAAGGGATTTCCTATAAGACCTTAAGTTTAATAAGCCTTCTAAGTTAAAGCCTAAAAACCTAGTAGGAAGAGGAGGCACGTACGTTACCCTAAACAGTAAACAGCCTCTTTCTAATAGGGCTAGTAAGAAAGGTAAAAGAGGAAGGGACGTATAAGAAGAGGCCTCTAAGTAAGGGAGAGCTAATACCTATAGCAACTGAAATCTCTAGGGAGCCTTAGAAGTACCCTAAGCCTTAGGACCTAATTATTCTATAGGGAGACCTGGTTCTTGTTATAAGAAGTATACCTATAGAATAATCTAGTACAACTAGAAGGTATACTAGTATCTATTTCCCTCTTTTACATATAAAGGTTAGGAACTAAGGCTAGATATAGAACAGCGTATGAAATAAGCTATTAATAAGGATTTGCAACTTTAATCAAAGATATTAGCTTGTTAAAAAGAGCTAAAAGACAAGTAGGAGGCCTAAAGGTATATAGGGCATAGGGAGAAAGTAAAGGCTTTAAAACTAATAGTAGAAGTTGTTCCTATGCCTAAGAAGAAGAACGAGAATTAGGTTACTATTAATTTTGTAGTGCCGAAGAGCGTACTATAAGTAAGTAGCGTTAGCGAATACCCTTTTAAGTACTTAGCCTACTTAGATTCTGGTACCTCTATCTATATTTTCAATAATTAGAAGAGATTTAAAAGCTTTAAGGAAGTAGGGGAAGGGGATCACCTTATAGCAGCTAATAGCAAGTTGCCGATCAAAGGATATAGGACAGTTTTCCTATATCTACGCCTAGCCGCCAACCCTGCCACCACCATAACCGCTACCGGGTCGAGCGATATACCGTTCGATAGCCCTTTTAAAGGGCTTTCCAGCAGTCAACAAGCCACTACCGCCACCGCCGCCCCGACCCCCTTAAAAAAGGGGAAAGAAAAAGCCCTACCACCTACAACCCTCGCCCTTACCTTCTCTGGTCTTATAGACCGGATAGTCAGTCTTTCAGTCAATAACCCGGCCTTTAAGGAAATCGTCGAATATACCGGGCTAGCTAGAAAGCTAGCCTTAACGCAGATCTTGAAAGAGGAGGAGAAAAAGGCCCTGATATTTCCCTCGTTCGTTGCCCAGGCCCTGAGGCAGAAAAAGCAACAACAACAGCAACAACAACAGCAACAACAATAGCAGTAGCAGCAACAACCCCCCGCTGTCGAATTAGAGCCAACCCGCCGTACCTGGGCTGCTATAGCAGCGGCTAGGGTAAAGCCTACTAAGCTAGGCTTAGAAAAACAGGTCCTTATACGGCTAGGATCAGCCTCTTCCTCCCTCGGCCAAAAATCAGCCCCGGAAATCGCACAGGCAGTATAGAAGGCTATAGGGTACTCTATTAAGGGGGTAAGGACCCTACTAAGCAGTAACCTTATACTGGTTACTAAAGGAGAAAAAATCAAAAAAGCCTTAGAAGAAAACACAGCCTAGCTAGCCTCTTTATCACTAGAGGCCTCGATCTATACCACTACCTAGGCTATTACTGTTAAAGGGCTTACAATAGCTGACCAGGTAACGGAAGCTAGCCTTCTAGCAGCAGCAAAAGAATCATATCCTTCGGCCTTAAAGGCTAAGGTCTAGTACCCCCTCTAGATCAAAAGAACAAGAGTCTTAGCTCTTATCGCCTTCTCTAGCTAGTAAGAGGCCTACCAGGCCTGCTAAGACGGAATCTTCTGGGCCTATAGGGCCCTAAAAGCAGAGCCCTATATCGATAAGGCTAGGGCCTTACAGTGCTTTAACTGCTGGCGATGGGGGTATAAAGCCAAATACTACCACTCCCCTGCCCTCTGCTATAACTGCGGCTAAGAAAAGGAGAAGCATACTAATAAGGCGGCCTGTACTAAGGCTCAGCACTGCCGGAACTGCCGTAGCGACCACTACGCTAGGGCAGAAGAATGCCCTGAAAGAAAGAAGTATAAGGCTCAGGCAAAATCCAGCCTACAAAACAGGCCTATTAACTTCGACCTCCCCGGCCCTCTTAAGCCGGCAATATCAACAGAAGACCGGCTAGAAGGGGAAGAAAGCTATACGGTAGTAGCTGGAAAACGCCGCCGTAGCCGCCCCCCTATAATAACCGCCACTACCGCTATAGCCTCCCTTTCCTAGCGAACTATAAGGGAGGCTTTTAGCAAAATCCCCGCCTCTACCACTACCGATCTAGCAGCTACTAGTACTACAGCTACCGGTTCTATACCCTCCTCCCTAGAGCCGGTAAGGGGCTTTATAGAGGAAGAGGATACGGATATGCTTTAGTCTCTTTTTCTGCCTTCTCTCCTTCCTTAGACTACTTCCCCTCTCTCTCTTTAGACTGTCTTTTCTTTCTTCCCTATAGCTAGTATCTTACTACTATACCAAGGTAAGAGGGAAGGCTATAAGGCTAAGCTTATAAGCTTTTAAGCTTTAAGCCTAGACCTACCTTTACCTCTTTCGCTAACAAGACCCCTTCCCTATTCCCCTACCCTAAGCCCTATATTAATTAAGATATAGGGCGTTCTTACGGGAGACGGGTAGGGGAATAGGCGCAATTTCCCTTAGTAGCCTCCTAGACGGCCTCCCCTTACGTTGTGTTTTTCTTTTAGTACTGCTTTTTTCCTCTTACTAGGTTGCCCGCCTTGTTTGAGCTCGTTGGAGGTTTTTCATCCGTTTTCCGGTTTTCCTCTAGCATAAGTGTAAGCTAGCAGCCCCTTATAGCCCCTTAGAGGACTCTATAGGAGTAATAGATATCTATCTATATCTACGCCTAGGTTAGTATAAAAGGGTGCTCTTTCGGCTCGATCGTATAGTATACTGCCCTAAGGTAGCTATTAACCTAGTTTCCTTAAGGTATCTTTATAAGAAGGGAATATAGTAGGATTACCAGAAGCAGGGCACCCTTTCCTACCTTAGAAGGATGTTAGACTATAATAAGATCTACGAAATCTAGGAAACCTATAGCTAGTTCCTGCTAGAGTACGTTATAAATAATATCTTAGCATTAGCTTTTATAATATAAAGGGAGTAGGGCAGGTCTTGGAAGAAGAAGACCAAGCCTAGGAAAATCTAAGTATAGTACTAGCGGTTAGGTCATCTAAACCTAGAAGCACTCCATTACCTTATTCAGAGTAGTAAGGGAGTTAAGGTTACTAGAAATTACAAGGTGATTAGAATGGTAGACTACCTGCAGTATAGTATAGGAAAAGGCCTTAATTGCTAGGTCTTAAGGGTAGTCTAACTAGACCTAAAGCACCCTAGCGATGTCCTAGCCCTTAATTTCTACGATATTGAAAGGTCTAAGGAAGGCTTTATATCTATTATACTGTTATTAGATTGTAAGTCGGGCCTAATATAGGACTATTATCTTTATAATCGGTTGGTTAAGAGTATTATTATAGCCTTGGACAACTGCCTTTTAGATCTTAATCGAAGGTATGGAATTCGGGTTCTAGATATTGAAGCTAATAACGAGATTGTAGGAAGAAAGGGAGTAATCTAAGCCTAGTTATAAGGGAAATATATTAGAACAAATCTCTCTGCTCCTTAGACCTAAGATTAGAACAGAGGTATAGAAAGAGCTGCTAGTATTCTGAAAAGGCAGGTAAAGGCAATAGTAGTAGGGACTAACTTACCTTTAGATAAGGTAGCTAAGGTATTTAGAATAGCGGTATATCTTTTAAATTATACCCTAAGGTATCGGCTAAAGTGGAAAACACTATATAAGGTATTCTATTTATTTATAGTATTAGTAGGCGCTGAAGAGACGACGCCTATTAAGCTATAGTAAGGGCATTTTCGGGTTTTCCTATATTAAGCCTTTACATTAGAAGTAGATATATAGCTTAAAAAGAATAAGTTAAAGAGGTTTGCTCTAAGAGCTTTCCTTAGATACCTAATCGGATATAACTTGACGAATATTTATCGAATTTAGAACCCTCGAACTAACAAGATTATAGTAACCTAGGACGTGATTTTTAATAAGAAAGTAGTATTTAACAGGTCTAAAGAGCACCTTATAGTTAGGCTAAGAGATCTAAGCTTAGAAGGGCTGAAAGAGTGGCTTGCCAAGATCGAGAAAAGGGCAGAATCCGAAAATCTAAATACTATAGTGGCCGATATCCCTATATAGGACGCACCCTATAAAGTAGGGGTAATAGACCTAGGTAATAGATTAGAAGAAGAAGAGAAAGAGGATATTAATATACCTAACCTAGTAGATAATACAGAACTAGACAATTCAATAGAAGTAATATAAGAACCTTAATATATAGAGGCTTACCTACTCCTATATCCAACTCTAGAAGCTACGCCCCTACTAGTAGTATAGGGTACGCTAGGAGCATACCTTATAGTGTGTTTTAGGGATTAAGTTCTTAGTTAGTAGTTCCTTAACACTGTTATAAAGGGAGACTTCCTTACCTAGAGGGCCTTCTTTACTATTAGAAGGCTTATAAATAAAGACCCTAAACCAGAATCAAACATACGAAAACGGGTTTTTGGTCAAAACCACACCAAATCGCGTGCAACCACATCCATTCGAACCGTCCGATCGAGGACACAACGCCCGCCAATTTTCGCTGCAGCGCTGTCGGTTGCGCGACAGCCCTAGGCGTGCGAAAATGCAGAAAATGGCGAGCCTAGCTGCCCTCTTACAACTGCAATTTCCTCGCGTACGGGCTACCAACGCGGCTCCGTGCCCCGGCAACCCTGCCCTACCTATAGCCAACGATAATAATAACAACCCCCTGAGCTAGCCCCTAAGTACGGACTAACCTCTAAGCATAGACTACCTAAATAACGATATAGAGATGGAAGACCGCTAAACTACCACCTCCACTACTACTAAAGAGACTGCTATAGGCGCTATAACTATAGCACCTATAGCACCTAGCTCTAGCGTCCCCCCTACTATCAACGCCCCTGTAATTAGCGCCCCCCTCTTAACCAACGTCTTTGCCCCTTTCCTTAGGGGCCTAAACGGCAGCCGGTATACCCTAGCCCCGACCCCCTCTAGCTAGAAAACCTCGAAAAAACCAGGGAAAAAATCGGAGAAAAATACAGGGAAAGAAGAAAACAATAACAGTGCCGCCAAGACCGACTATATCACCCTAGCAACCAAGAAAACCGCCTAGGCTGCCCTTAGCCCCCCTAAGCTCGCCCTAACGCTCTCTAGCCTCCTAGACCAGATAATTAGCCTAGCTAAGGACAGCACTAACTTCTACAATATAGTAGAAGCAACTACCGAAGCCAGGCAAATCGCCCTTACAGCCCTGCTCTAGGACCCTCCTAAAGCAGCCCTAGCTACAGCAACAGCTCCAGCACCCCAAAACCGCCCTACTACCCTAGGAACGCTTAAACTACAGTACTAGCAATACCCTTAGTAGCCTAGCTACTACTAGCAATAACAGCAGCAATAATAGCAACAGCCTAGCCACTCCTAGCCTATAGCCCCTACCTAGGCTAATATAGCTAGCAAGCTAACAGCTAGCAAGGTAACTAGGCCTGGCCTAGAACGCCAGGTGCTTATCCGACTAGGCTTAGCCTAACAATAGGTACTAGCTAAATCTGCCCTAAAGGTAGTATAGGCTATCTAACAGGCCTTTAGCCTAGCTGTTTAAGGGGTTTAGACGCTCCTTAGCGGTAACCTCCTACTAGTTATAGAGAACATAGAGATAAAGAAGAGCCTGGAGAACAATACTACCTAGATTACAAGGGCCTTTAGAGAGAAGGCCTCTCTATATACTATAACCTAGGTAGTAGCGGTTAAAGGCCTTATAGTCTATAACCGGGTTATAGAGGAAGGCCTACTAGAAGAGGCTAAAAAGCAGTACCCTATAGCGGTTAGGGCAAAAGTCTGGTACCCCTAAGGGCTAGAAAGGACTAGGGTTAAGGTACTAATAGCCTTTACCTCCCTAGAGGCAGCCTAGAAGGCCTATAAGGAGGGGGTCTTCTAGAGCTGCCAAGCCCTAGAAGCAAAGCCCTAGATCGACAAAGCTAAGCCTATCTAATGCCTAAGGTGCTGGAAATGGGGCTATAGGGCTAAGGTATACCGGAGCAAGGAGGAGATCTGCTATAACTATAGTGCTAACAGCCATACCACGCTAGAAGCCCCTACCTGCTCTAGGGTACCCCGCTGCTATAACTACCGCTAAGCTTACTACACCCGCTTAGAAGCCTGCCCCTGCCTAAAAAAGGCATAGGCACAGGCTAAGGGATACCTACGTTCTAGGCCTAAGGCCTTTAATGTCGACCAACCGCCCCTATACCAGCAGTACTAACAGTAATAGCAACAGTAGTAATAGCAATAACAGCAACAATACCCCTTCTAGCAGGCCTTATTATAAGAGGAGGGAGAGGAAGGCTATACTATAGTCTTAGGGAAGAGACAGAGGGGCCGACTAACAGGCTTAAAAGGGTTAACCCCCAACTAAAGCACAATTACCGCCTGCTTTAGCTACCTAAGCAGCCAAACCCCCTCTTCCTCTACGCCGGCTATAAGCCCTAAAGAGGCTATAGGACCTACTGGAACCCCGGAGCCTATAGGAGCCCCTAGACCCCTAGATGCTAGACCTAGACCAGACCCGGATACTAGACTAGCTAACGCTACTACTATACAACAACTACCGCCTACTATATAGCTAAAGGAGATAGAGATATAAAGATACGCCTCTGGAATATATAGAGCTCGAAGGAAGTACAGGAAGTACTACTTTCTATAGCAAAAGAAGAAATACTTGCTATATAAAAGCCCTAGATTAATAGGCAGGCATAGCACTCTACCTACTGCCCTAGATCAGCCCCCTACTACCTGGTTTTTACCCCTAACGGACAGGCCTTACTTTATATCTACAAATCACTCCTACTAGCAACATAGACTTACAGCTCTAGCTTAGACTAGGCTAGGGCTACTATATAGACTAAGAACAGCCCTTTTATAGTCTAGTCCCTATATAACGACCCCTAACCCCAGACTGGCCTAACCCCCCTTATAGAGGAAATAAGGGGGAAGATTACCGCCTACCCAGGCCTTTACCTTCTAGCCGGGGACTTTAACCTTCATTACCCCCTATAGAACCAACATAACCGCTATAGCCCTAGGTTAGAAGACTTACTGCTATTAACAGCAGAGCAGGGACTTACCCTCTATACCCCCTACGGCGCTATAACTAAGGCGCTATAGAGGAGCTAAGTAGGTAGGGCCTCGACTATCAACCACTTCTAGCTTAGTAGCAGCCTTACCTGCTCCTATACTAGCTTAGATATACGCTTATGCTTAGACTACTACCCCTAGGTACTAGATATCAACCTAGAAAATATAGAAGCCCTACCGCCGCCCCCCCGATTCTAGTAGAAGAAGATGGATAAAAAGGAGGTAGCAAGAGAGGCTAGCTCCCTAATATATAATATAGGGGGCTATAGATATCTTTCACGCCTTTCTAACCTAGCTAAGCTCTAGGAGGCCTATAGGCAACTATTAGAGGAACTCCAGCGTATTGCTAGGGCTACAACCCCTAAAGAAGCCCTAGTAACTACTAGAAGGAAGAATACCCCCTAGTAGAACAATAAAGTCTACCAGGTAGTCCAGGAGAGAAAAAGAGCAGAAAGATAGCTCTAACGCTCCCCTAGTAACCAGGCCCTCCTTACTACCTATAAGTCAGCCTAGAAAGAGCAAATAAAGGCTATAAAAGAAAGTAAGAGGAAGACCTAAAGGGCTCTTCTATAAGAGGCTAGAGACAAGCCAGAGAAGCTCTAGCAACTAGAAAGATAGGCTAGGCTACAAAGCACTACCGCCCTACCCCCTCCTAAGCTGCTAACCCTTAGATAAGCCAGTACCTTCTAGAAGAAGGTAGAGGCCCTTTTAGCACGCTTCTTCCCCCCCTCTCCCTAGGAGGACAGCTCAGAGGAACCCCTAATAGGCCCTAGGCTACCAGTTAGCTAGACAGTTAGGCCGGACGATATAAAAGAGGCTATTAAAACAATAAAACCCTAGAAAGTACTAGGACCTAACGGACTCCCTATAGGCTTTCTAAAGGCCTATAGTAACCCCTTATACAAGGCCCTTGCTATACTAGCCTCGAAATCCTTCCTCTATAGCTTCTACCTATAGGAATATAAGGAAGCAGTTACTATTGTCCTTCCTAAGCCAGGAAAACAGCCGGATACCTATAACACCCCTAGAGGCTATCGACCTATAGCCCTACTTAACTGTATTAGCAAGGTCCTAGAAAAAGTTATAGGGACTAAGATAAGGGATATAGCCGAAGCTTTTAAGCTAATTCCAGCGACGTAACAGGGCTACTACCGCCATAAGTCCACCGAATCGGCTATACACCTCCTTATAGCTTAGGTCCAGGAGGCATAGAAATATAAAGCCGGGGCCTCCCTCCTATAGCTAGACCTATCAGGGTATTTCGACAGCATCCCTTATAACAGACTCCTAGCTATACTAGACCGGTTAGGGCTACCTATCTGGCTACTATCCTAGCTAAAGGAATTCCTCTCCTCTAGGACTACTAGCCTCTTATTCGACAGCCAAAAGAGCCGGTAAATCCTAGTACTAACAGGAGTACCCTAAGGCTCACCACTTTTACTAATCCTCTTAGTCCTATACCTATGTCCCCTATATAAAAGACTAGAAAGAAAATACCCTACTATCTCTACTATAGGCTACGCAGACGATACCAATCTACTAGCCTTTGGTAGAGAAGCTATAATAACGGTTAGGCAGCTAGAGGAAGCCTGGAGAGAGTACCTAGACTGGGCAACAACCGCCGGGGTTACCTTCTTAGCAGCAAAGAGCAAGCTTATACACTTCCCCCCTAGAAGAAGGCCCTGGACCAACCCTATTAACCTAGGACTAACAGAGGACTCCCCCTTATAACCAGCTATAGAGGCCCGTTTTCTAGGGGTTTGGCTAGACCCTAAGCTTACCTGGAAGGCCTATGCCAATACCCTATAGTAGAAGCTAAAAACACAGTCCCTTGCTATTACTAGGCTAGCTGGAAAGACCTAGGGACCTGGAATCGAAAAGGCTAGGCTCCTATATATAGCAGTAATAAGGCCGGTCCTAGCCTACGCAGCCTCGGCCTGGCATACCCCTATACCTATAACACCGAATAAGCCACAGGGTATAACTAGAGGCCTACTAGCAGCTGAAAACGAGGCCCTAAGGAGAGTTACAGGGGCCTATAAGAGAATACCGATCCAAAGCCTCTACTATAAGGCTAACGTCCCCCCCCTTAACCTCTACCTTAACGCCCTCTCCTACTCTAGCCAGGCTAGAATAAACAGGGCTATAGGGGAAGAGGTAGCTAAGCAGAAGGAAACCCTATGCCTTGCCCTTGGAAGTAGGACCCCTAGGACCAGCCTCCCCCTAGGTAGGCGTACAAAGCAAGAAAGGAAAAGAGAAGCAACAGCCCAGTAGTACTACTAACAACTAAGGAAGGCTATTAACGAGGAACCCCTTTATACTGCCTAGAAGGATCGCTATTTATAGAAGGCTAGGGCCTCTGGCTACGACCCCTATACGGAGAGCCTCTTAGAGAAATCAGCCAAGGCTACCTTTCAAGAGGAAAACCTAGCTAAAGCCTTTAAAGAGGCCTTCCAAAGACGCCACTATAACCTCTCTAAGGCTAAAAGCTCGCTACTAATATAGGCCCGTATAGGGAAGATAGGCCTAAGGGGATTCCTATTTACCTATAAGGTACCTAGAGTTGATAACCCCCTCTGCTGCTGCTACCTAGCTACAGAGGATATCCGACATATATTCGACGGTTGCCCGGCCTACCCTTTAGCCCCCTTTAAAGAAAGGGAAAGAGGGGATACATATAGCTTCCTCTACAGACTTGAAAAAGGGGGCGGCAGCGCTATACGCCCCCTAGTTCGCCATATCGCTACTAGACTGCCAGAATACTCGGTTGCTTAGAGGCTAGGAGCGGTCTAGCCTATACCCCTTTAGGCAGTATGTTTTCATACTCCTAAGGGGGCGGTATTTACTCTGGTGAAGATTAGCCTACCCCCTATTACACCCCCTTTTTCCCTATATACGGTTATAGGTTTTTCACCCGTTGTACGGTTTTCCTATAGCACTAGTTTAGCCCACCTAGATATCCCCTACGGGGATCAGATAGCGTAATAGAATCTATCTAAATAAAGACCCTGAGACGAAAGGGAGTATGCTAATATCTAAGATCCTAAGTATTAAGGACTTTAAGCTAGGTACTATTTATTCTTCTTAGCTGCCTCTAACGCCTAAGCTATACCGGAACCTTGAAAGCTACCTATAGGGGGAATACTTTAAGGAAGCCGAAAGGCAGCACCTTCTTATATACCTAGAAACGTAGGAAGAAGTACCAATCGCTAAGGTATAAAGCAAGTAGGTCTTAGATAATATATAGGTATATATATACAAAATCAATAAGTATAATTACCTAGAGAAGTTTAAGGCTAGGTTAATAGTCCAAGGCGATTAACAATAAGGGACCTTAAGGGAGGATATATACATAGCAACGTTAGCTGGAAAGTCCTTCTAGATCTTAATAGTAGTAGTAGTAAGGTTTAATATAGAGCTGATCTAGTTTAATGTTTCAAACGCCTTTTATAACGCTTGCCTTAACTAGGACGTATATATAAGACTCCTAGCAGGTTAAAGGAAGTAGGGCATAATCTATAAGCTAAAGAAAGTACTATATAGTCTTTAGGAATCGCCTTACCTATAGTATAAAGAGTTTAGCAGTACTCTTTAGGATCTTAGGCTTAATATAATACCCTATAAACCGTATATCTTCTAAAAGGAAGGAGTCTTTATTCTCTTCTATATAGACGATATAACAATAGCGTACTATAAGAGGTATAAAGCCCTTACTAAAGACCTAATAAGCTTGCTCTAGTCAAAGTATAAGATAACTAGCAGTAGCAAACTTAACTGGTTTCTTAGGATATAAGTTATTTAGGATAAGGAGTACTGTAAGATCTATCTCTTATAGGCAGTATACTATAAGAAAATTTTCAGATTAGTAGACAACCTAGTAATCGGGAGTAAGGTAACAAAGCTAACAGCGTAGAGATATACCTCCCCTATAGCACTAGAAGAATTAAAGAGCAACCTAGAGCAGGTAACAAACGCCGAGATAAAGTCGTACTAGAGAAAAGTCAGCTCGATAATATATATAGCTGTAATTACAAGGGTCGATATAGCCTTTACCGTATTGAGATTATCGAGATTTCTTACGAACCTAGGTCTAGAGTATTACAAGGCGGCAGATTATTACCTTAACTACCTATACTATTCTAGAAATTAGTGCTTTTAGCTCGGGGGTAGAGATATATACGAAGTTTAGTATAATACTTTCTTCGCCGATAATATAGCCAATTGGAAAAGCTCTTAAGGATACGTAATTAAGCTTTTTAGTAGGCTGGTTGCTTAGAGGGTAAGTAAGCAGACCTACGTAACAACTTCTACTATAGAAGCGGAATTGGTATCTATGACGGAAGTAGTATAAGAAGCGCTATATCTCCGCCGCCTGATCTATAATCTTAGAATTGGGCTTAAAAGGGAGTACGGCATATAAGTGTTCTGTAATAACGCGTAAACCGTAAGACTAGTAACTAGGGACGAAACGCTGAAAACGAAGCTCCGGCACGTTAATATCAAGAATTACTAGCTCTAGTAGGAAGTTATTATAGGAAGGGTTCTTATAGACTATATACTAATAGATCAATAATTAGTAGATAGCCTGACGAAAGTTCTTACAAACAATAGTTTTACTACTTTCTATAAGCAAGTCAGTATAGTAGAAAGGAAAGAAAAGATCGAGAAGCGGTAGAGGGAGGAAGGCCAAGATATAGAGACTTAGCGGTAGGTATAAAAGGAAGTACCCTAAGAAACTAGTCTATTAAGCTAAACGTCGCTATTATAATCTGCAAACGTAAAATTGATCGGGGCCTAACTAGAAGTCCTAGGGTGCACTAGAGTAGTAGTAGAATCCTCCTCTATAGCTACGTTAGTAGCCTGCGGTACGCTCTTTGTCACAGTCCGTTGTCATCCTGTACATATATAGCTTCGTCTTACACTAGGACCTTCTGTCCTATGTATAACAACATCTTTCTATAACCTATCTTTGCTCTAGCTATAACAGTTTATTGTACCTATATATTCTTGCTAAATTAGCAAGATTCAGTAAGTAAAGAAAACCTCTTGTTAAAAGTCTATTTTGACAAACGATTTAACGAATCCCCCTGTTTCTATATACACTTTAACCATAAGTTACTACCGATTCTATAATGGCAACTAACAGTAACTAATTAGCGGAAGACTGGCTTTAAGTACAAGGCTTAGAGGTACTAGGCTCTCTAGGAATGCTAGCTACTAACCTAGCTAACCTTGTCTTAGCTAGCGACGATTAACTACTCTATTTCCTATAAGCTGTGAATCCTAGAATTTTAGGTATCTCTACCGATTTAGCTATAACTTCCTCTAGGGCCCTTTCTGCCCCCCTTCTAGCTACTTTTTCCTAGCCCTCTCTAGCCCCTATCTTAACAAATTATATAACTCTATCTTAACTCCTTAGCGTTAATCCTCCGACCTTTGATAGAACCTCTATAAACTCTATTAAACAGTAAATAGCCTATATTACCTAGAAGTCCTAAGTCCTGGTAAAGCTTGCTATTAATAAAGTTTTTTTTCCAGATACCCTAGTCCAAGTCCTCTATATCTTACAGTATCTTAACGGCGAACCTTATTAGCGAATTTGCCTAGA
The DNA here is from genome assembly GCA_029339225.1 of Phyllachora maydis. Taxonomy (NCBI): domain Eukaryota; kingdom Fungi; phylum Ascomycota; class Sordariomycetes; order Phyllachorales; family Phyllachoraceae; genus Phyllachora; species Phyllachora maydis. The sequence continues at coordinate 7,241,456 of JAQQPM010000003.1, forward strand.
AGTAGACAAGCTAGTCGCACTAGCTTATAGCCTTCCCTCTAACGCTTCTACAATCACGTATATTACCGATATTTTTATATTACTAGACCCTTAGTATCTTATAGAAGATGTTAGTACTATTAGCCTTACTAAACTAGAGAAACTAGATATAGATAAGGATAAGCTCTTATTTACCAACTTCCTAACAGAGCTGGTACAACTCTACGAATATTCTAACCAGACCCCTGTACAACGCGTTACCTACCTTTAATAGAAAGTAGGTTAGAAGCTATACCGTGCTGTCGTTAGTATAGTAGATCGACCTAGTCCTATAGACTTTGTAAAATAGATAGAGCTTTACTAGAAGCTCCAAAACAATATCGCTACGGAACAGCATTAATCCTAAATCAGCTCTAGGTCGGTACTACCTCCCTAATTAGGATTTTATAATAACGGCGACCCTATAGTATTAGGAGCTATCCTACCTCTAGGTTCCTACCTTTCTCCTAAGGAAAAGGCCTATAGAATCGACAACCGCCTCTGCTTATACTATAGTAAGCCAGGCTATCTCGCCTGCGATTATAGAGCAAAGAAGAACCAACCTACTACCGCCTTAGCCACAGCTCTATAACTAAACTCCAAGGGAAAAGCCTAGGCCTAGGAATACTAGATCATTATCCTAGGCCTTTTACCTCTAATCAGGAGTTCGTTATTACCTTAGACGTAGTTTGTGCTAATTCTTCTTTGCTTTTTGCCACCTTAGTATATATACAAGGCAAGGCAGTCCCTCTGTTGGAATCTGTGGGCTCTGATTGATCGATTCCGTGTGCTCCTGTGTGTTCTGTCTTGACCTGCGCTCTCGCCGCCCAGGGCAGAGTTTTTCTCTGTCCCCCCTATAACGTTTATAGGCCCTAAAGTGGGCTTAATCTGCTTGATATAGGGAATCATGGCTATATCTACCTTAATTGATCAGGGCCTTCCTATGCCCTGCTTCTAAGTTAAATAGGGTAACCCTGTGCCCTGCTCCTGTTAGGGATACCAAGGTTCTACCGGAGCGACATAAGTGCTACGTTGTCCAACATACCCCTAGGTCTAGGTTCGTAATAGCGATCCCAGGCCTCGCTATAAGGCTCTTCCTTATTAACGATATATTCAGCGGTAACATACGCTTATAATACCTATATTCTAGGATTATAGAGGTTATAGTTGGGCTTTATAGATGGCGGTATGGTCTTTTTCTTAATAACTATTATTACTACCTCTAAGGTCTCTATTCCCTGGTTATATAGTACTTCCTAGGCTAGTAGAAGGGTAGTTATTCTGCTGCTTAATTAGAAAAGGGATTATACTAATAGGTGATACTTAGCTGCTCTACTACCTTATAGTTCTATTCCTCTATAGGGACTTATTAGGGTACTTTAGATCGTTAAGATCAGGCTTCTAATAGATATTACTAGTTACTAACCTAGATAGGGTCTAGGAAAGTTAGCTACTTCCTCCTTAACCTACTTTCTCTACTAATCTTAGAGGTACCTTCTTATAAAAGGAACTGTTAGGCTTTTCTTAACTATTATAATCTTATTTCTAGGGATACTTAACAGTTGTTACTATAGTCTGCTATCTAGGTAGTTAACCGTCGTAATGCCTTACTCTATTAGAGACTACTAGGTTGCCGTTTAGCTTAGAAACACTTATCTCTTTTGCTATACTCCCTTTACCTCCGCCGATCTCGCAGGTACCTTGTGAACCACCTTTAGCGTTATAAATACTAGCTTATTACTTTAGCAGCAGTCTCTTCTCTGCTTCTTACTGTCTCTACGGGGGCTAATCTAGGTAATAAGGCAGTTAAACTAACGCAGCAAGTCTCGCTAGATCTAAAGGTCCGGGTATACTGCCCTTTTCTATTTAGGTCGAGGTATACTACCTCTTCCTTGTTCAGGTTAAGGTATACTGCCTTTTCCTTGTTTAGGTCGAGGTATGCTGCCTCTTCTTTGTTTAGGTCGAGGTATACTGCCTCTTCCTTATTTAGGTCGAGGTATACTGCCTCTTCCTCAGGGTTTGCTGCCCTAGCTTCTCTTCTCTATTAGGGTATACTGCCCTACTTCTTTCCTTACTCTTATATTTTACATCTATACGTATTAAGGCTTATTAATCAGTAAGGGTCTACTACCTCTCTCTTTGATTGGTAAGGGTCTACTACCTCTCTCTTCTTAGTATTAGGGTATACTGTCCCTTCTTAGGAAGGAGGAAGTAGAATTTAGGGGAAGAGTATGATTTTTAACTGCCTATATTGTTGCTCTTTTTATACAGTAGCTAGTTAGGTGTAAAATCTGCTTGCCTCCTCTAGAGCTCTAAAAATTTCCTCCTTCTACTATAAACGCGTTTTTATCTTTCTATACTTGCCCTCCTTACTATAAGGCTTCTTATAATCGCTATATTCAGTTTTATAAGTTTTTCTAACTTCCTTTTATCATAGATATCTACTTAGAAAGAGGAGTTAGTTCTAAAGCAGCTTACTACCCTAGTAGCAGGAGATTTGCCCTTATTAGGCTAGAAACGCGGTTTGTTCTTTTTGTCTTGCCTTTCCTAAGTAGTTCTCTTAAAGGCTAACGATCTATATCCAGTTCGGTTTACCTAGGACAACGATAAGGAGGATAACAACGTTACGGTACTGCCGTTATTAAAGAAGCTGCGTTTTAGGGATTCGGGTCTATTGCCTATACTGGCGGCTATTACCGCCCTAGTCTTAATAGTCCCTAGGGTACGTTCGCCGGTAGCTAGCGCCGGGGGGCTAGTAATACTAGTCTGTAAGAAGCTGGTTACAAGTAAGCTATTATTGAGCCTAGCCTTGCAGTCCATACCTATAGGGGCGTTACCGTCCGTATTACCGGCGGTTTCCACCGTCTAGGACGGTAAACCGTATAAGGTATGCTATAAGCGCTGTCTTATATGCTTAGTCTTATAGGCCGATTCTGGCGATTTTTCCCCTCTAGTACCGTATATAGCGCAGCTTAGTCCCTCCGTTTCTTCTTAGTTACAGTACTTAAATTGTTCCTATTGTCGGTACCTATACGTCTCTTATAAGTCCAGCCTATATATACCCCCTTAGCGTCGTTCGCGCTGACCTATGTTTCTAGCAGATGATAACAAGATCTTAGCGGCAGTATAGGCCTGTTAGGCCTATATTATTGAATACTCTTCTAGTATTGTAGCCCTAGTAGCAAGTTACCCTATAATCCTATCCTACTATACTTCTAGTCTATCCTAACTATCCTTATCTAGACGTTATATACTCTTATTAGAGAGTATACTAGCTTGATCTAAGAGCTACATACGTGGAAACAGGCTACAACCATCTAGAAGAAAGAGGAGATAAAGAAGGGGGTAAAATAGGCAGCAATAGAGTCTGACGATAACAATAATAACACTAACGGGAAGAGCGTACTATAGGCTACTAACGTAGCTGTAGAGGAGGATTCTACTACTACTCTGGCGTACCCTAGGACTTTTAGCTAGGCCCTAATCAATTTAACGTTTGCTGATTATAGTAGCAACGTTTAGCTTAATAGACTAGTTTCTTAGGGTACTCCCTTCTATACCTGCCGCTAAGTCTCCGTATCTTAACCTTCCTCCCTCTACTGCTTTTTGATCTTTTCTTTCCTTTCTACTATACCAACTTACTTATAGAAAGTAGTAAAACTATTGTTTGTAAGAACTTTCGTTAGGCTATCTGCTAATTATTAATCTATTAGTATATAGTCTATAAGAACCCTTCCTATAACAACTTCCTACCGGAGCTAGTAATTCTTAATATCGATATGCCAGAGCTTCGTTTTCAGTGTTTCGTCCCTAGTTACTAGTCTTACAGTTTAAGCGTTATTATAGAATACTTATATGCCGTACTCCCTTTTAAGACTAATTCCGAGATTATAGATTAGCCGGCAGAGATATAGCGCTTCTTATACTACTTCCGTTATAGATACTAATTCCGCTTCTATAGTGGAAGTTGTTATGCAGGTCTGCTTGCTTGCCCTCTAAGCAACTAGCCTACCGAAAAGCTTAATTATATATCTCTAAGAGCTTTTCTAATTAGCTATATTGTCGGCGAAGGAAGCATTATACTAAACCTCGTACGTATCTCCACCCCTAAGCTAAAGGCACTGATTCCTAGAATAGTATAGGTAGTTAAGGCAACGATCTGCCGCCTTATAATACTCTGGACCTAGGTTTGTAAGAAATCTTAATAATCTCGATATAGTAAAGGCTATATCAACCCTTGTAATTACTACCATGTATATTATTAAGCCGACTTTTCTCTAGTACGACTTTATCTTAGCGTTTATTACCTACCCTAGATTGCTCTTCAGTTCTTCTAGTACTATAAGGGAGGTATATCTCTATACTATTAGCTTTGTTACCTTACTCCCGATTACTAGGTCGTCTACTAATCTAAAGATTTTCTTATAGTATACCGTCTATAAGAGATAGATCTTACAGTACTTCCAATCCTAAATAACTTATAGCCCGAGAAACCAGTTTAGCTCGCTACCGCCGGTTATCTTATACTTTAACTAGAGCAAGCTTATTAGGTCTTTAGCAAGGGCTTTGTACCTCTTATAGTATATTATCGTTATATTATCTATATAGAAGAGAATAAAGACTCCTCCTTTCTAGAAGATATACGGTTTATAGGGTATTACATTAAGCCTGAGATCCTAAAGAGTACTGCTAAACTCTTTATACTATAAGTAAGGCAATTCCTAAAGTCTATATAGTGCTTTCTTTAGCTTATAGACTATGCCCTACTTCCTTCGACCTACTAGGAGTCTTATATATACGTCCTAGTCGAGGTAAGCATTATAAAAGGCGTTTGAAACATTAAACTGGATTAGCTCTATATCGAACCTCGCTACTACCGCTATTAAAATCCGGAAGGACTTTCCAGCTAACGTTGCTATATATATATCCTTCCTTAGGGTCCCTTATTGTTAATCGCCTTAGACTACTAACCTAGCCTTAAACTTCTCTAGGTAATTATACTTATTGATTTTGTATATATATACCTATATATTATCTAAGACCTCCTTGCCCTATACCTTAGCGATCAGTACTTCCTCCTACGTTTCTAGGTATATAAGAAGGTACTGTCTTTCGGCTTCCTTGAAATATTCCCCCTATAAGTAGCTTTCGAGGTTCTAGTACAGCTTAGGCGTTAGAGGTAGTTAAGAAGAATAAATAGTATCTAGCTTAAAGTCCTTAATACTTAGGATCTTGGATATTAGTATACTCCCTTTTGTCTTAGGGTCTCTATTTATAAGCCTTTTAGCAGCAAAGGAGGCCCTTTAAGTAAGGAAGCCTCCCTTTATACCGACGTTAAGGAACTACTAACTAAGAACTCGATCTTCAAAACATACTACAAGGTATACTCCTAGTATACCCTACACTACTAGTAGAGGCGTAGCTTCTAGAGTCGGATATAGGAGCAGGTAAGCCTCTATATACTAAGGTTCTTATATTACTTCTACCGAATTGTCTAGTTCTACGTTATCTATAAGGTTAGGCATATCAATATCCTCTTCCTCTTCTTCTTCTAATCTATTACCTAGGTCTATTACCCTTACTTTATAGGGTATATCCTAGGCAGGAATATCGGCTACTACAGTATTTAGATTTTCGGATTCTGCCTTTTTCTCGATCTCGGCAAGCTACTCTTTTAGCCCTTCCGAGCTTAGATCTCTTAGCCTAACCGTAAGGTGCTCTTTAGACCCGTTAAATACCACTTTCTTATTAAAAATCATATCCTAGGTCACTATAATCTTATTAGTTTAAGGGTTCTAGATTCGATAAATATTTATCGAGTTATATCTAATTAGGTATCTAAAGAAAGCTCTTAGTACAAACCTCTTTAGCTTATTCTTCTTAAGCTATATATCTGCTTTTAATATAAAGGCTTGATATAGGAAAACCCAAAGGTACCCTTGCTATAGCTTAATAGGCGTTGTCTCTTCGGCGCCTACTGATTCTACGAACGAATAGAACACCTTATATAGTGTTTTCTATTTTAGCTAATACCTTAGGGTATAATTTAAGAGATATACTACTATTCTAAATACCTTAGCTACTTTATCTAAAGGTAAGTTAGTCCCTGCTACTATCGCTTTTACCTGCTTTTTCAGAATACCGGCAGCTCTTTCTACACCTCTATTCTAATCTTAGGTCTAAGGTATAAAGAGATTTATTCTAATATACTTCCCTTATAGCCAGGCTTAGATTGCTCCCTTTCTTCTAGCAATCTTGTTATTAGCTTTAATATCTAGAACCTAAATTCTATACCTTCGATCAAGATCTATAAGGCAATTGTCTAAGGCTATAATAATACTCTTAACCAACCGATTATAAAGATAATAGTCCTATATTAGGCCTAACCTACAATCTAACAAGAGTATAATAGATATAAAGCCTTTCCTAGACCTTTCGATATTATAGAAATCAAGGGCTAGGACATTGCTAGGGTACTTTAGGTCTAGTCGGGGTACCCTTAAGACCTAGTAATCAGGGCCTTTTCCTATACTATACTATAAGCAGTCTACCGTTCTAATTACCTTATGATTTCCGGTAACCTTAACTCCCTTACTACTTTAAACAAGGTAACAGAGTGCTTTTAGGTTTGGATAACCTAACTGCTAGTACTATACTTAGATCGTCCTAGGCTTGGTCTTCTTCTTCCAAGACCTGCCCTACTCCCTTTATATTATAAAAGCTAATACTGAGATATCAGTTATAATATGCTCTAGTAGGAACTAGCTATAGGCTTCCTAGATTTTACAGATCTTATTATAGTCCGACATCCTTCTAAGGTAGGAAAGGGTACCTTACTTCTAGTAATCTTACTATATTCCCTTTTTATAAAGGTACCTTAAAGAAACTAGGTTAGTAGCTACCTTAGGGCAATATACTATATAATTAAGCCAAAGAAGCACCCGTTTGTACTAACCTAGGCATAGATATAGGAAAACTGTCCTATATCCTTCGATCGGCAACTTACTATTAGCTACTATAAGGTAGTCCCCTTCCCCTACTTCCTTAAGGCTTTCAAATCTCTTCCAATTATTAAAAATATAAATAGAGGTACTGGAATCTAGGTAGGCCAAGTACTTAAGAGGGTATTTGCTAACGCTACTTACTTATAGTACGCTCTTCGGTACTACAAACTTAATAGGGACCTAATTCTCGTTCTTCTTCTTAGGTATAGGGATAACTTTTACTATTGGTTTTAAAGCCTTTACTTTCTCCTTATGCCCTACGTACCTTTAGGCCTTCTACTTGTCTTTTAGCTCTTTTCGACAAGCTAATATCTTTAATCGAAGTTGCGAATCCTCCTTAATAGCTTATTTCACATGCTTTTCTATATCTAGCCTTGGTTCCTAGCCTTTACGTATAAGAGAGGGAAATAGATACTAGCATACCTTCTAGTTATACTAGATTATTCTATAGATATACTTCTTATAATAAAAACCGGGTCTTCCTATAGGATAATTAGGACCTAAGGCTTAGGGTACTTCTAAAGCTCTTTAGAGATTTCGGTCGCTATAGGTATTAGCTCTCCCTTACTTGAAAGCCTCTTCTTATATATCCCCTCCTCTTTTGCCTTTCTTACTAGCCCTGTTAGGAAGAGGCTGTTTGCTATTTAATATAACGTACACGCCTCCTCTTCCTACTAGGTTCTTAGGCTTTAGCTTAGAAGGCTTATTAAACTCGAGATCTTATAGGAAATCCCTTACTACTTCGTAGTAATTAAGGTTCTCCTGCTCGGCCTACCTCTTGAAATCCCTATATAAGGCTAATATCCAGCCCTAGAATCTTTAGGTTACTCCTAAGAAGATCAGCAAGTTGTTAAACTATAGTTTAGGGTTAGCTACCCCTTTAACTTTATAATACTCTGCCAGGTATAGTAGCTTCTGCTACTTCTCTATCTAGGTCCTCTAGTTACTAATCGCTTTTGCCTTACTAGTATTAAGGTGCTCCTTATAGTCCTTATATATTAACCTTATTCGCTTATAATCCTTTAAATACATCGACTTAGTAAGGTTCTAATACTACTGGCAAAGGCTTTACTTAGGTAGGCAGTATAGATTTAGCATATAAGTCTTAACGTACTCCCTAATCCACTTCTTAACCTCTATAACATTGTCCTAGTTATATTTCTAGTTCGCTATAGCAGTATTGTATATTGTTAATATACTCTAAAAGGTAGCCCTCCTATTAGCAGTTAAATCGGTATATATAATACGCTTACTAGAAAGAGGAGGAGGCCTATTAGCGTTTGCCTGCTTGATATACTCTTCTATAAGCTGCGCTCCCTAAGTAAGGCCGTAATACTGGCGAACGTAGGTCTAACAAGCAGTCTTAATATAGGCGGTTAATAACCCGAGAATAGGCATATTATCAAGGGTTAGAGGGACTAGGCGTCTACCTAATTCCTCGGTATTATTCGGGTCTATAAACTCGATTGCCTTGCTCATAACGCGCCGAAGCTGCTGCTCGAAGTCGATCCATTACTCCGGCTTAGAGAGAAGGATAGAGCCCTCCTTAGCAGCCTTCTTATTATTCTTATTGCTCGATATAATAGCAGCTACTAAGGTGCGTTCTTAGATATCGTAATAATAATATATATACTGATACTAGGCTCGTCTACGCTAGGCTAACGACTTCTAACTGTTAATTGTTAGAATCTATAGGCTCTGATTAATCGATTCCATATACTCCTATATATTCTGTCTTAACCTACGCTCTCGCCGCCTAGGGCAGAGTTTTTCTCTATCCCCCCTGCAACGTTTATAGGCCCCAAAGTAGGCTTAATCTGCTTGATATAGGGAATCATAGCTATATCCACCTTAATTAATCAGGGCCTCCCTATGCCCTGCTCCTAATTAAACAGGGTAACCCTGTGCCCTGCTCCTGTCAGGGATACCGAGGTTCTACCGGAGCAACACGAGCGCCACATTGTCCAACACCCTCTCCAAACCCTTATTGACTCTGATTACTCTCCGCTTAGATTCGTCAATTCCTTTATAGTAGATCGCTTAGGGTTAAAGCAATCTACTTTGGATTTACCTTGCCCTCTACGTCTTATAGATAGCAAGCAGGCCGGTCTTATTATAGATTTCTATATCCTAGACTATTGGTTTAGTCACCCTGATTCTGGTTATACTTCTAAGCTATTATCCCTGTATATCTAGCCTCTAAGCTCTTCTAGACCGGATATAATTCTTAGCCTCCTCTAGCTCTATATCCATAATCTTTTACTAGACTAGGCCTCTAGTACTATAACCCTTGATAGAAGGACACTAGTTGCACTCCTAGATAAGGACCCTCTAATACCTACCTAAGGCCCTCCTAACTCCCTTTTAATTACTAACTAGGATCCTTCTAACTTATAGCTTCTACCTGCCGTACTATTCCTATCTTTTGCAAAAGACTCTAGCATCTCTAGTATATCAATAGTAGAACTCTATATAGTAATAGACATATTACTCTAAAAAGGGTTTACTACTGACTTATTCCTAACTCTAGACAATACTAACGCCTTCCCTTCTTGTCTCTTTAGGGTATCTAACAAGGATATTGAAAAGTACCTTAAAATTAACCTACCTGTTTTAGAAACCGAGATTAGGAAACTTTTACCGCCTATATATTATAACTGTTGATTGCGGTAAGGGGGGTTAGGTGCTGATCCCCGTGACTGCGCAGCATATAAGCCTCTCGCTCTGGGAATAGGGCACGTACTGCGCTACTGAGCCTCCTGCTCTGGGGAATAGGGCGCGTACTGCGCTACTTGTGCGACAGCTATAAGTGGCGTACCCGCATACTATATAATGGTTACTAACAAGCGCTCTGCTTAAATATAGGTATTTAAAAGGTGCGTAACCACCCTTTAGATAGAGGGAGAAAGACAATCTAGAACTAGAACTTAAACTAGTATTTCCTTGCTACTTGCTTTGCTCTTTATCGTTTTAGATTACTATAATCTCTAAAAACCTACTAATACTAATTAGTATTATCTCTATATTGCAATATAGGGGTAATATAGAGCAGTAAGGTAGTTAGTTAAGTGCTTAATAACCTTAACTAAGTAGATTATAGTTTGCTTACTAAGGGCTATCGATTAGGTAACTAGACAACTACTCTATTAACTTAGTAATATTGCTTATAAGAAAACTAATACTATAAACCTATCCTCCTAGGCTAAGGAAGCTTAACCTAAGCTTCTAGACTAAGGAAGTGTTGCTTAAGAGAACGCTACTAAAACCATATTACTAACTAACTTTACTATAATTAATATACTATAGCGTCTTAAGATCCTCCTACCTAAAGAACCTTAGAAAGGAAGGATATTAAGACAAACCCCTATTATATACCAAGTATTTTGTCAAGTATAACCTAGGATCTTAAAGAGCATTTTAAATAAGAATTCCCTACCTAGCTACCTATTACAAGCATCGATAAATTTAACGCTTAAACCTTCTATAGATTGCTAAAGCGTATTAATCCAGAGTATAACAGCAATAAAATACTTAACTTATATACGCTCTCCTACCTCGGCATTTATAAGGGGCAATAATCTAAAGATCTATACTACAAATTCCGCTTGGATTTTAAGGACTAGATAGCTAACTACTTTAATAAGTTAAACAATAAACTATACTTATAACTATGCTAAACGCTTAACAATAGCTATGTCCTTATAAATAGCTTGAAAGGGCAGAAGCTCTCTAAGGGACTTATAACGCTTACTAACAACCTATCTAATAATCTAGGGCCCGATATACTCCCTTAAATCCATAGACTGTCGATCTAGGCCAAGTACGGACGTTATATAACGACATCTCTTCCTACTTAAACAGAAAAGGGGAAGGAGATTATACTAATAACAACCTAAGACCCTGAATTTAGTACCCAGCTATAAGAGGTACTACAGGGGGAGATACAGATCGGTAATATAACTATAAACGCTACCTAGTAATATAGACTAACAAGCAGCTTGATTATAAACAACAATTAACCGGTAAGTTGCTAAGACCTAGGTATATACTAGATAGTAGCCTAAAGCAGAACGCTCTATGCCGGTAACCGCAGCCAGTTCAGAAACACCTTTTACCTGCCAAATCCAGACCTATAGATAACACTTCCAATTTATAGACTTAGAAGCGTAATAGGAGCAGGATTCCCGCCGGCTAACAAGGGCGCCGGCAAAGGCTACAGATTCCTACTAACCACCTAAAGTGCCAGCTAAGGTTATACCTAAGGTCACGGTTAAGGTAACTACTAAGGCTATAACTAGAGAACTAATTAAAAGGGACGATAGAACCCTGCGCAACCTGCATAAACCCCTAGTATTAATACCAGATATAGGCTAGAACACGCTTAACCTTAAGTAGACAATAAAGAGCGGTATGCCCGGTATAAGTATATTACGTATAGAAGCACTAAGTATATAGCTATCCTACTAATCGAAACAGGCTGGATAAACGAGATAAGCATTAATTAAAAAACCCTAACTAATTTCATTAAGTCTTAGGACTTAAAGGACAGCTATTCCGGGTCTAACAACAATATCCTTAATGATAAAGTTCGTTTCTTTCTATACTAATACTAGACTTTTCAGATTAATTACGGCCTACTAGGCACTGTTTTTCCAAATACACTTTTAGGATAAGCTAAGGAATATCACCTATACTATATCCCTCTTAGTATCTCCTTTATACAACTATATAGTATCTTAAAGGGACACTTTAAGACAAGCATCAAATAGAATAACTACTTATATATCTAGAACACTGTTACTTTCCAGTCTATATGCCTTAAAAGCGAGAATAGCAATAAATCTATAAAGGAAATTCTCTAGATCTTACTTGACAGACTCTAATAAAGCCAATACAGGCTTAGTCTGCTCTATAACTATAAGGAGTTCCTAGTTATAAATATAATCCAAGCCTACTAAGGAGTATCTAAGCTAAAGATCGCCCTATATAAACTACTAACAAGCTTTAAAAAGCTAGTAGCTATACTCTGCCAAACACTTAACATTAAGGAAGCAGATCATATATATCGCTAATTCTTAATAGACTATAGGTTTACTATAACGAAGGCTAGGCCTGTAAGAAACTATTAGAGTAACCCGATTATAGATTCGATCTTTAAGAGAAACCAGGTAATATATATATAATAACCTAGAGGTGCTACTAGGTACGGAAAGCGAAACGAGCTCTAGTAAGGGAACTATAATAAAAGCTATACTAAAGTAGGTTGTTAGATTTACAGCAAGCTAGATCACTGCTCCTTTATATATAGCTAAGAGGAACAAGCAGTAGCTAAGAGCGAATAGCTTAAGCGAAAGGGCATTAACAAAGATTATAGACGATATACAGCGTTCCTCCTTAATTATAAGGGTTTAGACGATAAATATAAAGCAAGGGAAGAAGATACTAAGCTTAAAGTATAGGTAGATAACTATAAAACCGATTAAACTTAAGTTAGAAATAAAGTACTAGTAATTAGTTTTAAAGAAGAACAAACAGTAGTGACTTACTTTGCAAACCAAGCTTTCCTCTACCTAATTACCAAGAGCAAATAACTGTATAAAGATGGCGAAAAGGATATTAAGAAAATAAAAGCCATTTAGTTTATACTTGACAGGTATATTAAGACTAAATTCCAAGAGATTATACCTAATACTAGGGCTACCGACGTTTTAACCGCCAGACTCTAACAATTCCTTATACTAAAGAAGATAATCGGATTACTTAAGATTAACAAGTTATATATAGGAGAAGTAAATATACTTTTTAGGTCTAGGGATTTAAAACAATTACTTAGTATAGTTAAAGTAGAGCTCGATATAGGTTATACAACTTTCTATATATTAGAGACGCTAACCCCTTTTCTTATATATCTAAAGGATATGGATAAGCTTAGCGTCTACCTTAATAATACAATAAATAAGCTTATATCTAAGTTAGGAAAGCATATATACGTTCAACGGAAATAAGGACATCTATAGATCCCTGTAAAAGGGATTAAACTACTAAGTATAGTATTTATAGTAGATAACAAGCGTCCTATACCTCTATAACTTATAGAGGCCGAACTAAGACGTATTTATCGACGTTATAGACACCCTATAGTCGATAGATTATATAAACTACTGCAACGAGCAAACTACTAAGTAGAACATAGTACTATTAAGATAATTAACAAGTTCTGCTACTTCTACTAGATTAAAGGCGTAGCGCTATAACGATTCAGATTCGCGTTATAAGATAACATTTACTTTGATTTCAAGATTATTATAGACGTCCTAGACATCGATAATTCTAAGGTACTATATATAGTCGATACTACAACGTTATTCCAAGTAGCCCGCTTTCTAAACGATCTTTTAGCTAAAAAGATATAGGAGCGGCTAAAGGAATGTTAGATCGATATATACCTTAGACTATCTAATGTTTTACGCTATAATAAGGGTACTAATTTCGAAGTATATAAGTTCTAGGCAGAGGCTAAGCTTATAGGTATAACCTATTATTTAGTACTAGTTAAGGTATATTAGTTAGTCGGTAAGATCAAGCGGTATTATAGGCTACTAAGAAGGGCCTACAATATTATTAAATCAGAGATAGCCGGATCTTACTTAAAAGAAGCATACCTATAAGCAGTACTAAGCGCGGTTAACAATACTACTAGCCCGGATAGGCTAGTACTAATGCTCTTAGTTTTCAGTGTATACCCGCGCCTTACTATAGACGTACTGCCTTCTCTATCTTAACTACGCCAAGCAGGTGTAATTTAAAAGGCTATAACATAACTATAAATCCTAAATAATATAAGGACTGTGTAAGACGCTCTTATATAACATAATGGACTAAGTATAAAGGACGTACTACTATGCTTACTAGAAGTAGGTACTAAAGTGCTTATATTCTGGGAAAGCGACCGATAGATAGGACCTTATAAAGTGATCTCGGCTATAGATATAACGATAATTGTCGATATAGTTAATAGACCTATAGAATTTCGGAATATAATAGTTAAACTATATTACTAGGAGCTAGTATAGGACGAGCAAGATAATCGGGCTAGTATTAAGCGGCTAGAACTATTCTAATATCCCTAGCCTAAGTAGCCCCACTAGTGCGAATAACCCTAAAAGAACCTAGTACCTGCTAACAACTTTGTTTCGGAAAAAGAGAAGCGCGACTATAATCTTACGCTTAAACTACAAGCTAAAGGCAAGATTACTATACCTAGTATACCGTTCTAAGAATCTAATAAAACAGAACTGAACTTGCTCCTAGTAGCTAGGGTAATTAAAGCGATCTAGATGCTAATAGATATATTAGACTACTAGATCTTTAAGTTAAGGATTGTCTAGGAAGTGAAAGACAAGCTTACTTTACTATATAAGAAATTACACTTTATAGCTTAAGGATTTAGTAATAAGGATAAGAAGCACCTACTTACTTAATCGCCAACAATCCAACGCTATATATAGCGACTTATGCTCTTACTACTACCAATGCTATAAACGTACTTTAGCTTTAAGGCGTAGGTACGTAACGTTATCCAAGCTTATACATAAGCTTAGTCATAGCTAGTAAGGAAAGTAATTCTTCTATTACCTAAAGAGCTTAAGACGCTCTATCCCCCTTATACTATCTTGCTTATTAAAACCCTATTATATAGACTGGCTAAAGCCGGACTATACTAGTAGGTGACATATATAAACTAGTATATCAAATATCTTAATCTCAAGCTAAGCGCCTTCGATCTATACCTTATAATCAGCAAGATACAAATTAAAAGCGGATTTAGAATCGTTAGCCTGCAAACTAACGATACTCTTAATATTAGCAAGCAAGCCTTTATAGACAAGGAAAAGCTCGAGCTAGATAAGGCCGGCTTTAAGTATAAGCTACTAGTATTTTTAACGGACAAATCAATTACAGACTTTAACAGATATAGGCTTAAAACGAGTATAGATACTATTGAGATTCGGCAAAAGGGGCAAGCTATATAACTCGAACTTATAAGCCTAGACGCTAAGATAGTAAAACAAGTATACGTCGAACAACGCATATAAGGTACCTATATTACTACGATTTGCCAGCTAAAGGTGACTTTCGACTTATTAGTAGCAGCGCAGTTAACTAAGCCCGGTATAGCCAAGATTGCCAAGCTTAACACTCGATTATAATAGCAGATCGAGAACTCGACGTATAGGCTACGCTACCTATAACTCGAACTCGAGATAGCCAAGCTCTTCGTTTTTATAAATAGATTATTCGCCAATAATGCCGATATAACATTGTAGATTAGATTCGTTATAATATTCGGAAATAAGATAAGTAGTATAAACAAGTTTAACCTATATAGCAATATTATATACTAGTCCTTAACCAAGTATAAGCGGGTGATAAGAAGCGTTTTAGTAAGCGAAATATATAGAATAGTAAGCGGGTTTAATCTTAGGTATATACTATACTAGACGCTTACTAAGATCTACTTAGGCCTAGGTCTATAATCGCTACTACTAATTGTCGTTTATACGGACTTGTTCAGTTTATACAAATGCCTGGTAAAGCTTGGGATAATAGTAGAAAAGCGCCTTATAATCGATATAATAGCTCTACAACAGAGCTACGAAAACCGTAAAATCGTAGAAATTAGGTGGATTAGTGGCGATAATAACCTAGCCGACGCTATAACCAAGCGTACGCCGAATAAGACGCTTAAAAGGCTTATTACTACGAATATAGCTAAGATTAGAGTAGAAAGCTAGGTTTAACGCCTAGCTAAGTAATAGGATAAGTCTATATAACTTAGGGCGAGATTGCAAGTGTAAAAGACAAAGACTGCTAGGACAATTCATTTATAGTATAATAAGGAATATAAGGCAAAGCGCGAAACAATCTTAATTTATACTCTTATAGCTGGCGCGACATATACGCCAGCGCCCCCTACCCCCTAATCACAATAACAAAACATCGATAGCCTTGCCTATAGCAGCTATTGCTATAAGCTTTTTCTATATAGGCGTTATACCCGCTATAGGCGCCCTACGCTTAACGAGAGCGCGCGCCTTGTCTACTAGGACTAAGACGTACTTAGCACTATTACGCTATATCTTCTAATCCTATAACTAATAAGTATTCCAATCAAACAATAGATAATACTAAAGATTGTAACTTACTTTGGCCTTTATAGCCAGGTTAGAGCAGAGCTCTAAAAAGCAGTCCGAGAATAGGCGGACTAACTTAGAGCTACGACATACGTTAGGAATAATAAGATAATAGAAACAATGCGCAAATAGAACTTACATCGGTATATACAAGTGCCTAGACAAGTACTGCTAATACCAAAGGCTATAGCCAGACACGTAGTTACAATACGCCATATATAGCGCGAAATTGCCAGACTTATTAAACAAGTCCTTAACACCTGCTAAAAGCAAGCGCAGGTAGCTAAGGTAAACAACAGTATATATAGTACTATATAGGCTACGAACTTTATACACGTTAGCAATATTAATAATAAGGATAATAAAAGTAAGATGCTTATCCTCTGGTTTATATATATAAGCGCGTAACAACTTCTTACAAGGCTTTATATAGTCTGACATATAGTATATACAGCAACTAGAGCAGATAATAGAGTCGTCTGAGCTTTCGCCGGACGACAAACTTGCCGTCGCTGCCGCCGGTATTGCTACTAGCAGTATAGGCGCGCTTATAGCAGTGTATAGCGCCTTGTACCGCGTATATACAGCCGCTAAAGCCGCCTTCTTTACGGCCGGTAACGTAGGTAGAGCGTACCTATATACCTTATATATAGCGATCTCCGCCTTATACGCTACCTCCTCCTCCGCCTCCTCCTTATGCCAAAGCGTAGCAGCCTGCTCGAGCAGAACGCGTATACGTGCAATCAGCCCCTTGGAATCAAAGGGTATAGAGTCGGCGTTAGTATAGCTGCCTATGGACTTAGGCTATATAGTAAGCACAGCTGTATCTATAGTGTTAGGATTATTACCGTTATTATTATCGTTGTCGCTGTTATTACCGCCTACTATACTCTCCTAGTCGCTATTATTAGTAACGGCGCGCTCGGACGCGTCCTTAAACGCGTTATTATTACCCTCCTAGGCAAGATGCTTGTTAGGAGCGTTAGTTATAAGCGTATTAAGGGCGTTACCGCCCTTATCCTTAGTATATATATAGGCGTTGCTACCTACGCTCCTATAGGAGCACTTACTCTACTTATTATCAAAATCCAACACTATAAACAATAAGATTAGCACGCTTAAGTATAAGACCAGCACGCTTAAGCATCAGTATATAATAGTAAGCAACTTACTTGTTGCTACTAGTACTGCTAATACTACTACTGTTATTGTTGCTACTGCGGCTACTGCTGTTATTATTGCTACTACTACTGCTAGTACAGATCGTAGGGAGAAAGAGAAGAGGTAGTATATAGTAGGAGAACCTACCTATTTATAGGTTTAGGGTAAGAGCGTTTGGAGTTCGCAATCAGCCAGCCTAAAGCTATGATTTTTCCTATTATAATTCCTATTTAGGACTATAAGCTTTTACAATAATGGTTACTAGTATAATGCACTTACTATTACGCCGTTTAAAGGCACATTTAGAAGGCGCTGAAGTTACGCCTTCTATACTAGGGATTAGCAACTAGAATTTAACATTCTAATTGGCAAACGAGAAGTTAAGTAATTAGCATTTCCTATTCTAGCAATAAGGGGAGCGAAATGATCTAGGATTTCCTATTTCGGTTGATAAAGCGCTAGCGCAGTTATAAAAGAAGAGTTGCCGGTATTGATTGCAGTAAGGGGGGTTAGGTACTAATCCCTATAACCATATAGCATATAAGCCTCTCGCTTTAGGAATAGGGCATGTACTACGCTACTAAGCCTCCTGCTCTAGGGAATAGGGCGCGTACTACGCCACTTATACAACAGCTATAAGTAGCGTACCTACGTACTACGTAATAGTTACTAACAAGCGCTCCGCTTAAATATAGGTATTTAAGGGGTGCGCAACCACCCCCTAGATAGAGGGAGAAAGACAATCCAGAACCAGAACTTAAACCAGTATTTCCTTGCTGCTCGCTTTGCTCTTTATCGTTTTAGATCACTACGATCTCTGGAAACCTACTAACAATAACTTAATTACGGCTTTTCTTCCTGCAAACTTAGAAATACTACTACCTTACCGTCCCTTTAATCACCGAGTTGAACTTATCCCAGGCAAGTTACTACCAGCTACTTAATGCCGCCCTATAAGCTCCTAGGAGCTCCTAGTAATCCGAAAATACCTGGATAACCACCTTTCTAAGGGCTTTATATAGAGCAGTATATCATTGGCAGCTATACCAGTACTATTAGTAAAGAAGCCTAGTAGTAGGGTACAAGTCTATATTAACTACTAAGGCCTAAATAACGTAATAATTAAAAATCGATATCTAATTCCACTTATTAGAGAAACGTTAGACATGTTATACTAGGCAAAAATATATACCAAACTCGATATTATAGCGGCATTTAACCGGATCTGAATCGCCCCTAGTAATAAATAGAAGACTGTATTTACTACCCGTTTTGGCCTATTCGAGTGCTTAGTAGCAAATTTCGGCATAACAGGCACGCCTAGTACTTAGCAACACTTTATTAACTATACTTTGTTTGATATATTAGATAAATACATAACCGCTTATCTGGACGATATTCTTATCTTTAGCAATACACCTATAAACCATACCTAACATGTCTATAACGTACTTATAAGGCTAATAAATATAGGCCTTATAGTAGATATCAAGAAGTATGACTTTTATACTACCTAGATATAATACCTCGGACTTATTATTTCGATATCCAGTATCTCTATAGACCCTAAAAAGATTAAAGCAATTGCGTTTTAGCCCCGCCTAGAATTACTATAGGATCTATAGCGATTCTTAGGCTTCTCCAATTACTACCAACGTTTTATCTCTGGCTTTTCATCTATAGCCTATCCATTAACATCTCTTTACCGTAATAGGGCCTAGACTAGGCTATAGTCTAATTCGTCCTAGGAAGAAACCTCCTTCTAACGCTTAAAGTAGGCTTTTACTATAGCGCCTATCTTATAATACTTTAACCCTAGCCGTAGGATAGTAGTAGAGATAGATATATCTAACTAGGCCTTAGAAGATATACTATCCTAATACAACTTAGAGGGGGTTCTATACCTAGTTACCTTCTTCTTAGCGAAACATATACTAGTAGAATATAACTATAAGATCTATAATAAGGAGCTCCTAGCTATTATCAAAGCGTTTAAGGAATAGAGACCGGAACTATAGAGCCTAGACCGCTCTATCAAAATATTTACAGACTATAAGAACCTATAGTACTTTTATACAACGAAAATCCTTAACTAGAGGCAGGTTCGGTAGTCTGAATTCCTAGGCGATTTCCAATTCCAAATTACCCATAGGCCTAGCAGTAATTATATTGTACTAGATACCCTCTCCTAATGCCCTAGCAACTCCCTAGTAACTTTATTAGATTTATTAGACGCCTAGATTGCAAGAAGATCTTAGGTTTTACTTCTAGACTCTAAATAAGGTTACGTCTAACTTACTACTATCCCTCCTCTTCTCCTTCTTACACTTAACACGTCTAACCTAATTAACTCTGTTATTTAGGCTGCCTATTCCAACTACTAGGATTCTTAGAGGCTTCTAGACTGTATCTAGGACCCTGATTGCCGTATATTTCCGCCTAAGCTTAGACCGCTTCTATAGGCCGCTATGGCCGACTATATAGTGATTTATAGCCGACTTTATATTAACGACTGTCTTTTTATCCTATCTAACAATAGGATAAGGCTATAAGTTATTTATAGAAACTATAGTCTATTACTAGTAGGGTACCTAGGCTGTAATAAGATACTAGAACTCCTATAACGCTCCTATTATTAGCTATATATAAAGCAAGATATTATGCAGTTTATCGTAGTATACTATATTTGCCGTTATACTAAGAACGCTAAAGGAGCTTTACTAGGCCTCCTTATACCTTTGCCAATCCCTTTCTAGCCTTAGACTATAATAAGTATTAATTATATCTTACTGCTTCTAACCTACTACTAATATAGAGTCAACTACTAGTATATTCTAGTTATAGTCGATAGACTAATAAAAATAAAATACTTTGCTATAGTACCTAACCTTTCTACTACTATACTTACCTCTACCTTTATCATAAATATCTTCTGACTCTATAGTACTCTAGACTGTATTATATTAGACAGAGGTACTTAGTTCGTTAGTACCTTATAGAGGGAACTTTACTGCCTTTTAGGAATCACGCTACGGCACTCCTCTATAGCTTACCCTAAAACCGATAGATAGATAGAAATTATAAATACCTACCTAGAATAGTACCTATAAGCTTTCATTTCGTTCTACTAAGACGATTAGGTAGACTGGTTACCCCTAGTAGAGTTTGCAAGTAACAACTATAAGTCGGAGGCAACCTGTCTTATACTATTCTTTGCTAATTACAGATAGTACCCTAATATAGGCGTCGAACCCGAGCTGCCTATAACTCCCCTATATACCGATATTGAACAAAAAGAGTTCCTAAATACCTAGTCTATCTATAAGAGACTATAAAGAGTAGTTAACTACGCTTAACTATTTATAGAACAAGCTTAAACTTATATAACCAAGACTGCAAATAAAAAATACTAGGACTTAGTTTAGTATAAAGTTAGGGATAAGGTATAGGTTAGTACTACTAATATTTAACAGGGTCGGCTACTTAAGAAGCTTAGCTATAAGTAGCTTAGCCCTTAAAGGGTATCTAAGGTATATAGACGGGCAATAGCAGTATATATCCCGCCCCTATATAGATAGATTCTATTACGCTATCTGATCCCCGTAGGGGATATCTAGGTAGGCTGAGCTAGTGCTATAGGAAAACCGTACAACGGGTAAAAAACCTATAACCGTATATAGGAAAAATAGGGGGTGTAATAGGGGGTAGGCCAATCTTTACTAGAGTAGATACCGCCCCTTTAGGAGTATGAAAACATACTGCCTAAAGGGGTATAGGCTAGACCGCTCCTAGCCTCTAAGCAACAGAGTATTCTAGCAGCCTAGTGGCAATATGGCGAACTAGGGGGCGTATAGCGCTGCTGCCCCCTTTTTCAAGTCTATAGAGAAAGCTGTTTGTATCCCCTCTTTCCCTCTCCTTAAAGGAGGCCGAAGGGTAGGCCGGGCAACCATCGAATATATGTCGGATGTCCTCTGTAGCTAGGTAGTAGCAGCAGAGGGGATTATCAACCCTAGGCATCTTATAGGTATATAGGAATCCTCTTAGGCCTATCTTCCCTATACAGGCCTGTATTAGCAGCAAGCTCTTAGCTTTAGAGAGGTTATAATGGCGTCTTTAGAAGGCCTCTTTAAAGGCCTTAGCTAGGTTCTCCTCTTAGAAGGTAGCCTTAGCTGATTTCTCTAAGAGGCTCTCTATATAGGGGTTATAACTAGAGGCCCTGGCCTCCTATAGATAGCGATCCTTCTAAACGGTATAGAGGGGTTCCTTGTTAACAGCTTTCCTTAGTTGTTAGTAGTGCTACTAGGCTGTTACCTCCCTTTTTCTTTCTTGCTTTGTACGCCCCTCTAAAGGGAGGCTAGTCCTAGGGGTCTTATTTCCAAGGGCAAGGTATAGGGCTTCCTTCTACTTAGCTACCTCTTTTCCTATAGCCCTGTTTATCCTAGCCTAGCTAGAGAAGGAGAGGGCATTAAGGTAGAGGTTAAGGGGGGGGACGTTAGCCTTATAGTAGAGGCTTTAGACCAATGTCCTTTTATAGGCTCCTATAACCCTCCTTAGGGCCTCGTTTTCGGCTGCTAGTAGGCCTCTGGTTATACCCTGTGGCCTATTTAGTGTTATAGGTATAGGGGTATGCTAGGCCAAGGCTGCGTAGGCTAGGACTGGCCTTATCACTGCTATATATAGGAGCCTAGTCTTTTCGATTCCAGGTCCCTAGATCTTTCCAGCTAGCCTAGTAATAGCAAGGGATTGTGTTTTTAGCTTCTGCCATAGGATGTTGGCGTATGCCTTCCAGGTAAGCTTAGGGTCTAGCCAGACCCCTAGAAAACGGGCTTCTATAGCTGGTTATAGGGGGGGGTCCCCTATTAGTCCTAGGTTAATAGGGCTAGTCCAGGGCCTCCTTCTAGGAGGGAAGTATATAAACTCGCTCTTTACTGCTGAGAAGGTAACTCCAGCGGTTATTGCCCAGTCTAGGCACTCTTTCCAGGCCTCTTCTAGCTGTTTAACCATTGTTGTAGCCTCTCTGCTGAAGGCTAGTAGGTTAGTATCGTCTGTGTAGCCTATAGTAGAGATAGTAGGGTGTTTTCTCTCTAGCCTTTCGTATAGGGGGCAGAGGTATAGGACTAAGAGGATTGGTAAAAGTGGTGAGCCTTAGGGTACCCCTGTTGGTACTAGGATTTGCTGGCTTTTTTAGCCGTTAAATAGAAGGCTAGTAGTCCTAGAAGAGAGGAATTCCTTTAGCCAGGATAGTAGCTAGATAGGTAGCCCTAGCTAGTCTAGTATAGCTAAGAGTCTACTATAAGGGATGCTGTCGAAATACCCTAATAGGTCTAGCTATAGAAGGGAGGCCCTGGCTTTATACTTCCATGCCTCCTAGATCTAAGCTATAAGAAGGTATATAGCTGATTCGGTAGATTTATAGCGGCAGTAGCCCTGTTACGTTGCTAGAATCAGCTTAAAAGCCTCAGCCATGTCCCTTATTTTAGTCCCTATAACTTTCTCTAGGACCTTGCTAATACAGTTAAGTAGGGCTATAGGGCAGTAGCCTCTAGGGGTATTATAGGTATCCGGCTATTTTCCTAGTTTAGGGAGGACGATAGTAACCGCTTTCTTATATTCCTGTAGATAGAAGCCGTAGAGGAAGGATTTCAAGGCTAGTATAGCAAGGGCCTTATATAGGGGGTCGCCATAGGCCTTTAGAAAGCCTATAGGGAGTTCGTCAGGTCCTGGTGCTTTCTAAGGTTTTATTGTTTTAATAGCCTCCTTTATATCGTCCGGCCTAACCGTCTAGCTAACTAGTAGCCTTAGGCCTATTAGGGGTTCCTCTGGGCTATCCTCTTAGAGGGAGGGGGGGAAGAAGCATGCTGAAAAGGCCTTTACCTTCTCCTAGAAGGTACTAGCTTATCTAAGGGTTAGTAGCTTAGAAGGGGGGGAGGCGGTGGTACTTTATAGCCTAGCCTATCTTTCCAGTTGCCAGAGCTTTTCTGGTTTTTCTTTAGCCTCTTGTAGAAAAGCCCTCTAGGTCTTTCTTTTACTCTCTCTTATAGCCTTTGTTTGTTTCCTTTAGGCTAACTTATAGGCGTTAAGGAGGGCCTAGTTACTAGGGGAGCGTTAGAGCTGTCTTTCTGCCCTTTTTCTCTCCTTAACTACCTAGTAGATTTCGTTGTTCTACTAGGGGGTACTCTTCCTTCTAGTAGTTACTAGGGCTCCTTTAGGGGTTATAGCCCTGGCAATACGCTAGAGTTCCTCTAATAGTCGCCTATAGGCCTCCTAGAGCCTGGCTAGGTTAGAGAGGTATGTTAGGTATCTATAGCCCCCTATATTATATATTAGGGAGCTGGCCTCTCTTGCTACCCCCTCTTTATCCATCCTTTTCCACTGGAACTAGGGGGGCAGTAGTAGGGTTTCTATAGTCTCTAGGTCGATATCTAGTACCTGGGGGTAGTGGTCTAAGCATGAGCGTATATCTAAGCCGGTATAGGAGCAGGTAAGGCTACTGCTAAGCTAGAAGTGGTTAATAGTAGAGGCCCTACCTGCCTAGCTCCCCTATAGCGCCCTAGTTATAGTGCCGTAGGGGGTATAGAGGGTAAGCCCCTGCTCTGCTGTTAATAGCAGTAGGTCTTCTAACCTAGGGCTAAAGCGGTTATGTTGGTCCTAAAGGGGGTGGTGAAGGTTAAAGTCCCCTGCTAGAAGGTGTAGGCCTGGGCAGGCGTTGATCTTCCCCTTTATTTCTTCTATAAAAGGGGTTAAGCCAGTCTGGGGTTAGGGGTCGTTATATAAGGACTAAACTGTAAAGGGGCCGTTCTTAGTCTATATAGTAGCCCTAGCCCAGTCTAGGCTAGAGCTATAAGTCTATATTGCTAGCAGGAGTAATTTATAGATATAAAGTAAGGCCTGTCCGTTAAGGGTGAAGATAAGGTGGTAGGGGGCTGTTCTAGGGCAGTAGGTAGAGTGCTATACCTGCCTATTAATCTAGGGCTTTTATATAGCGAGTATTTCTTCTTTTGCTATAGAAAGTAGTACTTCTTATACCTCCTTTGAGCCCTGTACGTTCTAGAGGCGTACCTTTATATTTCCATCTCCTCTAGCTATGTAGTTGGCTGTGATTGTTGTATAGTAGTAGTAGCGTTAGCTAGTCCAGTATCTAGGTCTAGTCCAGGTCCGGTATCTAGGTCCAGTCCAGGTCTAGTATCTAGGGGTCTAGGGGCTCCTATAGGTTCCAGGGTTCTAGTAGGTCTAGTAGCCCCTTTAGGGCTTATAGTTAGTATAGAAGAAGGGGGGGTTTAGCTACTTAGGTAGCTAAAGCAGGTGGTAATTGTACTCTGGTTAGGGGTTAACCCTTTTGATACTATTGGTCTGCCCCTCTGTCTCTTCCCTAAGACTATAGTATAGCCTTCCTCCCCCTCCTTTTATAATAGGGCTTGCTAAGGAGGGTGTTGCTGCTATTGTTGTTGTTATTGCTGTTGCTATTAGTACTAGTATAGAGGCGGTTAGTCAACGTTAAAGGCCTTAGGCCTAGAACGTAG
This sequence comes from Phyllachora maydis, assembly GCA_029339225.1. Lineage (NCBI taxonomy): Eukaryota > Fungi > Ascomycota > Sordariomycetes > Phyllachorales > Phyllachoraceae > Phyllachora > Phyllachora maydis. The sequence goes on from JAQQPM010000003.1 coordinate 7,266,353, forward strand.
ATATCCTTTAGCCTATGCCTATGCCTCTTTTAGGCAGGGGCAGGCCTCTAAGCAGGCGTGGTAAGCTTAGTGGCAGTTGTGGCAGCGGGGTGCCTTAGAGTAGGTAGGAGCTTCTGACGTAGTATGGCTGTTAGCGCTATAGTTATAGCAGATCTCTTCTTTACTCCGGCATACCTTAGCCCTATAGCCCCATTTCTAGTACCGTAGGTACTAGATAGGCTTAGCCTTGTTAATCTAGGGCTCTGCTTCTAAGGCTTGGCAGCTCTAGAAGACCCTCTCTTTATAGGCTTTCTAGGCTGCCTCTAGGAAGGTAAAGGCTATAAGTGCCTTAACCCTAGTCCGTTCTGGCCCTTAAGGGTGCTAGACCTTTACCCTAACCGCTATAGGGTGTTGCTTCTTAGCTTCTTCTAGTAGGCCTTCCTCTATAACCCGGTTATAGACTATAAGGCCTTTAACTGCTACTGCCTAGGTTATTGTATATAGGAAGGCCTTCTTGCCAAAGGCCCTTATAATCTAGGTAGTATTACTTTCCAGGCTCTTCTTTATCTCTATAGTCTCTATAACTAGAAGGAGGTTACCGCTAGAGAGCGTTCGAACCCCCTAAACTACTAGGCTAGAAGCCTACTAGATAGCCTATACTACCTCTAAGGCAGATTTAGCAAGTACCTGTTACTAGGCTAAGCCTAGTCGGATAAGTACCTAGCGCTCTAGGCTAGGCCTAGTTACCTTGCTAGCTATTAGTTTCCTAGCTATATTAGCCTAGGTAGAGGCTATAGACTAGGAGTGGCTAGGCTGTTACTATTGTTGCTACTATTGTTACTAGTAGTAGCTAGGCTGCTAAGGGTGTTGCTAGTGCTATAGCTTAGGCGTTGTTAGGGCAGTAGGGCGGTTTTAGGGTGCTGGAGCTGCCGCTATAGCTAGGGCTTCTTTAGGCGGGTCTAGGAGCAGGGCTATAAGGGCAATTTGCCTGGCTTTAGTAGTTGCTTCTACTATACTATGGAAGTTAGTACTGTCCTTAGCTAGGCTGATTATCCGGTTTAAAAGGCTAGAGAGTATAAGGGCGAGCTTAGAGGGGCTAAGGGCAGCCTAGGCGGTTTTCTTAGTTGCTAGGGCGATATGGTCGGCCTTAGTAGTACTGTTGTTGCTTCCTTCTTTCCTTATATTTTTCTCCGATTTTTTCCCTAGCTTTTTCGGGGTTTTCTAGCTAGGAGGGGTTAGGGCTAGGGCGTATTAGCTGCTGCTTAGGCCTCTAAGGAAAGGGGCGAAGACGTTGGTTAAAGGGAGGGTGCTAATTGTAGGGGCGTTGATAGTAGAGGGGGTGCTAGAGCTAGATACTATAGGTACTATAGTTATAGCGCCTTTAGCAGTTTCCTTAGTAGTAGTAGTAGTAGTCTAGCAGTCTTCTATTTCTATATCGTTGTTTAGGTAGTCCGTACTTAGGGGTTAGTAGTCCGTACTTAGGGGCTAGCTTAGGGGGTTATTATTATTATCGTTGGCTATAGATAGGGCAGGGTTGTTAGGGCATAGAGCCGCATTAGTAGCCTATACGTAAGGAAATTGCAGTTATAAGAGGGCAGCTAGGCTCGCCATTTTCTGCATTTTCGCACGCCTAGGGCTGTCGCGCAACCAACAGCGCTGCAGCGAAAATTAGCGGGCGTTATGTCCTTAATCGGACGGTTCGAATGGATGTGGTTGCACGCGATTGGGTGTAGTTTTGACCAAAAACTCGTTCTTCGTTTTTAGTTGTCCGCCTCCCGCCCCTATATAAGATCTTCCCTATCTTCTACGTTTCTCTGGTCTAACTTACCTCTAAAGGGCTACCAGGCTAATATTCCGCAAACTTACTATTATTACCTTATAGAGCTGTCCTATCTAACAAAGGCCCTAAACTAGAGATTAAGTAGTACTTCGATAAGATACTTAACTCTTGCCTTAAAAACAGCGCCCTTAAATATAGGATCTAATGGCCTAAACCCTATAAACCTACCTAGGAACCGGCAACGAACATTCGAGGCTATATAAGCGATATACGGGATTTTTACACCAAATATCCTGCTAAGCCCGGCCTACCAGATTAGTTCTAAGAATAGGGATTGCCTATTTTATAACGCCAAATCAACTCAGTACCGACTTAGTACAAAATATACCAAAATAGTAGAGCATAAAAAACCCTATATTCCACGAAACGACCACCTGCCCAATTCGGCACAGACACTTGTATAGGCCGCTGTCTAAGCGTCCCTATTACGAGGTTCGGTACTATTACGCAGCGCCTTAGCCAGCCTCTTCTTTAAGGCTACTACAACTATATAGTAGTGTTAGCATTAGTTAGGTGGTGATCATGCAGGTGATCACGTAACCATTGGGTTACCTTATCACACAGGCTTATAGGCCTGCCGTAGATAGAAGATGACATGTAAGTAATCACTACTATGCTATACGGCTCCTTTTACGGCGACGTTGTCGCCTAACAATTTGGTAGCTTTAATTGGTATATAATTAGGCTACTGAAAAGTCGATATAAGCCTTAACTATAAAGGCTATACTGCGAAAGCCCTATCGCAAGACTGCTGTCCTCCCACTGACCCTCTAACCCTGGTTGCAGATCCTAGATGATATTAAGATCGTTATCCTATCGATAAGTTGAACAAAACAGTAAGCAAATGCCGAAATCCCTTTAGCTTCGTACAAAGACGATATTATTATTTATCGATAAAAACCTATAGCTTTTGCTAGTGAAAAATATTAAGAAGAGGTCCCTATAGAAACTCAATATGCTAAGATATATAAGGGATTTGCAAGAGGACGACGGAAATCCAGTAGCAGTACCTGACATATAGGTAGTCGATAGATACTAGTTGAACTATAAGATTATTGTAGTACTAAAGATATATATAATTTATAAGAAGAACTTATAGGTAGTAAAGAGGAGTGTGATCTATAAAGCTAGACTATCAATCGGCAAGCCCTTAACTCTAGAGGAAGCGAGTGAATAGCGACTTTAAACTAAAGCAGATTTACCGTAAAGTAATATATATGACAGATCGACCGGGAGAACAGACGAAGCGGTAATACTATTAGCGTTGCCTGACTAACCTAAGTTGTTGATATTATAGTAGGAAGAAACGATTATAATATAAGACTTGCCTAAGTCCTACCTGAGTAATCATAAGGCTATAATAGGAACCGACGAAAGTATAGAGTACCGATAATATAAGCCGACTGTTATGCTTAGTACGGCTAAGAGGCAATAGGGTAAAGATACCATTATGCTAATAGAGGATCGGGAAGTTAATATTTAATCGGAATCTTAAGAAATCGACATTTCATTGTAGTATAAATAGGATACAGTAAACGAAGGAGACAACGAAAATTCAAGATTACCGATAGATTGCTCGATAAGACGTAACCTGTTCTATAATACTAAGATAAATATATAGGACCTGCGATTCTCCGACCTTTTAATGCTATTATTTTAGCGATAAGAGGACTTGGATACCTATATGAAATCCGATTAAACAAGCCCTAAAGAAGTACCTAGCGCGTTTTAAAACCCTTAGACGGATAAACGTAGAGCGTTATAACTAAGCTGGTAGGACCGGATATCCATTTTACTAAAAGGCAAAGGTATAGCGCGGTTAGGAAGGCTATTAATCGCTAGGGAAGGAGTCCCTGTATAATAAGGTTTGTTAAACCGAGATAACGAGCTTATTACCTAACTGTAATCCGTTAGGTATATTACGGCTAGGTTATTAGAGGCTCTTGCTACCTAGACAGGCTATTACGAACTAGATAAGTTAATAGAATCGAGTAGCATAGTATTAGTTTACCTTAATAAGAACTCGCCGGTGTTAGGGGAGAGTTAATCGATATAACAATTACTACTTTAGAAGCTAGTAGTATTTAGAGTACAAGAGATTAGAACGAACGATCTATCCTAGTAGCCTACTATATTATTAGGAAGTAGATAATACTAGACCCCAATAATACTAGGTATAACTCTATCGCCGAGTAATATTATAGTAATAATGGTATAGGTAATCCAAAAGCTTATAGAGAGTAATAAGAGGATTGTAGTTATAGTAATAAATCTAGCAATATTACTAGTAAGTATCAACTTATTGAGCTTCTAGGTAAAGGATATTAGATTCTTCTATCCTAATGCTAGAACGTAGTACGGTATAAGCGAGATTTTTATAGTGGGCAGCGATATGTACTACTGTAATGTAACCCTGTTTGTCGATCATACGCGGCAATGGATTGGTACCGATATACGTCGTGATAGATAGGTATGTAGTAACCTGTCGGAATGCTTCTAGGGTACTACCCTGATATAGTGGATATCCGAATTAACAACTGACAAGCGCGACGATGCTAAGCTGTTGTTAGTAGTTCTCTTTAATAAGCTGCTATAACGTTTTAAGCTATAGACTGGAGAAGCCTTAATGCGTCTAAAGAACCGAATATTCGAAAAGGTAATGGCTAATAGTAAGACGAACATTAGATTATAGGCGATAAAGATCAAACGAACGGCAGCTAACGCTAGAATTCCGAATAAAACAGATCAGATACTGCAAGTATACTATAATCTCCCTTAATAACTTAAGCTTATACTAGATAAGCCAGCTGATAATATATCTACGACTTAATAGCTCTATTAGCTAGAGTCTAAGTAGTTAGTAATAAACGACAGTTAAGTAAGCTTAAGCACTGGATTAACGGCAGTACCTCCTCTCCTAGTTGCATAAATAGGCAAGGCGCTGATTGCCTAAGGTGTAAATACGTAGAACCAGGCGGTATAGTCTAACAATCGTCGCCCCTAAAGCAATCAAGACTGGTACTAATCGCCGAACCAGGGATTAGGTAACAACCGTGGAAGATCCTAAGACCGACGATATAATAATAGCTATAGAAATTCTATATAGGGCTATAGGGGATATCAAGGCTGCTTACTAGATTGCTGCTATAGTTACTTAGTATACCAGTCACCAGGCTAGTACGGCTCTAGATAGGGTAATAGTAGAGTAAGAGAGTAAGGGCGTGGTTGAAATGTGATAGATAGAAAGGATAAGGTAAATGGCAAAAAAGGAAATACTCCTACGACTAGCGTTGCTAGTAGTAGTACGAATGATCATTAGTTTAACGGGTGAATTACAGGCAGAATCAAACGTCTCTATAGACCTGGTTAATTTACAATTAAGGAAATAAGCCTGTTGGAGGATTACCTAGTATATAGTATGGTTATTAGCGATTATCTTAACTGTAGATTTGTTTTAATAGCGGATAAGAGCGACAATAAGGTAGTTAAGAATGTAAACGTTTCCTCCTCTTATCCTTCTAAGCTACCTATAGCAGTAGATAGAGATTTCAAAGGGAAGGTAGAGAAGTTAACAAGCGTGGTCGTATATGTAGTTACTAACAAAGACGAAGGTACTACTAAGGGCGAGATTTTCTATAACGCCTTATTAGGAGAGGATGATAATCCTTAAGACATACTACTAATCGTATTATAAACTAAGATAATAGGCAAGGTCCTAGACCTGATAAAGGGGACATACGTATATATAAAGGTTAGTCTGGCAGACAGAGTATAGATAGAGGTGTACTTCGATATAGGAGCTTTCGATAGTATAATCGACGAGTTAATACTACAAAAGTATTTTCCTAACGTTAAAACGATAAAGGTAGCGTTAAAATCTATTAATAGAGTTAGCTCCTTGTTTTAACTGGATACGAAAGCGAGGTTTGATCTACTGATCGAAGGGACCCTTGACGGAAAGATCAAGAGAGTAAGAATAACCGTAGATATATAGGTATATCCAGGACTACCGCTAAAGATGTTAATCGGGAACCCGGTAATAAAGTAGTATGGATTTTGCATCGACTACCGTACTAAGACGATATTAATATAAGGTTATAAAGGACTATAGGTACTATTCTCTATTCGAACGAGACGCTAGGTCTATTAGAAAGTAGTAGTTATAGTAATGATAATAGTAAGACTATAGTCTTTAATGATGATCCTGGTTAAGGCTTGTACCGACCTGTTAGATATAGAAGACGGATTTGGGTAGAAGCTGTTATATCAGTTGAATCCGCTGGTAGACGGATTTATAACGTTGGTATATATAAAGAATTCCCTAATAATAGCGTTATTTGTTAATAATTCGGGGAAGGCGATTAAACTGCGACGAAACCTTAGAGTAAGTAGCCTAAAAACCCCTAACGATTAGAAGGATATATCGCTAATCAAGGCCTAGATAGACTATAGATCTAATGAGTTTATAGGATTAGCTGATATAGAGCAAGACAATGAAAACATACCTGGCATACTAAGTTATACCCTAGCTGAACTGCTATCCCTTAGAGTAGCAAAGACCGAGGGACTGTCTGAAATCAAATCGAAAGACGGCGTTACGATCTACGTAGATTAGAACTTATTAGCCGATCGAATGTATATAGTGATTGAGAGATTCAATATATAGTGTAAGAAAGGACTTATCTAAATGCAAGAGAGCGAAAAACTATACGTAGATCTGGTTAACGGCTACTAGGACGGTATTAGGGCGAAACTATACCCAGCTGGATTGAAAGATCGTAAAGTTATAGATGCGACCTATGATAAGCTAACAGTAACGGGAAAGCTAAGCCTATTCTAAGGGCAAATACTGTTCGGATGCCCTATTTTTATAACGTAAAGGACGGTAAACGGACAGAAAAAGGCTTAAATGGTGATAGACCTACGAAAACTTAACAAATATGTTATACCGGACTGTTACCTAATGCTAGATTAGTAAGAAATTATAGAGCAACTGCGTGGTAAACGGTTTATTATAGTGGTAGATACAACGGCATACTTCTATCAGCTGTTAGTATGGGGACTGTATAGCGAGCGAATGATACTGGTATCTTACTAAGGCCTTAAGCGATCGAATGTCGCCCTAATAGGCTTTAAAAACAGCCTAGCATTTGCCTAGCAATTTATAGACAAGATGCTAAAGGGCTATAGAGGCTTTGCAAGGGGATATATCAATAATGTAGTAATTTATAGTAAGACAGCTAAAGACTATGTGCAGTATCTGACAGAGGTATTAGCAGTATTTGAAGCTATTAACCTACTGTTGAACCTGAAAAAGTCATTTATTGGATTTCTATCGGTGATGCTATTGGGAATAAAGGTAGATAGTGTTGGGCGACGGTTGATAGATGATTAACTATAAGGACTATATAATGTGAAGATACTGATAACGTTGTAAGACCTTAAGTACTGGATTGGGCTAATAAACTAGCTTTGCCTATTAGTTCTATAGTACTAGTATAAGATGCTACTATTACAAAAACGTAAGACTAAGTTGATTAGGGCCTTGAAGGATAACAGCGTAATGCTAGAAAAAGCGAAAATAGCGCGGAAGCGATTCGTGTCGGCGGTAAAGTTCGACCTAACGAAGGAAGAATTAGACGTATTCGATATTGTAAAACAAGACCTACTGAACAATATTTAGCTGTATTATTATAACCCTAATAAGAGACTCTTTCTTTAGATAGACTTGTTAAAGAAAACTAGGTTTAGGGTAGTACTATACTACTATAACGGAGAATAGTTGCTAGAAGATAAGATCGTATAGCATTACATACGACTAATAGTATTCTAAAGTAAAGTATTAATAAACGCTAAGAAGAAGTACTAGCTGATAGAACTGGAGGTAGTAGCAACGGTATAGGCTTATTGACAATTTAGAACGATACTGTAATCGAATTGTAGGAAGGTAATTATATTAACAGATTACTAGGCTACAAAAGGCATTGTCGACCAAACCGGTCTAAACTTATTAGACCTGATAAGATTAAACCTTAAACTTATTACTAGCTTGAACTGGCTATTATAATTCAATCTAGAAGTAATATACCTACTGGGAAAAGACAACGTTATCCTGGACGTACTGTCTAGGCTTCTAGTGTATAACCTAGGCTGTAAATACAAGGAAGCCGATATACTAGAGGACTTACCTCTATAGGTTATAGTAGTGGTTACCGATGTTATTATAACAAAATTATAGCTGGACAAATTCAAGTTAGCATATAAGGATAATACTAGATATAGGCCGATTATCTTAAAAATCAAGAAACTGTTAACCTAGCTGAGGTACGTGAAGGAGGATTTAGCAGTGATGCCTAAAAACAAGGAGAGCTCGGTATACCGGCGATGTTTGCGAAACTTCGTAAAGGCGACTGCCGAAATAAGCGTACTGCCCTATTAACTGAGCGAAAATGGGATTTTATATCTGTTAAGGGACAGACGACGTTAGAAAATATATATGCCCTATAGCTGTATTGATAAGTTGCTTAAGACGATATACGATAATAAGCACTACTTTAGGGCAAAGCAAATGATCGCTAACCTAGAAGGATTTGTATTCCTAGGAATAACGAGACAGCTTCGCTGTTTTATTAATGCGTGCTTAAGTTGCGAGCAGATAGCAGTAGATTGACGGGCGCCTTCTAGGCTAATATAGCCGGTGCCTATAAAGGCTAAACCATTCTATATAGTAATAATGGACTTTATTACCAACCTGCCATTGACTCTATTAGTAAACACTTTATGGAAGATACCCAGGCACTTACAATACGATACGCTGCTGACAGTTACTAACAAGTTTTCGAAGAAAGTGATATTAGTACTAGGGCATGGAACCTATATAGCGTAAGATTAGGCGACGATTGTACTAAGGATATTGCTTATTTTGGATTAGGAACTCCCTCGAGTAATCGTTACTAATCAAGATCGAAAATTCATATCTGAATTCTAGATGACTTTATTTAAACGACTGCTGGTTATACTATAGTTTATAATAGTATATTATCTATAAGGGGATGGATAATCCGAAAGAACGAACCAAACTATCGAATAAGCGATCTGTCACTACTACCTGACGAATAGGCTAGTTAGCTAGGTACTGCTCCTAGTGGGACTGTAATATGCGTTAAACAATGTAAAATCGTCTGTAATAGCAAGGTCATCTAACGAAATAGTAATAGGGTTTAGACTAATAGGACTATTGGATTTGGTAAAGGACGATTTGCTAGACCTAAACGATAATATACTGCGAGTCAAACAAGTAAGACAGCTATACTAGGTAGAAGCGGAAGATACGTTAGCCAAGGTAGTGCTGGAAATAACTGTATGATCAAGTAAAGAGATAAGAGTGGAACACTTCGAGCTAGGTAACTAGGTGTATATTACTACTAGGCGGTAAGGATACTAAGATAGATATATCAAGAGAGGTATAAGAAGATTTAGGCTATACCGAGTGATCGAGAAAGTTGGAGAGATAGTGTACTAGCTAGATATCAAGGATAGGTCGATATACCTGGTAGTTGGCGTATAATACCTAAAGGCGGTAATAAGAATGGATAACGATAAACCGAAGGCAGTAGAAGATAATAGAAGCGATAGACCAGGTAGGCCAACTAAGAACGTATAACGTTAAAATCCTATGGCGATCAAAAATGTAGTAAGCCTACTAAGGCTACTACTACTTCTATAATAACAACTAAAAACAGCGAAACCTATAACCACAACTTGTATGAGGCAACAAAACTCATTGCTACTATAATAAATCCAGTTGGAGGTGTAGCTTCCTGAATTGCCTATCGATAAATCGGAATATTAGTTGGTAGACGGAAATAATTAGAAAAAGGTTAGGTTTGTAGTATAGGTAGATAAGGTGATCAGGGTCCTAGTACAATCAAGCCTAGTAGTAGGACCGACCGACGGTATAGAGTCTTTAGTATCTTATAGCCTATCGACGTTAAGATCGTTATAGGAACTCGATATAGTTGTGTTAACGATATCTACTTAGTTCGCCCCTATAACGGAATCCTGTAACGAGGAGTATATCATTACTGTATTAAAAAAGAACGACCCGGAAGAAATTATAGAGGATATGGTTGGCCTATAGCAGTATAAGGGTACGATTATCTGCATTCCTCTAGTATTTACGCTAGCATTTTATAGACGACTTATTAATATTATATCGGACGTAAGGATAACTAATGCAATACTAGCTTACCTAGGATCAATGAAAATCGGGTATATGCTTTGTAAATTAAAATAGGGCGAATAGACAAGATATAAAGACATTACCGACTAGGATATAGTACTGCTTCTAGCTATATAGTTTCTGTACGGACGATATAATGGATTTACTATACTAACAACTCTTTAGAACTAAGCTACGATATACTTTACCAAATGGATTCTATTCTGTATTAGGGAGGAAGTATAGGGTAACAAGGTATTTAGGTTTTGCGTTTAAGATAGGGTATATAGAAGATATCGCGGAAAGCCGGTATATATTACCTAGGTAGACGAACCAGGCAAGTAGGATTAGATTAAGCGACCTATTACGATACTAAGGCCGACGGTATAACCGATAAATAGGGAGATAGCCTACGTCCTACTCCTATGCCTAAACATTGTAACCCGAACGTCGGCCTATAAAGTAACTTAAGCGATCAAAGAGCAGAGTATAGATATTAACCCCCTATATAAGATGCAATTAACTGCTAGTGTTATTAATTTATATGAGATACGTTGTTATCTAGTACTGCTAGTCGACAATAAGATGCAAAAAGAGACTAACAACTATATATAACTAATAGCAATACTGTTACCGGAGGAACAGGAGCTTAGAAAGAGGGCCGCGTTAAACAAGAATATACCGACGGATAAAATAATCGGGATATTCTTTAATCCTACTATCCGAGTTATCGATATTAATTTTAAGGTAAGACGCAAGATCCAATTCTCTAATATACTAGCGGTATTGATCAAGATGCTACTTTTCAATAAGGTTATAGTGCTATATAACAAATCGCTATGCCTAACTTGGATGATAATCAGACTGACATTTACCTTACGCTTATAATACTGGGATACTATGAACGTTGTTAAAGCTAGGATAAGTAAAGACGACGAGCTTGTAATCCAACTATATAACTATACGATAACTCGGGTATATAGAAACGATATGTCGAATTATAATGTTAATATATATAATGTAATAGTGTTTAAATGTTTCGAGGGAATAATAGTAAACTAAATAGTAATGGTTATTTATACTGCTACGATAAACCTAAAGCTATTGGTGTACGATACAGTATGCCGAGTTAAGGCGTAAATCCAGAACAGTCCTAACAACAAGGTGTTTTAAGGTAACAACTGATTTATAGCAGACTTTCTATCTATAATGTTATTCAAGGGTATTTACAATACTGACGTAGACGGATACCCTAACCGAAACTAGGAAGGAGCATCGAATCAATAGGTATTAGCGATAAAGCTAATAAGATTACTAGGGTTTTAAAAGCTGAGAATATATGATAGTGATAAGACTCTAACGCCGAGCAGTAGAGGCAGCGTAAGAAAGCGATTGCAGGATGCTTATAATAATATATTCAACACCCTATAAAGAGAAAAATTTTTTGTTGTTGATAGACGATAGGGACGTCGGAGATTTTCTTTCGCCAAGGGGGCAAATTGTTAGTATTAGTTAGATAGTGATTACGTAGGTAATTACGTAACCATTGGGTTACCTTATTACACAGGCTTGCAGGCCTGCTGTAGATAGAAGATGACATGCAAGTAATCACCACCACGCTATACGGCTCCTTTTACGGCGACGCTGTCGCCTAACAAGTAGCTATTATATACGTTAAGTCTAGGCTACGTTTGACAAAACCATATATTACAATGGCGTATAAAATCTCCTAAAGCCTTGTTAGCACCCTAGGGGATAAGCGGTAGTATAATATAGGCGTAGTACTAACAACGATTCTATATGAAATTTTCATATACGATAATCTTCTCCTATATAATACGTTAGTAACTAGCTGTTAAACGTACAAAATAAGCTATAGCGCTCTAACGGTTATAGCTTAGGCAAAACGGATTTCAGTTCTCGAACTACTAGATATATAGCTATATTCTGAGGGTGGACCCACTTTTGTGGATACCGCTGACTAAGCTATATACTCCACTATATAGCCTAGAAATAGCTTTAAAAGGCTTTTCTATTTTTAGATTTATGCCCCACTTTTGTGGAGACAGCCTCCTTAGGCTGTATAAGCGCTAGAAATAGCCTTAAAAGGCTCTTCTACTAGGTCATCTACCTACCCTGTACCTACCCTGCACCGCAGGAGCGAAAACAGAACTTACAGGAAAAGTCGTGCGGCTTACCCTGCAGCTTAGGTGGCCGTGAGTCGATTATTTAAAATCGCCAGCTTATTTGGTTTTTCGGGAAGTGGCCATGCACCTACTAAGGCGCTCCTGCCGTGTGGAGGGCAGGAACGGTGCCGGAGGGTATATATAGGGAAGGAAATTGCGAAGCCTTACCTACTTGGACTAGAAATCAAGTTACTACGTTACCTATAACTATAAGCCTTATAGGCCTATAAGACCCACTGAAAGCCGTGATATATAAGCTTAAAGCCCCTATAATATAGCGCTATAGCCTATAACTATACCGTTATATAAGGACTTTTATAGAGGGAATATAGTAAAGGGCCCTACTTTACTATATTAGCATATACCTAGGAAGTGCTATTTAGGCTATATCAACGCTGTTGCTGCCCCTACGTACCCTATACGACTACTACTAGTAGGCTATAGTGGTTACAGATCCTTATATAGGATTACCCATTCTAATAGGTTATGAGCCCGGATAGCCTGTGGGATAGTTATCGTTGGAGTCCAATTTCAAAGCGCTACCTCTGCCTATATATATAGGGCTATTTAAGCCTCTTATAGCTGAAAATATAGTACTATATTAGCCCTAAAAAGCTATATATTACATCTTATTGAAGGCTATTTAAGGACTAAAAAGCCTGAAAATCTAGTAAGGAGAAATCGCTAAGAAATCTAAGTCCTATAGTATTGACGAGCATTTGGGGCTCTTATACACTTAGGCTAGTATACTTACCTATACTAAAAGACCTTTCTACTTATAGCTAGAAGTAGAAAGGCTAGCGTTTTAGAATTTCTAGCGCTAAAGACCTATATTTCCCTACTATAGAGCCCTTTCTATAGATATATCTATAGGCGGTAGTTAAGTCCCTACGTCGAAGTCTCTAGCCCTTAGAGCCTAGTTTAGAATTTCTACTAGAAAGCCCTACTAAGTAGCAAGTAGGCAGCGCTATAAACCTACTAAGCGCTAAGACTAGCCTAGAAAATCACTACTATAATTAGTGAGCTAGCTAATTAGCTTTAGTGAACTGGAAGCTAATTAAGTGCTTTAGCTAGCACTATAAAGTAAATAGTAGCCTATTTACAATGGCGGATCAAGCTAAAGGGAAGGGTATAGCCCCTAAAAGGGCTAGTAACCCAGCTGATCTAGGGCAATCTTCTAGGCCTCCACCACCTATACGAACCCTATCAGAAGATGAGGAAGATGGCGAAGACTATAGCGAGGTTATAGAATTCCTAAAACAGAATATAAAATCTCATGACCGAGTTATAGCTAGCCAATCTAGTGATATAAAAACACTACTTTTAAGTCTAAATACCCTAAAAGCCTCTGTCGAGGATAGCGTTAGCGCTATAAAGAATATATCTTCTACTTTAGCTTCTCTAACTAATAGTAGTAATGCTGCTGCTACTGGAAAGACTAGCTATAGTCCTAGATTTGATCCTTTTAGCAGTACTATGGATTTAGATTCTCCTCCACGTCCCCCTAGGAAAGAGCCCTATCTAGGGCCGGCTGTAGATAATACAGCTACTAGTAATTTAGACCCCCCTATAGATATAGGGTCTAAGGAAGGCTTTAAGGATACTATTACTAGTAGTATAGTAAAGGAGCTTTCTAAAAAGGCCTATACTATACCGGACGATAGTAAGCTTAGCGGGGAAAGCAATTTTGAACAGTGGATTCAGGCTTTAAGTATAGTGCTAAGAGCGTTAGGGATATCTAATTTTTTAGAAAACCCTGATATATCTAACACTTATAGCGACTCTGATCAAGCTGTTCTTTTAATGCTTCTACGTGATAGCTTATCTAGTGGCCCTAGGGCTGCTATATCGTGGATTCATATACCTTCTAAGGCCTTTAAGCTGCTTGTTAGGCAGTATAGCCGACCTATAGAGTCTAAAAAGGAGGACGTCTATAACGAATTCCACGCCCTTACCTTTAGTACCTATAAAAAAGGCTTATCAGCTTTTAACGCTAAATTTAACGGCTATCTTGCTAAGCTTACCATAGCTAAAATAGATATAGATCCCTCTTTAATACTAAATCAGTATTTTAAGGCTCTAGAATCTAAGTTTCCTAGCTGGGTATCACGCTAAAAGAGCTCTATAAGACAGGCTAGAATGCTAGGCCTTATAGCCTCTAGCCTTAATATAGAATATCTAATGGCTGATATTTTAGAAGAATCTAGGAACCCGGCTATAGAGGCGTATAGAGCAGCTTACGTAGCTAATAGCTCTAATTCAACCCCTAATTCAAATTCTAACCCTAGTAAGAAGGGTAAAAATAAGAAAAAGGGTAAGAAGAAGGCTAGTTATAATGTTGAAGGGCAGAATTATAGTACTAAAAGTGCTGAACAAGCCTCCTTTATGCTAGGGTCCTATAACCTAGCTGTAGAAGAAGAAGAAGAGGAATCCGACTCTAGTTCCAATTCTAATTCTTCTAGCGATTCTGATACCCAATTAGCACAGCTATTAGCGTTAAAAGGGTATAAGAAGCGTAAGGACTTTAAAGGAAAAGGCCTAAAAACCTCTTCTAATAACAAGGCAAAATATAAAGATAATAAGCCTAGAAGACGCCCTAGAGACCCCGCTCTTTATAATAGTTGGCTATATGATACGGGATCTACGGACTATATCAGTAATAGTAAAGAGCGGTTTACTACCTTTACGCCTAACATAGGCCAGTTACGCCCTATTAACACTGGAAATGGCCCTGTAAGCCCGGCTGGTATAGGCTCTATTACACTAGAAGTATTATCTAGAAAGGCCCCCCCTACCTATACTAAATTAGTATTAGATAACGTTTTATACCTACCTAATATTGATATAAATATTGTTAGCGGGGTTAGGCACTATGATTCGGGAGGTTGCCTTATAAAGGAAACCCTTTACGGGAGTGATAGACGCTGTATAGCTGTACTAGACTTTAAAAAATCAGGATTTTTTCTTGACGTTAAAGGCAGCTCTAAGCCTATATTACATGCAAATTTTGCTTTTCCTTTAGGCCTTACTAGTTATAATACTACTAAAAGTATAGAGCCGCAGCGTAATAAGATAGTGGTGGAAATTCCTTCTAATTCTATTAGAAAGGAAGACTATAGACCTATTATAGAGGATGCTATAGTATCCGAAGCTATAGAGCCTAATAAGCGCTATAAGCTAAGGAATTCTCCGGCTAAGGGTACTACTTTAGAAGGTATAGGACCTTCTTTAAGGGGGAAAAGGCCCCATAGGCCTGTAGAGCCCTTAGCCACTGCCCAGGCCCCCTATCAAAGTCCCCGTAAGACTAGGGAGCCTGAGCCCTTAACTGGCACTGGAGACCTGCCCCGTGTGCTAAGAGAGCCAGTTATAGAGGGGAATAAAGTAGTAGAAAAGGCTATATCTAGCCCTACTTTAAAGGAGCCTAATATAGGTCAGCGAGATTACTATAATCTACTTAATTTAGCTAAATTGTGGCACGTTAGGCTAGGCCATATAGGCCTACGTCTTTTGAAAAAGACCTCTAGTATTACTAAAGGGCTGCCTAATTTTGATAAAATAAAGGAAGCTGATTTTCACTGCTCTAGCTATGATCGAGGTAAAGCAGTGAGAAGGGTTAGTAAGGCTCTAATACCTGACCCACCTAGGGTCTTAGACTCAATAGAGGGGGATACTGTTAAAATTAGGCCTAGGCCTTATAATAGAAACCCTATAGTCTTACTTCTAGTTGACCGTAAAAGTAGGTATAGGTGGGTTTTTAACCTACCTAATAAATCAGGCCCTATAGTAGCTAACGCTATTAAGGGCTTTTTTAGGGGCCTAAGGAATGGATTTGGTAGATATCCTACTAAATTCCACTTTGACGGAGGCACTGAAATAACTGATTTATTAACTACTTGGTTAGCTAAAAGGGGTATTAAATTTAGCACTTCTGCCCCCTATATCCACGAGCAGAACGGCTTAGTAGAACGATCAGTTAGAGTTATACTAGACCGTGTAAGGTGTACTATTCTTAGTAGCGCTTTACCCTAGTATTTGTGGTGCTTTATACTGGAGGCTGTAGTGGAATTAGTTAATAGTACAGCTATAACTAATAAGGAAACCACTCCTTTCCAGGCGCTATTTGACGAGCTAGAGCCTGGTATTCCATATATACCTAACCTAGAGCGCTATAGGGCTATAGGCGCTAGAGGAGAGGCGATTATACCTCTAGAGAAACGGTCTAAATCGTTAAAATTTACCTCTAGAACGGAAGAGTGTAAATTACTAGCAGTATTAGGTTCTAAGACCTACCTAGTATATATACCGTCTAGAAGAGCAGTACTTAAAACCTCTACTGTTAAATTTATAGAGGATAATACAGTACTAAGTCAGCCTACTGATAATACGGCTTTAAAGGGGGAATTAGTAGACCTAGACCTAGATTTAGAGGGGGCTGTCAGCCCAGACCCTTCTAATCTCAATACTGAAAAGCCTATTAGTATAGAAATAGGACCTAGTAAGCTAGAACCCTACGAATCTTCTTCCGATAGTGAATTAGATAAACCCTTACCGGATAAGCCTATAAATCCGGTTATAGTAGAGTCTACTAGGCCTACTATATCTATTAGAAAGCCTGAATTACCAGAGGTGTTTCCCCAAACTATAGAGCCTATTTTTGCACCTAAGCCTATAGAAGTTATAGCGCCTAATCAGCCTATAACGAACGAACCTCTTGATAATAGTGATCTTATTTCAGAGGGGGATAAAATGCAGCTCGATTACTATAAGCTTTTAGCTAAGACTAGTAGCTATATACTGTCTTTTGTCTATAAGGCTCGAAAAAGGGTAATATATAAGGATAGTACGCCTACTACTTATAAGCAAGTCTTAAAACTACCTAGAGATGAGCGTAGTAAGTGGTTAGAGGCTATTACCAAGGAATTTATCCAGTTATTAGAGCTAGGGGTTTTTAAATTCCTACCTAGGAGTCTATTACCTTCTAACCGTAAGCTTATTACCTGTCGAAACGTTCTTAAGGTTAAAAAGGACGCTAAAAACAGGCCTATTAAGTATAAATCTCGGTTAGTAGCTAGGGGCTTTATACAGGTAGAAGGCCTAGATTATACTATAACCTATGCCTCTACTAGTATACTACCTACTTAGCGTATACTTCTAGCTATAGGTGCTGTTCTAGACTGGGAAATAGAACAAGCTGACTTTATAGGGGCATTTCTTAATAGCGCTCTTAGAGAAGAAATATATATGGAAATCCCTGAAGGACTATTAGACCTAGCGGCTTCTAATAAGGCTATTTATAAGCTTTTACTGAAATACGGCTATAATCCTTCTACTCCTAATATTATTAAACTATCTAAAGCGTTATACAGTCTAAAACAAAGCCCTAGAGAGTGGCAAGATAAGCTTAAAATCTTACTTAAGAGCTTAGGCTATCTCCCTCTTATTTCAGATCCAGGGGTCTTCTATAATGCTAAAACCTGCCACTTTATCGTTACCTATGTAGATGACTGTCTATTTATAGGGCCTAATATAGGCTATATAACTGATTTAAAGAAACGGCTTAATAAGGTCTACGCTATAGAAGACTTAGGGCCTGCCGCCTATTTCCTAGGCGTGCAGATTATAAGGGATAGACCTAATAGGCGCCTGTGGCTTAACCAGTTACAGTATGTAGAAGAGGCGGTTAGCCGCTTTAACTTAGCTGATTCTAAGCCTATATCTATTCCCTTACAGCCGGGGCTAGTAAGTCAACTTCAACTAGAGGAAGATATTGCTAGCCACCTCTGTAATTCTACGGAAATTAAGCTTTATCAAAGCCTAGTAGGAACAGCTATATATATAATGCTCCTTACTAGGGTAGATATTAGCTTTACCGTACAGTGGCTCTCTAGGTCTTTAAATAGACCTACAAAATCACACTTAAACGCTGCTAAAAATCTTTTTAAGTATCTTAACAGTACCAAAGACTATAGCATCTGTTTTAGCTGTAACGGAAATACAGTAGCTGATTTAGGGCCTAAGCTTAGTAATAGTAGTAATACAACTACTAAGCTTAGTAGAGACTTTCACTCTAAGGAAGGGCCTAGGCCCCTAACTACTACCTCTACTACTATAGTAGATTCTAGAAATAGTAAAGGTAGTAGCCGGACTTCTATAATTAATAGTAGTCTAGTCCCTATAGGCTTTAGTGATTCTGATTTTGCAGGGGATAAGGCTACTAGTAAATCCACCTACGGCTATCTATATAAGTTAGCCGGTAGGCCTATTAGCTGGAAAACGAAAAGAGCTACTACTATTGCTCTCTCTACCCTGGAAGCTGAAACTGATGGACTTACAGAGGCTATACGCGAAGTACAGTGGATTATAGGGCTATTTTCTGAACTTTACAGACCTATAGACTACCCTATTACTCTCTATGGAGATAATCAGGGCTCTATAACGGTGGCCAATGACCCAGCGCTACACGCTAGAACTAAGCATACCCTGCTGAAATTCCGATACGTTAGAGAGCAGGTTAAGGCTAAAATAGTTACTATTATATATCTTAATACTAAGTGTATGCCGGCTGACGGACTTACTAAAGCCCTACCAGTTAGTGGCTTTCAGTCTTTTATCAGGCTTTTAGGCCTATAACCTAAGGGAGCTTTTTACTAAGCTACCCTCTACCCCTATATATATATATTCTATACTATATATATAGAAGGCCTGGCTTAGCCTGATTAGCTTATAAGACCAGTTAATAGTACCGGCTACTTTACAGCCCTCTGGAATCACCTAATTCCTCTATATAGCCTTAAAAGGCTTATAAGGTCCTAGCCACTGTAGTACAGTTCTATAGGCGCCCTTGTGCTGGCATCAGCTCCCTGCGGCGTTAGGGAGGCCTATATTACTCTAGCTACGTCTAGAAGTACTCTAGTATATAGTATAGCTATATTTGGAAAATATAGGCTCCGGCTATTACTAGTAGTATACTTTCCTTTAGAGGGGGATTCTCTATGTGACTACCTGTTATTTCCTTACTAGAACTGGCTGAAAGAACGGAGTAAAAAAGGGCATAAAATTTAAAACCGTACTAAAAATTGTTTTCTCTATAAGAGGATAAAGGCGTTTATAAGCCCTTTACTCCTTCTATACTCTAGTGCGTCTATCAGTCGCTAGGGTATAGAATATTTAGATATTATATATTACTATACGCTTTAAAGCTATAGTACCTATACCTTTAAATAGGTTATAGGTTTGATTTCAACATCATATATATTCTTACTTCTTTCTATATATAATAGGGGTTTATCCTATATATATATAAGGGCCTAACCCCTTTGTCTAACGGAATAGTTTTGCTCTTACGTTCTTATTTCTTAGGATTCTTCTATTCTTTACCTATATATAGCTTTCTAAGGCTTATAAAGGAACAGAAGAATAGAGGGGGTGTTAAACGTACAAAATAAGCTATAGCGCTCTAACGGTTATAGCTTAGGCAAAACGGATTTCAGTTCTCGAACTACTAGATATATAGCTATATTCTGAGGGTGGACCCACTTTTGTGGATACCGCTGACTAAGCTATATACTCCACTATATAGCCTAGAAATAGCTTTAAAAGGCTTTTCTATTTTTAGATTTATGCCCCACTTTTGTAGAGACAGCCTCCTTAGGCTGTATAAGCGCTAGAAATAGCCTTAAAAGGCTCTTCTACTAGGTCATCTACCTACCCTGTACCTACCCTGCACCGCAGAAGCGAAAACAGAACTTACAGGAAAAGTCGTGCGGCTTACCCTGCAGCTTAGGTAGCCGTAAGTCGATTATTTAAAATCGCCAGCTTATTTGGTTTTTCGGGAAGTGGCCATGCACCTACTAAGGCGCTCCTGCCGTGTAGAGGGCAGGAACGGTGCCGGAGGGTATATGTAGGGAAGGAAATTGCAAAGCCTTACCTACTTAGACTAGAAATCAAGTTACTACGTTACCTATAACTATAAGCCTTATAGGCCTATAAGACCCACTGAAAGCCGTGATATATAAGCTTAAAGCCCCTATAATATAGCGCTATAGCCTATAACTATACCGTTATATAAGGACTTTTATAGAGGGAATATAGTAAAGGGCCCTACTTTACTATATTAGCATATACCTAGGAAGTGCTATTTAGGCTATATCAACGCTGTTGCTGCCCCTACGTACCCTATACGACTACTACTAGTAGGCTATAGTGGTTACAGATCCTTATATAGGATTACCCATTCCAATACTAGCCTCTAACTCGTAACCGAACCTCCACCTAGCTGCCACCTTATCGGTCACCTACTATAGAAAAAACTTTCGTCCTATTTATACTATGCTTTACATAATACACCTTAGTCGTAGGATTAAGGTCATATAGTAGCTAGTATATAGCTATAGTAACTTAGGACTGTTCTAGCTAGTCGAAATAATACTATACATTCCTAATAGGTCTATTAGGATCCGTCGTCGATATAGTATAGAATCTCTTAGCAACGCGGTATATAGGCATATATTCCTCTATCTCGTACTGCAAGACCCCTATAGGCTACCACAGGTATTAGTACTATATTACACCTGACTTGCCAACAGCTCCTTAATATACCGCTAAACAATTAGCCTTCTTCTACTTTACATAGTGTTTATAACACTGCCCTCTAGCAGCGGTTACTATATAAGGCTCTATAGAAAAAATATTAACAGGCCTACTACGCTATATAGCCTTCGTTATATGAAAAATAACGGACCTAATATACGCTTTGCATAGGACCTCCTTTACTAAGGGAGTAGATCAGGAAGTTAGGGCTATATCTATAGAGATTCGGCGACAATTCTTAATAAAAGCTAACTAGGTTACACGGTTAGTATATAGGGGAGAAAATTTTAACAACTTAATGGCGACTCGGGCCGGTGTTGAACGTATAGGAAGGCAGCTTTAGCGCCGCGCTAGTGCTTAGCCTAGCAACAGATAGGTCTGCCGTCTAATTAGAAAGGTAGGTTAAAACGCATAGGCCTGGACATAGGTCAGGTACATACGGGCCTTAGCACCGTCACTTCGACCCTATATACAAGTCCTATTACTACTACCTTTAGACGCAAACCAGAAGCAACATACTTACAACTAAACAATAATACTTATAACACTACTATATACAATCATTATTTACAGTCAAGGACGACTGCAGTTTTAGGGTAGGGTGCTATCACAGTCCGTTATCATCCTATATATATATAGCTTCGTCTTACACTAGGACCTTCTATCCTATATACAACAACATCTTTCCACAACCCATCTTTGCTCTAGCCATGACACTCTTCCTGTTACTTTTATCGTCGTTGTTGGATTCTATTACTGCCTGTTTTCCCTGCGTCTTTATCTCTTCCTTCTTCTAGATAGTTATAGCCTGTTTTCGCGTCTATAGCTCTTAGATCAAGCCGGTATACTCTCTAATAAGAGTACGTAATATCTAGATAGGGACAGTTAGGATAGGCTAGAAGTATAGTAGGATAGGATTATAGGGTAACTTACTACTAGGGCTATAATACTAGAAGTGTTGATTGCGGTAAGGGGGATTAGGTGCTGATCCCCGTGACCGCGCAGCATATAAGCCTCTCGCTCTGGGAATAGGGCATGTACTGCGCTACTAAGCCTCCCGCTCTAGGGAATAGGGCGTGTACTGCGCTACTTGTGCGATAGCTACGAGTAGCATACCCGCGTACTATATAATGGTTATCAACAAGCGCTCTGCTCTAACATAGGTATTTAAGGGGTATATAACCACCTTCTAGATAAAGGGAGACATAATAATCTAGAACTAGAACTTAAACCAGTATTTCCTTACTACTTGCTTTACTCTTTATCGTTTTAGATTACTATAATCTCTAGAAACCTACTAATACTGATTAGTATTATCTCTATACTGCAATATAGGGGTAATATAGAGTAGTAAGGTAGTTAGTCAAGTACTTAATAACCTTAACTAAGTAGATTACGGTTTACTTACTAAAGGCTGTCGATCAGGCAACTAGATAACTACCCTATTAACTTAGTAATATCGCTTATAAGAAAACCGATACTATAAACCTATCCTTCTAGGCTAAAGAAGCTTAACTTAAGCTTTTAGACTAAGGAAGTATTACTTAAGAGAACGCTACTAAAACTATATTACTAACTAACTTTACTATAATTAATATACTATAGTATCCTAAGATCCTTCTACTTATAGAACCTTAGAAAGGGAGAATACTAAGACAAATCTCTATTATATATCAAGTATTTCGTTAAGTATAGCCTAGGATCTCGAAAAGTATTTTAAACGAGAATTCCCTACCTAGCTACCTATTATAAGCATCGACAAATTTAACATTTAAACCTTCTATAAATTGCCAAAGTATATTAATCTAGAGTATAATAGCAATAAAGTACTTAACTTATATACGCTCTCCTACCTTAGCACTTATAAGGGGTAATAGTCTAAAGATCTATACTATGAATTCCGCTTAGATTTTAAGGACTAGATAGCTAACCACTTTAACAAGTTAAACAATAAACTACACTTATAACTATGCTAAATACTTAACGACAGCTATGTCCTTATAGATAGCTTGAAAGGGCAGAAGCTCTCTAAGGGACTTATAACGCTTGCTAACAACCTGTCTAACAATCCAGGGCCTAATATACTCCTCTAAATCCATAGACCGTTGATCTAGGCTAAGTATAGACGTTATATAACGATATCTCTTCCCGCTTAAACAGAAAAGGGGAAGGAGATCGTACTAATAATAACCTAAGACCCCGAATTTAGTACCTAGCTATAGAAGGTACTATAGGGGGAGATACAGATTAGTAATACAACTGTAAACGCTACCTAGTAATATAGACTAACAAGCAGCTTGATTATAAACAACGATTAACTAGTAAGCAGCTAAGACCTAGGTATACGCTAGACAGTAGCCTAAAGCAGAACGCTCTATACCAGTAACTATAGCCAGTTTAGAAACACCCTTTACCTGCCGAATCTGGACCTATAGATAACACTTCCGATTTATAGACTTAGAAGCGCAATAGGAGCAGGATTCCTGCTAGCTAGTAAGGGCGCTAGCAAAGGCTATAGATTCCTACTAACCACCTAAAGTGCCGGCTAAGGTTATACCTAAGGTCATAGATAAGGTAACTACTAAGGCTATAACTAGAGAACCAATTAAGGGGGATGACGGAACCCTGCGTGACCTGTATAAACCCCTAGTATTAATGCTAGATATAGGCTAGAATATACTTAACCCTAAGCAGATAATAAAGAGCGGTATGCCCGGTATAAGTATATTATATATAGAAGCACTAAGTATATAGCCATACTACCGATCGAAATAGGCTGGATAAACGAGATAAGTATTAATCGAAAAACCCTAACTGATTTTATTAAGTCCTAGGACTTAAAGGATAGCTATTCCAGGTCCGACAACAATATCCTTAATAACAAAGTTCGTTTCTTCCTATACCAATGCTAGACTTTCTAGATCGATTAAAGCCTATTAGGTACTGTTTTTCCAAATGTACTTTTAGGGCGAGCTAAGGAATATCACTTATACTATATCCCTCTTAGCATCTCCTTTATATAACTATATAGTATCTTAAAGGGATACTTCAAGATAAGTACTAAGTAGAATAACTACTTGTACGTTTAGAATACTGTTACTTTCTAGTCTATACGCCTTAAAAGTAAGAATAGCAATAAGTCTATAAAGGAAATTCTCTAGATCTTGCTTGATAGACTCTAATAAAGCTAATATAGGCTTAGTCTACTCTATAACTATAAGGAGTTCCTAATCATAAATATAATCCAAGCCTACTAAGGAGTATCTAAGCTAAAGATCGCCCTATATAAACTACTAACAAGCTTTAAAGAGCTGGTAGCTACGCTCTGCCAAACACTTAATATTAAGAAAGTAGATTGTATATATCGCTAATTCTTAATGGACTATAGGTTTACTATAACGAAGGCCAGGCCTATAAGAAACTATTAGAGTAACCTAATTATAGATTTAATCTTTAAGAGAAACTAGGCAACGTATATACAACAACCTAAAGGTGCTACTAGGTATAGAAAGCGAAACGAGCTCTAGTAAGGGGACTGCAATAAAACCTATACTAAAGTAGGTTATTAGATTTATAGTAAGCTAGACTACTGCTCCTTTATATATAGCTAAGAGGAACAAGTAATAGCTAAGAGCGAATAGCTTAAGCGAAAAGACATTAATAAAGATCGCGGACGATATATAGCGTTCCTCTTTAATTATAAGGGTTTAGATAACAAATATAAAGTAAGGGAAGAAGAGACTAAGCTTAAAGTATAGGTAGATAACTATAAGACTGATTAAACTTAAGTCGGAAACGAAATACTAGTAATTAGTTTTAAAGAAGAATAAACAGCAGCGACTTACTTTATAAACCAAGCTTTCCTCTATCTAATTACTAAAAGCGAACAACTGTATAAAGATGGCAAAAAGGATACTAAGAAAATAAAAGCCATTTAGTTTATACTTAATAGGTATACCAAGACTAAATTCTAAGGGATTATACCTAATACTAGGACTACTAACGTTTCGACTGCCGGACTCCGACAATTCCTTATACTAAAGAAGATAATTGGATTGCTTAAGATTAACAAGTTACACGTAGAAGAAGCAAATATACTTTTCAGGGCTAGGGATTTAAAACAATTACTCGGAACAGTTAAAGTAGAGCTCGACATTAGTTATGCAACTTTTTACATATTAGAGATACTAACCCCTTTTCTTATATATCTAAAGGATATAGACAAGCTTAGCGTCTACCTTAATAATATAACAAACAAGCTTATATCTAAGTTAGGAAAGCGTATATATATTTAACAGAAATAGGGATATCTATAGATCCCTGTAAAAGGGATTAAACTCCTAAGTATAGCATTTATAGTAGATAACAAGCATCCTACACCTTTATAACTTATAGAGGCTAAACTAAGACGCATTTATCAACGCTATAGATACCCTATAGTCGATAGATTGTATAAACTACTATAATAAGCAGACTACTAGGTAGAACATAGCGCTATTAAGATAATTAACAAGTTCTGCTACTTCTACTAGATCAAAGGTATAGCGCTATAACGATTTAGATTCGTATTATAAAACGATATTTACTTTAATTTCGAGATTATCGTAGACGTCCTAGACATCGATAATTCCAAGATACTATATATAGTCGACACTACAACGTTATTCTAAGCAGCCTACTTTCTAAACAATCTCTTAGCTAAAAAGATATAAGAGTAGCTAAAGGAATGTTAGATTGATATATACCTTAGACTACCTAATGTTTTATACTACGATAAAGGCACTAATTTCAAAGTACATAAGTTCTAGGTAAAGGCTAAGCTCGTAGGTATAACCTGCTATTTAGTACTAGTCGAGGTATATTAGTTAGTTAGTAAGATCGAGCGGTATTATAGGCTACTAAGAAGGGCCTATAATATTATTAAATCAGAGATAGCTAGATCTTACTCGAAAGAAGCATACCTATAAGCAGCACTAAGCACAGTTAATAATACCGCTAGCCTAGATAGGCTAGTACTAACGCTCTTAGTTTTCGGCGTATACCCGCGCCTTACTATAGATATACTGCCTTTTCTATCTTAACTATACTAAATAGGTGTAATTTAGAAGGCTATAATATAACTATAAATCCTAAATAATATAAGGACTATGCAAGACACTCTTATACAACATAATAGACTAAGTATAGAAGATGTACTACTATACTTGTTAGAAGTAGGTATAGAAGTACTGGTATTCCGGGAAAACGACTGATAGATAGGACCCTATAAGGTAATCTCGGCTATAGATATAACAGTAATTGTCGATATAGTTAATAGACCTATAGAATTTCGGAATATAATAGTTAAACTATATTACTAGGAGCTAGTATAGGATAAGCAAGATACTTAGGCTAGTATTAAGCAGCTAGAACCATTCTAATATCCCTAGCCTAAGCAGTCCTACTAACATAGATAACCCCGAAAGAACCTAGCACCTACTAGCAACTTCGTTTTAGAAAAAGAAAAGCGCAATTACAATCTTGCGTTGAAACTGCAAGCTAAAGGCAAGATTACTATACTTAGTATACCATTCTAAGAATCCGATAAAATAGAACTGAACTCGCTCCTAGCGGTAAGGGTAATCAAAGCGATCTAGATGCTAGCAGATACTTTAGACTACCAGATCTTTAAGTTAAGGATCGTCTAAAAAGTAAAAGATAAGCTTACTCTACTATATAAGAAATTACGCTTTATAGCTTAGGGATTCGGTAATAAGGATAAGAAGTACCTACTTACTTAATCGCTAATAATCTAACGCTATATATAGTGACTTATGCTCTTACTACTCCCGACGCTACAAACGTGCTTTAGCTTTAAGGCGTAGGTATATAACGTTATCCAGGCTTATATATAAGCCAAGTTATAGCTAGTAAGGAAAGTAATTCTTCTATTACTTAAGAAGCTTAAGACGCTCTATCCCCCTTATACCGTCTTACTTGTTAAAACCCTATTATATAGACTGGCTAAAGCCGGACTATACTAGTAGGTGATATATATAAACTAGTATACTAAATGCCTCAATCTCGAGCTAAGCGCCTTTAACCTATACCTTATAATTGGTAAGATATAGATAAGAAGCGGATTCGGAATTGTTAGCCTATAAACCAATAACACTTTTAATATCGGCGAGTAAGCCTTTATAGACAAGGAAAAGCTTAAGCTAGATAAGGCTGGCTTTAAGTATAAGCCGCTAGTATTTTTAACGGACAAATCGATTATAGACTTTAACAGATATAGGCTCGAAACGAGCGTAGATGCTGTTAAGATTCGGCAAAAGGGGTAAGCTATACAACTCGAACTTAAGATAGCCAAGCTCTTTGTCTTTATAGACAGATTATTTACTAACAATGCCGATATAACATTGTAGATTAGATTCGTTATAATATTCGGAAATAAGACAAGTAGTATAAACAAGTTTAACCTATGCAGCAATATTATATACTAGTCTTCGACTAAGTACAAGTAAGTAACAAGAAGCGTTTTAGCAAGCGAAATATATAGAATAGTAAGCGGGTTCGATCTTAGGTATATACTATACTAGACGCTTACTAAGATCTACTTAGGCCTAGGTCTATAATCGCTACTACTAATCGTCGTTTATATAGACTTGTTTAGTTTGTACAAGTACCTAGTAAAGCTTAGAATAACTATAGAGAAGCGACTTATAATCGATATAATAGTACTATAGTAGAGCTATAAGAACTGTAAAATCGCAGAAATTAGGTGGATTAGTAGCGATAATAACCTAGCCGACGCTATAACCAAATATACGCCGAAAAAAACGCTTGAAAGGCTCGTTACTACAAACACAGCTAAGATCAGAGTAGAAGGCTAGGTTCAACGCCCGGCCAAGCAATAGGAAGAGTCTATATAACTTAGGGCAAGATCGCAAGCGTAAAAGACAAAGACTGCTAGGACAATTCATTTATAGTATAATAAGGAATATAAGGCAAAGCGCAAAACGATCTTAATTTATACTCTTATAGCTGGCGTAATATACGCGCTAGTGCCTCCTACCCCCTAATCACAACAACAAAATATCAATGGCCTTGCCTATAGCAGCTATCGCTATAAGCTTTTTCTATATAGGCGTTATACCTGCTATAGGCGCTCTACGCTTGATAAGAGTATGCGCCTTGTCTATTAAAACCAAGGTGTACTTAGCGCTATCGTGCTATATCTTCTAATCCTATAACTAATAAGTATTCCGATTAAATAATAGATAATACTAAAGATCGTAACTTACTTTAGCCTTTATAGCTAGGTTAGAGCGGAGCTCTAAAAAGCAGTCCGAGAATAGATAGACTGACTTAGGGCTACAATATACATTAGGAACAATAAGATAATAGAAACAATGTATAAATGGAACTTATATTGGTATATATAAGTGCCTAGACAAGTACTGCTAGTACTAGAGGCTATAGCCCAACGTACGGTCGTAGTATGCTATATATAGCGCGAAATTGCCAGACTTGTTAAACAAGTCCTTAATACCTGCCAAAAGCAAGCGTAGGCAGCCAAGGCAAACAATAGCGTATATAGCACTATATAGGCTACGAACTTTATATATATTAGCAATATCAATAACAAGGATGATAAGAGTAAGATACTTACCCTCTAGTTTGTATATATAAGCGCGTAACGACCTTTTATAAGGCTTTATACAGTCTGATATACAGTGTATACGGCGGCTAGAGTAGATGATAGAGTTGTCTAAGCTTTCGCTAGACGATAAACTTACTGTTACTACTACTGGTATTGCTACTAGCGGTATAGGCGCGCTTATAGCAGCGCGTAGTGCCTTACGCCGCATATATATAGCCGCTAACGCCGCCTTCTTTATAGCCGGCGATATAGGTAGAGCGTGCTTATACGCCTTATATACAGCAATCTCTACCTTATATACTGCCTTTTCCTTTACCTCCTCCTTACGCTAGAGCGTAGCAGCCTGCTTAAGTAGGACGCGTATATACATGATTAGCCCTTTGGAATCGAGGGGTATAGAGTCGGCGTCAGTATAGCCGCCTATAGACTTAGGCTATACAGCAAGTATAGCCGTATCTGCAGCGTCGGGATTATTGCTATCGTTATTATCGTTATTACTGTTGTTACCGCCTACTACGCTCTCCTAGTCGCTATTGTCGGTAATAGCGTGCTCGGACGTATCCTTAAACGCGTTATTATTGCCCTTCTAGGCAAGATGCTTGTTAGGAGCGTTAGTTATAAACGTATTAAGGGCGTCGCCGCCCTTATCATTAGTATATATACAGGCGTCGCTGCCTACGCTCCTATAGGAGCACCTACTCTACTTATTATTAAAATCCAATACTATAAACAATAAGATCAGTATGCTTAAGCATTAGTGCATAATAGTAAGCAACTTACTTATTACTGCTAATACTGCTGCTACTATTGTTATTACTACTGCTGCTACTGTTATTATTACTACTGCTACTGCTAGTACAGATCGTAGGGAGAAAGAGAACAGGTAGTATATAGTAGGAGAACCTACCTATTTATAGGTTTAGGGCAAGAGCGTTTAGAGTTCGCAATTAGCCAGCCTAGAGCTCTGATTTTTCCTATTGTAATTCCTATTTAGGACTACAAGCTTTTATAACAATAGTTGCTAGTATAACGTACTAACCGTTGTACCGTTTAGAGGTATATCTAGAAGGCGCTAAAGTCGCGCCTTCTACGCCGGGGATTAGCAACTAGAATTCAACATTCTGATTAGCAAACGAGAAGTTAAGTAATTAGCATTTCCTATTCTAGTAACAAGGAGAGCAAAATAATCTAGGATTTCCTATTTCGGTTAATAAAGCGCTGGCGTAGTTATAAAAAGAAGAGTTGCTAGTATTAATTGTAGTAAGGGGGATTAGGTACTAATCCCTATAACTATATAGTATATAAGCCTCTCGCTCTGGGAATGAGGCACGTACTATGCTACTAAGCCTCCTGCTCTAGGGAATAGGGCGCGTACTACGCCACTTATACGACAGCTATAAGTAGCGTACCTACGTACTACGTAATGGTTATGAACAAGCGCTCCGCTCTAATATAGGTATTTAAGGGGTATGTAACTACCCCCTAGATAGAGGGAGACATGACAATCCAGAACTAGAACTTAAACCAGTATTTTCTTACTGCTCGCTTTGCTCTTTATCGTTTTAGATCACTACGATCTCTAGAAACCTACCAACAAGAAGAGTATTTAACGATATAGGCCTAATAGGCCTATACTACTGCTAAGATCTTGTCATTGTCTGCTAGAAACATAGGTTAGTATAAACGGCGCTAAGGGGGTATATAGGCTGGACTTATAAGAGATATATAGATACCGGCGACAGGAGTAATTTAAATACCGCAACTAAGAAGAAACGCGGGGACCAAGCTGCGCTATATACGGCGCCAGAGGGGAAAATTCGCCAGAATCGGCCTATAAGACCAAGCGTATAAAACAGCACTTATAGTATACCTTATGCGGCTTACTGTCCTAGATAGTAGAAACCGCCGGTAATATAGACGGCGACGCCCCTATAGGCATAGACTGCAAGGCTGGGCTTAACGCTAGCTTGCTTGTAACTAGCTTCTTACAGACTAGTATTACTAGCCCCCTGACGCTAGCCGCCGGCGAATGTACCCTAGGGACTGTTAAGACTAGGGCGGTAATAGCCGCTAGTATAGGTAATAGACCTAAATCCCTAAAACGTAGCTTCTTTGACAACGGTAGTACTATAATGTCGTTGTCCTCCTTATTATTATCCTAGGTAAACCGAACTAGATATAGATCGTTAGCTATTAAGAAAACCACCTAGGAAAGGCAAGGCAAAAGCATAAACCGCGTTTCTAGCCTAATAAGGGCAAATCTCCTGCTACTAGGGTAGTAGGCTGCTTCGGAACTGACTCTTCCTTCTAAGTAGACATCTATAATAAAAGGAAGTTAGAAAACTTATAAAACTAAATATAGCAATTATAAGAAGCCTTATAGTAAGAAGGGCAAGTGTAGAAAGATAAAAACGTGTTTATAGGAAGGAGGAAATTTTTAGAGCTCTAAAGGGAGGCAAGCAGATTTTATACCTAACCAGCCACTATATAAAAAGAGTAATAACATAGGTAGTTAAAAATTACGCCCTTTTCCCTAACTTCTACTTCCTCCTCCCTAAGAAGGGACAGCATACCCTAATACTAAGAAGAAAGAGGTAGTAGACCCTTACCGATCAACGAGCCTTAATACGTATAGATATAAAATATAAGAGCAAGGAAAGAAGTAGGGTAGTATACCCTAATAGAGAAGAAAAGCTAGGGTAGTATACCCTAAGGAAGAGGCAGCATACCTTAATCTAAACAAGGAAGAGGTAGTATACCTTAACCTAAATAAGGAAGAGGCAGTATACCTTGACCTAAATAGGAAAGGGCAGTATACCTAGACCTTTAAATCTAGCGAGACTTACTACGTTAGTTTAACTACCTTATTACCTAGATTAGCCCCTATAGAGATAGTAAGGAGCAGAGAAAAGACTACTGCCAAAGTAATAAGCTAGTGTTTATAACGCTAGAGGTAGTTTATAAGGCACCTATAAGATCGGCGGAGGTAAAGAGAGTATAGTAAAAGAGATAAGCGTTCCTAAGCTAGATAGCAACCTAGTAGTCTCTAATAGAATAAGGCATTATACTGGTTAACTACCTGGATAGCAGACTATAGTAACAACCGTTAGGTATCCCTAGAAGTAAGATTACAATGGTTAAGAAGAGCCTAACGGTTTTCCTTATAAGAAAGCACCTCTAAGATCAGTAAAAGAAGTAGGTTAGAAAGAGAGTAGTTAACTTTCCTAGACTCTATCTAGGTTAGTAACTAGCAATATCTATTAGAAGCCTGATCTTAATAATCTAGAGTACCCTAATAAGTCCTGATAGAGGAACGGGACTATAGGGTAGCAGAGCAGCTAAGTATCACCTATTAGTATAATCCCTTTTCTAATTAAGTAGTAGAATAACTACCCTTCTACTAGCCTAAGAAGTACTGTATAACCGGGGAATAGAGACCTTAGAGGTACTAATAATAGTTACTAAGAAAAAGACTGTACCGCCGTCTATAAAGCCCGACTATAACCTCTATAATCCTAGAATATAGGCACTATAAGCGTACGTTACCGCTAAATATGTCGTTGATAAGGAAGAGCCTTATAGTAAGGCCTAGGATCGCTATTGCAAACCCGGACCTAGGGGTATATTAGACAATATAGCGCTTATATCGCTCTGGTAGAACCTCGGTATCCCTAATAGGAGTAGGGCATAGGGTTGCCTTATTCAACTTAGGAGTAGGGTATAGGGAGGCCCTAATCAATTAAGGTAGATATAGCTATGATTCTCTATATCAAGCAGATTAAGCCTACTTTAGGGCCTATAAACGTTATAGGGGGGACAGAGAAAATCTCTGTCCTAGGCAGCTAGAGCGCAGGTCAAGGAGACAGAACACAGATCAGCATACGGAATCAATCACGGAGACCACCGATTCCAACACCAACTACGACCTCTATAATCCTAGAATATAGGCACTATAAACGTACGTTACCGCTAAATACATCGTCGATAAGGAAGAGCCTTATAGCAAGGCCTAGGATCGCTATTGCAAAACCTAGACCTAGGGGTATGTTGGACAATATAGCGCTTGTATCGCTTCGGTAGAACCTCGGTATCCCTGTTAGAAGTAGGGCATAGGGTTGCCTATCAATTCAGGAGCAGGGTACAGGGAGGCCCTGGTCAATTAAGGTGGATATAGCCATGATTCCCTATATCAAGCAGATTAAGCCCACTTTAGGGCCTATAAACGTTATAGGGGGACAGAGAAAATCTCTGTCCTAGGCAGCTAGAGCACAGGTCAAGAGGACAGAACATAGATCAGCACACGGAATCAATTAGAGCTCATAGATTCCAACAATTGCTACTACTAATCGTCGTTTATATAGACTTGTTTAGTTTATATAAGTACTTGGTAAGGCTCGGGATAACGGTAGAAAAGCGACTTATAATCGATATAATAGCTATTGGAATGGGTAATCCTATATAAGGATCTGTAACCACTATAGCCTACTAGTAGTAGTCGTATAGGGTACGTAGGGGCAGCAACAGCGTTGATATGGCCTAAATAGCACTTCCTAGGTATGTGCTAATATAGTAAAGTAGGGCCCTTTACTGTATTCCCTCTATAAAAGTCCTTATATAACGGTATAGTTATAGGCTATAGCGCTATATTATAGGGGCTTTAAGCTTATATATCACGGCTTTCAGTGGGTCTTATAGGCCTATAAGGCTTATAGTTGTAGGTAACGTATAATTTGATTTCTAGTCCAGTAGGTAAGGCTTCGCAATTTCCTTCCCTACATATACCCTCCGGGACCGTTCCTGCCTTCCACACGGCAGGAGCGCCTTAGTAGGTGCATGGCGCCTTCCCGAAAAACCAAATAAGCTGGCGATTTTAAATAATCGACTCACGGCCACCTAAGCTGCAGGGTAAGCCGCACGACTTTTCCTGTAAGTTCTGTTTTCGCTCCTGTGGTGCAGGGTAGGTACAGGGTAGGTAGGTGACCTAGTAGAAGAGCCTTTTAAGGCTATTTCTAGCGCTTATACAGCCTAAGGAGACTGTCTCCACAAAAGTGGGGCATAAATCTAAAAATAGAAAAGCCTTTTAAAGCTATTTCTAGGCTATATAGTGGAATATATAGCTTAGTCAGCGGTATCTACAAAAGTGGGTCCACCCTCAGAATATAGCTATATATCTAGTAGTTCGAAAACTGAAATCCGTTTTGCCTAAGCTATAACCGTTAGAGCGCTATAGCTTATTTTATACGTTTAACAATAGCCCTATAATAGAGCTATAAAAACCGTAAAATCGCAGAAATCAGGTGGATTAGTAGCAACGATAACCTAGCTAACGCTATAACTAAGTACACGCTAAATAAGACGCTTAAAAGGCTCGTTACTACAAATACAGCTAAGATCAGAGTAGAAGGCTGGGTTTAATACCTAGCTAAGCAATAGGAAGAGCCTATATAACTCAGGGCAAGATCGCTAGTATAAAAGACAAAGACTGCTAGGACATATCATTTATAGTACAATAAGGAATATAAGGTAAAGTGCAAAACAATCTTAATTTATACTCTTATTGCTGGCGCAATATACGCGCCAGCACCCCCTACCCCCTAATTACAACAACAAAACATCAATGGCCTTACTTATAGCGGCTATCGCTACAAGCTTTTTCTATATAGGCGTTATACCCGCTATAGGCGCCCTACGCTTAACAAGAGCGTGCGCCTTATCTACTAAGACTAAGGCGCACTTAGCACTATTACACTACATTTTCCAATCCTATAACCAATAAGTATTCCGATTAAACAATAGATACTACTAAAGATCGTAACTTACTTTAGCCTTTATAGCCGGGTTAGAGCAGAGCTCTAAAAAGCGGTCTTAGAACGGACAGACCGACTTAGGGCTATAACATATATTAGGAACAATAAAATAATAGAAACAATGCGTAAATAGAACTTATATTAGTATATACAAGTGCCTGGACAAGCACCGCCAGTACTAGAGGCCGCGGCCTAACACGCGGTTATAATACGCTATATATAGCGTGAAATTGCCGGACTTATTAAACGAGTCCTTAATACCTACTAAAAGCAAGCATAGGTAGCTAAGGCAAATAATAGTATATACGGCACTATATAGGCTACGAACTTTATACACGTTAGTAATATTAATAACAAGGATAATAAGAGTAAGACGCTTACCCTCTGGTTTACGTATATAAGCGTATAACGACCTTTTGCAAGGCTTTATACAGTCTAACGTACAGCGTATATGGCAGCTAGAGCGGACGATAGAGTTGTCCGAGCTTTCGCCGGACGACGAACTTGCCGTTACTGCCGCTAGTATCACTACCAGCAGTATAGGCGTACGCGTAGCAGCGCATAACGCTATACGCCGCGCGTACATAGCTGCTACTACCGCCTTCCTTATAGCTAGCGATATAGGTAGGGAGTACTTAGGAGGCTTAGAGATATATGCCTTACTGTCACGTAAAGAGCAGGTAATGGATGTGAAGAAGTGAATGTGCCTGTTCTTCTTCTTCTTACTACGGGACCTGCTACTCCTTATATAGGCGTCTCTAAGCCTGACAAGCAGCTTGTTAGGATATCTAAGCATAGAGAGCCCTAGCCCTAGATAGGTCACTCTATAACCGTTACTATATTCCATTATATACCCCCTTAGATTCGCCATCCTATAGGGAGTCTGACCTATAGAACGTAGGATTATAGTAACTATAACTCCTATACCCCCTTAAGTATATCGAGACAGTGATATACTTAAGCCTAGTATGGGCACCTAGCAAACACCTTGCTAGCGAAAACTTTGCTAGGTTGATAACACTCTTGCCAGCCTACTTGCTATTACTACCTTCTCTTTCCTATTTGTAAGTTATAGGACTAGTTTTCATCCTAAATAGCCTTACCTACTGCCCTCTTGCTAGCTATATAGGCAGCCTTCTTTCTAAAAGAAGGTAAGCGTACTTGATTATCAACCTTACTACTGTAAGTTACTATAGTAACGGCAAGGTTAACCTGCTCTTTCCTCTTTTTTCTAGAGCTTACTATAGGCCTACTCTTTTTAGGTATAAGAAGAGCATAGAGAATTCCTTCTAACCCTATTCCTTTTCTCTTTCTTATAACTACCTTTTTAAGGTTAAGTTTTCTTATAAGCCTGCCCCTATTCTCGCCTAGCTCTCTTTTTTCTATTACTATACCCGAGCAAGGAGTGGTAAGTCTTCCTAATCATTACTATTACTGGCTATAGCGTCCTATAGCTAGATAACGATATTCCTCTAAAGCTAAGATTGCAGATGTCCCTATAAAAACAGCTTTAGGATCTAACCTTAAACTTTACTTAGCTCTGTTCTAGCTATTATTAGCTTGCTAATAACGTTAGTAGCTATATTATGTCCTTAGATGTTAAGAGAGTTAGTAACGACGTGCTGTTAAGCCCTATCCCGGCGGCTATGCCGGAAACTCCCGCTTCTAAGATACTAGGCTACCCTAAGAAGATTATAGGCTAGACTCCTAGTCGAGCAAAGACGCCTTAATCTGAAAAATCCGGCCCTCTAGGCCCTTTTTGTCTGCTATCTTATAAGCTCTATATCCGGTCACTGTTAAAAGGATATACTATAGGAGAATACTTTTCTTAGTATAATAATACTAGCAGCTGCTATTACTACTATCTTCTAATATAGACCGTATCTTACTACTATTATCCTATATAAGTCCGTCCAGGCCTAACAATTTTGCTATAAAGCTAACTGTGTATATTATAGGTCGGTTAAGGCTAAGAAGACTGCCTAGGTCCTTTAGGACTTAAAAAAGAAAAATATAGAGGCCGGCAGAGTACGTCCGTCCATTTTAGAATTCAATACTTAGACTAATAGTCGTATCTAGAAGGCAATAGCAGGTAAGGCTACTACTGTTTCGAAAATGTTACGCGCTATCCTTAACCTATTATCCGGATTATCGCTATATAGGCTAATGCCTATATTGCCTGCTCTGCCTACTCCTTTATATCTGCCCTAGGCGTTCTGTAAGGAGCTGAAATTTGAAGATCCGCCTTATAAGCGAAAAGCGTCTTGCGAATTATCTCTACCCCTATATCTATCCCTATCCCTGTCTATCAGACTAGGATATATATTTTTACCTTTCTATTAGTCGATCGAGTCTCTGGCCGACAATCCTTTTATATAGGCGGCGTTCCTAAGTATAAGTAGCACTAAGTTTACTTAGCGCCTTAGATAAGGAATTGATAGATGTATTAGGGCTCTTCTGCGGTCGATGCTATATTATCTTAATAAGAATCGTATAGATGTGTCGGCTATATTACAGGCGCTGGCTAAGATTAATCGGGCTATTAGCGTGTTAGAGAAGGCTGTTAAGCGCTATAGCGCCCTATAGTAGGCTTCTTGTCAATTCGCTCTCACTGCAGTGAAAGGCTTCTAGTAGATAGTAAGGAACAAGAACAGCAAGACAGAGAAAGAGCAAAATAACAAGTACGATTCCTATGGTATTGATTGATGATGTGTTCCTTTTCCCTCTCTTTCTTGCTCTCCTAGATACAGGGCGTTGTAGCCCCGTATCCTAACTAGGGTTATACCTAGCACTAGCATAGGGGTTATACCCTATATCTAGCCATTCCCTTACTATAATTAACCTATACTAGCTACAATAGCCCGCTAGTAATCGATACTGGCTCTCTTTTCTTTTTGGTTATAGTCTGTCCTTATAGGACATCCTTACCTATAGTCCGCCACTTAATATGCTTTGTCTATATAAGATAGGGCGCGTATTATGTCCTACAATTAATTCTTAACGCGCCCTATTCCCGCAAGACAAGTCGTACGTTATATCCTACAAGTACTATACAAAGTACGTATTGTACTTTACCTACCGCGACATGTCTGTGTCGCCTATTACCGTGCTAATCCTACTATATAACTACCTTCTATCTCCTTCTCCCTTTTCTTCCTTAGCTATAGCCTACCTATCCCTTAACTAATTAATAATGCCCTTTTCTACCAGCATTATCTTCTTATTGTTATATACTCCTAGACCGCCTACTATAGAATAAATAGAATAACAGTCCAGCCTGTACTTCTAATATAGTTCTTCTCTTTTAAGTCTTGCTAATAAAAATATATACGTATATAGCCTTCTTGCCCTACTGCTGCTACTACTGCGATTCGTTGTTTTACTAACCTACTTATAGCTAACGTAGACTCCCTTTCTAACTTAGACGACTTAATATATAATATCCTAGGTAAGTACTTTATTATTATCCGCTATACTAGCTTTATTGTCCACCGCGTATATATTATATCCTACGTATTATCAGCGTAGGCACGTCTTATTTATTAACATTCTAGCGTGATATAGGCATACCTACCGCGCCCCTAGCCCCGGCATCCACGCTAGCTAAGCCGGCCAAGATCACGCCGGCCATACATTACACGGCTGCTTACAAGGCCAAGCGGCGTAAGTCGGCTAAGGCCCATGCTATAGCAGGTAGGGCAGCAGCTGCTAAGCGCTGTAAGAAGCGTAAGAAGGCTATAGCCAATGCCCAGGCCTATAAGCTAGCTAAGAAGGAGGACCTATAGCGCTCTAAGCATACTACTAGCAGCAATGCTAGTAGATATACTACTAATTCCAGCCTTATAGCCAATAAGGACAATAATAATGCCTATAATAGAGCATATATACCCCCTGCTAAAGCAGAGGAAAAGGAGAAGGGCGGTAGTAGCAACGACAATAGCATTAACAGCAGTACCAGCAATAGTACTAATAAAGGCAAGGGTAGCAGCGTGTACAAGTATAGCAAGGGCGCTTTATGCTGCAAAGGTGAGTTTCAAAGCGCAGCTGCGCTTTAGAATACAGCTGACATTTTCGTAATTTCTAGATATACCGCCGTATAAGCAATAGTACATTACGTCCTACCCCTATAGCCCCCCCGGCGTACCCTACGCCGATATATATATCTACTATATCTAAGTAGTAATAGCCGGTAAAGGCCGGGGTCCTAATAACACGTAGCGTTAGGACTAATATTGCCAGGATTGCGTCAGGGTTATTAGCAGCTATTGTTAGTCCTGCTTAGCCGGCAGTAGTTATAAGCTACTATAAGCGCTTTGTCTTATATAAATAAAACTATAGTTACGCTCTAATTTACCTATATAGCTCTGCGTTAGTACGCCCTATTATAGTACACTATCTTAAAGTCCTTACGGCTTTTAAGCCTACCTCTGTTATAAGTCCTCCCCTCTATTTTCTTAGCAATATACTAACTTGTGAAAGGCCGTTAAGAAGCAGTGGCGTAGGGACTAGCAGGAGTAGCGGTCCGCCGTCCGCTATGTTCTTATACTGCCTAGCAGCAGTAAGGAGGAGGTAGACTTAGCGGGGATAGGGAAAGAGGCCTTGCAAAAGGCCTATATATAGGCATTAGCCTATATAGCTAAAGCACTTTTATTGTTAGCAGTATAGGGGAAGGAGAAGGAGGAAAATATAAAAATATAAAAAAAATGTAAAAGTATATTGCGCTTTATCTTGCAGTCCTACTACACTTATCGCGTTTTATTCTTCCGTTTTATAGCACGTCTGTACCTTATCCTCCCTCCTCTTTTACGGCGTATTAGCGTATAGCATGTCCCGCCTTTACTATCTTTCTTTTGTTAGTACGCTATAGTCGCTACATAGTAATCATCGCTACGTTACCCAACCCTCTATACGTATCTTAGCTACGTTATTATCGACTAGCGCTATAAGTGCCCAGTTAGGCAGTCTTTTCGTTATAGCATCCGCTAGGTTGTCCTCTCTATTAATCTACCTAACCTCCTAAATCTCCCTATTCTCATAGCTCTACTATAAAGCCATAATATTGATTATAAGGCGCTTTTCGATAGTACTGCTAAGCTTAACAAGGCACTTGTATAGACTAAAAGAGTCTATACAAAGAATAATCGGAAGGTTAGCCTCTAGGCTAAGGCAGGTAAAAATCATAGAAATAGTCCGCTAAACTATAAAACCGATATCAAAGCTGGCCACCATCCTATAGATCTCGCTAGCCAGTACGCTTCTTATTACCCTTTTGCACTTCGTTAAGGACTAGTAGACTATATTTCCATAAATTCGAAAAGCAGCCTCTCCTAGCATATTATCTTTGTTAGCTAGTAGTATAACATAGCTAATCTAAGAAGTTAGGTCCGCGTTATTAGCAAAGGACCTATTAACAAAGATAAAAAGCTTAACTATAGCAAGATCCAAAGGGTAATAAACCAGGCCTTTTTCCATATTATCTATCTACTACTAGATCCAGGTATTAAGGTACTTATAGTCCTCTAGCTAGGGCTACTAGGCTTAGGCAGCTATAGCTAAGTTAAAAGCCGCCTCTAGCTGGCAAATAGAGGCTAAATAAGCCCCCTAAGCACGTTGCTCAACGTATTACTAAGCAGGCATTGCCCCCTTTATATTAACAAGGGACAGGCGTTTACCCTGCCCTTTTTGCCGCATTAAAAGGTTGCCGTTAGAGAGGTAAAGCCAGCAGCCGTTAAAATCCACCTCTAGCCTATCTACTACCTTAGTAGCCAGCTTTAACTTAAAGCCGGCTTTTTCTAGCTCTTCCTCTTCTAACTAGGAAAAGGGATTATCCCTAATAATAAGGGTATTGTCGGTTTATAAGCCAATAAGCCTAAATCCCTTTCCTAGTATAGCAGTAGAAATCAGAAGATAAGGATCAAAAGAAGAAGACTAAAGACTAAGGCAATTTATATGCTACTATATATAGGTAGTAAACTAGTAAAGCCCTGCCTCTACTATACTATATAGCAGGCAGTTTACCTATAAAATAGCGCTAGTAGGATATTTACCCTAAAGCTCTTTAGGCAGTTAAAGGAGTATTTTACAGTTTAGGGCTGTCTCGGACTGCGTATATACCTATATAATATCTCGTAACCATAGATACAGCCTAAAATCGTAAAGAAGAGAAGGGTAAAGGGTAAGTAAAATCCGCTAGGCACACCGTTAGATAGTTAGTAACTAGGTAAGAAGACTATTCTTTCCTAGATTACTATACCCCTAGGCTACTAGCCTTGATTTTTTATATAGGCTAGAAGTCTTATCCTTTATCTCCTAAACCATCCTCGACTTAAATACCTTAACGCTATAGAGGTCCTTCGGTTCTTAGATCACCTTAATAACGCTGTTTTTAAGAAGGGTGTTAATCTCGGCCTTATCTAAGGCCTTAAACGGCTTACCCAGTATAGTAATCTTGC
Organism: Phyllachora maydis; assembly: GCA_029339225.1. Taxonomy (NCBI): domain Eukaryota; kingdom Fungi; phylum Ascomycota; class Sordariomycetes; order Phyllachorales; family Phyllachoraceae; genus Phyllachora; species Phyllachora maydis. Next base: position 7,307,072 of record JAQQPM010000003.1, read on the forward strand.
CTTAGTACTGCAATTCCAGGGCTAGGGCGTAGTCCTTCCTCTCCTTCTCGGAAAGGAAAAGTCCTATAGGAACTTGACTTACAAGGTCCCTACCTAATACAAGGGTATAGCTACAGTCTGAAATAGTAAAATATAGTATAAGTTACAGCTTGTCTAGCATACTAGAATTACAGGTTGTCCGTCTAAGTTATAGTATATTGTTCGTTAGTATAGGCCGCGCCTTCTCCTAGGGTTTTGCAGTACAAGTCGCACTGTATCCAGGCAGTATGTCGGGTTATAGGTCTATAATCTCTGGTAAAACCTAGGCCCCTCTTTCTCTCCCAGGCTAGCCCTGCCTCTTTGGCAGTATAGGGTTAGGGTAAACGAACTTTTCCGCTATATCCGGATCTTCTAGGTCTTTAGCATCCCCCTTCTCCTATAGCTCCCCTTATAGCCCCCTCTATAGCTCCTAGTAGTATGGTTTTACAACTATACTCCTAAAGTCTATAATACTATTAACCATATCTATAGTTATAGAAGTCTCTAACACTGCTAATACCTTATATAGCCCGGTCTACCTGTTATTTTCGCGGTAGACTAAGACTTCCTAGCTAATACCTAATACACTAGGTAGTACTACCTCGGTATTAGGGCTGTTTTAGCGGCTAAGAGCCTCTCTAATAGCCCGCTTACCTTACCACCTTTTAAGCTCAGCTATTACTTTTTCAATAGCTTCTGCCCTTGTAACTTGATCTAGACTTAGTAGCGAATTTCCAGTTAGCCGGGGAAAAGCACCAAAGACCAGTAGGGTAGGGATTAAACCGCTAGGCCCTGCTGTATTATTAACAGCAGAGACCGCGGCTTATAAGCTAGCCGTTTTCGATATAGTAGTGCCGGCCTCTTCCCGTATAATCTTGTATACCTAGTGTAGTAGGGCATAGTAGCGCTCTACCTTCCCTACCAAGTTATAAGCCTTAACCGAAACGTCTACTACTATAATACCGGCTAATTTCGCCTCTACCTAGAATTCCTTAGCCATGAAATTAGTCCTCTAGTCATAACAAAGGATATCCGGCGGTCCGAGATATATGTCTATCTAGCACTCCTTTAACCGTTCCTAAGTCTCTTTTACTGTTATATCCTTTAGAAAACAGGCTGCTTAAAAGGAGGTAGCCGTATCGACTATATAAAGGACTTTCCGGCTATCAAGATCTAGGATATCTACTACTACCTTATAGTTAAAGTAGATATCGTCTCTAAGCGTAAATTTAAAACGCCTAGGTACTAGCCCTTTAACCTAGTAGAAGTAGTAGAACTTATTAATAAGCTCTAACGCACTGTGTTCTACTTGATAGTCGGCGTAGCTAAGGAGCTTATACAGCTTTTCCACTAACAGGTAGCCGCAACGCTAATAAATTCGCTATAGCTGGGATTCCGTAAGTTCTATTAAGTACAGTTGTGCTTTGTCCTGCATAAACACAGCGTGTACTGCGCTGTTAAGTGCCGGGATCTATAGGTAGCCCTATCTTCGGATAATTAGGATCTGCTGCTTACTCTTAACTATAGTATCTATTGTGTTATCTAGGTATACCCTAAGCCGATCTATATCTTAAAGGTAAAGAAGAAAAGGGGTAGGTATATCTAGAACATAGAAAGTTGCCTTTCTAGTAGCAGTATCTACTATAACCATACTAATAGATTCCTTTACTTTACCTAGGCTAAAGGTAATACTAGCCTCTTTAGCCCTTGCTCTATCGATATAGATACCGGGCACTTAGCGTTATAGGGCTAGTACTTAACGTATGCTGGTAGTCGAAAAATTAGCGGTACCTATATCCGGCATAATACCCTGGAATACTGTTTCGGAATACTTGTCAAGCACAAATTACGCGGAAGAGAGCGCGGCATGTAGTATATCTTTAAGTTCTCTACCGTAGTAGGGTTCTTCCCCATATAATCTATATAGGAAAGCCTTGTTAGTAAAGAAAGCTACTACTATATCGTTTCTAGTAGAGTCTTCTATAGTATAATCCTCTAGGCTATAGTTGTTAAAATCGTCCTCTACTATACTTCCTTTAGACTTAGAGCCCTTATAGTCAACTAGAAACGACTGATATCTCTTTTTCCCCTTATTAGGGTCGATTTACCAGCTTTTTAGCTAGTTAAGTCGATTCTTTTTCTACTCCTCTTCTAAGTGCTTAGTAGAGTAGTACCTATCCTTCTTACAAATCTAGTAGCGTTAAGACCTTCTAGGGGTAGACCTTAGCTATAACTTCTTAGAGAAATACCGCTGGTCTGTTAGATACTGCTGGCTTTCTATTTCCTCTACTTCTAATGTGCCCTATAGCGTAGCTGCTAGCTCCTTGAATCCTTTAATTAGCTTATATAAAGCTAACTTCAGTTTGGGTACTCTATAGTATGCCCTTACTATATTCAAAGTAAGGATTTCCTTACTATAGTAAATAGGCCCTAAAGCCTGCTGAATTACTAGTAGCTTATTAAGTAGTAGCTAGAGGACTTCTTTGTTACTTTTTCCGGGGTTTTCTTGTTATATGCTTCTAAAAGTAATAGAGCTCTATATCGTTACTAGGTTCTGCTTTTTAGCATCTGTCTCGAAATGCTTACTTAGTTTAGTATAAACTAAGTAGAAAGGAAGGAGACGGTTAAGATAGTTAACCTAGTAGTCTCTAGCTCTACTAGAGAGGATATAGGGAAAAACTAGGTATAAAGTAGTATGGTCGATCTAGAACATTATATACTAGTGAAGGAAAATCTTGACTTTGTCGTCCAGTATCTCCGTTTCTGCCCTATTATAGCAGTTACTGCTATTCTACGCTTTTCCGAAGTCTATATATAGCTTTCGATTAATATAGGGGTTATTATCCCTCTAGGTTAGCCTTAGGGGAATTTCCAGGTATTCTGGACTTCCTATTTCGACTCTGGTAACCTCTAGTAGGTTAGATAGAATAGAAGGCTGGTTATACCTTCTTTATTACTGCTGCTAAGGGTAGTACTGCTGGTAGTACTATTGTAATTAGTGTTACTAATAGGGGTAGTATTACTAAGGTTATAGGTTAAAGCCTAGTAGTCCTAGAATAAACCCTAGTTACCCTGGGTTAAATCCGTTTCTATATCTAGGCTTAGTTCTGTTCTTATACTTAGGTCCTCCCCTATATCCTCTATTTCCTCCTAGTCCTTGTACTAAGCTCCCTAGCTTAGGCTCTAAATTTAGTAGTTTAGGTAGTAAAGGGAAGCCTAGTACTAATAGCAGTAGAGGTATACCCTTACCTAGGGTAGGCGAGAAAACTTATAATAGTAGAGGTACTATTATTAGCTAGAGAGGTAAGAAGGCGGCTAATAGGACTGGCTAATAGGTAGGTTTACTAATAAGGCTTTTATTATTAGCAAACCTAGCTAGTTCAGCGTCTTAGTAGCTTCTTATTAGGCTTATAGCAAAACTGCTAGCTCTAAGTAGTTCTACTAACTCTATTTTAATGATTATAGAAGCCTTCTGAAAGTCTCTATCAGTCTACCTGTTAAAGCTGTTAATTACCCTTATTTATAGCCTTTCTCCCTCTATTTTTAACCTCTGGCATTCTACTACTTTTATTAATATATAGGTGTTGATAATCCTCTTATCTTTATAGCCTGGTTCGATATAGTCTAGGGTTTTAAAGAAGGTTGCTGCGTCTAGCAGGTAGGCTTTGCTAGGCAGTAGCTACTAGGGAAGCTTATCGAGCATCTTATCTTTGGCTATCGGCATGTATGTCTATATCGTAGTATCGGCCATTTCGAATCGCATATTACGTTCTGTTTTTGGGTTTTAAGCTATAGTTATAGTATTAAATTATCGTTCGTTATATCCGCCGAAAAATATCGGACAAGTAAAGTCGTTTTTCAAATATACATCTACGTTTTATCTCCTTGTTTTAGGTTGCGTTTATAGGTTGGATATGCTTAATAAAGAGATCCGTCTCTTGTTATAGCTAGCCTAGCTCTTCCTCTTTACAGGTATACTTCTGGCGTAGTTGTTAATCTAGCTACTCTGCTTTTACTGTCTGTTAAAACAATAGAAACTGATCAGTGTTAATTCGCTCTTACTATAGTAAAAGGCTTCTAGTAGATAGTAAAGAACAAGAACAGCAAGATAGAGAAAGAGCAAAATAACAAGTACGATTCCTATAGTATTGATTAATAATATGTTCCTTTTCCCTCTCTTTCTCGCTCTCCTAGATACAGGGCGTTATAGCCCTGTATCCTAACTAGGGTTGTGCCTAGCGCTAGTATAGGGGTTATGCCCCACATCTAGCCATTCCCTTACCGTGACCAACCCATACCAGCTACGATAGCCCGCTAGCAATCGACACTTCTTTTATAAGTTTTACAGCAGACTAGATAGTTGTCCGCTAGTAATTGAATTCCCCTCTCTTTGATTATCAGCTATAATCCGTAATACGTCCCTTAGATTCAGCATAGCCTAGAAGTGCTTGAACTTTACCCTTAATAAATTCTTTGTTAGGCTGTCGGCTAGTATGTTAGCTGTCTTAATATAGGATACTATAAAGCTACCCTTACTATACTCTTGTTTAAGCTATATATTCTAAATATTAATATAACAGAGCGCTGTTGCTATACGCTCCCCTTTATTAACTACTAGCCTAATAGTCTGAGTATTATTGTAGAAAATCCGCTATAGAACTGACAGTTTAACTATTAGGTCCTTGAAGAATCTTTTTATCCCTATAGCCTCCTTTATAGCTAGGGAGAGACTATAAAGCTCTACTTCTGTCGTCGACGTAGTAACTGTAGCTTAATAAGACGCATTCTACTGGACAAGTCCCCTAAACATTATAATCGTATAACCTTAAGACGATTGTTATAAGTCTAAGTCGTCTATAAAGAAGGCGTTACTAGCGATATAAAGTATATAGGCCTAACTAGAGTAGCTACTATATATAATCCCGAGAAACCTTATATAATATAGATACTGGATCGTCTGTCTAGCAGCCTTGATATGTCGGGCTAATAGGTTTGTTAAGAAGTAGGAAAGATAAGATATAGCAAAGGCTATATCTAGATAGACCATAATTGCTGTATATAGTATCGTCCTTACTAGTTCTTGCATAAGCTTTACCTCCTTCTTAGTAGCCTAGCCCTTATTTTTGCTAAGTCTGACTATTAGGAGTGGTATAGGGGGGATAACAGCGGATCTATCTAGCCTATACTTCTTAGCCGCCTTCTTAATATATATATCGTAAACCAGCGTAATCGTACGGTTAACTCTGTCCCTTACAATCCAAATACCGAGAAACCATTCCGCCCTAGGCTGAATTTTTGCTTTATATTTACCTAGTAGTTTTACCTTTAGGTCCATAGTATAATCCTAATACTAACAATGATAGAGAAGCATTATATTATCTATATAGAATATTAAGAGGATATGTCTATCTGTATTATAAAATAGACATGGCTCCTCCTTAGACTTCTAAAGTCTAAGATTTTTAAGAAAGCCTGAGAATTCGAGATACTAGAGGAGAGGAGAGTCTTAAAGCCTATATAGAGCCCTATCGACCTAAGTAAGAAGTCCTAGCTCCTTGAACCCTTCTAGAAGATTATAGATTACTAGGCCCTAGCTAAACGACTCCTAGAGTACGTTATAGAAGGCGTTTATAACGTCCTATAAGTTAATCTCTAGATTAAAACATACTACTAGGGCTATGCTTACTCTAAGGGACTTAGCAGCTAATATTACTATATAAGTTAACTTAACTAACTCTAGATATTAAAGATCTCCTTAGATATAAATCCTTGCCTTTAGCCTAACTACTATCCTGTCCGGATTAAGCTTATACTTTAGTACCTATTTAAGCAGGAGAGGCTATATCCTGTACTGATCCTTCGGAATTTTCTTATAGGTCTATAGCTTTTATAGCTAATTAATCTTAGTCTAAGCTATAGACTTCTATATCTTCTTAAAAGGCGACTTTATAGCTTTACTCTAAGTCCTAGGCTCTGGCGGCATTTCTAATTCGTGCTATTTCCCTAGGACAAACTCTTTCTTATCCTAAAGGCCCTTTAGCAAGTCCTTTTTCTATAACTCTTACTTCTCTTTTCGCTCTATTAGGCGTTTCTAATATTAAATAGCGCCTGCTACTACAGTATATACTATTTTAAACTCCCTCTTATAGCTAGCTACTAGCTAATTAGGAAAGTAGTCGGCCATAAAAACAAATAGTGGCGATAATGCCGCTATTCTCTCTATATTAAGAATACTAAAGATATTCTTAAGTATAGCATTATACTAACAAAGGTTATATTAGCCTGGCTCTGCTATAAATACCTGATTCCTACTACTATAGGGCCGACCTTATCTTTAAGGGGCTAGGTCGCCTAGTACTTACGTATTACTAGTATATACCCCTAAGATCCCGGCTTTAGAGTCTAGTTCTCCGACTAATAGTCTGTCCGTCGTCTTATTGTCAGTATACTAGCAGGTTATAATACCTATCTTAGCTTTAAATCCTTCTAACGGTCTATAGCAATATACCTTGCCCTTAGACTATATTCCTCCTTTAGTTATGCTCTAGAGAGAGTCTGCTCTATTACTATAGCTATCGATCCTAGTATAATCTAGATTCGGCATTCCAGGCTTAGGTATTTGCTTTAGGGTGAATAGTCTAGTTATAATGTTAGTATATACCTTGTCCTAGCTAGTAATAGCATCTAACTAACGCTCTTCTAGCTCTATAGCTAAGAGCTTTTCCTTATTCTCTCTAGCAGCTATTAGCCTAACAGGACCTATAAGATCTAGATTCTATATCATCTTAAGGATAGTATTAAACTTATATTCCTCCGCCGGCTTATCTAGCCAGTCTACTAGTTCTCTTAAAACAGGGACAGCCTAAGCCTTAGATTCTACCTCCCTTCCTACGTAGAAAACTGTCTTATTAAACTGAATATTCCAGGTAGTAATTACCCTATCAAGCTCTAGGACCTATATCCTATACAATATAGTAGCGATATAACCTATAAGATAGCTAATATAAGCTCGAGGTCGAATCTTATAAAGTCTCCGAAGTATATCCTTCTCTCTATCCTTTTTAAGGGGATAACCGGCGTATCTGTATATATAAAGGCTACTAAGCTAAAGCCTTAGATCAATCGTGGCTTTATAGATAACAGCTAGGTTGTAAAAGCGAAAATAGTTCTAAAACCATAATAGAAGCTTCTTGTTTAGGGATCTCGGATTATCCCTAAGCCTAGGAGATAAATTATAAAAATATACCGCAGCCTTTATAGTCTTAGGCTATAGATCTTTAGGAAGATATGCCCCTAACTATATTGCTATCGACTTATCAATAATAGTCTTCCTGTTTCTTTTAACAAGTCCTATCGGGCTATATATATATAATAGCGGGATTTCTAAGCTGATTCCTTTACAATCTGCCTATTTCTTATACTCGGTTTTTCCTTAAGAAGATATAACTAATATCTTACTGTTATAGCAGAAGAAACAAACAGATAACCTATATTATTGCCTAGTCTAGGCGTCGAACCTCTTAAGGACCTAAAGAAGGTTCTTTTGTCTTTTACCTCTTATCTAGAAGGCCTATACCTTCCTATTAAACTTATCTACTATAAAGAGAATCCTATTACAGCCTATATATCCCTAGGAGAATTCGAAAAGATCCTAGGCGATCCTATAAAACGGTCTAGTGGATTTTCCGCTTAACTCCCTTCTAGATACTACTTTTATTGCGTATAACTAGGTATATACTAAGCACTTAAGCTGTAGTATCCCGGTTAGATTGCTGTTGTTAGGCTATAACAAATTTATACCCCGAGTATGGTTTATTAACAATTATAGTACCTTAGGACCTAGATATTCTGTCCTTAAGTACTATAGTTCTTTAGGATCTATATAAGCCCTATATAGCTTATACGTCCTTTTCCATCCTCTCTGTTTCACTTATTTCCAAGCTATTATTATTACAATACTATCGTTACTTGTTAGAAGGGGTTTTAAGACTATATAGGAGGTAAGCGGCTTATATTCGAGCACTGTTAAGTTGAACTTTTCCTATAGCGTTATAAGAATAGCCAAGCTTGCTATATCTCTAACTCTTAGGGTATTGTCAGCCTTTAATAGCCAGATTCCCTTTTAGTATAGAAGTATAGCTAATATAATATTAGTATGAAATCCCTCTATAACAACTATGTTTTGAAGAATCAAGTCTACTATCTTATTGCCCTTATTATTCTGAAAAATCTTTCTTAGAGTCTGGCGTCCTATCCTAGAAATAGGTAACGTTGTTAAGCCTACCCCTATAACGGCATTAGAGGTAGATAGCTTAAATGTCCTATAGTTAAGTAGATCTTTATAGTTAATTATATAAACTGTTATATAGTTGTCCAAAAGGGTACTATCTAAGAGAGGATAATAAGTAGGGTTCTAAGTACTAAATACCCTATAGACTATACCTAGGGTAGCGGTAAATAGGGTAGGGTCGAAAAGAGGTATATTAGAAAAATTCTAACTCTGATTTTTAAGCTAAGGTAATAACTAAGAACTCCTAAAAACTTTATCCGGCTAATAATCCTATCCTTAAGTACTAAAGGACTTTAGAACCTATAGCTTCTTTATATCTAGCCCCTTACCCTTTAACTATCCTTTTGATTTTAGTGTTATATAAAGGTTGGCTTACTAGGGATTCTAATAGATAAGATTTCGAATAGATTGTTACTCCTTTATAAATAAAGTAATTCTTTATCTTATAGATCCTATATATAATAGCTTAACTTTCCTATAATCTTTAGGTTTTTAGAGATAGGTATAAGGAAGAGGTAGATAAGGGTATTAGTAGCCCCTGTTTTAGGATCCTTAACGATTTCTACCTTAACTACCCTAGGTATACCGTCCTTAAGGCTATCCTTAGCCTCTTTCTTAATTAGAGTATAGAGCAGGTAGCAGGTTCTTATTGTTAGAAAGTTAAGCAAAGGTAGAGTATACTCTAGCTAGATTTCTATAGGCTTGTTATTACTAAGATTCCGTTATAAGGCTAAGAAAGGTCCTATTAATAATCTCTAGTATAAGTAGACTCGCTTAGCTAGTTACTTTGGCTAGAACGATCTATTAGAGCTAACTGTTAGTCTATTATAGAGTTAGCCTTACTGCTAGAGCTTAAAGAACTTTTCTAATAGCAGTAATACCTATAACAGCTAGAATCCTCTTAATTAGTACAACCTAGTAAAATTTCTACTAGTCCTTATACCAGCGGATTAGCCTAGTTCGGCTATTCTTAGCCTATCTAAGTACTGCCTTATACTAAGATTCGATCTAGACTTTCTCTACTAAGTCTAATAGAGCGTTATCTTTCTTTAGAGCTTATATAAAAGGCTGAAGATTCTAGTACTATTCTAACCCTTGTCCCTACTTTAATAACTAATATAACTAAATAGCTGTCTCCCTAATATTATAATCTATAGACTAAAGAATCTAGTTTAGAAACTTCAGGTAATTTGCCTTCTTTAGCTTGGCAGTAGCCCTTTTAGACTGTTATATTAGAAGGTAAGTCCTATATACTTCTTCTAAGTTATATAGGGTAATAAGGGTTGGCCGAACTAGTAGGGAAGGTGCTAAGGCTATATCCTAAATCGATATACTAAGAAGTTGAATTTTCTCTTAATAATATACGATAGCCTTGTTGTACTAGGCTACCTACTTAGAATTAGCTTAATAAGCCTATTCTTCCCGTCCTAGGTTAAGAATTTCCACGTCTGCTAGAGTAGATGTCGAGTCTAGATTAATATCTTTCTAAATTCCAAGGGCTAAAGCTAGCATCTATACGTCAAGACGCTAGGCTATCTATGTTAATAGGCCTTTTAGAATAACAAATATCGAATATACTGAATTTAGGGTTATTAACATTTTAAGCAGGGAGTTAAGGGGAGGATAATAGAGTAGTAATAATAATAGAAGGGCTTAATATATATTATATATAGTTAGTCAAGTTAATAATACTAGCGCTAGGCTTATAACTGTTATATAAAGAGTAGGTAATAGATATAAAGAAGTAAATGTGCCTGTTCTTCTTCTTCTTACTATAGGACCTGCTACTCCTTATATAGGCGTCTCTAAGCCTGACAAGCAGCTTGTCAGGATGTCTAAGCATAGAGAGCCCCAGCCCCAGATAGGTCACTCCATGACCGTCACCATGTTCCGTCACACTTACGTATAGCGATCTCTACCCTATACGCTGCTACCTTCTCTGCCTCCTCCTTATACTAGAGCATAGTAGCCTGCTTAAGCAGGACATATATACGTACAATTAGCCCCTTAGAATCAAGGGATATAGAGTTAGTATTAGTACGGCCGCCCGCGGACTTAGGCTACGCAACGAGCATAGCCGTATCCACAGTATCAGGATCGTCGCTATTATTATTATCGTTATTGCTGTTATCGCTACCTGCTATACTCTCCTAGTCGCTATTATCGGCAATAGTGCGCTTAGACGCATCTAGGAACGCGTTATTATTACCCTCCTAGATAAGATGCTCGTTAGGAGCGTTAGTTATAAGCGTATTAAGGGCGTCGCCGCCCTTATCCTTAGCGTATATACGGGCGTTACTGCCCGCGCTTCTATAGGAGTACCTACTCTACTTATTATCAAAATCTAATACTATAAATAACAAGATTAGTACGCTTAATTATCAATGTATAATAGTAAGCAACTTACTTATTACTACTAGTACTACTAATACTACTATTATTACTACTGCTACTGCTGTTATTATTGCTGCTACTACTGCTAGTACGGATCGTAGGGAGAAAGAGAATAGGTGGTATATAGTAGGAGAACCTACCTATTTATAGGTTTAGGGCAAGAGTGTTTAGAGTTTATAATTAGCCAGCCTAGAGCTCTGATTTTTCCTATTATAATTCCCATTTAGGACTACAAGCTTTTGCAATAATAGTTGCCGGCGCAATGCGCTTACTATTGTGCTGTTTAGAGGTATATCTAGAAGGCGCTAAAGTCGCGCCTTCTGTGCTAGGGATTAGCGACTAGAATTCAATATTCTAATTAGCAAATAAGAAGTTAAGTAATTAGCATTTCCTATTCTAGCAATAAAGGGAGCGAAACGATTTGGGATTTCCTATTTCGGTTGATAAAGCACTAGCGTAGTTATAAAAAGAAGAGTTGCCGATATCAATTACAGTAAAGGGGGTTAGGTACTAATCCCTATAACTATATAGTACATAAGCCTCTCGCTCTAGAGAATAGGGCGCGTACTACGCCACTTGTACGACAGCCACGAGTAGCGTACCCGCGTACTACGTAATAGTCACCAATAAGCGCTCCGCTCTAACATAGGTATTTAAGGGATATATAACCACCCCCTAGATGGAGAGAGAGATATGATAATCCAGAACTAGAACTTAAACTAGTATTTCCTTGCTGCTCGCTTTGCTCTTATCGTTTTAGGTCACTACGATCTCTAGAAACCTACTAACACTTCTAGTATTATAGCCCTAGTAGTAAGTTACCCTATAATCCTATCCTACTATACTTCTAGTCTATCCTAACTATCCTTATCTAGACGTTATATACTCTTATTAGAGAGTATGCTAGCTTGATCTAAGAGCTATAGATATAGAAATAGGCTATAACTATCTAGAAGAAGGAAGAGAGGAAGAAGAGAGGGAAGTAGGTAGTAGTAATAGAATCCAACAACGATAATAACAATAATAGGAAGAGCGTACTATAAGCTACTAACGTGGCTGAAGAGGAGGATTCTACTACTGCCCTAGTATACCCTAGCACTTCTAGCTAGGCCCTAATTAATTTTACGCCTATAGATTATAATAGCGACGTTTGGGTTAATAAACCAGTTTCTTAGGGTATTCCCTTCTATACCTGCTGCTAAGTCTCTATATCCTGGCCTTCCTCCCTTTGCCGCTTCTTGATCTTTTCTTTCCTTTCTACTATACTAACCTACTTATAGAAAGCAGTAAAACTGTTGTTTATAAGAACTTTTGTCAGGCTATCTACTAACTATTAATCTATCAGTATATAGTCTGTAAAAACCCTTCCTATAATAACTTCCTGCTAGAGCTAGTAATTCTTAATATTAACATACTAGAGCTTTATTTTCAGCGTTTCATCCCTAGTTACTAGTCTTACGGTTTAAGTGTTATTATAGAACACTTATATACCGTACTCCCTTTTAAGACCGATTCTAAGATCGTAGACTAGGCAGTAAAGATATAGCGCTTCTTATACTATTTCCGTTATAGATACTAATTCCGCTTCTATAGTAGAGGTTATTACGCAGGTCTACTTGCTTGCCCTCTAAGTAACTAGCCTACTAAAAAGCTTGATTATATATCCTTAAGAGCTTTTCCAATTAGCTATATTATCGGCAAAGGAAGTATTATACCAAACCTTGTATAAATCTCTACCCCTAAGCTAAAGGTACTGATTCCTAGAATAGTATAGGTAGTTAAGGCAACGATCTGCCGCCTTATAATACTCTAGACTTAGGTTTGTAAGAAATCTTAATAATCTTAACACGGTAAAGGCTATATCAACCCTTATAAACACTATTATATATATATTATTAAGCCGACTTTTCTATAGTACAACTTTATCTTAGCGTTTGTTACCTATCCCAGGTTGCTCTTCAATTCTTCTAGTACTATAGGAGAGGTATATCTTTATACTATTAGCTTTATTACCTTACTCCTAATTACTAGGTCGTCTACTAATCTAAAGATTTTCTTATAGTATGCTGCCTATAAAAGATAGATCTTATAGTACTTCTAATCCCGAATAACTTATAGCCTAAGAAACCAGTTTAGCTTGCTACTACTAGTTATCTTATACTTTGACTAGAGCAAGCTTATTAGGCCTTTGGCAAGGGCTTTGTACCTCTTATAGTATACTATTGTTATATCGTTTATATAGAAGAGAATAAAGACTCCTTCCTTCTAAAAGATATATGGTTTATAGGGTATTATATTAAGCCTAAGATCCTAAAGAGTACTGCTAAACTCTTTATATTATAGGTAAGGCGATTCTTAAAGTCTATATAGTACTTTCTTTAGCTTATAGACTATACCTTGCTTCCTTCGACCTGCTAGGAGTCTTATATATATACGTCCTAGTTAAGGTAAGCGTTGTAAAAGGCATTCGAAACGTTAAACTGGATTATCTCTATATTGAACCTTACTACTACTGCTATTAAGATCCAAAAGGACTTTCCAGCTAATGTTACTATATATATATCCTCCTTTAGGGTCCCTTATTATTAATCGCCTTAGACTACTAATCTAGCCTTAAACTTCTCTAGGTAATTATACTTATTGATTTTATATATATATACCTATATATTATCTAAGACCTACTTGCCCTATACCTTAGTAATTAGTACTTCCTCCTACGTTTCTAGGTGTGTAAAAAGGTACTGCCTTTCGGCTTCCTTAAAGTGCTCCTTCTATAGGTAGCTTTTAAGGTTCTAGTATAGCTTAGGCATTAGAGGCAGTTAAGAAGAATAAACGATATCTAGCTTAAAGTCCTAGATACTTAGGATCTTAGATATTAGTATACTCTCTTTTGTCTTAGGGTCTCTATTTATAAGCTTTCTAGCAGCAAAGGAGGCCCTCTAGATAAGGAAATCTCCCTTAATAACAGTATTAAGGAACTACCAACTAAAAACTCGATCCCTAAAACATACTATAAGATATGCTCCTAGTATGCCCTATACTACTAGTAGAGGCGTGGCTTCTAAAGTCGGATATAGGAGTAGGTAAGCCTCTATATACTAAGGTTCTTATATTGCTTCTACTAAATCGTCTAGTTCTATATTATCTATAAGGTTAGGTATATTGATATCCTCTTCCTCTTCTTCTTCTAATCTATTACCTAGGTCTATTACCCCTACTTTATAGGGTATATCCTAGGCAGGGATATCGGCTACTATGGTATTTAGATTCTCGGATTCTGCCCTTTTCTCGATCTTAGCAAGCTACTTTTTCAGCCCTTCCGAGCTTAGATCTCTTAGCCTAACTGTAAGGTACTCCTTAGACCTGTCAAACACTACTTTCTTATTAAAAATCATATTCTAGGTTACTATAATCTTATTAGTTTAAAGGTTCTAGATTTGATAAATATTCATCGAGTTATATCCAATTAGGTATCTAAGGAACGCTCTTAGAGCAAACCTCTTTAGCTTATTCTTCTTAAGCTATATATCTACTTCTAACGTAAAGGCTTAATATAGGAAAACCTAGAGATACTCTTACTATAGCTTAACAGGCGTTGCCTCTTTAGCACCTACTAATTCTACAAACGAATAGAATACCTTATATAGTATTTTCCACTTTAGCCGATACCTTAGGGTATAATTTAAGAGATATACCACTATTCTAAATACCTTAGCTACCTTGTCTAACAGTAAGTTAGTCCCTGCTACTATTGCTTTTATATACCTTTTCAGGAGGGACCGACATCAAACATACGAAAACGGGTTTTTGGTTAAAACCACACCAAATCGCGTGCAACCACATCTATTCGAACCGTCCGATTAAGGACACAACGCCCGCCAATTTTCGCTACAGCGCTGTCGGTTGCGCGATAGCCCTAGGCGTGCGAAAATGCAGAAAATAGCGAGCCTAGCTGCCCTCTTGCAACTGCAATTTCCTTGTATATAGGCTACTAATACGGCTCTACGCCCTGGCAACCCTGCCCTACCTATAGCTAACGACAATAATAATAACCCTCTAAGCCAGCCCCTAAGTACGGACTAACCCCTAAGTACAGACTACCTAAATAACAATATAGAGATAGAAGACTGTTAAATTACTACCTCTACTACCGCTAAAGAGACCGCTATAGGTGCTATAACTATAGCACCTCTAGCACCTAGCTCTAGCGCCCCCCCTACTATCAATGCCCCTATAATTAGCGCCCCCCCCTTAACCAACGTCTTTGCCCCTTTCCTTAGGGGCCTAAATGGCAGCCGGCATGCCCTAGCCCTAACCCCCTCTAGCTAGAAAACCTTGAAAAAGCCAGGAAAAAAATCGGAGAAAAATACAGGGAAAGAAGGATATAACAACAGTGCTACCAAGGCCGACCACATTGCCCTAGTAACTAAGAAAACTACCTAGGCTGCTCTTAGCCCCTCTAAGCTTGCCCTTACGCTCTCTAGCCTCCTAGACCGGATAATCAGCCTAGCTAAGGACAGTACTAACTTCTATAGTATAGTAGAAGCGACTACTAAAGCCAGGCAAATCGCCCTTATAGCCCTGCTCTAGAAACCGCCTAAAGAAGCCCTTGCTATAGCAACAGCTCTAGCACCCTAAAACCGCCCTACTACCCTAGGAACGCCTAAACTACAGTACTAGCAACACCCCCCTTAGCAGCCTAGCTACTACTAGTAACAATAATAGTAATAATAGCAATAGCCTAGCTACTCCTAGCCTATAGTCCCTACCTAGGCTAATATAGCTAGTAAGCTAATAGCTAGTAAAGTAACTAGGCCTGGCCTAGAGCGCTAGGTACTTATCCGACTTGGCTTAGCCTAACAATAGGTATTAGCTAAATCTGCCCTAGAGGTAGTACAGGCTATCCAACAGGCTTCTAGCCTAGCTGTTTAGGGGGTTCGGACGCTCTCTAGCGGTAATCTCCTACTAGTTATAGAGAATATAGAGATAAAGAAGAGCCTGGAGAACAATACTACCTAGATTACAAAGGCCTTTGGAGAGAAGGCCTCCCTATATACTACAACCTAGGTAGTAGCGGTTAAAGGCCTTATAGTCTACGACCAGGTTATAGAGGAAGGCCTACTAGAAGAAGCTAAAAAGCAGTACCCTATGGCAGTTAGGGCAAAAGTCTAGTACCCTTAAGGGCTAGAAAGGACTAGGGTTAAGGCACTAATAGCCTTTACCTCTTTAGAGGCAGCTAAGAAGGCCTGTAAGGAGGGGGTCTTCTAGAGCTACTAAGCCCTAGAAGTAAAGCCCTAGATCGACGAAGCTAAGCCTATCCAATGCCTATAGTACTGGAAATAGGGCTATAGGGCTAAGATATGCCGGAGTAAGGAAGAGATCTGCTATAACTGTAGCGCTAACAGCTATACTATGCTAGAAGCCCCTACCTACTCTAGGGCACCCTGCTGCTACAACTGCCGCTAAGCTTACTACGCCTGCTCAGAGGCCTGCCCCTGCCTAAAAGAGGTATGGGCATAGGCTAAGGGATATCTATGCTCTAGGCCTAAGGCCTTTAACGTTGACTAACTGCCCCTATACTAGTACTAATAGCAATAGCAACAGCAGTAACAGTAACAACAGTAATAACACCCCCCTTAGTAGGCCTTATTATAAGAGGAGGGGGAAGAAGGCTATACTATAGTCTTAGGGAAGAGATAGAGGGGCCGACCAATAATATTAAGAGGGTTAACCCCTAACTAGAGCACGATTACTACCTGCTTTAGCTACCTAAGCGGCTAAACCCCCCCTTCCTTTATACCAGCTATAAGCCCTAAAGAGGCTACAAGACCTACTAGAACCCTAGAGCCTATAGGAGCCCCTAGACCCCTAGATGCTAGACCTAGACCGGACCTAGATACTAGACTAGCTAATGCTACTACTATATAACAACTACCGTCTACTATATAGCTAGAGGAGATAGAGATATAAGGGTACGCCTCTAGAACGTACAGGGCTTGAAGGAAGTATAGGAAGTACTACTTTCTATAGCAAAAGAAGAAATACTTGCTATATAAGAGCCCTAGATTAATAGGCAGGCATAGTACTCTACCTACTGCCCTAGATCAGCCCCCTACCACCTTGTTTTTACCCCTAACGGACAAGCCTCACTTTATATCTACAAATTACTCCTACTAGTAACATAGACCTATAGCTCTAGCTTAGACTGGGCTAGGGCTACTATATAGACTAAGAACAGCCTCTTTACAGTCTAGTCCCTATATAACGACCCCTAACCCTAGACTGGCCTAACCCCCCTTATAGAAGAAATAAAGAGGAAGATTAACGCCTGCCTAGGCCTATACCTTCTAGCTAGGGACTTTAACCTTTACCACCCCCTATAGGACCAATATAACCGCTTTAGCCCTAGGTTAGAAGACCTACTGCTATTAACAGCAGAGCAGGGACTTACCCTTCGTACCCCCTATAGCGCTATAACTAGGGCGCTATAGGGGAGCTAAGTAAATAGAGCCTTGACTATCGACTACTTTTAGCTTAGTAGTAGCCTTACCTGCTCCTATACTAGCTTAGATATACGCTTATGCTTAGACTACTACCCTTAGATACTGGATATCGATCTAGAAAACATAGAAGCCCTACCGCCGCCCCCCTAATTCCAGTAGAAGAAGATGGATAAGGAGGGGGTAATAAAAGAGGCTAGCTCCCTAATATACAATATAGGGGGCTATAGATATCTATTACGCCTCTCTAACCTAGCTAAGCTCTAGGAGGCCTATAGGCGACTATTAGAGGAACTCTAGCAGATTGCTAGGGCTATAACCCCTAAAGAAGCCCTAGTAACTACTAGAAGAAGGAATACCCCCTAGTAGAACAACGAAATCTACCAGATAGTCTAGGAGAGAAAAAGGGTAGAAAGATGGCTCTAACGCTCCCCTAGCAACCAGGCCCTTCTTACCGCCTATAAAATAGCCTAGAAAGAGCAAATAAAAGCTATAAAAGAAAGTAAGAGGAAGACCTAGAGGGCCTTGCTATAAAAGGCTAGAGAAAAGCCAGAGAAGCTCTAGCAACTAGAAAGATGGGCTAGGCTACGAAGTACTACCGCCCTACCCCCTCCTAAGCTGCCAACCCTTGGATAAGCCAGCACTTTCTAGGAGAAGGTAGAGGCCCTTTTAGTATGCTTCTTCCCCCCTCCCTTTAGGAGGATAGCCTAGAGGAACTCCTAATAGGCCCTAGGCTACCGGTTAGCTAGACGGTTAGGCTGGATAATATAAAAGAGGCTATTAAAACAACAAAACCCTAGAAAGTACTAGGACCTGACAGACTCCCTATAGGCTTTCTAAAAGCCTATAGTAACCCCTTATATAAGGCCCTTACTATACTAGCCTTGAAATCCTTCCTCTATAGCTTCTATCTATAGGAATATAAGGAAGCGGTTACTATCGTCCTCCCTAAGCTAGGAAAACAGCTAGATACCTATAACACCCCTAGAGGCTACCGACCTATAGCCCTGCTTAACTGTATTAGCAAGGTCCTGGAAAAAGTTATAGGGACTAAGATAAGGGATATAGCCGAAGCTTTTAAGCTGATTCTAGCAATGTAATAGGGCTACTGCCGCTATAAGTCCACCGAATCAGCTATACACCTCCTTATAGCTTAGGTCTAGGAGGTATGGAAATATAAAGCCGGAGCCTCCCTCCTATAGCTGGACCTATCAGGGTATTTCAACAGCATCCCTTATAACAGACTCCTAACTATACTAGACCAGCTAGGGCTACCTACCTGGCTACTATCCTGGCTAAAGGAATTCCTCTCCTCTAGGACTACTAGCCTCTTATTTGACGGCTAAAAGAGCCAGCAAATCCTGGTATAAACAGGAGTACCCTAAGGCTTACTACTTTTACCGATCCTCTTAGTCCTATACCTATACCCCCTATACAAAAGACTAGAGAGAAAACACCCTACTATCTCTACTATAGGCTACGTAGACGATACCAATCTACTAGCCTTTAGTAGAGAAGCTACAACAACGGTTAGGTAGCTAGAAGAAGCCTAGAGAGAGTGCCTAGACTGGGCAACAACCGCTAGGGTTACCTTCTTAGCAGTAAAGAGCGAGCTTATACACTTCCCTCTTAGAAGAAGGCCCTAGACTAACCCTATTAACCTAGGACTAATAGAGGACTCCCCCCCCCTATAACCAGCTATAGAGGCCTGTTTTCTAGGGGTTTGGCTAGACCCTAAGCTTACCTAGAAGGCCTACGCCAACACCCTACGGCAGAAGCTAAAAACACAGTCCCTTGCTATTACTAGGCTAGCTAGAAAGACCTAGGGACCTGGGATCGAAAAGACTAGGCTCTTATATATAGTAGTAATAAGGCCGGTCCTAGCCTACATAGCCTCGGCCTGGCATACCCCTATACCTATAGCACCAAACAAGCTACGGGGTATAACTAGAGGCCTACTAGCAGCCGAAAACGAAGCTCTAAGGAGAGTTATAGGAGCCTATAAGAGAACACTAGTCCGAAGCCTCTACTATAAGGCTAACGTCCCCCCCCTCGACCTCTACCTTAACGCCCTCTCCTTCTCCAGCTAGGCTAGAATAAATAGGGCTATAGGGGAAGAGGTGGCTAAGTAGAAGGAAGCCCTATGCCTTACCCTTAGAAGCAGGACCCCTAGGACCAGCCTCCCCCTAGGTAGGCGTATAAAGCAAGAAAGAAAAAGGGAAGTAACAGCTTAGTGGCACTACCAACAACTAAGGAAGGCTATTAACGAGGAACCCCTTTATACCGCCTAGAAGGACCGCTATTTATAGGAGGCCAGGGCCTCTAGTTACAACCCCTATACGGAGAGCCTCTTAAAGAAATCAGCTAAGGCTACCTTTTAAGAGGAAAACCTAGCTAAGGCCTTTAAAGAGGCCTTCCAAAGACGCTACTATAACCTCTCTAAGGCCGAAAGCTCGCTACTAATATAGGCCCGTATAGGGAAGATAGGCCTAAGGGGATTCCTATATATCTGTAAGGTGCCTAGGGTCGATAACCCCCTCTGCCGCTACTACCTAGCTATAGAAGATATCCGATATATATTCGACGGTTGCCCAGCCTACCCTTTAGCCTCCTTTAAGGAGAGGGAAAGAGGGGATATATACAGCTTTCTCTACAGACTCGAAAAAGGGGGCGGCAGCGCTATACGCCCTCTAGTTCGCCATATCGCTACTAGACTGCTAGAATACTCGGTTGCTTAGAGGCTAGGAGCGGTCTAGCCTATACCCCTTTAGGCAGTATGTTTTTATACTCCTAAAGGGGCGGTATCTACTCTGGTGAAGATTAGCCTACCCCCTACCACACCCCCCTTTTTTCCCTATATACGGTTATAGGTTTTTCACCCGTTATACGGTTTTCCTATAGCACTAGTTTAGCCCACCTAGATATCCCCTACGGGGATCAGATAGCGTAATAGAATCTATCTATATACCTTTTCAGAATACTAGTAGCTCTTTCTATATCTCTATTCTAATCTTAGGTCTAAGGAGTAGAGAGATTTATTCTAATATACTTCCCTTATAGCTGGGTTTAGATTACTCTCTTCCTTCCTACAATCTTATTATTAGCTTTAATATCCAGAATCTAAATTCCATACCTTTAATTAAGATCTGAAAGGCAGTTGTCTAGAGCTATAACAATACTCTTAACCGACTAATTATAAAGATAATAGTCCTATATTAGGCCTAACTTACGATCTAATAACAGTATAATAGATATAAAGCCTTCCTTAGACCTTTCGATATTATAGAAATTAAAGGCTAGGATATTGCTAGGATGCTCTAGATCTAGTCAGGCTACCCTTAAGACTTAGTAATTAGAGCCTTTTCCTATACTATACTATAGACAGTCTACCGTTCTAATTACCTTATAATTTCTAGTAACCTTAACTCCCTTACTGCTCTAAACAAGGTAATAGAGCGCTTTTAGGTTTAGATAACCTAACTGCTAGTATTATACTTAGATCGTCCTAGGCTTGGTCTTCTTCTTCTAAGACCTGCCCTACTCCTTTTATATTATAAAGGCTAATACTAAGTATTGGAATGGGTAATCCTATATAAGGATCTGTAACCACTATAGCCTACTAGTAGTAGTCGTATAGGGTACGTAGGGGCAGCAACAGCGTTGATATGGCCTAAATAGCACTTCCTAGGTATGTGCTAATATAGTAAAGTAGGGCCCTTTACTGTATTCCCTCTATAAAAGTCCTTATATAACGGTATAGTTATAGGCTATAGCGCTATATTATAGGGGCTTTAAGCTTATATATCACGGCTTTTAGTGGGTCTTATAGGCCTATAAGGCTTATAGTTGTAGGTAACGTAGTAACTTGATTTCTAGTCCAAGTAGGTAAGGCTTTGCAATTTCCTTTCCTATATATATCCTCCGGGACCGTTCCTGCCTTCCACACGGCAGGAGCGCCTTAGTAGGTGCATGGCGCCTTCCCGAAAAACCAAATAAGCTGGCGATTTTAAATAATCGACTTACGGCCACCTAAGCTGTAGGGTAAGCCGCACGACTTTTCCTATAAGTTCTGTTTTCGCTCCTGCGGTGCAGGGTAGGTACAGGGTAGGTAGGTGACCTAGTAGAAGAGCCTTTTAAGGCTATTTCTAGCGCATATACAGCCTAAGGAGGCTGTCTCCACAAAAGTAGGGCATAAATCTAAAAATAGAAAAGCCTTTTAAAGTGTCACAGTCCGTTGTCATCCTATACATATATAGCTTCGTCTTACACCAGGACCTTCTGTCCTATATATAATAATATCTTTCTATAACCTATCTTTGCTCTAGCTATGACAGTTTGTTATACCTATATATTCTTGCTAAATTAGTAAGATTTAGTAAGTAAAGAGAACCTCTTGTTAAAAGTCTATTTTGACAAACGATTTGACGAATCCCCCTGTTTCTATATACACTTTAACTATAAGTTACTACCGATTCTATAATAGCGACTAACAGCAACTAATTAGTAGAAGACTAGCTCTAAGTATAAGGCTTAAGGGTACTAGGCTCTCTAGGAATACTAGCTACTAACCTAGCTAACCTTGTCTTAGCTAGCGACAATTAACTACTCTATTTCCTATAAGCTGCGAATTCCAGGATTTTAGGTATCTCTACCGACTTAGCTATAACTTCCTCTAAGGCCCCTTCTGCCCCCCTTCCGGCTACTTTTCCCTAGCCCCTTCTAGCTCCTATTTTAATAAGTTATATAACTCTGTTCTAACTCCTTAGCGTTGATCCTCCGACCTTTAATAGAACCTCTGTAAACTCTATCGAACAGTAGATAGCCTATATTACCTGGAAGTCCTAGGTCTTAGTAAAGCTTGCTATCGATAAAGCTTTTTTCCCTAATACCCTAGTCTAAGTCCTTTATATCTTATAGCATTTTAGCAGCGAACCTTATTAGCAAATTTGCCTAGAAGTAGATAAGCTAGTTGTACTAGCTTATAGCCTCCCCTCTAACGCTTCTACAATTATATATATTGCTGATATTTTTATATTGCTAGACCCTTAATATCTTATAGAAGATGTTAGTACTATTAGCCTTACTAAACTAGAGAAACTAGATATAGATAGGGATAAGCTCTTATTTACCGACTTTCTAATAGAGCTAGTACGACTCTACGAATATTCCAACTAGACCCTGATATAACGCGTTACCTACCTCTAACGGAAAGTAGGTTAGAAGCTACGCCATACTGTTATTAGTATGGTAGACCGACCTAGCCTTATAGACTTCGTAAAGTAGATAAAGCTTTATTAGAAGCTCTAAAACAATATTACTATAGAACAGTATTAATCCTAGATCGGCTCTAGGTCAGTACCGCCTCCTTAACTAGGATTTTATAATAACGGTAACCCTATAGTATTAGGAGCTATTCTAACCCTAGGTTCCTACCTTTTTTCTAAGGAAAAGGCCTATAGAATTGATAACCGCCTCTACTTATATTATAGTAAGCTAGACTATCTTGCCTGCAACTATAGAGCAAAGAAGAACCGACCTACTACTACCTTAGCTACGGCTCTATAACTAAACTCCAAGGGAAAAGCCTAGGCCTGGGAATACTAGATTATTATCCTAGGCCTTTTACCTCTAATCTAGAGTTCGTTATTACCTTAGGTGTAGTTTATACTAATTCTTCTTTGCTTTTTGCTACTATAGTATATATATAAGGCAAGACAGTCCCCCTCCAAACCCTTATCGACTCTAGTTATTCTCCGCTTAGATTCGTTAATTCCTTTATAATAGATTACTTAGGGTTAAAGCGATCTACTTTAGATTTACCTTGCCCTTTTTGCCTTATAGATAGCAAGTAGGCCAGTCTTATTATAGATTTCTATATCCTGGACTATTTGTTTGGTTAACCTAATTCTGGTTATACTTCTAAGCTATTATCCCTATATATCTAGCCTCTAAGCTCTTCTAGACCGGATATAATTCTTAGCCTCCCTTAGCTCTATGCCTATAATTCTTTACTAGACTAGGCTTTTAGTACTATAACCCTTAATAGAAGGATACTGGTTATACTCTAGGATAAGGACCCTCTAATACCTACCTAAGGCTCCTCTAACTCCCTTTTAATTACTAACTAGGATCCTTCCGACTTGTAGCTTCTACTTACTATACTATTCCTATCTTTTATAAAGGACTCTAGTATCTCTAGTATATCAATGGCAGAACTCTATATAGTAATAGACATATTGCTCTAAAGAGGGTTTACTACCAACTTATTCCCGACTCTAGACAATACTAATACTTTCCCTTCTTATCTCTTTAAGGTATCTGATAAGGATATTAAAAAGTACCTTAAAATTAACCTATCTATTTTAGAAACCGATATTAAGAAACTCTTACTACCTATATATTATAACTTAATTACGGCTTTTCTTCCTATAAACTCAGAAATACTACTACCTTACTGTCCCTTCGATTACCGAGTCGAACTTATTCTAGGCGAGTTACTACCGGCTACTTAATGCCGCCCTATAAGCTCCTAGAAGCTCCTAGTAATCTGAAAATACCTGGATAACCACCTTTCTAAGGGCTTTATACAGAGCAGTTTATTATTAGCAGCTATACCAGTACTATTAGCAAAGAAGCCTAGTAGTAGGGTATAAGTCTGTATTAACTACCGAGGCCTAAATAACGTTATAATCAAAAATCGATATCCAATTCCACTTATTAGAGAGACGTTAGACATGTTATGCCAGGCAAAAATATATACTAAACTCGATATTATAGCGGCATTTAACCGGATCCGAATCGCCCCTAGTAACGAATAGAAGACTATATTTACCACCTGTTTTAGCCTATTCGAGTACTTAGTAGCAAATTTCGGCATAATAGGCGTACCTAGTACTTAACAACACTTTATCAACTATATTTTGTTTGACATATTAGATAAATATACAACCGCTTATCTGGACGACATTCTTATCTTCAGCGATATACCTATAAACCATACCTAACATATCTATGATATACTTATAAGGCTAATAAATATAGGCCTTATAGTAGACATTAAGAAGTATAACTTTTATACTACCTAGATATAATACCTCGGACTTATTATTTTGATATCTAGCATCTCTATAGACCTTAAAAAGATTAAAGTAATTACGTCTTAGCCCCGCCTAGAATCACTATAGGATCTACAGCGATTCTTAGGCTTCTCCAATTACTACCGACGTTTTATCTCTAGCTTTTTATCTATAGTATATCCGCTAACATCTCTTTGCTATAACAGGGCCTGGACTAGGCTATAGTCTAGTTCTTCCTAGAAGAAAACCTCCTTCTAACGTTTAAAGTAGGCTTTTACTATAGTGCCTATCTTATAATACTTTAACCCTAGCTATAGGACAGTAGTAGAGACAGATATATCTAACTAGGCCTTAGGAGGTATACTATCCTAATATAACTTAGAGGGGGTTCTATACCTAGTCGCCTTCTTCTTAGTAAAATATATACTAGTAGAATACAACTACAAGATCTATAATAAAGAGCTCCTAGCTATTATTAAAGCGTTTAAGGAATAGAGACTAGAACTATAGAGCCTAGACCGCCCTATCGAAATATTTATAGACTATAAAAACCTATAGTACTTTTATATAATAAAAATCCTTAACTAGAGGTAGGTTTAGTAGTCTAAATTCCTAGGCGATTTCCGATTCCAAATTACCTATAGGCCTAGTAGTAACTACGTTGTACTAAACGCCCTCTCCCAACGCCCTAGCAACTCCCTAGCAACTTCCTTAGATTTATTAGACGCCTAGATTGCAAAAAGATCTTAGGTTTT
Organism: Phyllachora maydis; assembly: GCA_029339225.1. Lineage (NCBI taxonomy): Eukaryota > Fungi > Ascomycota > Sordariomycetes > Phyllachorales > Phyllachoraceae > Phyllachora > Phyllachora maydis. Next base: position 7,332,105 of record JAQQPM010000003.1, read on the forward strand.
ACTTCTAGACTCCAAATAGGGTTACATCTAACTTACTACCATCCCTCCTCTTCTTCTCCTTACGCTTAATACGTCTAATTCAATCGACTCTGTTATTTAGGCTACCTATTCTAACTACTAGGATTCTTAGAGGCTCCTAGACTACGTTTAGGACTCTAATTACTGTATATTTCCGCCTAAGCTTAGACCGCTCCTATAGGCTGCTATAGCCGACTATATGGTAATTCGTAGCTGACTTTATATCAACGACTGTCTTTTTATCCTACTTAACAACAGGATAAGGCTACAAGTTATTTATAGAAGCTATAGTCTATTGCCAGTAGGGCACCCAGGCTATAATAAGACACTAGAACTCCTATAACGCTCCTATTATTAGCCGTATATTAAGTAGGATATTATGCAATTCATTATAGTATACTATATTTGCCACTATACTAAGAACGCTAAAGGAGCTCTACCAGGCCTTCTTATACCTTTACTAGTCCCTTTCCGGCCTTAGACTATAATAAGTATCGATTATATCTTACCTCTTCTAACCTACTACCGATATAGGGTCGACTATTAGTATATTCTAGTTATAGTCAACAGACTAATAAAAATAAGACACTTTGCTGTAGTACCCGACCTTTCTATTACTATACTCGCCTCCGCCTTTATTATAAACATCTTCCGACTCTATAGTACCCTAGACTGTATTATATTAGACAGGGGCACTTAGTTCGTTAGTACCTTATAGAGGGAACTTTGCCGCCTTTTAGGAATTACCCTACAGCACTCCTCTACAGCTTACCCTAAAACCAATAGATAGATAGAAATTGTAAATACCTACCTAGAACAGTACCTATAAGCTTTCATTTCGTTCTACTAAGACAATTAAGTAGACTAGTTACCCCTAGTAGAGTTTATAAGTAATAACTTTAAGTTAGAGGCAACCTATCTTATACTATTCTTCGCTAATTATAGATGGTACCCTAATATAGGCGTCGAACTTAAGCCGCCTATAACTCCCCTATATACCAATGTCGAACAAAAAGAGTTCCTAAATACCTAGTCTATCCGTAAGAGACTATAAAGAGTAGTTAACTATGCTTGACTATTTATAGAACAAGCTTAAACTTATATAGCCGAAACTGCAAATAGGAAACGCTAGGACTTGGTTTAGTATAAAGTTAGGGATAAGGTATAGGTTAGTACTACTAACATTTAATAGGGTTAGCTACTTAAAAAGCTTAGCTATAAGTAGCTTAGCCCTTAAAGGGTATCTAAGGTATATAGATAGGTAGTAGCAGTGCATATCCTGCCTCTATATAAGATCTTCCCTATCTTCTATATATCTCTAGTCTAATTTACCTCTAAGAGGCTACTGGGCTAATATTCTACAAACCTACTATTATTACCTTATAGAGCTATCCTATCCGACAAAGGCCCTAAACTAGAGATTAAGTAGTACTTTAATAAGATACTTAACTCTCGCCTTAGGAATAGCGCCCTTAAATATAGGATCTAATAGCTAAAACCCTATAAACCTACCTAGGAACCGGCAACGAATATTCGAGGCTATATAAGCAATATATAGGATTTTTATACTAAACATCCTACTAAGCCTAGCCTACCGGATTAGTTCTAAAAGTAGGGATTACCTATTTTATAACGCTGATTCGACTTAGCACCAACTTAGTACAAAATGTGCTAAAACGGCAGAGTATAGAAAACCCTATATTCTATAAAACAACTACCTGCCCAATTCGACATAGACACTTGTATAGGCCGCTACCTAAGCGTCTCTATTACGAGGTTCGGTGCTATTACACAGCGCCTTAGCCAGCCTCTTCTTTAAGGCTACTATAACTACGTAGTAGCTATTATATACGTTAAGACTAGGCCACGTCTAACAGAACCATATATTACAACGGTACGTAAAATCTCCTAAAGCCTCGTTAGCGCCCTAGGGGGTAAGCGGCAGTATAATATAGGTATAGTACTAACAACAATTCTATATGAAATTTTCATATACGACAATCTTCTCCTATAAAATATGTTAGTAACTAGCCTCCGACTTGCAACCGAACCTCTATCTAGACACCACCTTATTAGTTACCTACTATAGAAAAAACTTTTGTCCTATTTATACTATACTTCGCGTAATATACCTTAGTTGCGGTATTAAGGTTATATAGCAGCTAGTATGCTGCTATAGCAACCTAGGACTGTTCTAGCTGGTTAAAATAATACTATATATTCCTAATAGGTCTGTTAGGATCTGTCGTTAATATAGTATAGAATCTCTTAGCAATATAATATATAAGCATATATTCCTCTATCTTATACTATAGAACCCCTATAGGCTACTATAGGCGTTAGTACTGCATTACACCCGACTTGCCAGGAGCTCCTTAACATACCGTTAAACAATTAGCCTTCTTCTACTTTACGCAATGTTTATACCGCTGCCCTCTAGCAGTAGTTACTATATAAGGCTCTATAGAAAAAATACTAATAGGCCTACTACGCTGTATAGCCTTTGTTATATAGAAAATAACAGACCTAATATACACTTTACATAGGACCTCTTTTACCAAGGGAGCAGACTAGGGAGTCAGGGCTATATCTATAGAGGTTCGGCAACAATTCTTAATAAAAGCTAACTAGGTTGCGCGGTTAGTATATAGGGGAGAAAATTTTAACGACTTAATAGCGACTTAGGCTAGTATCAAATGCGTAGAGAGGTAGCTTCAGCGCTATACTAGTGTTTGGCCTAGCAATAGGTAGGTCTGCCGCCTAATAGGGAAGGTAGGCCTAACTAGTAGGCTATAGTACCTAATTAGGACAGTAGGTTAAAACGTATAGGCCCGGATATAGGTCAGACATATATAGGCCTCGGCACTGTCACTTTAACCCTATATATAGGTCCTATCGTAGCTATATTTAGACGCGAACCAGAAGTAACATATTTACAACTGAACAACAATATATATAATACTACTATATACGATCATTGTTTGCAGTTAAGGACAACTGCAGTTTTAGGGTAGGGTGCTGTCACAGTCCGTTATCATCCTATACATATATAGCTTCGTCTTATACTAGGACCTTCTATCCTATATACAACAACATCTTTCCACAACCCATCTTTGCTCTAGCCATAACATAAAGCTATTTCTAGGCTATATAGTGGAATATATAGCTTAGTCAGCGGTATCCACAAAAGTGGGTCCACCCTTAGAATATAGCTATATATCTAGTAGTTCGAGAACTGAAATCCGTTTTGCCTAAGCTATAACCGTTAGAGGGCTATAGCTTATTTTATACGTTTAACACTGAGATATTAGTTATAATATACTCTAATAGGAACTAGCTATAGGTTTCCTGGATTTCGTAGATCTTATTATAGTCTAATATCCTTCTAAGGTAGGAAAGGGTACCCTACTTCTAGTAATCCTATTATATTCCCTTCTTATAAAGGTACCTTAAGGAAACTAGGTTAGTAGCTACTTTAGGGCAGTATATTATATAATCAAGCCGAAGAAGCACCTATTTATACTTACCTAGGCGTAGATATAGGAAAACTATCCTATATCCTTTGATTAGTAACTAGCTATTAGCTGCTATAAGGTAGTCCCCTTCCTCTACTTCCTTAAAGCTTTTCAATCTCTCCTAATTATTGAAAATATAGATAGAGGTACTGGAATCTAGGCAGGCTAAGTGCTTAAAAGGGTATTTGCTAACGCTACTTACTTGTAGTACGCTCTTTAGTACTACGAAATCGATAGGGACCTAATTTTTATTCTTCTTCTTAGGTATAAGGATAACTTCTACTATTAGTTTCAAAGCCTTTACTTTCTCCTTATGCCCTATATACCTTTAGGCCTTCTACTTGTTTTTTAGCTTTTTTTAATAAGCTAATACCTTTGATCGAAGCTGCGAATCCTCCTTAATAGCTTGCTTTATAGATTTCTCTATATCTGGCCTTAGTTCCTAACCTTTATATATAAAAGAGGGAAATAGATACTAGTATACTTTCTAGTTATATTAGATTATTCTATAGATATACTTTTTATAATAAGAACTAGGTCTCTCTATAGGATAATTAGGTCCTAAGGCTTAGGGTACTTCTAAGGCTCTCTAGAGATTTTAGTTACTATAGGTATTAGCTCTTCCTTACTTAGAGGCCTCTTTTTATATATCCCCTTCTCTTTTGCCCTTCTTACTAGCCCTATTAGGAAGAGGCTGCTTGCTATTTAGGGTAATATATATGCCTCCTCTTTCTACTAGGTTCTTAAGCTTTAGCTTAGAAGGCTTATTAAACTTAAGGTCTTATAGGAAATCCCTTACTACTTTATAATAATCAAGGTTCTCCTGTTTAGCCTGCTTCTCGAAGTCTCTATATAAGGCTAATATCTAGCCCTAGAACCTTTAGGTTACTCCTAAGAAGATTAGTAAGTTATTAAACTATAGTTTAGGATTAACTATCCCTTCTACTTTATAATACTCCGCTAGGTATAGTAGCTTCTACTACTTCTCTATCTAGGTCCTTTAGCTGCTAACTGCTTTTACCTTACTAGTATTAAGGTGCTCTTTATAGTCCTTATATATTATCCTTATTCGCTTATAGTCCTTTAAATATATCGACTTAATAAGGTTCTAATACTACTAGTAAAGGCTTTGCTTGGGTAGGCAGTATAGATTAAGCGTATAAGTCTTAACATACTCTCTAATCCACGTTTTAACCTCTATAAAGTTATTCTAGTTATATTTCTAGTTTGCTATAGTAGTATTATATATTATTAATATACTCTAGAAGATAGCCCTTCTATTAGTAGTTAAATCAGTATATATAATACGCTTATTAGGAAGAGGAGGAGGCCTATGAGCGTTCGCCTACTTGATATGCTCTTCTATAAGCTATACTCCCTAAGTAAGGCTATAATACTAGTAGATATAGGTCTAATAAGCAGTCTTAATATAGATAGTTAATAACCTAAGAATAGGTATATCGTTAAGGGTTAGAAGGACCGGACATCTACCTAATTCCTTAGTATTATTTAGGTCTATAAACTCGATTACCTTGCTTATAATACGCCGAAGCTGCTGCTTAAAGTTGATCTACTATTCTAGCTTAAAGAGAAGGATAGAGCCCTCTTTAGCTACCTTTTTATTATTCTTATTACTCGATATAATAGCAGCTACTAAGGTACGTTCTTAGATATTATATTAATAATATATATACTAATACTAGGCTAACAGCTTTTAACTATTAATTGTTAGAATCTATAGGCTCTATGATTAATTCCGTATACTAATCTATGTTCTATCTACCTCCTTAACCTACGCTCTAGCCGCCTAAGGCAGAGATTTTCTCTGTCCCCCCTACAACGTTTCAAGGCCCTAAAGTAGGCTTAATCTGCTTAATATAGGGAATCATAGCTATATCCACCTTAATTAACCAGGGCCTCCCTATACCCTGCTCCCAAGCTAATAGGCAAACCTGTGCCCCGCTCCTATCAGGGATACCAAGGTTCAACCGAAGCGACACGAGCGCCACGTTGTCCAACAGGGGTGTAAGGACCTAAGGTCACGTGCCTCGTCACGTGACCTTTTCCCCTATATAGAACCCTGTGTATCTCCACCGCTTATAAGGGGGTTTCCCCTTATTAACTAATATACGTTGTTTCACAGCTAGCCCTGTTAAACTATATACTAATCTGTTCTATAATCTCTAACCTACGCCCTAGGGCCTACTACCTGCCCTTTTCTTCGCTCCCCCCCTACTATACTTATACGCCTGGAAATAAGGCTTGATCTGTTTAATATAGGTAAACGTGGCTATTTCTATCTTAATTAACAGGGCCTCCCTATGCCCTACGCCTATCGCTAACAGGCCTTCCTATACCCTATGCCTAACGTGGATACTAGAGTTCTACCGAAGCGACATAAGCGCCATGTCGTCCAACATTATCTTCTTACTCCTTTCTTGCTCGGACTTTGACATCGAAGGCTTATAGCTATCTAGGTCTAGGGGGGGGTGTTGGAATATAAGGGCACGTGCCAGGCCATGTGCCAAGTCACGGGACCTCTTCCCCTTTATAGGGACCCTATACAGCTCTACCGTAGATAAGGGGCTTTCCCCCTCATTAACTTCTACAGGTTGTTCCACAGAATCCAATATAAGCCATAGGGGAAAGGGGAAGGGGCGCGAATATGACACATCATTTTCAATTTCAGATGCGATAACTAGGTAGCATTACTCGATACAAAGTATGAAGTAGGGCGGATTTTATCCGCACCTTAACGGACCCATGACCACCAACAATTTTAGACGGGTAACGCCGCTTTTGGGAAAGCACCGGCTGGCGATTGCAAGAGATGACAGAGTAGGCCGTCTTACCGTCTTGCCGTCTTGCCGGAGCCAGGCCTACCAGTACGCATCTCCTTCATCAGCGTCCTACCATGGGCGTTACGAGCTCAATGCTCTTGGGCCTGGCGTACGACCCCGCACTGCGTGACGGAAGCGGCCGGGCCCCGTAGTGGGCTTCCGCGGCTGGAGGACTGTAGTAGGCGCCGTCGTACGTCGATGAGAATGTGCCAGCTGGTGGTCGAGCGTACGACACGTTTGGGCTGGTGGCTGCGCTGCGCGTGAAGGGCCAGAGACTGGCATGGTAGGCGATGCTGGGCGAAGGCGGGCTGGGGGGACGATATGTTGATATGGAGCGCAACGCAGTGACGGCCGTAGTTGTCGTCGGCGTGGCAGGAGGAGAGAAGTGGGTTGAGCTGGGCCTAGACGGCGAGGCGCGAGGGATGATGTCCTTGGGCTCCGAGACACCGGAGTAAAGAGGGTAATTGACGACGCTGGCATAGCCCGCACCACCGCTGTGGAATGCCGATAGGGTTGATGCACTGGCGTTTTCCTGGTCTCGAATCCGGCACCTGTGTGGCGTGGCGTGTCAGAGAAAACCTGGTCATTGTGGGCAGCGTCTTGGTTGCACCCACGCCTCGGAGCAGTACAAAAAGCGTTCATCTTGAGGGACGAATTGCTTTTCGCAAGTCATACTGTGCAACGCGAGATGTTAGCGGCAGAAAGCTCGAGCGAGGGACGTTACTCGGACACGCTGCGGGTGTGCATACCAAAACTGCGGGAAGCTTTCACGCTCTTCGTCAAACCAGCGTTCCTCCTCCCATTCGCGCTCACGGTCCCTTGGGTTTTTGCCCAACTTCTGTGCTGTCTGCGGCGTGGCCCTCCGTGTCATTGGGGCAACCTTGGTCTTGGATGGGGCATCAGAAGCACTGTCGGCCTTTCGTACATCCGTCAGGGACGTGTTCGTAGAACCATGGCCGGATTTCCGCCGATGGTGATGCATAGTCCGTAGAGAATACTGATTGGCTCCGGCTGACTCGACAGGGATCCCTCGGGGGGGTGGGTGGGGGGGGGGGCCTCTGGGTACGGTGCAGTGTACTGTCTGCTGTGAGCGCTGAGCAGCCACGCGATTCTGGAGAGACTGGGCGACTGGGTTGTGTTCCGACTTCGGACCTCCAGAGAGGGAAACGAGGGGGAGGGGGCAACAAGACCAGTTGGGTTGTGAATGGGATATAGATAAACGTGTGGTGACTCAGTTATGGAGACGGGAATGTTATCAGTCGAACTGGAGAACCTGCATATCTTTTGCGTATCTTCCTTTCTCGCCAGTGGGGGGAGGGGGGGGAGAATAGGAATGGCTGGGCGTCTCACTCTCTGCTTTGGCTTCTCAACGGCGTCTTGGTAGCGCCGTCTAAGATTTCGAGGCTGATCACTCAAGGAGCGGGAACAAGAAACTGGGAATAAGCCAAACAAAGAGCGGCATCGCTTCTTGACTACGACCTACCTAGTCCTTTTACACCATGACGGGAATTCGACGGAGCTAGCGTGATTGGGAAACTCATGTCCGCTGTCTTCTCCTTTTTTTTGGGGGGGGGTGCCCTGGACCAAGGATTGTGCCATTCTCGTGCTACATGGGCAATAACGCGTGCTTGAACTACGTAACTACTCCTTACTCAATCACCAACAAGGTATGTCCATCAAGGTGCAATCATGCCGGATCTTCGTCACTCCCGACCTCCCGACCTCCCGACCTTCCGTCTTATGCTTGTAGTTCTATAATGTTTTTTTTGGAAAGAAGGCTAGAATGCTGTTCTGGAGGACATAATCCCCTTCCTGCCACCACCGCTTAACCGGTACTTCCTACGGCTTGCTTGCATCTCACGGACACGGCCGAGTTCAATTCAACTGTGCGAAGTACTTTCCTCACAGTACTCTACCTAGCATGCAGCCAGCGAGAGGTGCCTAAGTATCGAGTCTCAAGCAGGCCCCCCGCGCCAAGTTGCTAACTTTGCGGGGAAGAACCCTCCTTTCTTAGCGAATCTGTAGTCGATTGCGCCACCTCTGAATAGTGATGCTTACCTCTCTCGCCGTCACATAACAAACCCAGGCACGCTGCTAGCAACGTAACCAGCGGTCGGCGGCCAGTGTCGGCATACCGCCTCGCCTGTCCACAAATCAAAGAGCCGCTGGCCAGCAGCCGGGGTGGTGGATAGCGGCACACCTGTTGTGCCGAATGCCCGACGTTCATGCGTATCTGGGGCTGCTTCCGCTGCGCCTCGCCGGGCTGGGAAAGACGAGACGCCAAGAATCTGACAGCGTCATCCCAACTTTCAACTTTCAACAAGACGCCTCGGAAACACGTCGGACGGCCATGGAATTGCCAAGAACGCCAGACAAAGATTACTAAATGGAGGCGTTTGCTCCTTCGGGCTTCGAACGCGTCTAGAACAATACGGCGAACGACCGTTGACCCAAGGTGAAATCTGACGCCTTTCCTCACCAGCACCGATCCACTGGCCAGCTCTCCTGGCCGGCGAAACGACCGGTCAATGAATGGTAACACAGAGGGGGCTTAACAGACCGAGGAACACGCCCACGGCTGCAGCATCCCCAGCAGCGGCGCCCAACCCTCCTCGTCCGCGTCTTCTCCTCCTGGCCGCCTGCCATGGACCGAGCCGATGGAGAGCCCACCATCCAAGTAGCGCTTGACTCTCGCCTCGCTCTGAAACGGACACGCATGCAAGGTAGCTCACGGTGTTGATTGCCACCTGTGTTGGAGTAAATCTAGAAAACCCGCTGTTGCATCTTCATCTGACTTTCCCGTTTTGGCTCATGCTATGTGCGCACATCGGAACGGAGCCGGTGGACGTGCCAGCCGTCTGCGCTATAGGAGAAGTCGCGTTGTGATTAGACGGCACTCGGCTCACCAACATTCTCGAACTATTGACATGGGGTACACATACAAGCCTGCCCGCTTGGTCGTTTCCTCGAGGTGGACCATAAATGTCCGCATCCGTTTCATTGGCTAGCAGGTCTCTTAGCTTCTGACGACTGCCAGCCATCCAGAATAGCTTGAAGCTCAGGGCCGGATGAAATCGCAAAGCCATCTCTGCTGATTCCGCGTGTTGCAAGATTGATCGCGATGTTCTTCAGCATAGACACCACCTGCAAAGAGTATGCCCCATCGCGCAATTGACTGTCACGGGTGCAAACATGTATGATCTCGGGACCACATCGAGAGACTAGGGCACACCCTGCATCTGTTCCCAGTAACGGCGTGATAATCCTTTTGACGTCCCGCAAACTGCCGCCCTTGATCTGCTGTTTGAGCAGGCCGACCATGTTCTCATTTGTGGTCTGGGGGTCCTGAACTTCCAATCGGCGCAGTAGAACGGACACAATGCGAATGCGGTCCGACGCCATCCTTTCCGAGACGCCTATGGTTTTCAGAATGGTGCTTGTCAAAGAACCAATCCGTTCATCGTTTGTAATGACATTCTCGGCCTGGGTAGACTCTCGAGAGACGGCCGCCCCCTGGGGTTCCTCTGCCGGCTTGCAAGGTGGGCCCAAGAGTGCTGCGGCAAGAACATCTCGACTGGATATGCGGCGAGGGTCGAATGCTTCCAGCCGCCGTGCCCACAGCTTGTTGTTCATCCTAAGTTCCTCTCTGAAGCTTGCCACTCGTTGCACGAGCGCATCGACATGAGGAGCGCTCGACCAGTGCTCCAGCTGCTCCTTGGCATCCTCGTCGTTGTACGCACGGACGTGCGGGCAATTCTCAGCATCGAGGTCAAGAACCAAGTCAGAAACCTCGTAGACCTTCAGCGGCGTCGTCCGGGGCAAGCGCTTGACACTGGATTTTCGTCTTGGTCTTCTCCTTCGTCGGGTCTCATGCGAAGTCGCGACATCCGACACAAATGTCCTGGCGTGTACGTTCCATGGCGACAGTGAACGCGGTGGGCGCAACGGGCCGATTCGCAACCGCTGCATATTTTTAGCTGCTCGCGAGCGGATGCGCGTCCGCCGGCAACATCATGCTGGGGTTGCGGCTTGGTCAAGGATGAGTGCGTACTTCGTATTGTTACTGCCTCTACAAATGAAGCGGCCTGATGTGCTGGCGACTAAGAAAAATCTGGGTCTCGTGATCTGCGCGAAGGCCGGTTTTTGTTACCTAATCAGGCCAAAGGTCGCGGCCAATTCCATGAAGCCCAAACTTACACAATAAACGTCCCGCTTCACCTCTCTCCGTGATCGAAAAGATACCATTGACAAGCGAAGCTTCTGGTTCTACAGGCATCTCGAGTCTCGAGTACTGAAGGAGAACGACAGATTAACAGTGTGGTCTGAGTTCGCAAGAGACTTGCACCGAATCCAGCAACAACAATCCAGTCGGAAACAGCAGCGCCTTCGGCTGTCCAAGCAAAGATGCCAAAGCCAAACCGAACAGGAGAAAATGAGCACAAAGCTGCTACCGGTTCGTCCGCTGAGCTTGGCGCCGTCGCAGCAGGCCTGTCCGACACGGTCCCTGCTCCTGCCGACCCGTCAGTAGCCTCCAACGCCCAAGAGCGCATGACGCGGTTTCGTGCGCTCCAGGAACGGGCCAAGAAGTCGGCGGACCAAAACTTCAAGGAGGCGAAGCGAGAGTCGCAGCGGCAGGCGGCGGATCCGGCGCAGCTTACGGCGCTTGGCCGCAAGGGGGCGATCGCGTCGCACAAGCTGCTGAAGGCCGACGTGGAGGAGGCCGGCGGCGACTTCGAGCGCAAGCGGGCCTGGGACTGGACGATCGAAGAGAGCGAGCGCTGGGACCGGCGCGTGCGCAAAAAGGAGGCACACCGCGACGACACGGCCTTCCGCGACTACCAACAAGAGAGCCAGAAGGCTTACAAGAAGCAGGTTCGCGCGCTCGGCGCCCCCGACCTCGACAGGTATATGGCCGACAAGATGAAGGCCATCGAGAAGGCGGCGGCGGCAGGCACACTGGAGATCGTCGAGACGGAGGATGGTGAGATGGTCGCGGTGGATAAAGAAGGCACGTTCTTCAGCTCCGTCGAGTCGACCTCCTTCGGCCAGAACAAACCAGACAAGGCAGCCGTGGACCGGTTGGTAGCCGACTTAAGAAAGGCGGAGGAGGCGTCTCTGAAGAAGAGGAGAGAGCGTATGGCAGCAAACGGCGACGATGACGACGTCACGTATATCAACGAAAAGAACAAGCAGTTCAACCAGAAACTCAACCGGTTCTACAATAAGTACACGGCCGAAATCAGAGAAAGCTTCGAGCGAGGAACGGCTATATGAGGGGCATCATAATTACCAAAGCAGCATCGAAGGGGTCATTGCCGGCCTTGGTTTGGCTACTGTACAGTCTCTGCTGCTCTTACCAAGATGGCAATATCCATCTCAAAGCATTGTTTTCCGCCACGCCTTCCTTGCGAGCTCCTCCAGTTCCGGGACTTCCACGGGACCCCGGATTTTCTCATCGCTAAGCGCCTCCACAACAGCCTCGGCAACCAGGTCAGCCTTGAGCGGCTTCGTCCCTGCAGCGCCAAGGAAACCCGAGATGGCCTTGCCTGTGAGGCTGTTGAAGAGAGAGCCAGCATACGTCATGGCTGCCATTGGCACAGTGAAGGCACGCGAGCTGTCGTAGAGAAATGGAGGGCGGAAGAATACGCCGCGCATCCGGGGGAATTCGCTCGCGATGATGCTTTCCGCCTCCCTCTTGGTGGTTATGTACCGACTGGGCAGTACAGGGGCTCCGGCGGCGGCCGAAACGTAGCCAAAGGCGCTGACATTCTCACCGGCGGCGTGCTTGGCCAGAAGCACGGCACTATCCCGGTTCATCATCTCATACGTGAGCTGGGTACCGGACTCTGGTGCTCGTGCTTCATCGCCCTCGTTTCGTTCGAGCGGGTTTGGTGTTGGATCGCGGCGCGGCGCAAAAACCTTCTGCAAGCCCGAGATGGGCGACTCTCGCCCCGATACCACGCCCTTGTAGTCTGCCTCGAGCAGGATTCCCATACTGTGGACGACAAAGTCGGCGCCCTGAAGTAGCGGCACGTATGTGTTAGGTCGGAAGATATCGGCCCGCTCCCAAGAGACTTTGTGCGCCCATGGCGGCGGTGTAGACGAAGAGGTGACGCTCTTCCACTGAGGCTCACCGGAGCGACTATGAGGGTCAGTCAGTTCACGGGCCTGTTTAAAGAGAATGGGGTTCCCCCAGTACCTAATGGATGTGACCTCCCACCCTCTTGCCACGGCAGACTTGCATATGCGTGAGCCTAGGAATCCATTTCCACCACACACGACCAGCTTCTTCGCAGGAGGCATGGTCTGACCAGAAGATACCCAGGGCTCTTGATGCTCGATTCTCACAGGACCATGTAAAGGGCCCTGAGTGCGTTGGGTTTTGTACCTCAGTTCACCGCTGTAGATTGTATGCAAGAGCACCTCATCTAGATTCGTCATCGAGGCTCGACTGCTTGGCGCGATTGTATGTGGGGCCGATCCCGCCGCGCCGGTGGCCGGCCAATGGGTTTTTCGGATCCGAAACCTTTGCGTGCTAGTAAGTACTCGGTACTCTGCACCTCATTTTCCTCTCTACGTCTCCCGTCAACAGCGCAACCACAGCAGCTTTTCCAGTCGCCCTCTAAATGGCGCCGTCAGGTGCAGCGGGGAAGCGAATCAAAGGCGTCCAATTCTACCGCCCCTTCATATACGGCACTATCGCGAAGCCTTTCGACGACAAGGACAACCCCAAGCCCCCCGGAGTTCCCGATGACCACACACACTCGTGGACTGTGTTCGTCAAGGGAGTTGATGGCGTCGATGTCACCTACTGGCTGAGAAGGGTCCAATTTAAGCTGCACGAATCCATCCCCAATCCGGTCCGAAGTATGTGTTCGGCCTGTTGCTCTCCCCGGTCCCCGCATCAGCTTCGAGGCCACTAACCGTACGTTCGCCGCTTGCGAATAGCGATTGAGGGACAGAGGGGCAAGGCTTTTGAGCTGCGCGAGACGGGCTGGGGCGAATTCGACATAGCAATTAAGCTCTACTTTGTCGCCGAGTCCGGCGAGAAGGCGCAGACGCTGTACCACATGCTGCGCCTGCATCCCTACGGCACGGACGAAACCGCTCGGGAAGCCATGCGAGCCTCTGGCTGCGTCCCCAGCCTTGCCTACGAAGAGCAGTTGTTCAACGAGCCGTATGAGCATTTCTACGACATTCTTAGCTCGGGCGCCGTGCCCACAGGCTGGTCGAAGCCGCTAGAGACCATGAGCGACATCACCAGCATCAAAAACATCAGCTTGGTCAAGAGCGGGGGCAAGGGAAAAGGCGGCGGCGGCGGCCTTGGCGCCCAAACGCCCGGTGGCGTGCTGGAGCGTAGCGCCATGATCCCGCTGATCACGCGGCTGCCTGCGGAACCGTTTAGTCGCGAGACGGAGCAGCTCGAGGTCAAGAAGCTGCGAGACGCTGCGCTCCAGTTGGCCAAGAAGGAGAGGAAAGACGTGGCTGACCTTCGGCGGAAGGAGGCCTATCTGAGCAAGCTGAAGGCAGACAGGATCGCGGCAGAGAAGGCTGATGGTACGGCCTAGAATTCCAGACCACCGCCGAAGCCGGATTCGAAGCCAAAGCAAAGCCACCAGGTTAGGACATATGCGCCGAGGAAGAGGAAGAAGACAGAGAAAGCCATGGAATCGGACATGCAGTTGGCGGCGGATTGGGAGGACGAGTAGGAGCCGAAGTTCGATCGTCCACCGATTTCCGACACGACGTCGAATTCCGGTCGAGTTCCGATTCATCATGGAGTCATGGAGGCGCAATGCCGGAATCCGGAATTTGCCCTACCTGATTCCACTCAGGCCCCGTGCTGCGCCAATCATCTGGACTGATGCACCCGCGCTACTATCACCGCCGAGCTGCGAGGAAACACCTCCGTGGAAGTAGATCAAGGGGGACCAGATACCTATGCATTACGCGACCGATCTTACCGAATACGCAGCAGGCCTGAGGCCATCACTTCAGCTTGCCGGCCGCCGCGATAGATGCCCCGGCGCATTATTGAATGCCCTTGAGCCTTGATACAGTAAGCGCCTGACTTGGAAGCGAATAGCCCTCCAGGCCTCCACATCGATAGGTACCTGATCTTGAACTTCAAGAATCTGCTTACTGTACTCGTCGAGTACGCTTGACTGGGAGTGATACAGCATATTTTCTTGTTCGTTTTTCTTGTTTACTGAAGGTATCCAAGCAAGAGGTGAGAGTCTATGTCTTGAGTTTTACCCCGAACTCCATAGGAACAAAACACCGCCACGGCATGACGGGCGTGGTCTCCAACCACCGTTCGACTGGCGCCGACTGCCAACCCAGATACCTATGGTACACTGTGCGTCCACATAATGATGTACAATGGAGCATGCGGTGTTCGAAGCATACTGATGCAGTCCCGTCCACTCCATAACAAAAGAAACTTCGTATTAACCGAGCCGTGATTGGTCTGCCGTGGAGCTCGTTGGGTCGCGGCCGGCAAGGCAACGACATGGGATTGCGTTGGCTCTGAGCCAACCCGTTATTGGACCAATGCCAACGAATCTTGAGAGCTTTTTCCTGGGATCAAGCCCCAACCCACCAAAACGCCTCGGACCCATGACCCAGGTGACGTTTGCCATGCGCCGAATAGCCAGCCTGCACCGCTCGCCCATGTGAGTAAGAACCGACAAGAATAACAAAGGAAAAGGTGAGCGAGTGTTTGCTGGCGACAGAACCGCTTTAGTTCGACTCATATGCTGGCGGTGGAGTCTCCTCCCGCTCATTCCAGAAGGCTGGGTTGCGGCTCTTCTCATCGTACACTCTCCTGGCAATCTCGCCTGCCATTCTGGAGATCCATGCTTGCTCCAGGATGACAGACGAGGTATCAGATTTACGGCCACCACGTCGGCCCCATGGTTTCGCTGATATAGGACCTTTGTGGTCCATCCACGTCTTTTCCAACTGTTGCGCTTGCTCCCCCCCTGCGATATTGGTCTTAGCAGCCACGGATGCAGCAAGGAAAGCTGGAGTCTGGGCATCTGTACACTCGAGAGAAGAACGGCAACCGTCGGAAGACCTGTGCGACTCCATAGGCAATGGAGGCCGCGGGGGCACCTGGGATCTGTCAACCCGTGGCTGGAAGCGAACCTTACTAGGTGTCGACTGCGCGGGTGATAGAAAATCCTCCTCGGGCTCCTCTGGTATAGCAGAGGACACAATGGGCTCGGAGAGAGGGGTTTCCGTTGATGCGGTCTCTGATGCCGTATCTCCGACGACGCTGACATCCTCACTCGTGACGCTGACATCCTCACTCGTGGTCTTGCGTCGAAGGTTGACCACCCGCGTTTTCTTCTTCCTGCCGGTCTTGGAATGCCTGCCCGAACCAAGTGAAAGACCGGTGATAGCGGATCCGAGACTGACGAGAGAAGGTCGTGATGGCAAATGCCCGTGGTCATTACTGCTGGTGTCGGAGAATGTATACGTGGTGACCATGCCGTTCTGATTGTGCGACTTTAGGCTCGGAGTGCTCAGAGGCGTCATGATGTTTGCATCCGTCTGCTCTGGGTCGACGCCCTTGGCTCGGTACAGAACATCGTGGATACCGGGCGTGAAAAGCGACAGAGTCCGCTGTGAAGTGGCCAATGCCGCCAGTCGGATGAGGTTCTTCTGAGAGAAGAGGGACTGAGTCTCCAGGCCGCCATCCAGACTTAAAGATGAAATCTCCGAAGGATCAAGGAGGTGTCCCTTCGCGTCCACGGCATCCAATGGTGGAGTCGCAAGTGGGTTGACTGCCGGCTCGCTGTCCTCCTTAAACTCATCTTTGGGCACCTGATCGGGGCACCACAGCTCGAGCGACAAACGGTGGATGATAGCAGGGAGCTCGTCCATCATCAAATCTCTCAACTTTCCCTCGATCGTCCTTTGCAAATAGTCCCGTACAAACTGGATCGAGTCGAAGGTCGAGGAAACCTTGAGTGATTCAAGGGGATCATTTCGGAAAACCAGCGTCAATCCCTTCTGTTTCGAGAAGACGATGATGATGAAGGCGGAGAGCTTGATCTCCGACAGGGTGATTTGCAAGGGGATGGTGAGCCCGGATGCTGCTGCGAGCGGTTGCGGCGACGTAAACGTCGGTTTAGAGCACAGATATGTGTTCAAGGGGTTGGCCTGTGATTGTTGATATATGAGCACCGTTCCGTACTATGAAGCACGCGCGCACGCAGCTGGCGTTTCGACGCGAATCCCTGCCAGTTCATAAGGGGGATCAATGCGGGCAGGGCCGGAGCTCGCAAGTTTGTTTGCCTTGACCCCGAGGGAATAAGAAATCGCGAAGACTGGGAGTAAAGACACTTAGAGGAGGGGAGACTGTTGGCATGGGATGGAACTGAACGAACGACAGGGGCTCTGACGTACCTGAACTCGTGTCTTCAACGTCAAGAAAGCATCTCCCGAATAGCACATTTTGAAAATGCCCCGGAAGCGATCCTCGGCCAGATCTCCTATCTCCAATATTTCAAGGTCCGGAGGCACTGACCCCAGGTTGAACTCGGTCACGAAGATGTCATCGACGATGATGGGCGGTTTCGGCGACTTGTTGAGTGCCGTCGTGAGCAGGTCGCGCGCCCGCTGGTAGAAGTCGGCATCGGCTGTCAACGGCGACCAGTTGAAATTGAAAGCCATGTTGAAGAGGCCAGATTATTGAATCATCGCACCCAAGTACTAGGAAGGCATGCGCGCCAGCCTGTGGGCCAAGTGAGAGTATCGCGTCGATGTTACCAATAGCGATCGCACCGATGCGAGAAGACGGACAACGAGAGTGGGAAAACTCCTCGTCGACCGCGTGCTTGCTGGTCGGATATGCTGCCCACTTGCTCGATTCGAGTGCGCAAGTGCGGAGGAGGAAGGGGGTTCGGTGGGGTACTGCGATGTCTAGCAGTATAGAGGTACTCTGTAGGTAGGTAGAAGGGCTGGCTTTTTCTGACGTCTTTACGGACTGACGGAATTTTCTTGAAAAGTGCCTCTTCCGACAAACCGAGGAAGTACCTAGGTACCTAACTAGCTCGGTAAGGCGTTCGGGGCGTTCGCCCGATATGTCGCGCGTACCAGCGTACTGAATCAGCCATACGAGCAAATTACAACGTCAACCCATTTCTGGCCGGCCGATCACAATCATGCCGAAGTGATGCGTCGAGATTTTTGCATGATCAACCAGCTCGATGTCATGAACACCGCGCACGAGAGAGACGCTGCGTTCAAGCCCCAATGAACCCTCTACGGTTGCTGCAGACCTAGCTTCACACCATGCCCTACAGCACTCGTTCCAGCCGACAGTTTGTCCTCCTTCCATGGCCCGCTTCGCTATAGTACCATTTCTCATCGATGAACTTCTTTTCCATATCCCTCCACTGCTCCAGCTTCGCCCGCGCATTCTTCTTGTCCAAATCCGCCAGCCGCGCCTCCACAGGCCTCTCCGCCTCGACTGGGACGCGGACGAAGCAGGCACAGTCGCGCAGGGTCATGGCCAGCGCGAAGTCATCGTCGTCCGCCGTCGCCAGCAGCGGGCCGCGGGGGTCTCGTCTCAGTTGCTCGTCGCGCAGCCGTGTGAAGAGATCTGTTCGGCACAGCCAGTCGGCGAACCGGGCAAGGCGCGGGTCTGCCGTGTCAATACCGAGCCCGAGGTCTGCATTCAGGGAGTCCGCAACATGCACCGCTGCTGCCTGCGGATCGGCATCGGTCTGGCAATGAACGAGATCGAGCGGGCAGAAGCGCTCGGTCTCGGCGCCCTTGCGGTCTTTGCAAGCCTTGCGCGCGCAGGTCCGGCAGCGACTAGCGTCGGCGGGCGCGCTGGGACAGGGGGCTAGCCATTTAGGTTTGAACTCGAAGCAGAGATCGCCGGGATGGGCTTCCATTGGTAAGTCGCCGGTTAGCCAGTCATTGGGGGCCATCGTGGCAAACGCGTTTACGTAGAGCCGTCCTTGCAAGGAAGAGCTGAACTGCCCTTACCTGGACATAACCGCATGTCGTCAAGTATCATGGCCAAGGGCTGGTCTGCAACCCTGCTCCCAAAAAAGTCTGCTCGACGCGAGGGTTTGGTATCAGAGACCTGGGTCTGTTCAAGATCCGCAAGAATCTGATTCAGCCTGTCCACGATGCCGCTTTCCTCGAGCCGGATAAGACGCTGCGGTACGAGGTCCTCTGGCCTGAAGAGAGGCTTGATGGAATCCTCCCAGCACTGTTGCAATTCACCAGGTCCATACGCAGATGTGCTATCCTTGGCAGCGCGCAGAAGCTTGCCTGGCCCAAGAGGTAAGCTACCGTGATGGCTGTTAAAACTGGGGCTTTCAACGTTTCCTGCTCACCTGTCAAGCTAAGGCGAAGTTCTTCCGTGATGGAGTCCGGAAGGTGAAGCTCGAATACGACATTTGCCGCCCCTTCGCCCACGTAGACGGCACTGCAGCCTGGTGGCAGAGCAAGTTGAGAGGACTTCATAGTCTGTTGGTAATGAGAAAGAGACTCGGAGTGTCAATTGCTAGCCGGATGTTTGACGTTGAGGACTCTTCAGTGTAACCGGTAAATATTGACTTGCTGAGTAGGGTGTCTCGCGCGGCCTGCTGTTGCCGCTATACAAGAATTGACGCATGCTCAAGGGAAACATCACACTCTTGTGCTTTACTGTCGACAGCCAAGATGTACTTGGTTAGCTGCAAAGTTACCTAGAGTAGGTAGCTATTTACTTATATCCATCCCATGGTTGGTGGCGTAAACGCACAGTGATACTAGTGCTCGCACTGTGACACGATGACCACCGAGATTGCCCTGTTGTGGTGTGAGTAAGGGCGACGCAGACAAAAAGCTGGCATTGCGTGATTGGCGTCAGTTGGAGCCCCATGGCCGCAAAACTCCACCCCGCTAGCTACCTCGAGTCAAATAGATGCCACAGGCTGAACAGCTCGGCCTCGAACTCATGACTCCAGTAGATGCAAACTCACTATAAATCACTAGATCCCAGCTGCAGTGAAACTCAGCAGGCTCCCGGCCGTGAGCCCAGCCGTAAGACATAATCCCATGAAGCCTCCGGCCGCCTCCCGCTCGTGCTCAGGCACCCATTCGCCCGCAGCAATCATGGAGCTGGAGCACAGCCAGCCATTTGTCAGCCCAAACAGGAACTGCACCACGACGAGATAGAAGACATCGCTGTTCACCAGCGCTCCCCTTCCACGGATGTTACACAGCATGTACAACGGTAAGAACAGCACCCGTCCAATACTGAAGGCAAAAAGCGCTGTAGGTCTCCGCTGCCACCACACCGTGAGGCCCGGCACCGACGTAGCCACGCGGCCGAGTAAGTCCCCGAGGTTCCAGAAGAAAAAGGCCAGGGCGATGAAAACATCGGACTCGAAGAGGCGGCCGGCGTCACGGGAGTCGTGCACAGAGACGATCTTGCCCGTCAGCACGGGGAAGAACATGGTCACGACGAAGCACATGAACACGCTGCCCGCCAGCCAGTGCAGCCGGTGGAACAGGGTCTTCATGCTCACGAAGTGGCGCGCTACGCGCTCGACGGGTTGCGTCGGTGCATGGCCCGCCGTGCCAGCGCGCCCCTCGACGAGCCGGCTGTGCCGCCGCGCGAGCGGCTGAAAGACGATGAGGGTAAGGGCCGAAACACCCACGGCAGTAAGGAAGTAGATGAAGGCTGACTTGCCCCCTTCGTCCGGCGTTGATGACGGCTCCGGAACAGGTTGGCCTTCGATTGGTGCCTTTGTCTGTGACGACTTTTGTGACGGCACAGCTAAGACGGACAGCATCTGGGCCAGGGGCGGCAGGATCCCCGCAATTCCTTGCCCGGCCATTATCGCCTGCGTGTACTCTGGGCGACCGAAGCTTGCCGCAAACGCGAAGGCGCCGTTCTGAATCAGCCCTGTGGCCCAGGCAGAGCCGCAGACCATGGCAAGGGCGAAGGCAAGGTATAGCGGCTTGGAAGCATCGAGGAAACATGTGGTGGACGCGGTTAGAAGCCCGAAGAGGGCTACGTCAATGACGAGCGCCGTGTTGATTCGGAACGGATAGGACGCGGATGTTTGTATATTGGTCAGGATCAACATGGCCGTCAGGTTCGTTATGGTCGATACAGAGACGATAGAGGACTGGAAGTTCTCTTGGATCCACTCGTCGCCCGCGAAGCGCTTCTGGAAGTACGGTGCAGCGGCGAGAAACATGTTCCTGTGTGGCAGTTCGCGTGAGCGCTGTGAACCGCACAACTCGAAATATCGGCCCCGAAAGCGGCACTTACCACGCCCATAACATCGCCAAGCCGATCACGACAAAGGCCGAGTACTCCAGCCACGAGAAGGACGGCTTGTCTGGCCGGTCCGCGCCGCCGTCCTGCTCTTGAGGCCCGGCGTCGTGTGTGAGCGGCTCGTACTCCGGCTCATTTGCCTTGATTGAGGCAACGAAGGAACGCAGACGCTCCATGGTTCCTTTGCTGGCGATTGTGCCTCCTCGACCTAGAGGTGATGGCTAGATAGGTCTTCCCGGTCGATGCGCAAGAACACTCGACGTCACACGGTGCGCCTCGTGCTCCTTGGGCCGGTACGCTCGGACCCTGTGGGTTACGCTCGGAGAGAATAAGTTCCGAATGGTCCGACAGATCCACAGCTCCGCAACCGGGCCGCATGAGAGAACCCCGGGGCTGCGAAGGACGCGCTCTTCCAACGTCAGTCACGACCTAAAAGGGAACCACCTCGTTAGGGCGGCCCAGTCTGCGGCCCATCCTGCGACCGCCCACATGACGAGCTGGCTCTGCGATGCATCTATGTCGTGCATTGTTTGTCGTCGAGCTGTTGCTCGGTCCACTTTACTCCGAGACGGAACTGGGCTCTGGTTTGCGGCAGGACCAACGAGACTTTGCTGTTCTGTGTGGAGCACAATTATATCTTCTCATCTCTGGGTGTAACGGGCACTGTCCTCACGCTTCCAACCAAGAATTTCACAAGTTTCATACACCCAGACATCCTCTATCCTCCCCCCTTGACAGCGATTTCACGGTCCTAGGTACCTACCTCTACTCAATTCGAACGCCCTTTTCTCCAGTCTTCTCGGCGATCTGCGCTGACAAGAATCCTCCCCGTACAAGCTCTGCGACTGGATAAGTATACTTCCGTTGCCCACGGCACTGATATCTCCAGAGCACTCTGGGCTGCTGTCTTCTCCCAGTAGCTGCTCCGGCGTTATCCAATCGGCCTCGACTGCAAACTTGACCACATCGACGGCGCTGGAGAATGAGAGAATGTGACGAGGAGCGCCGGGGTCCAGATGTGACACCAGCTCCGTCGTTGCCCGCTTGAACCGAGCGAGCTCCTTTTTGTCCCCCTGGTAATTGTCGACCAAGTATCTATAGATGTATGCCAACCATAGAACATTCGTGTAGGGATGGTGACCCTCCCAGGATATTGGTTTCCCCTCATAATTTTTTTGATGTGATGTGGTATGTGCTTTCGGACCCAGATGAACCCGGTCGCCCCTCAACAGAAAGGACCGCATCTGGCGATATACCCTGCATTGTTCCGCGTGAGTACTCGTAAAGAGACTGAGGTCTCGCTCTAGATCAAGGAAGACGATCTCGGCGGACCCGTTGGCGTCATTTTCAGCCCGAGAAAGTCCATAGTCTAGAATTGTGACTTGTGTACCGGACGAATTGAGCTTCGACGTGGCTCGCCCATTCAAGGACATGGACCTTGGCTTTCGAACCTGCCGAATACATAGATTCCCTTCGTGCAGGTCCCGGTGCTGGCACCCAAGTTAACCCTTGCCCACGTGATCCTCGTTTCACAGCAGGCACTTTCTGTGCAGCGCTTACCTCGAAACAGATCAGGTTCTCAGCACGAGCCAGCGCTATCGCCGTGTGTAGGAAAATGTCCCACAGCTGGTCCGTAGTTGTAAGCTCAAAGTCCTCCAACGCCATGCCGGCGTCGCCTAGTTCGACAATAAGAAATCTTGTCTCGTCTAGGTAGCGGCTCGGTGACGGGTAGAACTGCAGTCTGTCCGGATCTTTCCTCTTTGTCCTTCGGTGGAATGCCTGATGGGTCTCCAGCAGCGTCTTTGGCGCCTTTCCCTGCACCACGTACCGTTCCTTGTACACGACGAAGCCGGGGATGTCGGCCAGCCACTCCGAGATCAGCGTCTCGCCGCGAAGGTCATCTTCACAGTGTGGCTCTTCATCCACTAGCCCGGCTCTCTCCTGGGTCTTGGTCTGCGGCTTGATCGGAGAATCGAGCCTGATTGCTTTGATGATGCTGGTTCCCCGGTCGTTCGTGACCCGGTAGATCTCGGCGTACGAAGCTTCGGCAATCTTCTCAATCCTGTCGCCAAAGGGGCACACGTCGTCCCAGCCCAGGACTCGCAGGTCACCATCTCGATTTGCTGGGTCCTGCGTCGACGAAGAAGAAGGATCGCTGGCTTCTTCAGTGTTGATGCTGGACTGTTCAGATCCCGACTCCCGTGACGGGGATCCTGAAGATGCGTCCCCACGCGTAACATTGTCAAGTGTTACCCATCCGAGTTGATCCGTGAGCTTGCCGACCGCGCCGTCGTCATCCGAGGATGGCTTCATTCTTTGCGCCGGACTCTTTGGGAGGAGTTCTGCAAAGAAGTGCTCCGCCGTCGGTTTTCTCGCGTGCTTGCCATACTTCCGCGTGGCGGTTGTGCGCGGCATTCTTGAGGAGCGTGTATATTTGCCTGCATTTCGACCGCATCAAGACACCTGCCTGTCGATGCCCATCCCAAAGAGGTAGAATGGGTGGAGATCGCGTCGCGACCCGTCGTCAGAGCAACGGCGGGAATCGACCGCGGCTAAAGCTCGGATGGGCACCTAAAGTGACAAAGTGGAGCAGACCTGAACGACTCGTATGTCTCGCAACGAGTCCCTTTGTTCATCCATGAGGAAGCCGGTCTAGCGGGAGACGAGCCTCAAAGCCTCGCCATGGCGAACGTTCTCAAGGACCTCTTTGGAGGTGGAAAGCCAGCGGAGACTAATGTTCCTGTTGCCGACTCCGGTATGTATATGACAAGGTCTTCCTGATGAGCTTCCTTTGTCTCACAGTGTCTGTACCCGGAATCATCGCCAGTTGCCGTCTACGAGCGTGCTAACCGTCGGTGTGTTGTCCCTAGACTTTGCCGACTTCGCGCACCCCGCCGACCCGGCCCCGGTTCCCATACTGTCTACCGGCACATTTGATGGCCTAGGTTCAGGTCCGACAGCGCGACCTTTCACGAAATGGTATAATATCCATGAGCGCCACACTATGGCTGATTTCTGGGCCGAGGGCGTCATCTTGGCCTGTATCGCCGTGCTCGTTGCCGTTCATTTGGCCGGCGCGT
Organism: Phyllachora maydis; assembly: GCA_029339225.1. NCBI lineage: Eukaryota > Fungi > Ascomycota > Sordariomycetes > Phyllachorales > Phyllachoraceae > Phyllachora > Phyllachora maydis. The sequence continues at coordinate 7,355,857 of JAQQPM010000003.1, forward strand.
CCTTGAATCGAAAAAAGGCGAGGAAATGGATCCAGTCACATAAAGAGCCGCTGGTATCCGAATTTGCCCTTGTCGGCTTCTCGGGCATGCCGCCCTCTGCTGCGGACGAGACCCCCGATTCCCTCGTCAAGATGCTTGCCGAGAACAACCAGCTACAGGGGGACGCGCTGCTGAGAGAAAAGAGCTTGTTCGAATTTGCGACATACGCGACGGGTCGCACCAACGTCGCCTTCATGGATGTCAAGCTGACGCTCGTCAAGCGCTTCAACCTCTTCACTACTTTGTTTGAGTCTGTGATGGGCTTCTTTGTCGAGAGCATGGGTCAGCCTTCGGACACCATGGAAGCCGTCATCTATCCTTTCGATGGCAAGGAGGCCTTGACCGTCCCCGGGCTTCCGGGCGCCGCGGAAATCAAAGCCAAGGATGGCAAGAGTACCTTTGACGGCTTCGTGTGGGCGCTGGTGAACAAGGATCGCATGAAGTCGGTTCGAGAGGACCGCTACGACGTCTCGCTCACCTTCACCAAGGATAACCAGAAACTGCCACCATGGTTAACAATCATGTCCGAGAGCGCTGAAATAACCGATGCTCTGCTCACGCCCGAGCTGATCAAGGCTGCCGAATCCGCAGGTCTGGATAACTTTGACTACTTGATCGTCTCTGACCAGCCCACTGAAAGGCCCAAGACGTAAGTTCTGCGGCATTGTGAATGCAGTGCCTCCTCATATGGGATATCCGCTGACCACCTATGTCCAGCCTGGACGAGACGACCCCGCGAAAGCGCCTTTTCCTCAAATACCGTCTCCCGTCGCACAACGACTACACGCCGTTCATCCCTCTTTTCCACTATTTCATGCGACTGCCCGACCACCTGGTGCAGGTGGCACACTTCCGAGCCGAAGTGCTGCGCAAAGTCAAGGCCACGCGCGACGAGGCGCAGAAGAGCATCAAGAAGGCCAGTGAGGAGGAAAAGGCAGAGGAAAGGGCGGCCGAGCGCGAGAGGGCCAAGAAACTCAAGCGCGATCAGAACCTTTCGGCGCTTGACGCTAAAGCGCAAAAGAAGTTCCTTGACAGGGAGCGAGAGAAGGAACTGCGCAAAACGACCAAAAAACAGACGACGCGTGCCTAATAACGTGGCTACGCATCCATGCAGTGTAGATGTACTGTGAGGACGCCCTCTGTTGGATGCCCCTATTGACGCGCATACCAGCGCATGCAATAGCGATCATGTTGGAGGGAGGCTTATGGGTTGTAAAGAGATACATGATTGCGGCCTGCTCGTACAGCAGCTGCATGAAACAACGGTACTTCAGCCGCGCAAGGCGCCGAAGTCAATCTCAGTGCGCATTCCCCGCAAGGATGTCCACAACCCGCTTGACCTTGTCCTGGGCAGTCTGTTTCTTGTCCGTCCTGCCGCGCACGGCAAAGTCAGCATCTTCTTGGTCAGGAAGCAGTCGAGAGGGGTCGTAGGACGTCAGGAGCCTCACCGGGTGCCCACGCGCATCGAGGTCTGCACCCGCACGACACCGCTCTGGTGAACGAGCGTGTGCGCCTGCCCGATGACCCTCATGACCTCGTCCCAGCTGCCTTCTGCATGGCCGGGCCAGACACGCACGGGTCAGCGACGTTGGTCCGGCCGTCCCTCTCGACAGATCATGCTCACCAACCGTCGTCCCGGCCGAGTGCATGGTGTGTGACAGCCCGCTCGCCTTGAGCAGGGACTGCACGGCAGCGACCTCCTTGGCCACCGATACGTTGCCGGTGCCGACCTGTTGAAATCGAGGGTGAGTTGGAGGTGCTGCAGTGCGCGGGAAGATGAAATGGACTGGGGATTGATATGGCTGATGGATGGACAGGGTAGAGGGCCAGCGGTACATACAGGGACTAGGCAGAAGTCCGCATAGCAGGATGCTGGGGTTGGGAGAGGGCTGTCGTTGTTCATCTTGGCGGTACGGACCTCTGCGATGTCCTGAGTGGTGGGGATGCAAGAGATAGATACATTCTCCGTACCTCCGAGCGTCCACTGCAACACCGAAAGTGAAAATCTACCAGGATTCGACTCCAACTACATCCCAACCGGTGTATGTTCTGCAGCAACGGACAAAACGACATCACGCCTCTTCACATGCATGGCTATGAATGCTTCGAAGCCGGCCCCGACGCAGCCGACGTCCGAGTCGGGTTCGTGCCGGCGTGCTCTATCAGCGCATACGCCAGCCACAAGCTCTCGGGCTCCCCGCCCTCGCTGCGCCATCCTGCCTTCTCCTGCGTCTCAGCAGCATCGGCATACCAGCCGCCCGACGAAGCCTCGGAGTCGAGGCTGCCGGCCCGCGACGCCCGCGGGCTGATGCTGATGCTGTACGCGGCGGCGCTGGGCCGGCGCCCGAACCGCAGCTCGAAATGGCAGAGCATCTCCTGGTGGCGCAGGTTGGTCTCGGTGAGCGGGCGCTCGCTGGGGTGGCAGGTCCTCCCCAGCTTGGCCCGCGCCACCCCCGGCATGAGCGCGGCGGCGACCCGCGCGGGCGCTTCTTGTGCCTTCTTCAGGACCGACCTCTTCTTCCTCAGTGGCTTGTCCGGGGTCGCTGTCGCTTTCGCTGTCGGCGCCAGCGCGCCAGGAGTTTCGTGCGTGTGCAGACGCGGCGGGGTGGCGGGCGATGTCCTGGCCGTCGTGCTGCGGCTGAGGCCGGTCGACGACGGCGGGGACGGGGGCGGGGACGGGAGAGCGAGAGGGAGAGAGACGGAGCGTTTGCGACCGCGAAAGGTCAGGTTCCGGACCAGCGTGTGGTGCGTGCTCTGTTTCGTGGACACCATGCCGCCGATGTCGTCGTCGGTGGAGCATCGCGATGCTGGGGTCGGTGCCGTCGTGACGAACGTGCCTGGGTCCCTTGTCTCCGTCGGCGAGCCGAACGAGCTGTTTCTCCGGGACAGGAACTTGCCGAAGTGGCCCAGTATGGCCATGTCGAGCCTGGTGCGAGGAGAGCAGCGCCCGCGTCGAGGTTCACCGACTAAACACCACGGAAAGGAGACGTGCAACGCCTGATAAACGTTGTGCCCGGCTGTTCGATACTGACACCATAACGAATGGTCGCCATTGTCATGGTCTCACCCATCGTGCCCTGAACTACCTCTAGTGAGTGCGGTCGCCGGTGCTAGGCCAAGTCACACCCACCGAGCCTCTTTAGTTCTCGAACAAAAGGGGTCTCGACGCCGTTCCGGAGAACGGCGGCGCACTGGTCCAAAGCTCAGTAACGCAAGCACTTGTGCACATGGTCCTGCCAGGGGAGGAGAAATACCGACTGGTGGCTTGCGGTGGCAACGAAAGCGTGCTACACCTTGGAGTGGCTCGCGTGACGGTTCCTTACAGCGAAGCGAAGCCTGGCGGCGGATCCAGACTCCGGCGATTCCGCACGGTGGGTGTTCATCGTCTTGCGCACAAGTCCAGTGTGTACCACCTCTATACAGTCAGAAAATACCGCAGAGTGCCCCAGTGACACGCTATGACATTAGCAACCGACAAGCGCTCCGCCTAGGCTCCGAGACACCCCTTTGCCTACCAGGAAAGACGCTCGGGTTTGAGGAAATTCTACCGGTTTCTTTTCTTATTTTTCTTTTTTCGTTTCTATCATGGGAAGCCACCCGCCCGCTGCTTGGAATGATGGGCTTGCTACAGCTTCGTAGCATACGCTTTGTTGCTAGTCGAATCGTAAAACATCAGGCCACGATGCGACCTCATGTGCAACATCCTCTCACGGCGGCACACATTCCGCCCCGAAAACGGCTGTACTCCCTGTTCCTAGGCCAGCGAGCGCGACAAGCCCCCAGGAAAGCGCAGCAGCTTCCCAGTCCGGGTCCTCCTCGAGCATCGCGCCACCCTGACACGAGCTCCCCACGTCTGCCGCTGGAGGCTGGTATGCTCCGTCGCCAGGCTCTTCTACCATGGTCTCTTCTTCACGCTTGACCTTCCGTGGCCGACCCCGTCTCTTCGGTTTCGAAGCCGTTTCGCCCTCATCTTGAACACTCGGGTTGCTCTTGTGAACGGTATCGGAAGCGGACTGGCGACCACGGAGTCGACGTGAGAGATGCGATGCGGACGACGCCGTGTCCGCAACAATGCTTTCCGCGGGATGCGACGTCACAGTGTCTTGTAACTCATGCTTACAGGCAAGAAGGCCTCTGGAAACACGGCGGTAACCGGGCACAGCGGATGCAAGCATGGTTCCGACATCGACAGAGCCAAACGCCGACCAGAGACCGAGACCCAAGGTAGTCAGCAGAACATCTGCCGCTGCCCCTGCCACAACAGGATGATCGCTCATGGAGCCAAGGATCTTGCCCATGGCTGTAGTGCTCCTCTCCAATGTCGACCGTTTCTCGATGTCGAAAGGGATGCTGATGAAATGCCGATGCCTATGGGAATTGGGTAGGTTGAACAGTAGGCCGGCAGCAGTCGTTTTCACGTGGAAGACCAGACTTGCAACGGCAAGTGCCTGGAAAAGGATGTTCAGTGAATGAGTGTCGTCAGAGGATCGGGCAAACTCCTTGCCCCATTTCCTGGGGAACAGTGCTGTAACCAATAGCGGCAAGAAAGAGCAAGCTTTGAGCATTAGGAGCACGGTCGAAAAGGTCTTCGTGCCTGCTACAAGTGGCACGAGGAGAAGGAGAAAATAGTTTAAGGCTGAGATTCCGAATAGAACGCAAGTATGCAAGCGCCATGCTCCGGGTTTCTCGGGCAGGAGTCGGCTCAATACACCGGACGAACTTTGACGCTGTTAGCTACCGTCCAGGAGAAGGGCCAGGGGCATAATACCTTGAGGTCTGGCCCAGAGGAAGTGGAGTGACGATCATGGCGATATAGAAGAGAGTCTGACCGAATGAATGGCTGACAAGATGCCCAAGAGCAAGGTAGGCCCATAGAAATGGCACGGCTCGCCTTCGACCCTCTATGGTCAAGAACACGCTGAAGGGTATCATGCTCAGCTCCAGTTGCTGACCCCACCAGAACCGGCGAGCCTTCTCAACAAGGACCTCCACGGCGTCGAGGTATACCGTGCTATTCGTCAGCCATCGGATCATGTCAAGACCGAGACCCCCGTGCGAGTAGCCAGCCGGTCCTCTAAGTCTGCATTAGCAAGTTGAGTGGCACACAGAAAGCCGGCTTGACTTACAACCACGTGCTCGCCGGTCGTTGCTCATGCCTCCATGCGCGATATGAAGCGAGGGCTGCACCGAAGGCGAAATACTCGGCGACGAAGAAGCTGAAGGCTGCCAGAGCGGCCAATACCGGGACGATCTTCCCGCGCTTTTCACTCCGGTGCCGCGTGTTCTGAGAGGGTCGCACTTGGGCACGTGATCGGTAGAGGTTGGTTGAGATGGTATATGTCAGATAGACTACGGAAGCCCCATGGAGGAGAGCCACTGCCAGAGGCGCATATCTAAGTATCCCATACGTCAGTCTGCGTGCTGCGGAGCACTGGGGACCGAGGCTGGTTGAACAAGGACCGCCCTCGAGCGTTGGGCCGTTGGAGGTCATCGAGCATCGGAATTGCCTTCTCGACTTACCTGACCTGGTCGTCGAGCTCCACGGGCGCCATAACGAAAGATTGCATGGTGCTTGCCGTGTGTTGGGGCGATGTCTTGTTTGATAGACTGCCGCCTCGGCGATAGGTCGGTACATGGCGAGGACGTTGGCTGGAACGCAGAACGCATGACGTAGTTACATACGTCTAGTAGGTACCTCCTCCAGGTGCTTTTCACGAGAGACTTATACTTTATCGATAACACAGAGCTAAGAGTGGATCCCTGACCACACGAGTCACCGCACCCAGTGAGTGGCCTGTTGCTGTGGTCGTCGAACTGCGAGCCTGTCAACCTGTTGACTTGGGCTTGGACTCTGACAGCATGAATCGGTACCTTTCTACGGCCTGGGCATCTCAGCCAGCATGTATCATCTAGCCAAAAGTCTGTACCTGCTGGCTACGAGTAAAGAAGGTGCATTTACCACGGCGGAGCCGCGACTGTGCTGCACGGAGCTGACGCGTGACCGGTTTCCACAGAGTACTCCGTGATCCTTCTGGGGCTCGACAATGCGGGCAAGACGACATTCCACGAGCAGGTCAAGTCAATGTTCCTGCCGGACTATCCAAATCCAAAGCTCGAGACCGTCCCGACCGTTGGGCAGAATGTCTCGACCATCACGCTCCCGGACATGTACATGAAGATCTGGGACGTAGGCGGTCAGCTTAGCCTGCGCAAGCTGTGGCAGAGCTATTATGCCAGCTGCCACGCGATCGTCTTCATCATCGACAGCACCGACATCGGCGACGGCACCCTTGAGCACGACAGCAGCGGACGTCTCGAGGAATGTCGCCTGGTGCTAGAGGATGTCTTGCAGAACTCGGAGACGGAAGGCGTGCCTGTGCTGATCTTGGCGAATAAGCAGGACAGGGAGGACTGTGTCGAGGTTGTGCGAATAAAAGAGGGTCTTGTGAAGAAGGTGTTTGAAGGCGACAAGGCCAGCAGCATCCGAGACTCGAGAGTCCTTCCTGTCTCGGCTCTCACAGGCACAGGTGTGCGGGAAGCGGTGGAGTGGTTGCGATCCAGGATCAAGTGGAACAAAGATTCACGGCCGCCCGTGATGAGGTGAGCCCGAGGCAGAGATGGTCATGGATGCTTTTTCTCGAGTCTTCTCTGCTACGTGGCGGCATGGTCCGTGGTGACACGGGGGGGCTGGTGCTAGGTCGGCGATCCTCAAGCATACAGGAAATGTACCAGGTCACATCTCAGCGAGAGCCGCTCTGTTCTCTCCAGCCATGGCATTGTGTTTCCCTCGGGTGACGGTTTCCTAGCTATCCATTCTTTCTTTCCCAGTACGCTAAAAAAATGGAATCCGCCTTCTGCTTCCCTGTATATGGATGCACACACTTCATTACCTACCTCCATGCTCCAATGTCAGGCAGGGGCCAGAAGATTGTAGGAGGTCACATTACGATCGACAAATCAGGCGCACTGTTGGTGCCGAGCACCCCGGTTTCTTCATCAAGTGAAAGCCTCGCTATGGCTAGTCTGGCAACAGCAAAACAGAGTAACTCGCAATTGTCATTGTTTGTATCGCAGCCGTGAACCCGCCCAATTCCTCCGACTCGACACAAAAATACCAAACCAATGGTTTTGGGCAGCGTGCATTCAATGGGTATCATCTCGTATTCCTCCGATTGTCGCCCAGCGAAGAAGTCCATCGTGTATTGACCACGAGACTCTCATCTATCGTTTTCAGATCGCAGCTCTGCCATGAGCCCACCCTTGTCTCTCCGCTTTGCATCCTCCTCTAGTTTACTATCTAGCATGGTGGAGATGTCTTTGACTTTGACAAGGGCAACACTTGTGCACTTGAGCAGAGCGACTGCGTCGACGGCAGTGCCGCCCAGTTTGGCGACCTGGCATATCTCTCCATGCCGGTTCAAACTAATTGTGCAGCTGGCGACCCGCACTTGCTCCTCGATCCAGCTGGCGTCAAGCAGCGCTATCTCCGCATCGTCGCCGAGGAAGCTGAATGTCACACAGAAAGGAGAGTGTAGCCAGCCAAGTGGCACGGGCTCTCGCTCAGCCGGAGTGTAGACTGTCAAGACGCCCTCCTCTATGCTCGTGTCTGGTTTCCTGAAGTGTCGAAGAGCCGCTACGACGGCGAGGCAGGCAGCGTCGATGAGATTGCCATCGTGGGAAAGTACGTGAACATCGACTCGAACGGACCAGCATTTTTGCCCGGCAACCAAGCACAAGGACTCGGTATCCAGAGCTCCTGATCTCCGGACCGTCTTCTCCAGCAACCGTGACAGCAAGATTTCCGTTTCCGTTGGTCGATTAACCTCGAAGGAGGGCGCAGTCATGGGACTGAGTTCGGTCGCAATGGTGAAGATGCCGTCTAGCGGGCGATCAGAGTAGGGTACTGTGACTTCTGCCGAAGCCTTTGCTAGCACTCTGGGTTCGGTCAAAATGGGCGCGCTGATGCGACAAGGAGGGACAAGCTGACCTTGTCTTGCCAAGAAATACATTGGCAACACCGTACTCTTCGCCAAATATGAGGTCCAGCGGTCTGTAATCCTCGAATCCACGCCCGTCCAGGCGCAGATTTTCTCCAAGCGCCTTGAGAATGAACTGTTTCTCGTTCAGCGACGCTTCGGCATCGCGAGGCATTGTTGTAGTCGCAGGACACGCTCTGTTTGCTGAAAAATAGTTGCTTAGACCGAGAAAGGAGATGCCCCGCGATTCTGCCGCCCGGCGAACGCAGCGGGCGGTCTACACTGCAGCACAGACCGCTGCGCCGTTGTGATAGATGGCCCTGTCTTACATCGCAACATCGAACAGCAGCAGTCCAGGAACAAAACAGCTTTTGCAATGACCACCGCACACAGGCCTACTTTTGATCCGGTGCGTAGCGCCTTGCCACTTGCAATCAGCTATCGTCCTGACCCACGTCACAGGCTCGCGGTAAAGAAGCCCAACGCGGCCCTGCCTACCACCAGCGTCTTCAGCCAGCATACACGAAGCTCAAGTTTCGGTAAGTGTAGGGGACCCCATTCGAGCGCTGCTGTGCGCGTATTTCGTACGCTAACGCGCTGTCCAGCAAGCCGGGGCAAGGCGGTAATGCCGACGTCGACAGCAAACGCGATATCCTCGACCTGCGCGCCGATCTCCTCGCCGCCGAAGCCGCTCATTACGCCAAGCTGCATGGCGGACCCGCACTCTTCAACAAGAACGATGCCAACTCTGTGTCCGAGGCGGAATCAGGCTTGCCCAAGCGGCCGTTGGAAATTGCTGCCGGGGCAGATGGAGACGACGTCGAAGACGCAACGGCGAAACGACGGCGCATACTAGAAGAAACAAGAGATATAGATGCAGATTCAGATTGGGATGAGGAGGACGAGGACCAGGATAGCGACGACGACTCCAGCGATGACGAGGACGCGGCATTGGAACGGGAGCTAGAGCGCGTGAGACATGAGAGGATGATGAAAAAAGAGCAAGAGGTTCGTGGGAGCCTGATGGGGAGCCGTCTGTCCGCAAGCGATCCATATTGACGCGCGGTAACGTAGGAGCGAGAAAGAGCGACGCAAGAGGACGAGGCGAGAGAGCGCGAGATCGCCCGAGGGAACCCACTTTTGAACAAGCCGGATTTCAACATGAAGCGCAGATGGGACGACGACGTTGTCTTCAAGAACCAAGCGAGAGGCACCGAGGAAAAGGGCAAGAAGAAGGAGTTTATCAACGTGAGTACTTGTGACATTGCGTCTGGACCGAGCTAACTTGGTGTCAGGACTTGCTGCGTTCCGATTTCCACAAAAAGTTCATGGGCAAGTACGTGCGTTAGCAAGCTAGGTAGTCATGGTTTGGCATCTGCTACGTTCATTATTGCGCCCTGGCTTTCCAGTGGTTTCGCGCCGACATACATGGCCAAGGGGCCATGCACATTTTCTTGTGGCTGCCTCCTGCCCTGTTCATGTTCAATCTTTTTTCTTTGCTTCGAGCTGTGCGGATTCTCCAGTCAGGTAGCCCTGGTTCACCCTCACAACAGCTTGGCGGCCCTGGAAAGTCCGATATGTCGCTGTCCAGCTGTGCGAAAGTATGTCTGCCGGTTCCCTGTCAGTCTTGCGGCGAAATGTTGATCTAGGGCACTTGGAAGCTCACATAATGGCACTACCACCCACGGAAGGTTGAACCCGACATAATAAACCCAGTAATACTGAAATTCTGGTCGACAATGCGAGATCCCCCTTGTCTTGTGGTCGAAGTAAGAGGTTCCATAGTAGAGGGCCACACTGTAGAGATGCCCCACGCACATGACGATTTGCGCCGGATGTCTGGTGAGTGTGCCTCGTACGATCATCCAGGCAATGACCCAGGATAACGGACCCCATACAACCGCAGTGAAGGTCTCGATGCAGAGCATAAAGGGGTCAGATGTCAAGTATCGGGAGTCCGACAGTGCGTACTCCTTCCAAAGCTGTGAGAAGAGGCTCTGGGACATCGCAATGTTTTGATGGTTGATTACGTAGTACCCTCATGGACGTGGCCGTGTCAGTGAGACGGAACACCTGGTTTGATGCCCAAGGGCGTTCTACCTTCGAAGAAACAGTGCAAGAATCCACCTGGCTGCGTGTCAGCCAGATTCGAACAATGTAGATGAACGGAATGGCTTGACGCGACTGACACAGAACAAACCACAGAAACGTGGACAAATCACGGCGTCCGAGCCTGGAGTTACACAATTTGGCTACGTTCAAGCTGCCGTACAGAAGTATGAAAATGATGAGCACGAACGAGCCCAGCAGACCGATGAGGGGGGTCTTGTTGGGCCTGTAGTGTGGGATCCCGACATCTTGGGGGTGATACGGATGGTTTATGACAAAGGTTTGCTCCGGGGCCATTGCTTTGGGAGGGATCATGACACGCTGAAAAGGATTTGGCTGGTCGGGAGGAAGATAGTTGTGGCTCGAGACTCAAGACAAGGCTCCGGGGCATTATGGACAGGCAAGTAGAGGTAAGCAACTAAAGTGGGGAACTGATCTCGTCCGCACTCCGTCGTCACCTCCGGAGTGTAGCTGTACCTACTTGCAGCCTCACAATTGTGCTCTACTAATAGATGTTCTCGTGAACTCTTTCCCCTCCAACGCACCGATTCCCGGACTGGCTAGCATCACGGACCTTTTACGCTCTACATCATGAGCGACAGCGACGAAGTCGAAGTACAGGAGCCTGTCCTGGCGGAGGATGACCCCATGCGGGCTTTCTTGCCCACGTCATTTGGGCGAAAATCGAAAGAGGCAAATATCGCCGCCCAGATCGATCAGAGCCGAAGGGTAATCGAAAAGCCCACCGCCAAGAAACCGGCGTCTGACCCCGATGATCACAGCGACGACGACGACCGCGACGACTCGGACGAGTCTGACGATGAAGACGAGTTTCCAGTTTCCCACGAGCTGGTGCTCAAAACGCATGAGCGTGCAGTCACAACGGTGGCCGTGGATCTGGCGGGAGGCAGGCTCGTGAGCGGATCACTCGACGGCACGATAAAGCTGCATGATTTCGCATCCATGACCCCGACTACTCTTCGAGCCTTCAAGACTGTCGACCCATGGGAATCCAAGAAGGCCTCGGCCAATACGGATTCACATTTCATACACCATCTCGAGTTCAGCCCTCGGTCCGGCGGTGTCCTCCTGTGTGTGACGGCGCACCCGCAGGCGAAGATTATGTCGAGAGACGGCGATGTGCTTACGGAATTTGTCAAGGGTGACATGTATCTGCGTGATATGCACAACACCAAAGGTCACGTTGGCGAGATCAACACAGGCGCCTGGCATCCTACGGATCTGAACATTTGCGTTACCGCGGGGTCGGATAGCACGCTGCGAGTCTGGGACATCAACAACAAGAGGTGTCAAAAAGAAGTCGTCGTGTTCAAATCCAAAGCTCCAGGCTCTGCAGGGAGGACAAGAATGACGGCAGTCGCTTGGGCCACACCGGCGCAAGGCGGCAACAACATCCTGGTAGCTGCTGCATTGGATGGGTCTTTGGTGATATATGGCGGCAACGGCCCATTCACACGTCCTGCGGCCGAAATACAATCTGCGCACAAACCCGACACATGGACGGGTGGTCTCGACATTAGCACAGATGGACGCATGGTGGTGACCCGGGGAGGAGATGGGCTCGTCAAATTGTGGGACACAAGGAAGTTCAAGGAGCCTCTAGTCAAGGTTGAGCTTCCATCAATTTCTGATCGGTATCCTATGAGCAACATCAGATACTCTCCAAACTCCACCAGCATCATCACAGGCTCGGCTTCTGGCCACCTTCACATCCTGAATCCCGGCAACCTACAGCCGGAACTTGTCACCCCTGTTACCACCGGCGTTCCCCTTATTACCGTTGAATGGCACTCCCAGCTGAACCAAATAATCACAGGCTCAGCAAACGCAGAGATTCGCGTACTTTACAACCCAACCATGTCGCGTCGTGGCGCCGTCGAGGTCATGTCTCGAGCGCCAAAGAAGCGCCACATTGATGACAATCCCGAACTGACCATGGATCAAAGCGTCGGGATATCGGGAGATGCCATCATGACACCAGGTAGCATGCCTTCCCGGACAAAGCGAAGTGGCGTCACTGCCACGGGCAAGTCGAGGGACCCGATGCGACCCGAGGTGCAGCAAATCACGCCCTTTATGAGAAGTCAGCCGGACGAGAAGCACATCTCTGAGAACATCCCGCTTAGCAAGATGCTCCACGAGGATCCCAGGGAGGCACTTCTCAAGTACGCAGAAGTGGCCAAATCCGATCCGATATACACGAAAGCCTGGGAGAAGACTCAGCCGGTTACAGAGTATGCCGAGCTTAGCGACGACGGGGAGCCCGCGAAGAAGAAGTCCAAACATTAGCATTGGCAAGGGACGAGAGCTGAGCATAGCACCACCGAGTTGCCAACTCGGACAGACTCTTTGACATGCCGTGGCTCTACTACCACTACACCTACCTTTAGTTTGCGCGAGTCCGTGCGGCGGCCCTCGATAAAACGTAAGGTTGATATTGTTTCTTGAAACAGCAAACAATACGAGTCACACTGGTAGTACGTGTGGGCACAAGCGAGCTTTTGTTCATCTGCATCTCGCGACGGTCATCTTCGACAATCTTGTAATGAAGTACGAAGAACAACAATCGAACTAACCTAGGTAAGCAGGGAATGTGTGGGGTCTGGAGGAATCGATTCTGGTTGGGCGCGTCTCTACCTTGAGCGCCTCGAGATTCATGGCTGCAATCCTTGGCGCAAGGACATCCGTACTGTGCCGGGCGCTGAATGCGAAGTCCGAAAACGGTGTGCGGCACTGTGAGCACAGACCACCTACCAGTGGAGGAGGGTGGGTAATAATTGTACGTAGCCCTGCTAGTCGCTTGCCACGAAACGCGAAGCACAACCTCCATCCGCACTTGTCATCATCCTCTCAGAGGGCGACCGCATCCGCTATGGCACCTTCTGCGTCGACACCAATGGCGTCGACCGGCGCGTCACCCATACCGGGACCTCGGGAGGTTCAGTTTAAGCAACAACAACTCAATTTGCTTAGGCAGCAGATTTACGTGTTCAAGCTGATGAGCAAAGGCGTCGCCCCCCCAAGCAATTTGACAAGCGTGATGTTCCAGGGTCGAACTCGGCGATACGCGTCTTTGATGGAACAGTCATTTCAGGCGGCAATAGCAACAGAGAGTCCATCGGCTCCTGTTCCTAGACCGACGACCGATGATGTTGACGCTGTCATGGAGGATGCCTCTCGAAAGACCAAGACCCTCGAACTGAAGGCTGTTAAGTCGCCCTACGAATCCGGCCAGCTTCAGAAGACGATTGCATACTTCCAGCATGCCCGACGCCCGAACCGTCTTCTCATTCCCGGGATATTCCCCGCTGGAATCGACTTCGATCAGCTGAGAAATGAACGAGAGAAGATCATTTTCAATCGCATGAGCCAAAGGTACACCGAGCTTAAGAATACACCCGGCAACATTGCCCACTGGGACACCAAAAATGACAGCCTGGTTGTTGACGACACAGCCAAGCGCAAGGCAATTATTGAGATGAAATCTCTGGCTTTGTACTCGAAGCAGAGAGCTCTGCGGGACAAGATTGGCCGTCAAATGATGCATTTCGATAACCTGGCCATGACGACCAATCGAAGCAATTATCGAAGGATGAAGAAGCAGAACGTACGAGAAGCCAGGATCACCGAGAAGCTGGAGAAGCAACAACGCGATGCCCGCGAGAATCGCGAGCGCAAGAAGCACTACGATTTCCTGCAGGCCGTGTACCATCACCGTGAAGAGCTTCACACCACTGCGAAGGCAGAGCGTAACAAGATGGAGAAGCTTGGTCGAATCATGTTCAGTCACCATTTCAATATCGAAAAGGAAGAACAGAAGCGAATGGAGAGGACAGCCAAGCAACGTCTCCAAGCTTTGAAAGCCAACGACGAAGAGGCATACTTGAAGCTTTTGGACCAAGCAAAAGACACTCGTATCACCCATCTCCTGCGACAAACAGACGGCTTCTTGCATCAACTGGCTGCATCCGTGCGAGCACAACAGCGACAGGCTGCTGCCGAACGGTACGCCGATGACGACGCAGACCTGCCCGAAGAGGAGAGTGAATTGGAGGAAGCAGACAAAGAGACCAACATGAACAAGATTGACTACTATGCCGTCGCGCATCGTGTCAAAGAAGAAGTCACTCAGCAAGCCAGCATTCTCGTCGGAGGAACCCTGAAGGAGTACCAAATCAAAGGCCTGCAATGGATGCTGTCATTGTACAACAACAACCTCAACGGGATCCTGGCCGACGAGATGGGTCTCGGCAAGACGATCCAGACCATCAGTTTGGTCACGTACCTGATCGAGAAAAAGCAACAAAATGGACCGTATCTTGTCATCGTTCCGTTGAGTACTCTTACGAACTGGACCTTGGAGTTTGAGAAGTGGGCGCCTTCGGTCAGCAAGATAGTCTACAAAGGCCCTCCAAATACCCGCAAGATGCAACAGGATAAAATCCGTCAAGGCAGGTTCCAGGTCCTGCTCACCACTTACGAGTATATCATCAAGGATCGACCACTTCTCAGCAAGATAAAATGGTTTCACATGATAATTGATGAGGGCCATCGCATGAAGAACGCCAATTCGAAGCTGAGTGCGACCATTCAACAGTACTACAGCACCCGGTTCCGTCTCATCCTTACTGGTACTCCCTTGCAGAACAACTTGGCTGAACTGTGGGCCATGCTCAACTTTGTGCTGCCGAGCATATTCAAGTCGGTAAAGACTTTCGACGAGTGGTTCAACACACCTTTCGCCAATACTGGTGGCCAGGACAAGATCGAGCTTAACGAAGAAGAACAAATTCTTGTCATTCGTCGTCTTCACAAAGTGCTTCGGCCATTCTTGCTTCGCCGCCTGAAGAAGGATGTGGAGAAGGACTTACCTGACAAAACCGAGAAGGTCATCAAATGCAAGTTCTCGGCCTTGCAGGCGCGTCTGTACAAGCAGATGGTGACGCATCAAAAGATTATGGTCAGCGACGGGAAGGGAGGCAAGACTGGCGCTCGAGGTCTTAGCAACATGATCATGCAGCTGCGAAAGCTCTGCAACCACCCTTTTGTTTTTGACGAGGTGGAGAATCAGATGAACCCGTTGAATGTCAGCAACGACGTGCTGTGGCGGACGGCCGGCAAGTTCGAGCTGCTGGATCGAGTCCTGCCCAAGTACAAGGCGACTGGACATCGAGTCCTGATGTTTTTTCAGATGACGGCCATCATGGATATCATGGAAGATTTCCTACGGTTCCGGGGCATCAAGTATCTCCGGCTTGACGGCACGACCAAGTCCGAGGATCGGTCGGACCTCCTGAAAGCCTTCAATGCTCCCGACTCCGAATATTTCATGTTTTTGCTTTCAACTCGTGCTGGAGGTCTCGGCCTCAATTTGCAGACCGCCGACACGGTCATCATTTACGATTCTGACTGGAACCCCCACCAGGACTTGCAGGCCCAGGATCGTGCGCATCGTATCGGGCAGAAGAATGAAGTGCGTATTTTGCGGCTGATCAGCTCTAACTCAGTCGAGGAGAAAATTCTTGAACGTGCGCGGTACAAGTTAGACTTGGACGGCAAAGTCATCCAAGCTGGTCGTTTCGACAACAAGTCTTCAGAAACAGATCGTGACGCAATGCTACGTACTCTTTTGGAAACCGCGGATATGGCCGAGGCTGGAGAACAAGAGGAAATGGACGAAGAAGAGCTGAACATGATTCTTGCGCGGAATGAAGACGAACTAGTGACCTTCCAGAAGATTGACAGCGAACGCGCGAATGACCCCATCTACGGTTCGGGACCTGGATGCAAAAAACTGCCCCGGCTCATGGCCGAGGACGAACTTCCTGATATTTACCTTGCAGATGGTGATGTTGTGGAAGAGGAGACCGAGACAGTACTGGGTCGCGGCGCTCGTGAGAGGACGAAAGTCAAATATGACGATGGGCTGACGGAAGAGCAGTGGCTCATGGCCGTGGATGACGATGAAGACAGCCCCGAAGCAGCTGCAGCTCGCAAGCAATCTCGAAAAGACAGGCGAGAGACAAACAGGATGAGAAAGCTCGCGCATCTAAATCGTTCCATAGAGAACTCGCCCTCGGCCAGCAGGGCTAGCACCGAAGAGATGGAGACACCTGTCAAGAAGCGGGGTCGCAAACCGGGCAGCAAGAATGGCGAGAAGAGGAAGGCCGAGGACGGCGAGGACGAGCCTCCAGCCAAGAAGAGAAGAGGTCCATCTGGCCGTCCGCCAAAAGCTGCTTCTGCGACCAACGGTGGCCAGCGCGACCAACTGAACAAGAGCTTGCGCAATGTTTTTGACGGTATAATGAATATATCCGTGGACGATGACGAGCCAGAGGAAAAGTCTGAGGACGAGAAGGACGACGACGACGGTCCGCCGCAACGCCTCATCATCGGCCCCTTTCTCAAGCTGCCGCCCAGACGGGAGTATGCCGACTATTATGTCATCATCTCGAATCCCATCAGCATGGCGCAAATCGAGAAGAAGATGAAGAAAGGGGATTATAATAACCTCAGCGACATGCGACGGGACTTGGATTTGATGGTTAACAACTGTCGGACTTATAACGAAGATGGAAGTTTGCTACACTCCGACTCTCAGATCCTAGAGGTATGTGGTGTTTGTTCCGTGTTCATTGCCTGCCCAGGGGAATGATACTGATGATTTGCAGAGCGGATTCAACGCATTGTTCCGGACAGAGTACGAAAATCATCCCGAACTGCGAGAGGTGGACGGTCCTTCCACCAGCCAGGGATCGGTAGCAACATCGGACTCCATGACTCCGCAGCCTCCCTCCTTGGCGTCAGGCCAGACGAGGATTAAGTTGGTGTCCAATGCGACGAGTCACGGGGCGAGTCAATCCAACGGCGACGGTAATTTTTCTCAGGACGATGAAGACGGGGAAGGGCGATGAGATTCGCTATATGGCGTTGGCGCAATGTGAGACGGTTTGCAACGGGATTACTGGCGTCGGTGCTAAAGGAAAACACATCAACACTGATCATTGGCAGCACGTGGACCTGTAGTTCCCCGCCGACTTGACACTCAGACTTGGTGGCTTGGACGTGTCGTCTAACTTCTTGTTTACTTTTTTAGCTGGGGCAGCATTATGACTCGCATCAGGACGGCGCAGCGTTGGGCGGCGGATGTGGATCGCGGTGCAATGGTTGGGCAGGTATCGGATACCTTGGATGGATGGATGGAAAGACACGGCCTAGCATCTTGTCCGAGATTGAATGAGGTAGACGGACCGGTGATGCGATGTGCAGAGATCACGGGGTCCGCAACAGGACTTTACCAGAAACTGCACAGGGCAAAAGTGGGCAGTGACAGTTCACTTGCCTGTGTTGAGACTACGATGTACTCATTAGACAAGAAGCGGAAACCGAAAGTTGAAGCACATAATTCCATGATGCTTCTGTGGCCACTGCTTTTCGTATTGATATAAAGTCTGTTATCAACCGGATGACCGAACATGGGAAAAGATGCGCGTATTCGCCGGCAACCGCACTACTGCTTTTAGCCTCTCAAGTGATGGGGGAAAAAGGGGGAAACAGTTCGGAATCGACATGACCAACACACATGGTAACGCCTTCGCTAATGCAAATTTCAATTCTACTGGGTCGCTGCAGCTTACTGAAGCAGCTCCTCGCAGGTCCAGTCTTCGTAGCTGCAGGATGGCAAGATGAGTATTCTTTCACCAATGGCATGGATAGATGGGGTCATCAGCTCACCTTCCGTCTGGCATGTACCGCCGAACTATAAGGGGAATCTTCTTCTCCCGAAGCTCCTTTATGGCAATCTGCAGGGGATCCGTCTCGCCCTCGAGGTCCACGAGAACAGGCGCGTTCATGCTGTTTTTTTTTTTTTTTTTTTTGCGGACGGGTCAGCTTGCGTTCCCATGTTTGCGTCCACGCCGCACGGCACAACACGCATGGTCCGTCCGCGACCCGACGGCAAGACTCACCTGATCTGGAGCGCTCTGGTGCCGAGGATGCGCGCGCGCTCGTACTTGGTCATGAAGGGGGTGGTGGTGCGCTTCTCGTTGGGGATCTTCTTGTCCTTGCGCGACGGCGCCGACGCGCTACGGGCGCCGACGCCCCTTCCGTGGTTTGCAGCCGCGTTTGGGTCACCGGACTCGATGACCTGGTTGTTCTCGTCGCCGTCGACGCCCTCGCCCTCGCGCCCAATCTGCTCGTCCGCATCGTCGTGCTCGGGCTCGTAGAACTCCTCGATCTCGTCCTCAAAGGCGGGCTCGTTGTCGCTGTGGCGTGCCGCAGGTCAGCCACCTGTGCGCTCGGCAAGGTGAGGGAATATGCGATTGCGCGCACCCACCCAAGATCACGTCCGCCGCCGTCGTCACCGTAGTCAGACATGGTGACGTCGAGACTGGTAGGATAGGGGGATATGATCGCCCTTTCACAGATAGGAAGCCACGAGGCTGCAGATCGGAGTGTTTTTGACGCGAGATTCAGCGCTTGTGTTGTGAGTGGTGAACCGGCGGGTTGGCACGCAAACAAAAAAAAACCCCGACTTCTCTGCTGTCGCGGTATCGATTAGGGATCGCGAAAGGTGGAGTCAGCAGACCCATTTATCCCTCCGGAGTATAAGTGGCAGCCAATCATTGCACAGGCGCGGGGGGTGTCCCTCCCACAGAAACTTAAGCCCTGCTTGGGTGAAAGATTGGTCTGTACCGTTCTTCAAGCATGAATGCTGGGTCATTATGAAGCGGGATGCTGAGTTTCAAGACCTCAATGGCCCTAACAAAAGGCAATTGGTGAATCCCGCGCCTTGTAGGACCTACCACCATCCAGGTGACTGACCATCATCATCTGACTGACTGACGTCTTTGTATTGAAGGTCAGGATGATTCGCACTCTGATATCGGATCACTTACCTCGAATTCGGAGGCGTCGGATACCTCGACTGCTCTACCGCTTCGAACGGCTGCCACCACAGTGATCTCGCCCTCCACAGCCCCTTCATCAAGTCATCGTTCTCGACGGAAATTCCCGTGCGATCTCAAGACGATTTCTTGTTCACATCCCGGTTGTACCAAGACCTTCAACGTCAGTTCCTTGATCCTGTGACAAGGAGGGAGTCCGTACTGAAGTGTGTGCAGCGTCCTGCTCGCCTAGCCGCTCACCTGCGCTCACATTCCAATGATCGTGCCTTCAAGTGCCCATATGAGGGTTGCGACAAGGACTACTTCGAACAGAAGCATCTGAAGCAGCATATCAAGAGCTCTCATACTCAAGACAGGGGTTATCAGTGTCAAGAGGAAGGATGTGGAAAGACCTTTGTCACGGCAACCAGACTGCGACGCCATGCGACTGTACACGAAGGGGCCGAGCGGTACCGCTGTCGGGGCTACGAGGGCTGCACGAAGAGCTTCAGGAAGAAGGCCACCCTCGACCGGCACGTTCGCGGCGACCATCTGGGTCTTGCGAAGTTTCCGTGTGGGCATGGTTCATGCGGCGAGGGCTTCGACACGCCGGCAGCCCTCCGGCGACATGTTACCCGGGAGCACGGCGAGATTTGCTACTGGTGCGAGGACTGCGAGGAACGGGACGAAAATGGAGAGGTCACCAGTCAAGTCGGCTTTACGACGCTCTTCATGCTTCAGGCCCACATGCGAAAGGACCACGTCCAGTGTGTCTTTTGTCCGGAGGCCAAGCTCGCAGGCCAGTTTGAGCTTACCAGACACATGGATATGTATCATTCGGGGAAGACGGTCGAGGACCGGAAGACGGTGCTCTGCGAGTGGCCGGGCTGCTTGGCGAGTTTCGTGAGGGTCGGGAATCGAAATGTTCACGTCAAAACAGTACACCAGGGTCTGCGCTTCGTATGCGGGGCCACAGACGTTTCCGAGCACGAGGCAGAGCTGGCGAGCTGGAACGGGGAAGAGGAAGGTTGCCAGTGCGGCTTCACATCGCTCGCCAAGCTCGTCGAGCATGTCAAGTACGTGCACTTGGGCCACAAGCGACCGAAGGTTCACACGCTCAGCCTGCGCGGCGACGATCTCAAAGACCTGGTCGGCGTGTCCCGTTACAAGGCGGCTTGCACGATCGATGGCTGTGACGCTCGCTTTGTGCGAAATCACGAACTCAACCTGCATGTACAATTCGATCATCAGCTGGACCCTTTCACCAAAGACGCTATCTCCCAGACAGATGTGCGGAACTTGCAGAGTTCGGAACCTGCGCAGGCGCAAGGGTCGCAAGGTCAGGAGGACATGCTGCATCCTGCAGGTGTCTACAAGGAGGGTGCCAACGACAGCGTGCTTCCGCTCGACCCAGTTCTCGGCATGACAAGTGCATCTGGAGCGACTTCTCATCAGGAATGGGCCGATATGCAGAGACTGATCGATTAGGATGCTCTCAAGTGGTGTTGGACGCAGAGGCGTACAACGACAGCGAGCAGCCAGCCGACGCCGAGGTTGGCTCTTCTGGCACAGTTTGCCGGCGCTACTTGACCCAAACCGGACCGTGACTCAGGTAGGCGCAGAAGGTCTTCAAGTAGTCCTCTTGGGATGGGACCAGGGAGACATTCGCGTTCTTTTGGCAACACTATGATGATACCCATATAGATACTGCAAGTTTACCACGACTCGCGTCTTCACAGCGCGTTCGTCTTCTTACCAACAGCCCACGTCACCGTCTTCACCGTGTGCGGTCCTTCTGCATCGGCATCCAACTCCGACTCTCTTAGTAGTTGTCATTGCTGTTGCCGCCATAGCCACCGCCAGCCTGGTCCCGCTTCTCGGCGCCCTTCGACGCCAGCTTGTCGCTGCCGAGCACGCTACCAGCTTTCTCCATGATCTGGCCCAGCTTGCTGTCGCCCTTGTTGCCGGAGCCGTACGTGTCGGTGCCGGAGCTGGCGTGGTCGCCACCCGCGCCGCCCGATCCATACAAGCTGTTGTCGCCGCCCAAGCCGGTTATCTGGCCGGTGCCGGCGCCAGAGCTTCCGTACTTGCTGGCCCCACCCGTTGTGGTGCCGGTGCCGTACGCCGAATCGCCGGCGCCGGCGCTGCCCGCGCCCGAGCTGCCGTATTTTCCAGCCCCACCCGCTGTGGTGCCGGTGCCGTACGCCGAGTCGCCGGCGCCCGAGCTGCCGTAGTTGCCAACCCCACCCGTTGTGGTGCCGGTGCCGTACGCCGAGTCGCCGGCGCCGGCGCTGCTGTCGTATGTGTCCCGGCCGCTGCCCGCGCCCGAGCCGCCGTAGTTGCCGCCCGCGCCTGTTGTGGTGTTGGAGCCGTACGCTGAGTCGTCGCCGACTCCGGCGCCGCCGGACAAGTTACCGGGCCCACCGCGGCCCGTGACGCCCGTGTTGGAGCTGTCATACGAGCCGGTGTTGCCGGTGGTGGAATCGTAGTTGTCGCCGGTGTTGCCGGAGCTGTACTCGTCTCTCGTGTTGCCAGAGCCGTAGTTGCCGGACTGAGCACACTGTCAGCTTACAAAACGTTCTATTGGGGGGGGGAAAGGGATGGGCACTACGGGCTTGAGGATCTTACGCCGGTGTTGTTGTTGTCGTCGTTGTTGTACGACATGCTGACGGTTGTTGCTGGGTATCCGATAGCGTGGAAAGGTGAAAGGTTGTCTTTTCCGAGAAGATGAATGGTGTTGGAGATGGTGATGGGATGAATGAGGCGGTGAGATGCGGTCCCCCTTATAGGAGAGATGCAATGCCATGAGGTAGCCAGTCGACCCTACTGGAAGGAGCTGCCGCCTTGGGCTACGTCACCGAGCTCGGGGGCATCTTGAACAGCACGGGAACAGAACAAAGCCGAAGAAAGCCCGTTTCTCGCTGTTGCGAGCTATTGGACCGGGGGCGAGCCGCTAGGTTGTGCTGGTGACCACGAGCTGGAAGCACGAGCTGGAGAGTGGTATCTGACGTAGTGTGCAAGGTCGGGAGGCAGAGGTACCCGACGGCTGTTCTGCATGTCGTTTCGAACGCACAAGGCTCTCCAGATCTCGCGTGCGCGGACGGCACGACGCAGCGTCGGCAACGTGGAGAATCCAAGGTCGGAAGTTCGTGTTAGAGCGCTTGCTTCACAGTCCCATCAAGGCCAGGAACTCTGCGCTACTGGGAGAAGGCAGGCAGCCGGTGACATTGCGTCATGGCAGGTCCCGCTCAGCTACCTGGAGGTAGCCAGGGGTTAGATCGGTAGCAGCAGGCCTCATCGCGTCATACCCGAGCGAGCTCGCACGGCTTTGTCGGGGACGAAAAGAGGGGTAGGCCGCTCATGTGGTCGTGATATGGGTGCACAGGTTGCATGGGTGTACAAAGAAAGCACAGCCACCTCCTTGCCCGTTGCCCGTCGCCCGTTGCCCTGCGACCCCGTGCCGACATCACGGGACCAATAGCACGGCGGGGCCGGACGTACATGTCCGGGCGTGGTAGCGCGACAGCTTCACAGCTTGCTCTCACCACTGCCCGGCGAGGCGACACTCATGAGGAACTGCTGCTGCGTGCCGGGGGCCAGCTGTCCAGCGCCGTAGAGCACTGCCTCCCGGCCTCCCCGTGTGCCCCACCAGGCCACCGCGATGGCCGACCTCTCCACATCCAGCTCGCCGCTGACAAGTATGTCCCAGAACCTCTTCTGGACGACCTGCCGCAGCATCGAATCCGAGATGTCATGGATGGACAGGGCCGCCATCGTCATCCATTCCTCGACCATGACAAGCGGCAGGTAGGGTAGCGAGTCGACGAGAGTGAGCACAAGCGTGCTTTGCTCCGATATGGGCTCCTCGTTCGGCCTTGGCAGACCCCCTGCAGCTGCGAAGGCCCCTGGGCGCGGCGGTAGCAGAGCGGTGCCGGCGGAAGCGAAGCGCAGACGGACCATCTCGAGTAGGGTCTCGGCCAAGTCCGGATGGCTTGCAGAGACGGGGAATGGCGGCGATAGAACCTGCATGGTGCTTTTGAAGGCCAAGCGGAACTGGCGCGGGGACATGTGTGACGGGAACGAACGGAACAGCGACTCGGCGTAAAAAGGCGCGAGGTCGGCCGCCATGGATGAATTCTGCGGGCAGGAGAAGACCGACAGGACCGCACTGTGGGCGGCCTCGAAGAGCTCGACCATGCGCGGTGACAGAGGCGCTGCTGTGTACGAGAGGTATGCTGTTGCCGGCTGAACAATCAGCGCGTCGCAGGCCTCGGATGGCATTTCCAGTGGCAGGTGCTCGGCAGTGTTGAGATAAAACAAGTCAAGGGTTCTCGCGAGAGGATGTGTCGGTATTGCCGATGGGTTGGACGACATGGTCTCCCGCAAGAAAGCGACACAGGCTTGAGGGTACCGGGCTATCGTGTCGATGGAGGTGAGATGTGTGAAGCCGTAGACCTGGAAGGCGTCGTTTCCCTTGTACGACGAGATGAAGTAGAGATTCCTCAGGATATGAAGAGCCTTGCTCGCCACAACGGGGGCCACGGCATGGTTTCCGAGGCGGGGGTCCAGGAGAGTCCGAGCTACGATATGCTGCAAGACGGCGACAACACCGTACATGACTTTTCGGAGCAGCTGCCAGAGCGCTGACCATGTTGTACGCAGCGTCTCTGGGTCCAGGAACCGGCCTTCCTCCGATATCTCCAATCCGGACAGGTTGCTGGCCTGCCAATGCAGCAAGAGCCTGCCGGTGAAGGCGACCAAGTCATCCAACGCTTTTACGACCGGTCCTGTGTCTCGAGAATGCCGAATGGCGTATCCCAGGAGTCTTGAAAGCGGCCCTAGAGCGGAAACCAGAGGCCTCTGCTCCACTCGGCCCAAGAGCTGGAACGAGGGCGTGTCAGCGGACCAGCTGAACTTGTCGCCATGTTTCTGAAAGTCGCCATCAATCGCGCGTATCCAGACGGCATCTTCCAGGCCATCCTCGGCCACGATTGCGTCGGCACAGGCCGGAATGAGCGCCGTGCAGGGCAACCGACTCTGTGAAGGGCCGGAAAGGAGGGGAAACACGTAGGTCAGCGCAAGCGCAGTAGCCCGTGCAGCCAAGCGGTCACCATCGCCGTCGCCGCGGTCGGGGGACGGTTGGAGCGCCCGAGTCGCAGCCGTCACGACAGCGCCCTCGATGGTGTTGCGCAGGCGGCGGGCGAGGGGCGCAGATGGTGCCTCCTCATCCGTGCCCGCCGTCAGGCCCATGAGCAAGCCGGCGAGCACGAGGACGTGCTGCCAGCGCTGAGATTGTGCGTCGGCACCCGCGGCAACGGCGCGGGCCCATGGTTCGGCGCGCAGGCCGTTGCCTCCGCCCGCTGGTCCAGCCCCGGACTCGTTACGCTTCACGTACGTGCCGGCCGTGTTGAAGATGGCGAGGATGCGGTAGCACACGCGCAGAGGGTCGCAGCCGGATCGGCGCCATAGTGCCGGCGCAGTGAGAAGGTGCGACGTCAGGAGCGAGATGTTGAGCGGGTTGGACAGGTTAACGAGGAGCGTCGCCGTGGTCGCGTAGATCTGTTCGGTGCGGGCGTCGTCGTGCACGTCCTGGTAAAGGTGTAGGACGTCTGTCAGGAGACGGTCGACGGACATGGCGCACACTGTTTTCCCTGCTCCCGGCCGAGGACAACGGTTGGACAAGAAAGGCGGCGAGCGAGGCCGGACCGGGTGTCGGGGCCGAGGCGCGACGAATTTCACCTATCCATCATATTCAATATGGTTTCCCTATTACGCATGTTATGTGCATATATTGGCTACCCGCTTATTCGGAAATTCACCCAGACGGCGGCCATTTGCCCTTTGGCCCGTCGATCTTCGTCCTGCGTACGGAGGAATGGATTCCGTCCATCTACAGGTGCAAACTCGATCGAGCGCGCCATGGACAACTACACGGTGCCTCCGTTCCCGGCCCTGGGGTGGCCGCCGCAGGACCCAACACGCCAACTGCGCAGCCTCCCCGAGATGTGGCGGTTCACATTGCTCTGGACGCTCGCCATCTACGCCATCTTCCACCTCAGCGCTGCTTCTATAGCCATCATCATGCATACGGGAAAGACGACGTCCGACTGGAAGTACCTCTGCATGGTGCCGCTGGTCTACACCTTCGTCGCCGGAGTGGAAGCTCTCATCGCCGGCAGTGTCACCGGGGCCATGTTCGCGTGCCCACGCAGTCTTCCGTTGTATGTCGGACGTCGGTGCATGCTAACGCAGAGCAACAGAGTCGGGACCCTGTACCTGATCGGAAACTATCAGATGTCGACCTGGGTGCCATTCGTCTGGGCTTGGATCAACGTGCTAGTTCTCATCATCTCTTCTTTCAGCATTCAGGGAGGTCTGTGATCTCCAGAGTCCACAGCTACTCGGGTCTGCCATTTGCAAGCGTGGAGCCACCCGAGTGAGCCACCCGAGTGGAGGTAGAGAGAGGTAGGTAGGTGGACCCCGGCCCCTTGCCCAGTCTTCCTCTTGGAGAACGGAACCGAGCAGCAACAAGGCTGACGGGCGGGAGTCGGCAGTTGCCCGAGTGTGATATGCCAGGTTGTCATGGGAGTATCCATGCTTCAACATGGATGGTGATGCTGTCGGGGTTGTACATACAAAGACGTAAAGTACATACATTTTCACATACGTCACCCTGCGCTCGGGCCTTTGCACATCAAAGACGGCGGGCCGCCGTCGACGCAAACGTCTTTGTCAGTTACTTTCTGCTCGTTGAGCGCGTGACAGCGCGCGTGTCGTCTGGCACAATGGACCGCCCTTCCCATTCTCGTTTCCGGGGCCGTCAAAGGTGAGCCATGCAGCCGAAGAACCCTCAAAACTGTTTCCTTCACGCCCTTGTTTTCAGATGCAGCAGGGTGTCTCTGTGTCTGTGTCTGCGGTGCAACCAACCACCAGCCGACGCGCTCTTGTACCTCACATTGCCGACTGCTCCTCGCCATGTCAACAAACGCAGCCATGTCCTCGCCGCCCCCGAGGATTGGGCCGCGGAACTCCCCTTCTCTCCCGCCTCCTCCACCTCCCTCCACCGCGCGCTTTTCGCCGCTCACGACGGTCATGGAACATGGAGCTCTGGACCTCCCTTGGCCGCCTCCCGCGCGGGACTTTGCTTCCAAGCAGACGGCCCACCTGCGTCGTCGGTCTCGAGGTCACATTCCTGCCATGGAGACGCTGGCGAGTGCCGACTCGGATCTCAACGGCATCGCCACGTCCACTGCCCTGCCGAACCTGCCACCCTCCGCCGCCCCGTCCTCGTCTGCTTCCGCCGCCAACAGGCTGCCCGCCCCCCTCAACCTCTCATCGACTGACGACGACGACGCTGACCTGACCCTCCCGCTCCTCAGTCCCACTGCGCCCTCGGCCGCCGCCGAGTCGAGCCCGGACCGCCCCTACTTCCCGCACCAGCCGAAGTCGCTGGCGGGCATCGCCACGCGCGCCTTTTTCCTGGGCGCCGCCCTAGCCGCCAGTCTGATTGCCACAGCCGTCGTCCTGCTGGCCACCCACAGCCCGCTGTGGCGTCTGCCCTTCTTCGTCGCCACCCTCGCCACCTTTCACTTCCTCGAGTTCTGGACGACCGCCACCTACAACACGCGCGCCGCCGAAGTCGGCTCCTTCCTGCTGACGGCCAACTGGCCCGCCTATGCCATGGCCCACGCCGCCGCCGGCCTCGAGTGCCTGGCCGTGGGCCTGCTGTTCCCGCGCGGCGGCGCCTGGGCCTGGGCCCTGCCGAGCGCCGGCTTCTTCGCCGGCCCGCTCCGGCCCGCGCTGCTGCTCGTGCCGCTCGGTCTCGCCTTGGTCGTCGCCGGCCAGACCGTCCGCACCGCCGCCATGGTCCAGGCCGGTGCCTCTTTCCACCACCTGGTGCAGCAGCGCCGGCACGAGTCGCACGTGCTCGTCACGACGGGCATCTACGCGCGCCTGCGCCACCCGAGCTACTTCGGCTTTTTCTGGTGGGCACTCGGCACCCAGCTCGTGCTGGGGAACGTCGTCTGCTTCTTCCTGTACGGCGTCGTGCTGTGGCACTTCTTCAGCACAAGGGTGAAGCAGGAGGAGGCCTATCTCGTCAAGTTCTTTGGGAGCGAGTATCAGGACTATCGGAACAGGGTCGGGACCAAGATCCCCTTCGTTTGACGCGAGCGGGGTCTACCAGCACAGAACCTAGAAGCCCGGGTTTTGGTGCCTGATGCAGGATAGTGGCATCCTGGCATGCTGCCCGGCGCCTAACCTGCCCCCGTTGTATTGCTGCCGTTGTGGTTTGCGCACATTGATCATGATGTCATATTCGCTGCAAACAGAGTATTCAGCTAGACTTGAAGAATTACACAATTACTTGGAGGCTGGGGGATGGCCAAGCGCACAAAGTGTTGTAACAGCACCTCCTGTTTATCCTCTTGATCCGAACCGCTTCAGCCGCTGACACAGTGTTCTGTGTGGACATGAATGCCCAAACGCCACATCGAGCCCCCCTTTTCACCCGCTGATTTTTTTTAAAGAAATGGGAGGGAAATCCTTTGATCTCGGATGACCTGGCAGACTCGGATCAAATCTAAGCAGCAACAGGCTGTATCCCCGCGGCCAGGCTTTGCTGCTGCTGGTCTATCATCCTCCCAACGCTTCCGTACTTGGCCTGCCAGGCGTAGAAATAGCACAGCGCCGCGAATGGCTGCCCAAATATGGTAAAGGTAAGCCAAAAGACCACGTTGCCGAAGGCCTTCCACGCGGGAGACTCTTTCTTGGTGATGAAATCCGTCATGGTGATCAGGGGAAGCTGTACCAGCATGCCGCCGAACGCAATGCCTACGCCGTGGTTCCGCCCATGTCAGTCCTGCGTTTCTCAACCACGCTGGGCCATCTCGCGCGCCAGGAAGTGGGGGGGGGGGGGGGGGGGGGCTCCTCACCGATGAGATTGTGCGTCGGCGCGCCCACCAGGATCTCGTGCAGAATGGCCGAGATGAGAAAGACGACGGCGCTGGCCGTCTTGTGGCTGAAGCCGCGCGCCCGCATGGGGGAGTAAATGTGCCTGCGGAAGAAGCCGTAGACGGGCTTGTTCCACGTGCGCCAGTAGGTGCCGAGGCTCTCGCTGTTCCACCACGGCTCGTAGAAGTCGCGGTCGCCGAACTGCGTGATTTCGGCCAGGGCGTTGAGGAAGGATTGGAAGAGGGCGAAGAAGCCGGCCAGCCAGACGACGAGCGAGATGGTGGAGAGCTTGAGGAGGCGCTCGAGGATGGCAAAGAGGTCCAGCGAGGCCATCTTGTCGAACGAGTTGCGCAGTACGGGCGCGGCCCACTGCGCGCTGCAGAACCACATGAAGACGGTCAGGCCGACAACCTCACCGACGCGCTTGATGACGAAGAGCCACCGGATTCTGTCGGACCGCGGGTAGACGGGCTGGTACACGAGGGTCGGGGCCCACCAGAAGTAGACGAGGTTGCCCAGCGTGATATTTTGCGGATAGGGACATGTGTTGTAGATCTCGGGCAGCGCGTCCACGGCGCCTTTGGAAGGGTAGAGGAAGGCGTGGCGGAGGTCCCGGTTGGTGAATGCGTACGAAGCCGCCTTGAGCCAGACGACGATGGCATGGGCAATGGTCAGAGTGCCGATGAGCGGATGATGGATCTTGTAGTAGACAATATACGTGGTGTAGCCCAAGGCGATGGTCACGTTGGCGGCATGGGCCATCCAAGCCGTCTTCCAGGTGGACTGGAACTTGCGGTGCTCATCCTCGGTGGGACTGCTCGTACCGGTCGGCTGTTCGGCCCTCAGCCGAGTGGCCTTGGCCCGCTTGGCGGCAAAGCGTTCGATGGCAAAGGCGACCACCAGGTGGACGGGGATCAAGAAGTACAGCCACAGACCGAGCTTCACGTCATTCCTCCGAAAGTCGTGGCAGCGAAAACAGACGAGGACCCCATACTGAGGGAGGCGCTTTAGTGCTCTATGCTCATGTCACGAGGCACTGGCCAGCGAGGCCGAGCCAGACAAGGTAGAACAGAACGACTGTACCTTTTGGATATTCTCGATCATCAAGCGTAGGTTGCCGGCGACTGCGCCCAGGTCAGTTGGTGCGACAAGATAATCTTGACGTGCGGAATGGATGAAGCAACTCTACCGAGAACAATCAGGGTCAGGTTCCTGAAACCGCGGAAGCTGATTTGCTCGGCTGCGTCACTACTCAGACACGAGGGGGTCGACTCGGCGTGGATGGCCTGAATGTGACGGTACTTCCTGCGACGCCTCGCCGGTGCTTCATGCGCCGCGACGGAGGAGCCATTCGGCGCGCGGGCATGGGCGGGGGCATTGGTTCCGGAGCCGGGGCTGCTGGCCGAGGTGGCCGCCGTTGTCGCTCCCGGGTTGCTGGGCGCCGGACGACGACTTGTCACGGGGCTGGCAGTGGCTGATTCCACACCGGAGGCCGCTGCCGAGGAAGCCGCTGCCGAGCTCATGTCGCCAACATCGAGGTGGGATGGCGAGCAGCGAACGGCAGAAACGAGGGTGAGGGGGATGAAGCCAATCGGTGGAATCCACAGGAACCACTTGCTCGCGACCGCAACGGCGTATAAGGCAAGTGGAAAAGTCGTATTGGGCGACGGCGGCGGCAGCAGCAGCAGCAGGCCTGATGCCAGCCCGCTACTTGCAGAGTAGTACGGAATACGTGATATCCGTAGAACTAGGTATACATGCAATGTGTCAGGCGTGCCCGGCGCCTGTTCTTGAGTGACGTAAAAAGCACGGCAGACATACATGACTCGCGTGCGTTCGCGGCCCGGAGTTTATCCACGCACATCGCACGCACGGGCCAGCGACCGGGATACAAGCGTGCACGCGCTTGCTCAACACCTTTTGTCGTGTCGCGCACCACGGCGCGCAGGCATCCGTTCATCTGCCAAGGACCTACCGACGAGTACGCAGCAGCGCGAGTTCACACGACTGCTCGAATCTGACTTGTTAGGAGATAGGTCTGTCACTAATGCGCCCCTTCACCCGTATCGTAGATGCCTGAAAATGAGTTATGATCCTCGAGGGGACGGCAAGCCCTTCTTTGGCGGCGGCGGCGGCGACGGCGGCGACGGGCAACCACCTAGGGTGAGACGGAGTAAGTTGCTTGCTTGCGGGCGCTTTGTGATGAATTTTTTTTTTTTTTTTTTTTGGTGTCGTGCTCGTGCTCGCTCTCCCCCCAGCCTGTCTCTACCACCCTCACTTTCACCACTCTCACTTTCACTACTCTCACTCTCACCCCGTCATCCTCATCTGTCCGGCGCACTCCATCTCCCTGTCCGGCCCCAGCCTCCCTCCCCCGGAGACTTCCTTCTTTTGACCTCCGCTCGCCGTCGACCTGGAGAGGATGGCCCGGCTCCATTCTCACAGCGACCTGTTTGGCTCCAATGAGTTAAGGCTGATAGAGCTGCGCGCAGGACCTGTCACCGACTATGGCGCCACCATCGTGCACTGGATGTTGCACCGGCAACCCAAGCATCGGGGCTCCTACAGGGGGGAGGTGGAAAGGCCGAGTCCCAGCTACATCATCGACGTGAGTCGTCGAAACGCGCGCCCCCCCGCTGCCGTCTCTCTCGTGCTGTGCCTGTGCCGTGCTGTGGCTGACGCTCCATGTCCAGATGCTTCCGCCGCATGCTCGGGTCACCAGCCCGGCAGACTCGGTGCCCTCCCGCCACCTGCACTCCTCCCTCAACAAGATCAAGCACCCCGTGAACGTGGTCCGATGGACCCCCGAGGGCCGACGGCTCTTGACGGCTTCCAGCAGCGGCGAGTTCACCTTGTGGAACGGCACTGGCTTCAACTTCGAAACCATCATGCAGGCGCACGACTCGGCCATCCGCGCCTTGGCCTACTCGCACACCGACGACTGGCTTGTTTCGGCAGATCACGATGGCGTCATCAAGTATTGGCAGCCCAACTTCAACAACGTCGAGAGCATTCGTGGCCACCAAGACCCCATTAGAGACCTCGCCTTCAGCCCGACCGACGCCAAGTTTGTGACGGCGTCGGACGATTCGACCGTCAAGGTCTTCGACTTCGCCGCCGGCCAAGCCGACACCACCTTGAGCGGCCATGGCTGGGACGCGAAAAGCTGCGACTGGCATCCGACCAAGGGACTTGTCGTGTCCGGCTCGAAAGACCATCTCGTCAAGCTCTGGGACCCCAGGAACGGCCGATGCTTGACCACCCTCCACGGACATAAAAACACCATCACCAAGACCCTTTTTGAGCGGGTCCACGGCATGTGTCTAGCCACGTCTGCACGCGACCAGACGGCGAGAGTCTTTGACCTGCGCATGATGCGCGATATCTGCCTTCTCCGAGGCCACGAAAAGGACATAGCCACATTGGCATGGCATCCCGTTCATGCCAACCTTTTGAGCACCGGAGGCGCCGAGGGCTCTCTGTTCCATTATCTGCTCGACGAGCCGAATACACCCCCGGGGCACTTGTCGACTACAGCTCCGTATGACAGCCCGGATCCTGCGGGAACCCCGGCACAAGTCATTTATCCCGCTCACAAGGTCCCGTACGCTCACGACTTTGCCATCTGGTCTCTAGACTGGCATCCAGTCGGTCACATCCTCGCCTCCGGCTCCAACGACCGAATCACTCGCTTCTGGACCCGGGCTCGGCCTGGCGAGGGGGCTGCTTTCAATGACAGATACCACATTGGCGAGGCGGCCGCCGAGGCACAAGGAACCTGGGACCGACGCGGTGGCCGACGACAGCGGCAGGAGCAGGAGGAGCAGGAGGCCGAGGACGAGATGACCGGCCTGGTCGACCAAAAGATGCCCGTGAAGCAACAAGCCATGTCTATGCCCGCAATCCCCGGCCTGCCGCTCCAGTTGCAACCAGGGTCCGGCCTGCCGCCTCCGCCGCCACCGCTACCGGGCATCCCCGGCGTCGGCGGTGTGCTGCCCCCGCCACCCCTTCCGTTTCCTCTGCCCGGCCTGAACGGCGCCCCGCCCTTGCTCGCGGGCCTGGACCCGAAGAACCCGGCCGATCTGGCCGCCGTGGCCGAGATGATGAAGAAGGCCGGCATCACACTCCCGCCGCCGCCGCCGCCCCTCGGCGGCGGCCCGCCCCTCCCGCCGCCTGGTCTCGTGCTCCCCCCCGGGCTACTGCCGCCCAACTTCCAGCTTCCACCGGGTTTCCCGCCCCCGCCCCCGCCCCTCCCGCCGGTGGTAGCGGTCCACGAGCAGGACGGCGCGGGCGGCGGCGGCGATACGGGCGGGCGCGGCGGCAGGCGGGCGCCGCTACCCAGCCAGGAAGAGAGCTTGCGGATGGAGCAAAGAAAGGGGCATTTTACCCGCGCGCGGTAGACGGCGCTGCAATGGGGGTTTGATTGGCCAGGTCTCGGGCGGCGAGGCCTTGACGACATGTCGCGAGCTTGTTTGTCCTTCTCCTGTACCAGAGTCAGTCAGCGTAGAATTGCTTCATGAAAGCACGGCGTGGAAGTGAGAGGGGAGGTAGTTTGCACGCAAGTGTCTGAGGTGATCGAGGCCAAAAGCCACGGCCTATGGTATATCTTCCCTCCATGGCAACAGCCGTACTGTGAGTATACTCCGTGTCCTTGGGGTGAAAAAAAGAACGTCATGATGGTGCTCTTTCGTCTCGTAGCGATACCATACTGGCTACCAGTCATCTACGCGTACAATCGTGATGAGATCTGGCTATCTTGGACAGCATGAGGTGAAAGTAGTTGTTGCTATATATATTCTGTATGTACCACCAAGACGGCTGGGGACGACGACAGGACGTTGCCGGCATGCAGCGCAGAAGCTCAAGAAATCAGGAGCCATGGTCACGTGTGCCTAACGTCTATTTACATCCACAAAAAAGTACATACTCCTTGACTCCATGACTCCATGTGTCCCTTCATAATCCATCATATCGTCATTGCGTTTACTCATGAGAGCACCACCGATTTATGACCCCCTCTCTAGTCATTGTAAATATCCTCGTCCATGTCCTCCGAAAGGATTTCCTCTAGGGCCTCTTGCTCATCATCCACCATCATATCCTCGTCACCATCCGAATCAGTGTGGTTCGGCAACACCGTGATCTTTCCGTCCACAACCTCCACACGAGCGATCTCACCGTCGCGAACATTGTTGCGCAAGATGAGGATGGCCAGTTTGTTGAGCACCTCCTTCTCAATCAGGCGGGCCAGCGGTCGTGCACCATAGGCAGGTGAATATCCGGCGTTGCCGAGCTTGTCCTTTGCTTCGTCCGATATCTCAATCTTGACATTGCGATTGTTGTCGGCCAGGCGCTTCTGGATTTCGCTGATACGCAGGTCGACAATCTTGCGGATCTCGCGGCGCGTCAGCCGGTTGAATATGACCGTGGACGAGATCCGATTCAGGAATTCTGGCAAGAAGTAGTTGCGGAGTGCGTTCGTCACAAGCTCGCGCGTCGTTGGGTCGATCTTGCCGTCCTTTGCATTCGGCCGGGCAAGGTACTCGGCACCCAAGTTGGATGTCATGACCACGATGCAGTTTCTGGCGTCCACCACCCGACCCTGACCGTCAGTGATGCGGCCATCATCCATGAGCTGAAGGAGAACAGTCAACACCTCCTTAGCCGCCTTCTCCACCTCGTCGAAGAGAAGGATGGAAAAGGGTTTGCGTCGCAGAGACTCGGTAAGCTGGCCACCGGAGTCGTGACCAACGTAGCCGGGGGGCGCGCCAATCATGCGGCTGAGGGAGTGCCTCTCTTGGTACTCAGACATGTCGAAGCGAATCATAGCCTTCGGGTCGTCAAAGAGGAACTCGGCTAGAGCCTTGGTGAGGAGCGTCTTGCCCGTCCCGGAAGGACCGCAGAACAGAAAGCTCGGAGGCTGGTTGGGGTTACTGAGGCCGGAGCGCTGTAGACGAATCGCGTTGGAGACAGACTGCACGGCTTCTTTCTGCCCCACAACAATCTTGCCCAGCGCCCTCTCCATGTTGATCAGCTTCTCCTTCTCCGTCGTCTTGAGCCGTGTCACAGGGATGCCGGTCCAGCGTGACACGATCTCATTGATCTGGTCGGGGCCGACAATGTCGGTGATCATAGCCCCACCACCGTCGGCAGTGTTTTGCGTGTTCAGCGCGGCATCAGCAGCCGCCTTCTCCTTCTCGAGTTGGCGAATGGCCGCCTCTTGTTCTGGGATAGCGTAGTACTGGAGATCGGCAGCGCGGGCGTGGTCGCCCATTCTGCTGGCATCTTCAGCCTTCACGCGCAAGTTTTCCAGCTTCAATCTGGCTTCTTGAATGGCCTTTCCGCGTTGTCGCTCGCTCTCGTACTTCTCGCGAAGTGGACGCAGCTCTTCCTCGACGTTCTCAGCGTCCTGCTTGGCCTGTGCTAAACGCGCCTTGGACGCGTCGTCCTTCTCGCGCGACAAAGCGTGAATTTCGATCTTGAGCTGGCGAAGTTTGCGCTCGAGAGAGTCAATGATTTCGGGCTGAGACTCGCGGGCGACGCGAACGGCGGCAGCGGCTTCATCTATGAGGTCGACGGCGGAGTCTGGAAGTCGTCGCGATGTGAGGTATCGAGCCGCAAGATTGGCTGCAGCGACAATGGCGCTATCGGCAATGCTAACGCCGTGGTGGACTTCGTACTTTTCTTTGAGGCCACGCAAAATAGAGACGGTCTCGGGAACGGACGGCTCCTTGACGATGACCTGCTGGAACCGTCGCTCGAACGCAGCATCCTTCTCGATGTATTTGCGATACTCCGCCAAGGTCGTCGCACCTATACAGTGTAGCTGGCCACGGGCAAGCATCGGCTTGAGTAGGTTGGCTGCGTCCATGCCGCCCTCGCCCGAAGAACCAGCACCCATAAGCAGGTGAATCTCGTCGACGAAGAGGACGATCATCTCCTTGGATGCTTCGATTTCTTTCAGAACGCCCTTCATTCGCTCTTCGAATTCACCACGATATTTGCTGCCTGCTACAAGCGCGCCGACGTCGAGGGAGAGGAGTTTGCAAGCTGCAAGGTTGTCGGGAACATCGGCGTTGACTATCCGCTGGGCGAGGCCTTCCACTACTGTCGTCTTACCCACGCCGGGCTCACCGATGAGCACCGGATTGTTCTTGGTTCGCCGCGAGAGGATACGGATGACCCGTCGGATCTCTTCCTCGCGGCCTATGACAGGGTCGATCTTGCCCTCCCGTGCCATACCCGTCATGTCAATGGTGAACTTGGCGAGGTTCTCGGATTCGGATTCGGTGTCGGCTGTCTTCGAATCAACCCTCTTAGTGCCCCGGATGGTCTGGACCGCCTCCTGGACCATCTTGGGCTTCGGAATATTAGCTTCTTTCAAGGATGCCTGGATGGACGCATCCTCGGACAACGCGGTGATCAAGTGATCGACTGCGATGTACGAATCTTTCTGGACTTTTTGCAATTCCATAGCCTTGCGGAGAACGTTGTTGAAGGAGGGTGCCATGGAAACTTGCTCGGGCGGAGGGTCCTGGCTCGGAAGCCGGACCAGGGACTTCTTCAGTGCCCGGTCGAAAAGTTGAGGATCGCCATGGGCACGCTCGATGACTTGACGAAGAAGTGTACTGCTAGTTCCTGGTGGCGCGTTCTGCTGGTCTTTGCTTTCGTCTGGGAGAGGCTCGAGCAAGGCGACTGCAAGGTGTACAGGCATGAGTTGTGCGTGAGCATACTGCTCGGCCAGAACCATGGCATCTTCCAATGCCTTTTTGGCCCGATCCGTGAATTCCATTTTGGAATTCATCTTCGTCGCGGTCGTGCAGTTGCGGACTCTGTGCGAGAGGTGCGAAGCTGTGTAGAGGTACTATGGGTATCTTGAGAAAAGAGTAATGCGAAACTCGGAATCACATCTGTTGAAATGTGAAGTCGGCCCCAGGGGTGTGAAAGACCTTAAATATGCCAGTCTTCCTTTCCTGGTTGGAGCTGGACGGTTCCGAGATCATCGCGCATGCTCTAGTAGGCTCTGGTACCTGAGGCGCTTCCAAATTCCACGGCCTTCTGCTACAGTGGGGCGCTGGACTGGCGGGCGCGTCCGAGCCCCGCGCTTCCCCACATTGACCCCTCCACTCCAGAGGTATCTTATCGCACAGCCTTGCGTGGCACAAACTCATGTGGCGCGGAGTGACTGCATGCGCCATAACCGCGCACGGGTCAAACTTTTTGGGTCAAGTGCGAGCACATCGCCATCGGCAATGATATCCGCTGCGAAATTGCCGCCGCCAGCATGAACGTGGCACCGTCCTTCCAATTTTCCTTCTCTCGCCTTGCTTTGGGCATATCTCGCATCAGCATACGACCTAAAACCTCCAGATGGAAGCAAAGGCGGGCAAGAGGGCCCGGGCCTTCGCTTCAACCCGAAGGTCACGGGCGGTTCATCTACGTCTTCAACCACATGGGATCGAACCTCACAGTGTACTCTTTTAAACGAGGGATGAATGTGCGTATTGGGACTTGCTTGATTCAATGTACTCTGCTTTGCATATATCACTGACCGAGTCAACCACGTTTGCAGCAACATAGCGCCCTTAAACAACTCCCTTTCATGGGAAAACATTCCAAGCCTGCGAAGATACGCAAGGACTACTGGCGGCTCATGGCCATGGTGGAGTTTCCTCGTGATCAATGTGCTGTCGGGCTCTCAGTCTACCAAAAATTGCGGGAGTTTCGGGTACGACACGAGCTGGAATGGGGTAGTCGTGCCAAAGAATTGCTGCCCATGGGCAAACGAGATCGGAAGGCGGCATTGAATGATCAAAAGGCAACTGCTGTGGCCGATCTAGCTGCGGTGCTATCCGGAGCTGGAAAGGGCAACAAGATGTGGATTGAGGCACAGCCTGCCGAAGGAGGATCCCAAGGGCAGCTTCAGCCAGTGAAAGGAGGGGAGGAGGCACAGCCTGCCGAAGGGGAGACCCAAGGGGAGCCTCGTACAGTCTCCGGAGGGGAACAGGCACAGCCTGCTGAGAGTGAATACCAGGGCCAGCTTCATCCAGTGAGCATCTACTGGGCAAACGATATCGACCAGTCACTTGCCAAGAAATGGTCCGATAATGTTCAGCATTATCTTGCCACGCAACTGGCAAAGCCAGAGGAAGAGACTTCGAGCGAGGTCCCGGAAACAACCGACGAGGGCACCCAGGCTAGGGAGACGGATGCAGAGAAAGCCGCAGCGTAATGCGCAAGTCGGGATACACGGTGTTGAGTGGTCCGGAGCCATATCTAGAGCGCCAGTAACGAGAGCAAGACGGGTTTTTTTCTTCTTGGGACCTGTGACACACACGCGAAGTAAATAATACCCATGTTGTATCACTACTCAGCGATCTATCTAGGTTATATCGACGCCTGGCTGGCTTACGTCTAGTCGCAGGCTGACCTGTTGTCACCAGGAAGGGCTTATCCGGCACAGGTTCTCTACACATTGATGGCGAAGGACTTGAGATACTCATAATCAGGGGTGTTTGCGTTGACGCAGTCTCGAATCAACTTCTGGGCCTTGTCGCCGAATCTTTGGCGCCACTCTTCGTCTTCCTCTGCTTCCGACACGGATCGCTAATAGCGAAGTCATTAGCCATCTAGCGAAATTTGAGATACTGGAGTTGGGAGGGAACGGGGACATGGAAAAGAAGGACCCATACCACGCCATGCTTCCGCGGCTTGAGAGAATCGCTGTCGATCGCATCGTTGTGAAAGCCCTTCCACTTCTCGAACGCCTTGACTGCGCGCTGCTGATTCTGCTCGTCCTTCCATGCCAACATGTCCGGTGAGAAGTCGATGCCGGTCTCAACGCAAAAGGCGCGGATCACTTCTTCGGGCTTGTCGAGCAGATCGTCGGCGTCGATCACCGTGATGCGTACCTCGTCTGGCCTTGGCGCCTGGCCTGCCGGCTGCCCGGCGCGCGCAGGCCCGATCAAGCCTTCGTCCTTGAGGTAGTCGAACAGGCGGCGCAGCTCGTCATAGCCGGCCTCGCTCGGCATGAAGTCGTGGAAGCCCGTCACCTCGTCCAGCGGCGGCACCGTGCAGCGGTAGTAGGACGGGATAGCGCGGCGCGGGTGGCGGATCAGGAAGGCGAAATGGAACTGGGACAGCACATCCTTGGGCATGACGGTGGGATTGGCGCTGCCGCTGGTGTTCGTGTCCGTCGCCGTCCCGCCCTGTGGGTCGTCGACCGCTGCGCCGTTCGCCTCCGCCATGACGCTGCCGTTGCCGTTCGCATGGCCCACCCCATCCACGGCGCCCTCTCTGCTCTTCGTGACGTCGACCCCGGTGCCAGGCTTGGCGGAGCCCCTGCCGTAGACATTCTTCAGCGAAGGAGCGATCTCCGCGGCTGCGCCATTTGGGGGTAGCAGATAGTGCGCAATGTCTTTGATGAAAATGCGCTTGCCCTACTGAGCGAGTAAGTCCTTCTGCTCCATGCCACGAAAAACGTGCATCTCAACGGCTCCTGGTGCTCGCGGTGGTCTGAGATAGCACAACTCGAGGCTGCATGCTCCTCGAGTCAACGGCCGTCGCTCGTTTGAGCGACGAGGTTGCCGGGGACGGATCAATAGTAGTGGGACACGAGTGTGGAGTACTCCTGTGAGGACTGGGGGGGGGGGGGAACGTTCACCGCTCCCTTTCGAGCAGGAGGCCAGGAGTACGACATGAGATGACTGACGGCAAACAGAGGTTGGAGAAAGCAGGCTGCGAGCTAGGAAAGGGGGGAATGATTCGAACCTCGGCGGCCTTTTCCACGATGAGATCAAGAACATCCTTGTAGGTGACGTTGGCAAAGCCACTCCTCGCGCGAGCGGCTTCGTCTTTTTCGAACCTGGCACTGAGACGCTCGGGTCCGTAGTAGAAGGCATCTCCAAACGGTTCATGGACGCATTGGAGAATGTCAGGCCGGGTCATGAACACCTGGGCCATGTCAACCAAGACGTTGCATTGATAGGATGTCCAGGACCTGGGAAAGACATTGATTACCCTCTCAAACGCTGTCGAGCAGGCTCGCGGGTGCGTGGCGGCGAAAATTGGCTTACTGAACCCCATGATGGCGGGATTCTGGGGGAAAGATGGCCGTAGAAGCCGTGTGGTAGGCAGCCTGACGAAATGATAAGATACAGCTCTGTCTAGAAGGGTGGGCGCTTTTAGGCTCTGGAAGCCGTCCGAAGCTTGTTCCCACGTACTGTGGATGTATCCGAGTCCGAAGACGTAGGGCGGATGCGAGATGGGTCCGAGATGGCTTCTCGAACTCCGACTTTATGGCTTCGCTCCCCAAGAGAAGGTCAAGCTGGGTCAGGGTGAGATCTATTGGTAGGCAGGCCGCCACCGCATACCTCTCCACGCCACAATTTTGACCACCATCCGACGTCATGTTTTGGACTACAGACTCTGAACTCAAGAGATCTATTCCATGCATGCTGTCATTGGTGTGGAGCAGTTCGGCATGTTGGCCAAGGAAAACTCGCGCGGTGCCCATAATCTCCCTCGTTCAGCTGCGGGCTCATCGCGGCGCTACCTGGCACTGTTACCTTGTATACACAGACCCAAAGGTTGAGTGAGGTGTGCAGCGCCTGGATGCCCCGTCAATGGCATGGAGTAATCAGAGCAAGATTGCGCAAGGGGCGCTCTCGAGAAGACGCGCGCATGGTGTCAAGATTCGAGCTTTACGACGAACCTAGGAACATCTGCGAGCCGTGATCGACTCGTGCTCTCGACAACGCCGCTCACTTGGTTTTCTTGCTTTTGCTCGTTGCGAGCTCCCCGCGGTGCATTGGCGACAAATGAACGGCCAGCAGTTTCCAGGCTACCCAAGCGAGGCCCAACATGACTGCTGCGGCTGTTCCGGCCTCCACCCACCCTGCCTTCGTCAGGTCCAGCACCGGTATTTTGAGGGTGTTGACCAATGGATCATTGGCTCCGGGTGGGCGAGGTTGCACATGCCAAAATGCCGTGCGCTGTCCAAACAAGGCGTCATACCCCAGGTTGGCGCGCTCGAAAGGATTGCTAGAAAACTTGGTGCCCTCTTCGGCAGTACAGGCCCAGAAGACAGCTGGGTATGGGATGTCGACTGACTGGTGACCCAACAAGTTTGGCGATAAGTACCTCGCATGCAGGGGTACCTCGACTGTCCAGCTTTGGGCTTTGTCGGTTCTCGGAGGTGCCAGCTCAACCAGTAAACTTGATCCCCAGCCCTTCAGGACGTAATCGGGAGCTTCAAGATCCACGTCGTCGGAGCTGTAACGAAGGGCAGTGAGATTCTTTGAGGACATGAAGACATGATCTGCCAGTTGATACTTGTCTGGAAAGACGGGCCGCGGCAGCGTCATGTAGGCATGCAAGGCGCAATACGCTTTCTCGGTTGGGGCCTTGTTCGACTCCATGGCCAACTGTAGGGTTGGATGCAGGCCCGTGGGCTCCAGAAACCGGGCCGAGAAACCTGATCCGGCATCCCGGTGCCTTGCTGGAATGGTGAAGACCGTGGGGGACGGTGCCGAGTCTTGCCCAAGCACGGTGAGAAGACCAGAGAGGCCGAGCTCGTCCGGCTTCGGGTTCGAAGGCCTGTCTTCGCCGAGAATGCCCACCTCTGTTCGGTGTTGGGAGGTACCCCTCACGTGAAGTTTCTGCACTCCCAGCGGTCTCACTGCCGTGATC
This sequence comes from Phyllachora maydis, assembly GCA_029339225.1. Taxonomy (NCBI): domain Eukaryota; kingdom Fungi; phylum Ascomycota; class Sordariomycetes; order Phyllachorales; family Phyllachoraceae; genus Phyllachora; species Phyllachora maydis. The sequence continues at coordinate 7,396,529 of JAQQPM010000003.1, forward strand.
CGTAAAGCGTGAGAAATGGCATCGAAGGAGATGTCCAACGAGACGGCAGAGGCCAAGCGCTCTGCCCGTTCAGAGCAGTCAGAATTCACCTGCGGACAAATGTCATGCTTCACGTAACGGATCAGACTCGTCAAGTTGCCCACAAGTTGGTAGAACTGGAAGGCGGTCGAGTGGGAGAAACGGTCAGTCGGCAAAGGAATGAAGGAGTCCTGTCTCGTCAGTCTCGAAGGGCTCCGTCGACTATCGCGAGCTGGAGAGACTGACTATCGGCGTCGAGCAATGCAGCTGTCCGAAAGCGCGACCGAGGACGGAGCACAGCCGAGCGCTAGGAAGCCAAGGTTGGGTGAGTCATGATGCCGCGCGGGTTGGTCGACAGAGAGACAGCAGACTCACGAGTGCTTCCCGGCTTCGTTGCTTGGCGTGTAAAACAGATGGAAGCCGGGTGGGATTCTCGAAAAAAAGGGTCTCGTCTGCTCATAGTGATGAGGGCTCTCCCATCGAAGGTGCAGCTCGTGAGAGTCGGCGAGAAGTGACTGGAGCTCGGTCGGGAGCTCGTCCAGGGCAACAGTGAGGCGGTCCTCACGAGCGGCTTCGAAGTCGGGTCCCCGGAGCGACGTGTCTGTGATTCTGATGAGCGCCGGGTCCAAGGTGAGCCCGGCTTTCTGCGTGAACGTAATCCTTTCCCGCATGGTGGTGAGCTTCGCGATACGTGCGACTGCGTGCGTACGAAGTACTACGTACGAAGTACTCACCTTATTTCGTCGGGTACATATACCTTACTTCGTACAAGCACGTGGATGCTTCAGCCGATTCACCCGAGTGGCACAAGCCACGCTGTCTCCACTTCTTTTCATCCACTCGCGCGCCATACTGAGGCCGCATGCATGGATACAAGGACTTGGCATTCGACAAGTAGGCAAAGCCGATAGCCCGCCGACACTCCGCCGACACTCCACCGACCCCCACTTCCCCAAAGGCATCACCGGCCGCGGTGGCGCTAAACCTGATTAGTGACCGGCCACCAGGGACTGACAACTGACAGCGACAGGCATCTGGTTAAGAGAACAGGAGAAGGGGGAGGAAGGATCCTGGCTTGTCATGGCCGCGTGGGTTTCTTGTGATTTTTGCCTGTCCGCCAGCGTTTTCCCGCATGGCACATGCGGCCGACTCTACTGCCATGGCACGACGTCTTTTCTGTATATCCCACTGATATTCCGGTATTCCGGCGCCCCGGCTTCCTGGCATCGCTGCACAATCCGAGTTGAACGAAACAACCCAGCAAGAGCGGGGCCTGGCTGGTCGGTGTCCGGTGCTCGTTCGACGACGACCGGTCGGTGGTCGACTACGCCACGAGACCCTGCGCGTGGCGCGTGTGGTCGCCATGGATCCCGGCTTCATGACGATACGGTCTCGGAGACCGCAGGATTCGAACAGCATTGCGAGTGCAGACTCGACTGTACGTTGGCTTCGGATTCGGACTCCTGGCTCTGGCGCGTGGCGGGCATGGCATGGGGAGGAGGCTCACAACTTCTCTACTTTTTTTTTTTTTTTTAGTACGGTTCCGCCAGTGATTCGTGCATACCGGCCACGCACGACATTGGCCGTGTGTCCTATGTGAGCCTGTCTCTGCCCCTTTAGGGACTCGGTGTCATACTTGACTGGGTCTTGGAGAGACTAGAGTACACTAACACGTCGCACGCAGCATGTAAAACACCTCGAAAGCTTCGCGTCCGCCTTGACCGAGGTATGGCCATCCCTATACCTCCTTGGGTTGAGCGAACGTGACACACGTCGCTGACGCGTCTTGTAGTCGGCCGCGAGGGCCTTTCCGAATCGTGGCCGCCCTTCGCAGCGCTACACCAAGGTACAAGCGCTCTTGCTGCACTGGACGACAGATGACTTGTTTGTATTACCGGAGCTCGAGGATCTGGAGAAGTGTTTGCGGGAAAACTACAGCTACGATACCGACATCTTCCCGATTCCAGCAGAGAACTCCCACCTGGAGCTCATGTTAAAGGTGGGCGACCTCATCAAGAAGCATGAGTCCGAGGAGACGCTCTTCATCATATACTACGGAGGTCATGCAAGGATAGACGAGTCTCGACAGAGCACCTGGTGTGCGTAAGTCTGCTTCTCCCAAGGCCGCACCCAACCAACCACACAGCCCCTGTCCTGTCTGTCTCGAGCACGCAAAGACTAATGTGCTCACAGAACGCGGCATTCTTCATCGCCATGGCTACAGTAAGTCATGCCGCACGGGAACGCGCAGGTCTTTCTTTTAATTCGAGACGCTCTAGGTGGTCTGCCATCCAGACACTCCTCGAGAGGTCCATGTCTGATGTCCTCATCCTCCTGGACTGTTGCGCCGGTGCCGCGAGCGCAACCTTCCCCAACGGAAAGAACATTACCGAGACGATATCAGCTTCAAGCTGGGACGCCATAGCACCCGATCCCGGCCGCTACTCCTTCACAAACGCCCTGATCGAGGTGCTGCAGGAGTGGCGGCACCGCACTTTCTCAGCCGCCATGCTACACGCCGAGATCCTCGCACGGCTAAAGCACCCGCGGCCCATCCTGATCAACGGCAAGCACTTTGAGGCTCGCTCGACCCCGGTTCACTTCATGATGACGTCCAACCACAAGGCTCCAAGCATCGAATTCGCGCGCGTCGTCCCCGAAAAACCAAGACCGCCGTCGCCGCCACGGGAACTACCGGACAGTCCCTCGACCGCTGGTCCTGGCTCACAGTCTGTCGTGCGGCCAGGCCACAGCGTCGCACCACTTTTGCAGGACTATGGCAGGCCCGAGGTCATGACACCCGAAAGCTCGATACCGGATGCCGCAGACCCAAACGAGGACGAGCCTCACGTCATGATCTCACTGGCTCTCGAAGAAGACCAAAGGCTCGACCTCGGTGCATGGGAGCAGTGGCTGGCCAGCTTTCCAGCCCTGGCCAAGTTCGTGAAGGTGCAAGGAGTGTTCAAGAGCCACTCGACCCTGCTGTTGCTCTCCCTCCCTGTGATGGTCTGGGACTTGCTCCCGGATGACCCGGCTTGCGCATTCGTTGCCTTCATCCGGTCAAACAACCTACTCAAACAGCAGACTCCACCGCCAGAACCTGTACCAGCACCCGTCCCGGCCGACGCGTATCACGACATGGCCCACGAGCAGCCGAGGGCGGATGTGGAGTCGATACTCTCGGGCACCACCTTCAACAATCCGATAGATGGCATGAGCTCCGTGCAAGTACGTCAGATCGCGTGCAAAACCTCGGCAAACCACTTGCCAGAGTACAATAACAGGCGGCTGCCGCCTATCCTCAACTTGATGTCGCCTGGCGGCATTCCTCGGAGTGTTCCCCCTCCCGTGAGGAACATCCCATCCAAGGGCTTGGCGACATCTTCCAGCTCGGCTTCAGCCAAGACCCTAAGAGGTGCTGCATCCGCTGTCTCGCTGAGCGGCCTCACCAGGCAGCATACCCTGCCGCCGAAACTCCCCAGCGTGATCGACAGCAGTCAGCCTGCGCTGAGTGACGCCATCTCTCGGCAGATGATATTGAACCAATCCAGGGACACCAAAACAACGACGTTCGTGCAAAACTCGAACGTTCCCGAGCCCCCCCGCTTGGCGAAGCACGTCATAAGCCGGTTGGAGAACTATTTCCAGAAAGAACCGCAACCTACTGTGGCCGTGGCCGAGTTTCTCGCCTCTAACCTCGGCGTGGAGACGTCGGACATACATTTATGGTTTCATCACCGCAGGCAACAGGAGCGGATGAAGTGCCTCCTGCAGAACCTCAAGATTGACGATACGCGACCCGCGGTCACGAACGGCGCGAGGATGATCTTGCCAGGCGATCTGAACACGCTGCTGGAAATATTCCCGTCCACCAGGAGCGTGCTCCTTGTGGACCTGCGGTCGTCAACCGACTTTGAGAAATCGCACATACACGGCGCCATCAATCTCCGGGCGCCACTGAGCTTCATCCAGAACATGCCGCTAGAGTCAATCCAAGACACCTTTGTCGACGATCAGAGCCGTCGTACCTTCAACAAGTGGTTTCAGTCTCGCTGTATGGTCTTTTATGACCGCGTCGTTGAGTACGGCTGGGAGTGTCCTGTCGCCGATGCGCTGTGCGAGCGTTTCCGCCGCAAGGGCTGGCTCGGCCAGTGCTTTATTCTCAAGGGTCACTACCGCGAATTCTCCGACTCTTTCGACAACCACATCAGCGGCTCCAAAATGACAAGTGCCGCGAAGGAGCACCTCGATGGCTTCCGAGAGCATCCCACGCCGAGTGCAGTAAGCCCGAACCTTTGTGTCTTTTATGTTCGTTTGTCGGAGCACATGTTGACAAGACCATGTTGTCACAGCAGGAGCTACAGCGGCGTCACGCCCAGTACGACCAGTGGCTCCGCACCTTTGAGAGTCAAGACCGTTCGGCTGCATACCTGGAAGCCGACGAGACGCAGCTTCTGGGGCGCAGAAAGGCCGTCCATGAGCACCAGAAGGAACTGGAGGCCGAGTTCGAGACGCGCTTCCCGGCCCTGTACCACCAGTCACAGAGCCTTCGGCCGGCGCCTGCCACGCGCGCCTCCACGAGCCACGGCGACAAGCCGTGGGCAGGCGGCGTCTCCGCGTACAGCCACGAGGCGGCCGGCCGCGGGAAGGCAGCCATGGCGAATGATGACGTCTTCGACGGGAAGGCGCACCTCGTTGGCCCGCTGGCGAGCGGCTTGGACAAGATGCGCGAGGCGACTGCCGCCGGGGGTGGCACACCAGCCCCAGGCACGCACATGGGCGGCGCCGGCGGGTGGCCGTTCCCGTCGGCAGGCTACACGGACAAGCTGGGCGAGACGGCGGGCTGCTCGGACGATTTCGACGATATTGACGTCCGGAGCGAGGGCGTCAAGAACGATGCGGCATTCCAGCAGGCCGGCGGCGCTGGCCGTGGCGGCTACCGTTCACCCTCCACCAACGACCTCGCTGCCGCCGCCTCGGCTCCGGGTGCTACGGCAGCCGGTAGCGATGACCACAGGAAAGGCCGAACAAGGCACTTGTGGAATCGACTACGCAGTGGCAAGTGAGCACACACTCGCGTTTGCAGGTTTCAGCGGGCCAGGTCGACACAAGCGTTCATCTGTTCGTGACGGATACAAGCTTCAACTTTGTCGGACGCGGGCTTCGGCCTCGGAAGGCCATGAAGACGCTCAGGATCTTTTTTTCTTTCCTTTTCGGAACTAGGCATGGCACTTTGGGTCAGGGCAACGGTCGTGTTGACATCATACCCCCCTGCTTCTCGGCTTGGACATGGGCTTGGCAAAAGGATGGTTGATGTATGGGCATTGTCAGGCAAACTTTATCGGCGTCACAAGAAGGTGTCATCATGTCACGGTTAGGCGAGCACGCAAAGGGCGCACAGTTGGATTGACGGCGAATAGATAGCTACGGGCGTCTTTGGTCACAAGCTTGTGTCTGCTGTCCTCCTGCTGTCAGGCGCACGCAGACTTGCACCCGGCGCGAGCATGGTGGTGGTGGTTCCGCGCGCAAGCAACAACGGCCTGACGTCGGCGAACCGCGGGACGTCATGCCACCCGAAGTCGGGATGGATCGGTGCATCCCATCGTGTTTGACCCCTGAGTCGGCCCCGTCTTTTGACGTTTGACCCGGGACTTTAGACTCTGCCCCGACACATGAGCCTATTCAGTTGATGGGCGGTTAGGCGATATGGGGCGACCCACTTGCCGCGGACAGTTTCATGGGAACGCGTGGACAGGAACTCCTTCCGTCAGGAGGCCAGATGGTGTCGACTCAGGTCTGTGGGAGGGCGGCGGTATTTCGGACGGTCCCCAACCCCCAAGCACCCTCATGGCACACCCGTTGGAGGGCCATGCAGTCATCCGAAGCTCTGCTTTCACGTCAGAGCCTGATCTGCCGAACAGCATGTGTCTGACAAGCGACAGGAAAGCTTAGTCGGCCGGCCGTTCTGCATGAGCAACCTCGACACTCCCGACTCGAGGGCACAAGCCAAGCTGCCGGCCTCGCTATTCGTTCCGAAAGCTTGAGGCATGAGCCTCCATGTCACGGCCCAAGTCGGACGGAAATGGTCAAAGAGCCGGCCATGCGTGCTGGCTGTACGTTGTTGCTGTCTCTGCTCGGCGGGTTCCACCAGTCGTAGTCGTATCCAGGTGACGAAACAAGGAGCGTTGCCATCACTCCCGAATTCGCGCCCCCCCCCCTCACTCCGACAGACAAGGTGCCCGTTTAATTGTTGACAGTCGTGGGGGCTTGTCATATTCCCGTCAAATAATGCGATTGGACACCTCCAGTTGTGCACTCCACCGACCGGGCACATACATAGTTTGGTTGTACAACCATGCCCTCTTCACGGGCCGGACATCTCTGATTCGGGGTCGGTCTACCGGGCTGGCGCGGGACAGGATCGGGCAGGGATTCCTTGCTCTGGGAAGAACGACTGTGTTCTAGTCATTCGGGGCCTGGGCTTGCACGAATCAGACTTCCCGTCGCCGTCAAAGACACACGGAAAAAGACTTTGGGTGGCAGCCATGCCGATCCTTGATGGCTTGCGGCTTGCAGGGCATCCCTTGCCCGGGCGAGGCCCGCTTCAAGCATCCTTCGGGGTCCTTTGAGTTGCGTGGTGATGAAACTCTATGGAGCCTCCCAATCTCGGTTCAGTAACTCAGTAAACCTCAGGCAGATATGTCATCAGTCCCGGCGGCCATCGAATCCCGCGGGTTCCACCTGGGTCAGCTGCCAGTACTAGACTTCTCGTCTTCGCTCGACCCGAGGTGCAAGTCCAAAAAGAATCAAGACAAATGGAAGGACGGGAAGCCATCGTCGGTGCCAGACTGGGACATCTCTCCGTTGGCTGTCATCTCATATAAGTCGTAGGGGCAGCCTGGCAGCGTGAATGTATTGTATTGTACGCGAAACTGCTAGGAGTACGCCCTTGAAACTGCAGGTTGTAAGGTTGAGTGAGGCACGGGGATGAGACAATGTGAAAAAAACACGAAAATGCACATGCGGGAGAAGGTCGTTCAGGCCAAGAAAAAAATAAGAGAAAGAAAAGGGAGTGCGAGATGACAAAGGAATTTTGGTGCTCAAAGTAAAATTTTTTGAAAATGATTAAAACTTCCGAACGGAGCCTTCCATAAAGCCGATCGAGCGGGATGTCAGGAAAAGATGGATCCAGATCTCGAAAAATGGGCAGGGCTCTGCTGATTGGTCGGCTCGTTGGGCCATGACCCCAGTCCAAAGGTCTCCCCCCTTGTGTTTCTTGCTGGGTCTGCCCGTGCTTGATGCGTGCTTACCCCACAGCTCCGCGCGCAGGCGACGAGATGACGAGAGCGATTGGTTCGTCTCGATCGGTGCTTGGAGCCATGGTATTTGTGACAGCTGCTCCCCATTGCCTTACCCCTGTCGACGCCTCTCAAGACTCCTGCAGTCCTGCTCCCGTTTCGCGTACACTCTGCCAGGTGGTTGAATGTTGAAACAATACTACAGTGGAGCCTCGGAGGCCGTGCCGGTATCAAGACCAGGGTCTTACAGCATGTTGTAAAACGGTGACTGAGCTTTGGTATATTGTCTCCTCATACAGTTCATGTAGTACATTAGCAGAGCTACTATACATAACTACCAGGCCTATATTCCCTCAATCAATCACACAACAGCTGTACTTTTATAATTACCTGGATGACTGTAGAGACACAATTCACCCTCTTCGAGATACGAGGTACAGCTGCCAAGCCTGTCATCTGTCCACAGACTGCTCCGACCCAAACTCTACCAGGATCACGCCCAGTCAGCTGGCTTGGACGGCATCCAGGCACTTCCGTGTCAAGGTCATCATGCACAGCGTGTTGAGTTTGATGTCCACGCAACCTACCTAGAGGGATCCAACTTGTTGCCAGACCCGAGTAGAGCATCGCAGCAGGAGCAGGGACTCCCTGGTGTGTCGTCCACATGGCATGCGCTGAGCTGACCCCGCCAAAGCCCCGGGCTCCCCCGGTGGCGCGTGGCCGGGGGACTCGGTCGCACACAGCCTCCGGACCGAAAGCCAGGGGGACGATGGGCCCCGACAAGACCCTGGGCGCAAGACCCGGCCGAGAAGACTGCAGAGACGGACAGAGTACAATCGCACGGGTAACCTCGTCACACAGAGCCCTCGAGTGCCAATGGTGCTGCGGATGTGCGCGCTTGAGAAACGGCAGGCCCCGACCGAGCGGCGGCCTCGTCTCAGAGTTTTGGGTCGCGAGCCCATCAGTCTCCTCCCACGGCAGGGATCAGGGCCTTTCAATAGACGGCCCCACGTCGCCCACATCCCGTCGTCACTCGGCCGACTGGCCTGGTTCAGGGTTGGACATGCGTTCTGGAGGCGGCCCACGCTTGGTCCTCGAGCTTTGACCTGTCATTTACCAAGGACGGAGAAGCACTTTGTGGGAACTTTGTGGGAACTTTGTGGGATGGCTCTCGTCTCGAAGACCGGGCCCGGACACGGCCAAAGAGGAAACAAGGAAGATGGTCATAGTTTGTCGTGACGCAGGCCTGCGACACCTGTGACGAGATGTTTCTCATGCTGGCGACTGTAGGGCAAAGGCGCCATCGCGTGCTTCCCTAGCCACATGGTGACAGCCCGTGTGGCAGGCCCCTCCAGATGTCCGAGCCACCCGAGTACACACGTCCTCTCGCTGCCTTGTGCTCTTCATACCAGAGGACAGACTGGACAGTCTGGGTCCCATGTCTCGGGTGAGGTGACGTGGTTTGACAGAAGAAGTTTAACAGAACGCCTTGCGTTACATGGCCATACCATGCTACAAATCCCGGGATCGGGTTTTGTACAGAAGCCTGGCAAATGAAGGTGAGATGTGATTTGGTTGGTTGTTTGACGTGACACGAGGTCATAAGTAAGCACGATGTCAGTGCCCAGCGGAGGAGTTGGAAGTAAACAACAATGAGCAGGGGAGGAAGAGGAGGAGGGGGAGGAGGAACAGGAGAAGGACCATGTTCTTCTCGTGTGCAGATGAGAAGCCACTGTCCAAAAAAAAGCACGACATTCGAGACAAGGTCCAAGCAGGTTTATTACCTCTGGACTTGCACAAAGCACCCAACTCCATGCCTTTTGGAGTGGGCGGCCAGCTGTCTGTTTGGCACGCGTTGCGTTGCTCAGCTGGCGATTGCGGGCGGCCGCTTGCCTCTGCATTGCATGGTCTTGTCTTTTGAGCATGTCGGGTGGTATTGTTTTCAAGACATAATGCTAGATGTCCCAGCAAGTGAGTGGTACTTGAACAGGCCGAAGGAGCCAAGAAGGCGGTGAGCGAAGAGCACCGCACCCCGCCCAGCGACCTACGGTAGACTGCGGTAGACAGTCAGCCACTTGCTGTCGCTGTCGCTGTCGTACACAAAAGACGGGTAACGGATGTCGGGCTCGGGTCCGGGGAAGACGGGCACAAGCGGCAACCGGACATCGTCCGTCACGCGCACCTGCAAGATCGCCGGAACACGCGAGCGAGGGAGCGAGAGCGTTTCTCCCCATTCCCCATTCCCCATCCCCCTTCCCCGTCGCCGTCGCCGTCCCCGTTCCCGTCCCCTGCCCCCCGAAGTGGACCAATCGGGACCAGTCGGGGTTCGTCGGGGCCAATGCTTTGCGTCCTGACACATCTCGGGTCGGTGCCGTGGTGTGGCCGCGCCCCATTCGCTTGTCGTGCCGGTCACAATGTGATGGCAGGATCTGCTCGCATTCCGATAAGGCGAAGGCCTGTTCCGATCGTGGAAATCGGAAACCCCGGGACGCGGGAGAGCATGCCGAGCCGGCGGGTGGTGCCGCCGACCGTTTCGATCGGTTCGGTGCTCGCTGGAGCCCGTGGAGCATGGCTGCGGGGACCATCCCTTGCGCGGGGTGCCTATGTACCTAAGTACAAGGTGGTCCGGTAGTTTATCCTAGGCACCCACCCGCTGGGATGGAGTACCTCTGCGGTTTACCAAGTATCGAGTACCCGCCTACTCGGTACAGCAGGAGGTAGAGGTACACCAAAGTACGCAGTACTTGCAGCGGGGCTGGCTACGCGCCATCGTTGTCGCTCTCTTGCCTGTTGTAGGAATTGTCGCGAACCGACGGACGTGGCAATTTCGTGCAAAGAAGCAAAGCTGTCACAGCCAGTGACACAAATGACAGGACCTCCAGGAGTTGCAGGAATGTTCAGGCCACGAATGGCGACATACGTTAGCACAGCATGCCAATTAATATATTAGCCGCCTGTGCATGGGCGAGCCTGTTTGTTGTTTTTCGTTGCCTTGCCTTGCCTTTCCCACGCTTTTGGTGACTACCTAGGCTGCCCTTGTATCCGCCGATGAAGATAGTAGCACCTGCGTGGTAGTAGTACTTCGTAGCGTGACCCTAGAACTTGTTGAAGAACAAGCTGAGGCAACGGATGCCGCTGTCAGTGCTGACAAGTCTCTGTTGGCCCGGTGAAGAGTTGAAGGGCGTGGCCGCCGTTTCATAGAGCAGACCGTCGTCGGCCTTGTGGGACTGTTGTGTGGCAGCTGCTATGACGCCCGGGGGCCGGGGGCTAGAGGAGTACTAAACTACCTACTACTTTGTACCTCTACCTCTAGCGCGCCGCCTTCGGGGCCCGACGCCACGGTTCCCGCTACGACGAGGGCACAGATGAGGAGGAGGCACTGCGTTGTACGGCGTCATGGCGCATTCTGAGACAACGACGCTGAGAGGGTCCGCAGAGAGAGGGGAAAAGAGAGAGAATGGGAGAGTGTGAGAGAGCGGACAGAGCTGCGCATACACAAGACACATGCAGGCCAGGCCTTCTTCATCCTTCGGACTGGTGACGGATGGTCATACATGTACTCCTCTTTGCCCAGCCTTGCGCTTTGAGCCAATGGCATTCCGGAGCGGTCATCCGATGTGCCTTGCGCAGGTCCGACGTCGGACTTTGACAAACCCCTTCGCGCGCTACTGAGGAGACGAGGAAAGAAGAAAAGGTTGGCGGGAAAAAAGGAAAGCGGGAAGGGAAAGAAAACCAGACACACCCAAGAAACGAAAAGAAAAAAACAAACAATTAGCAGCCGTTGGGAGACATGGTGACCCAAGTGTCCGACTACTGACTAGAGCGGGGCTGTTGCCACGGACGCTACCTCTAAGTGTACCTAGGGGTAGGTACTTCGTTACCTCTGACTTCTTAGTGTCCCCTTGGGCAATCTGAATCTGCATCTCTCCGATCCGGAGCGTGCCTGAGATGGGAAATCTGCTTGACACTTGGCGGGTCCCTCGGTCCCACGGTCCCTCGGTCCCCCTCCTCGGCGCTCTGCGCGCGCAATCTCGAATCTGGATGAAATCTCGACTACCCGAGTACGAATGCATATGCATCGCATCATCCGCGCGCGGCCGCCGTGCAAATCGAAAACGGACCAACATTACCCCGAACCGATACGGTACAAAATGGTTACGGATCGTCCCTAATCTCCACCGCGTCCGTCCCAGCTAGGACCGCCATGATCGATCCCTGCTGCCGGCACGCCCGTTGGGGCTCCACGAGACTCTCCACGGCACATCTCAAGAAGCACACTGACGGAGGAGGGTGGGGACTGGGGGAGAGAAGCGCGCCACTGGCGCGCCGGCCGTTGTGGGTGGTGCAGGAGACTTTGGCCCGGGGAGGGGGGGGGAGGCGGCACTGTGTTGCAGTCGCAGGTTGCAGTTGCAGTCAGTCAGTCAGTCACAGACTCACAAACTCTCACAGTGCCTGCATTACCAAGTCATTGCCATCACTCAGCAGCCCTCCTCCCGGCCGCCCACCCCCGGCCTCTGCCCACCCCGGCCCCTGCTCGCTGTCTGGGCCCTTGGGAGGTTTAGCCCGTCCTGTCAGTCAGACGGCCGAGATCTGTAAACCCACTCGATCGAGCATCTCAATACGGGGTATATATCATTTACATACATCCTTGGATGTCACCTCGCCACACCCACCTCCTCCACCAAAACCCGTCGAAAGCTTATCTGCTATTCCGTCGTGGATCGCAGGACAACCCCCCCCCCCCCCCCAAATTCTGTCCGGTGGTAGTCTTTCCTCCCTACAACACTACACTATTCTACCCTACCTTACCCTACCCTACCCTAAGGCCCCCCCCCCCCAAATGCTCTCTTCCCTAGAGCTGGCCCGGCCTATCTTTTAAACTCTCCGCCGGTGGACTTCCTTCCACGCTTGTCTCCAAGTGCTTCCTCTTCAGGAACGACGACATCTGTGCACCCACGCTCCCACCCGCTGCCTGCCTAGCAGGAGCCGGAGACCTTCTCTAAACCTGCTCGACTCTCGCTCTGTCGACGCTAAACCGCCCGGGCAACAGCTCCACTCGGCTTGTCTTCGTCTCACTTTTTTTCGTATATAGCAGCATATCGTCCCATCTGCTCCAGTCTGCTACATCACTCAGCACGAGTCCGGAACCGACAGCCTCGCCCGTGTTTGATCTTGTCTCGTCGTCTGCGGCTCCTTATTACCCCGGCCTGCCTACGGGCTTTGTTATGGAAAGCTGCCCTTCGCGATCTTCAGCTTCCGATCGTGCACACGGCTTCCATCCACACCAGGTCAAAATGTCCATGATTGCCATGGCTCATCCCGTCCCCCACCTGGCCTTCAAGCGGGAGTTCGCCTGGGAGGAGTCCAGGCATGTGGACCACCACCCTGCGCGGCCTCGCAGCGAGGACAGAATGACCCTTCCGTCCATCCGTGAGGTACGGCTAGAGATCAAGGTCGGGAAGACGAACGAGCTGACCATCCGCAGGCCTTCCCAGAGCTCCACTCCCGCCTCCCAGAGATGCACACCAGGACCCCGTCCCTGGCCACTTCTCCGGTCGTGGGCTTGGGTGCCGGGGCCATGACGCCCCCGGAGTACGTACACTCGCCGAACACGAACAAGAGGAGGCGGTTATCCATCGGGGACGATAGGGGAGAGGAACGGGCCAGCCAGGTCCCGAGGCTGTACAGCAGCCCGCCCATTGACCCGCAGCTCACGGGCAGTCGGGGCTTGTCACCAACGACAATGGCCCCTCGGTCCGCGACCGAGAGCTGGTCGAGTTCGTCGAGGACGAGCCCGTACATGGCGCAGAGTGCGAACGGTTTCCCGCCCATGCGGTCACCAACAGCACTGGACATGCCCGAGCGGGTCGAGACTCGGCCAACATTGCCCAGTCTGCCTCACTTGGCTTTCTCGCGCGAACAGGCGCCGATGCCACGCATTCGCGGCTACTCCTCCGACGACGCCTACCCGCAAGCTCCTCGCCCGTTGATGATGCATCCCAGTGCCCAGGTCATGGAGCCGAATGCGCCAGCGTACCGACAGCGGAGCAACTACGCCTTCGCCTACCACCATCCGTCCCGCGTCCAGTCGCTCTCTTTGGGCTCCATTCATCCGCTGGACCGCACCCCCTTCTCGCCTGCTGGGTATGGGCACTACCAGGACTACAGGGGCCCTTACGAATACGGCGGCATGAGCATGAACGGAGACAACAAGCAGCGCAAGCGAAGAGGCAACCTGCCCAAGGAGACCACGGACAAGCTGCGAGCGTGGTTCGTGTCGCACTTGACCCATCCCTATCCGTCCGAGGACGAGAAGCAGGAGCTCATGCGCCAGACCGGTTTGCAGATGAGTAAGTCCTGCATGTCGCGACAAGGCTCAGATAACTTCCGACGAGGCGGCTGACACGTGTGCACTCGCAGACCAAATTTCCAACTGGTTCATCAACGCTCGCAGACGTCAGCTCCCGGCCATGATGAACAGCGCCAAAGTCGAGTCCGACGTCACGTCGGCCCTGCGAGCGGACGGGAAAGTTCTCCCGACTACGGAGCGCGGAGACTACGACGACGGGAAACGCAGCAGCGTCCCGCTCAGCGATTACGACGCCAGCGTCTACGAAGACGACATGGAAAACATCAAGCGCCGCGAGGGTGTCGTCATCAAGCGCGGCAGTGTTTGAAGAGCCTGGTTTCCAGGCCATCCTATTCCTCGCCGGAGTCTCCATCCATGGCGTCATGACTACACATAACATACATCCTATATATATACACACGCAGCTTTCGTCATACGCCTGCGTCTATTCAGCCGATCTCCACTGGCTATTCGACGATCTCATCGTCGTCCGACTGGCCCATTTTTTTCTATTTTTGACTTTCGACATGGCTTGCCATGTACTTTTCAAGCCGCTTTTTGCTCTCAGCCTGCTGCGGCTAGTAGTTTAAACGTCTTCGGACTACTGGGTGGCCCGACGTGTACAACAAACCAAAATTATCAACAGCACTGGCAGGCACTCTTAGGATATCGCAAGAACGGGAGGGGATGGGGAAGGAGTGGGAAGAAAGAGCAGTACCCGATGGCCTGGCAAGGACGGCTTGGGGTAGTCGAAAGACACTTTGCACACCTACATTCACACACACAGAGAGAGAGAGATGGTTGCTACCCTCCTCTACTTGGATAGACACTTGCTGGGGTCGTCCCAGAAATCAAAATAATGCATCACCCTCGAATTGAACTTGTCTTTTTGTTTGTGATGTGCATTTGTCCCCGGCGAGCTCTTCGTCGGCCGAGAAGAGACAGAGCGACCAAGTCACCCCGGCTCTTCTTCCAGTCGCCCACCACAAGGGCGGCCATGGGAAGGAGAGTAGCGACGGGCACCCTCGAGCTCCGTCCCACTCCAGATGAAAAGGCGCGCCCCCCTTTCCCCCGCGCTCGAGACGAGCTCGCAAGGCGCCAGCCCCGGTGCCGATGCGCGCATCTGGCAGCTCGTCCCACTGCAGATGGTCCTGTCTCGCCCTTGGCTTTGTCGGTGGTAGCGTCATCGCTCTTGGACTCTGCCTACGCTAGCTATGCCACGCACCAACGTGCCATGCGTCTCGCTTGCTTCTGCCACGTCCCGCTGGGGACGGCACCCGCTGCACACGCGCACTTTGCCCGCGATGCCCTCAAGCTTCGAGCACGCGTCCCTCCGTCCGACAAGCACAGCTCTCCCAGTGGCGGTGGGACCCAGCTAGTGCGGCAGCTACATCCTGCCTCACTTGCCAAGCCGCTGCCAGTGCATGAGGACGACGCAACAAGGGAACTCCACCGGCCTTTCACAGCGCTAGCATGTGAGACACTACAGGGGACAGCACGCAACCAGGGCTGAAGCAACGGCCTTCGCGGCGTCGCGCACTGCGTGGCTTGTTGAACCACCCGACGCGAGACCACCGCGCTGAAGGGGGCGGCGACTCTTTTGTCTTGTTCCTGTGCTTCCCCAGGTCGCATGTCGAGGACGGCGCCTCCCCCTCCTCCCCCGCCCGCCCCCCTCGAGGGAGGCCAAACCATTTTGACGTGGCATGTGGCATGATGACATGACATGTAGCAGATGGCATGCAGCACGTGGTCCGGCCTGGCCGATGCGGCGTGCCTCCCCGGGGCGGTGCTGAGGACGCTGACTGGTCGATGCCGATGCCCGCGCCCCGATCCGTGCCGCTGTGCCCTAGAGGTAGCCGATGGCGTACATCTTGGGATCGGCCGGAGCAGGAGGGGAGGGGGCAGTGTCACATTGTCGACGTCGATCTGCGCTGATGTGGACGTGCAGGGACAGGCAGCTGGGAAGGTACCTGCAGCGTCGGCCGCCGGGCACCCTTTTCTCCATCCTACCGCACCGTTACCCTCTCCTCCCAGGCCAAATCTGCTTGGTCCGACGACCAGATGACATATGCCGTTCTCTAGCTGCGCAGCGGTTTTGTCACCGCTGCCGTAGCGTCGCCCACTGGTCCAGGCGGGCTTGTGCCCGGGATCCAATGGCATGTGTCCGGACTGGCCCGTCCAGCCCCCGATCTGCCCAGGCGGACAGAGAGCCGAGGGACAGTGAGCGTCGGCCTGGGCGTACAGGATCTCTAACCCGTTCCGATGACAGGATCCCGACTCCAGACTTCCCCACCTCGGACGCACGGCGCACGGCGAGAGATTGTGAGGGGGGCACACGAGTACGCCTCCCCGCCGCAGGAGGCGGACTGGCGGTGAAGGTGTGTTTCTCGTGGCGGTCTCTGCATGCGACGAGCGACTACACTGCCACAGCCGTCATGCATGAGGTCGCTTCCCACCCCCCAACCCCCCCCCCTCCCCCCCCCTCCTCCCATCCCCTCATGGGGCCTCGCGGCCCTGGTATCGGACGGGCTTGCGCCTCTGCCTGCCGGTGCCCCCAAGGCCAAGGCCGCTGGCGTTCTTTCTGCACGGGGTGACGACAGCGTCGTCTCCTTTTTGACACACCGCAGGAGTGCGTCGTGTGCCTCGACCTTGCTTTTTTCCCTTCTTTGCCCGGCCCGAGCTAGCGACTGCCTTGGATGATGTTGTCAAATCGGCCTGTCATGGAGATGCCGACGTGGCAGACACATGTCTTCGGACGTCCCATGAAAGTAGCCGGTCTACAGCTCGCAAGGTGAGGTGCTTTGGGAAGCAAGAACACTCAGGACTCGACGAAACAGCAAGAAAGGAAAGGACTCGGCCGCCGCCCATCTCACAAGTCTGGCAGGCGGATGGTAGTACAGGCTGCGGTGTGACGGGCCATGTGCAGAGCTAGAGTAGCCTCGCCTCTCCAGCCCGGGAGGGCTGCCACCTGCTCCATGGAGCAGTTGCTTCGCCGCCCAGATCGGCGCAGGGAAGCGGACCGTGAAAACCATGGGCTGCACGCGGACCTGCTCGGCAGGCCTTGACTCCGACCGGCTGGGCTGCTCTGGAGTTGTCCGGACGCGGGAAAGACGCGCATGGTGCATGCATGACGGGCTGTCGCCTTCGTTACAGACAGAGATGCACGCGCGTAAAGCAGTAGAGTTTCTGCTAGAGGTGTCGTCTTGTCGGTGTCGACGCCGGCTTCCGTCGAGCTGATCGCGGGCATGTAGCAGTCGCAGTCGTCCGGCGGCGCCAAGGCCGAGTTTTGCATGTAGCTGTGGCTGAGGTCCGTCGGGTGCTCGACCAGCAGTCGTGATCCTGCTGTTTACTAACCCCCTGACCTCGAAAGCTCAAGTCTTCCGACTTTTTGGCGTCAACAGTGGGGTTTGGCGTTCGAGAACATGATCTCAGCCCGAACTCGATAATTCTATAGATGATTGTAGTAAGTGACCTGGACCCATCCTTGTGTTGCGGTGCAGTGAGCAAAACTTTGCAAAATATGAAGCGTGACTCGATTGTAAAGACTTCCAACCCCACACAACGAATTGTCCATGATGTGTAAAAATTTTCTCCGGTACGGGGAATCGAACCCCGACCTTCTCGGTGAAAGCGAGATATCCTAACCGTTGGACTATACCGGATTCTGTGGAATAGAACAACCAACTTCAGATTATAACTCCAGAAGAGCGGCAAAAAAAGTGGAGCCAACGAAGTCCACACAGCATGAAAGGACAAATACAACGTCGTGAGCTCATGACACACGGCCGACCCCGTTTAATTATGCAGTGGCCGAGAGTCGGCCGTTCAGCCGTTTGAGCAACATGCCCAAGTGACACACGCAGAAAGAAAACTCTTGTTTATGACAAGCAACAGAATTTCCCTGGTACTGGGAAACCAGAATGTTTGTTCATCGTGCTATCTCAGCGACTTGTGGACGTCTGTTGTGTCGAATGAAGTAACGCTCGCCTGTCGAACTAAATAGCGCGCGCGTATGTGTCACTATGGAACTTCCCTCACCGACGTGGCCGATGGAGTCCTTAGAGTCATGGACATCCCCCTCCCCAGGGGCATAGGACGCAGCGTAGCTATTTGGCAGAGGCCGTCTCAAGCTCAAAGAGCAGAACTAGCAGTTGCGAAGACTCTGTCGTAAAGCTCTACACAAGGGTGGTCGTCCCTCGGTAAACCCGTCCCTGGCAGTTCGAAAACCGGCTCGAGTGCATCATTCGGGCTTGGGTCAAAGCCTCGAGCACTTCGTTGCCGAGATGGCAATGTCGGCGACGTGCTAACGTACAAGCCCCTCATCTAAAGATTCTCCTCCCCCCAGTACGCACGGCAAATCTCTCGGCGCCGTTCTGGTTTTGCTCATTCCACAACGCGTTCATGCCCACACCATGCCCCTCTAGCGTCGTCTTGTACCGGCGATACGCCTCGCGTAGATGTTCCGGTAGCAGCGGGCCACGTCGGTCGCTGAGCTCCGACCTGGCCTGTGTCTCCCCGCCCGCCGCGTCCTCAGCGCTGCCCGCAACGTCCCCATCCGCCGGTCCAACTGCCGCAGCCATCTGGTTCCCGTGGCCCGACGGTGAAGACGCCCCAGACCTGGGCGGGCTAGGCAGCGTGATCTGGTCGTCGCCCGTCTTTCCGATCCACTCGGTCTGCACGCGCCGCGCCGCCTCGATCATGTCGCCGATGAAGACTTTGCTGACGGCCCGCATGCCAACGACGACGTTTTCGCCCACAGATTGTGAGATGGTCGCGTTGATGAGCTACACCGCAATGGCAGAAGAGTCAGTCTCGTACCCCAACCAAACACACCCCCCCCCCCCCCCCAAGCCGCCACGCCAGGCTTCGCCAACCCACCTTCCTCGTCATTCCCTTGGTCAGACTCGCAGCCCGCCAGTTCTCGTACCGATCAAACTGCGCTGGCGATAGCGCGTTGATCAACACGCCCTTGTTCTGGTGCTCCTTGTCCTTCTCCGCCTGCGTCCTCTCCTGCGCCATGATGGCCATTTCGACCTGCCCATCATCGCCATCGCCCTCCTCCCCGCCCGCCACTCCCCCCTCTGCCGCACCACTGCCACCCGGGCCCCCGCTCGCCGCAACGCTGGCGCGGCCTGCCGCCACCGCGGGTGTCTTGTCGCGCGCCTTTTCGGCCTTGGTCTTGCGACCGCGCTTCTTCTTGGGCGCGGCCGCAGCCACGGCCGCCGAGACGAGGCTCGCGCTTTCGATCGAGGGGGACCGTGCACCTCCACCGGTGGCGGCGGTGGCTTGGGCGGCGAAGAAGGCGTGCGAGTCGTCGGCGGCGGGGAAGGACGTCTGGCGCAGGCGCGAGGGCTGGTGGTGACCCGACGTCGCGGAAAGGACCGAGGCCTTGCGGCGCTTGAGGCCTGGGGCGCCGGGGCTGTCGGCGGCGGCGCTGCGCTTCTTGCTGCCGCCCAGCGCGCCGGGGGCGGCGGCGCCATTCGGGGAGGTCATGATGGTGGAGGCGGTGGTGTTGTAGGGGTTATGCGAGGTGGGCGAGGGGGCGATTGGCGAGTTTGGATTCATCGAGGGCGACATGGCCGCCGATGGGGACCGCAGTGCGTCAGACCGCCAGTGGCTTCTGGTCGTGGCGCTTCGGTGTTCTCGGTGGTCCAGACTGCTTGCTTCACAATGGTCAAGGATGTCCAGTTGAAATGGTTCGGGCACCCTAACCCTTGGAAGTTGCGCACCGATAAGATAAGCCAGGACCGGAATTTTCGCCGGATCGGTGGCCGATCGGAGCCCGCTCGGAGAACGCGCCTTTTGGGCCGGTTCACAGCGGCTCACGTCCAGTCGGAGTCAGCCCCGGCGTACACCTGTCCCTACGCCGCACTCCGTACGCACTCCGCCTTCTCCGTTCTCTGTCCTTCTCGGTCCCACCGCACCGGCCGGCCCGTCCTCTCGCCCCATCTCCTCGCCATTGGCTGTTCCACCATGACTCGCCAGGTCGGAAACGGCGACGGCGCCAGCACCTCGGGCTCGAGCGAGGGCAAGCGCCGGACCAAGACGGTCAAGGACCGCCACGCCAAGAAGCGGAAGAGCGAAGGCTGTGACGACCCCACAGCGGCCCCCCTTCCGCTTTCGGACCCCGAGAACGGCACCGCCCACCTCAACGGGCACCGGCACGACGACGACGACGACGACGACGACGACCCGCCGCTGCCCCCGCCCCCGCCGCCCGACCGTCGCTCCAGCATCAGCAAGAAGCCCCCGCGCGACGTGCGCGACAAGCCCGAGGGCAAGAAGCGCAGGAAGAGCGTGGCGACGACGACGGCGCCGTCGCGCTCGCCCAGCCCCGTCATCGACTTCGACGGGCTCAGCCGGCCGTCGGTCGGAACGCGGGCGCGGCGCGAGGAGGGCCCCGCGGCGGCGGCCGCGCGGCTCGCGCGCATGAAGGGCGCGGTGCGCACGCTGCTCGAGTGCGTGGGCGAGGACGCGGACCGCGAGGGCCTGCTGGCGACGCCCGAGCGCTACGCCAAGGCCATGCTCTTCTTCACGCGCGGCTACCAGGAGGACGTGCGCGACGTGGTCAACGGCGCCATCTTCCAGGAGGGTCACAACGAGATGGTCGTCGTCAAGGACATCGACGTCTTCAGCCTGTGCGAGCACCACCTCGTGCCCTTCACCGGCAAGATGCACATTGGCTACATCCCCAACAATGCCGTCATCGGCATCAGCAAGCTGCCGCGCATCGCCGAGCTGTTCAGCCGTCGCCTGCAGATCCAGGAGCGACTGACGAGGGAGGTGGCGAATGCCATCATGGAGGTCATCCAGCCGCAGGGCGTGGCGGTCGTGATGGAGTCGAGCCACCTGTGCATGGTGATGCGCGGCGTCGAGAAGACGGGGTGCACGACCATCACGAGCTGTGTGCTGGGGTGTTTTGAGAGGAACGAGAAGACGCGCAACGAGTTCTTGAGCTTGATCGGCATCAACCGCCGTTAGGGAGGGATGGTTCCATGGTCTCGCCATGCATTTGACAGGCGTTGGGTGTCGAGCGGAATATGGTTCCAAACGGCCGTCGAGCCCGCGGAATCTCAACATCAAGGCGGTCTTTGTACATTTATCGGCGGGCGGGTTTGGCTGGCATGCTTCCTGCTAGATACCATTCTCACATCTCAACGCTGTTTGCCCATGGCCGAAGTGCCGTTCCGTCATGGTTTACGCCACGTCATCCGGGTCCTCGGTCTGTGACAAAACACACACATGTCGACCATGTTCGTGGCCCTGCCAAATCGGGGGCTTTTCCCCCTCACGGCATCGCCTTGCCGCACCAGGATCGAGGCGTCCACGCCCGCAGTAGCCTCATGCCACCCTTCTCACCACCCTACCCACCTCTCCCCTCTCCACAGCCTCTACCCTCGGCCTGACCACCTTCCAAACCTCCTCGGCCACGTCTTCGACGCTCGGCGCCGCATTGACGACAACCAAGTCCTCCTCTTCCTGACGAAAACCGTGCTCGACCTCTTCCTTCGCCCGCCCTTTTGCCTCCTTCGCCCCCTCGCCTGTCCCCCCTAGCCCCGCGGCCCCCACCGGCTCACCCCCCCGACTCAAGGCCCAGAACAGCGCGCGCACGCGTCTCTGCATCTCGGCCTTCTCGTAGGCCTCGCCACCCCAGCCGCCGCGGGCCTGGGCCTGGGCCTCGTCCAGGTCCAGGAACAGCACGAGGTCGGGGCGCGGCAGGCCGACCTCGGGGGCGCGGGCCCACGTCAGCGGCAGGGCCGGGTTCTGCTTGGCGGCGCTGTAGACGATGCCGCTGTGGTAGTAGCGGTCGCAGAGGACGGTGGTGCCGGCGGCGAGGAGGGCCGTCATGGTGGAGACGGCCTCCCACCGGTTCGCGCTAAAGAGGAGGTGGATGACGTGGTCTTCCAGGGCAGCCTGACTCTTGAGGTAGGCGTCGATCATCTGGCCGATCGGAGTGGAACGATCTGAGGGGGGGGTTTGGGACAGTCAGTCAGCCTGGATCGAGACGACGGCGACGGCGACGGTGCGTACCCGGAAAACGCAGGACCTTGGCCTTGCGGCCGAGCTCGACGAAGCGCTGCTCGAGCAGCTTGACTTGCGTGGTCTTGCCGCTGCGGTCGAGACCCTCGAGCACCACCAGTGCGCCCCTCGCCACAGCCGCCTGCGCCTCGTCATGTCCCGCGGGGCGAGGAGGCGCGGATGCCGGTGCTAGTACCGGTGCGGGGGCGGGAGCTGCGTCGGGTGCTGCAGCGGGTCGAAGGGGCGCTTCGGCTTCGGCTGCCTGCTGCGTGTTCAGAGCCTGGGCGGCCGAGGCAACGTTGGCGAGATCGTTGATCGATGCCATGGACTCAAAGCAGTAGAAAAGGGTGGGTCCGTCAAGTAGAGGTACCTACGACCAGCGTCCGACGCCGACGCCGGAATGGAGGGGCAATCGGGCCAAGACGGGAACCCCGCACCACGCTCGAGGCCACGCTGCACACGCGCAGCCGCGCCGCCCCGACCGCCCAGTGGACCCACCTGGCCCGGGTACACCACCACCACCACCACCACCACGACGGGGAATGTGACCGACCCGCCGCCATCGCCAGGGCCTGAAGACGAGACGCTCTGGTTCGCTGAGGGGAGGTAGGCGGTTG
This sequence comes from Phyllachora maydis, assembly GCA_029339225.1. NCBI lineage: Eukaryota > Fungi > Ascomycota > Sordariomycetes > Phyllachorales > Phyllachoraceae > Phyllachora > Phyllachora maydis. Next base: position 7,418,830 of record JAQQPM010000003.1, read on the forward strand.
AGAAGGCGATACTCCGTGGCACCCGGGGCAGGACGAGCTTGATCGCAGGGGGGGGGGGGATGGAGTCTGGCTCTTTTCTGGGGTCGCCCACGGCAATGGCAGATTGGCCGGCCGTCGGGTAGGCGGCCTGTTTTCTGGGTTCCAGCGTGCGACTCGGCGACCTTGGCGCTGAAGCCGGGCAGCAGTTGGGGCACGCGCCGTGGTTGTACTGAGGCTGCGCGGAGGAGGGCGCGGACTTGGATATGGGCCTTGCATTCCTGCCGCTACAATGTCTATATGCTTTCCTTGCAACGGAGCGCCATCTAAACGACACCAAGGCCTGGCCGAACAAGCGCTGTCGACACCCACTCTCCCATACATAGAATAGCTACAGCATGCCCTTCCTGGCCAATTCAATCTTGCGCGCCGCCTCGCCGGCCTTGAACCCGCCCTTGGATACACAGACCCGATGACCGTCGGCAAGCTCGACCTTGTCCTCTTGCGCCGGCCATGGGCACGGGCAGTGGTGGGCGAAGTGAACGCAGGCTGCAGACGGGGCCGAGGACGGTTAGAACGGTGTACGAAGTAGAGGCCAGGGCTCTGCCAGGCAGGGGCCGATGGGGCCATGTTACCTAGCGTGTCGGGACAAAGGTAGTGCTCGCAGTGCGTATGGTCGTATCGTTGGCGGTAGATGGCCGAGTCGCTGGGTGCGTTCTGCGGTTGTTGCTGCTGATGCTGGCCGCCGAACATTTGCTCGAAGAAGCCGCCGAATTGCGCGGAGACACTGCCCACGAGGGCGAAGAAGAAGAGTACGGGGAGGCCGGCCAGGGAGCGCATCTTGAAAGCAGAGAAGCAGATGCGAAGAAGGAGTTGGGACAAGCGTGATCTGTGACTCGGTTACAGCACCTGTCGCACTGCCAGCTGGTCATTTCCAGGGTTCCCTTTATCTTATCGTCGGTCCACTGCCAGGCTCACTCCAGCATGGCCATGACTAAGCCGCAAAATGCTGCGATTTGCTTGACGAGGCGAAGTTAGAGGGGGACCAACGACAATTGGGAAGCAAGCACGGCAAGTCTCGGCGCTCGCCATGCACCTCATACAGCTCGGGCGGTCACTGCAATGGGCTTCTGCCGCGCGTAGCAGCTGCAGGAAGGCCCTCGCCTTCTCGCCTGTCTCTTTTGTCGAGCGACTCGGCCAGTTGTCGCTCGTCGAAGGAAGGCGATACGCCTCGGTCAAGTCGCAGGGCGCCTACAAGGTCAAGCCGAAGAGGACCACGCCGAAGAAGCTGGGGGCCAAGAGGACAGGAGACCAGTATGTCATACCCGGCAACATCATCTACAAGCAGCGCGGCACCGTCTGGCACCCCGGCGAAAACGTGCACATGGGCCGCGACCACACCCTCCACGCCTCCGTCGCCGGCTACGTCAAGTACTACCGCGACCCCCGCCGCCACCCGGACCGCCAATACATCGGCGTGACCTTTACGCGGGACGACACACTGCCCTACCCGCCCGGCGCCCCGCGCAAGCGCAAGCTCGGCCTGGTCGCCGTCCCGCGCCGTCCGGTGCCCCCGGAGGCGCCGCTGCTCGGCCCGAGCGGCATCCCGCGGTACGTGGTGCGGCACGAGAACGAGCTGGTGACGGTGACGGGCGACGAGACCACCGAGACCATGACCACCACCACCACGGACACCACCCCGGGCCTGACGATGCGGCGGCTCGGCAAGAAGCGCGACCGGCAGAAGAACGTGCTGGTGGCGCGCACGCTGGCGCACGCGGCGCGCTCGGCCGCCCGCCGCAACACGCGCGTCTTCCGCCTGCAGGCCGACTACAGCTACCGCGAGACCAACTGGGAGATCGGGCGGCTGGTCGGGCCCGTGGGCCGCGTGGGCGGCACAAACCCGGTCGGCTCGCGCAGGGCTCGGCTGCGGGCGCGCCGCCGCCGCCGCATCGCCCGCTTCAAGGCCGGACGGGCGCAGGCGCTGGTGCGGGCCCGGAGCAAGCGCGCTTACGACAAGATCGAGGCGGAGCAGAAGGCGCTGAAGGCGGCCGAGGAGGCGGCGTATGCGGCCAAGCAGAAGGCGAAGCGGGAGGCGCGGGAGAAGGCGGATCGGGAGAAGGTGGAGGCGGCTAAGGCTCAGGCACAGGCACAGGCGCAGGCACAGGCGAAGGGGACGGACGACAAGACGGATGACAAGAAGGACGGCGAGGAGACCAAGGACGCGTGATGAACATGTAAGAATACTGTGACAGAGACATGTCTACTGTGTGCATGGCGCAGGGCGATTTGTGCAACGGAGTAGTGCTTGCCTGTTTCATGCAATAGATGGGTGTCTGCATAAAGCACATGTATCCATGTGCAAAATAATGCAAAACTGTGTGTGTGTGTGTGTGTGTGTGTGTGGGGCTAGCAGACTTTTTGCAAGCTGGCTGCCAGCTGACCCCAAACAAACAACGTCACGTCCCCACCTGACTCTTGGCAGAACAGAACGGAACGGAACAGAACAACGAAGCTTACGAAGTACCTTCCACCATCTCCTCTTTCCACTCCATCATCTCACGGCACACATTTACGAAACAAGACTCGCAAGGCAAGGCAACGCAACACATCCTCCCGCTGTGTGCCATGGCTGCCGTCATGAACACCAGCCCAAGCGCGCACAGCCCGCCGGGGCCCAATGTGCCCAGGCCCAAGGGTGAGTCTGCCCGCCCCCCACGACACGACGCAAGCAGCAAGATTGACCGTCTCCCGCCGCAGGCATCCTCAAGAACTCGTACCGCCACTCTCCGCCCTCGGCGCCGCTCCTCAGGTCGCCCGAGCTGTCGGCCGAGCCGGTGCATGCCACGCCGCCGCTCCCCGCACACTCCCCGCCCCTCAACAGCCTGGAGGCCAAGGAGCTCACCATCGCCAACACGCAGCGCAACGCGGGCCACCGCCGCTCCTCCTCCGTGGCCGGCGGCGGCGGCCGCTCGCGGCGCGGCAGCTCACGCACGCCCAGCCACCACGCGGGCGGCGACGATGCCGAACCGGGCCAGCGCCTCAAGTGGGACGAGGCGAATCTGTACCTGACGGAGCAGGAGCGCACCGCGACCATGAAGATTGACGAGCCCAAGACGCCGTACGCGAAGCACTACGATCCGGCCGAGGACCCGTCCGACGACGACGACGACGACGACGGCGGTGGCGGCGGAGGCGAGGCGAAGCAGAACGAGGACGACGTCGGGGAGCCTCTCCGCCCCGAGGATATCGACATGGACCGCGTGGACGGGCTGCCTCCCACGTCGTCGGACCACGCCAAGGGCAAGAAGTCGGCGGGCCGGTCTGGCGGCGGCGCCGACGGGGAGGACGAGATCCCGGGCCTGTCGCTGGGCGAGCCGGAGGAGGCGGTGCCCGAGGGGAACTACACGCGGCCGCACCGGCCGCGCGCCGTGCATGTCGACAGCGACAACGGCCACGAGGTCGAGGAGCTGGCGGGGCTGAGCGCCGAGGAGCGCGAGAAGCACCGCAAGTTCGAGGAGATGCGCAAGAAGCACTACGAGATGCGCAACGTGGCTGCCCTGCTGGGCCACCCCGAGGTGCTGGACGAAGAAGAAGACGAGGACGACGGCGGCGGCCGTGCGAACGGGGCGCCGCCGGTGCCGTCTCTGCCGCCGTCGGGGGGTGGGCTTTAGTGCCGTCCGTCCGTGGTGGGTTAAACGGGTTTTCATCTTGCTGGTTCTCTTTTTCTATCTGTGACGGTCGCCTGGGAGTTTATGGGGCATTGAGCTTACAATACCCTTTTGGTTGACGGGCATCATCTGGAGTCCAGCCGGGGACGTGCATCGTGAGCCTTCAAGCCTCCTCATTGTTCGCTCGTCTGTCTTTTGGGTGGATGCTGTAACTTTGTGGCACGGGCAGTGCTTCAACACATTCGTTGTACTCGGGACGGCGGACCCTCATGGGTATGGAACAAGTCCAGGTCTCTCACATGTGCTTGGCGTGCCGGGTTTGCCAAGGGGATGGATACAAGAGGGTTCAACCGGAGGCGACAGGAACACAGCGCCTGGATAGATATACAGTCGACTCTCTCTCTCTCTCTCTCTCTCTCTCTCTCTCTCTCTCTCTCTCTCTCTTTCTTTCTCTCTCTCTCTCTCTCTCTTGCCACAGGAGCAGAGAGCAGAGGCCTCAACCGGGCCTCAGCCAAATCCATCTGTGTACCTCATATGCACGGGGTGATGCTTGGCTGGGCAGAATAGGCATACATCGATCAGGTTGCTGCAACGTGTACCAACTGCTACATCCGTCCGTCCGTCCTGTCTGTGATTCTGTGATCAAGGTCCCTCGAGACCCTCATGAACATGCAGTCTCGACGACAGACTTGGTCACCTGGCCGGGGGTCGATTCCTATTCCTCAACCCAACAACTCCGTCGGGCCGTTTCATCTCGCCCCCAGGAAAAAAAACCGGGGAATCTCCCCTTTCACGGCTCCCATTGCGCCGCCTGCATCTTGCGCCATTGCCCCTCGGCAGCGCTCCCGCCCTGGACGACGCCCGCGTCGATGAAGGCGTCGACAGGCGTGCTGGCGAAGCGGCGCGCGCTGACGCCGCGCTCGAACAGCACGTCCAGCTCGGCGAAGGACCGGCCCGTCGGCTCCGGCACGCGGAAGTAGGTGTAGACGATGCAGAAGAAGCAGATGGCGCCCTGGGGATGGGGTGGGCGCGAGGTTCGTCAGACCATCACCACCAACTTGGGGGGGGGGGGGGGGGGCGAGGAGGTGCGAGGAGGTGGCGGGTGGTAGAGGCGGAGGAGGAGAAAATGGCCCACACATACCCAGAAAAAGCCGGCAAAGTTGCCCCAGTCCCACGCCTGCGGGTTCAGCATGTAGGGCGTGAGCACGCTGCAGACGATGCCGACGACGAGGTACAGCATGCGGCCGAGCACGACCGTCTTGACCTGCAGGCGGCGCGTCGACATCTCGCTCACGAGGCTGTAGCACACGGTGCCGACGGTCAGCTGGTACGTCAGGGCCCAGGCGAGCATGATGCTGCCGGTGGCGAGCGACGAGGCGCGGCGGTGCGCGGCCGGCACCAGCCCCAGGAAGCCCAGCACCAGCAGCAGGAGGCACAGGCCGCACAGGCCGCGCAGGTACAGGGCGCGCCGGCCCAGGCCGCGCGCCATCAGCGCCCACGCGCCGAAGACGCCCACCATGTTCATGGCGTACTGGCCCAGCGCGAAGGCGTACGAGGCGGTCGGGTCGAGCCCGGCCTGTTTGAGGAAGTAGGTCGAGTAGTTGGAGAAGGAGTTGCCGCTCAGGTTCTGGATGGCCCAGACCATGCACACGATCTGGGGGGGGAGTGCGTCGTCAGCCCAAACCACACACACACATATATATATATATATATATATATATATATATACATATACCATGCAGTCAGTCAGTCGGTCAGTCCAACACGCACCTCGGTACGCCGTAGATTGGTGCCCCGGAAACAGTCCCAGTACGTGGCCCCGCGCGTGGCCTTCTCCTCCAGGGCGGTCGTGTGCACCATCATGGCGACGGTCTCGTCGGCGTCAAAGTCGGTGTCGCAGACGGTGCTGGTCAGGCGCAGCAGACTGGTGCGGGCGTCGTCGAGGCGGCCCTTGCGCACCAGCCACCACGGCGACTCGGGCGCGAAGAAAATGCCGGCCATCAACGGGACCGGCCACATCCACTGCAGGGCGTAGGGGATGCGGTAGGCCCACGCGTCCTTGCGCGGCAGCATCGACATGATGACGCCGATGCCGATCTCCTGGCCCATGCCCCAGCAGAAATTGACGTACGTCGTCAGGTAGCCGCGCATGGCCACGGGGCAGACCTCGGACGCGTAGGTGATGGTGAGGGTTTGGAAGACGCCCCAGGGCTGGGTCGAAGACGTCGGAGACGACCCATGTGTGAGTCGGCGGACGGGCGGCGCAGCGGAGGGAGAGACGGCGGGGGGGGGGGGAGGTTCCAACTCACAATACCGGCCAGGACTTCGGCTGCGAGCAGGGTTTGGACGTTTTGTGCGGTGAAGAAGAGAGAAGTCCAGGCCATGATTAAGACGAGGCACGCGATGACGGTGTAACGGTAGCCGAAGCGCTCAGACACCCAGCCGTTGATCAGCAGGCCGATGAACTCGCCCACGTTGGCCCCCTGCCGCCAGTCAGACGCCGCGAGCCAGGTCAGTGTATGAGAATGCAGGGAGCCATGTACATTGCTGAGACCGGATTGCCATTCAGGCGAGATCTCATAGGTCCCGTTGTGCAGCACACCATACTTTTGGTTGAACTGGGGCATGGCATCTGTGGGAGGACGACGGGCATTAGTGTAGCATGAGCAAGGTCGATATCCGTCGTTCACCCACAAAAGTTGTTGATGAGGCACACGTCATATCCCTCCATGACGATGCAGGTCGAGATGAGCATGCTCCAGGCAATGGCCTTGGGATACAGCCGGATGCCCTGCCGGAGCGTCATGTTCTGCTCCTTCTCCGTCGCCGCGCGCGCGCTGTTGAGGACGAAGGCGTGACTCGTAGCGGCGGCGTCGACCTTGCTGTCGGCCATGATGGTGAAAGAAAAATAAATTCAAAAAAAAATTGTTCAAAAAGAATTGTTCAAAAGAAATTGTTCAAAAAAATTGTTCAAAAAAAATTGAAAAGAAACGAGATGAGAGGAAGCAGAGGTGGGAGAAGAAGAACGAGGGCGGCAAAGGCGCCGGGCGTCGTGAACCATCATCGGGTTACACATCACGAGCTGCCGCACCCTCCCTCTCTCCGGCATCCCTCCCCGGCGCGAAGTCGGTATCGTGCGGTCAGCTTATGGGGAAATACGAAGGACTCCGCACTGCTTATATCCGCCCGCCGCACCGAACGCGGGGAAAAATCAGCACGTGTCCATCTGGCCACATGCTTGCACACGCGCCCTTTCTTGAGCCGGCCGCCGCACTGTACTCTACCCTGCTCTGTTCGTCACCCGGGATCTTGTCCCTTGTCCCCGTTCAGCAACGGCCGTCCGAACAAGGTGTTTGGCCCGCGCCGGCGCTATACTATAGATGCCTTTGCCGGGCGGCCCCGCTGCCCTGGCGTGCCCGGCCACGGCCAGGGTCGCCTCGAAAAGGTCCAGCACGGGCTGGTACGTCTTGTTTGCCCCTGGGCCCTCGTGTGTCTTGGTTTTCATGTGACGTGATGATGGGGTTGGGGGAGATGGGCACTCCCTTTCCCCCGGGATATGCCAGCTTCGCATCCCGTGTCTTGAGTCGCTGACGGACGGCGACGCGCCCCGCAGCGAAAACTGCCGGGAACAGCACCTGAAATGTACGTGGGCCGAGGGCGAGGGCGAGGGCGACGTGGAGGCGGCGAGGCCCAGACGGGAGACGGGCGCTCATGCAGAGAGAGAATCGTCGCAGGCGACCGTGTCACGCCGACGTGTGGCCGCTGCCTCGTGGCGAAACGGCCGTGTCGGCGGACGGGCTTGAAGATCCGTGTAACGCAAAGTCAGACATGCCTTGGCTCCGTTCGTGGCCCGCCCGGCCGGTTGTTTGCTGTGCGCGTACTGGCTCGGGACTGACGGACGACGAGACGGGGGCGCAGCCGAGTATGGCGTGCAGCAGCGATGGATCAAGACGCCCCGACGGCGTGAGTCCATGGGATGAATTCATGTGCGTTGCCGTCGAGCCTGGCACACTGACCCGACACGGCACAGTCGAGTTTGTCGACGAGACCCGGAGCGTCATCCAAGAAGCCCAGCACCCGGACGGCAGTGGCGCCGACCTGGACGAGGCCGAGTGCGCGTGGCCCATGGCCAGCTCGGATGGCAAGACCCGGGCCGAGACGGCTGACGCGAGCAAGCCACGCATCTATCTGGACCGGCCGGTGTGGCCCCTGAACAAGGCCGACGAGGCGGGCCTGTTCCGCCACTTTGTACAGGAGCTCGCCATCTGGGTGAGTACTACTCTGGGAGAACCCCCCTTCCCCCCTTCGGCGGCGCCCGATGCCATGGACGGACGAGTGACTGGTTCGGGTTGGCCGTCCTGGCCGGGACACAGCTCGATCTCTGCGACTCGCAGCGTTCGTTCGAGACCATGGTGCCACGGCGGGCGGGCACGTGCCCGGTGCTGCTGAACGCCATCTTGGCGCTGGCGGCGCGGCACCAGAGCAACAAGGACAGCGGCTTCGACGAGCTGCTGGCCAACCGCTACCACCAGCGGTGTCTCCGGGACCTCATCCCGCTGCTGAGCCACGCGGCCACGGTCAAGGACGAGAACCTGTTTGCGGCCACCATCATCCTCCGGGTGCTCGAGGAGATGGAAGTCAAGACGATGGGCACCGACTACAAGAGCTACCTGTCGGTGACGCACGCCTTTGTCGAGCGGGCGTCGGACAGCCTGGTGCCCGGCACGCTGAGCGCGGCGTGCTTCTGGGTCGGGCTGCGGCAGGAGATCTACAAGGCCATGATGGGCCAGACGGCGGTGCGCATGAGCCTGCACCACGCGCTGGCGGACCGCTCGCTGGCCGACGCCGACGACTGCACGTGGGCGAACCGCGCGGTGGTGCACTGCGCCGACGTGCTGAACCACTGTTTCGGCCACCAGGCCGACCGGTGGGCCCAGAGATTCCAGAGATGGGGCGAGTTGAAGCGCTGGAACGAGTCGTGGCACGAGCGGCTGCCGCCGAGCTGCCTGCCCATCTACTGCGAGGAGGCCGAGGCCGAGGCCGGGGTCGAGGCGGGCGACGGGGGGCCGGCATTTCCCGAGGTTTGGTACCACAGCAGCTGCCACGGTCCGTGTGACTCTCTCTCACTCCCCGTCCAGTGACCATGGAGAGACCACGTATAGGTCATCTGCAGGGTGCTTGCTAAGCAACCAAGAGAACGACGAGCACAGTGATCGGCATGCAGCACCAGTTGCTGGCCGAGCTGTTTCTCACCCGCGTCGACCCCACCGTGGAGACGGCGGGCTCCCAGGCAACGCTGTCGGAGGAGGAGGAGAGCCGTATGAGCCTGAGGACCGGGTGGCACCATCGGCTCCGGGAGCTCGAGCTCGTGCGACGCGTGTGTGGCATCGGCGTGGGCAACCAATGGACGCCGCCGGGCATGTTTACGGCATGCATGGCGATTGCAGCATGTGGGGTTTTTCTTTTTCTTTTTTTTCTTCTTCTTTTTTTTCTTTTTTTTTCTTTTTTTTCTTTTTTTTCTTTTTTTTCTTTTTTTTCTTCTTTTTTTAACATCCCTTCCCTTCCACCTTTCTCTTTTTCTTCTGCCCGTGTCGTTAACCTTGGGCTTGCCCGCAACAGTCGGCGACCGTTTTGTCGAGCGCAGCGACCAGGAGGCCATGCTTGACATCCTCAAGACCACGGAGAAACGACATGCGCGCCCCACCGAGCACGTGCAGGAATTAATGAAGAAGTCATGGGGATGGATCAGCTGAGTCGGGCCGGAATGGCTAGGTGGGGTAGAGTGGGGTGGGTACACATGGTGTGGGGTGGAGAGTGCTCGGTTCTGTTGGATGCTTGTCTATGCCGCCGGAAAAAATTACCCATGTTTTGCCAAGTTCGACAAGGCATGAAGCAAAAGCGGCAGATTTTCCCGATGCAGAAGACTCCTCAACACAATGGATCGGCGCGGCGAGACGCAGCGTCGCCCACGGTTCACACCCGCCGGGCACTCTCATGCTTTTCTACTTGACGTGCTATAAAAGACGACGGCCGCCCATGGACGATGCTGGTCCATTTGGTCTCCCTCTCGCTCTCTCCATCTCAACTCTGACCTGACCACGGCTTGGACGGATCGACAGGCTCTCCCCACCACACAATGGCCCCCTCTGCCATCTTAGACTCCCCCTCCCCGGGCGCCATCCTCGAGGCCTTGTCCGACGCGATCGACGACGTCAACGTGCTCAAGGCCAAGGCCGCGCAAAAGCTCGCCGACCTCGCCGCCCCGCCCTACGACGCGGCCTCGCAGTTCGACGCGGCCAAGGACAAGACGCAGTTCCGCCAGTACGAGACGGCGTGCGACCGCGTGCGCAACTTCTACGCCGAGCAGCACGCCAAGCAGACGGTGGCGTACAACCTGGCGGCGCGGGCCCGCTTCCATTCGCGAGCCCGCCCGCGGCCGGCGCTGGGCGTGTGGGAGGCCATGGAGCGCCTCGACACGCTCGTCGACGAGAGCGACCCGGACACGGCGCTGTCGCAGATGCAGCATCTGCTGCAGAGCGCCGAGGCCCTGCGCCGTGACGGCCGCCCGCGCTGGATGCAGCTGACGGGTCTGATCCACGACCTGGGCAAGCTGATGCTCTTCTTCGATCCCGGCGCCCAGGGCCAGTGGGACGTGGTCGGTGACACCTTCGTCGTCGGCTGCGCCTTTGACCGCCGCTGCATCTACCCGGACACCTTCGCCGCCAACCCGGACGCCGGCCACCCCGTCTACGCCACGCGCCTGGGTGTCTACGAGGCCGGCTGCGGCATGGAGAACGTCATGCTGTCGTGGGGCCACGACGAGTACCTGTACGAGGTGGTGCGCGACCAGAGCACCCTGCCGCCCGAGGCCCTGGCCATTATCCGCTACCACTCGTTCTACCCGTGGCACAGGGAGGGCGCCTACCGCGAGTTCATGGCCGACGGCGACGAGGACCTCCTGCGCGCCGTGCAGGCCTTTAATCCGTACGACCTGTACAGCAAGAGCGACGACGTGCCCAGCGTGGAAGAGCTCAAGGTGCGTGTGCACATGTTTTTTTTTGTTGTTGTTGTATGGCATCGACCAGCGACTGACTGGGACAAACCACACAGCCTTACTACCTCGAGCTGATTGACGAGTTCTTCCCGCAAAAGAAGATCCTATGGTGATGGGCCTGGAGGTTGGAAACCCGTGTCATCTATATTGCTTTTCGGTACTACGCCTAGATGGAACCTGATGCAACAAATACTTTGTACATTCCGTCGAGTGTGTGTGTACCTACCTACCTACCTACATACCATGCCACGTGCCCACGCAGCCCGCCGCTGACGACGGTCCCACACGGCCTGTGGTTCGATGACGCGGGCTGGGTCGGACCGATCAGGAAACCAGCAAATCAATCACTCCACCTCGAGCAGATAGATCCCCTACTCTTCCCTTCCCACCCACCCACCACCACCACTCGGCAGACTCTGGCACCATGACCTCCCCCCACCTCCCCCGCGTCGCCCACCCCCGCGACGGCACCTCCGTCACGGCCGACACGACGGCCGCCGGCGCCTCGCCCCCGGGCCTGGCCAACGAGGCGGCCGCCGACTCGCCCTACTTCACCCCGGCGCAGAACCCCCCCGCCGGCACCGCGCTCGACCCGCAGCCCGACGGCGCGCCCATCCCCAAGCTCTTCACCCCGCTCACCGTACGCGGCGTCACTTTCCCGAACCGCATCATGCTCAGCCCGCTGTGCCAGTACAGCGCCCACGAGGGCTTCCACACCCACTGGCACCTGACGCACCTGGGCGGCATCCTGCAACGCGGGGTGCGCCAACTCTCCTCTCCCCTGACCTGACTTGTCCTGTCAAGGTCCTGTCAAGGTAGCGCGCCAAACCAGAGACCACTGACCAACTCAATCCCCCTTCCCCCCCTCCCCCTCTTCAGCCCGGCCTCACGATTGTCGAAGCCACCGCGGTCCAAGCCAACGGGCGCATCACCCCGGAAGACTCAGGCCTCTGGCTCGACGCGCACATCGCCCCCCTCGCCGCCACCGTCGCCTTCGCGCACGCGCAGTCCCAAAAGATCGGCATCCAGCTCGCCCACGCCGGGCGCAAGGCCTCCACCGTAGCACCCTGGCTCTCCGCCGGCGCCACCGCCGCCGCCGCCCACGGCGGCTGGCCCGCCGACGTGGTCGCGCCCTCGGCCCTGCCCTACAGCGACGCCTTCCCCCGGCCGCGCGCGCTCTCCCTGCCCGAGATCACCGCGCTGACGGCCGACTTCGCCGCGGCCGCGCGCCGCGCCGTCGCCGCCGGCTTCGACGTCGTCGAGCTCCACGCCGCCCACGGCTACCTGCTGCACAGCTTCCTCAGCCCCGCCAGCAACGCGCGCACCGACCGCTACGGCGGCGCCTTCGCCAACCGCGCCCGCCTGCTGCTCGAGGTCGTCGACGCCGTGCGCGCCGTCCTCCCCGCCGCCATGCCGCTGTTTGTGCGGCTCAGCGCCACCGACTGGCTCGAGCACCTGGACCGCTTTCGCGCCCGCGACGGCGACGGCGACGAGGAGGCGCGCAGCTGGACGCTCGCGCAGTCGGTGCGCCTGGCCGGCCTGTTGGCGGACCGGGGCGTCGACCTGCTGGACGTGAGCTCGGCGGGGCTGCACCCGGCGCAGTCGGTGCGGGCCGGGCCGGGGTACCAGGCGCCGTTGGCGCGGGCCATCAAGCAGGCCGTCGGGGGCAGGATGCTGGTGTCGGTGGTGGGGAGCATCACCGAGGGCAAGCAGGCCGAGGCGCTGCTGCTGGGTGGCGGCAGCGGCGGCGACGAGACGCCGCTGGACGTGGCCATGGCCGGCCGCATGTTCCAGAAGAACCCGGGCTTGGTGTGGACGTGGGCCGAGGACTTGGGCGTCGCCATCCACCTCGCGAGCCAGATCGGCTGGGGCTTTGGCGGGCGGGGGGGCAAGGGGACATCATGAGCCCAAGGGTGTATACATGACTAGCACGGCCGCAACGACCGAGGCTGTGGGGTAGAATCATCACGACAGACATGTTTCTGCGATACTGCCATCAAGACTGCGATCCAAATCTCCCCCAACCTCCTACCTAGTTGCGCCAGAGGATGCGTGCCATTCGCCTCGTGAAAATGCCCATATACGTGTCGCCATGAACCCCCGACCAGAGCCAGGAAGCTCGACCAGGCCCAAACGCCGGCTGAGCCCCCCCAGCACCTCGAACCGCCAAAAGCTGCATGTATATCGATATCGTGTCGAGGGACAGCTGGCGCCCCCCATGTCTTCGCAAGCGTCTGTCTCTCAACGCCACTCTCCCGCCTCTTCCTCCTCATCCTGCTTGTCCCCCTCAACCGGACCCTCGCCCTTCCTCGCCGCCGTCTCCCTCTTCTTGGGCTTCAGCCAGACCTCCATACCCAGCGGCCAGTACACCCTGTTTCGTGGCCCGCCCATGCCGAACTCCTCGGCCGCTACCTCCACCCCCTGGGCCAGCACCTCCTCCTCCGCCACCGCCTCCACGGCCGCCTGAGCCTCGTCGCCCGGCTCCCCGCCCACGCGGCGGCGCTTCTTGCCCCCAACGGCCTTCTTTTTGTGCGTGCGCGGCACCCGCAGCGGTGGCTTGCCTTGGTCGTCGCGCTCGTGCGGGATCATGTCGTTGACGCGCTCGAAGCCGGGCAGCCGGAAGGTGCGCATGAGCTCGAACACGGCCTGCTCCTTGTCCTTGGCCTCGATCATCAGGTCCACGCCGGGCGGGCACGGCGGCAGCGTGAGCACGCGCGGGCTGTGCTTGCGGCGGTCGCGCGGCGTCACGGCCCCCGCGCACGGCTCGCTGTAGTGCATCTTCTGCGTGATGCCCTTGCGGCGCCACGTGGCGGCAATGCGCGCCGTCAAGGCTGGCGCGGCGACGTCGGCGGTGCCCTCGCGCACGTGCCGCGCGTCGAAGACGATGTTGTGGTGGTGGTAGTCGAGCACGAGCGGTATGTTGAGTTCCTCGCACACGGGCAGCAGGTCGTGCACGCTCCACGACACGTCGTCGTTCTCGAGCACCAGGCGCGCCTTGATGGACGCACCGAGCCCGGCGTAGTTGGCGCGGAAGCGATCCAGCGTGGCCGCCTTGTCGCCGAACACGCCGCCCATGTGCAGGATCATGACGGCGTCGCGGTTTTGCTGCTCGGGTAGCTGGAGGAGGGAGAGTAGCTCGTCGTGGTACTCGAGGTCGCGGATCGCGGCCGTGACGACGTCTTTGCGCGGCGAGCCGAGTTGCGTGAACTGCCACGCCGTCAGGTATATTGTTCTCAGCACGAGAACAGGGTGACGGTGACGTCTCCGGAACATGGGCGTCATACCTGGCCCGGGTGCGTCGTGAGACGATGGCCCAGTGCGGCCGCCACCTTGCCGGCCTCGGCCAGTGTCTCGGCCGCGAACGGCGCAAGCTTGTATCCGTGGAGTTGGTGGCTGGCAAATGGGAACATTTCGGAGCTGAGACGCATGAACTTGATGCCGTACTTGTCGTTCCACCGCAGCATCTTGGCAATGTCGCGCGCATTGGCAAGCCCCAGGCCCCGCACAAACCGATGGCCGAGGTCCACGTCAACAGGCTTCGACTTGTCGGGTCGGTTCTTGGTCGCATGTTCTGGTACCGACGGGTCCTGGAGAGGATGTCGGTGGTCTATGATGGACGACATGCGACACGTCCTGGACGAAAAGACGGGAGGCTTGGCCGTTCGTAGGTAGGTATTCAGACAGGCCTGAAGCAAGCAAGATCAGTGGGCGTTCATTCCATCGTGATGCTCCCTGCCGCCGAGTGAGGGCCCGTGGCTGGTTCAGCGTACATAGCCTAGCCGTCCGGTCCACGGCAAAGGCAGATAGTCGCTGTTGACCGGCGGCTCTCTGGCAGCACCGCGCTCTGGCGCCTCGTCCAGCGCCTCCGTGGCCTCGTCCTCGTGCTCGTCCTCCTCGTCCTTCTCCTCCTCCTGCGCGCAACGGACGCCCTTGGTCTCGTCGTCTGGGCACTCGCTTCGTTTGGGATGGATCCCTGCGTCATTGACGGCGTCCTTGCGTGTAGCGATGCTGCTCTCTTCCACCTTGACTTTCTGGCGCTTGGTGGCCGACCGAAGCCGCCGGTCCATCTGAGTCAGATTTTCAATCGCCTTCTCGAAACCCTTGTGCCGGCCCTGGTGGCTCTCGCTCGCCGACTCGGTGGGATCGGCGCTGGTGCCGCCGGCCTGTTCGTCATAGATGCCCAGGCCCTCGCCTTGTATGCGCCTCTTCGTCTTCTGGCCCTCCATGAAGGTGTCGGTCTTGACCAGGTGACCTTCTCGGCGGACCTCGATCTTGGGGTTGGCGAGCGCGGACTTGGCGCGAGTCTTGTTGTTCCCCATGGCCGCGGCGGCGACGGCTAGCCGTACGCCGGTGTGTTTAGTCCCAAGGGGGACGAAGGTCCGGCCCGGCGGTGGTGCCACGCGCCCGAGTCGATACATGCAAGAAGGGCACGGCCGGCCACGCAGTTACCGCGAAAAAAAATTGGGAAAGATGAATGACGTCACATCTCACGTGCAAGCCGCGAGTCACGTGCTGCATGTTCCCACGCGCAATGACGCGTCGTCCCCCTACAAAAGAATGCATGTCTGCCAATAGCCTCGTGTTTTGCACTAGCCTCTGGCTTTCCGGGTTCCTTCATGACGCGAGCGCGTATCCTTGCCATCATTCTGCCCTACCACTTATCTACGCCGAGGAATATCACGGATGGAGTCGGTTCCTAACCACGTTACCCCGTCGCCCCCTTCAACCTCTTAAACAAGTCCAACATGGCCGGGTAGTTGGGCGTCCCCAGCCCCGTGACGGGGTCCCAGCCCACGCTCGCGTTGAACCCCCTCCCATCGCAGGCCGAGTTGTCGCCGACGGTGATGTCGTGGAGCACCTCCGGGTGCGCGTACAAGACGGGGTTGACGAAGCCGACGGTGCTCTTGTTGGCCGCGATGAGCTCCTCGTTGATGCGGTTCAGGATCGAGGCGAAAATAGGCGCCGACTGCGACGTGCCGCCGATGAGGTACGGCTGGCCCCCGACAATGGTCATGTAATTGTCCCCGTTGGCGGACACGTCCGGGAAGCCCCGGCCCGCGCGGTTGTACACGCCGCCGCCGGCCCCGAGCGACTTGTTGTAGGCCGTCTCGTAGTACGGCAGGGCCTTGGACATGGGCGGGGCGTGCACGTCGAAGTAGTCGGTGACGGCCTTGTCCTGGTATGACGGTCTGGGGTAGATGTTGCTGAAGCCGCCGCCCGACGCGAAGTTGGTGGCGGCCACCTCTTCTTCGGCCCTGGGCTTGGTGCCCGGCGGCAGGAAGACGCTCCCGACCGTGGTCACGTACGGGCACGAGACGGGGTGGCTTGGGCTGAAGATGGTGCCGTCGCCGAGGCAGCCGTTTGCGTGGCCGAACTGATCCGTGCGGCCCCCGACGCCCTGGTCGCCCGAGGCGACGAGGACGCTCACGCCCTGCAGGCCCAGCTTCATCCACTCGCTGCACTGGCGCTGCTGGTAGGCCATGCCTACGTCGTACTCATCGAAGCTATAGCTGATGGAGATGACGTTGGTGGCATTGTACACGCCGCACTGCAGGTTACCTCTATAGCCGCCCGGGTTGTTGTCTGGGTACGAGAAGTCAAAGCTCGGGTCGTTACCCGTTTCGCCAAAGGCCGAGCGGGTGCAGTAGGAGCCGTCGATGGCGTCGAGTAAGTTGTTGAAGAGGCCCGCATGTATGTAGCCCGAGTAATTCATGGTGTAGTAATAGTCGTCGACCTGGTAGTCGACGGTACCCTGCGGCCAGACGAGCGGAAAGGCAACTTGGAGGTCGAGGGACGGCTCGGTGTCTGCTTTGCCCGGCAAGTTGGGCGGAAAGGCCTCAAAGGGCGCAATGCCGCCGTCGATGCTCACCAGTTCCGGTTGCGTGCCCGGCGGGATGGTTGGGGCGAAGAGGGCAAAGTACACATCCAGGTCGACCTGCGAGAACGGGCCACCCGTTTCGTAGATGCCGAGGGCGTTGCCGGGCGCGGCCTTGGTGCCGTCGGGGACCTTGTAGAGGGCCTTGATGCATTCGGGCGTGATGATATAGTCGCATACGTTGAGGGGCCCGTTCCGGATGCCCTGCACGTCCATGAAGCTAGGCAGCGGCCTCCTGATGACCGGCCCGGTCTTGAAGCTGTGCGCGCCTCGCTTGCCGAGCGTGTCGCGCCGCTTGCGGGACTTGGCGTCGCCGCCGCCGGGCAGGAGCTTGAGGCCGGGCGTGATGTAGTCGATGTGGGACTGGACATCGGCAGGGACGTGGTATCGATCGCAAGCGATATTGACATCACTCGAGTGGTGCTCGTAAAAGTGATACTCGGTACGGAGCAGCGCCTCGGCCTCGGACGCCTTGGCGTCAAACTGCAGCCAGGCCTTGTTGGCCGACAGGGAGATCCTCCCGGGCGCGATGCCGGCCCCCTCCAACCAGGCGCGCACGGCGGCGACGGTGGCCTCCTCGGGCGCGAAGAGGTCGATCACCTCGGCGGCCGTGTAGTGGCGGCCGTAGTTGGGCGAGGCGTGGTTCGCCACGTCCATGAGCAGGTCGTGGCCGCGCTCCAGGTTGCGCTGTTTCAGCCCGATGCGCATGGGCAGCATGGCCTCGCCCGGGACGGCGTTCCGTTTGATCCAGGATCTCGGGGCCTGCGCGCGCTCCTCGTGCACGACGTGTGGCCGGCTGCCGTGTGTCCCCGGGGAGGGGACGGCCGTGGCCGTGGCGGCCAAGGCGCCGAGGAGGAGGAGCTGAAGATGCATGACGAGGCCCGAGGATACTCTACCCTTTTCCTCGGACGAACAAAATGGAGGATGAGCCCTGTGTTCTTATACCCAGAATAGCGGTAAACATGGCGACGGCCCGTCTCTCGGCGTGATCGACACGCCCACCATCCGCTGATCCGAAGTCGTTAGCAGGGCGCGAAGTTGGAGGGCCATTCCCACCGGTAGCTAGCTTCATACCCCCCATCCCTTGAGCAGAGCTGCAGGCCGTACAAGCCGAGGGATGACTTCATACATCGGTTCGCTTTAGCCACCGTAATGCAAACATGTCCCGGACTGCCGTGCTGTCATCGGCGCCAATCAAGCTCCGCAGAGTGATTTATTCATATTCGGACTCCTCGCCTCCCGACCCATGGTTTGCCGAGACGGCGGCTAGGAGATACGAGGCGGGGAGCCATGGACCGGACGGCCCGTGGAGTGCCGAGCGGAACTGCCGGAACAGGACCGTGCCGATCCATGGACCCATCTTGTCAGGGCACGCCTCTGATTCTTTATTGTCAAGTGGATTGATTGCGTCACTAATTCAGTAGTGTAGTAGCAGCGAATGGGCCCCGGCATGACCCGCGGCAGTTCCATCCCTCTTAGCCTTGGCCTCTCACTCCTTTTGCGCATCCGCTCACCCAGTCAATTTCCATTGACTTAGTGGCCGACTTGACAGTCCCCGACTTGGAAGCTGGATCCTGAGCGGATGAGAGATGCCGGGCATGAATAGCCCATGTGTGTGTGTGTGTTGATGTGAAAGATGGTCTAGCTATGATGGAGAGGCTTCGTCTCATGTTTTCTTGCCACGTTGTCGGAATATGACGTGCAAAGTAAGGAGGTAGGGCGTGCCATTGTTTACACGCCCCTTTCCCCAAAGCCGCTCCATCCTTTGAAAGCCCAAGTGGCCGTCATGAACAACTTGCTGGTCAAAATCAATATAATGTAATCTTCGCCCATGCTTATCCCATCCAGGTCACAGCCGATAGCAAGAACTTTCTCCATTCTGCTACAGCCTCGAGGAGCTCATGGCGGCGTTCGACAGAGAGGCAAGGGACATGTTCAGCTTGGGGGGGACAGATCACCTTCCACGTCCGCCATGGGTCCAGTTCGCGGATGAGCCCAGTCGAGTGTGATTGGATCGAGCAGAAGGTGGCTGGTCTTGGGTGGGAGCCAGAAAAGACTGGCAAACCAGGACCGTACGAGGGTGGCTCTTTGCGCGAGGAAATCCTCTTGCTATGGTTGGCGGGTACCATGACTAAGAACCTCACTCTAGACAAGTGTTTCCGGCCGAATGCTGTACTTGCCAGAGACAGACAGAATACCGATGGTAAATACCTGGAGTGAAAGAGGACGTTCACGCCCTTGCATACACATTCAATCTCATCAACCGGTGTTGCCATTCTTTCGCTAGCATTACCCAGCCAGTCAGTCTTTCATCATGCATCAATCGCCATCCACCATCCGCCCACCATCTGCTCTTTCATACCACTCATCACCACCATCCATGTCTTTCCCGTGTGTCCCGCCCGGCCGAGCTGCTGACCACCAAACAAGGAGGGCTCGGTGATGCCAGAACAGAATGCCGATAACCAGCACAAGGCCCAAGAAACTCGGAAAACAAAGGGGGAGAGGGCGGAGAAACAGGAAAGCCAAAAAGACAGACCCTAAGACGCCGTGACTATTGCATGGTTGTCATGCACCGTTGCCTCCATCCGACCGGCACACCATCGTCCTCAGACATAACGAGAAAAGGGGGACGGCCGCACGGCCATAGGATAGGCCGTGAACACGATTGGCCTGAGAGAAGACGGGAACGCAGGTCCAAGTTATCCGAGTACGGACAAAACCGCGCCTCGTAGGGGTGCGAGCCTCAGTATAGCACACCACCTAGATGCGACGGCGAACTCTCGGGCGAACTACCCTCGGCGGGCAAGGATGTGGCGGGTAGAAATGCCGATCCGTTGGACAACCCAGGATGGGCGTAATCCCCCAGTCTCCCACCCGCCATGTTCTCGTCGGTTCCTGTCCCACAGTTGTGTGCCTCTATACCGTGTTTCCCATTCATCCCCTCTGCCCCGGGTGACGCAGGCGCCGGGCAAACCTTCTAAGCCACCCTGGCCGCCGGCTTCACCCCGCGCCTCCCTAGTAGTGTTGCTCCGTCCAAGTTCAGCTCGAATGCGCCCTTCTGCCTGTTCCGCTCACGCACCTGCATACGCGCCGCGGCCGTTACCGCTGGAGAGTGCTGACCGTAACCCTTCTGCGCCCCCGCCGCCGATTGCGGTGCCTGTTGCTGCTGCTGCTGGTGCCGCTGTCGGTCGCGATCCCGGCCACGCTGCTGCTGCTCGTCTTTGGTGATGTGCGCGTCGCGCATGCTCTGTTCGAGCTGCCGCGCACCGCTGTCGCCGTCAACCATCTCTTCGTCCTCGACCTCATCCTCCTCGTTGAGGTTGACCAGCCGTGACGCGCCTGCCATGCGCCGACTTTCCTCCTCTTGCCGGTGCACGGCGTAACTAACGTCAAACACCTCTCGCAGGTTGACGGCGCCTGGCGAGCGGAAGTCGTAGCGTTTGCCGCCGTCGTTGAGGCGCCCGACGTCAAAGGCCCGCAGAGGCGTGATCCCGTCAACCGAGAGAGCGGGCTTGCGATCGATCGCGGGCGTCGAGGCGCCCGGCTCGCGGATCCACGGGTGCGCCAGGAACTCGCGGATCGTGTAGCGCTTGCGAGGGTCCACTTCGAGTAGGTGCGCAATCAGGTCCTGCGCCAACGGGCTGATCTCGTCCCACCACGGGCTCAAGAAAGTGTACTGGCCCTTGGCCACCTTCTCCGTGAGCACCTCGATGCTCTCGTCGTAGAACGGCGGAAAGCCGCAGAGTAGTGTGTAGAGCACGCAGCCTAACGCCCACATATCCACGGATTTGGAGTATCGCTCGTCCTTTACAATCTCGGGCGCAGTGTAGCCGACGGTGCCGCAAGGCGTCATAGTTTGGTCCTCCCAGACCACCTTACTGAGGCCGAAGTCGGCAATCTTGATCCGGCCAATACCGCCGCCGCCCACGCCCTTGATGAATTCGCCCTCGTCTACCTTGTCCTCGTCGCCGGGCTGCTTGGGTTTCGGGGTCTTGGATTGCACGACGGGTATCGGAACAAACAGGATATTCTCGGGTTTAATGTCACTGTGAGGTCTTAGCAGGTGATATTCGAGCCAAGGGCCGGGGTAACATCACACACCGGTGTACGACACCGCGCTCTTCGTGTAGGTACTCAAGGGCCTTCGCCACCTCGGTAATGACGTGTCGCGACAGCTCCTCGCTGAAGTAAGTCAACCGCACAATCTGGTGGAACAGCTCCCCGCCCGGCGCGAGCTCGAGGATGATGTAGAAGTATTCCTTGGCCGGGATGAACTTGATGAGCTTGATGATGTTGGGGTGATCTAGATTTCGCATGATCTGCACTTCTTTTTCGATATTTGCTTGCTATGGCAGGAAGCGTCAGCACGCTGCCCCAGACACGGGGAGCATCGAGCAGAATCTGTCGCCATTGTTGAGACTGGCGCGATAGAAAGGGGCTAAAGGCATCGTGCCATACTGTACACGGCGACCGAGCGACATGATAGGGAACAATGGAGAATTTTCGCACCTCTGCTGCCCTGGGAACCTTTGGCTTAAAGTCCCGGTGGAGATGTTTATCGCTCTGAAAGGCCCTGATGGTTGGTAAAGCGAACGTACGAACGAAGCCACCAAGCAAGCCGGAAGAGCTCAAAACACGAGGGCGCGAGAGTGCGAGAGTACAGGATGCCCGAACCGGAAAAGGCGAGAGAAAGAAGAGAAGTCGGGCCGTCCAGCCTCACGGGGAGTCACATACCTGCATGCTGCTCATCTCGAAGCGGCGCACAACCTTGATAGCGACCTCGCCGTCGTACTCGCCCTTGATGTTGCGCGCGCGATAGACATTGCTGAAGGCGCCGTCGCCCATCTTCTCCAGCAGCTCCCAGTCGTCGGTCAGACCCGGGTACCGCGGGAACTTGCTCTTACGCGCATTCTCCTCAGCGACGAGCTTGGCGATGTCGACGTCGCGCTTGCCGCGCTTTTCGGCTGACAGACCGGCCTCGGCGTGGTGGGCGGCCAAGTCGTTGGCCTGGGCGACGCGGTTCTGGACATGGACGCCCGGGGCGATGGAATAGGCCTCGGGCGGGTACTGGTTACGGCCGACCGAGGCGCTGCCTATCATCGGTTCCGAAAGGGCGGGCATGTTCTTCTTCTGGGCCGGTTCGGACTGCTGCGCCGAGGATACGTCGGCTTTGGCTCGCGGCGGGTCGTCGTAGTTACCAGCGCGTGCTTGTTTTCCTGCGCCGTAATATCAACGTCAGTTCAGTCCCATTTAATTTTTTTTTTTAAAAAGAGCAAGCACAAGCCGCCGCGCTTGCCGTGGAATGCAGCATGGGTTGTCGGCCGGTGCCCTGGCCTAGGCCCGGCAAGTCTCACCATGACGCAGAAGATTTTTGAACTGCTGCATTGTTGCCTTTGGACAACTCGATATGTGCGACGACGGCAGCAGCGTAGACGTTAGCGCTGGACGAAATCTGCCTGAAGGTTCCAGTCGCCCGAAGATGCTGCAAGGCGCAACCTTGCACGGGATGCAGCCGGCTTGATTCCGGTGTCGCCGAGCTCGCAGCCTTCTCGGACCTCCTGGACGTTGCGGGATTGGGAGTTGGGCGGGGAAGCGCAGACGGCACACTGGTCGGAATCGAAGATGCGAGAATGCAAAGCTGACGACGACGCGCGATCGACAACGACGGTCGGGAAAGCGGGGTTCGCGGCAGTCGGCAAAGAGCCAGGAGTCATGAGCAGATGACAAAGCCCGGTGGGAAGGTAGGTAGGTACTTGCCGTCTCTTCTGCTGGCGGGGAGAAGGAGACGTTCAGATGTGGGATCGGGCGGGTAGAAAAAAAGGGATCGGCACAGCCTTGAGGTCACTGTGGCTGCGCTTCACCGAACCAAGGCAGGCGAGGCAGGGCTCATGCGGTAATGCAGCTGAAAGGGCATGTCAGCCCATGACGGACGCGCGCTTGTCCTCATCGTAGGCTCGATAGGCACAAGTCATGACGGCCGCCAGTGACCAGCTCCATCGGGAGGCGATTGGAGTTGCCAGTACACTAAACACTGAACCGACCTCCAAGTCGTACGAATACTGTATCTCTACAGTGGCGGGATTCGGCAATCACGGATAGCAAAGGTTCCGACGATTTTGTTCCTGCTACTGAGACCACTGCTGAGAAAGAGGGGTCCTGGCAAATGGCGATCCATGGATGCAAATACATGTGACGTAGTACTTGACGTCATTCCCCGGGGGGCTGACCTGCCACCGCTGGTTTGACAGCAATGTCCAGCAACACAATCCAGGAATTCATCGCAGATTTCCATGCAATTCTCTATCTCTCCCTACTGCGCGCTTGACGCGCCAAGCTGTATGCCGGTCACCGCATGAGTCGTAGCTATCGATGTCGGTCGGCACACAGGTCTAGACACGGGAAAGTGAAAGTGCCCAAAGGCGGGGATGCAAATGTGCCTGACCTCCGCAGTTTCTTGTTTCAGGGAGATTATCGAACTTTAAATTCTATACCAGCGCAGTACAATGACGTCACGGGCCTTGCCGGCACCTTATGCACCAGAGCGGACTGACCGGGCGCCCGAGCGGTGCCATGCATGTGGACCGCCGCCGATCCGCATCGTTCACGCCTAACAATCCAAGTTCACCTCGAAATACTGCGCCATGCGAGCCACCCCCGTCATATCGTGAATATCACAAGTCGGGTCAGTACGAGTCGTCTTCTTGTTGATGCCAAAGCCCCCGGCGCATATACCCCGCGCCCACATCTTGAAATGACCCGACCCGGAGTTCACCGTCAACCCCTTGGACGCCCGCGCCATGAAGCCCACGCGTAACGTCGTGTTACACAAGTTGCGTTCGGGGTTGAAAACCCCTCCCTGAGTCGGGATGTACGGACACCCGGCCGGCTCGAGAAACTCGACCAGGAGTCGCTCGATATCCAGTTCGCACGCGAGCGTCAAGTTGTTGTGACCGGCGCGGCAGGCGCTGGGGGCGACGTCGAATGACAACTCGTCGAAGCCGGGCTGCCCGGGGTGCGGGGCGGCGTTGCGGCTGAGGGCCGGCACCGCGCAGCCCACGTACAGCTGCGCCGAGGTGTAGTTCCCGCCCTCAAAGTTGCGCGCCCGCAGGTCTAGCATGAAGTGGTTATCGCCGAAGGGTGGACGCTTGTCGTGGCGCATCGATACCAGGAGCTGCGGCCGACCGATAGCCGGGGCGCCCAGTTCAGGGAGGAGGTCGACGGCGAAGGGTGTCAGACTGTAGGGGATGTAATCCAGTGGCTTGGAAGGGGGCGTGGGCTTGACGGTTTCTGCTGCGGTCCCGAGGGCGACAACTGTGGTGGCCGCGACGGAGGCCGTGACGGCGACGAGAGCAGTTGTGAAACGCATGCTGTTCGGCTTGGATGGGGTTCTTGGATGCCTGAATATGATGCGATACGAAGATGCTCGTTCTCGCAGTCTCGGGTGGAAGAAAGGAGTGAGAAGCTACGAGCGGGATCGGGCCAGGATGGTCAAGGTATTTCTGCTGTCAACATGGAATCATCGGTGGCGCCGTGAAGGTTTCTGTTCAGCCGAGTCCGAGGGGAGCAGAGGGGAGCAAGGTGGCGCCGCGGCATTGCGCGTTTCTCACCGTCATCGAGCAGCTTGTCTCGCCGCCATCAAAGAGCAGCCCTGCCTTGACGGAAACTCTGGGAGCCCTGGGAAGAACGACTGGGCGGAGTTCTATATGCATACTCCTGTGGAAAGCTATGGCGACGAAGAAGAGAATTATGCATTTAGAGTACTTGTGCTGATCTCCAAATAAGTACTAACCAAGGCCTAAAGAGACGTGCTTCAACACGAGCATACCTAGCTTTTCAAATTGCTCCAGCTGTATTCCGGTTTCCGCAGCCTCTACCTGCTTTTCTCCACTGGTCAATCGACTCGTAGGTTAACAGCCAATATACCTAGAGGTAGAGAATACTACGAAGTGCGAAGAGTCGAGACCGAAGCTCGTTCAGCGTAGCCGACCGGAACGGACCCGAGCCCGCGCTTGCAAGGGCGGAGGGTTCGCACAAGTACGACGAAGCTGTTCTATAATGGCGTTGTGTTTATAAAGTCTCTTTGATCCTGACCGTTGAATCTTTGTTGTCGTTTTGCAATGAAGCTAGGTAGCTCGTAGATCCTCGTCGAGAACCTTGTTGGACAACGTGGCGCTTGTGTCGCTCCGGTAGAACCTCGGTATCCCTGACAGGAGCAGGGCACAGGGTTACCCTGTTTAACTCGGGAGTAGGGTATAAAGAGGCCCTGATCAATTAAGGTAGATATAGCCACGATTCTCTATATTAAGCAGATTAAGCCTACTTTAGGGCCTATAAACGTTGTAGGGGGGATAGAGAAAATCTCTGCCCTAGGGCAGGGAGAGCGCAGGTAAAGAGCAAGAACAGATCAGTATATAGATAGATTCTATTACGCTATCTGATCCCCGTAGGGGATATCTAGGTGGGCTAAACTAGTGCTATAGGAAAACCGTATAACGGGTGAAAAACCTATAACCGTACATAGGAAAAAAGGGGTTGTGATAGGGGGTAGGCTGATCTTTACCAGAGTAGATACCGCCCCCTTAGGAGTATGAAAATATACTGCTTAAAGGGGTATAGGCTAGACCGCTCCTAGCCTCTGAGTAACCGAGTATTCTGGCAGTCTAGTAGCGATATGGCGAACTAGGGGGCGTATAGCGCTGCCGCCCCCTTTTTCGAGCCTGTAGAGAAAGCTATATGTATCCCCTCTTTCCCTTTCTTTAAAGGGGGCTGGAGGGTAGGCCGGGCAACCGTCGAATATATGTCGGATGTCCTCTATAGCTAGGTAGCAGCGGCAGAGGGGGTTATCAACCCTAGGTACCTTATAGGTAAATAGGAATCCTCTTAGGCCTATCTTCCCTATGCAGGCCTGTATTAGTAGCGAGCTTTCGGCCTTAGAGAGGTTATAGTGGCGTCTTTGGAAGGCCTCCTTAAAGGCCTTAGCTAGGTTTTCCTCTTAGAAGGTAGCCTTGGCTGATTTCTCTAAGAGGCTCTCTGTATAGGGGTTATAGCTAGAGGCCCTAGCCTCCTATAAATAGCGATCCTTCCAGACGGTATAAAGGGGTTCCTTGTTAATAGCCTTCCTTAGTTGTTGGTAGTACTATTAGGCTGTTGCTTCCCTTTTCCTTTCTTACTTTATACGCCTGCCTAGGGGGAGGCTGGTCCTAGGGGTCCTACTTCTAAGGGTAAGGCGTAGGGCTTCCTTCTGCTTAGCTACCTCTTCCCCTATAGCCCTGTTTATTCTAGCCTAGCTAGAGAAGGAGAGGGCGTTAAGGTAGAGGTCAAGGGGGGGGACGTTGGCCTTATAGTAGAGGCTTCGGATCGGTATTCTCTTATAGGCCCCTATAACTCTCCTTAGGGCCTTGTTTTCGGCTGCTAGTAAGCCCCTAGTTATACCCTATAGCTTATTCGGTGTTATAGGTATAGGGGTGTGCCAGGCCGAGGCTGTGTAGGCTAGGACCAGCCTTATTACTACTATATATAGGAGCCTAGCCTTTTCGATTCCAGGTCCCTAGGTCTTTCCAGCTAGCCTAGTAATAGTAAGGGACTGCGTTTTTAGCTTCTGCCGTAGGGTGTTAGCGTGGGCCTTCCAGGTAAGCTTAGGGTCTAGCCAAACCCCTAGAAAACGGGCCTCTATAGCTAGTTGTAGGGGGGAGTCCTCTATTAGTCCTAGGTTAATAGGGTTAGTCCAGGGCCTTCTTCTAGGGGGGAAGTGTATAAGCTCGCTCTTTGCTGCTAAGAAGGTAACCCCGGCGGTTGTTACCCAGTCTAGGTACTCTCTCTAGGCTTCCTCTAGCTGCCTAACCGTTATTATAGCTTCTCTACCAAAAGCTAGTAGATTGGTATCGTCTGTATAGCCTATAGTAGAGATAGTAGGGTATTTTCTCTCTAGTCTTTCGTATAGGGGGTATAGGTATAGAACTAAGAGGATTGGTAAAAGTGGTGAGCCTTAGGGTACTCCTGTTAGTACCGGGATTTGCCGGCTCTTTTAGCCGTTGAATAGGAGGCTGGTAGTCCTAGAGAAGAGGAATTCCTTTAGCCAGGATAGTAGCCAGATAGGTAGCCCTAACCGGTCTAGTATAGCTAGAAGTCTGTTGTAAGGGATACTGTCGAAATACCCTGATAGGTCCAGCTATAGAAGGGAGGCCCTGGCTTTATATTTCTATACCTCCTAGACCTAAGCTATAAGGAGGTGTATAGCCGATTTGGTAGACTTATAGCGGTAGTAGCCCTGTTACGTTGCTGGAATTAGCTTAAAAGCTTCGGCTATATCCCTTATCTTAGTCCTTATAACTTTTTCTAGGACCTTGCTAATGCAGTTAAGCAGGGCTATAGGTCGGTAGCCTCTAGGGGTGTTATAGATATCTAGCTGTTTTCCTGGCTTAGGAAGGACAATAGTAACTACTTCCTTATATTCCTATAGATAGAAGCCGTAGAGGAAGGATTTCAAGGCTAGTATAGTAAGGGCCTTGTATAAGGGGTTACCGCAGGCCTTTAGAAAGCCTATAGGGAGTCCGTTAGGTCCTAGTACTTTCTAGGGTTTTGTTGTTTTAATAGCCTCTTTTATATTGTCCGGCCTAACCGTCTAACTAACTAGTAGCCTAGGGCCTATTAGGGGTTCCTCCGGGCTGTTCTCCTAGGGAAAGGGGGGGAAGAAGCGTGCTAAAAGGGCCTTTACCTTCTTCTAAAAGGTACTAGCTTGTCTAAGGGTTAGCAGCTTAGAAGGGGGTAGGGCAGTAGTACTTTGTAGCCTAGCCTATCTTTCTAGTTGCTAGAGCTTCTCTGGCTTGTCTTTAGCCTTTTATAGAAGAGCCCTCTAGGTCTTCCTCTTGCTTTCTTTTATAGCCTTTGTTTGCTCTCTCTAGGCTGACTTATAGGTAGTAAGGAGGGCCTAGTTGCTAGGGGAGCGTTAGAGCCGTCTTTCTACTCTTTTTCTCTCCTAGACTGCCTGGTAGACTTTGTTGTTCTACTAGGGGGTATTCCTCCTTCTAGTAGTTACCAGGGCTTTTTTAGGGGTTATAGCTCTAGCAATACGCTGGAGTTCCTCTAATAGTTGCCTATAGGCCTCCTAGAGCTTAGCTGGATTAGAGAGGCGTAATAGATATCTATAGCCCTCTATATTGTATATTAGGGAGCTAGCCTCTCTTGCTACCTCCTTTTTATCTATCTTCTTCTACTGGAATCAGGGGGGCAGCGGTAGGGCTTCTGTATTTTCTAGGTTGATATCCAGTACCTAGGGGTAGTAGTCTAAGCATAAGCGTATATCCAAGCTAGTATAGGAGCAGGTAAGGCTACTACTAAGCCAGAAGTGGTCGATAGTCAAGGCCCTGCCTACTTAGCTCCCTTATAGCGCCCTAGTTATAGCGCCGTAGGGGGTGCGGAGGGTAAGTCCCTGCTCTGCTGTTAATAGCAGTAGGTCTTCTGACCTAGGGCTATAGCGGTTATGTTGGTCCTATAGGGGGTGATAAAGGTTAAAGTCCCCGGCTAGAAGGTGAAGGCCTGGGTAGGCGTTGATCTTCCCCCTTATTTCCTCTATAAAGGGGGTTAGGCCAGTTTAGGGTTAGGGGTTGTTATATAGGGACCAGACTGTAAAAGGGCTGTTCTTAGTCTGTATAGTAGCCCTAGCCCAGTCTAAGCTAAAGCTGTAAGTCCATGTTGCTAGCGGGAGTAATTTATGGATATAAAGTAAGGCCTGTCCGTTAGGGGTAAAAACCAGGTGGTAGGGGGCTAATCTAGGGTAGTAGGTAGAGTGCTGTACCTGCCTATTAATCCAGGGCTCTTATATAGCAAGTATTTCTTTTTTTGCTATAGAAAGTAGTACTTCTTATACTTCCTTTAAGCCCTATACGTTCTAGAGGCGTATCTTTATATCTCTATCTCCTCTAGCTATATAGTAGGCGGTAGTTGTTGTATAGTAGTAGCGTTAGCTAGTCCAGTATCCAGGTCCGGTCTAGGTCTAGCATCTAGGGGTCTAGGGGCTCTAATAGGCTCTGGGGTTCTAGTAGGTCCTATAGCCCCTCTAGGGCTTATAGCCGGCGTAGAGGAAGGGGGGGTTTAGCCGCTTAAGTAGCTGAAGCAGGCGGTAATCGTGCTCTGGTTAGGGGTTAACCCTCTTAAGCCTATTGGTCGGCCCCTCTGTCTCTTCCCCGAGACTATAGTATAGCCTTCCTCTCCCTCCTCTTGTAATAAGGCCTGCTAGGGGGGGTATTGTTGCTGTTGTTGCTATTACTGTTATTGCTATTGCTGTTAGTACTGCTGGTATAGGGGCGGTTGGTCGACGTTAAAGGCCTTAGGCCTAGAACGTAGATATCCCTTAGCCTATGCCCATGCCTCTTTTAGGCAGGGGCAGGCCTCTAAGCAGGCGTAGTAAGCTTGGCAGCAGTTGTAGCAGCAGGGTGCCCTAGAGTAGGTAGGGGCTTCTAGCGTAGTATAGCTGTTAGCGCTGTAGTTATAGCAGATCTCCTCCTTACTCCGGCATACCTTAGCCCTATAGCCCTATTTCCAGTACCTTAGGCATTGGATAGGCTTAGCTTCGTCGATCTAGGGCTCTGCTTCTAGGGCTTGGCAGCTCTAGAAGACCCCCTTCTTATAGGCCTTCTAGGCTGCCTCTAGGGAGGTAAAGGCTATTAGTGCCTTAACCCTAGTCCTTTCTAGCCCTTAGGGGTGCTAGACTTTTGCCCTAACCGCTATAGGGTACTGCTTTTTAGCCTCTTCTAGTAGGCCTTCCTCTATAACCCGGTTATAGACTGTAAGGCCTTTAACCGCTACTGCCTAGGTTGTGGTATGTAGGGAGGCCTTCTCTCTAAAGGCCCTTGTAATCTAGGTAGTATTGTTCTCCAGGCTCTTCTTTATCTCTGCGTTTTCTATAACTAGTAGAAGGTTACTGCTAGAGAGTGTCCGAACCCCCTAAACAGCTAGGCTAGAGGCCTATTAGATAGCCTATACTACCTCTAGGGCAGATTTAGCTAGTACCTATTGTTAGGCTAAGCCTAGTCGGATAAGCACCTGGCGTTCTAGGCTAGGCCTAGTTACCTTGCTAGCTATTAGCTTACTAGCTATATTAGCCTAGGTAGGAGCTGTAGGCTAGGAGTAGCTAGGCTGTTACTATTGTTACTGCTGTTATTGCTAGTGGTAGCTAGGCTGCTAAGGGTATTGTTAGTACTGTGGTTTAGGCGTTCCTAGGGTAGTAGGGCGGTTTTGGGGTGCTGGAGCTGTTACTGTAGCTAGGGCTGCTTTAGGAGGGTCCTAGAGCAGGGCTATAAGGGCGATTTGCCTAGCTTCGGTAGTCGCTTCTACTATATTGTGGAAGTTAGTACTGTCCTTAGCTAGGTTAATTATCCAGTCTAGGAGGCTAGAGAGCGTTAGGGCAAGCTTAGGGGGGCTAAGGGCAGCCTAGACGGTTTTCTTGGTTGCTAGGGTAATGTGGTCGGCCTTAGCGGCACTGTTGTTGTTTTCTTCTTTCTCTGTATTTTTCTCCGATTTTTTCCCTGGTTTTTTCGAGGTTTTCTAACTGGAGGGGGTCGGGGCTAGGGCGTGCCGGCTGCCGTTTAGGCCCTTAAGGAAAGGGGCAAAGACGTTGGTTAAGGGGGGGGTGCTAATTGTAGGGGCGTTGATAGTAGGGGGGGCGCTAGAGCTAGGTGCTATAGGTGCTATAGTTATAGCGCCTATAGCGGTCTCTTTAACAGTGGTAGAGGTGGTAGTTTAGCGGTCTTCCATCTCTATATTATTGTTTAGGTGGTCTGTGCTTAGGGGTTGGTCTGTGCTTAGGGGCTGGCTTAAGGGGTTATTATTATTATTGTTGGCCGTAGGTAAGGCAGGGTTGCCAGGGCGTAGAGCCGCGTTGGTGGCCCGTGTGCGAGGAAATTGCAGTTGCGAGAGGGCAGCTAGGCTTGCCATTTTCTGCATTTTCGCACGCCTGGGGCTGTCGCGCAACCGACAGCGCTGCAGCGAAAATTGGCGGGCGTTGTGTCCTTGATCGGACGGTTCGAATGGATGTGGTTGCACGCGATTTGGTGTGGTTTTGACCAAAAACCCGTTTTCGTATGTTTGATGTCGGTCCTGGTAGGTAATATATATAAACTACAGATCAGTATATAGAATCGATTAATTAGAGCCTATAGATTTTAACAATTAACAGTTAGAAGTTGTTAGCCTAGTATAGATAAGCCTAGTATTAGTATATATATCATTATCACGATATCTAAGAACGTACCTTAGTAGCTGCGATTATATCGAATAATAAGAATAATAAGAAGGCTGCTAAGAAGGCCTCTATCCTTCTCTCTAAGCTAGAGTAGTAGATCGACTTTAAGCAGTAGCTTTAGCGTGTTATAAGTAAGGCAATAGAGTTTATAAACCTAAACGATACTAAGGAATTAGGTAGACGTCTGGTCCCTCTAACCCTTAACGATATACCTATTCTCGGGTTATTAACCACCTATATCGAGACTACTCGTTAGACCTATATTTGCTAGTATTACGGCCTTACTTAGGGATTATAGCTTATAGAAGAATATATCAAGCAGGTGAACGCTAATAGGCCTCCTCCTCTTCCTAGTAAGCGTATTATATATACTAATTTAACTACTAACGGGAGGGCTACCTTTTAGAGTATATTAATAATATACAATACTGCTATAGCAAACTAGAAATACAACTAGGATAACGTTATAGAGGTTAAGAAGTAGATTAGGAAGTACGTTAAGACTTATACGCTAAATCTATACTATCTACCCGAGCAAAGCCTTTGTTAGTAGTATTAGAACCTTATTAAGTCGATATATTTAAAGGATTATAAGCAAATAAGGATAATACGTAAGGACTATAAGGAGTACCTTAACGCTAGTAAGGCAAAAGCGGTTAGCAACTAGAAGACCTAGATAGAGAAGTAGTAAAAGCTACTATACCTAGTAGAGTATTACAAAGTCAAAGGGGTAGCTAATCCTAAACTATAGTTCGATAACCTATTAATCTTCTTAGGAGTAACCTAAAGATTCTAGGGCTAGATATTAGCCTTATATAGGGACTTTAAGAAGCAGGCTAAAAGGGAGAACCTTAATTACTGCAAAGTAGTAAGAGATTTCCTATAAAATCTCAAGTTTAATAAGCCTCCTAAGCTAAAGCCTAAGAACCTAGTAGAAAGAGGAGGTATATATGTTACCTTAAATAGGGAACAGCCTTTTCCTAATAGGGCTAGTAAAAAAGGTAAAAGAGAAGGGGACATATAAGATAAGGCTTTTAAGCAAGGAAGAGCTAACACCTATAGTAACCGAAATCTCTAGAGAGCCTTAGAAGTACCCTAAGCCTTAGGACCTAATTATCCTAAAGGGAGACCTAGTTCTTATTATAAGAAGTATATTTATAGAACAATCTAGTATAACTAGAAGGTATGCTAGTATCTATTCCTATCTTTTATATATAAAGGTTAGGAACTAAGGCTAGATATAGAAAAGTATGTAAAACAAGCTATTAAAGAGGATTCGCAACTTCGATCGAAGATATCAGCTTGTCGAAAAGAGCTAAAAAACAAGTAGGAGGCCTAAAGGTATATAGGGTATAGGGAGAAAGTAAAGGCTTCAAAACCAATAGTAGAAGTTATCCCTATATCTAAGAAGAAGAACGAGAATTAGGTCCCTATTAAGTTTATAGTACCGAAGAGCGTACTATAAGTAAGTAGCGTTAGCGAATACCCTCTTAAGCACTTAGCCTATCTAGATTCCGGTACCTCTATCTATATTTTCAATAATTAGGAGAGATTTAAAAGCCTTAAGGAAGTAGGGGAAGGGGACTACCTTATAGTAGCTAATAGTAAGTTGCTAATCGAAGGATATAGGATAGTTTTCCTATATCTATACCTAGGTTAGTATAAACAGGTACTCCTTCGGCTTAATCGTATGGCATACTGCCTTAAGGTAGCTACTAACCTAGTTTCTATAAGGTACCTTTATAAGAAGGGAATATAGTAGGATTACTAGAAGTAGGGTACCCTTTCCTATCTTAGAAGGATGTCGGACTATAATAAGATCTATAAAATCTAGGAAGCTTATAGCTAGTTCCTACTAGAGCATATTATAACTAATATCTTAGTGTTAGCTTTTATAATATAAAGGGAGTAGGGCAGGTCTTGGAAAAAGAAGACTAAGCTTAGGACAATCTAGGTATAGTACTAGCGGTTAGGTTATCTAAACTTAGAAGTACTCTATCACCTTATTTAAAGCAGTAAGGGAGTTAAGGTTACCGGAAATTACAAAGTAATTAGAATAGTAGACTACCTATAATATAGTATAGAAAAAGGCCTTAATTGCTAGGTCTTAAGGGTAGCCTAACTAGACCTAAGGTACCCTAGCAATGCCCTAGCCCTTGATTTCTATAATATTGAAAGGTCTAAGAAAGGCTTTATATCTATTATACTCTTATTAGATTGTAAGTTAGGCCTAATATAAGACTATTATCTTTGTGATTAGTTGGTTAAGAGTATTATTATAGCCTTGGACAATCGTTTTACGGATCTTAATCAAAGGTATAGAATTTAGGTTCTAGATATCAAAGCTAACAACGAGATTGCCGGAAGGAAGGGAGCAATTTAAGCCTAGCTATAAGAGAAGTATATTAGAACAAATCTCTCTGCTCTTTAGACCTAAGATCAGAATAGAGGTATAGAAAGAGCTACTAGTATTCTGAAAAGGCAGGTAAAAGCAATAGTAGTAGGGACCAACTTACTTTCGGATAAGGTAGCTAAGGTATTTAGAATAGTGGTATATCTCTTAAACTATACTCTAAGGTATCGACTAAAGTGGAAAATACTATATAAGGTGTTCTATTTATTTATAGAATTAGTAGGTACTAAAGAGATAACGCCTATTAAGCTATAGCAAGAGTATCTCTGGGTTTTCCTATATTAAGCCTTTATGTTAGAAGCAGATATATAGCTTAAGAAGAATAAGCTAAAGAGGTTTGCTCTAAGAGCTTTCCTTAGATACCTAATCGGATATAACTCGACAAATATTTATCGAATCTAGAACCCTTAAACTAATAAGGTTATAGTAACCTAGGACGTAATTTTCAATAAGAAAGTAGTATTTAACAGGTCTAAGGAGCACCTTATAGTTAGGCTAAGAGATCTAAGCTTAGAAGGGCTAAAAGAGTAGCTAGCTAAGATCGAGAAAAAGGTAGAATCCGAAAATCTAAATACCATAGTAGCCGATATCCCTGCCTAGGACACACCCTACAAAGTAGGGATAATAGACCTAGAGGATAGATTAGAAGAAAAAGAGGAAAAGGATATCAATATACCTAACCTTATAGATAACATAGAACTGGACAATTTAGTAGAAGCAATACAAGAACCTTAGTATATAGAGGCTTACCTGCTCCTATATCTAACTCTAGAAGCCACGCCCCTACTAGCAGTGTAGGGTATATTAGGAGTATACCTTACAGCATGTTTTAGGGATTGAATTCTTAGTTAGTAGTTCCTTAATACTGCTATAAAGGGAGATTTCCTTACCTAAAGGGCCTTCTTTACTACTAAAAGGCTTATAAATAGGGACCCTAAGACAAAGGAGAGTATACTAATATCCAAGATCCTAAGCATTAAGGACTTTAAGCCTAGTTGTTGATTGCGGCAAGGGGGGTTAGGTGCTGATCCCCGTAACCGCGCAGCACATAAGCCTCTCGCTCTGGGAATGGGGCACGTGCTGTACCACTGAGCCTCCCGCTCTGGGGAATGGGGCGCGCACTGCGCCACTTATGCAACAGCTATAAGTGGCGCACCTACGCACTACGTAATGGCTACTAACGAGCGCTCCGCTTAACATAGGTATTTAAGGGGTACGTAACCACCCCCTAGATAGAGGGAGACAGACAATCCAGAACCAGAACTTGAACCAGTATTTCCTTGCTACTCGCTTTGCTCTTTATCGTTTTAGATCACTACGATCTCTAGAAACCTACCAACACTAGTACTATTTATTCCTCTTAGCTACCTCTAGCGTCTAAGCTACACTAGAACCTTAAAAGCCACTTATAGGGGGAATACTTTAAGGAAGCTAAAAGGCAGCACCTTTTTACGCACCTAGAAACGTAGGAGGAAGTGCCGATTACTAAGGCATAGGGCAAGTAGGTCTTAGATAATATATAGGTATATATATACAAAATCAATAAGCATAATTACCTAGAGAAGTTTAAGGCTAGATTAGTAGTCTAAGGCGATTAATAATAAAAGACCCTAAGAGAGGATATATATGTAACAACGTTAGCTAGAAAGTCTTTCTAGATCTTAATAACAGTAGTAGCAAGGTTTAATATAGAGCTAATCCAGTTTAACGTTTCAAACGCCTTTTATAATACTTGCCTTAACCAGGACGTGTATATAAGGCTCCTAGCAGGTTAAAGGAAGTAGAGCATAGTCTATAAGCTAAAGAAAGTACTATATAGACTTTAGGAATTACTTTGCCTATAGTATAAAGAGTTTAGTAGTACTCTTTAGGATCTTAGGCTTAACGTAATACCCTATAAACTATATATCTTCTAGAAGAAAGGAGTCTTTATTCTCTTTTATATAAACAATATAACAATAGCATACTATAAGAGGTACAAAGCCCTTACTAAAAACCTAATAAGCTTGCTCTAGTTAAAGTATAAGATAACTAGTAGTAGCAAGCTAAACTAGTTTCTTAGGCTATAAGTAATTCGGGATTAGGAGTACTATAAGATCTATCTCTTATAGGTAGTATTATTAGTAGGTTTCCAGAGATCGTAGTAATCTAAAACGATAAAGAGCAAAGCAAGCAGCAAGGAAATACTGGTTTAAGTTCTAGTTCTAGATTGTCTGTCTTCCTTTATCTAGGGGGTAGTTGCGCACCCTTTAAATACCTATGTTAAGCAGAGCGCTTGTTAGTAACTATTATATGGTGTATAGGTGCGCTACTTGTAGCTGTCGCATAAGTAGCATAGTACGCGCCCTATTCCCTAGAGCAGGAGGCTCTATAGTATAGTATATGCCCTATTCCCAGAGCGAGAGGCTTATATACTATACGGTTATAGGGATCGGTACCTGATCCCCCTTACCGCAATCAATACCGGCAACTCTTCTTTTGTAACTACGCTAGCGCTTTATCAACCGAAATAGGAAATCCTAGATTATTTCGCTTCTCTTATTGCTAGAATAGGAAATACTAATCACTTAACTTCTCGTTTGCTAATTAGAATGTTGAATTCTAGTTGCTAATCCCTGGTATAGAAGGCGCGACTTTAGTGCCTTTTAGATATGCCTCTAAACGGCATAACGGTAAGCGCGTTGTGCTAGCAATTATTGTTATAAAAGCTTATAGTCCTAAATAGGAATTATAATAGGAAAAATCAGAGCTTTAGGCTAGTTGATTGCGAACTCCAAACGCTCTTGCCCTAAACCTATAAATAGGTAGGTTCTCCTACTATATACTACCCGTTCTCTTCCCCCCTACGATCTATACCAGTAGTAGTAGTAGTAGCAACAATAATAGTAGCTGTAGCAGCAACAATAATAGCAGTAGCATTAGCAGTACTAGTAGCAATAAGTAAGTTGCTTACTATTATGTACTAATGCTTAAGCATACTAGTCTTATGCTTAAGCGTATTAATCTTATTGTTTATAGTATTAGATTTTAATAATAAGTAGAGTAGGTACTCTTATAGAAGCGCGGGCAGCAACGCCTGTATATATACTAAGGATAAGGGCAGCAACGCCCTTAATACGCTTATAACTAACGCTCCTAACAAGCATCTTACCTAGAAGGGTAATAATAACGCGTTTAAGGATGCGTCTAAGCATACTATTACTAATAACGGCAACTAGAAGAGTATAGTAGGTAGTAACAATAGTAACAACGATAATAATAACGGCGATAATCCCAATGCTACAGACGCAGCTACGCTTGCTGTATAGCCTAAGTCCGTAGGCAGCCGTACCGACGCCGACTCTATACCCTTTAATTCTAAGAGGCTGATCGTATATATACGCGTCCTGCTTAAGCAGGCTACTATACTCCGGTATAAGGAGGAGGTAGAGGAGGAGGCAGTGCGTAAGGTAGAGATTACTATGCGTAAGGCGTATAAGCGTATTCTACCTATATCGCCGGCTATAAAGAAGGCGGTATTAGCAGCTGCGCGTATGCGGCGCAAGGTGCTATACGCCGCTACAAGCGCGCCTGTACCGCTAGTAGCGATATCGGCGGCAGTAACGGCAAGTTTATTGTCTAGCGAAAGCTCGGACAACTCTATTATCTACTCTAGCTGCCGTATACGCTACACGTCGGACTATATAAAGCCTTATAAGAGGTCGCTATACACTTATACACGTAAACTAGAGGGTAAGCGTCTTACTCTTATTATCCTTATTATTGATATTACTAATATATATAAAGTTCGTAGCCTATATAGTACTATATATACTGTTATTTGCCTTAGCTACCTAAACTTACTTTTGGCAGGCGTTAAGGACTCGTTTAACAAGTCTAGCAATTTCGCGCTATATATAGCGTACTACAACCGCGCTTTAGGCTACAGCCTCTAGTATTAGCAGTGCTTATCTAGGCACTTATATATGCCGATATAAGTTCTATTTACGTATTGTTTCTATTGTCTTATTGTTCCTAACGTATGTTATAGCCCTAAGTCGGTCCGCCCATTCTTAGACCGCTTTTTAGAGCTCCGTTCTAACCTAGCTATAAAGGCTAAAGTAAGTTACAATCTTTAGTATTATCTATTATTTAATTAGAATACTTATTAGTTATAGGATTAGAAGATATAGTATAACGGTGCTAAGTATGTCTTGGTTTTAGTAGATAAGGTACACGCTCTTGTCGAGCATAGGGCGCCTATAGCAGGTATAACGTCTATGCAGAAAAAGCTCGTGGCGATAGCCGCTATAGGCAAGGCTATCGATGTTTTATTGTTGTGATTAGGGGGTAGGGGGCGCTGGCGCGTATATTATACCAGCTATAAAAGTATAAATTAAGATTGTTTTACGCTTTACCTTATATTCCTTATTATATTATAAATATAAATAAATTATCCTAGCAATCTTTGTCTTTTATATAAGTGATCTTACCCTAAATTACATAGACTCTTCCTATTGTTTAGCTAGTTGTTAAACCTAGCCTTCTACTTTAATCTTAGCTATATTAGCAGTAACAAGCTTTTTAAGCGTCTTGTTTAGCGTATATTTGGTCATAGCGTCGGCTAGGTTGTCGTTGCTACTAATCTACCTGATTTCTACAATTTCCTGGTTTTTATAGCTCTGGCGCAGCGCTATTATATCGATTATAAGGCACTTCTCCGCTGTTATACCGAGCTTTACCAGGCATTTATATAAGCTAAACGAATCTATATATACAACAATAAGTAGTAGCAAGGGTAGGCCTAGATATAAGTAGACCTTAGCAAGCGTCTAGTGTAATATATATCCAAGATTAAACCTACTTACTATACTATATATCTCGCTTGCTAGAATGCTCTGTATTACCTACTTATACTTAGTTAAAGACTAGTATACGATATTGCCATATAAGTTAAATGTTGATTGCGGTAAGGGGAATTAGGTGCTGATCCCCGTGACCGCGCAGCGCATGCGCACTTCGCTCTAGGGAATTAGGCGCACCCTGCGCCACTTATACGACAGCTATAAGTGGCGTACCCATATACTATATAATGGTCGCTAACAAGCGCTCTGCTTAATATATATATTTAAGGGGTGCGTAACTACCCTCTAGATAGAGGGAGATATAACAATCTAGAACTAGAACTTAAACTAGTATTTCCTTACTACTTACTTTGCTCTTTATCGTTTTAGATTACTATAATCTCTAAAAACCTACTAATACTGATTAGTATTGTCTTTATATTACAATATAGGGGCAACGTAGAGTAGTAAGGTAGTTAGTCAAGTGCTTAACAACCTTAACTAAGTAGATTACGGTTTACTTACTAAGGGCTATCAATTAGGCAACTAGACAACCACCCTATTAACTTAGCAATATCGCTTATAAGAAAACTAATACCATAAACCTACCTTCCTAGGCTAAGGAAGCTTAACCTAAGCTTCTAGACTAAGAAAGCGTTATTTGAAAGAATGCTACTAAAACTATATTACTAACTAACTTTACTATAATTAATATACTATAGCGTCCTAAGATCTTTCTACTTATAGAACCTTAAAAAGGAAGGATACTAAGACAAACCCTTATTATATACTAAGTATTTTGTTAAGTATAGCCTAGGATCTTAAAGAGCGTTTTAAATAAGAATTCCCTATCTAGCTACCTATTACAAGCATTGATAAATTTAACGCTTAAACCTTCTATAGATTGCTAAAGCGTATTAATCTAGAGTATAACAGCGATAAAATACTTAACTTATATACGCTCTCCTACCTTGGCACTTATAAGGGGCAATAATCTAAAGATCTATACTATAAATTCCGCTTGGATTTTAAGGACTAGACAGCTAACTACTTTAATAAGTTAAATACTAAGCTACGATTATAGCTATACTAAACGCTTAACGACAGCTATGTTCTAGTAGATAGATCAAAAGGGTAGAAGCTCTTTAAAGGACTTATAACGCTTGCTAATAACCCGTCTAACAATCTAGGGCCTGATATACTCCTCTAAATTCATAGGGCGTCAATCTAGGCTAAGTATAGACGGCTTAGAACGGCATTTCCTCCTACTTAAATGGAAAAGAGAAAGGAGATTATACTAATAATAACCTGAGATTTCGCTACTAGTTCCTGCTAGGAGGAGGTAATGCAGGGGGATATATAAGTCGGTAATATAACTATAAACGCTACCTAGTAATTCGAACTAGCAAGCGGCTTGATTATGAATAACGATTAACTAGCGAGTAGCCTAGGCCTAAGTATATGTTAAACAATAGCCTAAAGTAGGATGCTTAACGCTAGTAACTATAACAAGTTTGGAAATACCCTCTACCTGCCAAATCAGAAGCTATAAATAACATTTCCGATCTATAGACTTAGAAGTGCAATAGGAGTAGGATTCCCGTTGGCTAACAAGGGCGCCGGCAAAGGCTATAGATTACTACCAACTACCTAAAGTGCCGGCCAAGTTCATAGCTAAGGTTATAGCTAAGGTAACTATTAAGGCTATAACTAAGGGACTAATTAAGGGGGACGACGAAACCCTATATAATATGTATAAACCCCTAGTATTAACCCTAACTATAGGCTGGGATATACTTAACCTTAGGCAAGTAACAAAGAGCAATATACTTAGTATAAGTACATTATATATAGAAGTACTAAGTATATAGCCATTCTACCGATCGAAATAGGCTAGATAAACAAGACGACTATTAATCGGAAGACCCTTACTGATTTTATCAAGTCTTAGGACTTAAAGGACAGCTATTCTAGGTCTAATAATGATATCCTTGATGATAAAGTTCGTTTCTTCCTCTACTACTGCTAGATATTCTAGATCGATTATAGCTAGCTTGGCACTATTTTTCCGAATACTCTTTCAGAATAAGCTAAGGAATACTACTTATACTATATCCTACTTAGTATCTCTTTTATCAAACTATATAATATCTTAAAGGGATACTTTAAGATAAGTACTAAGTAGAACAACTATCTATACACTTAGAATACTATTACTTT
Source organism: Phyllachora maydis (assembly GCA_029339225.1). Classification (NCBI taxonomy): domain Eukaryota; kingdom Fungi; phylum Ascomycota; class Sordariomycetes; order Phyllachorales; family Phyllachoraceae; genus Phyllachora; species Phyllachora maydis. Next base: position 7,459,104 of record JAQQPM010000003.1, read on the forward strand.
CCAGTCTATATACCTGAAAAGCAAGAATAGTAATAAGTTAATAAAGGAAATTCTCTAGATCTTGCTTAATAGACTCTAGCAAAGCTAATATAGGCTTAGTCCGCTTTATAACTATAAGGAATTCCTAGTTACTAATATAATCCGAGCTTGCTAAAGAGTGTCTGAGCTGAAGATCGCCCTATATAAACTACTAATAAGCTTTAAAGAGCTAGCAGCTATACTCTGTTAGACACTTAACGTTTAAGAGGCGGATTATACATATTGCTAATTCCTAATGGACTATAGGTTTATAACAACGAAAGCCAGGCCTATAAGAAACTATTAGGGCAACTTGATTGTAGATTCGATCTTCGAAAAGAACCGGGCTATATGTATATAGCAGCCTAGAGGCGCTATAGGGTATGGAAAGCAAAACGAGTTTTGGCAAGGAGATTGTAATAAAACCTATACTAAGATAGGCTACTAGATTTACAGTAAGCTAGATCACTAATCCTTTATATATAGCTAAGAAGAACAGGTAATAGCTAAGAGTAAATGGCTTAAATGGAAGGGCATTAACAAAGATTGTAGACGATATACGGCGTTTCTCCTTAACTATAAGGGTTTAGATAATAAATATAATATAAGGGAAGAAGATACTAAGCTTAGAGTATAGGTAGACAACTATAAGACCGATTAAGCTTAAGGTAAAAACGAAGTACTAATAATTAGTTTTAAAGAAGAATAAACAGCAGCGACTTACTTTATAAACCAAGCTTTCCTCTATCTAATTACCAGGAGTAACCAGCTATAGAAAAACAGTAAAAAGGATATAGAGAGAATAGAAGCCGTTTAATTCGTACTTAATAGGTATACTAAGGCCGAATTCCAAGGAATTATACCTAATACTAGGGCTACTAACGTTTCGACTGCCGGACTTTAACAATTCCTTACGCTAAAAAAGATAATTAGATTGCTTAAGATCAACAAGACACGTATAGGGGAAGCAAATATACTTTTTAGGTCTAGGGATTTAAAACGATTACTTAGTATAGTTAGAGTAGAGCTCGATATCGGTTATACGACTTTCTATATATTAGAGATACTAACCCCTTTTCTTATATGTCTAAAAGACATAGACAAGCTTGGCGTCTACCTTAATAATACAACAAACAAGCTTATATCTAAGTTAGAGAAGCATATATATATTCAGCGGAAATAGGGATATCTATAGATCCCTATTAAAAGGATTAAGCTACTAAGTATAGCGTTTACTACGGATAACAAGCGTCCTATACCTCTATAACTTATAGAGGCTGAGCTAAGGCGCATTTATTAACGCTATAGATACCCTATAGTCGATAGATTATACAAACTACTATAATAAGCAGATTACTAAGTAGAGTATAGCGCTATTAAGATGATTAATAAGTTCTATCATTTTTGTTAGATCAAAGGAGCAGCGCTATAATAATTTAGATTTATATTATAAGATGATATTTGCTTTAACTTCAAGATCATTATAGACGTCTTAGATATTAATAGTTCTAAGGTACTATATATAGTTAATACTGTAACTTTATTCTAGGTAGCCCGCTTTCTAAACAATCTTTTAGCTAAAAAGACATAGGAGCGGCTAAAGGAATATTAGATTAACATATACCTTAGACTACCTAACGTTTTACACTATAACAAAGGTACTAACTTCGAAGTACATAAGTTCCAGGCTAAGGCTAAGCTTGTAGGTATAACTTACTACTCTATACTAGTCAAGGCATACTAATTAGTCGGCAAGATCGAGCGGAATTATAGGCTACTAAGACAGGCGTATGACATTATTAAATCCAAAACCGCTAGGACTTGCTCGAAAGAAGTATACTTGCAAGTGGTACTAAGTATAGTTAATAATACCGCTAGCCTGGATAGGCTTATGCCAACGCTCTTAGTTTTCGGCATATACCTACGTCTAACTATAGACGCGCTGCCTTCTCTATCTCAACTACGCTAAGTAGGCGTAATTCAGAAGGCCATAATGCAATTATATATCCTTAATAACATAAGGACTATGTAAGACGCTCTTATATAATATAATAGACTAAGCGTAGAAGATATACTACTATATTTACTTAAGGTAGGTATAGAAGTACTAGTATTCCAAGAAACTAATCGATAGATAGGACTCTATAAGGTAATCTTAGCTATAGATATAGCGGTAATCGTTAATATAGTTAATAGACCTATAGAATTTCGGAATATAGTAGTTAAACTATACTACTAGGAGCCTATATAGGACGAGTAAGCCGGCTAAACTAGGGCTAAGTAACTAGAGCTATTTCAATATCCCTAGCTCGAGTAACCTTGCTAGTATAGACAACCCTAAAAGAACCTAGCACCTACTAACAACTTTATTTCGGAAAAAGAGAAGTGCAACTACAATCTTGCATTTAAACTATAAGCTAAAGGCAAGATTACCACGCCTAGCGTACTATTCTAAGAATCTAATAAAGTAGAACTAAACTCCCTCTTAGTAGCTAGGGTAATCAAAGCGATCTAAATACTAGTAGATATATTAAGCTACTAAATTTTCAAATCAAGGATCGTCCGGGAAGTAAAAGACAAGCTTACTTTACCATATAAAAAGTTACGTTTTATAGCTCAGGGATTCGGCAATAAAGATAAGAAGCACCTCCTTACTTAGTTACTAACAATCTAGCGATATGTATAGTGGCTTATACTCTTACTATTCCTAATACTTTAAACGCACTTTGGTTTTAAGGTATAGGTATATAACGTAATTCAGGCATATACCTAAGCTAAGTTATAGCTAGTAAGGAAAGTAATTCTTCTATTACCTAAGGAGCTTAAGATGCTCTATCTACCTTGTACTATCCTACTTATTAAAACCCTATTATATAGACTAGCTAAAGCTAGCTTATACTAGTAGGTAATATATATAAACTGGCATACTAAGTACCTTAATCTTAAACTAAGCACCTTTAACCTATACCTTATAATCAGTAAGATACAATTTAGTAACAGGTTTAGAATCGTTAGCCTATAAACCAACAATACACTTAATATCGGTAAGCAAGCCTTTGCTGATAAAGAAAAGCTTAAGTTAGATAAGGCCAGCTTTAAGTATAAGCTACTAGTATTTTTAACGGATAACTCGATTATAGACTTCAACGGATATAGACTTAAAATAAGTATAGACGCTATAGAGATTTAGCAGAAAGAGCAAGCTATATAAATCAAACTTATAGATCTAAAGGGGGAAACAGCAAAGTAAGTATATGTCGAACAACGCGTATACAGTGCCTATATCGCTACGATTTGCTAGCTAGAAGCGACCTTCGACTTGTTAGTAGTAGCGTAGTCAACTAAGCCTAGTATAACTAAGATTACCTAGCTTAATACTCGATTATAATAGCAGATTGATAATAATATACGCAGACTGTACTATCTATAACTCGAACTTAAGATAGCTAAGCTCTTCGTCTTTATAGACGGATTATTCGCTAATAATACAGATATAACATTGTAAATTAGGTTCGTTATTATATTCGGCAATAAGATAAGCAGTATAAACGAGTTTAACTTACATAGCAATATCGTATACTAGTCTTCGACTAAGTATAAGTAGGTAACGCAGAGCGTTCTAGCAAGCGAGATATATAGTATAGTAAGTAGGTTCAATCTCGGGTATATATTACACTAGACGCTTACCAAGGTCTACTTATATCTAGGCCTACCCTTGCTACTACTAATTGTTATATATATAGATTCGTTTAGCTTATACAAATGCCTGGTAAAGCTCAGTATAACAGCGGAGAAGTACCTTATAATCGATATAATAGCGCTACGCCAGAGCTATAAAAACCGGGAAATCGCAGAAATCAGGTAGATTAGTAGCAACGACAACCTAGCCAACGCTATAACCAAACATACGCCGAACAAGACGCTTAAAAAGCTCGTTACTGCTAATACAGCCAAGATCAGAGTAGAAGGCTAGGTTTAATAACTAGCCGAACAACAGAAAGAGTTTATATAACTTAAGGCAAGATTACTCATACAAAAGACAAAGATTACCAGGATAATTTATTCATATTTATAGTATAATAAGGAATATAAGGCAAAGCGTAAAACGATCTTAATTTATACTTTCATAGCTAGTACGATATACGCGCTAGCGCCCTCTACCCCCTAATTACAACAATAAAACATTAATAGCCTTACCTATAGCAGCTATTACTACGAGCTTTTTCTATATAGGCGTTATACCTACTAAAGGTGCCCTATGCTTAATGAGAGTACGTGCCTTATCTACTAGGACTAAGGCGCACTTAGCGCTATTACGCTATATCTTCTAATCCTATAACCAATAAGTATTCCGATTAAACAATAGATAATACTAAAGATCATAACTTACTTTGGCCTTTATAGCCGGGTTAGAGCAGAGCTCTAAGAAGTAGTCCGAGAATAAACAGACCAACTTAAAGCTATAATATACATTAGGAACAATAAGATAATAGAAACAATATATAAATAGAACTTATATTAGTATATACAAGTACCTGGATAAGCACTACTAGCACTAAAGGCTGTAGCCCGACGTGCGGTCGTAGTACGCCGTATACAGCGCGAAATTGCCGGACTTGTTAAACAAGTCCTTAACGCCTGTCAAAAGCAAGCGTAGGTAGCCAAGGTAAAGGATAGCGTATATAGTACTATATAGGCTATAAACTTTATACGTATTAGCAATATTAATAATAAGGATAATAAGAGTAAGATACTTACCCTTTGGTTTATATATATAAGCGTGTAACGACCTCTTATAAGGCTTTATACAGTCTGACATATAGTATATATAGCGGCTAGGGCGGATAACAAAGTCGTCCGAGCTTTCGCTAGATAATAAACTTGCCGTCGCTGCTGCTAGTATCGCTACCGGCGGCATAGACATGCTTGTAGCGGCGTGTAGCGCCTTACGCTATATGCGTGCAGCTGCTAACGCCGCCTTCTTCGCAGCTAGCAATATAGGCAGAGCATGCTCGGCGTGCTTAGAGAGACGTGCCTTATATATAGCAATCTCTACCTTATACGCCGCCTCCTCCTCTACCTCCTCCTTATACTAGAGTGCAGTAGCCTACTCAAGTAAGACATGTATATATACAATTAGCCCCTTAGAATTAAGGGGCGTAGAGTTAGCGTCGGTATAGCTACCCGCAGACTTAGGCTATACAGTAAGCGTAGCTGCGTCTATAGCGTTAGGATCGTTGCTATTATTATTATTATTATCGCTGTCGTCACTGCCTACCACGCTCTCCTAGTCGCTATTATCGGTAATAGCGCACTTAGATACGTCCTCTAACGTATTATTATTGCCCTTCTAAGTAAGATACTCGTTAAGAGCATTAGTTATAAGCATATTAAGGGCATTACTGCCCTTATCCTTAGTATATATATAGGCGTTACCGCCTACGCTCCTATAAGAGCACCTACTCTACTTATTATTAAAATCCAATACTATAAACAATAAGATTAGCATACTCGAGCATTAGTATATAAAGGTAAGCAACTTACTTATTGCTACTAGTGCTACTAATACTACTACTGTTATTACTGCTACTACTACTACTATTATTATTACTACTACTACTACTGCTAATATAGATCGTAGAAAGAAAGAGAACAGGTAGTATGCAGTAGGAGAACCCGCCTATTTATAGGTTTAGGGCAAGAGCGTTCGAAGTTCGTAATTAGCCAGCCTAGAGCTCTGATTTTCCTATTATAATTCCTATTTAGGACTATAAGCTTTTACAACAATGGTTGCTAGCGTAACGTACTTACTGTTACGCCGTTTAAAGGCGTATATAGAAGGTGCTAAAGTCGCGCCTTCTACGCCGGGGATTAGCCAGTAAAATCCAATATTCTAATTAGCAAACAAGAAGTTAAGTAATTAGGATTTCCTATTCTAGTAATAAGGAGAGCAAAGTAATCTGGGATTTCCTATTCCAATTAACAAGGCGCTAGCGCAGTTACAAAAAAAGAGTTGCTAGTATTAATTATAGTAAGGGGAATTAGGTACTAATCCCTATAACTACATAGCGCATACGTACTTTGCTCTAGGGAATTAGGCATACCCTGCGCTACTTATGCGACAGCTATAAGTAGCGTACCTACGCACCATATAATAGTCGCTAACAAGCGCTCTACTTAACATATATATTTAAGGGATACGCAACTACCCTCTAGATAAAGGGAGACATAACAATCCAGAACTAGAACTTAAACTAGTATTTCCTTGCTGCTCGCTTTGCTCTTTATCGTTTTAGATTACTACGATCTCTAGAAACCTACTAACATTAAACTTATTTATACTGCTCGTCTTATTGCTGAATATAATAACAAACCTAATTTGCAATGTTATATCTATATTATTAGCGAATGATCTATCTATAAAAACAAAGAGCTTAGCTGTCTTAAGGTCGATTTATAGATAGCGCAGTCTATAGGTATTATTGTCAATCTGCTATTACAGCCGAGTATTAAGCTAGGCAATCTCAGTTATACTAGGCTTAGTTAATTATACTACTACTAACAAGTCGAAAGTCGCTTCTAGCTAGCAAATTATGGCGATGTAGGCGCTGTATATACGTTGTTCGACGTATGCTTGCTTCGCCGTTTCTCCTTTTAAGTCTATAAGTTTAAGTCGCACAGCTTGCCCCTTTTGCTAAATCTTAATAGCGTCTATACTTGTTTCAAGCCTATATCTATTAAAGTCTATGATTGAGTTGTCTGTCAAAAATACCAGCAGCTTATACTTAAAGCCAGCCTTATCTAACTTAAGCTTTTCTTTATCAGCAAAGGCTTGCTTACCGATATTAAGCGTATTATCGGTTTATAGGCTGATAATTCTAAACCTATTATCGAATTATATCTTACTGATTATAAGGCATAGGTCAAAGGCGCTTGGTTTAAGATTAAGGCACTTAGTATGCTAGTTTATATATATTACCTACTAGTATAGGCCGGCTTTAGCTAGTCTATATAATAGGGTTTTAACAAGTAAGATAGTATAAGGTAGATAGAGCATCTTAAGCTCCTTAGGTAATAGAAGAATTACTTTCCTTACTAGCTATAACTTAGTTTAGGTATATACTTGAATTATGTTATATACCTACGCCTTAAAACTAAAGTGCGTTTAAAGTATTAGGAATAGTAAGAGTATAAGCCGCTATATATATCGCTAGATTGTTAGCGACTAAGTAAGAAGGTACTTCTTGTCTTTATTGCCGAATCCCTAAACTATAAAACGTAACTTTTCGCATAGTATAGTAAGCTTGTCTTTTACTTCCTAGACGATCCTTAATTTAAAAATTTAATAGCTTAACGTATCTACTAGTATCTAGATCACTTTGATTACTTTAGCTACTAGAAGGGAGTTCAGTTCTGCTTTGTTGGATTCTTAGAACGGTACGCTAGGTATAGTAATCTTGCCTTTAGCTTGTAGTTTAAGCGCGAGATTATAGTTATACTTCTCTTTTTCCAAAACGAAGTTGTTAGTAGGTGCTAGGTTCTTTTAGGGTCGTCTATACTAGTAGGGCTGCTTAGGCTAGGGATATTAGAATAGTTCTAGCTACTTAACACTAGCCTAATTGTCTTACTCGTCCTATGCTAGCTCCTAGTAATATAGTTTAACTACTGTATTCCGAAATTCTATAGGTCTGTTAACTATATCGATAATCATTATTATATCTATGGCTAAGATTACCTTATAAGGTCCTGTCTATTAGTTGCTTTCCTGGAATATAAGTACTTTAGTACCTACTTCTAGTAAGCATAGTAGTACGTTTTCCATACTTAGTCTATTATATTATATAAGAGTATCTTATATAGTCCTTATATTATTTAGGATTTGTAATTATGTTATAGCCTTCTAAATTGCACCTATTCGGCGTAGTTAAGATGGAGAAGGCGGTACGTCTATAGTAAGGCGCGGGTATATGCCGAAAACTAAGAGCATTAGTACTAGCCTGTCTAGGCTAGCGGTATTATTAACCGTACTTAGTGCCGCTTATAAGCATGCTTCTTTTAAGTAAGTCCTAGCGGTTTCGGATTTAATAATGTTATATACCTATCTTAGTAGCCTATAATACTGCTTAATCTTGCCGACTAATTAGTATGCCTTAACTAGTATAGAGTAGCAAGTTATACCTATAAGCTTAGCCTTAGCCTAGAACTTATATACTTTGAAGTTAGTATCTTTATTATAGTGTAAAACGTTAGGTAGTCTAAGGTATATATCGATCTAACATTCCTTTAGCTACTTCTATATCTTTTTAGCTAAAAGATTGTTTAGAAAGCGGGCTACTTAGAATAAAGTTGTAGTATTAACTATATATAGTACCTTAGAACTATCGATATCTAAGACGTCTATAACAATCTTAAAGTTAAAGTAAATGTTATTTTATAATATGAATCTAAATCGTTATAGCGCTACTCCTTTAATCTAACAAAAATGATAGAACTTGTTAATCATCTTAATAGCACTATACTCTACTTAGTAATCTACTTATTGCAGTAGTTTGTATAATCTATCGACTATAGGGTGTCTATAGTGTTAATAAATGCGCCTTAGCTCGGCCTCTGTAAGTTATAGAGGCGTAGGACGCTTATTGTCTATAGTAAATGCTATACTTAGCAGCTTAATCCCTTTAATAGAGATCTATAGGTATCCCTATTTCTACTAGATATATATATGCTTCCCTGACTTAGATATAAGCTTGTTTATCGTATTATTAAGGTAGATGCTGAGCTTATCTATGTCTTTCAGATATATAAGAAAAGGGGTTAGTATCTCTAATATATAGAAAGTCGTATAACTGATATCGAGCTCTACTCTAACTATACTAAGTAATTGTTTTAAATCCCTAGACCTGAAAAGTATATTCGCTTCCCCTATATACGTCTTATTAATCTTTAGCGATCTAATTATCTTTTTTAGCGTAAGGAATTGTCGAAGTCTAGCGGTTAAAACGTTAGTAGCCCTAGTATTAGGTATAATTCCTTAGAATTCGGCCTTAGTATACCTATCGAGTATAAATTAAATAGCTTCCGTTCTCTCTATATCCTTTTTACTATCTTTCTATAGCTAGTTACTCCTAGTAATTAGATAGAGGAAAGCTTGGTTTACAAAGTAAGTTACTGCTGTTTATTCTTCTTTAAAACTAATTACTAGCGCTTTATTTTTACCTTAAGTTTAATCGGTCTTATAGTTATCTATCTATACTCTAAGCCTAGTATCTTTTTCCCTTATATTATATTTATCGTTTAAACCCTTATAGTCAAGGAGAAATGTTGTATATTATCTATGATCTTTGTTAATGCCCTTCTGTTTAAGCTATTTGCTCTTAGCTATTGCCTATTCTTCTTGGCTATATATAAAGGATCGGTGATCTAGCTTACTGTAAATCCAGCAGCCTACTTTGATATAGGTTTTATTACGGTCTCCTTGCTAAAACTCGTTTTGCTTTCTATACTCTATAGCGTCTCTAGGCTGCTATATACGTATAGCCTAGTTCCTTTTAAAGATCGAATCTATAATTGAGTTACTGTTAGTAGGTTTCCGGAGATCGTAGTGATCTAAAACGATAAAGAGCAAAGCAAGCAGCAAGGAAATACTAGTTTAAGTTCTAGTTCTGGATTGTTATATCTCCCTCTATTTAGAGGGTAGTTACGTATCCCTTAAATATATATGTTAAGTAGAGCGCTTGTTAGCAACCATTACGTAGTACGTAGGTGCGCTACTTATAGCTATTGTATAAGTAGCGTAAGGTGCGCCTAATTCCCTAGAGCGAAGTGCGTATGCGCTGTACGGTTATAGGGATTAGTACCTGATTCCCTTTACTGTAATTAACACTAGTAACTCTTCTTTTATAACTATGTTAGCGCCTTATTAATCAGAATAGGAAATCCCAGATCACTTTGCTCTCCTTATTACTAGAATAGGAAATCCTAATTACTTAACTTCTTGTTTGCTAATTAGAATGTTGGATTCTACTGGCTGATCTCTAGTATGGAAGGTACGACTTTAGCATCTTCTATATATACCTCTAAACAGCGTAACAGTAAGTACGTTATACCGGCAACTATTGTTATAAAAGCTTGTAGTCCTAAATAGGAATTATAATAGGAAAATCAGAGCTCTAAGCTGGCTAATTACAAACTCTAAACGCTCTTGCCCCAAACCTATAAATAGGCAGGTTCTCCTACTACATACTACCTATTCTCTTTCTTCCTACAATCTATACCAGCAGTAGTAGTAGTAGTAATAATAATAGTAGCAGTAGTAGTAGCAACAATAGTAGCAGCATTAGCAGTACTAGTAGTAATAAGTAAGTTGCTTACCTTTATATACTAATGCTTAAGTATACTAATCTTATTGTTTATAGTGTTAGATTTTAATAATAAGTAGAGTAGATGCTTCTATAGGAGCATAGGTAGCAATGCCTGTATATATACTAAGGATAAGGGCAGTAATGCCCTTAATATACTTATAACTAACGCTCCTAATAAGTATCTTGCCTAGAAAGGTAATAATAATACATTAGAGGATACGTCTAAGCGTACTATTGCTAATAATAGCGATTAGAAGAGCATAGTAAGCAGTAATAACAGCGATAATAATAATAACAATAGCGACAATCCTAACGCTACAGATATAGCTACGCTTGCTATATAGCCTAAGTCTGCAGGTAGCTATACTGACACCGACTCTATACCCCTTAATTCTAAGGGGCTAATCGCATATATATACGTCCTACTTAAGCAGGCTACTGCGCTTTAGTATAAGGAGGAGGCGGAGGAGGAGGTAGTATATAAGGCAGAGATCGCTATATATAAGGCGCGTCTCTCTAAGCACGCTAAACACGCTCTACCTACGTTGCTAGCTATAAAAAAGGCAGTGTTGGCAGCTACGCGCATATGGCGTAAGGCGCTACGCGCTGCTATAAGCACGCCTATACCGCTGGTAGCAATACCAGCAGTAGTAATAGCAAGTTTATCGTCTAGTAAAAGCTTAGACAACTCTGTTATCCGCCCTAGCTATTATACGCACTATACGTTAGACTATACAAAGCCTTGCAAAAGGTCGTTATATACTTATACATATAAACTAGAGGGTAAGCGTCTTACTCTTATTATCCTTGTTATTGTTGATTGCGGTAAGGGGGATCAGGTGACGATCCCCGTGACCGTGCAGCACATAAGCCTCTCGCTCTGGGAATGGGGCACGTGCTGTACCACTGAGCCTCCCGCTCTAGGGAATAGGGCACGTACTACGCCACTTGTACGACAGCTATAAGTAGCGCACCTGCATACTACGTAATGGTCACTAATAAGCACTCTGCTTAACATAGGTATTTAAGGGGTATATAACTACCCCCTAGATAGAGGGAGATAGATAATCCAGAACTAGAACTTAAACTAGTATTTCCTTGCTACTTGCTTTACTCTTTATCGTTTTAGATTACTATAATCTCTAGAAACCTACTAACACTAATTAGTATTATCTCTATATTGCGATATAGGGGCAACGTAGAGCGGTAAGATAGTTAGTCAAGTGCTTGACAACTTTAACTAAGTAGATTATGGTTTACTTACTAAGGGCTGTCGATCGGGCAACTAGATAACTACCCTATTAACTTAGTAATATTGCTTATAAGAAAACCGATATTATAAACCTATCCTTCTAAGCTAAGGAAGCTTAACCTAAGCTTCTAGACTAAGGAAGCGTTGCTTAAGAGAACGCTACTAAAACTATATTACCAACCAACTTTACTATAATCAATATACTATAGCGTCCTAAGACCCTTCCGCTTATAGAACCTTAGAAAGGGAGGATACTAAGACAAACCTCTATTATATACTAAGTATTTCGTTAAGTATAGCCTAGGATCTTAAAGAGCATTTTAAATAAGAATTCCCTATTTAGCTGCCTATTATAAGCATTGACAAATTTAATACTTAAACCTTCTATAGATCGCTAAAGCATATTAATCTAGAGTATAATAGCGATAAAGTGCTTAACTTATATACGCTCTCCTACCTCGGCACTTATAAGGGGCAATAATCTAAAGATCTATACTATAAATTCCGCTTGGATTTTAAAGACTAAACAGCTAACCACTTTAATAAGTTGAACAATAAACTACGCTTATAACTACGCTAAACGCTTAATAACGGCTATATCCTGGTAGATAGCTTAAAAGGGTAGAAGCTCTCTAAGGGACTTATAATACTTGCTAACAACCTGTCTGACAATCTAGGGCCTAACGTACTCCCCTAAATTCGCAGGACGTTAATCTAGGCTAAGTATAGACGGCTTAGAACGGTATCTCCTCCTACTTAAACGGAAAAGAGGAAGGAGATTATACTAATAATAATCCGAGATTTCGCTATTAGTTCCTACTAGGAGGAGGCAATATAAGGGGATATATAAGTCGGTAATATAACTGTAAACGCTACCTAGTAATTCGAACTGGCAAGCAGCTTAATTATAAACGACGATTAACTAGTAAGCAGCCTAGGCCTAAGTATATGTTAAACAGTAGCCTAGAGTAGGACACTTAATACTAGTAACTATAATAAGTTTGGAAATACCCTCTACCTACTAAATTAGGAGCTACGGATAACATTTCCGATTTATAGACTTAGAAGTATAATAGGAGTAGGATTCCCGCTGGCTAGCAAGGGCACTGGCGAAGGCTATAGATTCCCACTAACTACCTAAAGGGCCGGCCAAGGTTATAGCCAAGGTTACAGCTAAGGTAACTACTAAGGCTATAACTAGAGGACTAATTAAGAGGGATAACAAAACCCTATACGATATGTATAAACCCCTAGTATCAACCCTAACTATAGGCCGGGATATGCTTAACCTTAGGCAAGTAATAAAAAGCAATACACTTAGTATAAGTACATTATATATAGAAGCGCTAAGTATATAGCTATTCTACTGATCGAAATAGGCTAGATAAATAAGACGACTATTAATCGGAAGACCCTTACCGATTTCATCAAGTCTTAGGACTCGAAGGACAGCTATTCCAGGTCTAATAATAATATCCTTAATAACAAAGTTCGTTTCTTTCTCTACTACTACTAGACATTCTAGATCAATTATAGCTAGCTTAGTACTGTTTTTCCAAACGCTCTTTTAGGATAAACTAAGGAATACTACTTATACTATATCCTACTTAGTATCTCTTTCGTTAAACTGTATAACATTTTAAAGAGATACTTTAAGATAAGTACTAAGTAGAACAACTATCTATACGTTTAGAACACTATTACTTTCCAGTCTATATACCTTAAAAGCAAGAATAGTAACAAGTTAATAAAGGAAATTCTCTAGATCTTGCTTAATAGACTCTAGCAAAGCTAATATAGGCTTAGTCCGCTCTATAACTATAAGGAATTCCTAGTCGCTAATATAATCCGAGCTTACTAAGGAGTGTCCAAGCTAAAGATCGCCTTATATAAACTACTAACAAGCTTTAAAGAGCTAGCAGCTATACTCTGTTAGATACTTAATGTTAAAGAGGCGGATTATATATATCGCTAATTCTTAATAGACTATAGGTTTATAATAACAAAAGCTAGGCCTATAAGAAACTATTAGGGCAACTCGATTATAGATTCGATCTTTGAAAGGAACTAGGCTATACGTATATAGCAGCCTAGAGGCGCTATAGGGTATAGAAAGCGAAACGAGTTTTAGCAAAGAGACTGCAATAAAACCTATACTAAGGTAGGCTACTGGATTTATAGTAAGCCAGATCACTGATCCTTTATATATAGCTAAGAAGAACAGGTAATAGCTAAGAGCGAATAGCTTAAATAGAAGGGCATCGACAAAGATTATAAACAATATATAGTATTTCTTCTTAACTATAAGGGTTTAGATAATAAATATAATACAAAGGAAGAAGATACTAAGCTTAAAGTATAGGTAGATAACCATAAGACCGATCAAGCTTAAGGTAAAAATAAAGTACTAGCAATTAGTTTTAAAGAAGAATAAATAGCAGCGACTTACTTTATAAACCAAGCTTTCCTCTATCTGATTACTAGGAGTAACTAGCTACGGAAAGATAGTAAAAAGGATATAGAGAGAACAGAAGCCGTTTAATTTATACTTGATAGGTATACTAAGGCCGAATTCTAAGGAATTATACCTGATACTAGAGCTACTAACGTTTCGACTACTAGACTTTAACAATTCCTTATACTAAAAAAGATAATCAGATTGCTTAAGATCGATAAGACGTATATAAGGGAAGCGAATATACTTTTCAGGTCTAGGAATTTAAAACGATTACTTAGTATAGTTAGAGTAGAGCTTGATATTGGTTATATAACTTTCTATATATTAGAGACACTAACCCCTTTTCTTATATATCTAAAAGATATAGATAAGCTTAGCGTCTACCTTAATAATACGACAAATAAGCTTATATCTAAGTTAGAGAAGCGCATATATGTTTAGCGGAAATAGAAATACCTATAGATCCCTGTTAAAGGGATTAAGCTACTAAGCATAGCATTTACTATAGACAACAAGCGTCCTATGCCTCTATAACTTATAGAGGCCGAGCTAAGGCGCATTTATCAACGCTATAGATACCCTATAGTTAACAGATTATACAAACTGCTATAACAAGCAGATTACTAAGTGGAGTATAGCGCTATAAAGATAATTAACAAGTTCTATTATTTTTGTTAGATTAAAGGAGCAGTACTATAACGATTTAGATTCGTATTATAAAATGACATTTACTTTAACTTCAAGATCATTATAGACGTCTTAGATATTAATAGTTCTAAGGTACTATATATAGTTAATGCTGCGACTTTATTCTAGGTAGCCTGCTTTCTAAATAATCTTTTAGCTAAGGAGATATAGAAGCGGCTAAAGGAATATTAGATCGATATATACCTTAGACTACCTAACGTTTTGCGCTACGATAAAGGCACTAACTTCGAAGTACGTAAGTTCTAGGCTAAGGCTAAGCTTGTAGGTATAACTTGCTACTCTATACCAGTTAAGGTATACTAATTAGTCAGCAAGATCAAGCGGTATTATAGGCTACTAAGACGGGTATATAACATTATTAAATCCGAAATAGCTAGGACTTACTCAAAAGAAGCATACTTGTAAGCAGTACTAAGTATAGTTAATAATACTACTAGCCCGGATAAGCTAGTACTAATGCTCTTAGTTTTCAGCGTATACCTACGCCTAACTATAGACGCGCCGTCTTCTCCATCTTAACTACGCTAAGTAGGTGTAATTCGGAAGGCTATAGCGCAATTATATATCCTTAACGATACAAGGACTGCATAAGATGCTCTTACATAGTATAATAGACTAAGTGTAGAAGATATGCTACTACGCTTACTTAAGGTAGATATAGAAGTGCTAGTATTCTGAGAAACCGATTGATAGATAGAACCCTATAAGGTAATCTCAGCTATAGACATAGCAGTAATTGTCAATATGGTTAATAGACCTATGGAATTTCGGAATATAGTAGTTAAACTATACTACTAGGAGCCTATATAGGACAAGCAAACCGGCTAAACTAGGGCTAAGTAACTAGAGCTATTCTAATATCCTTAGCCTAAGTAACCCTACTGGTATAGACAACCCTAAAAGAACCTAGTACCTACTAACAACTTTATTTCGGAAAAGGAGAAGCATAACTATAATCTCGCGTTTAAACTATAAGCTAAAGGCAAGATCACTATACCTAGTATACCATTCTAAGAATCCAATAAAGTAGAACTGAACTCCCTTCTAGCAGCTAGGGTAATCGAAGCGATCTAGATACTAATAGACATATCAAACTACCAAATTTTCAAATTAAGGATTATCTAGGAAGTAAAAGACAAGCTTACTATACTATGTAAAAAGTTACGTTTTATAGCTTAGGGATTTAGTAATAAAGATAAGAAGTACCTCCTTACTTAGTCGCTAACGATCTAGCAATACGTATAGCGGCTTATACTCTTACTATTCCTAATACTTCAAACGTACTTTAGTTTTAAGGTATAGGTATATAACGTTATCCAGGCTTATATATAAGCTAAGTCATAGCTAGTAAGGAAAGTGATTCTTCTATTACCTAAAGAGCTTAAGACGCTCTATCCCCTGCATACTATCTTGCTTGTTAAAACCCTATTATATAGACTGGCTAAAGCCGGACTATACTAGTAGGTAATATATATAAACTAGCATACTAAATATCTCGATCTTAAACTAAGCGCCTTCGACCTATACCTTATGATTAGTAAGATGCAAATTAAAAGCGGATTTGGAATTGTCGGCCTATAAACCGACGATACTCTTAATATTAGCAAGTAAGCCTTTACTAATAAGAAGAAGCTTAAGCTAGACAAAGCTAGCTTTAAGTATAAGCCGCTAGTATTTTTAACGGACAAATCAATTACGGATTTTAACGGATATAGGCTTAAAACAAGCATAGATACTGTCGAGATTTAGCAAAAGGGGCAAGCTATACGACTCGAACTTATAAGCTAAGATACTAAGATAGCAAAACAAGTATACGTCGAACAACGTATATATAGTACCTATATTGCTATAATTTACCAACTAGAGGCGACTTTTGACTTATTAGTAGTAGCGTAGTTAACTAAGCCTAGTATAGCCGAGATTGCCAAGCTTAACGCTCGATTATAATAGCAGATCGAGAACTTAATACGTAGGCTACGCTACCTGTAACTCAAACTTAAGATAGCTAAGCTCTTTGTCTTTATAGACAGATCATTTGCCAATAATGCCGATATAACATTGCAGATTGGATTTGTTATTATATTTAGTAATAAGATAAGCGGTATAAACGAGTTTAACTTACATAGTAATATTATATACTGGTCTTTGACCAAGTGTAAGTAGGTAATACAGAGCGTTCTAGCAAGCAAGATATATAGTATAGTAAACGGGTTCGATCTCGGGTATATATTATACCAGACGCTCGCCAAGGTCTACTTATATCTAGGCCTACCCTTGCTACTACTAATTATCATATATACAGATTTGTTTAGCTTATACAAATGCCTGGTAAAGCTCGGTATAACGGCGGAGAAGCGCCTTATAATCGACATAATAGCGCTACGCTAGAGCTATAAAAACTGTAAAATCGCAGAAATTAGGTAGATTAGTAGTAACGACAACCTAGCTAACGCTATAACCAAACGTACGCCGAATAAGACACTTGAAAAGCTCGTTACTATAAATACAGCTAAGATCAGAGTAGAAGGCTGGGTTTAATATCTAGCTAAGCAATAGAAAGAGTCTATATAACTTAGAGCAAGATTATAAGTGTAAAAGATAAAGACTGCTAGGACGATTCATTTATAGTATAATAAGGAACATAAGGCAAAGTACGAAACGATCTTAATTTATACTCTTATAGCTAGCGCGATATACGTACTAGCGCCCCCTACCCCCCGATTATAATAACAAAATATCGATAGCCTTACCTATAGCAGCCATTGCTATAAGCTTTTTCTACGTAGGCGTTATACCTGCTATAGGTACCCTACGCTCGACGAGAGTACGCGCTTTATCTACTAGGACTAAGGCGCACTTAGCGCTATTATACTATAGTTTCTAATCCTATAATCAATAAGTATTCCAATTAAACAATAGAAACTACTAAAGATCGTAACTTACTTTAGCCTTTATAGCCAGGTTAGAGCAGAGCTTTAAAAAGCAATCTAAGAACAGGCGGACTGACTTAGAGCTACGATATACGTTAAGAACAATAAGACAATAGAAACAATATACAAATAGAACTTATATTAGTATATACAAGTGCCCGGATAAGCACTGCCAGTACTAGAGGCCGCGGCCCGATACGTAGTCGTAGTACGCTATATGCGGTATGAAATTGCCAGACTTGTTAAATAAGTCCTTAATACCCGCTAAAAGCAAGTATAGGTAGCTAAGGCAAAGGACGGCGTATATAGCACTATATAGGCTACGAACTTTATATATATTAGCAATATCAATAATAAGGATAATAAGAGTAAGACACTTACCCTCTAGTTTATATATACAAGTATGTAACGACCTTTTATAAGGCTTTATATAGTCCGATATATAGTATATATAGCGGCTAGAGCGGACGACAGAGTCGTCCGAGCTTTCGCCAGACGATAGACTTGCCGTCGCCGCTGCTAGTATCGCTACTGGCAGTATAGGCATGCTTGTAGCGGCGAGCAGCGCCTTGCGCTATATATGCGTAGCTGCTAATGCCGCCTTCTTTACAGCTGGCAACGTAGGTAGAGCGTATTTACGCACCTTGTATATAGCGATCTCCGCCTTACGCGCCGCCTCCTCCTCTGCCTCCTCCTTATGCCGGAGCATAGCAGCCTGCTCGAGCAAGACATATATATATGCGATTAGCCCCTTGGAATCAAGGGGTATAGAGTTAGCGTCGGTATAGCTATCTATGGACTTAGGCTATACGGCGAGTACAGCTATATCCGCAGTATCAGGATTATTACTGTTGTTATTATCGTTGTTACTATTATCGCCGCCCACTATACTTCCCTAGTCGCTGTTATTGGCAATAGTACGCTTGGACGTATCCTCTAACGCGTTATTATTGCCCTTCTAGGCAAGATGCTCGTTAGGAGTGTCAGTTATAAGCGTATTAAGGGCATTACTGCCCTTATCCTTAGTATATATGCAGGCGTTGCTGCCTATGCTCCTATAGGAGCACCTACTTTACTTATTATTAAAATCCAACACTATAAACAATAAGATCAGTATATTTAAGCATTAATGTATAATAGTAAGCAACTTACTTATTACTGCTAGTACTACTGATACTACTACTATTGTTATTGCTGCTATAGCTACTACTATTGTTATTACTACTACTACTACTGCTAGTATAGATCGTAGGGAGGAAGAGAACGGGTAGTATATAGTAGGAGAACCTACCTATTTATAGGTTTAGGGCAAAAGCGTTTAGAGTTTGCAATTAGCTAGCCTAAAGCTCTGATTTTCCTATTATAATTCCTATTTAGGACTACGAGCTTTTGCAATAATAGTTACCAGCGCAATGTACTTACTATTACGCCGTTTAGAGGCGTATATAGAAGGTGCTAAAGTCGCGCCTTCTATACTAGGGATTAGCCAGTAGAATCCAACATTCTGATTGGCAAACAAGAAGTTAAGTGATTAGGATTTCCTATTCTAGCAATAAGGAGAGCAAAGTGATCTAGGATTTCCTATTTCGGTTAATAAAGCGCTAGTACAGTTATAAAAGAAGAGTTGCTGGTATTAATTGTAGTAAGGGGGATCAGGTAACGATCCCTATAACTATATAGTACATAAGCCTCTTGCTCTAGGAATAGGGCATATACTACACTACTAAGCCTCCTGCTCTAGGGAATAGGGCGCGTACTACGCCACTTGTACAACAGCTACAAATAGCGTACCTACGTACTACGTAATAGTCACTAACAAGCGCTCTGCTTAATATAGGTATTTAAGGGGTGCGTAACCACCCCCTAGATAGAGGGAGATAGACAATCCAGAACCAGAACTTGAACTAGTATTTCCTTGCTGCTCGCTTTGCTCTTTATCGTTTTAGATCACTACGATCTCCGGAAACCTACCAACAGTTATTAATATTACTAATATATATAAAGTTCGTAGCCTATATAGTACTATATACACTGTCCTTTACCTTAGCTGCCTATACTTGCTTTTAGCGGGCGTTAAGGACTCGTTTAACAAGTCTGGCAATTTTGCACTATATACGGCGTACTACGACCGTACGTCGGGCTGCAGCCTCTAGTACTAGCGGTGCTTGTCCGGGCACTTATATATACTAATATAAGTTCTATTTACGCATTGTTTCTATTGTCTTATTATTTCTAATATATATCGTAGCCTTAAGTCAGTCTATCTATTCTTAGACTGCTTTTTAGAGCTCTGCTCTAACCTAGCTATAAAGGCCAAAGTAAGTTATAATCTTTAGTATTGTCTATTGTTTAATTAGAATACTTATTGGTTATAGCATTGAAAGATATAGCGCAACGGTGCTAAGTGCGCCTTAGTCCTAGTAGATAAGGTACACGCTCTTATCAAGCGTAGGGCGCCCTTAGCAGGCATAACGCCTATATAGAAAAAGCTTATGGCGATAGTCGCTATAGGCAAGGCTATCGATGTTTTATTATTGGGATTAGGGGGTAGGGGGCGCTGGCATACGTATCGCGCCAGCTATGAAAATATAAATTAAGATCGTTTCGCGCTTTGCCTTATATTCCTTATTATATTATAAATATAAATAAATCGTTTTAGCAATCTTTGTCTTTTATATAAGCGATCTTACCCTAAGTTATATAGACTCTTTCTATTATTCAGCTGTGTTCGTAGCTCTTCGTACTAGTACGTGGTAGTTTAGGTGGTCTATTCATTTATATCTATCTCTTCTAAGTGTATAGGTAAAGAGATTTTGGCCCCTAATATATTCCCTTTATCGTACGGTAGATACCGTACGATGATCCCAGTCCGACCTGCATTATTAGGTAGTTACCTAACGATCTACGTCGGCTAGGGTCTATTATATAGAGTCTATAGTCCTAGCATATATAGCCTGTAGTTATAGCTAGTGTTCTAATACTAGTAGTCTTTTCTTTTGTCGGTATAGACTGCTAGGTACTGGTTGCATAAGCGCCATCGTACAATACCAATTATACAGTAGTTAGTAGGGAGTATATAGGGTATGCCTATAGAGTCTAAGGGTAGGTATATATAGTAAGTGTCAGACATAGGAGAGCATCTTGTAATAGTTATTGTATAATGCCTGCTGTTTAATCAGGGGATTCTTTAGGGAAGGTATAGTAGTAATCTGATTATGTGTATAACCCTCTGCGCGTAATCCTACGCTTATAGTCGCGTTTCTAGCGTCAGTGCAGTTAGGGGAAGTTAATAATAGGAAATATATAAGCAAAGTCCCGTTCTTGCACTAAGGAGATAATAGATCTTGCATAATAGGAAAGTAGGTCTTGCATAATAGGAAAAGAACAATAGGTAGGTAGTCAATTAGTTTGTATACCTGCTTCTGCCCTTTCCTTCGTGCCTTTCCCTTAGGGTATAAAGGCTTGTTCTCTTGCCTTTGCCCTCCTCTTCTCTTCCTTTCCCTTTTATATTACGAATTTGTATTCTTAATCGAGTTTTCTATTCGCTGTTACTATCAATTTATACTATTAATATCTTCTATCTCTTATCTTACGATACCTCTTATATAATAGCCGCTATTAGGATTCTGTATAATAATGTTAACTTGCTCCTTCTTATTAACGTTTTTAATATAGATACGTATATGAACTTTGGCCTTATAAACGTGTATAAGAATATAGATAGGACCTATCGAATTATAGTAATCCCAACGGCGGATCCTTTTAATTGTGATCTTTTTATAAAGCTTGTATCCGATGTAAGTCTAACGTTTGTTGTATAATAGCCGCTTTACGCCGCTAGCTACATAACACTTATTGCTTATAGACAGGATCTTAAACGTACTATATATATACTGCTATCGAAAAATGTCTTGTTTACGTTCTATAAGACCAGCAGTATATGGCAGAACCCTCGGGATATCTTAAAGTATATAATAAAGAGAGAACAGTATTAGTATGTAATCCTAATAGCTTCTTGCGGCGAGCGGCGTATATTATACGCCCATTATTATTATAAGATAACGCGCGAATATCGTTTCTAGAGCTACTTCGTCCTAGCTGGAAAATAGTACGACTTATACGCTAAGTGTTATTTCTAGGGAAAGGGCTCGCTCTATAAGCACAGTACGATAGTACCGCGCATACTACGTTGCTACTGCTAGTACTTGCCTATAACACTGCGCAGCTGCCTTAAAGCTAGCTACTGTACCTATAGCAGTGTACTAGCTTCATCTAGTACTACTAACCGTCTAAGCTTCGTTATACGATAGGATTCTGGCCATAAGGTTATATAGGTGCTAGACTCGGATAATAAGGTGCCTATAGATATGAAGGAGGAGTCGTCTAAGCTGTCTGTTATAGCTAGTAAGGCCCTTACTGCTCTAGGCGAGTCTATTAGAATAGCGTAGATAGTTTAAGTATAGTGGCTATGCTTATACCGCTAGAATTAAGTTCTTATTGTTCGGTCCTAGTCTTTAGAATATATTGTATAATATCTAGTAAGTTTGTCAGTGTACTGCTATTATTGCCGCTCCCTATTGTACGATATATACTAGTATCTAGCCATAGTATTCTTATCCTTTATATATACCTCTATCTAAATGCTCAGCTTATTATAGCTTACTAATTCTTCAAGCGCCCTATTTGGATTCTTTTTCATTATTGCATTTGCTGGATTATTATGACTGTTAATCTAGCGGACTTCTCTAATTTCTTTCTTCTTATAAGATTCTTGTATTACTAGGATATCTATTATCAGTCGTTTTTCAGTTGTTGTACTAAGCTTAACTAAACATTAATACAATGATCTTAAGTTGTAGTACAGGATAGTTATAATCTTTAGCAAGCTAAGTACTAATGTTAGTCGTATAAGAGTTATTGTTAGAGAAATGCTACTATCTAGGCCGGAAACTATACTATAAAGTTCGCTAGCCAGTACACTTCTTGTAACCCTATAGCACTTTATCAAAGACTAGTAAATGATATTTCTATAGATAGTAAAACTAGTAATTGTACGATAGGTGTCTTTACCAGCTGTTACCCGATAGCTAGCCGAATCTACGTCTGTTTCTTTAGTGGCTAAAACTACTATTATTCCGATCTGTAATGTTATATCCTTATTGTTAGCGAACAAGCTGTCGGTAAAGATAAACAGCTTTATATCTTTCCAGTCTAGTAGTATATACCAGAGTCCTTAAGTGGCATTGTCTATCTACTATTGTAGCTGCTTATTCAGATTCTCTACGTTGTCCTTTATCAGTACTTTGACTTGCGCTATAACCGACAGGTCGTACGACGCCTTAGGCTGGCAGATACTAGCTAGATAGGCTCCTTTTACGCATTCTGAAATGTATTACTAGGCTATGTCTTTAGCGTCTATATCTAGGATTCTTATCTTCTTAACCTATCCTTAATAGGTAAAAATAATATTACTATTGTCGAACTTAAGTTGTACTCTATTAAACTTAATATCGCAGTTGTATAATAGGATCGATGTTGGCTTTATGCGGAACTGCGCTTTTTAAAGTTCGTCTTCTTTAAGCTTGGTAAAGCTTTCGCTACTAAAAGAAAGAGTATTATCTGTTTGCATAGCAGTGACTCTGAATTATATAGGATCTTTGCTATCTGGTATATAGAGTAGGTAGGGGTTATACGATAAGACTTTCATTCTTAGTACTATAGTATAGTAGTTGTGGTATATCTTGAACTAAAAGAGTCCCGATTCTGCTAGTCTATATAGTAGCTTCTTAATTAGCATATATATATCTGCCGGGTATTTGTCCGTCATCTCCTTTAGCAGTTGTACAATGATCTGCCGGACTAGGGTATCTTTTAACTAAATATACGCTTGTATAATATCCCGGAGGATATACTTTATGCTGAAAGTCTTTATTAGTGATAGGCCTAATATAATTATCAGTTATATGCTTATCTGTTATACAGTAGGTGCCTGCGTTAGGATACTATCCTTCCTATCGTTACCAAATCCTTGTATAATAAGCCTTGATTTCTCGTACGGTTTCTCTTTATCGCCCTTTATCCCTTATACCATACAGGTACTATAGATACATTGTCCTGGCTAATCTTATAGGCTAAATTTGATAAACTTAAAGATACTAGCAGCGATAAGATCGTTGATCTCCTTTATATCCGATTCCTCGAACGGTACTCCAGGTATAGTAATAATCCCTTTTTTCTAGAGTTTAGTTGCTAGTTGTCTATTGTCTATCTTCTTTTTACTTAGAAAGATGTCTGTTATACAATGTTAGTTGTAGGTCTATAGCAAGAATCTAACTAGGGGTATTAGCTTAGATGGTTTTACTGGGCGTCCGTGTCTATATCTTGCTGGTGGTTCTTAGACAGGCGCTATAGCCTTATTATTGTATAATATAGGTTATCCGGCATCTATATCTATAGGTCGGTTATACAGCTTAATATAAGTCGCCTGGAATTACTATAGTCTAGTATTCCCTATAATCGTTATAGTTATATAGTTTATAGCTTTAATTCGGTATAGCCCTTTCTATCTAGCCTGGTTAGAACTGTTAGGTTTCTCCTACTATATAAGGACTTTACTTTATAGAGGGAGCAAGAGGATGTCCGAAATTTATAGTCTATTTTGGATGGCTATTATACGATTAACGTCTGATTCTATATAGAATTTACGAATCGCCTTTATAGCTTTTCGTACTGCTGCTCCTTGCTTAGCGATATCCTTTAAAGGAGCTAAGTCGTACGATACTTATGGATATATGCTAAAAACAAGTAGTATTAGTACGATTCCTCTAGGTCTAGGCATATTGTTTAATACCTTAACAGATATCTAGAGGATAGTATACTTATTTATATTATATCCTAGTTCTACCTTTAGGATCTTATATACTTGTCAAAGTAGGTAGTATGCTTATTCTATACTTCTAATTGCCTAGTATACTTCGATAGGTACTATATAACAGGTAATGCCGTTGAGTTAGGCTACGCCTTGGAATTCTTTGGCGATGAAATTCGTACCCTAGTTGTACGATAGGTAGTTAGGCAGTCTAAGATAAGTATAGATCTAGTACTTATATAGCGCGTTCTAGATGTCTTTTGCCGTTTTGCCCTTTAGAAAAATCGCTACTTGAAATGCTATTACAATGTTAATAATATAGAGGGCTTTATCTCCTTTAAGCTGTATAACGTTAGTAATGATTTTGTAATTGAAATTGCAGTTGTCCTTTAGCTTGAATTTGAATTGTATAGGTACTGGATCGTAGAGTTAGCAATAATAATAGAAATCTTAGATCTTACTAAGGATGTCTATCGTACGATTATTAGTCTTTGATAAGTCCTTTAGCATATAATATAATCTATCTGCTATAGGATGCTCGAATTGTCAATATAGTCGTTATAGCTATCCTTTAGTTATATAGAGAACGTATTTGCTTTTAGCAAGGTCGAAGAATAGGTAGCCCTATTTACAGACTACTAGAATCCTTGTCCTATCTTATTATATAATAACGTCTTTTACATTATTATAGTACGCCTTTAGTTGTATTATATCGTCTAAATAGAATAGAAAGGGCATGTTAGATTCTATAATATAGTATGTTACTATACTGATCGAGTTCTCTACTGTAATTATGCCGATAGCTACTATATTCTAGCTGTCTCTAAATTTAATGGATAATAAGCCCGGCGTCTAATTAATATCGATACCTTATTGCCGTACAAGTACTATTGCTTGGTTCTTACTATATAATGAGATTCGTATAGTGCTAGTATCCTATAGCTGCCCCTGATATTCTATGTTATAGACGCTTAAAAGAATAAAATGTTTAGTATCGACGAAACTTGTCGTACGATACAGGTTATTACCCATTATCGTATAGATAAATGCTATACTCTAGAGGAAATAGGTACTGGTCTTTCGTAGTTCGTTATCGTTACTCGCTATAGTCTTAGAATCTTTACTACTAGAGCTGCTAGTATTAGGTTAGTTGCTGTTATTATATATAGTAATATATACTATAAGTAATTCGTCTGTTATCCCTACTATAAGATAATACTTCTTTGCTTGTTCCTGTTCTTCCTTGCTATATATCTACGATTTATGTCTAAGGATCTTGCAGTTTGGTATCTAGTATACACCTAATATCGTATTCTTCTTATTATACAATGACTTCTTCTTATACTTATTGTACTTCCTAAATTATAAACTGTCCTTTAAACGATACTAGTAGTTAGGCTTTAAGTAATTCTTCTAGGAATTATAGTATTATCGATATATATAGTTGAAGGATAGTACGTTGGTTATAAAGCTTGTCTGCTGTATCTGCGCGGTATAGTACGATTTGTATAGCGCAGCGAATAGTTGTTCTGCCGTATCGATGTCGTCCCTTTAAAGCCCTTCTTCTAATTCTTGGATTCCTTAATAGGCTTGTACAACAGCTATCTTAAGTTAGTCGTTACCCTGAAAAGTTAGATTTAGGTTTCGTTAGACTAGAGTAAGTTTATCGAATAGCGTGTCTAGGATTTCCAGCGGTTTCTTATCTTGGTTTTTGGCCTATATCGTATAATAGGTAACTAAAGTCTATAGGTTATAGTACTCCTTCTTATTAATACTAGTATTAAAGTGCTTGTCTAGTATATTATACATCTTATCCTACCGTTGTCCAGGCCTAATATAATATAGAAAGTAATCTACTACTTGTCCTATAAGAATATCTAGGAAGATTATCGCATACTGGCTCTCGTTGATCTTAAGCCAGCAATATATATTAATAAACTATTACGTTTTATCGGCAAGTACGTTGTACAGCGCGCCTAAATAGTTATATGTCTTGTCCTACTGCTTATAAAATGCCGAAGTTCTCTTTTCATCTAACGATGTTATATATACAATACGTATTAGGGGAAGAGTATATAGATCGAATGTTATAGAATAACTATCTAGCTATAGAGGTCCTAGGGTAGTCGGTATAGATAGGGGTAGTATAGTAGGTAGTAGAGGAGGAGGTTATTGTTATTCTTCTTTAGTCTTACGATAAGTCCTATAGTTAATGATCTTAAGAAGTCTCTTAATCTTTGTCTATTTCTGAAAATAGAAACCCTTATTGTTAAACAGGGCTAGGAATTCCTTACGAAATATACTGTTAATAAAGTTAAGCTAGTATGATGTCTAGCCTTCTAGTTCCTCTCCTATATTGTTAATCATTATATCAAGGTGTATATTGCTATACCTAAGTTTGGCTAGGCATTGTACAAACCTAGTTATTAGGGATATCTCTAAGTATATATATCTGGGTTCGATAGTAATATCGTTATACTACTGTCTAGTATCGATATACTTCTTCTATATATAGATCGGTGTCGTACTACTACGAGCGATTTCCTTATATATAGGATATTCGTCGGCTTCCGACTTCTCTGCTAGGTCAATGGTCGATATTTTAGCTGATTATAGTATTATAAGTATCGAGTTATATAGTGTCTGTTGTACGACGGATGTCTGATAAGTACTGTTGTAGGTTGGACAGTGTTGTCGGATAGGCGTAAGTTGTATCTAGTAAGAGAACTAGTTTGTTCTTTTAATATAGAGGGTTAGGTTAGTATATTTAGTATAAGAACTAGTATTGTTCTCTGAATATAGAGTTGTTAGGGTTATATAGTTGCATATAACTGCTGGATATTATACGACGACCGTACGATCTATCGGCTAATATCTATAGTTCTTCTTTCTTCGAGATTCCTCCTTATATACGCTGATTATAGAGGAAAGTCAAATAGAGGCATTAGCATAAGATATAGCAATGATTCTTCTATTCCTAGTATACGCTGCTATAGAACAGAATTATTAACCTATATACGCTTGTCTCTTTACGTTGCTAATCTATAATTCAATGCTAAATTACTAATCAGTGTTCGTAGCTTTTTATACTAGTATATAGTAGTTTAGGTAGTCTATTTATTTATATCTATCTCTTTTAAGTATATAGGTAAAGAGATTTTAGCCCCTAATATATTCCCTTTATTGTACGGTAGATACCGTACGATAATCCTAGTCCGACCCGTATCGTCAGGTAGTCACCTAACGATCCACGTCGGCTGGGGTCCACCATATGGAGTCTGCAGTCCCAGCACATGTAGCCCGCAGTCATGGCTAGTGTTCCAACAAGCTGGTTATTAAACCTAGCCTTCTACTTTAATCTTAGCTATATTAGTAGTAATAAGCTTTTTAAGCGTCTTATTCGGCGTACATTTGGTCATAGCGTCGGCTAGGTTATTGTCGCTACTAATCCACCTGATTTCTGCGATTTCCCGGTTTTTGTAGCTCTGGCGCAGCGCCATTATATCGATTATAAGGCGCTTCTCCGCCGTTATACTAAGCTTTACCAGGCATTTATATAAGCTGAACAAATCTATATATATAATAATTAGTAGTAGCAAGGGTAGGCCCAGACGTAAGTAGACCTTAGCAAGTGTCTAGTATAATATATACCTAAGATTGAACCTACTTACTATACTATATATCTCGCTTGCTAGAACACTTTATATTACCCACTTATACTTAGTCGAAGACCAGTGTACAATATTACCATATAAGTTAAACTCGTTCATACTGCTTATCTTATTGCCGAATATAATAACGAACCTAATTTGCAATGTTATATCTATATTATTAGCAAATGATCTGTCTATAAAGACAAAGAGCTTAGCTATCTTAAGTTCGAGTTATAGATAGTATAGTCCGCGTATATTATTGTCGATCTGCTATTATAGTTAAGTATTAAGCTAGGCAATCTTAGTTATACCGGGCTTAGTTAACTACGCTACTACTAATAAGTTAAAGGTCGCTTCTAGCTGGCAAATCATAGTAATATAGGCACTGTATATACGTTATTCGACATATGTTTGCTTTGCCGTTTCTCCTTTTAGGTCTATAAGTTCGATTTGTATAGCTTGCCCTTTCTGCCGAATCTCTATAGCATCTATACTTATTTCGAGTCTATATCTGTTAAAGTCTATAATCGAGTTGTCCGTTAAAAATACTAGCAGCTTGCACTTAAAGCCAGCCTTATCCAACTTAAGCTTTTCTTTATTAGCGAAGGCTTGCTTACTAATATTAAGCGTATTGTTAGTTTATAGGCCGACAATTCCAAACCTATTACCAAATTATATCTTACTAATTATAAGGTATAGGTCGAAGGCGCTTAGTTTAAGATTAAGGTACTTAGTATGCCAGTTTATATATATTACCTACTAGTATAAGCCAGCTTCGGCTAGTCTATATAATAGGGTTTTTACAAGTAGGACAGTGCAAGGTAGATAGAGCATCTTAAGCTTCTTAGGTAATAGAAGAATTACTTTCCTTACTAGCTATAACTTGGCTTAGGTATATACCTAAATCACGTTATGTATCTATACCTTAAAACCAAAGTGCGTTCGAAACGTCGGGAATAGTAAGAGCATAAGCTGCTATATGTATTGCTAGATCGTTGGCAACTAAGTAAGGAGGTACTTCTTATCTTTGTCGCCGAATCCCTAAGCTATAAAACGTGACTTTTCTTATAGCGAAGTAAGCTTATCTTTTACTTTCTAGACAATCTTTAATTTGAAAATTTAGTAGCTTAACGTATCTACTAGTATCTAGATTGCTTTAATTACCCTAGCTGCTAGAAGGGAGTTCAGTTCTGCTTTGTTAGATTCTTAGAATAGTACGCTAGGCATAGTAATCTTACCTTTAGCTTATAGTTTAAGCGCAAGATTATAGTCGTGCTTCTCTTTTTCTAAAATAAAGTTATTAGTAGATACTAGGTTCTTTTAGGGTTATCTGTACTAGCAAGGTTGCTTGGGCTAGGGATATTAGAATAGCTCTAGTCGCTTAGCCCTAGTTTAGCCGGCTTACTTATCCTATATAGGCTCCTAGTAGTATAGTTTAACTACTATATTCCGAAATTCCATAGGTCCGTTAACCATATCGACAATTACCGCTATATCTATGGCCGAGATTACCTTATAGGGTCCTGTCTATCGATCGGTTTCTTGGAATACTAGCATTTCCGTACCTACCTTAAGTAAATATAGCAGTACATCTTCTATACTTAGTCTATTACGCTATATAAGAGCGTCTTGCATAGTCCTTATATCGTTAAAGATACATAATTGTATTATAGCCTTCCGAATTACGCCTACTTAGCGTAGTTAAGATAGAAAAGGCAGCGCATCTATAGTTAGGCATAGGTATATACTGAAAACTAAGAGCGTTAGCATAAGCCTGTCTAGGCTAGCAGTATTATTAACCGCGCTTAGTGCTACTTATAAGTATACTTCTTTCGAGCAAGTCCTAGCAGTTTTGGATTTAATAATATTATACGCCTGTCTTAGTAGCCTATAATACCGCTCGATCTTGCCGACTAATTAGTATGCCTTAACTAGCATAGAGTAGCAAGTTATACCTATAAGCTTAGCCTTAGCCTAGAACTTATACACTTTAAAGTTAGTACCTTTATCATAGCGTAAAATGTTAGGTAGTCTAAGGTATATATCGATCTAACATTCCTTTAGCTACTCCTATATCTCCTTAGCTAAAAGATTATTTAGAAAGCGGGCTACTTAGAATAAAGTTACAGCGTCGACTATATATAATACCTTAGAACTATCGATATCTAAGACATCTATAACGATCTTAAAGTTAAAGCAAATGTTATCTTATAACGCAAATCTAAATCGTTATAGTACTGCTCCTTTAATCTAATAAAAATAATAGAACTTGTTAATCATCTTAATAGCACTGTACTCCACTTAGTAATCTACTTGTTATAATAGTTTGTATAATCTGTCGACTATAAGGTGTCTATAGCATTGATAAATACGCCTTAGCTCAGCCTCTATAAATTATAGAGGCGTAGGACGCTTATTATCCGTAGTGAATACTATGCTTAGTAGCTCAATCCCTTTAACAGGGATCTATAGGTATCTCTATTTCCGCTAAATATATACGCGCTTCCCTAACTTAGATATAAGCTTGTTTGTTATATTATCGAGGTAGATGCCGAGCTTATCTATATCTTTCAGATATATAAGAAAAGAGGTTAGTATCTCTAATATATAGAAAGTCGCGTAACTAATATCGAGCTCTACTCTAACTGTACCGAGTAATCGTTTTAAATCCCTAGACCTGAAAAGTATATTCGCTTCCCCTATACGCGTCTTATCAATCTTAAGCAATCCAATTATCTTTTTTAGTATAAGGAATTATCAAAGTCCAGCAGTCAAAACGTTAGTAGCCCTAGTATTAGGCATAATTCCTTGGAATTCGGCCTTAGTATACCTATTAAGTATGAATTAAATAGCTTCCGTTCTCTCTATATCCTTTTTACTGTCTTTCCGTAGCTAGTCGCTCCTAGTAATTAGATAGAGGAAAGCTTGGTTTATAAAGTAAGTCGCTGCTATTTATTCTTCTTTAAAACTAATTACTAGTACTTTGTTTTTACCTTAAGCTTAATTAGTCTTATAGTTATCTACCTATACTCTAAGCTTAGTATCTTCTTCCCTTATATTATATTTATCGTCTAAACCCTTATAGTTAAGGAGAAACGCTATATATCGTCTATAATCTTTGTTAATACTCTTCTATTTAAGCTATTCGCTCTTACCTATTGCCTATTCTTCTTAGCTATATATAAAGGATTAGTGATCTAGCTTACTATAAATCTAGTAGCCTACCTTGGTATAGGTTTTGTTACAGTCTTCTTGCTAAAACTCGTTTCGCTTTCTATACCCTATAGCGCCTCTAGGCTGCTATACATATATAGCCTAGTTCCTTTCGAAGATCGAATCTATAATCGAGTTACTCTAATAGTTTCTTATAAGCCTAGCTTTCGTTATTGTAAACCTATAGTCTATTAGGAATTAGCAATATATACAATCTACCTCTTTAACGTTAAGTGTCTAATAAAGCATAGCTACTAGCTTTTCAAAGCTTATTAGTAGTTTATATAGGATAATCTTTAGCTTAGACACTCCTTAGCAAGCTTGGATTATATTAGTAACTAGGAATTCCTTATAGTTATAGAGCGGACTAAGCCTATATTAGCTTTACTAGAGTCTATTAAGCAAGATCTAGAGAATTTCCTTTATTAACTTATTACTATTCTTGCTTTTAAGGCGTATAGACTAGAAAGTAATAGTATTCCAAACGTATAGATAGTTATTCTACTTAGTACTTATCTTAAAGCATCCCTTTAAAATATTATATAGTTTGACAAAAGAGATACTAAGTAGGATATAATATAAATGGTATTCCTTGGCTTATCCTAAAAGAGTATTTGGAAAAACAGTACTAAGCTAGCTATAATCGATCTAGAATATCTAGTAGTAGTAGAGAAAGAAACAAACTTTATCATTAAGGATATTATTATTAGACCTAGAATAGCTGTCCTTTAAGTCCTAAGACTTAATAAAATCGATAAAGGTCTTTTAATTAATAGTTATCTTATTTATCCAGCCTGTTTCGATTAGTAGAATAGCTATATACTTAGTGCTTCTATATGTAATATACTTATACTAAGCGTATTACTCTTCGTTACTTACCTAAGATTAAGCATATCCCGGCTTATAGTTAGGGTTAATACCGGGGGTTTGTACATATTATATAGGGTTTTGTCGTCCCTCTTAATTAGTCCTTTAGTTATAGCCTTAATAGTTACCTTAGCCGTGACCTTAGCTATAAACTTGGCCGGTACTTTGGGTAGTTAGTGGTAATCTATAGCCTTCGCCGGCGCCTTTATTAGCTAGCGGGAATCCTACTCCTATTATACTTCTAAGTCTATAGATCAGAAATGTTATCTATAGCTTCTAATTTGGCAGGTAGAGGGTAGTTCTAAACTTATTATAGTTACTAGTGTTAAGCGTCCTGCTTTAGGCTACTGTTTAATATATACTTAGGCCTAGGCTGCTTGCTGGTTAATCGTCGTTTATAATCGAGCTACTTGTTAGTTTAAATTACTAAGTAGTATTTACGGTTATATTACTGACTTGCATATCCCCTTATATTGCCTCCTCCTAGTAGGAACTAGTGGCGAAATCTCAGGTTATTATTAGTATAATCTCTTTCCCTTTTTCCGTTTAAGTAGGAGGAGATACTATTCTAAGCTGTCTATACTTAGCCTAGATTAACGCCCTATGAATTTATATATATTGTATTCCACCTATAGAGTCCTTATTGGACTATAAGGAGCTGCTAGCTTACACTAATGCTAGAGGAAAACCGGAAAACGGATGAAAAACCTCCAACGAGCTCAACGAGGCGGGCAACCTAGCAAGAGGAAAAGAGCGGTACTAAAGAAAAACAACGCAAGGGGAGGCCGTCTAGAAGGCTACTAAGGGAAATTGCGCCTATTCCCCTACCCGTCTCCCGTAAGAACGCCCTATATCTCAATTAATATAGGGCTCGGGGTAGGGGAATAAGGAAGGGGTCTTGTCAGCAAAAAGGGGTAAGGCAAGGCTAGGCTTAAAGCTTAAAAGCTTATAAGCCTAGGCCTATAGCCTTCCCCTTTACCTTAGTATAGTAGTAAGATACCAGCTATAGGGAAGAAAGAAAAGATAGTCTAAAGAGAGAGAGGGGAAGCAGTCTAAGGAAGGAGAGAAGGCAGAAAAAGAGACTAAAGCATATCCGTATCCTCTTCCTCTATAGAGCCCCTTGCCGGCTCTAGGGAGGAGGGTATGGAACCAGTAGCTGTAGTACCGGTAGCTGTAGTACTAGTAGCTGCTAGATCGGTAGTAGTAAAGGTAGAGGCAGGGATTTTGCTAAAAGCCTCTCTTATAGTTCGCTAGGAGAGGGAGGCTGTAGCGGTAGTGGCGGTAGCGGTAGTGGCGGTAGCGGTAGTGGCGGTTATTGTAGGGGGGCGGCCGCGGCGGCGTTTTCCAGCTACTACCATGTAGCTTTCTTCCCCTTCTAGCTGGTCTTCTGTTGATATTGCCGGCTTAAGAGGGCCGGGGAGGTCGAAGTTAATAGGCCTGTTTTGTAGGCTAGATTTTGCCTAAGCCTTATACTTCTTTCTTTCAGGGCATTCTTCTGCCCTAGCATGGTGGTTGCTATAGCAGTTCCGGCAGTACTGAACCCTAGTACAGGCCGCCTCGGTATACTTCTTCTTTTCTTGGCCGCAGTTATAGCAAAGGGTAGGGGAGTGGTAGTATTTGGCTTTATGCCCCTATCGCCAGCAGTTAAAGCACTATAAGGCCCTAGCCTTATCGATATAAGGCTCTGCTTTTAGGGCCCTATAGGCCCAGAAGATTCCGTCTTAACAGGCCTAGTAGGCCTCTTGCTGGCTAGAAAAGGCGATAAGAGCTAAGACTCTTGTTCTTTCGATCTAGAGGGGGTACTAGACCTTAGCCCTTAAGGCCGAAGGATATGCTTCTTTTGCTGCTGCTAGAAGGCTAGCTTCCGTTACCCAGTTAGCTGTTATAAGCCCTTTAACAGCAACAGCCCAGGTAGTAGTATAGATCGAGGCCTCTGGTGATAAAGAGGCTAGCCAGGCTGTATTTTCTTCTAAGGCTTTTTTGGTTTTTTCTCCTTCAGTAACCAGTATAAGGTTACTGCTTGGTAGGGTCCTTACCCCCTTAATAGAGTGCCCTATAGCCTTCTGTACTGCCTGTGCGATTTCCAGGGCTGATTTTTGGCCGAGGGAGGAAGAGGCTGATCCTAGCCGTATAAGGACCTATTTTTCTAAGCCTAGCTTAGTAGGCTTTACCCTAGCCGCTACTATAGCAGCCCAGGTACGGCGGGTCGGCTCTGATTCGACAGTAGGGGGTTGTTGCTGCTGCTACTATTGCTGTTGTTGTTGCTTCTTCTGCCTTAGGGCCTGGGCAACGAACGAGGGAAATATCAGGGCTTTTTTCTCCTCCTCTTTTAAGATCTGCGTTAAGGCTAGCTTTCTAGCTAGCCCGGTATATTCGACGATTTCCTTAAAGGCCGGGTTATTGACTGAAAGGCTGACTATCTGGTCCATAAGACCAGAGAAGGTAAGGGCAAGGGTTACAGGTGGTAGGGCTTTTTCTTTCCCCTTTTTTAAGGGGGTAGGGGCGGCGGTGGCGGTAGTGGCGTGTTAACTGCTGGAAAGCCCTTTAAAAGGGCTATCGAACGGTATATCGCTCGACCCGGTAGCGGTTATGGTAGTGGCAGGGTTGGCGGCGGAGGTGGTAGTGGTGGTGGTGGTAGCGGTAGCGGTGGTAAGGTGGGTTAAGAAGCTATGGCCCAAGCGTTCAGGGGCTTTGTTGACAGCCCCTAGGGGGCTAGGGGCGGCAGGGTTAGGGTCAGTGCGGTCAGTGCGGTCGGGGCTAGGGCACGTAACTATAGGGCCCGTACGCCTGCCCCGCTGCAGCTGCAGATTTCTGGCCACGGTTGACCACATCGTACGGTCAGAATCCGACCACAGCGCCGTCGAACGAGCGACTGCGCCGCAGCCAAATTTGGCGTGTGTTGAGTCCTCGATTGGACAAGTGGATTGCAAAAGAGTGCAGTCGATTTGGAGCGGTCCTGACCAAGAACGCGTTTTTTCGGATGTGTGATGTCCTGCCCTATGAATTTAGAGGAGTATATTAGGCCCTGGATTGTTAGACAGGTTATTAGCAAGTACTATAAGTCCCTTAGAGAGCTTCTACCCTTTTAATCCATCTACTAGGATATAGCTGTCGTTAAGTGTTTAGTATAGCTATAATCGCAGCTTAGTGTTTAACTTATTAAAATAGTTAGCTGTCTAGTCCTTAAAATCCAAGCGGAATTTATAGTATAGATCTTTAGATTGTTGCCTCTTATAAATGCTAAGGTAGGAGAGCGTATATAAATTAAGTACTTTATTGCTATTATACTCTAGATCAATATACTCTAACAATCTATAAAAGGTTTAAGCGTTAAATTTATTAATACTTATAATAGGTAGCTAGGTAGGGAATTCTTATTCGAAATGCTTTTTAAGATCCTAGGCTATACTTAACAAAATACTTAGTATATAATAAAGGTTTGTCTTAGTATCCTCCCTTTTTAAGGTTCTATAAGTAGAAGGATCTTAGGATGCTATAATATATTGATTATAGTAAAGTTAGTTAGCGATATAGTTTTAGTAGCGTTCTTTCAAGCAACGCTTCTTTAGTCTAGAAGCTTAGGTTAAGCTTCCTTAGCCTAGGAGGGTAGGTTTATAGTATTGGTTTTCTTATAAGCAATATTACTAAGTTAATAGGGTAGTTATCTAGTTGCCTGATCGACAGCCCTTAGTAAGTAAACTGTAATCTACTTAGTTAAGGTTATGAAGCACTTGACTAACTACCTTACTGCTCTGTATTACCTCTATATTGCAATATAGAGATAATACTAATCAGTATTAGTAAGTTTCCAAAGATCATAGTAATCTAAAACAATAAAGAGCAAAGTAAGTAGCAAGGAAATACTAGTTTAAGTTCTAGTTCTAGATTGTTATATCTCCCTCTATCTAGAAGGTAGTTGCACATCCCTTAAATATATATATTAAGCAGAGCGCTTGTTAGCGACCATTATATAGTACGTAGGTACGCCACTTATAGCTGTCGCACAAGTAGCGCAGGGTGCGCCTAATTCCCCAGAGCGAAGTGCGCATGCGCTGCGCGGTCACAGGGATCAGCACCTGATTCCCCTTACCGCAATCAATAGTTACCCTAATAGTTTCTTATAGGCCTGGCTTTCGTTATTGTAAACCTACGGTCTATTAGGAATTAGCGATATGTATAATCTGCCTCTTTAATATTAAGTGTCTAATAGAGCGTGGTTGCTAGCTCTTTAAAGCTTGTTAGTAGTTTGTATAAGGCGATCTTTAGCTTGGATACTCTTTAGCAAGCTTGGATTGTATTAGTAACTAGGAATTCCTTATAGTTATAGAGCGGACTAAGCCTATATTGGCTTTACTAGAGTCTATTAAGTAAGATCTAGAGAATTTCCTTTATTAATTTGTTGCTATTCTTGCTTTTAAGGTGTATAGACTGGAAAGTAATAGTGTTCTAAACGTATAGATAGTTGTTCTGCTTAGTACTTATCTTAAAGTATCCCTTTAAGATATTATATAGTTTAACGAAAGAGATACTAAGTAGGATATAGTATAAGTAGTATTTCTTAGCTTATCCTAAAAGAGCGTTCGGAAAAACAGTGCTAAGCTAGCTATAATTGATCTAGAATGTCCAGTAGTAGTAGAGAAAGAAACGAACTTTGTTATTAAGGATATTATTGTTAGACCTAGAATAGCTGTCCTTCGAGTTCTAAGATTTAATAAAATCGGTAAAGGTCTTCCGATTAATAGTCGTTTTGTTTATCTAGCCTATTTCGATCGGTAGAATGGCTATATACTTAGTACTTCTGTATATAATGTACTTATACTAAGTATATTGCTCTTTATTGCTTGCTTAAGGTTAAGCGTATCCTAGCCTATAGTTAGAGTTAATACTAGGGGTTTGTGCATATTACGTAGGGTTTTGTCGTCCCTCTTAATTAGTCCTCTAGTTATAGCCTTAGTAGTTATCTTAGCTATAACCTTGGCTATAACCTTAGCCGGCACTTTAGGTAGTTAGTGGTAATCTATAGCCTTTACTAGCGCCCTTGTTAGCTAGCGGGAATCCTACTCCTATTGCGCTTCTAAGTCTATAAATTAGAAATGTTATCTATAGCTTTTAATTTGGTAGGTAGAGGGTATTTCCGAACTTATTGTAGTTACTAGTGTTAAGCGTCCTGCTCTAGGCTGCTATTTGATAT
Source organism: Phyllachora maydis (assembly GCA_029339225.1). Classification (NCBI taxonomy): domain Eukaryota; kingdom Fungi; phylum Ascomycota; class Sordariomycetes; order Phyllachorales; family Phyllachoraceae; genus Phyllachora; species Phyllachora maydis. Next base: position 7,496,623 of record JAQQPM010000003.1, read on the forward strand.
ATACTTAGGCCTAGGCCGCTTACTGGTTAATCGTTGTTTATAATCGAGCTGCTTGCTAGTTTGAATTACTAGGTAGCGTTTATAGTTATTGTTAAACGTACAAAATAAGCTATAGCGCTCTAACGGTTATAGCTTAGGCAAAACGGATTTCAGTTCTCGAACTACTAGATATATAGCTATATTCTGAGGGTGGACCCACTTTTGTGGATACCGCTGACTAAGCTATATACTCCACTATATAGCCTAGAAATAGCTTTAAAAGGCTTTTCTATTTTTAGATTTATGCCCCACTTTTGTGGAGATAGCCTCCTTAGGCTGTATAAGCGCTAGAAATAGCCTTAAAAGGCTCTTCTACTAGGTCACCTACCTACCCTGTACCTACCCTGCACCGCAGGAGCGAAAACAGAACTTACAGGAAAAGTCGTGCAGCTTACCCTGCAGCTTAGGTGGCCGTAAGTCGATTATTTAAAATCGCCAGCTTATTTGGTTTTTCGGGAAGTGGCCATGCACCTACTAAGGCGCTCCTGCCGTATAGAGGGCAGGAACGGTACCGGAGGGTATATATAGGAAAGGAAATTGCAAAGCCTTACCTACTTGGACTAGAAATCAAATTACTACGTTACCTACAACTATAAGCCTTATAGGCCTATAAGACCCACTGAAAGCCGTGATATATAAGCTTAAAGCCCCTATAATATAGCGCTATAGCCTATAACTATACCGTTATATAAGGACTTTTATAGAGGGAATATAGTAAAGGGCCCTACTTTACTATATTAGCACATACCTAGGAAGTGCTATTTAGGCCATATCAACGCTGTTGCTACCCCTACGTACCCTATACGACTACTACTAGTAGGCTATAGTGGTTATAGATCCTTATATAGGATTACCCATTCCAATAGGTTATGAGCCCGGATAGCCTATAGGATAGTTATCGTTGGAGTCCAATTTCAAAGCGCTACCTCTGCCTATATATATAGGGCTATTTAAGCCTCTTATAGCTGAAAATATAGTACTATATTAGCCCTAAAAAGCTATATATTACATCTTATTAAAGGCTATTTAAGGACTAAAAAGCCTGAAAATCTAGAAGGATAAATCGCTGAGAAATCTAAGTCCTATAGTATTGACGAGCATTTGGGGCTCTTATACGCTTAGGCTAGTATACTTACCTATACTAAAAGACCTTTCCACTTATAGCTGGAAGTAGAAAGGCTAGCGTTTTAGAATTTCTAGCGCTAAAGACCTATATTTCCCTACTATAGAGCCCTTTCTATAGATATATCTATAGGCGGTAGTTAAGTCCCTACGTCGAAGTCTCTAGTCCCTATCTTAGAGCCTAGTTTAGAATTTCTACTAGAAAGCCCTACTAAGTAGCAAGTAGGCAGCGCTATAAACCTACTAAGCGCTAAGACTAGCCTAGAAAATCACTACTATAATTAGTAAGCTAGCTAATTAGCTTTAGTAAACTGGAAGCTAATTAAGTGCTTTAGCTAGCACTATAAAGTAAATAGTAGCCTATTTACAATGGCGGATTAAGCTAAAGGGAAGGGTATAGCCCCTAAAAGGGCTAGTAACCCAGCTGATCCAGGGCAATCTTCTAGGCCTCTACTACCTATACGAACCCTATTAGAAGATAAGGAAGATGGCGAAGACTATAGTAAGGTTATAGAATTCCTAAAACAGAATATAAAATCTTATGACCGAGTTATAGCTAGCCAATCTAGTGATATAAAAACACTACTTTTAAGTCTAAATACCCTAAAAGCCTCTGTCGAGGATAGCGTTAGCGCTATAAAGAATATATCTTCTACTTTAGCTTCTTTAACTAATAGTAGCAATACTGCTGCTACTGGAAAGACTAGCTATAGTCCTAGATTTGATCCTTTTAGCGGTACTATGGATTTAGATTCTCCTCTACGTCCCCCTAGGAAAGAGCCCTATCTAGGGCCGGCTGTTAATTCAGCTACTAGTAATTTAGACCCCCCTATAGATACAGGGTCTAAGGAAGGCTTTAAGGATACTATTACTAGTAGTATAGTAAAGGAGCTTTCTAAAAAGGCCTATACTATACCGGACAATAGTAAGCTTAGCGGGGAAAGCAATTTTGAACAGTAGATTCAGGCTTTAAGTATAGTGCTAAGAGCGTTAGGGATATCTAATTTTTTAGAAAACCCTGATATATCTAACACTTATAGCGACTCTGATTAAGCTGTTCTTTTAATGCTTCTACGTAATAGCTTATCTAGTAGCCCTAAGGCTGCTATATCGTGGATTTATATACCTTCTAAGGCCTTTAAGCTGCTTGTTAGGCAGTATAGCCGACCTATAGAGTCTAAAAAGGAGGACGTCTATAACGAATTCCACGCCCTTACCTTTAGTACCTATAAAAAAGGCTTATCAGCTTTTAACGCTGAATTTAACAGCTATCTTGCTAAGCTTACCATAGCTAAAATAGATATAGATCCCTCTTTAATACTAAATCAGTATTTTAAGGCTCTAGAATCTAAGTTTCCTAGCTGGGTATCACGTTAAAAGAGCTCTATAAGACAGGCTAGAATGCTAGGCCTTACAGCCTCTAGCCTTAATATAGAATATCTAATGGCTGATATTTTAGAAGAATCTAGGAACCCGGCTATAGAGGTGTATAGAGCAGCTCATATAGCTAATAGCTCTAATTCAACCCCTAATTCAAATTCTAACCCTAGTAAGAAGGGTAAAAATAAGAAAAAGGGTAAGAAGAAGGCTAGTTATAATATTGAAGGGCAGAATTATAGTGCTAAAAGTGCTGAATAGGCCTCCTTTATGCTAGGGTCCTATAACCTAGCTATAGAAGAAGAAGAGGAATCCGACTTTAGTTCCAATTCTAGTTCTTCTAGCGATTCTGATACCTAATTAGCATAGCTATTAGCGTTAAAAGGGTATAAGAAGCGTAAGGACTTTAAAGGAAAAGGCCTAAAAACCTCTTCTAATAACAAGGCAAAATATAAAGATAATAAGCCTAGAAGATGCCCTAGAGACCCCGCTTTTTATAATAGTTGGCTATACGATACGGGATCTACGGACCATATTAGTAATAGTAAAGAGCGGTTTACTACCTTTACGCCTAACATAGGCCAGTTACGCCCTATTAACACTGGAAATGGCCCTATAAGCCCGGCTGGTATAGGCTCTATTACACTAGAAGTACTATCTAGAAAGGCCCCCCCTACCTATACTAAATTAGTATTAGATAACGTTTTATACCTACCTAATATTAATATAAATATTGTTAGTAGGGTTAGGCATTATAATTCGGGAGGTTACCTTATAAAGGAAACCCTTTACGGGGGTGATAGACGCTATATAGCTGTACTAGACTTTAAGAAATCAGGATTTTTTCTTGACGTTAAAGGCAGCTCTAAGCCTATATTACATGCAAATTTTGCTTTTTCTTTAGGCCTTTCTAGTTATACTACTAAAAGTATAGAGCCGCAGCATAATAAGATAGTAGTAGAAATTCCTTCTAATTCTATTAGAAAGGAAGACTATAGACCTATTATAGAGGATGCTATAGTATCCGAAGCTATAGAGCCTAATAAGCGCTATAAGCTAAGGAATTCTCCGGCTAAGGGTACTACTTTAGAAGGTGTAGGACCTTCTTTAAGGGGGAAAAGGCCCCGTAGGCCTGTAGAGCCCTTAGCTACTGCCCAGGCCCCCTATCAAAGTCTCCGTAAGACTAGGGAGCCTAAGCCCTTAACTGGTACTGGAGACCTGCCCCGTGTGCTAAGAGAGCCAGTTATAGAGGGGAATAAAGTAGTAGAAAAGGCTATATCTAGCCCTACTTTAAAGGAGCCTAATATAGGTCAGCGAGATTACTATAATCTACTTAATTTAGCTAAATTGTGGCACGTTAGGCTAGGCCATATAGGCCTACGTCTTTTGAAAAAGACCTCTAGTATTACTAAAGGCCTGCCTAATTTTGATAAAATAAAGGAAGCTGATTTTCACTGCTCTAGCTGTGATCGAGGTAAAGCAGTGAGAAGGGTTAGTAAGGCTTTAATACCTGACCTACCTAGGGTTTTAGACTTAATAGAGGGCGATACTGTTAAAATTAGGCCTAGGCCTTATAATAGAAACCCTATAGTCTTACTTCTAGTTAACTGTAAAAGTAGGTATAGGTGGGTTTTTAACTTACCTAATAAATCAGGCCCTATAGTAGCTAACGCTATTAAGGGCTTTTTTAGGGGCCTAAGGAATGGATTTGGTAGATATCCTACTAAATTCCACTTTGACGGAGGTACTGAAATAACTGATTTATTAACTACTTGGTTAGCTAAAAGGGGTATTAAATTTAGCACTTCTGCCCCTTATATCCACGAGTAGAACGGCTTAGTAGAACGATCAGTTAGAGTTATACTAGACCGTGTAAGGTGTACTATTCTTAGTAGCGCTTTACCCTAGTATTTGTGGTGCTTTATACTGGAGGCTATAGTGGAATTAGTTAATAGTACAGCTATAACTAATAAGGAAACCACTCCTTTCTAGGCGCTATTTGACGAGCTAGAGCCTGGTATTCCACATATACCTAACCTAGAGCGCTATAGGGCTATAGGCGCTAGAGGAGAGGCGATTATACCTCTAGAAAAACGGTCTAAATCGTTAAAATTTACCTCTAGAACGGAAGAGTGTAAATTACTAGCGGTATTAGGTTCTAAGACCTACCTAGTATATATACCGTCTAGAAGAGCAGTACTTAAAACCTCTACTATTAAGTTCATAGAGGATAATACAGTACTAAGTATTGAAATGGGTAATCCTATATAAGGATCTATAACCACTATAGCCTACTAGTAGTAGTCGTATAGGGTACGTAGGGGCAGCAACAGCGTTGATATGGCCTAAATAGCACTTCCTAGGTATGTGCTAATATAGTAAAGTAGGGCCCTTTACTGTATTCCCTCTATAAAAGTCCTTATATAACGGTATAGTTATAGGCTATAGCGCTATATTATAGGGGCTTTAAGCTTATATATCACGGCTTTCAGTGGGTCTTATAGGCCTATAAGGCTTATAGTTGTAGGTAACGTAGTAATTTGATTTCTAGTCCAAGTAGGTAAGGCTTCGCAATTTCCTTTCCTACATATACCCTCCGGCACCGTTCCTGCCCTCCATACGGCAGGAGCGCCTTAGTAGGTGCATGGCCACTTCCTGAAAAACCAAATAAGCTGGCGATTTTAAATAATCGACTTACGGCCACCTAAGCTGCAGGGTAAGCCGCACAACTTTTCCTATAAGTTCTGTTTTCGCTCCTGCGGTGCAGGGTAGGTACAGGGTAGGTAGATGACCTAGTAGAAGAGCCTTTTAAGGCTATTTCTAGCGCTTATACAGCCTAAGGAGACTGTCTCTACAAAAGTGGGGCATAAATCTAAAAATAGAAAAGCCTTTTAAAGCTATTTCTAGGCTATATAGTGGAGTATATAGCTTAGTCAGCGGTATCTACAAAAGTGGGTCCACCCTCAGAATATAGCTATATATCTAGTAGTTCGAGAACTGAAATCCGTTTTGCCTAAGCTATAACCGTTAGAGCGCTATAGCTTATTTTGTACGTTTAACACCCCCTCTATTCTTCTGTTCCTTTATAAGCCTTAGAAAGCTATATATAGGTAAAGAATAGAAGAATCCTAAGAAATAAGAACGTAAGAGCAAAACTATTCCGTTAGACAAAGGGGTTAGGCCCTTATATATATATAGGATAAACCCCTATTATATATAGAAAGAAGTAAGAATATATATGATGTTGAAATCAAACCTATAACCTATTTAAAGGTATAGGTACTATAGCTTTAAAGCGTATAGTAATATATAATATCTAAATATTCTATACCCTAGCGACTGATAGACGCACTAGAGTATAGAAGGAGTAAAGGGCTTATAAACGCCTTTATCCTCTTATAGAGAAAACAATTTTTAGCACGGTTTTAAATTTTATGCCCTTTTTTACTCCGTTCTTTCAGCCAGTTCTAGTAAGGAAATAACAGGTAGTCACATAGAGAATCCCCCTCTAAAGGAAAGTATACTACTAGTAATAGCCAGAGCCTATATTTTCCAAATATAGCTATACTATATACTAGAGTACTTCTAGACGTAGCTAGAGTAATATAGGCCTCCCTAACGCCGCAGGGAGCTGATGCCAGTATAAGGGCGCCTATAGAACTGTACTACAGTAGCTAGGACCTTATAAGCCTTTTAAGGCTATATAGAGGAATTAGGTGATTCCAGAGGGCTGTAAAGTAGCCGGTACTATTGACTAGTCTTATAAGCTAATCAGGCTAAGCCAGGCCTTCTATATATATAGTATAGAATATATATATATAGGGGTAGAGGGTAGCTTAGTAAAAAGCTCCCTTAGGTTGTAGGCCTAAAAGCCTGATAAAAGACTGAAAGCCACTAACTGGTAGGGCTTTAGTAAGTCCGTCAGCCGGCATACACTTAGTATTAAGATATATAATAGTAACTATTTTAGCCTTAACCTGCTCTCTAACGTACCGGAATTTCAGCAGGGTATGCTTAGTTCTAGCGTATAGCGCTGGGTCATTAGCCACCGTTATAGAGCCCTGATTATCTCTATAGAGAGTAATAGGGTAGTCTATAGGTCTGTGAAGTTCAGAAAATAGCCCTATAATCCACTGTACTTCGCGTATAGCCTCTGTAAGTCCATCAGTTTTAGCTTCTAGGGTAGAGAGAGCAATAGTAGTAGCTCTTTTCGTTTTCCAGCTAATAGGCCCACCGGCTAACTTATATAGATAGCCGTAGGTGGATTTACTAGTAGCCTTATCCCCTGCAAAATCAGAATCACTAAAGCCTATAGGGACTAGACTACTATTAATTATAGAAGTCCGGCTACTACCTTTACTATTTCTAGAATCTACTATAGTAGTAGAGGTAGTAGTTAGGGGCCTAGGCCCTTCCTTAGAGTGAAAGTCTCTACTAAGCTTAGTAGTTGTATTACTACTATTACTAAGCTTAGGCCCTAAATCAGCTACTGTATTTCCGTTACAGCTAAAACAGATGCTATAGTCTTTGGTACTGTTAAGATACTTAAAAAGATTTTTAGCAGCGTTTAAGTGTGATTTTGTAGGTCTATTTAAAGACCTAGAGAGCCACTATACGGTAAAGCTAATATCTACCCTAGTAAGGAGCATTATATACATAGCTGTTCCTACTAGGCTTTGATAGAGCTTAATTTCCGTAGAATTACAGAGGTGGCTAGCAATATCTTCCTCTAGTTGAAGTTGACTTACTAGCCCCGGCTATAAGGGAATAGATATAGGCTTAGAATCGGCTAAGTTAAAGCGGCTAACCGCCTCTTCTATATACTGTGACTGGTTAAGCCATAGGCGCCTATTAGGTCTATCCCTTATAATCTACACGCCTAGGAAATAGGCGGCAGGCCCTAAGTCTTCTATAGCGTAGACCTTATTAAGCCGTTTCTTTAAATCAGTTATATAGCCTATATTAGGCCTTATAAATAGACAGTCATCTACATAGGTAACGATAAAGTGGCAGGTTTTAGCATTATAGAAGACCCCTGGATCTGAAATAAGAGGGAGATAGCCTAGGCTCTTAAGTAAGATTTTAAGCTTATCTTGCCACTCTCTAGGGCTTTGTTTTAGACCATATAACGCTTTAGATAGTTTAATAATATTAGGAGTAGAAGGATTATAGCCGTATTTCAGTAAAAGCTTATAAATAGCCTTATTAGAAGCCGCTAGGTCTAATAGTCCTTTAGGGATTTCTATATATATTTCTTCTCTAAGAGCGCTATTAAGAAATGCCCCTATAAAGTCAGCTTGTTCTATTTCCCAGTCTAGAACAGCACCTATAGCTAGAAGTATATGCCAAGTAGGTGGTATACTAGTAGAGGCGTAGGTTACAGTATAATCTAGGCCTTCTACCTGTATAAAGCCCCTAGCTACTAACCGAGATTTATACTTAATAGGCCTATTTTTAGCGTCCTTTTTAACCTTAAGAACGTTTCGACAGGTAATAAGCTTACGGTTAGAAGGTAATAGACTCCTAGGTAGGAATTTAAAAACCCCTAGCTCTAATAACTGGATAAATTCCTTGGTAATAGCCTCTAACCACTTACTACGCTCATCTCTAGGTAGTTTTAAGACTTGCTTATAAGTAGTAGGCGTACTATCCTTAGATATTACCCTTTTTCGAGCCTTATAGACAAAAGACAGTATATAGCTACTAGTCTTAGCTAAAAGCTTATAGTAATCGAGCTGCATTTTATCCCCCTCTGAAATAAGATCACTATTATTAAGAGGTTCGTTCGTTATAGGCTGATTAGGCGCTATAACTTCTATAGGCTTAGGTGCAAAAATAGGCTCTATAGTTTGGGGAAACACCTCTGGTAATTCAGGCTTTCTAATAGATATAGTAGGCCTAGTAGACTCTACTATAACCGGATTTATAGGCTTATCCGGTGAGGGTTCATCTAATTCACTATCGGAAGAAGATTCGTAGGGTTCTAGCTTACTAGGTCCTATTTCTATACTAATAGGCTTTTCAGTATTAAGATTAGAAGGGTCCGGGCTGACAGCCCCCTCTAAATCTAAGTCTAGGTCTACTAATTCCCCCTCTAAAGCCGTATTATCAGTAGGCTGACTTAGTACTGTATTATCCTCTATGAACTTAACAGTAGAGGTTTTAAGTACTGCTCTTCTAGACGGTATATATACTAGGTAGGTCTTAGAACCTAATACCGCTAGTAATTTACACTCTTCCGTTCTAGAGGTAAATTTTAACGATTTAGACCGTTTTTCTAGAGGTATAATCGCCTCTCCTCTAGCGTCTATAGCCCTATAGCGCTCTAGGTTAGGTATATGTGGAATACCAGGCTCTAGCTCGTCAAATAGCGCCTAGAAAGGAGTGGTTTCCTTATTAGTTATAGCTGTACTATTAACTAATTCCACTACAGCCTCCAGTATAAAGCACTACAAATACTGGGGTAAAGCGCTACTAAGAATAGTATACCTTACACGGTCTAGTATAACTCTAACTGATCGTTCTACTAAGCTGTTCTGCTTGTGGATATAGGGGGCAGAAGTGCTAAATTTAATACCCCTTTTAGCTAACTAAGTAGTTAATAAATCAGTTATTTCAGTGCCTCTGTCAAAGTGGAATTTAGTAGGATATCTACCAAATCCATTCCTTAGGCCCCTAAAAAAGCCCTTAATAGCGTTAGCTACTATAGGGCCTGATTTATTAGGTAGGTTGAAAACCCATCTATACCTACTTTTACGGTTAACTAGAAGTAAGACTATAGGGTTTCTATTATAAGGCCTAGGCCTAATTTTAACAGTATCCCCCTTTATTGAGTCTAAGACCCTAGGTGGGTCAGGTATTAGAGCCTTACTAACCCTTCTTACTGCTTTACCTCGATCATAGCTAGAGCAGTGAAAATCAGCTTCCTTTATTTTATCAAAATTAGGCAGCCCTTTAGTAATACTAGAGGTCTTTTTCAAAAGACGTAGGCCTATATGGCCTAGCCTAACGTGCCACAATTTAGCTAAATTAAGTAGATTATAGTAATCTCGCTGACCTATATTAGGCTCCTTTAAAGTAGGGCTAGATATAGCCTTTTCTACTACTTTATTCTCCTCTATAACTGGCTCTCTTAGCATATAGGGCAGGTCTCTAGTGCCAGTTAAGGGCTTAGGCTCCCTAGTCTTACGGGGACTTTGATAGGGGGCCTGGGCAGTGGCTAAGGGCTCTATAGGCCTACGGGGCCTTTTCCCCCTTAAAGAAGGTCCTATACCTTCTAAAGTAGTACCTTTAGCCGGAGAATTCCTTAGCTTATAGCGCTTATTAGGCTTTATAGCTTCGGATACTATAGCATCCTCTATAATAGGTCTATAGTCTTCCTTTCTAATAGAATTAGAAGGAATTTCCACTACTATCTTATTATACTGCGGCTCTATACTTTTAGTAGTATTATAACTAGTAAGGCCTAAAGGAAAAGCAAAATTTGCATGTAATATAGGCTTAGAGCTGCCTTTAACGTCAAGAAAAAATCCTGATTTTTTAAAGTCTAGTACAGCTATATAGCGTCTATTACCCCCGTAAAGGGTTTCCTTTATAAGGCAACCTCCCGAATCATAGTGCCTAACCCTGCTAATAATATTTATATCAATATTAGGTAGGTATAAAACGTTATCTAATACTAATTTAGTATAGGTAGGGGGGGCCTTTTTAGATAATACTTCTAGTATAATAGAGCCTATACTAGCCGGGCTTACAGGGCTATTTCCAGTGTTAATAGGGCGTAACTGGCCTGTGTTAGGCGTAAAGGTAGTAAACCGCTCTTTACTATTACTGATATGGTCCGTAGATCCCGTATTGTATAGCCAACTATTATAAAGAGCGGGGTCTCTAGGGCGTCTTCTAGGCTTATTATCTTTATATTTTGCCTTGTTATTAGAAGAGGTTTTTAGGCCTTTTCCTTTAAAGTCCTTACGCTTCTTATACCCTTTTAATGCTAATAGCTGTGCTAATTGGGTATCAGAATCGCTAGAAGAATTAGAATTGGAACTAGAGTTGGATTCCTCTTCTTCTTCTTCTATAGCTAGGTTATAGGACCCTAGCATAAAGGAGGCTTGTTCAGCACTTTTAGCACTATAATTCTGCCCTTTAACATTATAACTAGCCTTCTTCTTACCTTTTTTCTTATTTTTACCCTTCTTACTAGGGTTAGAATTTGAATTAGGGGTTGAATTAGAGCTATTAGCTATGTAAGCTGCTCTATACGCCTTTATAGCCGGGTTCCTAGATTCTTCTAGAATATCAGCCATTAGATATTCTATATTAAGGCTAGAGGCTGTAAGGCCTAGCATTCTAGCCTGTCTTATAGAGCTCTTTTGGCGTGATACCCAGCTAGGAAACTTAGATTCTAGAGCCTTAAAATACTGATTTAGTATTAAAGAGGGATCTATATCTATTTTAGCTATGGTAAGCTTAGCAAGATAGCCGTTAAATTCAGCGTTAAAAGCTGATAAGCCTTTTTTATAGGTACTAAAGGTAAGGGCGTGGAATTCGTTATAGACGTCCTCCTTTTTAGACTCTATAGGTCGGCTATACTGCCTAACAAGCAGCTTAAAGGCCTTAGAAGGTATATAAATCCACGATATAGCAGCCCTAGGGCTACTAGATAAGCTATCACGTAGAAGCATTAAAAGAACAGCTTGATCAGAGTCGCTATAAGTGTTAGATATATCAGGGTTTTCTAAAAAATTAGATATCCCTAACGCTCTTAGCACTATACTTAAAGCCTGAATCCACTGTTCAAAATTGCTTTCCCTGCTAAGCTTACTATCGTCCGGTATAGTATAGGCCTTTTTAGAAAGCTCCTTTACTATACTACTAGTAATAGTATCCTTAAAGCCTTCCTTAGACCCTGTATCTATAGGGGGGTCTAAATTACTAGTAGCTGAATTAACAGCCGGCCCTAGATAGGGCTCTTTCCTAGGGGGACGTGGAGGAGAATCTAAATCCATAGTACCGCTAAAAGGATCAAATCTAGGACTATAGCTAGTCTTTCCAGTAGCAGCAGCATTGCTACTATTAGTTAGAGAAGCTAAAGTAGAAGATATATTCTTTATAGCGCTAACGCTATCCTCGACAGAGGCTTTTAGGGTATTTAGACTTAAAAGTAGTGTTTTTATATCACTAGATTGGCTAGCTATAACTCGGTTATAAGATTTTATATTCTGTTTTAGGAATTCTATAACCTCGCTATAGTCTTCGCTATCTTCCTCATCTTCTGATAGGGTTCGTATAGGTGGTGGAGGCCTAGAAGATTGCCCTAGATCAGCTGGGTTACTAGCCCTTTTAGGGGCTATACCCTTCCCTTTAGCTTGATCCGCCATTATAAATAGGCTACTATTTACTTTATAGTGCTAGCTAAAGCACTTAATTAGCTTCCAGTTCACTAAAGCTAATTAGCTAGCTTACTAATTATAGTAGTGATTTTCTAGGCTAGTCTTAGCGCTTAGTAGGTTTATAGCGCTGCCTACTTGCTATTTAGTAGGGCTTTCTAGTAGAAATTCTAAACTAGGCTCTAAGATAGGGACTAGAGACTTCGACGTAGGGACTTAACTACCGCCTATAGATATATCTATAGAAAGGGCTCTATAGTAGGGAAATATAGGTCTTTAGCGCTAGAAATTCTAAAACGCTAGCCTTTCTACTTCCAGCTATAAGTAGAAAGGTCTTTTAGTATAGGTAAGTATACTAGCCTAAGCGTATAAGAGCCCCAAATGCTCGTCAATACTATAGGACTTAGATTTCTCAGCGATTTATCCTTCTAGATTTTCAGGCTTTTTAGTCCTTAAATAGCCTTCAATAAGATGTAATATATAGCTTTTTAGGGCTAATATAGTACTATATTTTCAGCTATAAGAGGCTTAAATAGCCCTATATATATAGGCAGAGGTAGCGCTTTGAAATTAGACTCCAACGATAACTATCCTACAGGCTATCCGGGCTTATAACCTATTGAAATGGGTAATCCTATATAAGGATCTATAACCACTATAGCCTACTAGTAGTAGTCGTATAGGGTACGTAGGGGCAGCAACAGCGTTGATATGGCCTAAATAGCACTTCCTAGGTATGTGCTAATATAGTAAAGTAGGGCCCTTTACTGTATTCCCTCTATAAAAGTCCTTATATAACGGTATAGTTATAGGCTATAGCGCTATATTATAGGGGCTTTAAGCTTATATATCACGGCTTTCAGTGGGTCTTATAGGCCTATAAGGCTTATAGTTGTAGGTAACGTAGTAATTTGATTTCTAGTCCAAGTAGGTAAGGCTTCGCAATTTCCTTTCCTACATATACCCTCCGGCACCGTTCCTGCCCTCCATACGGCAGGAGCGCCTTAGTAGGTGCATGGCCACTTCCCGAAAAACCAAATAAGCTGGCGATTTTAAATAATCGACTTACGGCCACCTAAGCTGCAGGGTAAGCCGCATAACTTTTCCTGTAAGTTCTGTTTTCGCTCCTGCAGTGCAGGGTAGGTACAGGGTAGGTAGATAACCTAGTAGAAGAGCCTTTTAAGGCTATTTCTAGCGCTTATACAGCCTAAGGAGACTGTCTCTATAAAAGTGGGGCATAAATCTAAAAATAGAAAAGCCTTTTAAAGCTATTTCTAGGCTATATAGTGGAGTATATAGCTTAGTCAGCGGTATCCACAAAAGTGGGTCCACCCTCAGAATATAGCTATATATCTAGTAGTTCGAGAACTGAAATCCGTTTTGCCTAAGCTATAACCGTTAGAGCGCTATAGCTTATTTTGTACGTTTAACACTAAGTTAGCCTACTGATAATACGGCTTTAGAGGGGGAATTAGTAGACCTAGACTTAGATTTAGAGGGGGCTGTCAGCCCAGACCCTTCTAATCTTAATACTGAAAAGCCTATTAGTATAGAAATAGGACCTAGTAAGCTAGAACCCTACGAATCTTCTTCCGATAGTGAATTAGATGAACCCTCACCGGATAAGCCTATAAATCCGGTTATAGTAGAGTCTATTAGGCCTACTATATCTATTAGAAAGCCTGAATTACCAGAGGTGTTTCCCCAAACTATAGAGCCTATTTTTGCACCTAAGCCTATAGAAGTTATAGCGCCTAATCAGCCTATAACGAACGAACCTCTTGATAATAGTGATCTTATTTCAGAGGGGGATAAAATGCAGCTCGATTACTATAAGCTTTTAGCTAAGACTAGTAGCTATATACTATCTTTTGTCTATAAGGCTCAAAAAAGGGTAATATCTAAGGATAGTACGCCTACTACTTATAAGCAAGTCTTAAAACTACCTAGAAATGAGCGTAGTAAGTGGTTAGAGGCTATTACTAAGGAATTTATCCAGTTATTAGAGCTAGGGGTTTTTAAATTCCTACCTAGGAGTCTATTACCTTCTAACTGTAAGCTTATTACCTATCGAAACGTTCTTAAGGTTAAAAAGGACGCTAAAAACAGGCCTATTAAGTATAAATCTCGGTTAGTAGCTAGGGGTTTTATGCAGGTAGAAGGCCTAGATTATACTGTAACCTACGCCTCTACTAGTATACCACCTACTTGGCGTATACTTCTAGCTATAGGTACTGTTCTAGACTAGGAAATAGAACAAGCTAACTTTATAGGGGCATTTCTTAATAGCGCTCTTAGAGAAGAAATATATATGGAAATCCCTAAAGGACTATTAGACCTAGCAGCTTCTAATAAGGCTATTTATAAGCTTTTACTGAAATACAGCTATAATCCTTCTACTCCTAATATTATTAAACTATCTAAAGCGTTATATAGTCTAAAACAAAGCCCTAGAGAGTGGCAAGATAAGCTTAAAATCTTACTTAAGAGCCTAGGCTATCTCCCTCTTATTTCAGATCCAAGGGTCTTCTATAATGCTAAAACCTGCCACTTTATCGTTACCTATATAGATAACTGTCTATTTATAGGGCCTAATATAGGCTATATAACTGATTTAAAGAAACGGCTTAATAAGGTCTACACTATAGAAGACTTAGGGCCTGCCGCCTATTTCCTAGGCGTATAGATTATAAGGGATAGACCTAATAGGCGCCTATAGCTTAACCAGTCACAGTATATAGAAGAGGCGGTTAGCCGCTTTAACTTAGCCGATTCTAAGCCTATATCTATTCCCTTACAGCCGGGGCTAGTAAGTCAACTTCAACTAGAGGAAGATATTGCTAGCCACCTCTATAACTCTATAGAAATTAAGCTCTATCAAAGCCTAGTAGGAACAGCTATATATATAATGCTCCTTACTAGGGTAGATATTAGCTTTACCATACAGTGGCTCTCTAGGTCTTTAAATAGACCTACAAAATCACACTTAAACGCTGCTAAAAATCTTTTTAAGTATCTTAACAGTACCAAAGACTATAGCATCTGTTTTAGCTGTAACGGAAATACAGTAGCTGATTTAGGGCCTAAGCTTAGTAATAGTAGTAATACAACTACTAAGCTTAGTAGAGACTTTCACTCTAAGGAAGGGCCTAGGCCCCTAACTACTACCTCTACTACTATAGTAGATTCTAGAAATAGTAAAGGTAGTAGCCGGACTTCTATAATTAATAGTAGTCTAGTCCCTATAGGCTTTAGTGATTCTGATTTTGCAGGGGATAAGGCTACTAGTAAATCCACCTACAGCTATCTATATAAGTTAGCCGGTGGGCCTATTAGCTGGAAAACGAAAAGAGCTACTACTATTGCTCTCTCTACCCTAGAAGCTGAAACTAATGGACTTACAGAGGCTATACGCGAAGTACAGTGGATTATAGGGCTATTTTCTGAACTTCACAGACCTATAGACTACCCTATTACTCTCCATAGAGATAATCAGGGCTCTATAACAGTGGCTAATGACCCAGCGCTACACGCTAGAACTAAGCATACCCTGCTGAAATTCCGGTACGTTAGAGAGCAGGTTAAGGCTAAAATAGTTACTATTATATATCTTAATACTAAGTGTATGCCGGCTGACGGACTTACTAAAGCCCTACTAGTTAGTAGCTTTCAGTCTTTTATCAGGCTTTTAGGCCTACAACCTAAGGGAGCTTTTTACTAAGCTACCCTCTACCCCTATATATATATATATTCTATACTATATATATAGAAGGCCTGGCTTAGCCTGATTAGCTTATAAGACTAGTTAATAGTACCGGCTACTTTACAGCCCTCTGGAATCACCTAATTCCTCTATATAGCCTTAAAAGGCTTATAAGGTCCTAGCCACTGTAGTACAGTTCTATAGGCGCCCTTGTGCTGGCATCAGCTCCCTGCGGCGTTAGGGAGGCCTATATTACTCTAGCTACGTCTAGAAGTACTCTAGTATATAGTATAGCTATATTTGGAAAATATAGGCTCCGGCTATTACTAGTAGTATACTTTCCTTTAGAGGGGGATTCTCTATGTGACTACCTGTTATTTCCTTACTAGAACTGGCTGAAAGAACGGAGTAAAAAAGGGTATAAAATTTAAAACCGTGCTAAAAATTGTTTTCTCTATAAGAGGATAAAGGCGTTTATAAGCCCTTTACTCCTTCTATACTCTAGTGCGTCTATCAGTCGCTAGGGTATAGAATATTTAGATATTATATATTACTATACGCTTTAAAGCTATAGTACCTATACCTTTAAATAGGTTATAGGTTTGATTTCAATATCATATATATTCTTACTTCTTTCTATATATAATAGGGGTTTATCCTATATATATATAAGGGCCTAACCCCTTTGTCTAACGGAATAGTTTTGCTCTTACGTTCTTATTTCTTAGGATTCTTCTATTCTTTACCTATATATAGCTTTCTAAGGCTTATAAAGGAACAGAAGAATAGAGGGGGTGTTAAACGTACAAAATAAGCTATAGCGCTCTAACGGTTATAGCTTAGGCAAAACGGATTTCAGTTCTCGAACTACTAGATATATAGCTATATTCTGAGGGTGGACCCACTTTTGTGGATACCGCTGACTAAGCTATATACTCCACTATATAGCCTAGAAATAGCTTTAAAAGGCTTTTCTATTTTTAGATTTATGCCCCACTTTTGTGGAGACAGCCTCCTTAGGCTGTATAAGCGCTAGAAATAGCCTTAAAAGGCTCTTCTACTAGGTCACCTACCTACCCTGTACCTACCCTGCACCGCAGGAGCGAAAACAGAACTTATAGGAAAAGTCGTGCAGCTTACCCTGTAGCTTAGGTGGCCGTAAGTCGATTATTTAAAATCGCCAGCTTATTTGGTTTTTCGGGAAGTGGCTATGCACCTACTAAGGCGCTCCTGCCGTGTAGAGGGCAGGAACGGTGCCGGAGGGTATATGTAGGAAAGGAAATTGCGAAGCCTTACCTACTTGGACTAGAAATCAAATTACTACGTTACCTACAACTATAAGCCTTATAGGCCTATAAGACCCACTGAAAGCCGTGATATATAAGCTTAAAGCCCCTATAATATAGCGCTATAGCCTATAACTATACCGTTATATAAGGACTTTTATAGAGGGAATACAGTAAAGGGCCCTACTTTACTATATTAGCACATACCTAGGAAGTGCTATTTAGGCCATATCAACGCTGTTGCTGCCCCTACGTACCCTATACGACTACTACTAGTAGGCTATAGTGGTTATAGATCCTTATATAGGATTACCCATTCCAATAGTTATATTACCGACTTATATATCCTCTTATATTGCCTTCTCCTAGTAGGAACTAGTGGCGAAATCTTAGGTTGTTATTAGTATAATCTCCTTCCCCTTTTCCGTTTAAGTAAGAGGAGATACTGTTCTAAGCTATCTATACTTAGCCTAGATTAACGTTCTACGAATTTAGGGGAGTATATTAGGCCCTGGATTATTAGATAGGTTATTAGCAAGCGCTGTAAGTCCCTTAGAGAGCTTCTACCCTTTTAATCTATCTACTAGAACATAGCTGTTATTAAGCGTTTAGCATAGCTATAATTGCAGCTTAGTATTCAACTTATTAAAGTAGTTAGCTATCTAATCTTTGAAATCCAAGCAGAATTCATAGTATAGATCTTTAGATTATTGCCCTTTATAAATACTAAGGTAGGAGAGCGTATATAAGTTAAGCACTTTATTGCTATTATACTCTAGATTAATATACTTTAGAGATCTATAGAAGGTTTAAGCGTTAAATTTATCAATACTTGTAATAGGTAGCTAGATAGGGAATTCTTATTCGAAATACTCTTTAAGATCCTAGGCTATATTTAATAAAATACTTAGTATATAATAGAGGTTCGTCTTAATATCCTCCCTTCTTAAGGTTCTATAAGTAGAAAGGTCTTAGGACGCTATAGTATATTAATTATAGTAAAGTTAGTTAGCAATATAGTTTTAATAGCGTTCTCTCGAGCAACGCTTCCTTAGTCTAGAAGCTTAGGTCGAGCTTCCTTAGCCTAGGAGGATAGGTTTATAGTATTGGTTTTCTTATAAGTAATATTACTAAGTTAATAGGGTAGTTATCTAGTTGCCCGATCGATAGCCCTTAGTAAGCAAACCGCAATCTACTTAGTTAAGGTTGTCAAGCACTTAACTAACTACCTTACCGCTCTATATTACCCCTATATCGCAATATAGAGACAATACTAATCAGTATTAGTAGGTTTCTAAAGATTATAGTAATCTAAAACGATAAAGAGTAAAGTAAGCAGCAAGGAAATACTAGTTTAAGTTCTAGTTCTGGATTATCTATCTCCCTTTATCTAGGGGGTAGTTACGTACCTCTTAAATACCTATATTAAGTAAAGCGCTTGTTAGTGACTATCATATGGTACGTAGGTACGCCACTTATAGCTGTCGTACAAGTGGCGTAGTACGCGCCCTATTCCCCAGAGCAGGAGGCTCTATAGTGCAGTATATGCCCTATTCCCAGAGCGAGAGGCTTATGTGCTGCGCGGTCACGGGGATCGGCACCTAATCCCCCTTACCGCAATCAACAAGTATACTATAAGAAAATCTTTAGATTAGTAGATAACCTAGTAATTAGAAGCAAGGTAATAAAGCTAATAGCATAGAGATATATCTCCCCTATAGCACTAGAAGAATTAAAGAGCAACCTAGAGTAGGTAACAAATGCTAAGATAAAGTTGTACTAGAGAAAAGTCAGCTTGATAATATATATAGTAGTAATTATAAGGGTTGATATAGCCTTTATTGTATTAAGATTATCGAGATTTCTTATAAACCTAGGTCTAGAGTATTATAAGGTAGTAGATTGTTACCTTAACTACCTATACTATTCTAGGAATTAGTACCTCTAGCTTAGGGGTAGAAATACGTACGAGGTTTAGTATAATGCTTCCTTCGCCGACAATATAGCCGATCGAAAAAGCTCTTAGGGATATATAATTAAGCTTTTTAGTAGGCTAGTTGCTTAGAGGGCAAGTAAGCAGACCTACGTAATAACTTCCACTATAGAAGTGGAATTAATATCTATAACGGAAGTAGTGCAAAAAGCGCTGTATCTCTACTGGCTAATCTATAATCTTGGAATTAGTCTTGAAAGGAAGTATGGCATATAAGTGTTCTATAATAACGTATAAACCGTAAGACTAGTAACTAGGGATAAAACGCTAAAAACGAAGCTCCGGTATATCAATATTAAGAATTACTAGCTCTAGTAGAAAGTTGTTATAGGAAGGGTTCTCGTAGACTATATACTAACAGATTAATAATTAGCAGATAGCCTAATAAAAGTTCTTACGAACAACAGTTTTACTGCTTTCTATAAGTAAGTCAGTATAGTAGAAAGGAAAGAAAAGATCGAGAAGCGGTAGAGGGAGAAAGGCTAAAATGCAGAGACTTAACAGCAGGTACAGAAGAGAGTACCCTAAGAAACTAGTCTATTAAGCTAAACGTCGCTACTATAATCCGTAAAGGGTAAATTAATTAGGGCCTAGCTAGAAGTCCTAGGGTACGCCGGAGCAGCAGCAGAATCCTCCTTTGTAGCTATGTTAGTAGCCTATAGTACGCTCTTCCCCTTAGTATCGTTATCGTCGTTGTTGTCGGACATTATTACTGCCTTTTTTACCCTCTTCTTCATCTCCCCCTTTTTCTAGATAGTTATAGCCTATTTCTATGTCTATAGCTCTTAGATTAAGCTAGTATACTCTCTAATAAAAGTATATAATATCTAGATAAGGATAGTTAGGATAGAAAAGTATAGTAGAACAGGATTATAGGGTAACTTACTATTAGGGCTATAATACTAGAAGAGTATTTAACAATATAGGCCTAATAGGCCTACACTGCTGCTAAGATCTTGTTATCGCTTGCTAGAAACGTAGGTTAGTATAAACGGTACTAAAGGGGTATATAGGCTAGACTTACGAGACACGTATAGGTACTGATAATAGGAATAATTTAAGCACCGTAACTGCGAAGAAACGCGGGGACTAAGCTACGCTATATACGGCGCTAGAGGGGAAAAATCGCTAGAATTGGCCTATAAGACTAAGCGTATAAGACAGTACTTACAGCATACCTTACGCAGCTTACCGTCCTAGACAGTAGAAACCGCCGGTAATATAGATAGTAACGCCCCTATAGGCATAGACTACAAGGCTAGGCTTAACGCTAGCTTGCTTATAACTAGCTTCTTATAGACTAGTGTTACCGGCCCCCTAGCACTAGCTACTAGCGAACGTATCCTAGGGACTGTTAAGACTAGGGCAGCAATAGCCGCCGGCGTAGGTAACAGACCTAAATCCCTAAAACGCAGCTTCTTTAACGATAGTAGTACTATAATGTCGTTGTCCTTCTTATTATTATCCTGAAAAAACCGGACTAGATATAAACCGTTAGCTATTAAGAGAACTACCTAGGAAAGGCAAGATATAAACCGCATTTCTAGCCTAATAAGGGTAAATCTCCTGCTACTAGGGTAGTAGGCTGCTCTAGAACCAACTCCTCTTTCTAAGTAGATATCTACGATAAAAGGAAGTTAGAAAAACTTATAAAACTAAATATAGTAATTATAAAAAGCCTTATAGTAAAAAGGGCAAGTATAGAAAGATAAAAACGCATTTGTAGTGGAAGGAGGAAATTTTTAGAGCTCTAGGGAAGGTAAGTAGATTTTACACCTAACTAGCTACTGTATAAAAAGAGCAACAACATAGGCGGTTAAAAATTACGCCCTTTCTCCTAAACTTCTATTTCCTCCTCCCTAAGAAGGGACAGCATACCCTAATACTAAGAAGAAAGAGGTAGTAGACCCTTACCGATTAACAAGCCTTAATATACATAGATATAAGATATAAGAGCAAGGAAAGAAGTAGGGCAGTATACCCTAATAGAAAAGAGAAGCTAGGGTAGCAAACCCTAAGGAAGAGGCAGCATACCTTAACCTAGATAAGGAAGAGGCAGTATACCTTAACCTAAACAAGGAAGAGGTAGTATACCTTAACCTAAACAAGGAAAAGGCAGTATACCTTGACCTAAATAGGAAAGGGCAGTATACCTAGACCTTTAGATCTAGCGAGACTTGCTACGTTAGTTTAACTGCCTTGTTACCTAGATTAGCCCCTATAGAGACAGTAAAAAGCAGAGAAGAGACTGCCGCTAAAGTAATAAGCTAGTATTTATAACGCTAGAGATGGTTTATAAGGTACCTATAAGATCGGTAAAGGTAAAGGGAGTATAGTAAAAGAGATAAGTATTCCTAAGCTAAACAGTAACCTAGTAGTCTCTAATAGAGTAAGGTATTACGCTGGTTAACTACCTAAATAGCAGACTATAGTAACAACCGTTAGGTATCCTTGGAAATAAGATTATAATAGTTAAGAAGAGCCTAATAGTTCCCTTTATAAGAAGGTACCTCTAAGATCAGCAGAGAAAGCAGGTTAGAGAGAGAGCAGTTAACTTTCCTAGACCCTATCTAGGTTAGCAACTAGTAACATTTATTAAAAGCCTAATCTTAACAATCTAGAGCACTCTAATAAGTCCCTATAGAGGAACAGGACTGTAGGATAGCAGAGCAGCTAAGTATTACCTATTAGTACAATCCCTTTTCTAATCGAGCAGTAGAGCAGTGGAATAACTACCCTTCTACTAGCCTAGGAAGCACTGTATAACCAGGGAATAAAGACCTTAAGGGTAGTAATGATAATCACTAAGAAAAAGACTATACTGCTGTCTACGAAGCCCGACTATAACCTCTACAATCCTAGAATATAGGCATTATAAACGCACGTTACTACTAAATACATCGTTAATAAGGAAGAGCCTTATAACAAGGCCCAGGATCGCTATTACAAACCTGGACCTAGGGGTATGTTGGACAATATAGCGCTTATATTACTCCGGTAGAACCTTGGTATCCCTAACAGAAGCAGGGCACAGGGTTACCCTATTCAACTCAGGAGCAGGGCATAGAGAGGCCCTGATCAATTAAGGTAGATATAGCTACGATTCCCTATATCAAGCAGATTGAGCCCACTTTAGGGCCTATAAACGTTATAGGGGGGACAGAGAAAATCTCTGCCCCGGGGCAGGGAGAGCGCAGGTAAAGAGCGAGAACAGATCAGCACACGGAATCGATCAATCAGAGCCTACAGATTCCAACAAACCTTGCTGCGTATCGTACCAGAGGAGGCTACGCTGACTCCTCCCCGATGGGCACCACAGGGCAGGGTAGGTAATTTGTCAGTAGAGCAACATGCCCTACTCCGTGGTGCCCAAGCCTCCTCCGATACAAGATGAGCAGCAAGATTCAAGCTTAGAGAAGCGTCACCAAAACAATCCTTTGCACACAAGGATGAATCCGTAAGCCAATTGCCGAACGACGATACGAATGGGACGAATAGGATCGCGAGAAACTGTTTACACGACTCCTATGTAGAACACGGCCCTCGCAAGCTCGGGCTCGGGTTCACTCCGGTCAGCGACGCTGAGCTAGAGTACTACTAAGCAGTGATCATATTTTTAGCTCCATGTCGCCAGGTACGGACGACTCAGTTCATGCAACGTGACTTTGCAGCATGCGAAGACCACAATCTAAGTGAGAGAATAATGGAAATGAATGCTAGTTCTTCCCCCTCGTGTAGCAAATACAAGCTAGTAAGCAAATACACACCGAGAACACGTGGGGGATCCACAATCAACACATTGGACTGTCCTCCACACGAAGGACCTGCTTGCTTGGCTCGAGCGCAAAGACCCCACTCCGTTGGCCGCTACCCCGCCTTTACCTAGATTCCGGTCCCGCATTATGGTAATTGTGGCAGTGGGGCTGCGGGAAGGCACCTAGTACATACGACAGAACTGCCATGGAAAGATTTGCTGTTGATGAAGTGCCGGAATGAGCTTGACTTAAGCGAGCCTAGATCACCCCCAGCTTTTACTCCCGCAGCTCCATCGCTGCTCTATACGAGCAAAGCGATACTTTTATGGGCGAATTTCATTGACCGAAGTGACCAGCATCGCGATATATCTCGAGACCATGAGCGTCATTTTCTATCCATTTCTCGCCCTTCCTCATATAAACACAGGCCAGCATGTGTGCCTTGCTGTGCCTCCCACAGAGTTTCTTGCCACGCGTGTGACGCAGCTGCTTGCCTCACTCTGCACCCAAAACCGTCAACCTCTCGCCGAACTACTATGCGCGTCCCCGGCCTGGCCCTGGGCCTCATCGGCGCCCTCGTCGGCACCCCGCTCGCTCTCGCCGACCTCTTGCCGAAACATGTCCCGGAAACGCAGGCCGGGCCGATCCCGGGCAACTACTCCGGGCCGCTGCGGCCGCAGGTGCACTTCTCGCCGCCCCAGGGCTTCATGAACGACCCCAATGGCCTGTTCTGGGACGGCATCACAAGCACGTGGCACCTCTACTACCAGTACAACCCGGACGGCATCGTGGCCGGCAACCAGCACTGGGGCCACGCGACCAGCCGTGACCTCTTCAGCTGGACAAACCAAAAGATTGCCCTCTACCCCCCCGAAGAGCACCTCTACGTCTTCTCGGGCAGCATTGTCGTCGATGTCAATAACACCTCGGGCCTGTTCCCCAAGGGCCAGAACAATGGCGTCGTGGCCATCATGACGCTGGCGCGCTACTACGACGACGGCAGCCCCGGCCCCCAGCAGCAGGCCGTCGCCTACAGCATCGACAGTGGGTACACCTTTTCCTGGTACAAAGACAACCCCGTCATCCCCAGCCAGAGCACCCAGTTCCGCGACCCCAAGGTGGTGTGGTTCGACAACGACAAGGAGCAAGGCGGCGGCCACTGGGTCATGGTGCTCGCCTACGCGCAGGAGTTCGCCGTCGGCTTCTTCACCAGCCCGGACCTGCTGCACTGGACGGCCGCCAGCAACGTGTCGCACGCGGGCCTGCTGGGCGCGCAGTACGAGTGCCCCAACCTGGTGCGCATGCCCGTGCGCGACGGCGTCGGCGGGCCCGTCGTGGGGTCCCGCTGGGTGCTGGCCGTGAGCGTTCAACCGGGCGCGCCGCTCGGCGGCTCGGCGACGCAGTACTTCCCCGGCGATTTCGACGGCTACACCTTCAAGCCCGTCGACGGCGCGGCGCGCCTAGCCGAGTTCGCCAAGGACAACTACGCCTCGCAGTACTTCTACGGCACGCCTGCCGGCGACGACGCCATCAACATCGGCTGGGCCAGCAACTGGCAGTACGCGCAGAAGGTGCCGTCGGGCGAGTCGGAGCATTGGCGCAGCGCCATGACGCTGCCGCGCCGGCACTACCTGACGCAGGCGCCGCGCATCGGCTGGACGCTCGTCAATACGCCCGTCGACCCGGCGCCCGTGCAGGACATGCTGCTGCGCCATGTGCAAAAGGCGGTGCCCGCCACCGGGTCCCTGGCGGTGATTGTCGACTACGCGTCGGTGGCGTCCAACGCCGTCTACGTCGACGTTAACGTCACAGGGCTCGAGGCCAGCGCCTTGACGAGCTACTCGACGCTCAACGTGACGTTTGGCACGCCGGACCTGCACGAGGCCCTGCGCGCGGGCTTCTTCTTCGGTGGCGACAACCCCTTCTTCCTCGACCGCGGCAACATCTCGGGCGCCTTCCGCGAGAACCCATTCGCCACGGACAAGATGTCGGTGGCCGACGTGTGGAACGCCACGGCGGGCAGCTGGCGGCTGCAGGCCGTCGTCGACCGCAGCGTCATGGAGGTGTTTGTCGACGGCGGCATCCACACCGGCACGGCCGTCTTCTACCCCGAGGGCGAGCGGCTGAGCTTGTTGCGGCTTGCCGTCGAGGATCTGCCGAAGGGCAGCGAGCTGAGTGTGAAGGTGTGGGGATTGAAGAGCACGTGGGCGGCCATGGTGGACAAATCCGGCCTGGTTCGAGGGAACGATACCACGAATCATAACTAATTATGCGTGAGGAACGACCTTGCGCACGACGGGGCGTGGGATTCTCAGCAGCGCTCCGGCTCTCTATGTCGAGGCCTACTGTCGTTGGATATATATCAGTAGAGTGGCACTGACAGGAGAGGGCGCTTGTCCCTCAACGTGGTCAAGCCGTTGGACTTGGAGTCCGATTTAATAATGCAGTGAAACTGCTCTTCTCTACCACAGTCTTTTCGCATGGCCACAGTGCTCCCCCAACCTGTTCGAACTCTCGATGCGCGCGAGTCAATAATCTAGATGCCGGTTCCAAACGAGGGGGCAACCTGGAGCACCTCACCTGGAGCTGGGAGAGTGTCAAGGGTTAGGTAGCACATCCGAGACGAGGTACACACACGTCGCAGCCACTCGGTCTATTTATCCAGCTACGACCATCAGTGCGCCCGCCTTCTCCCTATCCCGAATATCGGTCATGCCATTGTACAAGATGCTCAAACATGAACTCCACGAAATCGTGGTCCTCGCGCACGCTCACAAGGACTGGGCTGGGTCCCGCCATGTCCTCGCCCCAGAGAGAGACTGTCATGTTCTCCCCTCCGCAACACCAAATAGACATTCCGTCGTTGCTGGTAACTGGACTGCAGCGGAACCTCGCCGTCAACCTTGCTTAGCACTTTAGTTGCTAGTTGTCAGTCGGAATCTTGATTTCGGGGCATCCGGTCGCGGCCTGCATCATAGTGGTAATGATCGAGTCAGCAATTTCCAAACAAGGGAAAAACAAGGCAAGAGCAACACGCACCTGCACCCGGTTGTCCTTGTTCTTGCCGATACCGCCGGTAAAGTCGTCGATCAACTTCTTCACAATAGGGACGTCCGTGGTCGGATTGCCGGTGAGGTTCTGCGTCAAGCCCAGCTCCTCCAGCTGCGCGCCGGCCACGAAGGCGAGCCCCCCGACCGCCGGATTACCCAAGGGGGCGATCATCTGGTTCAGCTGCCGGATGTACATGCCGGTGGTGACAAAGTTCAGGAGAATAACCTTGGTCTGCATGAACTGCGCCTGATTGAAGGGCGTCGCCTGGAGGATGCTGAGGGCCTGTTTGGCGGTGTCCAGCTCGTTCATCTGGTCAAAGATGTTGATGGTGATGCCCTGAACCAGCATCGCCTGCAGCGCACAAGTCGGGGAGGAGCTGCCAGTGCTACTGGTAGGGGCAGTTCCATCGGAGACGACAGCACCTGCGAACAGGGCGAGGAGGGTGGTGAAGTTCACGACCTGCGAGAACATTTTGGCGGCTTGAAAGGGAGGGAGGTACTACGGACTAGCCGGTCTGAAGAGAAGACAACGAAAGAAGTGAAGAAGAGAAGAAGAGAGTGAACAGACCCGAACTGCGAGGCTAATTGCTTGGTGGTATGACCGAATGTCCTTTCCGAAAGCGCGCGCGTTGCCCTTATGTATTTTTCTCGCCCCTGGTGTCGTGCGAGCTGAAACGCATTCTCCTAGCAAGGCCTGCTCGACTCGTGCACCCACCACATCGAGGCAGTGTTCGGACGTCGGGGCGCCTCGTCTGAAACGAACCGCATTCGCCTGCGTTCCTGCAGGCACTCGAATGAGTCGATGTCAACCTTTTCCCAGGCACGCCCCAAGGCTCCCGGCCACTTGATGCACGGCCAGCCTCAGCTCCCACTCTGCGTCGAGTCGGGTCGGGTCGGGTTGGGTCGGGATGTGGACACTGGACAGCCTTGTGGTCTCGCGGAGCGGGCCAGCAACAGCATCGTCTCGTCTGCCCCTCGGCCTTCGGCAACATCGCCCGCATAGAGCCAAGTGCGGCGGGGTCGATGGCTTGCTGGCGGCTGGGACGGGGCCGGCGGCAACGAGGTGGGCTGATCTAAAGTGTTCCTGAGTCCTCTGGTCTGCGCGTGGAAACGCATCGAGTTTCAAAGATGGCACATTTCTGCTTCCTCCCCGCGCCGTGGCTTTCATTGCAGGTGCTGCTTGCCATGCCGCCATCCTTGCCATGCCCTGGCGGATTGCGCTGCTGATTGCGCCTGTCATGTGCAATGCATGAGGCAAGGGAGCTCCCGTCCCGCCCCTCCACGCCCTTGCGCAACAAAGTTGTTCGCTGCAGCAGTGGCAGTTCGCTGCAGCAGTGACAGTTGGCAGCATGCCGGGCGTCCACCGATGCGACCACGCATGTTTGACATGTGCTGTCACTCTGCCTTCGGCTTTGAACCCTGATATGGGA
Organism: Phyllachora maydis; assembly: GCA_029339225.1. Taxonomy (NCBI): domain Eukaryota; kingdom Fungi; phylum Ascomycota; class Sordariomycetes; order Phyllachorales; family Phyllachoraceae; genus Phyllachora; species Phyllachora maydis. The sequence continues at coordinate 7,523,767 of JAQQPM010000003.1, forward strand.
TGGTCTTGAGAGGGACAGTCCACGCACTGGCTCGTGTGTATAGAGCTTCTTCGTCGGCGTAGCTCGTGCCGTAGTCGGCTGAGCTGCGAAGTGTAAAACCGAGGGGACGCCGACAGCGTTAGTGTAGGCGGAATCCACCCCCGCTCGCGAAGTACACAAGATCGGACGAAACCTCAAGGCACCCTGCTCCGACTCCCTGATGCTGTCTGCCAAACATTGCCGACCTAAACATGGACGGGATCGTGCCCGCTTGTCCGGCACGGCAGTGAGAGAACTGCGATCCATGACTGGGAGGGAGGGGGTCCCAACGGCACGGGGGTCCCAACGGCACGAAACCTCAGCTCTTCCCCCCCTGTTCAAGTCATCCGGAGGGTCTGGCCTTCTTTGCGGGCCCATGTCGCCTAGACCGGCCCGGGTCCTATGTCTCCAAAAGTCTCCGACGCACAGTCCCGGATCGTGCCCAGTGCATCTATCAACCCCTGTCAGGACTCGGAACGATGCGTCCGGAAGATGTCCACAGGCTGTGGACATGCACGTGCACCGGTCACGGGCTCCATCGTCCGCTCCAGCCTGAGTCCTGTGGAGTATGATGCCAAGATGGGGGCTACTTCAAGGGCGGCGCCGAGTGCCAAGTGCGCTTGTTTATATGGGCGACGGAGCGGATGTGGTCCTGCGGGACTGCCCGCCGTGACGCTGCGCTGCTGAGAAACAAAATTGGTAAACGAGACGAAACTCTAGATCCTGATGTAGATAGACAGATAGGTACGCATTGCGTCGGGGAGTAAATGAAAAATTCTTTGTCCATGTCCAACATTCTGCCGAGATGACCTGGGACTTGCGTGAACGTAGGCTTACTATCCGTGCGTTCCTCGAGACGATGAGAACCGTCCACAAGTGCATGTGTACTACCTAGGATGAAAGGGCGTTGCTGGCCAACAGGCTCGGGGGGCCTGCCCTCCGCATCTCCACAACGTCCGCCTCCTTATCCGCGGTTTCGCTCCCAACGCGCAAAAGCCCTTGTTCAACCTTTTGTGCTGCCCTGTCGGAATTGGCCGGCCCCGTGCCGGTGTCGACATTGGACAGGGGAAACATCCAATCAAGAAAATACCCGTCGTGTGGGTTCAACGACGACGATGCTCGCTGCAAGCCTGCAACCTGATGGCATTGGCCGCACGGGACATGCATGCTTTTTGGAGCAGGCCAAGTCCAATATATTTGACCTTGGCAAAGTATAGTACTACTGCGCTGACAGCTCGCGCTCTGATGTACGACATGTCGTTGCTGTGCTGGACTATGGCATTCCTGTTGAACGGAACGTCCGTGTGGTGGACCAGTGGACAAGCTTCAAGCTACTTTGATTTCAACCAGCCAATGTTCTGTTCGTCATGGTCCCACTCCATCACTCCGTCGCTCCGTCGCCACGCCGGCCTGTCGATGGTCGGCCGTTCAAGATGGATGCAGCAACGCGGAAACGGCGACAACGAAGAGAAGAGCTATAAGTAAGTAGGAGGAACTCGAAATCTTCACACGTCGTCACCCTCACTATCCATCACTCGGACTCTCACTTCACACACAGCACTTCAACACTTGGCCAAATCCGTCTCGGACCAACATCTATCTCCACCTCAGTCAACACACATCACGTCAACTCTCTCACCATGGTCGCTGTTCTTCCCCTGGCCCTCCTCCTCCTGAACCTCGCCGCCGGGGTGCTGGCCCAAACCACAGCGCAAACGGGGCACTCGCCCCCGCCTGTTGTCCAACTGCGGGGATCAGGGTACTTTGGCTATGGTGGCTTTGATGGCGGGAATGGCTCGCTTGCCACTCGGAGCCCCCGTGGTGGCGGTGGAAGAGGAGGCGGTGGACGGGGCGGCGGTGGACGGGGAGCCGGTGGACGGGGAGGAAGGGGAAGGAACCGACAGGTGAAACGCTCCAACACGGAAGCAAACGGAACATCGGTATCACCTCAAGGCGACGTGCTTCAGCAGTGACGGAGCAAGCGAGTTGCGATACCTGGAGAATCTTGGTGGCTCCCACAGGTGAGACTTGCAACCTGGTCACGGGACACTCCAATATTCGTCCTGCCGGTTTGGCTGTACTAACCTCAGAGCTCTCAACAGCCAGCAATTCATTCCAACGGCGCGTGCCCATTATCAACAGTCCTCTTCTAGGTAGTACTCCGCTAGACCTGCCGTGGCATCTGCACAAGGGTCGGGAAGTCGCATATCCGGTTGTCGTCAGAAGGGAAAGGATGGTGGAGTTTGTGTCATGCATAAGGAACGGTTGTCCCATTGGTGGTCAGGGCTTGGGTTGCTCAACATTCACGTACAGGCGAGGAGGGAAGCCACCTTGTAGGTAGTAATTGTAATGCAGGATAGTTGTGCCAGAACCTTGATTCTCAATTGAGTCTGAAATCAAACTTGAAAGTCTACCACATTGGGTAGGCTGTAGTACTAGGAGCAGCGAAGACTGTAAATTCACTACCGAACGCAACCGGATTTAGCCTGAGCATTTTCATGTGTCTTTGTCGCGAGGTGATGCATGAAGTGACCCGTTTAGGGTGAGTGGATCTCAGCCACAACTCTTGGCAAGCCACAGTTCTTATGAAGTTGGTCACAGCACCCTACCTGCATATGATCCGTGCGGGGTGAAAGTTGGAAAATTCAAAAAAACACCACAGATCCATGTGCCGCATGTGGTCAGCGTTGCAGCTCTGGCGGCTCGGCCCCGTCATCGGCCAATGGCCCCTCGGGCTGTACAACAACACGACTCCTGTACCAAGACACGGCGGCCCGCCTGTTTGCACGGCCGTCCAGCTCGAATGCAGAGCTGAACCCGAACCCGGAAGCTCCCGTCATGTCCCTTATGAGACCAGGGACGTTAGTTCTGCTCTTCTGCCTGGCATGTTTGTCTTCTCGTAAAATCGGTGATCTCTCTGCGGCGTGTTGGGTCGGCGACGTAGGATCATCAAGTCATACTGAGCTTCTTTTTTGTCGACCGGGCCTCAATGCCATCGAGTGGGTGGCCCGGCGAGGGGTGACTGGTGCGTGGTTGTTGGGTGGGAAGTGCTTCAGTACACAGCCTCATCCTCAGTGAGTCCCATCTTCACCCCCTACGCACACACGGCCTTGAATTCAACCTTTGCACATCCCTCCTCCACCTCCCGTCCGACCACCAGCGGGCCGCGCCCGCCCACGGCGCTCCCACAAACCTGGAAGACCCACGCATCCTCGCCCGCCGCGCCCGCGCCGAAGCATGCCACCGAGCGCGTGGCGACCACGCCGCAGCGCAACGCGTCGTGACCCTGCTGCGCGATGCTCGCCTGCGTGTCAAAGTACACGGAGGACCACGCCGCGCTGCGGTCCGTGTTGCCAACGAGGAGGGCGGTGGAGGAGGAGGACCCGGACCCGGACCCGGACGAATGCAACAGCAGGTCGGCGGTAGCCGCGTCGGCGGAGAGGAGGGCGCGGGCGGTGATGTCGCGGGAGAGGGCGAGGACGGCGGCGTCGGAAGACGTGGCGGTGGCGGCGGCGAAGAACGTGGTCGCGTTGGCGCCGGTCATGGCGAGGTAGAAGGAGGTGCAGGTCGAGTCGGTTGGGGCGGGGGCGGGGGCGGGGGAAGAGGTGGTGGCCGGGGAGAGGATACGAATGGAGGCCGGGTTGGACGACGTGGTGTTGTGGAAGCCTATGGTGGACGAGGGAGAGGAGACGGCGGTGACGACCACGTGGATATCGGCGGGGGCGGTGGTGCTAGTGAGAAGGGTGGAAGTCGCGTTCAGAAGGCGGACGTGTGCAGCTGCGTTCGGGAAGTTGACCTCGACCGACGAGGAGGACAGGACGGCCGCGGCGGCTGAGAGGAAACCAGTACCCATCGGCAGCGGGCTGGACACGGCGTCGGCGGTGGTGACGTTCGCAAAGGGGGCTTTGGCGACCGAGCCGAACACGGCCGGCTCGCCGTTGCCGGTAGTCTGCACGGCCGCGACGACCATGATGGCGGCGGCAAGCACGCCGGTGCTCATGGCAGCGTGGTCTCCGGTGACTGAGGCCGTTGTGGCGACGTCGTGGGGATGAAAGGCGCCCGTCACCTTTTCCGGCGCGTTTGGCGTCGCAAAGGCCGGGGGAGTGGCGGACAGGGTCCTCATGGTTTCGGTGACCGTCAGCGTCGGGCCCGGGGCCGTGACGGTGAAGGGGTGCACGCCAATGCAGGAGCAGGCGCTGGCGTAGGCGGGGACGGTGGCAGCGGCATCGCGCCGGGCGTGGGCCGCGGGCGTGATGGTGCGGACGATCTGGGTGACGAAGACGTTGGTGGCGGTGCCAATCTCGGTGGTGAGGACCGGGGGGGCCGGGCCGGTGGCCGTCACGACCGCGGTGACGGTCACGGGCGCGGCCGTCACGGTCACGGCGAGGTACGAGGAGCAGTCGGCGCTGCTGGGACGGGCGGAGAAGCGCGTGGCGAAGACCTCTGGGGTGGGGTCAGTGGGAGGGACGGGAGGGTTGGGAGGGACGGGAGGGACGGGAGGGACAACAGGGACGGGAGGGACGGGGAGGGAAGGGAAGGGACACGCACGGCGGAGGCAGTTGTCCTGGTTGCAGGTCAGATGGACAGTCGGGGCATTGACGGGGGATGCGTTGGCGAGGGAGGCGTCGAAGGAGGCATGGACGGTGGAGAGAAAATTAAGAAACAGAGCAGAGAGTGAGTTCATGATGAAAACGACTGGCAAGGGCAGCGACTACCCACAAAGAGTGACTGAAGTTGAAAACGCGTGGATAAAGGACAGCAACAAGGGGGGCCGAGGCATGGTCGCAGTATATGCGTACATTTCATCGTCGCTGTAGCATCGTCATCCAAGGGAACGGGGATCTCGCACGGGTTCAACGGGCGGGCGGGCGGGCCATATGGACGGCGTGCTCGAGGATGGCAGTCACCAAGACAACAGACAACAGTTGATGGTCTTGTGGTGTGAACGGTGCCACTCAGTGCCGGGCCAGAAGGCGAGGCTAGCGCGCCATGGAAGATTGCCGATATGGCTGGCGTCGTCGAACGGGCCCGATGTGAGTCCTAGACCAAGATCCTACCGACATGTTGGCTCTACGAAGACGACTGGACAACCGTCTCGGCCGAGACATGAGGTCACAGCCACAGGCCGCCATCATGACGCCGGCGTTGTTGGCGGGTGAGTGGCTGGTGACAGTGGCGGCTTGGCCCCCTGCCGTGGCTGTGGCTGTGGCTGTGGCTGGTAGCCGCCAAGGCGAGCTACCCTTTTACCCGAAGTATCTCCGGACGTTATCTTATCGCGCGCGCGCGCGCGCAGCAGAAGACGTTCGTGACGTATTCTTTTCATGGCGGCTCTGATATCGTCGATCCCATCCGCCCTGCCGCCTTCCCCATACCCCTGGCCCGTCTTGGTGCTCCCGCAGCCGTTGGCGCGTCCAAGATGCCTGTCGCGAATACGGATCCGGCCGGCGTCCTGCGAGACCGGCCTCTCTACGATGTGCTGTCGACCGATAAGAAGCGCGTCGCCTACTTTTACGACTCGGACATTGGCAACTATGCCTACGTCACGGGCCACCCCATGAAGCCTCACCGCATTCGCCTGTGCCACAGCCTGGTCATGAACTATAGCATCTTCAACTTCCTGGAAATCTACGTGAGCGGCTCTGTCCTGCCTCCCCCGCGCCTGGCCCCGTTCTGGACGGCTGACCTGCCGCTTCTTTCTAGCGCGCGAAGCCGGCGACGCCGCAGGAGATGACGCAGTTCCACACGGACGAGTACATCGAGTTTCTGCAAAAAGTCACGCCCGACAACATGGACAACTTCCAGCGCGAGCAGGGCAAGTACAACGTCGGAGACGACTGTCCGGTCTTTGACGGTCTGTTCGAGTTCTGCGGCATCAGTGCCGGCGGAAGCATGGAGGGTGCGGCGCGACTCAACCGGCAAAAGTGTGACATTGCCATCAACTGGGCTGGCGGCCTTCACCACGCCAAAAAGTCGGAAGCTAGTGGCTTCTGCTACGTGAACGACATCGTCCTTGCTATACTCGAGCTCCTACGATACAAGAAGCGCCTCCTGTACATTGACATTGACGTTCACCACGGCGACGGCGTGGAGGAGGCCTTTTACACGACCGACCGGGTCATGACGGTTTCCTTCCACAAGTACGGCGAGTACTTCCCAGGCACGGGCGAGCTTAGAGATATCGGCATCGGACTGGGCAAGAACTACTCGGTGAATTTCCCCTTGCGCGACGGCATCGACGACCTTTCGTACGAGTCCATCTTTGAGCCCGTCATCGAGGCCGTCATGACGTACTATCAGCCCGAGGCCGTGGTATTACAGTGCGGCGGCGATAGTCTGTCCGGCGATCGCTTGGGCTGCTTCAACCTGAGTATGCGCGGTCATGCCAACTGCGTTAATTTCGTACGAAGCTTTGGCCTGCCAACTCTGGTTCTCGGCGGCGGCGGATACACCATGCGCAACGTCTCGCGAACCTGGGCATACGAGACGGGTCGTCTCGTGGGCGTCGAGATGGACACGGTGCTCCCGTACAATGAGTACTACGAGGTAAGGGTCAAAGGCCCGTCGTCGCTCCGCTCGCGTCTAACCGATGCCAGTATTACGGCCCCGACTACGAGCTCAACGTGCGCCCGTCCAACATGGAAAACGCCAACAACCGTGAGTATCTCGAAAAGATCATGGGCACCGTGGTCGACCACCTGAAGAAGACGGCCCACGTGCCCTCGGTCCAGATGCAGGATGTGCCGCGGCAGGGTCTCGGCAAGTCGGATGACCAGGAGGACGAGGAAGACGACCTCGACGAGGACGAGCACCCAGACGCGCGCCACACCCAACGCCGCTCGGATAAGCATGTGCGCCGCGGCGATGAGTTCGAAGACAGCGACGATGAGGATATGGACGACCTCATGTACCGCGGCAAGCGTGCGGGCATCATGGACTACCGGAACCCCAATGCCACCGACGCCGACTTTGACGTTGGTATGAAAGACGCCGGCGGCGACAGGAATGGTGCCGAGCCCTTGGCCTCGGGCGCCATCACCCTGACGCAAGAGGAAGAGGACGCACTGATGGAGGACGAAGAGGCACCGGCCACCAACGGGGAGCACAAGGCTGCCGCGGCCGTTGAGCCAGAGACAGAGCCAGAGCCAAAGCCAGCAGCCACAGCGACAGCTGGCGCAGCCGCGGCACACGACGCCGATGGAGACGTGGACATGAATGACGTGGACGCAGACCCCGAAGAAGCGTCGGTGCCGGTTCCGGTGGCCAAGGTGGAGGAGGTGAACGAAGAAGACGACGCCGCCGCCGCCGCCGCCGCCGCCGCTACCGCTGCCACCACAGTGGAGCCTGCCGAGAAGCCGTCGTCGGCACCCGACGCGGCCGACGACGAGAAGTTGGACGCCCAGGCGTCGTCGTCGGCGGTGGTGCACAAGATCAAGACGGAGGACGACGCACCGCACGAATATGACGCCGGCAAGGCGAGTGCGGCAGACGACGCGGCGACGACGTCGTCGACCACTAAGAGTGGCGAGACGTCCTCGACTACGAAGACTGGTGACATGTCGTCGACTACCAAGAGTGGTGATGAGGCAGAGGTGGCGAAGGCGCCGTAGGTTCCGGTCCGGCGTGTGTGGGGGCTTCGTTGAGGCGTTTTTCGAGGGAGACCGACACTCGGCACCGGCGTTTCCCTCTATCTACACTTGCCCTTGTCCGTGCGCGAGGAGGCCCCTCTCTCTTTGCAGCTCGGGCAAGTCGGGTATATATTGCAACTTGATGCTTTCGAGCCTTTCCCCTTTCTCACCATCTCGATATAGGGTGCGTACTCATCGGTCTGGCCGGGCGGTGCAGTGCTCCAGCCACAAGCTGGACTGGGAGCCGTTCTGTGCCCTGGTCGACGCGGCTGCTGCGATGGCGGCTGCCGGCCCGACCTTGCCTACGTGGACGATCTGATCAACGCCGTCGCGTTGATGCTCTCTTTCTCGCTCGACCGTGGGCAATCTTGAGCCGCGGCGAATACGACTCAAGGCGAGGTCGGACCGGTGACGGCGGCTTGACGCTCTCATTGGATCTCTGATCAGGCAGAAAAGGCAGGGTTTTCACACTTTCCCGGCCGCTCTGCTTCTGCTGTCATCTGCTGTGTGTACTGTCCACCCCCGGTCGCAGACCAGCTTCTTCGCTCTGTGGTTGCAGCCATGCAGGCATGTTTCCTTCCTGGCCACCATGGCATCACATCCCTCTATAAACCAGCCGTTACCAGCCTCCAGACCCAGCGCAGCAGAGCGCCAAGCAAAGCCATGGCGCTCACGACGAAACCGGCTGCTCGACCGAACAGTTGCCCTACGAGCCGCCGTGGATGTCGGATCCCTTGACCCACCACGGTGACGGCCCAGCCCGCGTCGTCCATGACCTCGTTTATCAGCCAGGCCAGCGGGAACCAGGCCCGCCTCTGCGGAGCGCGCACCCGCGGCCTCGAGCCCGGAAACTTGGCAAATCCCCTCGGCCGTCCCTCCAGGTCCTTCATCGTCAGCGCATGGTTCTCGTGGCCCCGCGTCTTGGCGCTCTCCCGCGTCAGCTTGCCCCTCAGCATCTCCTTCTCCCTCCTCGGCAGCGTTCCCCACCAGTCCCGCACGGTCGCGAACATGTACGTCTGGATGGGCGTCTTGGGCAGCGCAAAGGCCGGGTGGTGCAGGATGGCCAGCACCTCGTCTACGGTGACCTCGGCATCCAGCGCCGCGTCGTCCCAGCACCGGATGACGCGCTGGGCGGCCCAGTTGGTCGTCACGGTGGCGACGAGCCCGGCCGGCGGGTTGAGCACGTGGCTGAAGTGGTCCTTGGACAGGTCCGCGTGGCTCGGGTCCGAGGCGGTGGAGCCGGGCTCGTACACGGCGGCAGAGTGCGCCTTGGCGGCCTCGGAATCGACCTTGTCCTTGGCAGCGCGCACGGCGTTGCGCAGCTCCTTGACGGAGCCTTCGATCATGAGGGCGAGGTACCTGTGCACGAGCGCGACCGTGTACTCCCACAGCTGGCTGTTGGACTGGTTGGGCTGCTCCTCGGTGGCTTGGCTGCTTTCGGACGTCCACTTGGCGATGCGGTCGTGCAGGTGGAAGATGGGCTCGAGAAGCTGCCAGAGGAAGTTGGGGTCGGTGATGCCGCCGCCTTGGCCATCACCCTCCTCGCTGACCCGCTTGAAGATTTGCCCGACCGTCTCGAGCTGCTGGAGAAGCGGGTCGTTGTCGCCAGCGGGCGCCAGGGTACTGACGGCCTTGATGGCGGTCTTGAGCAGCTGGAAGATGTGCTCAAAGGCCATGCCCCCGTACACCAGCTTATCCTCCAGCGACCCCAGGGAGCCCCGAGACCGCAGGATGGCCATGTCGTCGGCCTCGCCGAGCAAGCTGTGGAAGATGTCCAACATGCCGAACGTGCCCGTCACAAGGGGCGCCACCATGCGCGGTTTCCCGCCCCACGCGCGGCGCGGCGCCTCGACCCGACACGCCTCGCCGACAAAAGGAAAGACGGTCTCCTCGCCCAGCTCGCGCAGGCACAGCTCGACGAAGTTGCTGTGGGCGGCAAAGTCCTCGAGCGTGTGCAGCGCGGCGCCCAGGTGGATGAACGACTCGCTGCGTGCGGCAGCCATGTCGGCGCGGCGGCCCCGGCGGCCCAGCTGGATGCACTGCAGGAGCTGCTCGCGGACATAGGCGGCGGCGGTGGGCCAGCCGCGGCCCGCGCAGGCGACGTAGTTCTTCATGCCGGTCGCCGCATCGACGGCGAGCTCGCGAGGGTCCACGGGCCCGCGCAGGCGCGGGTCGACGATACGGGCGTCGTCCGGGTAGCCGCGCGGGTTGTCGACGTGCTCGACGTGGGCGTAGACGCCGAGGCGGGCGCGCGTGACGTCAAACTCGTCGGTGGCGAAGCCGAACTCGAGAAAGGCCAGGGCCGAGACGATGGCGCGCAGCACGGGCTCGGGCACGGCCGACAGGCACGGCGCGTCGAGCAGCTGGCTGAAGTCGCGCAGCCAGTTGCCGAAGTAGACCTGGCGCCGCTGCAGGGCCGTGAAGCACACGTTGCGCCGGGCCAGGAAGCTGACGGGCAGGAACTGCAGCGCCTCGGCGATGTCGCCGTGCCGCCACACGAAGCCCTTGAACTCGCTGCCCACCGGCACCGAGCCGGCCCCGAACGCGGCTGCAGGGTCCACGAGCAGGAGAAGGGCGACGAGCAGAAGCAAAAAGCCGGGTGGGGGGCCGGAGAGCGTCATCTCGGGAACAGTGCCGTCTCTTCAATCTCTTGCTCGATCGGGATCCGACCGCAGATCTTTTCGGCTTTCAATCACCTGTTCGCCAAAAAGGTTCAGCCACCACACACAAGGTTCAGGCACAGTGGATCTCGTCCGGAGAGAACTGCCCGTGATGCAACGACTAACCAAACCATGAGGTAGGAGACTTCAAAAAAACAACTTCGAGACGACGACGCCTAGGTACTAGGTAGGGAAGAAGAGATATGGCGGGCATAGCCTAGATGTAGTCATTTACAAAAACTTATCATGGATTTCCTCAGGGCGACTACGATTACTTGACACCAGTATCTCACATGCAATTTTAATCGTGGGTGTTTTCTTTTGTGCGACTACGATTATCGAAGTGGGCCACGCTAGGAACCTTTCCATACAAGCCGAGGAGAGGGATCAGAGTATTGCGCGAGAGAATGCGAAGGTCTAAAGAGACAAAAAAGCTCGCCTCTTCGCGCAAGCGCGTAGAGGCTACGAAACTCTTTCGAGTTTACACTACGATATTGATTTTTTTGCTCGAGGCGGGGGGAGTTGAACTCACGACCTCTCGTGGGCTGTAGATTTTATCCCGGTGTGACATATGGAACTGAGAGTGCCCACTCTAGCCACTTGACCACACCGCTGTGTCGTTAACCGCTCCACTCGAGATTTATAAAGGTAGGTGTGGAATTCGACAGGTGTTTGGCAATTGGCCATTTTCAACGCGCAGTAATCGGCCCTTTCAACATCGGTCAACGGGAGGTAAGAAAAAGCACCTAATGTACTCAATGAACCAGATGTAGACAGCGAGTATAGGAAGTTACTCAAGGGCCAAGCACTTGATGCCCACTTGATGCGACGAAGCCCGACCACGAAGCCAATCTTGCCTCCATGCAACTTTGAACTCATGCATCTCGACCCGGGAAGACCTACGAAGTATACTATTCTTTTATTTTCCGTCATGTCAGCTTCCTCTGATCGACCCTGGTTCTTTTATGGCGACGACATGATAGCATTAGCCAGACCTGCCTTTGTCGAAGACGAGAAGGACCTGCATTTTCTCGTGTTGCCGGGGGTGGCTCTGCGCAGACTGGCGAGCAGGTGTATAGCACTACTCTATCATGGCAACTGACATTCCAGCAGGCCTGAACACTGCCTAAGTATTTGCCCTACCGACATCGCTTCCTCTAGCTTGGAAGATGAACTTGTGGAGACCATAAAGGAGGAGATGGGCAGATCAATCGGCATTTGCGCTGGCGCACCGTGGTAATTCACTACTTATCTTCCCTGTCGGTATTGATTCTAGTCGTGAATAGGCCCTCCTGACACATCAATAAGCCAGCCGCCTCACACTGGTTGGTCTCCCAAGCTCCCCATTTTTTCACACAACTCCCAGCTTCCTCGAACCAAGCTCAAGTTCCTTCCTTCCCCTTCTCTCTTTGCACACCTTCCTGCTTTGCCTCTTCTTCCTGCACTGCTCACGCTTGAATGGACGTGGTGATCTCTTTTTGCCTCACCAACTTGACGCATACGTGCACCGAACACAACGGGTTAGGAGCTCTATTCACCTCGCTACCAGTCGTTCACGAGTCCATCCAACGCCCTAGGGCCGCCGCTGCCACCACCGCAAGGGCTGCCGCAAGTTACACCATACGCACCGCCGGGAAGCTGCTCGCCGTATAGATGGACGACTCGGCCGAGCAGGAGACCGACGTAACACAGACAGTGTCGGACTCGGACACTTCCATGACCGATTCGCACGCCGGATCCCAAGGCATGGTCGATGCGCCTGGTATGAACTAATTCTCCTGTCCCTTGTTCCCCCCTTTGCTCTCACAGTCTCACATTCATGCCGAGCTACTAACTGGAGCAAGGGATAGGCCAGTCAAAGCGCTCTGTCAAGACACAAAGTCGAATCAAACACCACCAGCAAGAGATCAGGAAGCATTGGGGAGACGAATGGGAGCACTTCTTCCGGGAGAATTGTGACAATGCTCTTCCGAACCGTCCAGGACATGACTTTTTTGCACTCCTGGCCAGGAATGCGAGGAGGATTCACCTAAGGGGGTTTGTCGACGAAATACACCATCGCGGCCTTCTACCCCACCATCGTCCAAAGCAGATCGACGGAAAACCTGTGCTACAAAACAAAGATCTCAGAAACTGGCCTAGGTTAAACCCGGTCGAAGGAGAAGGCGGCTCGGAGAATTGTCAGCTGAACATGTCCCACTCAGACGATCCTCCCGCCATCCCGACACAAGCTCCGGAAGTGACTTCTCTAGCTTCCTTTCTGGAGTGTACGGACACAGAAGGCGCCGTTCATTCAACCCACTCGTTTGGGCCTTTCGACGAGATCCTCGCACTCCTAGAGGAGATGCCCCAAAGCCTGCAGCAGTCGGCCAAGGAAGAGATGAGCAGGTCCTTGGCGAGACACATGATTGAGACATACCACAACCATAATCAAACCATTTCCAATGCAGACAAAGATCTTCTCGAGCTCGCAGAGGAATTTTGCCGCCACATATCGCTATCATCAAGGATCCTGGCTAATCTGCAGCTAGAAAGAAGCGCACTGGCGCAGACAATCTATGAAGCCAATGAAGAGCTGGGAAATCTCAGCACAACCTTGGATCAATGCATGAAATACAAGTTTGGAGGGGAGGTGCTTGAAACTCTTAGGAAAGCTTCGGCAATGGAAGAAACTCGTCATGAGGAGGCCGAAAAGAGATTAGATGATATTGCACAGGAAGAATGGAAGATTGAGGAGAATCGCCAGGCAATCGAGGACCAGTCCAAACAGTTGGACGAGGCTAGAGACCAGGGCAAAGAGAACGGAGACGGGGTCTTGGAGATCATCAAGTCCTTGCTCGCCCTCGCCCGCGCTGAGTAAGACTTCACATACAGGGGGATCTCGTGCGATAAAGCAGGGCCCGAATGGTTTTTTTCTAATTGAGATTGAGTCGGGTGGTTGTGACGGGGCCGAAAATCAAAGTCAAATTCATTCAGATACAGGAATTAAAGAAGGCTTACTCGAAGTACGTCTTTGACCCTCCACCTCTCGCATCGAGAAGACTTTCGGGTATGCTGGCACTGTCTCGTGGAGCAGCGTCCCAATCATGATAGGTATCAAGACATCCCATCCCTCAACATCTCTTCATGTCCCTCCACATCAAGGTTGTCCACGTGACCCCACAACAAAGAGGTGGTAATACTGTACTAGTCATGTTGGAGCAATGAACAACCTATCTCCTAGTCTAAGCTTACATGATTTTCGTCAAGCTGCTGATCGTCATGAGTCTATACTCCCTCTCAGTTGGGAGTTCAAGAACACCAGCGATGACTACCGCCATGCTTCCTGACGGTAACCCAGAGAACGTGTCAAGGTTCTTCTCAGTTAGGCGAGCTGCCAATGCATCGTCCTCTCTAGGGCTGCTTCCCAACAAGTACTCGAGATACTCTGCTGTCAGGGGAACATCTTCGCATTGTGCGTGGACCCTTTTACAACCTACCGTCAAGAATCTTGACAATCTGAAGAAAAGATCGAGCTTCGGACGGGCAATGTCGTAGGCAAAGGACGCGATGTCCACCATGGTTGACATCCTCCAGTCTATCCCCCTTCCCCCTTCCCAGGCGTCTTTCCACTCAGAGAAGGTAGCATAGGGCGAGGTGCGAGGCTCCGTGACCATCAGAAACATCCACTTCTTCGACCCAGGTGCTGCCGTCTTGGTCCGTGTACGAGAGCATTCCCCTGGGCTTCATGTTCACACCCGCCGTCGTTGTGACCATGGACTCCGTGTCTACCACCTTGACGCGAAGGCCCCTCTCCCATCTCAACCAGCTCCGGTCCAGTGTACGTTGTGAAGACCAGTGGCCGTTGTCCTGTGACTGACTGTTGCCCACGGACACGCCGGTTCTCAGTCACTTGAACGGGTCTCAGTACCACCTTGATCTTGAGTGCAAGGCGCTTCATCGTCGCTGCTGTTCAAGGCCGTGCTGTCAGTTGGTGGGAAAATGTACATGTCTCTCGTGCGCATTTCTCGATTCGCCCTCGGAGGAGCCTATGCGGTTCTGCACAAGAAGCCGGGGAATAAACGAGTCCACGCATTGGGGGTCCGGCCTCACTGTCGAGCTGCCGTGCACGCGATGCAGTCCGTCTCGTTCAGGACGTTCTGGTAGAGTTTATCGATGTCTCCATCAGCCAGTTCGAAGTACCACGCGACCGCTTTGCCGTCGACATAATATTTGAGGTTAGGGTTCTTGTCTGGGTACTGCAAAAGGCGAGAGGTGGCAGCCCCCCGTTCCGATAATGAACAGGGCTCTCTCGAATCTCGAAAACATGCCTCTTTATACGAAGTACCTAGGCAGCTTTGTGTACGAAGTACGGAGTCAAGAATAGCACAGCGGCTGCGTTGGTGATGACCACAATAGCATCAATTACAAAGTAAAGACAAGAGTCACGGCGGCCTCGAGGTCCAGCCACATGACTCCAGGAATGGCGGCGACATCTCATGGACAAATAAGTAGAAGTACTCTACTTTGGGCCCGACCGAATGAAGGATGAAGGAGGTTACACTGACTTCGTTCCAATCGACCCCGGTAAATCGGCCGTGTCCGGCAGTGATAAGACCGTTGCACATGACTTCCGCCCGCGCGTCTCTATGCGCTGTAGCTCTTCTAGACTTGCAGCATACGTATCGTGACGATTATTTTGGTGATTTCTTACCGGTTTCAACGCTGTGACAGTAGTTTGGGGTCAGCTGACTGTACGCCAATTTGGCGTGGCGGGCGGAAGTCATGTGCCACGGTCTAAATACTACCGGACACGGTCCGTTCACCAGGGTTATGACGAGTCATGGCCCCCGTATTCGGTGGATCCCTCGTAAAATCCCTGTTGTATGAGGCCCTGTGTAGTCAGTCGCTCCACCAGACAGAAATCTGCGCGCTCCCTACGACCCTGACCGTCCCGACCCTTAATTTCGTTGCTAGAAGTGATCGCGGTCCAACTTTCACCCTTGCCGGGGGCCCACCGCAACTGGCCAATTGGAGTGCTCGGCGGCCGCGTAACTTTGCTCGCATCCTTGCAGCGCTGTTAGGTAAGATATTTGGCTTCCCAAGCCTCACTCCTCATGCGGCAGAGCCCGATCCGAAGGCAGTCGGCAGCCATTTCGAGCGAGCGGGCAGGGATGGCGCCCACACGCACCGGGTTTCATGCCTTCCCGGGACGGCTGCACCGAGGCCCAATTACACCTGCCGCTCGGACGCCCGCGTCAATCATGTCACGCTGGGACTGGCCAGACAGCCATTCGCGGGGCGGTCTGATGGTGCCGGGGAGGTGCTGGCTGAGCGGGCTTGGACGTGGGTGGAGACTTGGGACGAAGGGTATCATGGCGAGACAGTTTTGTTTTGTGCCCGTCGAGGGCCTTGGCGGGATGCTGGGATCTTTGCCTTCCAGCGCAGGATAAGTAGGCGCAGAGGATTGTTATACAGGATTGTTATACTAGGTTGCCTCCGGTGAGGGGAGGCTGAGGCTGGGGGAAGAGATGAAGTAGCTTGCCTCCGAAGGCGACCAAGCGTCTCGGGGCCACGTTTGGACTCAGCTGCGAGGCCGAAGTCTAATCCGTGACGATGGTGGACGGGCGCATCTTGGGCTCGGAAGAGATGGGAAGATTCCTGGGTTCATGACAATGCCAGCGGCGTAGAGATACACCCGGTGCCAGGGTCTCAACTCGCGCGCGCCGGAAGAACGAGTTCATGCGGGCACCCGACTCGACGACGCATGGCAGGCAACAAACGTCGACGTATACATGTTTTCTAGGAGTAGACAAGCTGGCCCTTGACGCATATCTTCGCCGGGGCCAGAGGTGGCCGCAAGGGGCAGCCCGAAGAGAGGACGCTGCGGACGGCTGACGTCGGGGAGGCACATGAGTCTTGGCCGCCCGGCCGGTGATTGGACGCGGTCATCGAACGATGTTTCAAGTCACTTGTCGCCTGGGCGCGGCAGTGATGCGCGTTCGCTCTGGGCCTGAGTCCCTGACAAGGGGCGGTTGCGTGGTGTTCCCAAGGAGCGCGGCCGCGCTCGGCCACATCGAGCAAGGTTGCGACTGTTGACGAGGGAGCCTGTTTCGCCGCGACCGCAATTATAAGTGAGTCGAAATAGCCTGTGTTGCAGCATAACCAGTGTCCAACGCTTGGTAACGCAGCGGAACGTTCCATCAAATTTCCCTCAACCCCCACACCTATCCTACCCGGTCCTCGTGGTACCTCGGAAACAAAAAAGACTTCACAACAGCTTCGGGCACCTAATTCTCGCAGTACTTCGCAACTCATCTCCAACCAATCATCTCAAACTCGCCGTTGTCATCATGAGGCCTTCTATCATCGCACTCGCCGGCGGCGCCACTGCCCAGCTCAGCCTGCCCGTCTTCGTGCACCGCTCCGTAGAGGAGACGCTGCTCATCAAGCGCGACTTGGCCACGATCCAGCAGGTCGTGACGGACCTGGGTACGTCACTCAACAATCTCGATACCGCTGTGAAAGGGTTCACGGCGGGGGACATGCCGGCGCAGATGAACGTGATATCGTCGGCGTCGTCGCTCGTGTCGATGATCCAGAGCGGCACGGCGAAGATTGCAGCCTCATCCAACATCACGCTCAACGACGCCGTCATGCTGCAGGCACAGACCAGTGGACTGATGACGACGAGCAACACGCTCATCACTGATCTGACCTCTATCAAGCCCGAGGCGGAGAAGGCCGGCGCCTGCGAGGTGGTGCAGGGCTATACGCAGCAGGTCAGCGACGGCATCATGGGCCTCCTGAAGGTCGTGGTCTCCAAGATCCCCGAAGCCGCCCAGACCCTCGCCATGAGCGCCACCTCCGGCCTTACCGGCTCGCTCGCCCAGATCCAGGGCGTGTACGCCTCGGGCAACTGCACTGACGCCCCTGGTGTCGCCCCTATGACCATGCCGCCCGCTTCCGCGACTGGTGCTCCGAACGGCGCGTCGTCCAACTCGACGGCCAAGGCGACGCCGACGGGCGTGAAACCGGGCGCGCCCTCGGCGACGGGCGCCGCGTCGATGGTGGCGGCGCCGATGGGTGCTCTTGCCATGGCGATGGCGGCCGCTGTGTTGCTGTAAGGGGAAGAGTGGAGAGAAACATCTTGGACGGAGCGAGAGTTGGGCATTCGTTTGTATATAAATTTGTCATGGTTAGGGCGCCCGTCACCGGATCGCTACTTTTCTCTATAATGTTCGGGAAGAGCAGGGCTGGCTCAGGCAACGTGTTGGGGGAGCTTCTTGTCTTGAAAAATCGGGGTCGCTGCGCTGCTTTCGCTGCTGGCATTCGGTGGAACAGGTTTCGGACACTGGTGAGTGTTGATAGATAGTACTCGGCCCATTTGGTGCCCTTGGTAGACATGGTTGTTATTCTGCGCGAAAGTAGGCGTTCTCTGCACACTCTCTGCACGTGCATGTGAGGGGAAAACCACCTACGCCGGTGAATGGACAATGTCACGTGATCTCCATCTCGGCAATTTTCCCGTCCAATCCGCGCGTTGCTTGTCCCCTATTGCCCATCAGGAGGTCGGAGGAGTCATGGCAGAGTCATGCAGGCTTTCTCTTCTTGCTTTAGACTCTCGGCATGGAATAGCACAATTTGAAGTCCCCCCGCTGCCTGGAGTTATTTGCTAGTGTAGGTAGTTAACTGTGGGGTGCCTTGGCATTAGGAGTAAAAAGCCGAAGTGCTTTATACTCTACAATTGAACTATTAAACATTAGCTATTCATTAGGCTCATAAACGCTCTCTGGGTTGTATTTTGCAGATTACCACACTTAAGTACTTTATAAAGGGCCACCTAGCCCTTGTTTTATGTATTTCCTCGTCACTGTTATCTGAAAATCGCTATCCCGATTGGCTGGAGAAACATTAGAAGTCTGTTATCAACATGTGGAGATATAAGTTTACCAGACTGTAAGTGTACACGGCGCGGCCACAGATATCTCGCATACAGCTGAGGCTTGGCGGAAGTCTTGGGAGTCTCCTGGGTTTTCGCACGGCAAGCTAAGCCGTTTGGAACACGCAGACGGGACCAACTGATCTCCTGAGACCAACTTCACATTCTCGACAAGCAATGACTGATTTCGGTTCCGGCTCCTGAAATCTTGAAGATACTCACTCTAGCCGCTCTCTGTCTTGGAACCTTCTTGCCGCCGATCGAGCTATCCAGCGCGAGCATCATCTCATTGTTATCATCAGCGCCCCTGCAGCTCTCTCAGCGCTGCGCCACTCTGCTCCCGCTCCCGTCGTCGCAGTCGTTTCACCACCACTAGTCCCATTGTCACCTTCTCCCAGAGTTTACGCATGCAGGTGTCTGTCCGTCTGTCTCTTTGTCTGGGCCTGGAATTGCTGGCTTCTGCATCGTGGCTCCGGTCTCGGCGGCGGCGCCAGGTCTGCGGTCCGTCCCTCTACCCCTCGTGACGACCGGGCTGTGTCGAGCCCTCGAGATCACAAAGGAACCGAAGGCTCTTCTCGTGGTCTCTCAGACCAAAGTGTCCTTAGGTGTCGTGCCTGAGGCCGCCGATCGATTTCCTGCACGATGCTGACGTCACCCCGCACCTGCCTTGGCGGGAGGCTCTCCAGTGCCAAAGACGAACAGCAGGTGAATTGTCTCATGGAAGCATCAGAGAGCTCGCGATTGGAGAGCGTCGTACATTGTATACCATCGCGGCTATGCCAGACAGGTCCTTGTCTTGCTCGCTATGGCCTCCACGTCGACGCTCACGTGCAGATGCACATGCCCAATTGGTCCATGGCGGCCTCCGGACCAAGCCCAGCGTCGCTGTGGCCCTCGCACGCGTTCCCCGATTTCGGGCACAGAAAACCAGACGATGGGCTCTCTCGGTGGACACTGGAGTGCTGACCGACAAAGTGGCGAGCCGTTGGGCGGGGCCGGGGGCCGGCCGTAATGGCAACGGCGCGGGGCTCGGACCCGACCCGACCCGCTTCTCCACCGCCGCACTCGGGCCCCCCCCCCCGCACACCGTCAGTACTCCACCCAGCTTTATACACTACCATCGCGTGTGCTGTGCTGCGCTGCGCCGCGCTGCACCCACTGCACCCACCATCGGCGCAATCCTCGCAGGCACCATGATCGGTCCAACCTCTGCACCTGGCCGATGCGGGCTGGCTCTCGGTGCGTGGCTTTGCCGGCGACTAGCCCTGCAGCGCGCAGTGTCCGACCCCTCACGTCGTCCCAATGTCGAGATGAACGGGCCAGGACGGCAGACACAACAAACACTTAACGGGCCGTGGTTGCCCCGGCGGGGGAACGCCCAGTGGTTGTCGGGTGTTACTTGAAGCGGGTGGTCACTGTTGACGTGGCAAGTGTCCAGACGCCTCACCGTTCTCGCCAGTGGCCCAGTGAGACTACCTCTTGCTCCCCAAGGCGCCCTTTCTCCTCCGGCCCGTCCTTCTCCTACCAACGGCAAGCCCGCGCAAGACGATGATGAGCGGCACCGAGTCCTCATCGCCGTCCCCGAGTACGCCGGTTCCGACCAGCCAAGTGCACAATTCGGAGCCTCCCCGGTCCCAGGGTATATCGCAACCTTGCCAAGCCACACGGGAGGATACATACCTCCGGCCTGTCGACCGACCCTGCCATCAATCATGGGGCATCGACGACGTGCCCGACGAGCCCGGGGGTGACCCTGTCGATGGCCGCTATGGCTGGATCTGCACCATGTACGACGTGGCCAGCTTTGCCCGCTCTCCGCCCGCTCCGAGGCGCGCCAGCCTTGGTCGTGTTGACGCTGCTGACCTTATAGATGCGTCTTCTTCATCAATGCCCATACATGGGGCATCAACGCGGTGAGCTCGACACCCAGGTCCCCCCCCCCCCTCCCACCTCACGAAATTGTCCCTGCTGACAAGGCGCCCTTGGCAGTCATGGGGCATCTTCCTGTCCGTCTTTGTAGCGTCCAACCGGTTTCCGGGCGCGACCAAGTTCGAGTACGCCGTCGTAGGCGGACTTTCCATAGCCATGTCCCTGTTCATCGCCCCCCTGGCCGTGATGTGCCAACGGACCTACGGAGCTCGCACGACCATGTTTGTCGGCAGCCTCGTCATTTTCATGGCCATGTTTTCCGCCTCGGTCTGCACCCAGTTCTGGCACCTCTTGGTTTCCCAAGGACTCTTCTTTGGCTGGGGCATGGGCTTGGTGTACACACCGGTGAGCAGAAGACATGGGCCCCACAGGACGCAGTCATGCATGATCCGGGCCGACGCTGACCCTCCCAACGCAGGCCATGGCCATCCTTCCGCACTGGTTCGACATGCACCGCAGCCTGGCCGTCGGCATCGCCACCGCGGGCGCCGGCCTCGGCGGCGTGGCCTACAGCATCATTACCGCCCGCCTCGTCGCCGCCGTCGACATACCCTGGACCTACCGCATCCTCAGCTTCTGCGGCCTCGCCTCCAACGCCACCTGCTCGCTCCTCCTGCGTGACCACAAGCGCGTCGCACGCCGGCACCCGTCCGACAAGGCCTCGGCCTCGAACGTGTCCACCTCGACCAGCCGCTCCCTCGGCTTCCGCCGCCTCGCCGTGCGCACCGAGGTGTTGCTCGTGACGGCGTGGGGCTTTGTCACCGAGCTGGGCTATGTGGCCCTGCTCTACATCTTCCCCTACTATGCCGCCTCGGCCGGCCTCACGCCCGCGCAAGGCTCGGCCGCCCAGGCCGCGCTCAACCTCGGGCTGGGGTTGGGCCGCCCCGTCGTGGGCCACTACTCGGACCGGTGGGGCCGCATCAACGTGGCGCTGGCCGCGACCCTGCTGTGCGCACTTCTTTGCCTCGTGGTCTGGACCCTGGCCGGGCCCAGCTTCCCCGCCCTGCTCGCCTTTGCCTTCCTGGCCGGCGTCGTGGCCGGCACCTTCTGGACCACGTTCGCGCCCGTGCTGGCCGAGGTCGTGGGGCTGGACGAGTACGCCGGCGCCTTTGCCTTTGTGTGCATGGCGCTGGTGCTGCCCAACACGTTTGCCGAGGCCGTCACCATGCAGATGGTGAACGACACCAAGGTGCCCGGCGAGGAGGGGGTTGGGTGGCGCTTCCTGGGCGCACAGGCGTTTGTGGGGGGCATGTTCCTCGGAGGCGCCGTCTTCTTGTGGCTGCTGAGGGCGTGGAAAGTGTGCAATAACGAGCGAGGGGCGACGCAGAGGGAAGAGGAGTACGTGATGGAGAGCCCGGCAGGCCAGTCAGAAAGCGAGGCTGGAGAGGGGAGGGAAGGGAGTGCCGTTGGGACGGAGAGGGCAGTGAGGATGGAGGAGCAGCGCTGGCTCACCATGAAGAGGCTCTTTGCCGTCGCAAAGGTCTGAATGGATATGTGGAACAGACATGGTCATGTCGGCGACTGGGTGGGGACAGAGAAAAACGAACAGCACAAGAAATCGGAAAGCGCGGCGTCTACGGTGCATGTCGGCGTCCCAGCCGCACGACATGTCACGTCCTGGAGACCTTGCGCCCAGGAGAGGAGTAATTCTTGTTTGGTACCACGTGGAGTGTGGCCCCTGTCAGTTAGATTTCCTCTATTTTGTCGTTGCACAGCTTGCCATCTTGCATCACGTAGCACCGTCGAGCCATGAACGGCCGAACGCGCCCTATTTGGCTCTTGGTGTGCCCAAGACTCTACAGAAGTACGGCAGGGACTCTTTCGGAAGCGAGCGGCCCGTCCGCGATGAACAACAAGCCCCTCTTTCGAAATGTCAGTCCACAGTGGCACGATCGACACGGTCATGAACGATTCAATTCATGTCCCAGCCTGATTCGAAGATACAATAACAACACCCCTGTGCTATTCAAGCTCATTGTCATTGGTTCCAACTGTGCTTCCCATGAGCTTGTATGGTCTAGGATTGACATTGAACCACCGGGCAGACTGCAGAGGTGGGTAGATCCTATAACTCGTATTTCGTATGGATTTGGGTTAGTACTCTCATCTGTCCAGTCGTTTGCTCCGTGGGGAACACGCGCAATAAGCACCGGAGATGCACTTCTTACCAGCGGCGGGATCTCCTATCCGAGATGGGATGGCTACACAACATTGCAAGGTTCCTGATCATTCATGTTCACGACAACGACGGCTTTTACTTCAAGCATTTCTTCCCGGAAAATCCGTATGGCGCCACGGCTGCAACATCCAAATGAGTGGCACGAAAGATGGTCCAACAGGCGATCAAGGTGTCTACTCGAAATGAGTCAGTGATTATTGGGAAAGCGAGACCTTTGTGCCTCGTATAGTCATATGTCGAGACAGATTTTTTTTGGGCACGATCCTCGATCTCAAGCGCCATGACCTACCGAATAAACGCTTGAGTGGGTCTCCAGAAGAGAGACCGACGACAGCGTCACTTTTATGGGATCTCAAGTCTCGCGTCAGGGCATACTCGATGTCCTGGTTCATACGAGGTCCCTGCTCCTGCTACAAGAGCTCATGCACATCGGATTCATCAGCCGCCCGGTTCTTTTCAACCTGCCTTTCGAATCTCGGCGTCTGGGCTTCTACAGGGCCGTGAGCACTGTTGCCCAGGCTGTTAACGGCTGGACGGCCGGGAACGCGGCAGTCTACTGCGGCAGAGATCCCAACGCGCCCACCGTGTGCCGCAAAGACGTGGCCTGGATGAACGCCGACCCGTGGCGCATTGTGACGGCGGCCGTGTGGATAAGCGGCATAACCAAGAAGCGGATGATCGAACTCCCTGACGAGAATTTCGAGCGCGATCCCGTCGTGCCGAAGAGCAATCCCGGCTCAGAGAAGGGGACAGAGCCGGCTGCTACTGGCTACTGGCACCAGCCATCACTAGAGAGAAGGATCACCAGCCCGAGCACTTGTCAGCAAATGGAGCAGATGAGAGGGAAGTGTACTTTGATCATGAACGGGCCGCAAGCCTGGTGGCATCATATGGTAGACTGTGGTGGGCCTACCGGTGGGGGTGTCTCTGGTCTTCTCGAGTTTCAGGACAGAAGAAACGCAAGTGGGCGAATCTACCCTGCGACGGGATGATCACAGAAACCGTGTTTGCACACACACCCCTTCCCCACGCCCGTGTCCGCCGCCTTCTGCGTTTCAACCGGCGCAGCCGCAGCCGCAGCCGCAGCCGACGCGTGGGCTTTGGCCTGGCGCGGGTTCGGCGGGCAGCGGGAGCCGATGCAACAGGTGATGATGCCGCTCTGACAGGCGCCGAAGCTGTTGGCGCCGTCGTCGATGGGGTAAGTGTAAGCCATGCCGGAGCACGGGGCGAAGAAGGCGGTGGCGTTGGTGATGGTGGTGCTGGGGCGGGTCGGGTTCCGGCACGCGCCGAAGTCGTTGTTATCCGGGCACGGGGTCATGTCCCACAGGTCGTAGTTGCAGCCCGTGACGACCTGGCCGGAGCAGGAGCACGTGGCGGCGATGGTGAAGCCGTTGCTGGTCCGGGAAGATGGGTTCGTCAGCACGTGCCGGACTCGACTTGGTTGGGTCCACCTACACATAGCTGACGTCCACGTCGACCACAGCCACGGAGTAGTTGGAGGGCACAACAAAGCTGGCCTCGATAAGGGACTCGTCGCCGCGGAAGCCAAAGGAGGCGTTGTTGTACGCAATGTTGCCGGACCAGCCAGTCGGCACGGCAATCATTGCCGTCTCGCCGGGAGTCATGATGCCGCTGGTTGCATCCCCACTGACAAGAGACGGTCCGGGGGTCCCTTGAACGTACGACGTGACGATATCGGCGCCGCTGGCGAGCGTTAGTTCTCGGTCCACCACACGGCCGGGCAAGCCCAGCCTGGATCCTGCTCACAATGAATTCATGAGCTGTATGGTCAGGTACTGCGGCGGTGCCTCGATGGAAAAGTCCCGCGCGATGAGCGTGGGATAGGTCGGTGCTTCCGTCTGCTGGGTCTGGAGGTGGGAGGCTGTTGTGCTCCCGGAGCCGGTCATGATCTTGCTGGGACTCGCCTGCTGGACGGGAGTGGCGAGGACTGCGCCTGCATAGCCCAGGACAAAGAGAGAAGGATACGGCAGCATGGTGGGAGAGGGAGGAAGTCTGGGAAGGGCTGGAATCAAAGATGGTACGGAGCGGGAACGAGTGAGGCAACGAGTGGCAAGCGATGGTCCGTCAAGACGAGGAAAGCTGGAGATGGAACAGATCTGGACAAGAGAATTGCAATACGTTGATACCTATACTATGGACCTATGCATTCGCCCGGGCCAGACGCACATATTGACGCCTTTGTTGGTGCGACGAGTAGCTCATGGCAGGCCAGGAACACGCAGTATGATAGCGCGCTGGCGAGGGTCCCAGACTCAGGACCCAACGAAGCGGAGATTAGTTACTGCCGAGGAGGCATCCATGATGTTGACCGATGGCACTCCATCGCTCTCATCCGCGGACAGATGATGCAGGGGAACGTGTCCCAGCAACGAGTACTGCCAGCCACGGTACGCGCAGGAGTCTAGTAGACAGACTCGCTTATGAGATCCGGAGCGCAGGGAGCGTCAACGTTTGATGGAGAAGCTCGGCGCTAGAGATCCCGCAGAGCACGTCCAGCTGTCGGTGGGACGACGAAGGATGAAGGATACACCGAATCCTGCATTATCGCGCTGGAGAGAGGCCGGGGTCCCGGGGTCCCGGGGCGAACAGAAAAGGGGCTATTCCCGAGTTAGCCTCACATTCAATCAAGGAAGAAGCACTGGAGTTGAGTGTGAGCGGAGCAGTTCACAGCAAAAGACGGCAACTGTCGCTTCTGACTGTAACTTGAAAGACAGGACTCGTCCGATGAACAGCGCGGGAAGTAGCAGACGGCGACCTGCCTCGTGAATGTCAACCATGCAGCCCGCTCTGAAAATGTGCGCGCCTCGGGAAATGCTCACCTCGTCCAGATGCGACCGGCGATAAGGAGCGGCAGCCCCACCACGCCCTCGATGAAGCCCCGCAGTGGCACGTGACCTCGTGATCTTGGAGCAGGGGAGGTCCCTTGCATGAGCAACCTTGGCGGCAAAATCGCAAAATCGCAAAATCGCCAAATCGGCAAAACAAAAACACCAACTTTGCGTCAGCCCGAGTGGAGGACGACGCGAAACAGAAAACGGCAGCGGAGCGAGAACTTGGCCGTGTGCCAGAAACCCGCACAATGGAGTCACCACGCCGCCCTCCCCGCCCTCCCATCGCCTTCGTCTCGCTCCCCCTCCTCTTGCTCCCCCTCCTCCTTCTGTCCGTCGCCACCGTGGTGGCCCTCTTCCTCCACACCGACACCAACATCGCCATGCTCTACTCCCAATGCCACGCGCGCGCCCGCCTCCCCGCCCTCACGCACTCGGCCCTCCCCTCGGCGCTCGCCACGCCCCTGTGCTTCATCCTCTCCCTCTTCGCCGAAGCCACCGGGGCCGGCGCCGGCACCGACGGGCCCTCTTCCCTGCGCGCCGCGGCCCTCCTCGCGGCCCAGCTCGCCTTCCTCGCCGCCCTCGTGACCACCAGCCTGGTCGAGTCCGCGCGCATCCGCAACCGCCCCAGCCGCACCATCCGCTGCCCCACGCCGGCGCTCCTGCTCGCCGTCCTCGCCGCCGGCGCCCTGGCCTGGGAGCTGGTGCTCGTGCCGGCGCACCTGCGTCGCGGCCGCGCCGTCGTGCGCAGCCGCCGCTCGGGCGAGCGCGTGCTCGAGGGCGCCCGCGCGACGGACCCGGACCTGGGCGAGCGCGCGCGCGCCCTGCGCGCCGGCCCCGCCGAGGTGCTCGCCGTGCCGGCCGCCGTGGCCGCGGGGTTCGTGGCGCCGTCGGGGGCGATGCTCCTGCTGGGGTGCCCCGCCGCCGTGGCCGCGTGGCTGGCCTTTCCGGTCTGGGTCATGCTGGTGCGGGTGGCGGTGCGGGCGGGCGTGAACGCGGTGGTGGCGAGGAGGAGGACGGCGGCGGCGGCGGCGGCAGGGGGTCCGGAGGAACGGGACGGCGGCCGCCGCGGGGTCATGGAGGTGCCGCCTGTGCTTCTGGAGTCGAGCCGCGGGGCGCTGCTCGGCGTGTATGCGGGCCCGGTCCTGCTCTCGGCGGCGGCGCATGTGTTCCTCCTCGTCAGCGCCACGATGCGCGACGACCGGCTGGAGATGACGCGTGCGGCGCTCCACTTCATCCTCATTCACGGCCTGTCCATCGGCCTGACGGTGCTATATTGGCTTTTTGTCGAGGCCGGCTGGAGAGTCGTGGTTGCGACTGTTGCGGCGGCGGCTGTGCTGGGGCCCGGCGCCGGTGTCTGCATTGGGTGGGTCTACCGGGAGCGCTTTGTCGACATGGACGAGAGCGTGAGGGCGGTGGCGGTAGGGGGGTCAAGGGAGCCCTCGGAGCACACGCCGCTATTGCGTTGAGGGGGCGCAGATGGACTGGGACCGGGACGTCATCGAGGACAGGATGTCCTTGGGGTCTTGACACGGACGCGCATGGAAGATGACGCGATGTATCGTACGTACGATATGCTTGAGGACGATACGGATACCCACTACTACCCATGGTATGAGCTAAGCCTTGGACCTGTGAAGCTATCTATCTCTAGTTTAAGAAGAAAAAATTCGGGCTCAACTTCTGCGTTGTCATGACCAACGTCTCTTTTTTGATTGTCCTTGTCCATTTCCTTCTCGGAGAATCTATCACCACGACGCCACAGGATGAGTCCTGCAAGCAGCCGTAGTACGTAAGACAATCGTGGTACGTAAGTGTGCAGGACTTGAACGATTCCCGCGCCGAAAACCATCCCGATCCCTGGAGAAAATCATCTAGTACGCCTGGGCTCCGTGCTCCCTGTCGCCCGAGACCAAATGACAAAAGCACTACTGTTACAACAAACCCCTCTGCTCCAGTAGCATAAGAGAGAGACAATCACTCATCGACCGGCACTGGCGGCCACTCCGGCACCGGCCCGACGTTGAACCAGTCGTTCGAGAAGGCCGTCAGAACATCGGCACCGAAGAGCTCCGGGCCGAAGTCGAGATTGTACAGCGCGCCCTCGAACGCGTCGCTGTTGATCACCCGATCGGACGTGCGGGATGCCGCCGGTGCCGGCAGCGCAGCCATGCTAGGGTTCGGCGGCACATCCGGGCAGGTCGACAGGGTCTCAGTCTGTGCCTGTACCGGCTGTGCGGCCGCGGGGAGATGCACAGCGCGAGGCTCGAAAGGGCCCGGCGAAATCTGGGTCGATGTCGATGGATCAAGAGGCATCTCGGGCGGGATGGCGGCGTTGTCGGCAGACCCGGTGTAGGCGAAGCCGCCTCCCAGCCCTGCGTCTCCAACAGACTGGACAAGGCGCGCCGGAGCCGGGTGTGAAAAGGCGGCTGTTTCGGGAATGAGCTGGAGGCCGCTGGTCATGAGCTTCTTGATATTCGCTTGCTGGTGCGGATTCTTGTCAGCTTATACCACGTAAAGGTGCGTGCCACCAGCTCCAGGCAAGCTCACCACACTCTCACAGGCCGGCCCCCTCGTCGCCTGCCTCGCCGCCGCCAAGCACACCGCCGCCAACTCCTTCACCCTGTCCTCCGTAAGTCCCAGCCCCTTGCCCGCAGCCGTCTGCAGGCCGTGATACAGCACCCTCGCACAATGGAACGCACACACGGGCAGATCCAAGTCCGTAACAGGCACACCCGCATCCAGCCCCAGTAGCAGCGCAAACATATCCGCCAGCCTCTTGGCATGCTCGTAGCACGCGCGCCGCTCACGCGCCACCAGCCCCGGGTCCAGCCGCGCCCGCGCCGCCGGCGGTAGCGCCTCCTTGAGCCCGGGGAGGAAGAGGCGGCCGACCTCGAGCTGGCACGTGCGCCACCACACGTGCGTCATGACGAAGACGCACAGCCGCGGCGAGTACGTCCGCAGCCGCACGTTGGCCTCGGACCAGCGGAACGACGCCGGCAGACGCGCCGCGAAGGCGTCCAGCTCGGCCTTGAAGGCCTCCCACGTGGCCGGCAGGGCGGCGAGCGCATCGGCGCTGCGGCCCGCTGCGGCCGACGTTCCCGCCGGGCCGC
This sequence comes from Phyllachora maydis, assembly GCA_029339225.1. Taxonomy (NCBI): domain Eukaryota; kingdom Fungi; phylum Ascomycota; class Sordariomycetes; order Phyllachorales; family Phyllachoraceae; genus Phyllachora; species Phyllachora maydis. The sequence goes on from JAQQPM010000003.1 coordinate 7,552,061, forward strand.
TTTCTCCGGACGCGGCGGACAGGGCCCATTGCAGCAGGCGGGTGCGGATCCAGAAAACGCGCACGTGCAGCGCCATGAAGCCGAAGTTTTCGGGGAGCATGGCGGGCGCGTCCGGCGGGCGCAGGTGCTCGGTCGGCTCGGCGAGGTCGAACTCGAAGTTGCGCTCGTTGCAGGGCAGCTGAATGTGGATCCAACGCTCGGCGTCGGGCCAGAGGGAGAAGTCAAGCTGGCCGCTGGCGATGCCGGCGTCGATCATCCAGACGGACCACATCAGCCGGCGGCGCGACTCGCGGGCGAGGAAGCACAGGTTCGCGTTCTCGTGGGTGAGGCGCAGCGCCGTGGCGAAGCGGCTGGCGACGGCGTTGAGCATGAAGGCGCGCGGGAAGCGGCGCGCCAGCAGGTGGTACTTGATGACGATGACGAGCGCCTGCAGGTTGATGATGGACGGCTTCTGGAACTCGTGCATGACGAGCGACTCGGCCTCGTCGATGCACCGGCTGCCGTAGTCCTCGAGGCCCGGACGCAGGTCCCGCAGCAGGGTGGTGATGCCGATCATGGCGAGGAAGAGGGAGCGGTTGAGGAGGCCGGCGTGGTAGCGCTCCATCAGAGACGCGCGGTGGAGAAAGGAGAGGCCGGGGATATGGTGGATGTGACGGAAGAAGGCGTCGAAGATGGTTTGCGTCACCGTGTCCGGCACGTCCGGCACGTCCTCGGGGCTGACTCGGTCGTTCGCCGGACTGCTCGCGTTGCTGGCATCGGCATCCTCGCCGCCGACGTCTTGCCGCATCGTGTCCTGGCCATCGGCACGGCCCGGCGTGGGGGTGATGGCCGCCTCGCCCATTGCTCTCCTCCCCGCACGGTACACGCAGTCCAACTCCTGGACACGGCACCGATCACATTTCGGCAGCGCGCCGGAACACCGGGCCTTCTTCGCATGGCAGTTCAGGCACGCCCTGCGCACCCGTCGCCGGGGCACGTTGATGGTGTTTCTCCCGGGCGGGACCACAACCACACCGACGCCGGGCGAGCCCGCATCCCGCTGCACCACCTCGACGCCGACCTTTTCGTCGTACGAGCACACAAAGCCGAGTCGCTCGCAATTGGTGCAGACCGTTCGTCGCCCGTCGCATCGCACCTTGCGAGCGCGACAGGTGACGCATGTGTTGGCGGTCCGCTTCTGCGGTCGAGGCGACGCGCTCATCGGCTCGTTCGGCTCCTTCACGTCCTCGCTCCTGCTGCCTGGAGCATACGAACCCAGGCGCTGGCAGGATGTCACCTACAAGCAGCGGGTGAGTGGTTTTCGATATGAGGCGATGCATCAGCTGAGTCATGCCAAGGGGGATAATTGAGCATCGAAAGTAGTTAAAGCAGCTCGACTAGCCGGGGTTGAGCCGAGCGGATGCGCAGGTCGGGATCCAACGGAACATTTTTCCCGAGTGGGTGCCTCGCGATATCGAACCCTTTATCTAGCACGCCGGTCCCCTTATCGTGGAAACGTCAGAACCTCCTTGACGCCGCTTCAGGATCTATCGTCCCAAGTTCTCAACAGCCTATGACGGCTGATGTTCATGTCGCATGACAAGAAGACCTCCAAGTTCGACTGGACGGTCAAGACTGTTATCGAGCTTGGCGCTGACCCCAACGCTGTTCGAGTGGACTTTAGAGTAGACGAACGCGTAGTGATGAGCCTGCTCAGACACGGCGCCGAACTCAACCGCCTCCTGAAAACCCTTGGAACTGAATCATCATTAAACGAACTACTCCTGGCAACACTCAGCAACCTGGTGACCCTGAACCTAAACCCGAAAGGCTTTCCAACGGACACAAGAAGATGCCGCCCCGGCCGACTTACTCCGAGCGTTGCTATTTGAATTCGAGGTCGAACCGAATGGTACGGAAACGCTCGACATCAACAAACTCCTGTGTTACTGTCTATCACTGTCCGAAGAGGCCCTCGACAGAGTCATGTGCTGGAACCTTCCTTTCGAACTCTTCAGTGTCGAGACCGATTGCAACCCGCTTTTATGAGCGGTCTGCCTACTAGAGACTTCTGCATTCAGAAGCCTTTGGATGTGTCAGCGACGCGTCCTTCCCTTGGGGCTGGAGGTCGGGCTTCTTCATCTTTGCTTCCCCAAAGAAATGTCCCATGATTCTCACGAAAACGGCTGCCAGGTACAGGCGAGATACAAAGAAAGGTGAGTCGGCGCTATGCAAAAAGCATCCTCATACGTATTTGATTGGCAGACTTGTCAGTTATTTCCCCATCCACTGTTCTCTAGTCCAACTACCGGGGGGGCTCAAAGCACCCCACGAAGTCATGACATGCATTATGAGGCAACCCTCGAGTGAGGATTCCCACCCCTCGATGAAGCGGTGAAAACATATTGCGCCGAGTAAAGCTCTATCCCGCGGACATGGGCCCCAAACGCCTTGGGTGTCGTGACGATACATTGTACAGACTTGGTCTATGAGAAAGGCGCGCCAACACCACCACCACCACCACCACCACCACCCGTCTTACTGCCGCTCATTATCCCGGCCCTTCCGAACCTTGGCCAACCAGTCCCGGTCCCTCCGTCCCCTTTTCGTCCGATTTCGTTCCATGCGCGCGCGGTACTCCTCCTCCTCTTCCAGCGCCCTCCTTTCCTCGTACTTGCGCGCCTTCGCGAGCTCGGCCTTGGACTTCTGCTTGTCCATGTAGATCCCCGACTGGCCGAACGCGTCCTTCACACTCGACTTGACCAGGTCGACGATGTTCTCCTTCTTGGGCTCTTCGGGTTTTGGCTGCACGTGCTGCGTCGACACCCACGAGCCCTTGACATTGATGGTCCGCGGCGGCTGGTAGTTGGCGCCGCCGGGGCCCACGTTGACAAAGGGACTCGGGGCGGCCGCGGCAGTGCCGTCCGATGGCGGGTCCAGGGGCGCGAGGCCGAGCCAACTCCGCAGGGTGGGCTGGAAGAAGATGACGTTCTGCAAATATTGCAGTACGCCGGTGCAAAGGAAGAAGAGCTGGACACAGGCGGGAAAGCTGATGGTCACGATGACGCCAATGGGTATGCCGACAGACATGAGCATGTTCGAAATGCGTTGTTGCTTGAGTTCCATTTGCCGGAAATTGAGCTACATAGAGCACCAGGCGCATTAGCATACGAAATTAGATCCCGAGCGCACTGAAGGCAGTATCTGCAAGCTGCGCTGTGCCCCGACATGAGGCGAGGGAGGCATCCAGGCAACACTCACCTTTATTGACATGTAGACAATCAAACCTCCCAGCACCGGTAGCAAGAACAATGGGTCGCTGAGGGTCAGGTCCTGGAACCATAGGATGCCGCCGTGCTCCAGGCTCGGCACCGGCAGGGCCGCCATGGCGCGCATGAGCTTCAACATACCGACGGCGGCAAAGATGTTCACCATCGGCAACCACATGCGCGCCTTTTTGATGCCCTCGGCCTTCTCCATGAGCATGATTTCGCGGCGTGCCGCCATCATCTCGAGAGTGCTGCCGCCACCAAAGGAGCTGGCCTTGAAGCGCTCCAAGGCCGCGGCATACCGCTCGTTCTTCTTCAGCGCCGAAAGCTTCTGCGACGTGTCGGCCGCCAAGAGCGACGGGATGAACAGGACGGCCCGCACGAGCAGCGCCGTCGCGGCGATGGCGCCCCACCACGGCAGCCCGGCCGAGATGTAGAAGTGCTCGAGGACCCATTGCATCATGGACGTGGGGCCAAAGCCGTAGTCGAAGCCCAGTTCTTTCAGAAAGCCGATGTGCTCCTGCATGTCCAGCAGATCACTGCCAGACAGTTTGAGCGAGGACAAGTCATCAGGGAGATTCGCCGGGCCGGGGAAGGTCGGCGCGGCGGCTGAATCGGTTGATACGGGATCTGGCCGATTCGAGTTGTGTCTGATCTGGCGCAAGGCGGAGAGTGAGAGGATGGAGCATGAGGCGCCGGCGCCAGCGCCCGAACGAGCGGTCGCGGCCACCATCCCTCGACCGTGGACGGCGTGGGCATGAAGGTAGTTCGCGATAAGGCCGGAGCGGCTGCCATAGCTTCGAAAGCTGGCGCCCAATCGGCGGACGCTTGATGGTGCAGCTTGAGATGCGCCTCGACGCACCGACGTTGCCGAGAGGACCTGGGAAGGCAACTAGACAGACAGCAAGGTTAGAAAAGTTCGATGATTGGTCCTGTGTCGATCAACACTAACTCTGCTAGCGAAACCTGTACAGGAGGTCAGCCTCATGATCCCTCTGCTTGGCAACATCTTGGCCAGGCCGTCGTCGTTCGACGAGAGCGGTTTGGGCGTGCAACTTTCGGCGGATAGCGAAGCCGAGAAAAACCCCGTTGCGCTGGTACGCGACTTTCTTCGGCAGCTGCCAACGGCCCGTAGGGACAGGGATCCAGGGGCGGGTCATCCCAGCAAGCGTGGAAGGTCACTTTTACTCGGTACAAAGTACGAGTGGATCTTTCGAAATCCCCACTCCCAGAACCTCGTCTTCCACGCCAGAACGATATGTGCAAGACGGGTGACCCAATCCTCTTCTATGGGACCATGCAAATGTATCGGATGTACCTGATGCCTCTACTCTTCTGTACACCGGCCATGCTAAGTGTCGTATGTCTGACGCCGCCTGTAGAAGTATACCGTATGTACAAGTGGCACTGTGGTCGCGCAAGCCACAGCCGTTACCGGCAGTCAAAGCTCGCGTGCTTGGAGTCTGTCCGCCAACAAACATGACCTCCAGCATGGTCCCTTTTCATCATTCAAGACTTGTGAGATCGTCCAAGATCGGCCTCTTTCTCGGTGGGTCGATTGCTTCAATGCCTGGACCGATGGGATGCGCGCGTTGTCGCGAGAGAGGGAAAACCTGTGCGCACTTGTCAGGATAACAAGGCAGAATGGACTTGACTACGTGGCATGCAATACGACTGCCCCCAACGAAAAACCTTTGCGTGCGGAGACCATGGACGACATACCCTTGTGGTAGACCAGCCCAACCTGAACGCCGCCTCGTGCGCAAACAGCTCGCCGAACCCCAACATCATACCGTTGACAAAGGGCAAAAACAGATTGATAGCCGCGCCGCGTAGAAGTGACCAGAAAGTCGGCGGCTGGTAGAGCACGAGGGCCGGAGAGTGCGACGACGGTGGTGACGTAGAGAGGTCGGCGTCGGGGGAGTACTGTTCGCTGTCGGACGACATCGTGACGCCGGACTCAAACATGGAATTTGAAAACTCGCCGTAAGACATAACGGGTTCGCGCAACGGTGAGAGGTTCAGAAGACGCGAGTGTGTAAGTTGCGAGTGCGGGCGGAAAACCGCGCGGGTTGTTGCGAGTGATCCAAACACGGCGATGGTTTCTTCGACGAGACGCGATAACAGTCACGTGGACGGGCTGGGCTGCCTTGTAATCGGCAGAGCGGAGCACGGCACTTATCAATTCCGACAACGTACGGATCAACAGTCTGCCGGAATGGATGAATTTGCCTAAACAGACAAGTTTCAGGCCACCGCAGCTATGAGTTCTCCACCGGAATCAAGCAAGCAGCGAGCATGTTTTGAGAAGGAACCAAGCATAGCCTGGTGTAACCTGGAGCTGGGGTTGAACATGAGTGATAGAAGTAGCGAGAGACACCTAGAGGTACCTACCTACAGCTCCCGTTTTGTAGCTAGCGCGGGGTAGCTTGGGAACGTCCCAAATCGGTAGAGACGCTAGGCCGCTAGCCTCAAACGACACATGAAGTAATAGCTCCAGAGCTCCCAACCAAAAAAAAACCCTGCCCTGAGTTTCTCCTGGCGACCAGAGACAAGCACCAAAAAATGGCCGACCAAAACGCTCAAGACGCGCTCACTAGCCAGTTCTGCTCAGTGACGGGCGAGTCTCCCGAGCGAGTAAGTCTGTTCTATGCAGGGCGTGCTCCTCCTTCGGGGCAGAACTGACAGAAGCACACAACGCCCAGGCGCTTCAATATCTTGAGATAGCCGATGGGAACCTGGAAGCTGCTCTCTCGAACTACTATGTAGAGAAAGAGGAGTCAGCCGAGCCTTCGACTGGCGCAGCGGAGACGCAAGCCCAGCCTGACCCGACATACACCGGCCCGCGCTTTCTTGACGGCCGACCAGCACCGGCGACAGCGTCCGGAGGAACCTCGAAAGCCGGAAGCAGTGGCAAGAAACCTGCGAAGCGAACGGGACTCGCGACGCTCGGCTCGATCGGCGGAGGTGGCGACGACGGACATGGGCACGGCCATGATCACGATGACGATGACGATGAAGACGACGAGGACGACGAACGCCGTGGGCCGCGGAACCTCTTTACTGGTGGGGAGAAGTCGGGACTGGCGGTGCAGGACCCTTCACAGCGTCCGAAGACCTCGGAGAGGCTGATCAAGAGTATTATTGACAAAGCCACCAAGTCCGTCCCCCCCCGCCTTTGTTGACATCTGAACGTGCTGGTGGCAGCACACTGCCAAGTTCTCGTGCTGACGATGTTTTCTTCCAGTGGATCGCAGAACGCCTCTGCTACGCGTGGCGCAGCTGCTGCCCATCCTTCTCGCTTCACCGGATCAGGCCAGACTCTTGGAGGCGATGGAGTTGAGAGCAGGGTCATCCCTGGCCCTTCCGCGAACCCCCCAGCTCCGATTGCGCGCCAGGGGGTTCGGACAAGGGACGCAGACTCCGACACGCCACGACATATCATACATCTCTGGTCGGATGGTATCAGCGTCAACGACGGTCCGCTATACCGTCTTGGCGACGCAGAGACGCAACTAGCGCTGGCACAGATCGACGCTGGGCAGATCCCACGCAACCTTCTTAACATGACCCCGCTCGAGGAGATTGGTGAGCATGAGCTTGGTCTCACGCGGCATCTGGAGAACTGGCATCAATTGCCCAGGGTCTACCGTCCGTTCGGTGGTCAGGGACATCGGCTCGGAAGCCCGGTGCCCGGTGACGTGAGCACTGCGGCTGCTCCCACTGCCGCCCAGCCACCTAGCATCTTATCTACGCGCGCGGGCTCCGGGGACTCTGGGGGCGCGGCCGGGGCGCCGACGGGCGCCGACGAGAGTCAGCCGATTTTGATGTTGCGCATCCAGTTGCCTGACGGCACCCGGCTCCCTGCTCGCTTCAACCCCTCTCAGACTGTCGGTGACGTGTACGACTTTGTCGCGCGCTCGGGCGTCGGCAACACTCGGCCGTGGGTGGTTGCTACCACCTTTCCAAACAAGGATCATACAGACAAGGCGTTGGTGCTAGGTGAGATGGCGGAGTTTAAGAAGGGGGGCGCGGCCATGGTCAAGTGGCTGTAGGGGTCTTTTATGCATGGAAAGTTTTAGCAAGCCTCTGGCATCACTACGTCGCCAGCGTGTCAAGCGAGTGGCAGTATGGGGCGACATGAGCCCCCGAGATATTGAGAAATTAGGTACGTGGCGACGGAAGCGGTCTCTGTTGAGGCAAAGGTTTGTCCTCTTGGGGCTACGACATAGCGAAGGTCATCTCCGGGCTACTGAAAAATGAAAAAAGGCTACGACACACAGATCAATGGGTCACAAAGAAGGATGAAGCCGTCTCCCTGGGCAAACACCCAAACGTCAGTCCACGTAGCTACAGAACGCCTTGAGCAAGCTCGGGTCCTACCAAAGCTGGAGTGAATTATCATCGCACAGACCGCCTTCCTGGGGCACCCGATTCTCCTCATGCATTTTCACGTTCTGCGTCAGCCCTCGGCAGCGTACGCAGCGCTCTCCGAGCTGTACCCGGCGGCGGCAGCACCCGACCCCTGGGGCTGCCCGGCGCCCGCGGCCATGACGCCGGCGGCCCCGACGGGCTGGTCGAGGAACTTGAACCACGAGCGCGCCTGGGCGACGTTCAGCTGGGCGGCGTTGAAGCGGGCCTCGCCGGGCGGCAGGCAGACGAGGATGTAGGTGTTGGTGGTGAACTTTGCGACGAACATGGCAAAGTTGGTGCCGGCCTTGTACTCGAAGACGACGAATTGCTCCGAGTTGCGCGACGTGCCCGTGTACTTGGAGGCCGTGTGCTTCCAGCTCTTGAGGATGTTGGACATGCGCTCGAAGCGGTCGGCGAAGGGGTTGGCGTCACCGTCGGGGCTCGTCCAGCGCGACACGACCAGGAAGCTGGTGCGCTCGAAGAGCAGCATCTCGGTCGCGTCGACGGCGCGGCCCAGGCTCGCCAGGTGCTCCTCGATCAGCGCCAGGTTGGGCACCAGGTCGTGGATGATGGACGCCCAGGCCTTGTACAGGCTCTGGTCCCAGATGCTCGTCGCGAACGGCTGCAGGCTGACGACGACGTCGGGCGTCGGGGCCGCCTGCTGCTGCGGCTGCTGGTTCTGTTGTTGTTGTTGTTGTTGCTGCTGCTGCTGGACCGGCTCCTGTGGGGTGTCGTGCTTCTGCTTGCGCACCATGGCGACGGCCTCGGCCGTCTTCTCGCGCACGCGCGCGACGTGGGCCTCGTACAGGGCCTCGCGGGTGGCGGGCTGCACCAGGTCCATCTTGTGCACGAGGACGAAGACCCTGGCCTCGCGCGAGTACTGCACCAGGGCGCTGAGGATGTTGACGTAGGTGGCCATGTCGCGCTCCGTGTCGCGCGACTCGATGTCGAAGACGTAGATGAGCACGCCCACGTTGCTGAAGACGTGGGCGCGCTGCTGCGAGAGGTAGTTCTCCATGAAGGCCTCCTGCCCGCCGCAGTCCCACAGGTTGAGCGTCAGGTTGCCGAGGAACTTGACGTGCGAGAGCTCGATGTCGATGGTGGCGCCACTGGAGCGCGCGGGGGGTGGGATGCCCTGTCAGTCGGTGCGAGGGGCCGGGGGCCGGAGGTGAATGGCCGGGGCGGGTGGGTTTTGCACTCACAGTCTCCTCGTGTCCCTGGCGACATAGTTGCTGAAGATGATGGACCGCATGCTCGACTTTCCCGAGCCACTCTTGCCCATGAGCAGCACCTTCTGCTTCTTGACCTTCTTGAGGGCCGCCGTCACCGCAGGCCCCGAGCCGGAGCCCAGGTCGGCTGGACCGGACTCCCGGTCGGCCATGGTGGCGATCGAGCCAGACGGACGTGACCTCGGAACGTGACCTCGGAACGTGACCTCCTCTCCGGCCCCTTCCACCCCCGCCCGTCTTACCAGTCGAGACCGAGGCCGAAATGAGAATGACGGTCACGATATGTGGCGTCCGATGGATGTGAATGGAAGGGGCGTGTGGACAGAGAAGGCGCTGGCCAGAGGGATGTATGCGACAGCCTCCCTCCTAGTAAACAGTAAGTTGCAACTAACAAGCGACGAGCAGGCACGGAAGGTAAGCTTATCCACTTTTCCGCTGCGGTGTTTGTTCTTGCACTTCCGCCTTGTCACGTGATGCTGTGTTGCCGGCGCAATCAAGCAAGCCGGAAAGAAAGCAACGGAAGCGAGTTGATAGCTACCTCTGCGTCTTCCGTGTACGAGGTGTGATTGAACCTGCTTTAAAAGCGGGACCAGAGAAAGAAAGAAACGTTCCCCGGACTTGAGTTTCATCGAAGCCATCAACAGGCGGGCTGAACATGCAGATGTGCAGGGATATGGGCGATATGGTGATCAAACCCTAACCCTAGGAGCGGGAGTGTGGACAGCCACGGGGCTCACGATACGGGGTTCGTAGCGAAGCTCAGTTTATAGTACATAGAGACTAGTTGATTGACGAAGGTAGGAAGAGCGGCGATCCGAATCATCGCCTAGGCGGTTTTACGGTGGGGAAGAACATTGGCCCGTCCACGTGAGCGGCGCTGACCAAGCGCTTACGTGGATACTCACCGGTAGCAGCTGCACCGTGTAAGTTTGTAACTTCGATATGCGGCCATTAGCGAGGGCAATGTCCATCTCCGGCCCGCGGGAGTGACGTCCGTTGACTCCCTCCTGCCCTTCACGAATAGTACTGACGCAATGTGGGAGTGAAGTACATGGGTAGACTGAGCCTCAGGCGTTTTTTTTTTTCATAAATACTTCCTCCGCCCGGAGGCACACACCCAGTCCCAATTCCCAGCAGAATCGCTACACATCACAAGTTACAACCTACAGGACTCAGCCAAGAGCCAATCTACCCAATCTCTGCTCCCTTCGTGACTACTCCCACACTCATATCTCATAACTCCAGTCGCCATCATGTCTTCCGACGCTCACCCCAGCAAGACGGGCCTGACCGACGCCGACATCGTCGAGGGCAAAAAGTTTATGCAACACGCCGAGGCCGACGCCAAGGCTGACATCAAGGCAGGCTCTGTAAGTGAGCAGGATATAAGCCGATACCATGTCCGATACCACTACACGTCCACATCTCCCTCCCTGTTCCCGGGGCCCCCATGCTGACCAGCCCCTTTTCCTCCGTCACAGCAGGAGGCCAGCGCTGCTGCCGCCAGCGCCGTCGACCAGATCAAGAAGTCGGCTGCCGAGACCACCGAGCAGGCCGAGAAGGCGACCGGCGCCGCCGTCGAAGAGGCCAAGGAGACGACGGCTCAGGCCGGCGACCAGGCGAACAAGACATCGGGCTCGCTCTACCAGCAGGCGAGCAAGACGGCGGGGGACCTCGCGCAGCAGGCGCAGGAGACGGCCGTGAAGGCTGCCGACACGGTGCGGGAGACGCTCGGGCTAAAGGCCGAGAGCAAGACCGACGACGCCAAGGTCGAGACGAAGTAGAGCGTCGGGGCCCACTCCCCTTCATCCCCAATGGAGTTCGAAGTGGGGCGGGGGTTTTGACAGGCCGCATGTCTGGATCGGGACGCGATGATATCCACCTAGTAGTCTTGCTCTTGCGTCGATCCTCTACGAATCACCTTTGTCGTTGATCACTCTTTCATGAAACGAGTTCTCCACTTGCCCATCGCACGCCGGGGTCTGGCCATGAACGTAAACGTCGTCGTGGAAAGCCTGTTTCGCCAGTCGTCCACCCTATCTATCCTATCCCGAGCCTCGCCGCTGCCTATGACGCCCTTGAGTCGCGGCCCTGAAATGTTAAGAAGTTCGGCGACCAGGTGACCAGAAACCCCTTGATATATTAGTCAGCTGACTGGTGCTCACACCCTGCGCTTGCCCTTACTCTAGCAGTATATTGCTTGTGCATGGTACTTCGCACTGCGCAAGTGCTGAGTTTCTATGCTTGAGAATCCCGGGAAGCAAGATGAACGCTTTGTTTAATCATGCTCGCCATCGCCCTGAGCTTCACCCTCGGGGCCCCTGTTCGCAACGACGTTGAGCCCGAGAAGATTGTTTCGAAACGGGCCGGCAGCGGCACCGCCTCCGACGCCGTCGCATCTGTTGGACACGTTCAAGGCGGTTGCCCCACATGCCTGGGGTACCACGGAAGATGGCTCTACTTACTTTTTCAAAGCCAGTCGGTTCCCCGTTCCCGCCCAGTCCTCTGCTGCAGTAGGTACGAGTCAAGCAGGGAAAAAGACCAGGCCTCGACCCGGTCGACATCATCATGGGGCCGCCGACGGAAGGGTACGTGCGCTCGAGAGACGGCGGCAAGATGAACAATATGAATCGCGCCGCATACGAGTACCTCGGAACCATGGAAACGCAAGCGCGTAACGGCCTGCCTCGGTGGATCAAGGATCATTGTAAGTCTCTGTCTTGCGCATGTACATGGATTCGTGGGTAGGGTAGAAGGGGGAGGAGGAGGAGGAGCCTAGGAGCAGCTGGCGAGGGCACTGGCACTCGTCGTGGTCGACACGGAGAGGCTGGAGGCGACGGAGCTGGCGGGTTGGCGATGGGCTTCATGATGTTCCGATCTAAGACCAGCTCAACAGAGCGCAATCCGATTATAACACCCCTGTGTATATTCGGAATTCCAATAAGCATGCTTATTTTTCCAGCTCGGTTGCTCGATCGGTTCTCTGGAAATTGGGCAGGGCACTAGCCCCCATCCCGTTGGAGTTATGTACATGCCCCCCCCCCTGACTCGCGGGATCGTACACAGGCACCTGGACGTGGACGAGTTCCCGATCGCGTAGATCACCAAGTTACAGCGACTATGACGCTCCCGTCCGCCTCCGCAACCACCACAATGTCGTATATCGCGCCAGCCATGACGCCCGCCTCGGGCGGCCCCACGTTGCGGCAAGCCAGTTTTGCTCGCCAGCCCTTCCTTGCCAGGGACGAATCCCGATGGCACCTGACCCGGGCAGCGTCTAGCTACTCTACCAGCACGGTGCGATGGACGACAGAGAAGCGAGCTTTGGGAGCGAGAGAGGGCAGCAAAAAGGACCTGCGTCCAGGCCGGACTGTGCTTCTTGGTCAGGGTCCGCAGTCAAGGTCACGTTCTCTAGCTCGTGACATGGACGATCAAGATCGGACGTGGATGAGCTGGCTTGGAGACTCGACAAGTAAAGTGGCCAGGGGTTTCGACGAAGCATGACAAAGTACTCACAGCAAAACCAGATTTGAAAGTGCAAATTGTACTCTAAGCAGAGGGTAGGAATCCCGGGTCTTGGAAATAGCGAAGGAGAAAAACAAAGAGGCTATTGACTCATGCGCCGGGAGCCAAAAAAAAAAAAAGAGGAAACAGAAGCGGTATCTGTCAGCCCAAGTGGTTTCGTCAGTTATTGCCTGATCGAATTCCTACTCTCTACTTTTCCAATTATAGTCAGCCCACTGGGTTCATGCTGATACAGAAAGCCATACCATGACAGGGGGGGGGGGGGGGGTCTCGGGAGAAATCCGGATCTGGCCCCGACTGGGAAGACCTTGAAAGCGACTGAGATTACGAGGAGCTTGTTCTTTTCTGCACGGCGGCCGAGCCCGGGAAAGCTCCGGGGCGCGGCTGTGATGATCAAACTTGGCCTATATTTGCGACGGGTCCACTCTCGAAAATTTCCCTGCCCAGTCGCGCTGCGTGTTTGGAGATTAGTAGTTGCCATGCACCATGCTTGTTGCCAGTCACAGGCGGGACTCCCTGGCACTCGGAGTTGGACGCCGCCGTCTGTGGAAGATGAAGGTGCAAGCGGTACTAGGAAAGCCTCACTTGTACGAGAGAGTTCATGCAGGTGCTGCCGTGTCAGCCGTGTTAGCCGCTTAGCAAGGGCTTCTACTACTTATGAGTAGAGTAAACAGAAGAATGGGTCCACTTCCCGCTCCGGCCCCCCCGGGGGTTGGGTCCGCCCCGATGGCAGGCCCCCCCCCCCCCCCCTGTGGTGGAGCAGGTGAGAGATGAGAGAGAGAGAGAGGCACCACTGCGGCTGTGACTTCATCAGCGCTTGCTCCGTCGATGGCGCCAGGGAACACTGCGCGAGGCGCATAATTGGGACCAGGTCTGAGGTGGCATCAGATCACACATGGAGTACCAGGGGAGAAATGACTTGGCATACTTAAGTTCTGGAGAGGGCCCGGCCGATGCTGCTGGCGAGATGACGAGGTCGGAATCCACGCCACGTAGGTAGTAGTGGCGGTCGCTCGTTGTTGGCCTCGCACCATCATCCCGTACCCGTCGTTTCTCGTTGTGACTTTGGTTCTTGGTCACTTTGGTTCTTGGTATTTCTGGCCTGGATAATTTCCTGGTCTTGTTGTCGTCGTCGCCCACCATGCCCTCCCTCCTCCCCTCGGTGCTGGCCCTCCTCGGGGCCGTCCACGGGGTCGCCTCCCTGGACGCCGCCGGTTGGCGCAACCAGAGCATCTACCAGATCATCACGGACCGGTTCGCACACACGGATGGCTCGGCGCCGCTGTGCGACTCGTCCGCGGGCCGGTACTGCAACGGCACCTGGGCCGGCATCACCAAGCACCTGGACTATATCCAGAACCTCGGCGCGACGGCCATATGGATCTCGCCCGTCAACAAGAACGTCGAAGGCGTCTTTGGCCTGGATGGGTGAGTGTGCAGTCGTGAACAAGGCACTGGGGGGCTAGACGGATGAAGATGCAAGTGGGCTGATGCGTTCCCAGCGAGGCCTACCACGGCTACTGGGTCGAGGACCTCTACTCGCTCAACCCGCATTTCGGCACGGCCGACGACCTCAAGGCCCTCTCGGCCGCGCTGCACAGCCGCGGCATGTACCTCATGGTCGACATCTCGCCCAACGACATGGGCTTCCCGCGCGCGCCCCAGGACTACAGCAACCTCCGGCCCTTCAACAGGCCGGCCTTCTACCACTCCGAGTGCACGATCCGCTGGGGCCACCTGGAATCGGAGCAGCACTGCTGGCTCGAGAAGCTGCCGGACCTGCGCACCGAGGACGACGACGTGCGCGCCCTCTTCCGCGCGTGGATCGCCGACCTGGTCAAGACGTACGGCATCGACGGCCTGCGCATCGACGCCGCGCTCGAGATCGAGCCCGAGTTCTGGACCGAGGGCGGCTTCCGCGAGGCCGCCGGCGTCTTCCTGCTCGCCGAGGTCGACCGTAACGGCACCGACTTCCTGGCCAGCTACCAGCCCTACCTCGACGGCATCATCGACTACGCCACGTGGGAGCGCTTCATCCCGGCCTTCCGCTCCACGCGCGGCAGCCTGGCGCACCTGGCCGCGGTGACGGACGAATTCGCGGCCAAGGCGGACGTGAACATGGCCGTGTGGGGCTCCTTTGCCGAGAACCAGGACCAGCCGCGCTTCCCGTCGCTGAACCCGGACGTGGCGCTGGACAAGAACGTGATCGCGCTGACGATGCTGCGCGACGCCATCCCCATCACCTACTACGGCCAGGAGCAGTTCTACGCCGGCGGCGAGCGCCCGCTCAACCGCGAGGCGCTGTGGCTGGGCCAGGGCTACAACCAGGGCGCCGGCAGCCCGCTGTACGGCTGGATCCAGCACCTCAACGCGGTGCGGCGCACGGCCGCCGACGCCGACGCCGGCTTCCTGGCCAACCGCACCAAGACGCTCTTCTTCCGCGACCCGGACCGGGCGGCCGAGGGCACCGCCGGCGTCATCGGCTTCCGCAAGGGCCAGATGGTCACCTTGTTCACCAACGGCGGCGTGGCCGCCGGCAACAAGGTCGCCTACGCCCTGTCGCGCGGCCTGACGGGCTACGACCGCAATGCCGCCGTCGTCGACGTGCTGAACTGCGAGCTGTTCCAGGTCGCCCGGAGCGGCTTCCTGCACGTGCAGATGCCCGACGGGGGGCTCCCGCGCGCCTTTCTGCCCCAAAGCCAGGCGGCGGCGCTGTGTCCGACGACCCGGGCGCCCGTGGCGGACGCCCCGAGTATCGTGTACGTCAAGAAGGCCGGGGACTAAGCGGGCAGGAGGACGCGAACGGGGGGGGTGACGGCGACGCGAGGTTGGGGTCGTCAATGTCGTATCGGGATGTACTTGGTGATGCAGTATCTATAATCATAATGATAGCGTTGAGACGACGACATCCTTGTCATGAATGCCCGTGAGCATCTTCCAGGCCCTCGGCGCCCAAGACGGCAGGTGGACGACTGGCTGGAGGGAGAGTGCTGTGCCACAGACAAAAGAGAGTAGGTTGTAGTAGTAGTAGTAGTAGTAGTAGTAGTAGGCCTCACCCCGCATTCTGCCCGCCCGCAGCATAGAGAAATCGTGCGATTGCTCCGCAGACATGCCAGACGTGCAGCAAGCTTGGCCACCTGGCAGTGCCAGTGCCCCTGCCCGTGCCCCGTTTGCGACCTCGGTGGCTCTGGGTCCGCCCTTGACTTCCTGTCTGGGCCCTTCCAGGTGACGGCGGGGACAGCGGTCGCGGTACGCCATCGGCCAGGTCGGCCAGGTCAGGCAGGTCAGGCAGGTCGGAGCACCATGGCGGCCTGAATGAAGTAAGCATGAGGAATGTGACGGTCGGGAGGGTAGATAAGAATGGGTATAACCCGCTCGCCATGGAAGTTCATTCCAGCCGAGAGAGCCCCCCCCCCCCCTCGATCCCGGCGCTGCATCCCTCCCGTCTTCTTCCTGCCTTCCCTCTCCCCTCCCACTCTTTTGCCGCGCCTCTCGTTGGGCCAAGCTCGTTGGGCCAAGCAGCATGCGGACTTCACACCTAGGTGCCGGGCTCGCAGCCGTCGGTGCCGCGACCGTGCAGGCCATCGCCGTGCCGGCCACGCCGTCGTGGCCGGCCGGCGCGTGCACCGACAAGTCGCTGAGCATCCCCAGCTGGATCATCCTGGATTACACGGCCATTCCGGGCGCCGGTACCGTGACCTTTTCCGTCGAGAACCGCGCCGCCGGCACGACCGGGTCCGTGTCCTGCGTCGCCGGCGGCGTGTGCTCCCAGCTCTCGGGCAGCGCCCAGCTCAGCGCCTCGGTGCAGGCCGGGCCGGTGCCCTTGGTTTCCATCGCCGAGTCGTGGACATGCAGCGACTACGGCGTCGAGTATGTGTCTGCCCGTTGGCGCGCCCAATAGGGAGGCCCTGAAGGCTCGCGCTGACAACGGCCTGTTCACCCAGGGTGGCCTTCAACGCGACCGGCAGCGCGTCCATCACCTCGGGCCCCGCCATCCCCTACCTCGCCCCCGGCAGGCTCTCCTCCCCCGTGCCCCTGACGCCGACGCAGCCCTCGCCGCCGGCGGGCTACACGGCGCCGACCTGCGCCGAAGTCGGGCCGGGCGCGTGGAGCCTGACGTCCCTCTCCGTCGCCAACTACACGGCGGGCCAGTGCCGGCAGTGGTACCGACGCGACGTGCTCTGCCTCGACCCGGCGGCCACCCACGGCGGCGAGGGCTTCGTCCGCAAGGGCGTGTACGTCAACCTGACGGTGACGAACCACGCGCTCGGGCAGGCGTTTGCGTGCGACAACGTCATGGTCTCGACGGACCCGGCCGCGCCGCTGCCGACGGCGCCGACGCGCTGCGTGGGCAACGGCACGTTTGGCGAGATCACGCTGGACGTCAGGCTCGCGGGCACATTGCCGCAGGTGACGGTCCAGGTCGAGCAGCTGTGGTACTGCCTCGTGGACCCGCAGAGCAACGTTGAGCCCATCGTCATTGACGCCACCGGTCTCGCCGCCGCCGCCGCGCCCCTCGTCTGCACCGCCACGGCGGGCATCACGGGCGCCGCGGACGACATCATCACCACGTGCCTCGACCCCGCGGCCGGGTTCCTGTCCATCGACGGGACCGTCCTCGTGCAGACCGCCCTCCCCGCCTTCTCCCTCGGCACGGCGGCGGCCACCACAGGCGGCTGCACGGCGGCGTCGGTCCTAGGCCCGGCCTGGACCATCTCCAACCCGCAGTGGCAGGTGGGGCAGGCCGACGGCAGGCTGGTGCAGTTCTCGGCGCAACTGGGCAACCCGGCCTTTGCGTGGCCGAGCTACGCGGGCGCGGCGCTGGACGGCGGGGCGGCGGGCGACCCGGACACGTGGTACGCGTGCGCGTACGGCGTGGCGGCGGACGAGGCGGCGGCGGCGGGGCCATGCCGGCTCCGCTTCGACCCGGCGACGCGCACGCTCGGGCTCGTCCAGACGTGGCCGTGCCGCGACAAGGACGCGGCCCACCCGCTGTACTTCACCGGCAGCCGCGCGGCCATGGTGTTTGCGGCCACGGCGTGGGGGCCCCGGTGCGCGAATGACAATCCCGGCCTGGTGAGCTGCGCCTATGTGTATAACGATGCGAGCACGGTGACGCAGAGGTTTGCGATGGAGGACGTGACGGTGAGTTTGACTTCGACGACCTAGGCACATATTACGTAACTGGTGTGTTGTGCAACCCAAACCCCAACCCTCGTCCCAACCCTCGTCCCACGTCATAGGCGTGCCATGTGTTCCCCACTTCCTGTTTTCCCTTCCCCCATGCCACTTGCCACCCAATTTCCCCCCCCCCCCAACCATGGCCTCGCCCCCCGACGACGCCGGCCAACATGGGCACCACCTCCCCGGCGTCATCCTCGCGCACATCGACAAGTATGTCGACTCGCTCGCCCCGGAGATCGAGCCCCGCATCGCCGCCGAGCTCGACACCTTCCAGGAGAAAACGCTCACCAGGCTGGAGGACCAGGTCGTCGCCGCCTTCCGCGCCCTCTTCGCAGAAGGAGCAGGGACAGGGACAGGGACAGGGACAGGGACAGGGACAGGAGCAGGGACAGGAGCAGGAGCACCGCGCGCTCTGGACGCCGACGCCCCGGACGCCTACGGCGCGGGCAAGCTCCCCTTCGCCAATGAGCTCGCGAGCCTCACGCGCTCCCTCTCCGCCTCGGCCGACGGCGCGGCCGACGACGTGCGCGCCATTCTCGACCTAGCCTCGTCCTCCTTTCCCCACCACGACAACGCCAACGACACCACCATCCAAGCCCGCGGCTTCCTCGCCACCGCCCTCTCCGCCGTGCAGGAACAGCTCGACCACGGCCGGCCCTCCTCCGCCTTGCAGGGGCAGGCCCAGCTGACAGGCCTCCTGGGCACCCTGGCCGGCACCGTGGGCGACGCGGCGCGCCACCCGGACGACCAGGCGCGCCGTATCAGTCCCGCCATCCGGGCGCACGTGGCGCGCGCGCTGCGTGAGCAGCACGCCCCGCTGGCGGCGCAGTTCACGCGTATCGCGCTAGCGCGCCTGAAGGCCTGGCTGCGCGGGCACACGGGCTCGCGGGACCTCGTGGCGGCGGCGGGCGGTCAGCAGGTCAAGGAGCTGGTGGCGGGGATGCGGGGGCTGTTTGGCGGCAGCAAGCGCCACGGCGACGCTGGCGGGGCACGGGGCCTGGAGTGGGCGGAGGAGGAAGGGCTAGCCGAGGACGGCGGCGGTGCTGGCCGCGGGCTCGGCTTCTCCCGCGTCATCAGCGGCAAGCTCTCGACAGGGCTGGCGCGCGTGCACCGCGACACGAGGCTTGAGTTCCGCCGCGTGCTAGGCGGCATCGAAACGCGGCTGTTCGAGGCACTGCCGGACGCGGTGCAGGGCCCGTTGGAGGGCCTCCTGGGGGGGAACCCGTTCAGCGACGAGCTGGACCGGGGCCAGGACCGGGACCAGAGTGGTGGTGTCGCGCGGGGCTTCGGCGACGAGGTCAAGGCCCGCCTCGTCGACAAGATCCGCGCGCTCGTGCGCAAGGTGCAGGAGGCGCTGCGGGAGCACATCCTGGCCATCGTGAGCGGCGGGCATCGCCGCTTGGAGCGCGAGAGCTGGGTCCTGGTGCAGCGCACCGTCGAGGGTAAGGTGCAGCGGTATCTGCCGCATGTGCGCATCAGCGTGCCGGATGATGTCGGGAACGAGGGGGTCAGTGTGGGCGCGCCGCCGATGGAGAATGCCCCCGGGCCGCCAATCCAGGCATACCAACCGAGTCATGTGCCGGTGCCGGCGCCGGCGGGACAGCAGCGTGATCATTCTTCCATTGCGTACCAGCAGCATGGACAGTTCGGGTGATGTTCACCAGGCATGACATGCGCAGGGCGGCGAGCAAAGCAGACGTCGGCTCCAACTGCCACGGTGGTGACTTGTGTGTGTGGACTGTGCCGTCTCCCACTCGTCGCGTCACCACGGCACTGTTTCTGTCGGCAGCGACGGGCCGGAACGGTGTGACGGGGTGACGACAACGCCTGTGTGCAGACAGAAAGAAAACGAGAGCAGCTTTTGGCGCCCCGGCCCGGCCATCCTAGACATCCTACGGTGCCAGCCAGCTCGACCCTTTCCCGGTCTCGCGTCTTGCCCGTGCGCTGGAGCCCGTGCGCCCGCCCTGCCGCTTTGCCGCCCTGCCGCCCTGCCGCCCTGCCGCCGCATGCGAAATGTACCATGTACCTATGTACTAGGTACCGGCATCTGGGGGGACCCACCCCAGTCACGCACAGATCAGATCATATCCAGATCACCCTGCTTTTTCAATCATGTAGTTTGGGTCGTCCTCCTCCTCCTCATCTGAACCCGAAATGCCTTGCCCAGCGCACCATGCCTATAGCACGAAGTACTCGGGGCGGGCGGGACGTGGGCTGCACAAGTACTGGCACAAGTACTTGTCAGAGTAGTGCCATTGGGGCTCGGAGGAAGCTCGACTGTCGCACTGCGCCCACCGTGTACGCTCTCGGCCACGAGGAAACGGAGACGGGAGAGTCGCTGCGTGACGAGTCACCTCCGAGAGACTAGGTGTGTGTGTGTGTGTGTGTGTGTGTGTGTGTGTGTGTGTGTGTGTGTAAAAAGAGGTAGTGACCCCGTACCCCGTACCCCGTACCCCGTACTTCGTACTAGCCCGTCGTGGGCTAGCGGCGGTCCACTTCTGCCGTTTGCTAAAAGCTTACGACGGCGAGCTATTGACGGGGAGCATGACGGGCCTTGACGAACCTCCTTTTTTCTCGCTCCTCCCCCCTTCCACCATTTCCTCCTGTTGACATGATTCTCTCGTGGAGCAGGTCAGCCGTTGTCACCCACTACCTCCAGCACCACCAGCACCACCACCACTTGTCTTCCATCCAGCCTTGATCGCGACCACACACACACACGCACACACGCACACGCTGCACACGCTGCACACAGCTGAGCCCTGAACGACTCATTCTTTTCACTACCAAGCTTGGCTGGTTCCCACTCGTCAGACGACTAGGATCCCTGCCAGACGCCGAGCGCCCGACCGACCGACCGACCAATCACGGCACGCGCGCCCTGCGCCCTGCGCCCCACTCCCCCCGCCCCTTGAGTCTGCCATCTCGTCTCTCCCGCCCGGTCTGCCGGCCATCATGGGCCTGTTCTCGCGCAGAGACAAGACGTCCAAGGCCAGCAGCATCCTGACGTCGCAGTCCAACTCCTCGCTGCGGAGCGCCTCGTCCAGCATCAAGTCGCCGACAACCGCGTCCATCTACAGCACCAGCCGCGTGCCCATCACCACGACCATCTCCAACAACCGCACCTCCAACGGCACGACCAACACGGCCAGCAGCACCCGCACCGGCCCCTCCCCTTCCACCCCGCTGACGCCCTTCTCGCCCGTCTACGGCCACAGCCTGAACGCGGCCATGAGCAATGTGCAGCTCCCCCACATCGACCTGCCCAAGCCCCCGGACCCCTCGCTCGACCCGGCCGGCTACCTGCGCAGCCTCGGCGCCGTCCGCGAGCGGTGCAGCCTCATCACGGAAAAGGCCTTGCGCAACAAGCTTCATCACTTCGACGTCGACATGACCAAGTTTCCCGACGTCGTGAGCTTTGTGGCCCGCATCATCAAGAGAGACTACGATGCGCCCTTTACATCCATCCCCCCGCACGGCCGGTACCAGCACTTCGCCGTCGGCGGCCGAGACCGCATCGCCCACCTGCTGGCCACCTTCCCCGAAGACGTCGACAACGCGGAGAAGTGCAGGCGTATAATCGACCTGTTCCTCGTCAGCGTTCTGCTTGACGCTGGCTCGGGAACAGAGTGGTCCTACAAGAGCACCGAGAACGGCCGTGTGTACCGCAGGTCCGAGGGCATTGCCGTGGCCAGCTTGGAAATGTTCAAGACGGTACGACCTACGTCCATGTAGCCACGGGCAACCGACCCATTCAGCTGACATGGCGTGCCCAGGGTCTTTTCTCCAGCGACACAAGAAACAAGTATCAAGTTGACAAGGATGGACTGCGCAGCCTGACTGTCGAGAAGCTTGCTGCCGGTCTGCAGTCCAAGCCAGGGAACATCATGGCCGGTATGGAGGGACGGGCCAACCTTTTGCTTCGCCTGAGCGAGGCCCTGGACGAGAAGAGGGAGTTCTTTGGAGAGAATGGTCGACCGGGCAACATGCTTGGTGAGGAGCAGCCCCCCCCCCCCCCAGGCTTCCGGGCTCGTTGGACTGACTGACCGGCTGACCCAACTCCTCTCTGCAGATCACATCCTCTCCCATCCCTTGACGCGGGCCTCCAGCATGCTCATCGTCCCCCTCCCTGTGCTCTGGGAGGTGCTCATGGACGGCCTGGCGCCCATCTGGCCGTCGTCGCGCACCGCCATCAACGGCGTTTCCCTGGGCGACGCCTGGATGTGCACCTCGATGCCGCAGCCCGCCCCCTCGCGCGCGCTCCCCTCCAGCCCGACCTTCTCCGTCTTCCCCAACGGAGCCCACTACGCGCCCGTGGCCCCGTGGGAGTCGATCCTGCCGTTCCACAAGCTGACGCAGTGGCTGACGTACTCGCTGATGCAGCCCTTGCAGGGCATCATGCAGATGCGCTTCGCCGGCCAGGAGCTGCTGACGGGCCTGCCCGAGTACCGCAACGGCGGCCTCTTTATCGACCTGGGCGTGCTGACGCTCAAGCCCGACGACGCCGCGCGCGGGCTCGCCCACTACGCCGACTACTGCGCCCGGACCGGCACCCGGGCCGTCGAGGTAGCGCCCATGTTCGATCCGGGCGACGACGTGGTCGTCGAGTGGCGCGGCGTCACCGTCGGCCTGCTGGACCGCCTGGCCGCCGAAGTGAACCGCGCGCTGCAGCCCGAGCTGGCCGGCCAGGAGCTGACCCTGGCCCAGGTGCTCGAGGCCGGCAGCTGGAAGGGCGGCCGCGAGGTGGCCGAGGTGAGCCGGCCGAACACCAAGGAGCCACCCATCCTGATTGACAGCGACGGGACCGTCTTCTGAGCCGTTTTTGTGTGCCGCCGGGGGGGGGGGGGGGGGATGAAAATGAGCACGACGGGCATGATGACCATGGCACGTCCGAGTCTCTGCGGACCTGCGCTCTCGCTTCCTGTAGACACTTCGTTTGAACACGCGGGCCGGCGTGAGGTTGGCGCTGTACGGTGTGAAGTGGGGAAAAAAACCGGGCGGCGAGGCAAGGATCGAACCTACTACTACAACTACAACAACTCCTACAGCTGCAGGGCCACACCCCAGCCGGGGGAGGGATGGTTGCTCTGTTTCCTGTTGCTATTGGTAATACCTTGTTTGATACTACCGGCTAGTAGCTGGTGGCCGGACGGGCGGGCGGACGGGTGATGCGGACGGACGGACCTGACCGATTGGGGTTTTGTTCGATGTTGCCTGATGGCTGATGAGATGCCAACAGACGTGGCTGGCTGCATGTCTGGTAGACGAGTAGGGAGGTCTGCTAGGCAAAAGTAGGTAGGGGTACATACTAGACGGGCCCGGCCGCCAACATGCATGTCCATCTAGCCGGCAAACAACAACCGCACACGACACCAAGTTGGACATGCCTGACGGAGCCTTTCTTTTTCCATCCCGCTCTCCGTCCGGGAGGTGGCCGCAGCCAGGTGATGCAACCGACCCAACCCAGCCCAACTCCGCCTAGTGTAGAGGTAGGTGCCTTTACCAACCGAACCCGGCTCCACCTCAACCCCACCCAGGCCGAGCACGGGCCGTGGGTCCATCCCCGCATATATCGTGGCCGCGCGTGTCTCTCGGAGGCCTGCGCACCCCGTGCACCACGCAGGCAGGGGCGGGGGAAAAAGAAAGAAAAAAAAAAAAAAAAAAAAAAAAAAAAAAAACCGCGCCGGAGCCGGACGTCATTCTAATTTTTTCCATGCTGGCTGGCAGTCCCGAGACAAGCCAGGTGGGGAGGGACCGCCAAGGGCGCGAAACAAACACCCAAGAAAACAAAAAAAAAAAAAAAAAAAAAAAAAGAGTATGCCGGGCGGGGTAGAGGCGCGAGAACACACACACACACACACACAAACAAACAAAAAAGACAGATGCCGCAAGACACACAGGAGGCAAATGTATGTGTATATTCCACGGACGCGAGGTGGCGGTTGGTCTCCTTCCTGCCGTCCAGTCCGGTCCAGTCCAGTCCAGTCCTAAAGGAAACAAAGCCCCGTTTTTGCCTGCTACTCCCGCTCATGTCATCAGAAGTACAGGTGGAGAAGAAGAAGAAGAAAAAAAAAAAAGGAAAACAAAACAAAAAATGAAAAGACCGCGACCCAAACACCGAGGGAAATAGATAGTTGCAACATGACAGAGGGATGTGGACCTCTTGCAAACCAATGCAGCCATCCCGTGCATGACGCCAAGCCGAGGAACCAGCGCCCCTCCCATCAAATCGACCGATCGACCAAGCGTGGGAAAGGGGGCCCAAACCCAAAACCTCGGGGCAAAGACGGGGGGGCGGCTTGCAGACCCTCATTCCGCGTCCAGCAGGGCCGCCACCTCCCCGCCGTCCCCCTCTCCGAGTCCGTCGCCCTCCTCCTTGACCAACGACCCAAGCCTCTTGCCCCCGCCGCTCTCCTCGTCCTCATCCTGGTTCACCAACTCCCCGAACATGCGATCCACATCCATGCTCTCGCCCTCCTCGGCTCCAATCCCTATCGGATCGTTCACCTCGCTCCCCACGCCTTCCGCCTTCACCACGCCGACGGCCCCGGCCCCGGCCGGCGGGTGCGGCCCGGAATCCTTCCTCCGGTCCCACACGTCCCGCCCATAAATCTCCTCGGCCCGCTGCCGCCCATGCTCGGTCCGCGCAAAGATGTCCAGCGCGTTCTCCCGGCTCACCAGTGGCGCCCCCAGTGCTGCCGCCCCGTCGACGTCCTCGTCCTCGTCGCGCAGCAGCAGCCGCTCCTCCAGGCTGAGCATCTGCTGCTGCGGCCCGTCGTCGTGCCCGCCCGGCACCAGCAGCTGCGCCGCGCCGCCGAAGAAGGCCGGGTGGATCGCGCTCGCGTTCAGGTCCACCATGCCGCCGCCGCCGCTTTTCGTCGCCGTGGCCGTGGCCGTTGTGGGCTCCGCGCGCCCGCCTTGGTGGCTCGACGAGCTCGCCGACGAGTCCGCCCCGTGCGATGGCCGCGCGTTGAGCGCGCTGCTGCTCGCCACAGATGACAGCCCCGGCGTCGGCGGCTGCACCGACGAGTTCCGCGAGTAGAAGGCTGACGTCGCGCCGCCGCCGCCGTACGGATTGTGCAGGCCGGGGCTCGTCAGGGTCGAGCCCATGTGCGGGCTGGACAGTGCCGTTCCCGTTCCCGTGCCCCCGGCCTGCGCCGCCGCGGCCGCCTGCTGCTGTTGCGCGGCGGCTGCCTCGGCCTGTATGGCCTTGCGCTTGAGGCTGTTGGCTTTCCCGCGCACCTCCTCGGGCAGGTGGTCCGGGTCGTCGACACCGTACTGCAGCAACATCTTCTGCAGCTTGGTGGGACGCGGCTTGCGTGTGCTCTTGGACTCCTCGAGCACGGGTGGCGGACGCGCCGCGATCGGGTTCCACTTGTGCAGCTCCTGGCGGAAGAAGTTGTACTCGAAGACGAGCAGCACTTCGGCACCCTCGATCTTGCGCAGGTAGAAGCGCTGCGTCTCGGCTTCGGACCGCGTCGACAGCACCGGGTTGCACAGCGGCGCGATGTGCTTGCGGAACTCGGTCGCCGTGTCGATGATGCGCGACAGAACCTCCTCCTCCTCGGGCTGGAAGGGCAGCGCCGGTATCTCGTCGCGCCACGCTTCCAGGTCCTCCAGCTTCGGCCGCGTGGCGTCGCGCGGAATCCGCACGTTCCAGTCGCAAATCGGACACGTGTACTTGTCGTCCTCCTTGACCTTGCCGCGCGCAATCTTGAGGCACTTGCCGTGATACCATTCGTGGCACACCTCGCACTCGATCATCATGCCGGCCTCGACGCGGCGGCAGATGCAGAACACCTCGCGGAACCGTGCGTCTTCCCATCGGTTCGTCTTGTCGCTGCTGTCCGGGCTGGCCTCTCTCGACGCCGGCTCGGCCGGCAGCCGGGGCTTGTCTTCATTGATGTTGAAGCAGTCGAGGTTGCGGTCGTGCACGTACTCCATGTGGCTCTTGAGTATGTGCAAGGGCGCGTTCGTCTTGCCGAACAGCTTCTTGCCCTTGCGCATCCAGTCCTCGTGCCGCCTCTGCTCCCTCTCGAGCTCGTGCGTGCCTGGAGGTTTCGCCTGGATCTCCTCCAGCTTCTTCACGAGGTCCGAAACCTCCGCGTACTTGGGCCGCTTTCTGTAATCCGGCTCCAGCAGACGCTGGTTCAGGTCCACAATGTGCCGGTGGGCTTCGCGCTGCTTGGCCAAGATCTGGTCGACCTTCGCGAGCGTATCAGCCGACACTGGAAGCACCCTGCCCTGAGCCTGCTCGGAGAGAGCCTGGAGCTGAGGAAAATGGATCGTCTCGGCGTTGATGACTTCCTGTGCTTTTCTTTCCCAGTTCTGCCCCAGGGAAAGCTGTTCCCGGTAATGCTCCATGTGGTCGTTGTACGACGGTATCTGCAGCCGCATGCCGTCTTCGATCAGCTGGTTCACTTCGTCGAGGCTCATGAAGACGCCGCGATTGGCCCGCGCCTTCTCGTCCCACCTCAACCGTTCCAGCAAGCCGGTCAACCTTTCGACCTCGGGAATGTCGACGCTGAATGCCTGGCCCTCCTCGAGCAGCTCCTCCACCTGCTGCGCCGTCATGGCTTGGCGCTGATCGAGCGCCTTCTTGGCGTTGGCCTGAAATGTCTTGATCGCTTCGGCACGTTCCTGCAGCTGCACGATCTCGGGGCAGTCGAACCCGATCTGCTCGGCTTCGTCCAGCAGCCGATACACGTTCGAGACGTTCCGCAACTCGCGCTCCTTTTGCTCGTGGCACCCGTGACCAATCGACTTGCGCGAGCTGCTCGGCCACAACTTCTCGCTCTTCCGTCTGTTCTGCTGCTTGCGTAGGACGTAGCCCATGGCTTCTTCGACCCAGTGGTTGCAGCGTTCGACGAAGCGTCGGAGATTGGGCAGCTGTGGGAGCTCGTACGGGATCTTCTCGCCGTCCGCAAGCAGGCCACGCAGCGCTTTGAGGGAGGGTCTGGCCTCCTCTTCCAAAAGCCTCTCGTACCTTTCCATCCACGCTTCCGGCAAGTGTGCTTTGTCCTCCACCTTTCTGAGCGTGGCCGCGATGACGTTGTCGGCTTTGCGGTAGAAGAGCACGTGGTTCTTGCCCAGATATCGATCGGCCTCCCGCGCGTCACAACACGGGTGGTCGCCGGCGTGGGTCAGACACAGAACCTTGCCCGACTTCAAACACTTGAATCGGGACAGGAACGTGTACGCCTTGCAATAGGCGCATCCGTACTCCTCCTCGGGAACCTCGGCATCGTCGATGGTGAAGGTCAGGGGACACTCTTCATTCCCCCTGACACTGCTGCCGTTGAAGACGCACTTATGCTCATGTGCCACGTGTCGATTGATGAACAGTTCCCGCTCCGCCACCTCACGCTGGTGGATCTTTTCGAGGGCTGGGTAGAGCCACTTGGCCGTCGGGATGGTCAGGCCGGCACTGGCTATGCCTTCGGCAGCCGTCCATAGCAGCTCGTCGTGGGAGAAGCACGGCTGGCGCCGGAAATGCCGCAAAGTCTGGACGCCAAGCAGGCCGTATGGCTCCCAATCGCGCGGCGCAAAGTTGACGGCCTCGTTAAAGTTGAAGCCGTGGTTGAAGCCGGCATGGTAGGCCCGCGGGAAGGTGATGACGAACTGGCCCGCTCTCTGGTCAAGCGCATAAACCCGTACGCCGGCCTTCTTCAGCTGCTCCGGGGTCAGGAGCGTCACGAGCTGGAATAAGAGGTCCGGCTGCGTCTCGAAGAGTTCCGGAACGGCCTCGCGCATGGCTGCCTCAAACTTCTCGGCGTCTTCGCCGGGGATGCCGTACCATGTCTTGGTCGCACCGAAATGCTGGTAGTTGGCCGAGTAGGCCCAATGATCCTCGGCATGCCAGCAGAACGTGGAAAAGATCATGCCCACGTAGACCCAGGGCACCGTCATGCCGGAGATGTCTGACTTGATGTAGCGGAAGAGAGACTCGGGGTGAAGCGGCAAGATGTTGAGGTTCCAGGGGTCCGTGGAGTAGGGATTATCTGGGTTCCTCTCGGACGTGGGAAAACCAGACCCGTGGGTTGTGCAGTGGATGTCGGCGCCGTATTCGACTTCGACCGTCTCCTCGAGATCGGCAACAAGTCGCCAGAACTCTCTTTCCACGTCGTCCTCCGTCACCGGGCGCAGGCAATTGAGGACGGGGTCGAAGGGCATCTTGTTCTCGAAGTAGCCCACCTTGAAGTCGCTGGCCTTCTCCTGGAACTGCTTGAGCGAGTACAGCCCGCCCTCTTCGAAGCCAAAATTGCCGTCTCCCACAAGGCACCGCGGACAGTTCCACTCGCCGTCAGGCTTCGTCTTCTGCGGCGGCTCGACGCAAGTGCCGTGGTAGCCATGGTCGCACGAGTCACACGTCAGCAGCGGCCCCCCAGCTTCGCCGCCCTTGCCGCACTGCTCGCACTTCTGGGTCACGAGTTAGCCACGGCCAGCAATGGGGTAGCGCATACGAGCGGTGCACTCACCTCTCCGGGAACCGTGGTCTCGTCGCGGGGGATGCGTGGTACAGAAGGCCGCAACAGGGACATGTGCGAACCCGCCACAGTTGGCACGTTGTCTGCGCATGCATTAGCCCCGGCTTCGGCTGCCAATGAGAAGCAGGCGGAGAATCTGCGTGCAAGGGCCTCTCTGCCGAAACATGGCAACTGAGCGCCTGACTCGCGGCGAAAGACTCCCTGCCATGTCTCAAGCACACCAATCCTCATGTCCGACATCGCCCGTGCCTAACCACTCACCTTTCTTGAGCCGTTTACTCCGACGACTTCCGCTGTCTGCCTCATCTTTGTCGGTGGCCGCGTCCTTGGCCGACGAGTCCAGGCTGTCGCAACTCAGCTGTCGTTTGAGCGCACCCGCAGGACCTAGGGATGATGGCCGGTATTCTGGTGTGCTTGTACTTCCCTTGAGGCTGGAGTTCACGGCAGTGAAAGCGCTCGAATTGATTGCTGTGAAGCCGCCTGCCGCTGGTGGGATGGCTATTGGCGCGTCTGAGACGGGCGTGTCTCTGCCGCTATTGGTTCCGCTCACTGTGGTCTGGAGGAGATCGGATGCTTGTTTTGCCGGGGATTCGGCTCTCAGGCTCGATGGCGTGTTGACCGTGGACCGTTTCAGCGGACTTGGAGCCGGGCTGGGGGTGAGCGGGCCACCATATTCCAGCTCCAATTGCTGGTGGACGCTTGGTTTTGCCCGTAGAACGTACTCCTCGTACGGTTGGATCCATTTCGAATACGAATTCTTCAAGGAGGTCGACAGCGAAGACATGATCTTGCCACTGTAACCCAAGTCTCGTCCAATTTCGGCCCATTTCTTCAGCTTGCATACTCTATCGAAGCCGCCTCTGGACTCGACCGCTTTCTTCAGCCGGAAGAGGTCGAGAGGCTTCTTGTCGACGTAGGGCAGTCGGTTCGCTGTTGGGTTTCCCTGCTGCTTGTGGAATTTCAAGAGTCCATCGACGTAGGATAAATTCGCGCGTGAACCTGCGTACAGCACATCAGAATGTCATGGCTCCCCAAGCTCGCTCTCCGTGTCGGTGCGTGACTTACTGCCCTCGATCGAGTTGAGCTCTTGTTTTCGGGTCTTGAAATGGAATCTCTAGACCGCACCCCGTTAGCACCGGCACTCCAGCTCATGTAACCTCATCTCCCGCCCACCTCTGTGTCAATGGCAAAATCGGGGTTCCAAGAAGCAGGCGGTATGATCTTGCAAATGCCGTACTGGCTCGCCTCGGGCGTGATCTTGCGTATGTACTCGAACGGGTCCTTGAACTCCTCCTCAGTCGGACGATACGTCGGCGCCTCCTCCAGATCGTGCGGGCGGCTCTTCTTCTTGGGCGGCTCCTTGCAGGCCGTGGGCTGGCCGCGGCGCTCGACCGAGTTGAGGTCCAGCGGCGCGCTCTTCATGGAGCTGAGCGGGTTCGGGGGCGGCGCGGCACTGCCGCTTGTCACGCCGTTTCCGGACTTCGACTTCGCAGGGCCCGCGGCGTGCATGGAGCCGGCTGCTGGGGAGGCTCGCGCGCTCGTCGGGACGCTGGCGCTGGCGGTGCCGGCGTCCGTAGCGGCCGCGGCGACCGCCGGCACGGAAACCATGGTCGCTGCGGTGGGGCCGCGGGGGCGGTCTCAGCAGAGAAGAGGGCGGGTCGGACGGTCGTGTGCGATCGGTATGATTGGGGTTGTCCAGGGTGGGAACGGTCAAGAAGGCGGGATCGCTAGGGACGAACTCGGCGTGGCATGACAGCCTCGAGAGGCGCACTGATGTGCCGGGAAGGCTGGCCAGGATGACTGATCGGGGTTAGATAGGCCACCCACACGAGACAGAGTGAAAGAATGGGTAGAGGCCAGAGGGAGGTGGGATGTGACGTGAGGCGGAACCGGAAGATGCAGATAGGTGTAGAAGAGTGCGAGGTGTGGCAGAAAAAAGCACGGCGAGCAAGAAGGTCGAGCCAAAGTATAAACGCACAGGCACGGGACTCGACGTGCAAGTGCACTGGGTGAAGAGGGAAAAAAAAATAGAAAACTCACCACCTTGCTGAATGAGAAGCACTCGACCTGCACCTGCACAGCGTCTCAATGGTGGTGGTGGTTGCGTGCAATCGAGGAAGGAAGGCGGAGGGAAAATGGAGGAAAGGCAACGATGTGTGCCCGCGCGCAGCGGAGGTGAAGGGGCGAGTGCTCGCTTGGGGAAGTTGAGTGGCATGCGGCGGGATGCAAATGACACTCTGGGAAACGGATCGGTCGACGCATGTACCCAGCAGGCCAGCACCGACAGTACGGCGTGGTGGGGCTCGAGCGCTGCCAGCCGACTACCGCTGTCTCTAGAGGTGTAAGGTACCTCTACCTCTAGCTTTTGCAGGTATAACGAGGTGGCTGGAAGTATCTGTCCTCCAGGTCTGCATGTCTACTCGCCGTCCTCGTTTTGGCAGCCAATGAACACCCGAGCGCGGCACTTTGAAGAAGGATTGTACCTAAGCTGGGGTACCCCGTACCTACGTACCTACCGCTACCTACACTCGGGACAAGGCCATGTGGGCGGGTGTCAGACTTCTCTTTTGTGGCCAGCTGAACGTCGTTGGACCAATCCATCAGAGTCAGGGACGGTAAAGCAGACGTGTCATGTATGCTGCTAGCACAGCAGGTTTGCCGTTCTGATGCCACCTGCTTGGATTGACATGATGTTGCGGATGATTTGCGCATGCAGCGAGATGCCGTGCTGGCGTTGGCCTGGGCCATCCAGAGGTACATTCATGGGGTACAAGTTCATGCGCGAGCTGAGAGAGCTGCCACACCCTAGTATAGCTGCAGTCTGAGGTAGGGAGCACAAGCGCGTGATTGAGAGCGTGAGCGTGAGCGCAGCCGCATGACGGACTGGCGAAGATAGGCCGACGCAACATCTTTCTTTCCACCCTCGGCACAGACGGGGCAGCCCGATGTACTTTTTACCTCTGGAGGTAGATGGGGACGTACCTCCGGGGTTGCGTGCGCTTCTCCACACTGGTGGCGTTGGAGCGATGCCGAATCGAGATATACCACCCCCCCCCCCCCCCCCGGCAAAAGAAGCATGGTAATCCTCCGCTGTTTCTTGCACGCGAATTGCTGCTCTCATCACCGACAGCAGCTGACCGCAGTAGGCGAGAAAGTTGTATGTAGTGGACGGAGTACTCCGTCTATTTCGTACAAGCCGGGGGCGAGGGGTGGTGAGGGGGTCCATTGTTGGAATTTTCGCAACTGCATTGTCGCAGACATCCACATCCACATCCACATCCACATGCTGATCTCTCTCTTTCTCTCTCTCTCTCTCTCTCTCTCTCTCTCTCTCTCTCTCTCTCTCTCTCTCTCGCTGTCCAGTCCCGACCGCTCCGCGCCTCGTGTTCGCTGCCTGCGGTCAGAGTCAGTAGCGACGTCGCATTGTCGCAATGGAACATCTGATATCGGCAAGGGCCCGGTCAGCACTTGCCGCTTGGCCCGCCAATCAGCGGCGGCTTGTCGTTGGAAGTGGGTGACTTTGCGGGGCCGATCGAATTGTGTGTGGCACGTGGAGCCGCAAACTCGGACGGCATCCGGCCGGCTGCACGTGTGATACACGCTCTGGGTACAGGCCACGGCTCTATCTCTACTCTGCCAGCACCACATCCTTTGCTTTCCCACATCTCTTCCTCTGTGTGACCAACTTCTCTACCTCCTTCTGGCCCCGGATCCGCAAGGTGAGTTCCCGCATCATGAGCTCCCACTGCACGTCCCCATGGCACTGCGGACACGTCCCCTGTATGGGCAAGATTTGGCCGTCCGCCTCCTCCCGCGGCAGCAACCGCCGACTCCAGCATGACAGATGGCCGACCCCATGGCAATCCTCGTTGGGACACAGTGCCTGCAACCCGCCGTCCCGCACCAGGTTCGCGTGACATACCACGCAGTCGCCCTGCTGCTCAAAGTCGAACACCGCCTTCCCCTTCGCCACATACCCCTTGACGGGCTCATAGTCCAGCGCCAGCGCGTAGATGCCCTGGCGCGGCGCCATGTCCTGTCCCGCCTCCCCATCGCCGTCCCCATCTTCCTCCGAGTCTTCCAACCTCCCCGTCGCACCCGTTGCAAAATCCGCCAGCACGGGAATCGCCTTCCCGGCCGGCGCCGCCTCCGCATGGGCACCCTGCAACTGCCTCTCCCACGCCCTGTGTACATCGGGTGCGAAGAGCCGTAGCGTAAGCGGCCACCGCGCGAAGCTCGGCACGCGCAGCAGGATGCGCAGGTTCGAGAGCACCGACTTCAGGCTGGGAATGGGCCGGCGCTGGTGTCCGTTTTTCTTGCGCTTCGTCGCGATGCTGATGCGCGCGGCCGTCGGGATGTGCAGCGAGAGGTGCGGGTTGGTCAGGGCCCACTCAAACTTCAGCGCCGCCACCGAGCTGGGGAAGCCCGACACCAGGGCGACCATCTCCCACGGCTGCAGCGACGCCCGCGAGGTGCGCTGCGCGCCGCCGGGCGCGAGGCCGTTGTGCTGCGCCAGCCGCCGCGGGGGGTTCGGCGTCGAGCCGATGTAGAGGGACGCGTGGCGCACGGTGGATCGCAGCACGTAGACGGTATAGAGCGCCGGGATCGGCCTCGAGACGATGGTCATGGCCGCGCAAGCCAGCTTCGGTCGGGTGAAGATGAAGACGTGAGCGTCGGTTCAATTCAATCGAGGCCGTCAAACGGACATCCAAGGCAGGAGGATGAGGACGGCGAGCCGCGAGGCCATTCGGGGCGCTCGGTAGATATCCAACCGCTTGCCGATTCGACCAGACGACAAGGTGGCGACAGATCTTGACCTTTGTTGTGTTTACCTTGTACGAGATACGAAGTACTCCGTAATGCGTGGCCGATCAATCCAATGACGCAGTTGGCCCAAGCGTCGGTTCACTCTGTCTAGATAGGTACATGTATTTATTCAACTGCCTCTACAGAATGCCCTGCTTCTGCAAATCGTAGTACACCTTCTCGGGCATGACATTGCCCTCGGCATCCTCCATCTGCACGACATCGCCGTCGTCAATGTGTACCTTCTTCTCGCGCTGTATCTTCTCCCACAGCCTGACTGCCTCCTCGATGCCCGTGATGTCCCTAAATAGGTGCGTTTCTGTGATGCCTAGCCTCTTCAGGTTGTTGATGTGCTGCGCCTCGTTGAAGTGCTTGTCAAAGGCCCGCCTGCCGCGGTAGACGAAGTTGCCGCAAACCTCGCACGGCAGCTCCAGGCCCAGACCGTGCAGCCGGTACAGCCAGAATGGAATGGGCTTCCCGTCAAAGCCCAGCGGGAGCTTGAGCGGGTTGTAAATCTTATCTTCGCCGTCGTCCTCGTCTTCATCGGCCTGCGCGCCCGCCTGCACCGCGGCCGGGGCGCTGAAGAGGTTCTCGAGCTCCTGCAGGCGCTCGCGCTCCGTCATGCCCTGCCGGCGCTCGACGTTGACGCGCGTGTCCTCGCGCTCGGTGCTCATGGCGCCGACGAGCCGGCGCACGCGGGACTCGCGCTCCGCGATCGCCCGCTCCTTGAGCCGGTGCGCCGACGTGACCTGCGCCCCCAGCGCAATGCCGTCGGACGCGTCCTCGCTGGCGGCCTGCCGCCGCGCCAGGTCTTGCGCCGCCTTGACGTGCTTCTTCCCGCTCAGGTGACCCTTGTAGACGTTGGCGTTCTTGAACTCCCTCTCGCACGCGTCGCACCACACCGCGTCGGCCGTGCTGAGCACCCGCGCCGATCCGTTGGCTTGAACGCCGGCCTTCTCCATCTGCCATCCCGGGATCTCGTCCTTCTCCCAAGCGCTGGCGAACTCGGCGTCCCAGCCCTCGAACACTTTGTGCAGGTTTTCGAGTGGCCGGGTTCGGCGCAAAAACGACTCGAGGTAATCCTTGAGCTCTCCCAAGTACCGGAAATACTGGTCGGTCATCTTGTCTGACCGCTTCAGCCCACCCGCCCCCGGCGTCAAATTATCGAACACATCGAGGTACTGCAGGTAGGGTAGGCGCTTCACGCCCGGCAGGTTGAGGTACAGCTCGTGGCAGGCGTGCAGGTCAAAGTAGCGTCCGTACGCCTCCTCGCCCGAGAACATGCCCTCGACGATGTAGGGAGTTTGATCTTCGCCCAGTCGCCGCGGCCGGTACCGCACCTCCGAGTTCTCGGCCTGCTCGTTGGGGTAGCGCGCATGATGTTCCCTGACGTCGTCGACCTGGCGATAGAATTCCTCGAACGGGTCGCCTCCGCCAATCTGTTGTATCTCCTGCGACCTGAGCCCGCTCGACTCCCGGTACAGGGTGAGGAGGTCGGAGGACTGCCGCTGTATCTGGTCGAGGAGTTGCGCAATCTCGTGGTCGCGGTTGAGCCGGTCGCGGATCTGGAGAGAGAAACGCGGGTTAGCACGAGGGACGCGACGGCGCGGATCGGAGGCGCGTTGCTGACATTGGGCGGCTCTTCGCCCATGCGCTCCAGGATGCCCTGCTCGAGTCGCTCGAGATCCTCGTGGATGTAGCGCTGGTTCTCGAGCAACATGGTGGGCGATCTGTCGCGATTGGCAGTGGACGGAGGCGTTGTTGCGCGCAAGGCTGGCGGCCAGGAGCTTGCAAGAGCTTTTTCGCGCCGCAGGAAGTGGAGCAGGCTGTTCTGAAGCGGCAAAGCGAGCCAATGAAAGTGTTCCAATAGGCTCCCGACTGCCGACTACTTCAGCCTCCTCAGCCTCTTCGCATGTCACACAGATTTCACTTGTAGACTTCCCCGAGGCCAAGCACCTTTCGTCCGCCATCCCACGCGCCGCGCAAGCCGTCTCCCCATCCTCTTGGGTGACATTCGAGAACGCCGCCAAGATGGCCGAAGGAATCGACCGCAAGGCAGATGAGAAGATCGAGTTCTCGACCTCGAAAGAGGTCACCGTCCACCCGACGTTCGAGTCCATGTCCCTCAAGGGTGAGTTCAACCTGCGACGTCGCGTCTGGTCGCACCTCTGACAGCCCCCCGCGCCGACAGAGTCGCTCCTCCGCGGCATCTACGCCTACGGCTACGAGTCTCCCTCGGCCGTGCAGTCGCGCGCCATCGTGCAGATATGCAAGGGTCGCGACACGATCGCGCAAGCGCAGTCGGGCACGGGCAAGACGGCGACCTTTTCTATCAGCATGCTGCAGGTCATCAACACGGCGGTGCGCGAGACCCAGGCGCTGGTGCTGTCGCCGACGCGCGAGCTGGCGACGCAGATCCAGAACGTGGTCATGGCGCTGGGCGACTACATGAACGTGCAGTGCCACGCGTGCATCGGCGGCACCAACGTCGGCGAGGACATCCGCAAGCTCGACTACGGCCAGCATATCGTTTCGGGCACCCCCGGCCGCGTCGCCGACATGATTCGCCGCCGCCACTTGCGCACCCGCCACATCAAGATGCTAGTGCTCGACGAGGCCGACGAGCTGCTGAACCAGGGATTTCGCGAGCAAATCTATGACGTGTACCGCTACCTGCCGCCGGCCACCCAGGTCGTCGTTGTGTCGGCCACGCTGCCGTACGACGTGCTCGACATGACGACCAAGTTCATGACGGACCCGGTCCGCGTGCTGGTCAAGCGCGACGAGCTGACGCTTGAGGGCCTGAAACAGTACTTCATCGCGGTCGAGAAGGAGGACTGGAAGTTCGACACGCTGTGCGACCTCTACGACACGCTGACCATCACCCAGGCCGTCATCTTCTGCAACACGCGCCGCAAGGTCGACTGGCTGACGGACAAGATGCGCGAGGCCAACTTCACCGTGAGCAGCATGCACGGTGACATGCCGCAAAAGGAGCGCGACAGCATCATGCAGGACTTCCGCCAGGGCAAC
Organism: Phyllachora maydis; assembly: GCA_029339225.1. Taxonomy (NCBI): domain Eukaryota; kingdom Fungi; phylum Ascomycota; class Sordariomycetes; order Phyllachorales; family Phyllachoraceae; genus Phyllachora; species Phyllachora maydis. The sequence continues at coordinate 7,587,986 of JAQQPM010000003.1, forward strand.
AGCCGCGTGCTCATCTCGACCGACGTCTGGGCCCGTGGCATCGACGTGCAGCAGGTCAGCCTGGTCATCAACTACGACCTGCCGAGCAACCGGGAGAACTATATTCACCGCATCGGCCGGTCGGGGCGCTTCGGTCGCAAAGGTGTCGCCATCAACTTCGTTACGTCCGAAGATGTGCGCATCCTGCGCGACATTGAGCGTACGTCGTCTTCCCGAGCGTGATCCTTCATGCAGCGGCTGGAGCGGCTGATGCTGATTGATTCTAGTCTACTACTCGACGCAGATCGACGAGATGCCCATGAACGTGGCCGATCTCATTGCTTGAGGGTCGGAAGGCAGCGATGGACATGGCTGTGTCGCACGCGCGCAGCTGGATCAGCCAGCCTGAGGATCAGGCGTCGGGACAGTAGGTGCATTCTGTGGGAGGAACAGGGCCTTGGCGTTGATATGGTGAGTTTCAAGATGGCGGTTGGCAATCTCCTATCCGTCACTGACCGATCCGTCACTGACCGGAAACCCACAGGCATCCAGATTGTACCAAGAATCACCGCTACTCTGGGTAACCTAGCTCACATTTCACACATGGCAATGACAACAAACGAACGAGAATGTTGCGGGAATTTGCTACTTGACCTGAAGAGAGAGGTTAGGCGTGAGACAGCATTCCGGTAAGCCGTGCTATCCCTCTCGGTTTCGCTTGTTCCGAACATGTCGGAGGCCAAATCGATGCCGTGGTCAAGCGGCAGATACGCGGTACTGCCAAGCGCGGGCTGCTGCTGTTCTGCAAGGGCTGGTGACCGAGGGTATACGTTCATACGAGGACGACGGGGAGCATGATCCAAAGTCACTCATGCCCACGAGTCAGCGTTATGACGCCAAGGTACGCGTCGTTTTATTGATTTTTCAAGAAGAAGAAGCGCATGAAAAAGGTGTGCATGTTGCGTTCGGCCTTGAAGGTCGAATCCATACACACTGCGGCAGAAATTACAAAAAAAAAAAAAAAAAAAAAAAGGCTTCATTTGGGCACTTCGTTCGGACTTCGTCTCTATGCTCTCATACCTCGCGAGTCTCAGCAACCATGGGACACCAGTCGTGGCAAGAATCATGGCAGCAATCACGGCAAGCAGCGAGGCCCCAACTATGAAGAACGCATCGGATGCAGCCCACCCAAGAAATCACTCGATAGCTAAACGCTGGGGTCCCCGCACCGGCGCACCGCGCGGAGTGGCACCGGGGGGCGGGGGAGCGAGGGGAAAAGGGGTTTGGGGGTTCATCCCGTCATCGCTACACTCGACGGCCTCAGTCCATGACGGCCAGAACTGGCAGGGCCATGCGGGGATGCGGGGCCATGTTTACCTTTGCCGCGCTTCTCATCTCCGCCGCGGGCTCCCCAGCCAGTCACAGGTCTCGCATCCCAGGCTTGCAGACCGACTCGGTGCACCGAGCCATGCGGAGAGGTCGAGACGGAGACGAGCGCGGCTGGCTGTCGGCCCACACGGGCGTGACCGTCGATACGTGCCGGTGGACGGCCTACAAGACTGAGATACGCCGCCGCTTCGGAGATGTCCGTGGTGGCTTGCGTACCCAGGTGCTTGCTTGCTTGTAAGTGTCTGTGTGTCTGTGTGTTCCCTCGCATACCTCGTGAGCAGTATGGGTCGAGGAGTCGAGATGATGTCTTCGGCACGCAACCTGTCGGTCTCCCCCCGGGTGGCGCTCGCCGCCGTGCCCTTTCTCCTGGCCGCCTCGGTCCAGGCCTACACGCGGTCGCAGTACTCGTACAACGGCCTGGCGCAGACGCCGCAGATGGGATGGGGTGCGTGTCTCCCCTGTGTACCTGTGTGCCTGCGTGCCTTGCGTGCCTGCCTGCCTGCCTGCCTGCCTGCCTGCCTGCAAGCAGCGCGGCCCGGCAACTGACACCACGCAGACAACTGGAACGCGTTTGGCTGCGCCGTCTCGGCCGACCTGCTGGAGGAACAGGCGCGCCTGATCGTGGCGCTGGGCCTGCGCGACCTGGGCTACACCTACGTCGTGCTGGACGACTGCTGGTCCGCGGGCCGCAACGACCAGGGCGTGCTGGTGCCGGACGCGACCAAGTTCCCGCGGGGCATGGCGGCCGTGGCCGACGGGCTGCACGCGCAAGGGCTGCGCTTCGGCATGTACAGCAGCGCGGGCCGGTACACGTGCGGCATGTACGAGGGCTCGCTGGGCCACGAGGCCGTCGACGCGCGCACGTGGGCCGCCTGGGGCGTCGACTACCTCAAGTACGACAACTGCTTCAACACGGGCCAGGCCGGCACCCAGGCGCTCAGCGCGGCGCGGTTCCGCGTCATGAGCGACGCCCTGGCCGCCTCGGGCCGTGCCATGCTGTACGCCCTGTGCAACTGGGGCGAGGACTACCCCTGGAACTGGGCCTCGACCCAGGCCAACAGCTGGCGCATCAGCGGCGATGTGTACGACTCGTACGACCGGCCCGACGACCGTTGCCCGTGGTGCGTTGGCGCGGCCCCTTGACCGGCTCTCTCTTTCCTTTGACCCGCCCTTGGAAGGCCCGCCGTTGACGTTGTGCACACAGCGACGGAGAGGACGCCTTCAACTGTGGTCTGCCCGGCTTCCACTGCTCGACCTTGAACATCATCAACAAGGTGGGTCCGGCTGCCTCCGTACGCTCTTCTTTCGTCAGGCTGCTCGCCTTGGCTGACGACGCGGTCCCGCAGGCATCTTTCGTCGTGTCCAAGGCGCAGCCGGGCGCGTGGAACGATTTGGACATGTTGACCGTCGGCCTCGGCGGCCAGACCGACGCCGAGTACGTGTCCCAGTTTTCCCTCTGGAGCGCTGTGAAAAGGTGAGTGGAGAGAATGCACCGCAGTCTCCTCTCTCGACCGACAAGTCTCTCGACCGACAAGACTGATAAGATTCCCTTAGCCCCCTCATCAACGGCGCCGACTTCACCCGAATCCACCCCCTCTCGCTCTCCATCCTCACCACGGCGGCCGTCATCGCGGTGAACCAGGACCCGCTCGGCTCCTCGGCGGCGCGGCGCTGGCTGCGCAAGTCGGCCGACGAGTTGGACGCGTGGGGGCGCCCGGCGACGCAGCAGCTCTGGGCGGGCTCGCTCAACTCGACGACGGGCCAGGAGGCCGACGCGGTGGTGGTGCTGCTCAACGGGCACGCCGAGCCGGCCGCCATGGAGGCCAGCCTGGCCGACATCTTCATCGACGGCGGCACGGCCGGCACGGCGCCGCAGGCCAACATGGCCTGGGAGGTGCGCGACCTGTGGGCGTACCGCATGAGCGAGGCCGAGGCGACGGCGCTGCTGGCGCGGGCGAACGCGACCGTGGGCGGACATGGCCTGATGGCGCCGGGGTATAACACCACGTCGCACTATTACAATGCGACGCAGATGTCGTATGCGGAAGGGCTGGAACATCGGTGAGTTTTTGCTGCCGTCTTCCCGCGTCGTGTTGCATGGGGGAACTGCGGACTGATCATGAGCCGGGACAGGTCCGAGTTGCTCCTAGGCAAGGTCATTGGGACAGTGCAGCCCCAGGGCTCGATTACGGCCACGGTCGAGGGCCACGGTGCTGCCATGTTCAGGCTGCGTGCCCTGGCCGATCCCCCAAGGATGCGCGAGCTGTGAAGGGGAAGACATACTCGTGAATCGGTCGCTAGACAGCAGCCTATAGGTGGACAAGAGACAAGGCGCGTTGTATACCACGGCGCGCCATGAGGAACCCGACCTTTTCGTACGCTACTCCATGTACACGTCCCTCTTTTTTTCTCTCTCTCTCTCTCTTTGTTCCACTCTCTCACGTCCTCTTTGCCGCAACCCAGTCCCACGCCTGCACCTTCGGCTGCGTCCTGCTCGTGCATGATTAGTTTCCCGTGGCAAGCGGGCCGGGGCCGGCCTCGTAGACCCGACTCACGTGCTGTACGGCTTGTAGGCGCCCCGCGTGGCCGTGTAGTTTGGGGTATGCCCGGGCTTGGCCCACGCCCTGGTGGCTATCGCCGTGTAGAGGTGGTCCTTGTTCGGGGGGGTATCGGTGCCGTACGACATCCAGGCGTGCCACAGGGGCTCGATGTGCGCGCTGCAGAGCCCGTCAGGCCTCGCTTGAACATGGTTGTCGATGTTTGGGGGGGGGAAGACGGCCTTACGCGTCAAAGTCGTGCTTGGCGTAGTCCACCCATCGGGTGCGCACTGGCATGGCTCTCGTCAAACACGGTTCCTTCCGGTCCGGGTCAGCGCAGTGTGTGCTCCTCACGTACAAGGCAGTTCCTCGTTGTCCTCGTAAAACTTGTTGCCAAACTTGTCGGTCCCGATCAGTGTGCCGGCCTTGGTGTCCCCGATGTACTGTTTGAAAGGAGCCTTGGGTTAGCGCAGGCGGGAATGTCGTCGGGAATGTCGTCGGGAATGTCGTCGGCCATGGAGTCGGGCTCGCGGGGTTCGACGCACCATGAGCTGGACCATGTATTGCTGCGAATGCCGTGTCAGCCCCAGTCAGGACAGCAGCGAGGGCGGCGGCCAAACCTTGAACCCAATCTTGCGCAAGTTGCGCAGGGTCCGGCTAGGAGTCGACATGTCGGCGGTGGTGTCGATGATGCTGGTCCTGGCAATCGACCGTTGCGTCAAGAAAGTAGTAGGTTAAGAGAGGTAGTACAGATTTAGCGCAAGTGGGGCGGCGGGGTGTCGCTATCGTTGGCCAATCATGTTCAGACCGAGGTGGAAACGGTCAACAGACTTTTGGTCCGCAACACAAACCCAACGGCCGCCATGATCGTGAGGAGTGTCTGCCGCTCTGCGCGCAGCTCTCGCGCGCCTGTCCGGACCTCCCGCGTACCGCCATGTCGTCGCTACTCCATGCCCGCGGCCCATGGCGCCGAGACTTCCGCCGCCGGCGCCGCCATGTTGGCGCCCTTCGTCGGCGAGCTCGACCGCATCGCTCCGTCCTTCCAGATGCACGGCTCGCGCATCCGGCTCCTCCAAACACCGGCCGACTTCTTCGAGACGCTGCAGGCCAAGATACGCCGCGCCGAGAGGCGCATCTTCTTGTCGACGCTCTACATCGGCAGGTCGGAGACGGCCCTGATGGCGGCGCTGCAGGAGGCGCTGCGGTCCAAGCCCGGCCTCAAGCTCGGCATCCTGACTGATGCCCTCCGCGGCACGCGAGAGGCGCCCGAGCCGTCCTGCGCGTCCCTGCTCGCGCCGCTGGTTGCCGAGTTTGGCCCCGATCGGGTCGAGATCCGCATGTACCACACCCCGAACCTGACCGGTTTGCGCAAGAAGCACATGCCCAGGAGGATCAACGAGGGCTGGGGTCTCCAGCACATGAAGCTCTATGGGTTCGATGACGAGATCATCCTGTCGGGTGCCAATCTGTCGTCGGACTACTTTACCAACCGCCAGGACCGCTACCACCTGTTCGCCTCGAGCGACATGACGGAATACTTCTCCAACCTCTTTGGCGCCGTCGCCTCCCTGAGCTATCTCGTCCAACCGTCCCAGTCGGCTGCCGGCTTCGAACTGTCCTGGCCCGACACCAACACCGGACCATCGCCGCTGGACGACCCCGCGCGCTTCGTCGCCGAGTCCACAAGCCTCCTGTCCGGCCTCATATCGCCCAGGACCGCACCCCTGACCCGGCACGACCAAGACGTCCAGGCCGACACGTCCGTCTACGTTCTGGCCCAGCTCTCCCAGCTCCTGCGGCCCGACCGGTCGACCGAGTTGCCGGCCCTGACGCGCGTGCTCGAGCTCCTCGCCGACCCGCGCTACGCCGCCTCCTCGTGGACCTTCACGGCTGGCTACTTCAACCCGGCCCGCTCGCTCACGCGGCTGCTGCTCGCGACCGCCTCGCGCGCCAACACGGTCATCACGGCCGCACCGCAGGCCAACGGCTTCTTCGGGTCCGCCGGCGTCTCGGGCCTATTGCCCGACGCCTACACGCTGCTGGCCCGCCGCTTCCTGTACGCCGTGCACGCCCACGGCCGCGATGCCGACATCGGCCTGCGCGAGTGGCGCCGCGGCACCGTCGGCGCCCCGGACGGCTGGACCTACCACGCAAAGGGTCTGTGGGTGACGCTGCCCGGCGGTGCCGACGTCGGGCCGAGCCTCACCGTAGTCGGCAGCTCCAACTACACGCGCCGCAGCTACTCGCTCGACCTCGAGGCCGGCGCCCTGGTCGTGACCGAGAACGAGGCGCTGCGCCGTCGCCTGGCCGAGGAGCAGCGCTGGCTGGGCGCCCACGCCGAGGTGGTGACCCGGGACGACCTGGCGAGGAATGAGCGGCGCGTCGGCCTGAGGGTCCGTGTTGCCCTGTGGATTGTGCAGATGCTGGGCGGGGCCTTGTGAGCGCTCGGCTGTGCAGGACGCGCGATGCGATCCACACTTTGTACATGACCAGAAAGGTTGCACGTCCAAAGGTCAAACCGGGCTCTCATGGCTCGCACACCCACGCCCGTCCCGAGGCTGCGCAGCATCTCTCTCTCCCTGGCTGCTCCCACTCCAGACCCATCTTCTCCACCGCCGACCACTCTGTCGCATCCGGCTGATCCGGCTTGGCTGCGGCTCGGTACCTGATGACGGCAAAACGAGCCGGCCCGCTGTCATGCGTTATCCGTCGGTGCACACCTCTACTTCGTCGTTGATGGACTGCAATGTATACGTACACTTAAGTAGTGCTTATGCGGCGACCCCGGTACATCGGCGGTATGACGTGACTCCCGCCGCGCGTCAACCCCGGTTTCTCTATCTGCTACCTAGAAAGGGAGAATCGCCCTATGGAAACTACGTGCCGATGCCACTACCGCAGTTATAGTACAGGCAGCCATAGTGTGGTAGTGAGGGTAGGGGTAAAAGATGCTATAGACTGACAGTAGCTGCTTGTCGGGTGGGAGGGATCTGCGTGTTCGTATTTTGAGATGTAGAGTAGTAGAGTATGCGTCATGCACCAGGCTGGAATGACATATACACCCCGGGAACCTAGAGTATATAGTAGTACAACAACACTCATTTCCTTCATGTGAAGCATCTTCCTTTCCCTTGTTAACACACTCTTATGGTCCTTACTTACGAGTGCTCGCTCGAAAGGCTCTCCTCCTCCTTGCAGTAGTCGATGTCGCCTCTCTCTCGTCTATACGATTCTCCCGGTTTGCGTATCTTTGCTTGGCCCATGTCTTTTGCTTGGCCCATCCCGATTATGCTCGGTCCCCATGCGCTTGCCATTTGCTCTTGCCTACACTGCCCTTGCGGCTCCAATCGCGTGGTAGTACTCTAGATCCACAACCGGCCTGTCTTGGCGGATAGAGTATCGCTGCTAACCACGGGTGCTTTACACATATCAAGGGCAAGATTTCAATTCACCCATGTCTATCTTGCTCACTATCCCCATTCGCCCATCCCAAAAGGGGCATGCACTTTCGAACAGCGGATGGAGATTATCAAGGAGCTCGAAATAGTCATGGACATTGCGTATCATATGGTCCGGCATTACGCCGATTATGACGCTTTCTACTTCAAGGCCTTTTTCCCCGACCGTGACTTGGGCGGTCCCGCTATGGAGCGACTGTTTCAAAGTATGGCCTGGGCAGCCGACCCGGACTACGACGAGCCTTGGATTTTCGACATCACATGCGACCGGGAAGTCGACTCCTGCAAAAAAAAAAGGGAACTCATGATGGCCGACCCCGACACCCAGACACTCAATATTTGCCCCGACGGGTTCTTCAATGCCATGACGTCGAGCGACTTCGCCGCAACGCCGACCCGCCAACGCATCGACGAGATCAAGGCCATCATCCAGTTCAGCGAAAACCTGCCGGTCCAGCGTCTCTTCTCCATGGCGACCGGCAGTCGCGCCATGGCCTTCATCCACGCCCTGACGCAATTCCCCTACATCAGCCGCTCCACCGTCACCCGCGGGCCCCGGGAGTACGTCTTCCGCGACTTCCACGACCGCGCCATGGACTTCGCCCTGGGCGTGACGGACTGCCTGCGGCTCGCCAAGGGCCGCTTCATCCGCCGGCCGGGCCGCCCGTTCTACGTTGACGTGCGCTCGCCGTACTGGTGCGGCGAGACCCGTCGGGACGGCGGGCTCTGTCCCGCCGAGTTGGCCTGGATGAACGCCGACTCGTTTGCCCTGCTGGCCACTGGCGTCTGGATGAGCAAGCAGGTCGGCTTGCAGATTCCTCTCCCCGACTATAATTACTAGAGCCCGCGGAAGCTGGCCAAGCCGTCCACGTTTCAACCCCAAGCCGGAGGAGGGCCAGGCCCGCCATGGAGTCGGCCGACATGGAGAGGAGGGTGGGGAGGGGAGGGGAAGGGGGCAGCAACAGTTACCCGGCAGCGTCGGCATGTTCTACGCCGCGTGACAAAAAGGGCCTCTTTGGCCCCCACGACGACACAGCGAAACATCACACAATACCTGAAGCACCTCACGTGACCGTGCTCTCCCACAAGCACACCACTACTTGTACAGTTTTCTGAGCAGCTTAGCTAGCCATGACAACAGAAATCGTAAGCCACGTCACACACAGTAGTGTTTGGAACCTGGAGGATTTCTTTGCATCTACAAGCTCGGCTTTCAAATTCTGGAGTAAGGTAGCTCAGCGTTTGAAAATGATTGGTTCGCTGGGAACCCATCAAGCCCCTCGCGGGTTTTACTTGGGCCTCCGACCATGGCTGGACGGATACCGGCCGGAAGAGTAGCACACTTCGAGTTCATGGCAGCTGCCGTAGAACTTTGAGCCTGGGATCCTTCAGCAGAGCCGACCGGAGCTGTTCTACATCGGAGTCACGTGTCAACGGTTTCCCGGGATGCTACTATTCATTAAAATACCCTCATCTATGATGCCTAGCCCCGAAGGCATAGGCTACAGACCCTCTTGCCTTGGGATCGTAGAGTAGGCTACGCTGACTGTTTTCCGATGGGTACTACAGACCCGGATAATTAATTGAGACTGGCTGTACTGGAGGTGGTCTCCTTCCCTCTGTGAAACTTGATCTCCCGAGACGAAACACCGGAAAGCAATTCAATCTTCTTCGGCGTAGCCAACCGAAGCAAACATGCAGAACAGCAGTTGATCGTCACGCGTCGCCCACGACAACCAGCCGTCTGTCTATGCTATTCTCGGCTTGCTCTCCGCGGGCGGAATGTCTCTGAACCTCTGCGGTCGCCCGGTCCTGGTGGCGCGGCGGATCGCCATGTCGACGGGCGCCGGACCGCGGCCAAACGGGATCTGGTCTTGGACGTGCTGCAGCGGCGGGGGCGCGTCGGCTGTCTTGTTGGTGCACCGTCTCCCACGCTGGTGGTCCCGGACGGCCACAAGCCCGCGGCGTTGCTGGGGGCTGTCTGATCTCCCTGGTAACTCTTCGCTTGCTTCTGGCGGCTCAAACTGCCACCAGAGCCTGGTCGGATCCAGCTGCAACACCCAGGTGCCCTTGATGGGGTCCAAGCCGGCGTCTCTCTGGCCGAATAATTCCCAGGTAAAGTAATTGCTCCATAACCGCCTGTCGGGAACGACGGCGAGGATGGGCCGTTCGAGATTCTCGACATAGCCGAATTCGTGCGCATACGGTACGAGGAGCCACAGGGCATCGAGGCACTGGTTGTCGACCGCTGTACGACTTCCAAGCACTGCCTGTTGTACGTAGTCGAGAGAATGGACGCCCTCCGCCACGTCGAGGTTGACGACCGTAATTGCGTCAGATCCGAAGAAGAGGGCCACCGCGCCATGGATGCCGTCCAGCTCGATGTAGGCATAGCTTCCCCGGGGCATCGATCTCGTCTGTCCTGCAGGGACAACAAAAGGCGTATGTATGTCGTTGCGGGCTTGGAGGTGCCGGTCAACTTCAAGCTTGTGTGCCGTGGTGTTTGGCCGATGCTCCCGGCCCCGGTCCACTTCGACGCCGCCGACGGCGGGCCCCGAGATGGTAGTGCGCCTGGCCAACGTGGGTGGGTTGTCACTGTCCTCATTTGATGGTCCTCCGATCCAGCGTACCCTGAATGTGTCTTCCACTGTGCCATAGTGCGTGCGCAAACGTATTTCATAGAGGCCCCCCCCGGGATAGCCATCTTTTAACATATGCTGGTGTAGGGATGTTTGGGGATGATTGGCCAATCGAGGATCGAGCAGAAACGACTCGTAGATTTCTGTCTGCAAGACCCACTGCTCAAAATCTTGCATGCCGGACGGCAGAAATATGTGTGTTTCCTCATGGCATCCGTGCGCAGCAACAAGCCAAGCCGCTTGTCGCAACGCGTCCCGACAGCGTCTATCCACGCCATTCCTCATGTCCAGGCTGACCGCCACGCGACCTGGACAGTTGGACCCTTGGTAGAAGACGGCCCCGCCCATGTCCATGTCAAGGAAAGTGATGATTTCCTGGTTCAGTAGCGCCCACTTGGCTTCCCCCGGGAGGACAGTCTTCCAGGGCAGCCAAGGTTCGCCGTCAGAGAACTCGTCGTCGTCGGAGTCGTTCAAGTCGGAGTCGGACTCGTTGAATTCGTCGCCTTGAGATTCCTCGCCGTCGGACTGGTTTCTGTCGGGTCCCCCGTCGTCGGGCACAATGGCATTGTCCCCGTGGTCGTCGTACCTGTTGTTTCCGGGCACAATGCCGCCGTTGTCCAGGTTGGCTTTGTCTCGCTTGGCGTTGGCCCTTTTGACGTGGGCCTCGTCAAAGTCGGGCATAACGGCATCGTCCCCGTTGTCGTCGGCCCCGTTGGCGGCGTTCATGTCGACGTCGGGCACAACAACATCGTCCCCGTCGTCGTCGTCGTCGTCGTCGTCGTCGGAGTCGGAGTCGACGTCGTTATTGCCGGAGCCAGACGCGCCGGAATCGTCCGAGTCCGAATCCGAGGGCACCGGCAACGGGTATATCGAGAGTTTCTCAACCAAATCTCCCTCGCCCGGCTTCACAACGGCCCGAAAGAAGCCCAGGGGCGGCGCCATGGTGCCCCCTATAGTAATCGGTTGCCAACGGTAGTCGAGGCCAACGAGCTCGTTCCCTCTACCCAAAGCCGCCGCGATTTCGTCACGCAATGCGCTGATAAGATCCCTGTCCCTCTTTATGATTATGTCTGCCCTGAAATCCGGATAACACCGATGACGAACCAATAGAGAAACGGCGTGCTGCAAAGTTGACCTGCAACGTAATGTCTGGCACCTGTGCCTCAGGCCGACCTTCGCCACCACGCGACCGGGACAGCGAGGCCCTTGGAAAATGACGACCCCGCCGGAGTCACCATTCACCGTGAACTTGAGTTCCATGTTCCACGGCACCCAGCGGGCTTGCCATGTCAAAATTCTCATCTTGTACCACTCCGGGTCGGCTGGGTCGGGGTCCTCCTCGCGCACCGCAACGTTGTGCACAACCTTTGGCTGCGGCGATAAGCCCGTCCCAACGCGGGTGCCGCCGGCGGGCCCTGCGATGGCGGCGCGGCTGGTGGGCGATCGGACGAGCCGTTAGTCAGGGTCCATGAGCTTGGCAGGACGGGGAGCTCTCACGGGTGGCGGGCAGCCGGAAAAGACTCATGAGGCAGGCTGAGGGCACTTGTTACGCCGGTGACACTGGCCAGAGCGGCGAGCATGACGGAGAATGTTCTCATCTTGATGGGGGTGACCGTGCGCTGTCATCGAGAGAAGAGAGAGTTGCAGAGGGAGCATGATGACCCGGTAGAATAGTGGCTGGCGGTCAGAGAAGGCTGGAAACGAGGGATGCCAGATTGATAGAGTGCATAATCCACTAGATATTGCAATCGTTCGATGTAGGAATTGCTCGCTCGGCCCCTGGCTGTGTGGTACCCTAAGTGCCGTCCCTAGAACTGCGCTTCGTACTTCCGGACTTGCTGGTCCCCACGAAGTATCTGTTCTGAAGTAAAGCAAACAGGGGTTTGACTGCAATGGCACCGTACCAGCAGACCAACGACACCCACAGACAACAACCAGTACGAAGTACCCGCGCCATTTTTTGAGAAATACGGTGGAAAACGGGATACTCATCCTATCAGCCAGCCAAGTTCAGCATACTAGGTATTCGTACTCATCTCACCAAGCTCGTATAACACGAGGTTTTCATATCCGCCCCCACCCCCGAGGTGAATATAAGCCTGCCTTACGAAGTGGGACCTCCCACTCCGCGATAGTGCCGCTATGCGTGTAATGTAGTTGCCAGGAGTGGCACACGGGTTGCGTCACGAGTACCCCTGTATCGCCCACATCCCAATGTACCAAACCCGTGTCTGCGGTGCCCATCGGAAAAAAGTTAGTGTGGCCTCAGGCTCCACTGGGCTCTGGTGATAAGCAGTAAGGCCGAAGCCAAGAAAAACGTGACTAGAACAGCCTTCTCCACATGGGGAATAACAAGCTAGTTGCTTAGGTAAACGACGATAAGAACTGGATAACATAGATTGCATGAAACTTTCTACAGAATTTGAAAGAGCTTCCGCCGTACCAAGGTAAACCGCTACTGATGTAGTCTTAATAATTACTTGCTAGACTAGTCTATGGTAACAGGCATCTTCATATTATAGCAGGATTACGTGGTTTCTGATGAATAGCAGCAGTAGTAACTGAAATGTGCCAACCTAGCCAAGACCCCTGATCGAACTGTGACAACATGCCATCGCGCACGGAGCGGAGTATATGCATCTCTCTGCTCCTGTGACGAGTCGCCTCGCCTCGAGGACGCCTCTCAAGCCGGGCGGCTACGCAGCCAAGGTTGTCGTCGACCCTCTCCTTCCGTGTAAGGGACCGAGGTAGAATCATCGATCACAAGGGGATTCGCGACTCCTAAGCTCCGCGTTGGGCGACAAACACATAGCAGGTCTAGTAGTACTAGTAGTAGTTATCAGCCAGGGTACAAGGGGCAACGGCCGGAGGGGGTCTCGGATCTCGCGACATACTCAATCTCGCCGTGCTGGATCTGTGTTTCCGTGTCTGGCGGTCCCTCGTCGTCGGGCCCAGACACAGTCCTGCCCGTGATTTCCACCTCGCCCGACCCCGCGGCGAGCCAAAGAAGCAGGTGCGATGGCGCTCTATCAGGCTGGGGCCCCAAGCTGGGCGCGATGGATTCGATCCGAGGCACGACGCCGGGGGAGTGGGGGAAGTCGCCGGAACCGAGGTACTTGCGCACCGCATCCTCCTGCTGGTCGTCGGGGGCGTAGAGCACCACGCGCTGCGTGCACGCGTGCTGGGCAGCCGTCTGGCCCGCGGCGCGGAGCTGGCCCGCGAAGGCCGTTCCGTTGCCCGTCAGGGAGGCGACGACGCGGCCCGCTTCCCCCAGGAAGAAGATGACCGTGCCCTTGGCTCGATCGACGTGGTCGGCCGCGATCCCGGCCGACTTCTCCACGTGATGGACTTGGCCCGGCTCGACTGTCGTGGTGGCGGCCCGCATCTCGAGCGCTCGGGGCGGGTTCGACGGTCCCGCCTCATGGTCGTTCGGCCTCGGCCTCTTGGCTCTGTGCTCCGATACCGTCTTTGTTCTGTACCACCTGTCCCGCGACACCTGATAATGCGGCTGAGTCGAACCTGGCAGAACAAAAAAGATCGTCCGACTTGAACCTGAACTCTCATCAAGCCCGGAATTAGGTTCCCCCTCCTCGCCTGGCACGCTATAAGTCGTCATCTGGAGCTCTGGGCCTTGCGTATCAAAGAGCGTAGAGCCGAGTGCCCCGAAGAAGCGGATGTTTTCTAGTGCCCACACGCCAGCCAGTGCCGATCGGGCGTAAAGGACGATTCGACTTCTGCAATGAAGTGCCTCAGCCATTTCGCATGCGTTCCTGATTACCTCTGCCCATTCCGCATTTGAATCAGGCGGGAGGTTGGCAACCACGCGCCCGGCATCCATCCCGAAGAAGAAAATGACAGTGGTGCCGGCCTCGACTACAACTTCCTGCGACCCGGGACCGTGTAAAACCTCTCCCCTTGGGACCTTCAAGCCCTCCAGCGTGGTTTCTGAATCGGAGTCGGGCACTGTTGGCGGGCGAGCAAGCTCCTTGCGGAGAATTATGTTCTTCCTCCCAGGTTCGACCTCAAAGAAGAACCTAAATTTTCCGTGCGGCTCCTCCACTGCTCCTTCCGCGAGGGCCAGTGAAACTGAGAAGATAGGTTTGTAACCATTCGTTTTTCCCCATTCAATGGTTGTATCAGTCTTGAACCAGGTCCGCACCGCGTCGGCGAAAGCGGGATTGGAAGCGTAAACCCTGAAGCTGTATGTGCATTCTTGTAGGACAGCATGCTGGCTCGCGGTTTTCAGCTTGTCCAGGAGTTCGTCCACTTTCTCGGTTCTAAAGAGACCGACTAGACGGTCGGACCTCCAGGCGAAAAAGAAAATAGCTGTGTCGGTGAACCTGTTCACATGGGGGATCAAGACTTGCCTGTGTTTGCTAGAAAACTTGATTGTATTTGGCTGGACGATCAATACGTTCGCCGGCACCAAATCCATCTTGTCATTCTCGAGGGGCTCCGTGCTTGTTGTTACTGAATCCGACCCTGCCGGGACATAAAGGACCATTTGCTTGATGTCGTCTAAATTACCAAGGCTGTAGAAGCTTTTTTCAATAAGTGGGCTCCGGTTGTTATTCAACGGAGAAGGCGGGTATATTGCGCTGGTCTCGATAGCTTGAGCCGTTTGCTCGACCTCCTGTGCCGTTGCGGCGTAAATCTTGATGCTTTCAATGCACCAGTTATCCATGGCCTTTTTGATGGCCTTCACGAGCACCCGTTTGTTTTCTTTATTTATTACTTTTTTTTTCTTACGTGCTGTCAACACGGCGACCGTGCGACCTTTGTCAGGCGCAAAGAAGAAGAGGACGATGCCGCTGGCTGCGACGCGTATTGTTGTTGCCTGACTGGCTACCGTCACTCCTGGTGTCGTAAGGTACAAGTCCTCGGGATCCTGAGTCAGGTAATAGGAGGAGCCCATCACGGCGGTAGGTTTAGCCACCATTAGCCACGCAAGCCCTTTCACGTTTCCGTCCGGCCAGTACCAGGTCAGCGTCAGTCGCGTGCGATCGCGTGTGAAGAGCCTGATGATCCCGAGGGACGTAACGGCATGGCTTATTTGCTGTCGTGTAAGGTAGGCGGCGGGGCGGATTTCGCGGATCGGCAGAGGGGGAGTTCCATAGTTTCTTTTGGATTGGAGGAATCTTTCCACAGCCTCTCTGACCCCTACGTCTACCGGGACGTAATAGTCGATGTGATGGAGAGTTTGGGCAATTATAGCTTCTTCCCACGCGTGTTCCAGTTCGGAGATCAAGGCCAGAAGGTCGTTCTGCATTCCGGCTAGGAAGGCGACCAGGCGGTCGCCACGCATGCCCGGACCCCAGAAGATAAGAACTGCGTCGGTATGTCCATCAATGGGGCCGATGTGCACGTTGGGCTTGTTGGGGTCATTGGCATTCCTGATTTCGCCTGGGCCTACCCTGTCGGTAAGTTTTTCGTTTGGCGGTCTCCACCGCTTCGTCAGCCGAGTACGCTGGTGCGACGACGACGACGACGACGACGACCCCTCGTCAAGCAACTTTGAGTTCTTGGCCTGTCCCACAATCACCTCGTTTGACGACCCGTGGACGAAATAGACCCAGGCACATCCGTCGCTCAAACGAGGCCTTGCGTTCCAGTCCTCGACGGTCCTTGTTGTATTCGGTCTCGCCATGTTGAGGTGTTGAATCATCGTTTCGATCTCGTGATCGTAGACTTCGACATTCGACTCCGACAACCGAACCCACACCTTCACCACAGGCCCGTGCATTCGAGCCAGATAGCACGCAGCCATGACATCCTTGATGATTTGCTTGCGGGTGCCCGTCGGGTAGGCAGCCACGCGACCCTCTAGCCCAAACAAGAAGAGAACCATGCCACTTTGGTGGGCATCGTCGACCGACTCGACCATGATGTGCTTGGATCTCGGCAACCAAGTGACATTCCCCGGATGGACCGTCAATTCTTCGTCCGAGTACTCCCTCCCTGCAGTTGCACGGTCTGAACCAGGCTCGACCTTGAAGAACCAAGGACGAGCAGAGTCTGCTGTGTAGTACTCGTGATTCCAATGGCGGCTGACATTATTTGCTGCCGTCGACACTGCCTCCATCAATCGGCTGGAATCTGGCAGCAAAAGCCGTCCACGTAAACAACCCTTGGCTCGGGCCATTGCCGTAGTACGTCTGAGTTGGTCTTGCAACACGGCGTCGCTTTGGTCCACTGAAATATGGGCGGCTACGCGACCGGTCTGCCCGAAGAAGAAGATGGCTACACCCCCGGTCAAGTCGATGATGGTGGTTGGGTCTTCTCTTGCTATCCATTTCAGTTCGCCTGGCTTGACCGAGAACTTATCCTCCGGCGAGATCTTGGGCTGCTGCGCTAGGACTGGCGAGAGCGAAGCGCCTTCGAGTTGCCAAGAAGACTGCTGGTCGGGTCGAACTTCGTGTTGTGGAACATGTTGCATAGTTCTCCCAGTACCGGCGGCCTCGACGGCCGAATGTATGTCGTCGGTCGTGTGGAGTTCTTCTACCACTAGCGAGCTCGTTTTATCCAGAAACTTCTTGTCTCGAGCGGGGGCGATCGCCTGTGCGATTTGTTTTTGAAAAACACCGGGGTCCTTGTCGTCCAATGGGATATGGGCGCCTACACCCGCATCCAAGTCGACCATGGTGGTTGGGTAGGTGTTTGTCCACTTGACTTCTCCCGGCCCGACGATGGTCGCGTCTCGTTTGGTCGGAGGCTGCTGCGTCGCGGATACCATGTCCGAACTTGCTGCAGTCTCGAGGACCCTGTGCTCCAAGGCGCCGTGATGCTGGTCGGTGTCATGGTCGGCGTGACTGGTACTATGGGACGGGTAGAGTTAGTTAGGCCGATAGTCGAGGCTGGTGGATGGGGTGCACTGGGTGGTAGGGGCATGTGGAAGGTAAGCGCACGGAAGAGGTGGCTTACGGGTCAAGGACGGCGTCCAAGGCGCTGCCGAGGCCGGCGACGGCGGCGAAAACCGCCAGGACCGAGACCTTCATGTTTCGAGGGATGTGGTTCGTAGCCAATACTGGTGGCGAATGAACTGTAGGCCGAGAGGTGACATGAAGAGACGAAAGTTCATCGGGTGAGGAAGTCGAAGGGACTTGGGCACGCCGAGAGCAGGCAAACACAACCTGGGCCACTAGGTAGTTGCCATATCGTAGCAGTGCTTCGTATTCGTACTAATAAGCCATGGCGTATAAACAACACCATGCTTGACTGCTAATCTGTACCCATCCCTGTAACCCCGGTTGGCGGCAGCCTGCCTCGACGTTGCAGGCCGGCAAGATTACCGAGTAATTGGATATTGCTTTCATTGCGATTAATCATTCAAACCCTTGTAAAGTCATGCCTCTCGATTGACGAGTCCACCCGTTGTAGTTGTGGGTGGTGGGTCAATATAGAGACTTCGCTTACTGTTGTATTCATAATAAGATACCGTTGAACGATAAAACAGAGGGGCGATATTTTTTCACCGTCACAAATGAAGCAGGTTCCCTCTAACTACACTTTTCAACAATAGAGAGGGTTTAGTGGAAAACATGGCAACTTGGGAACAGTGGGGCGCAGTCATGTGAGTGGGCCCCTTAGTCCTTAATTCCACAGAGTTCCAGTGCACCGCGTCACGAGGCCAGTCATGTGACCTACCCCTCAACCGCGGTCTTGTTTTGACATGCAATTGGGTGTTCAGGCCTCAAAGTCCAGCTCCTCATAGTACCGGTAGAGTCCCTTGCCGTACTTCTGACGCCGGTCGCTCGCGAGATATGCCTTGATCTTCGGCACTTCCTTCACGGCCTGATGCAAAGCAAACACCTTGGAGTACGCGCCCTCCTTCTCGAGCTTCGTCATCGCCTTGGGGAAGGCATACTTTGTGCCGTCCAAGCACTGCCAGACCAGGCGCACAGTAATCAGCACATGGATGGGGGGGGGGGGGGAGGCAACGACGGGGCAGACTCACCTGGAAGAGCACCAGATCAGCGTGGCTCATCTGCCCACCATACAGCCAGCCGCCCTCGCCGGCGCTCTTGCTGCCGAGCACGCGCTCAAAGTATCCGAGGAACTTGGGCAGCCTGTTCTTGACAAAGTCCTCGCTCCGGCGCGCGGCCTCGACTTTCTGGTCCTCGTAGTACAGCCCCACGGCCATGGGGTGGTGGCAGTCGTGCACCTCGTTGCAGAGGCCGTCCAGGGCGGTCAGCGCCAGGGCGTTGACGCGGTAGACGGCGCCATCGTCCTCGGCGGTGCGCGGCACGAGTCCGAGGCGCGCGCCCAGGTACAGCAGGATATTGGGCGTCTGGCTGATGAGCAGGTCGCCGTGGCGGAGGGCCGGCGGCGCCAGGACGGGCGGGTTGCGGCCGTCGTCGGGAGCCTTGCCCTGCACGAGGGCCATGACCTCGTTGACGCCGTCTGGGAGGAGGGCCGAGTCGGTGTAGTCGGCGCCACCGGCTTCGAGAACGACTTGCGGGGGGGATTCAGCTCGGGATCGGCAATGGGGCCGGGTGTGCCGCGCCCGGGGACGGGACCGCATCTCACTCACGGCGGATGAGCTCGCCGCGGCCGGGAAAGCCGGGCCAGTAGAGCAAGTGGTAGGTGTCGTCCTTGGTCATGGTGGAATGGCTGTGCGTGTTGTCCATGTCCGCCCGGCCGACACGTTCCTCTATCCACCTCTACATGGGGATTCTGTGGGGGCGGTCAGGGGTAGGAAGTGGGGGTAGCGGGGTCAGAGGTACATGGACATGGACATGGGTACCTAGAGCCTAGAGGTAGCTCCAAGGAACCTAAGTATGAAGCTCTACTCGACCACGTCTATCAGGTCTACGTACCTCTCCCTCTCCCTCTACCTCTACACCACTAGTATAGTCTAGCTAGCCCCGTTCGTCAGCAAAATCGATGACGTTGGATATCATGCAGATGAAGGACTGAAAATATGGAAACGCAAGTGGTCCGGGCGCACGAATGGCCGGCCGCGCCTTCGATGCCGTCATCAGCTCACCTCACGCCGCAGTACGTCCTTCCTCATCCGGTCCAGCTCAACGTACGGCCGGGTGAAAATGAGGTGAGGATGACGGGCAGGTACTTTTGGTCCCGCAGGTCTTTGAGCCTCTTGGGCGACGGAGGCGGCGGCGACGACGACGACGACGACGACGACGACGACGACGACACACTCACCTCTTGATCCACTATCTTGACCACTCGCCTCCGCTACAGTTACCTACTAGGTACTACTTGACCATCACTCGGTGCTTCGAAGAGAATTGCACAGCACAACCATGGCCGACACGGCCGACACGCCGGCCCCGTCCTACGGCGCCGCGCTCCAGCTCCAGGTCCGCCGCGCGCGCGCCTTCTCCGACGTCGAGCAGTCCCTGCCCGCTGTCTCCCAGCACAGAAGCTTCTTTGCTGACGCCTTCTCCTCCCCCTTGGACGAGGCGAAAGCTCGGACAATGGCGGGAACGCTCCGGCGCGCGGCTGCCGAACTGCTCTCGCACCTCGGGCCGTGGAACCCCAAGCCGCTGCCGGTCGAGGACGGGAGCGTGGTGTGGCTGCTCGACAACACGGCCTTCCGCGCAGGGTCCGGCGACGGGACGTGGAAGGCTGAGTTCGTGACCGCCGTGTTCGCGCCGCGCCGCTCGCTGGGCGTGGCCGATGCGGCAACCAACATCGCCCGCCGGCTGGGCATCGAGGACGGCGCGGCCGAGATAGAAATCATCCACCAGAGGCTCCTGCCGTTCGTGCTGGCTATACAGCCCGGGCGGCTGGTCGAGATCGAGTTTGCCGGGCGTGCGGATGTCGCTCTGGGGCCGTGCGGGCGGAACGGCATCAGCAGCGATGTGAAGATGGTGCCCGAGGCCGGAACAGGCCGGGTGGTCGAGTCGGTGGCGAAGGGTCTACCTGCCGACGTGACGGGGCTTCTGAGGATGAAGACAGCCTTTGCCGAGGAAAAGGGCTGGGCTGTGATTTCAGGTAGGCCCGTACAGGACTCGCCATCAAGAGGCAGAGAGGGACGCTGATGACACGGGCTAACGCGGCTTGCAGATATTGATGACACGATCAAGATCACGCAGACAAGCGACCCGATCGGCATCCTGGCGTCCACATTCGTGGTAGGCCACGAGCTCTCCGTCCCGTCTTCACCGATGCACTCACTCACCTTGTACCGTACTGCGCAGGACGAGCCAACCCCCGTGGCCGGCATGCCCGAGCTCTATGGGCACATGCACAAGCTGCTCACGGCGGCCGCGCCCTTCTTCTACCTGTCCGCATCCCCGTACAACCTGTACTCCTTCCTCCGCTCCTTCCGGGACGCACACTACCCGTACGGCCAACTGGTCCTCCGTGACGCGAGCTGGCAGTCCATCCCGGGCCTGCTGTCCAACCTGACCCTCGGGACGCAGGAGTACAAGGTGAGCCGAATGCGCAAGATGCACGACTGGCTGCCGGGGAGGAGCATGATCTGCATCGGCGACTCGACGCAGACGGACCCCGAGTCGTACGGTGCGTGCGTCTTTGTCCGGCGGACGACCTCGCCACGCTTGCTTGCTTGCTTGCTTGCCCACTGTGCCCGATGCTGATGTGCTGCCAGGCGAGATATACCGATCGTACCCAGCCTGGGTGCACCTCATCCTGATCCGCAAGGTCACCAACGTTGCCGAGGTGGGTCTGGATGACAAGAACGCGCCCGAGAGGTTCGAAAAGGCCTTTGATGGCGTGCCGAGGTGAGAGGGAAAAGCATGTTCCGGCGGTGAAGGAGGACGTGATGCTGACGGGAATCCTCGGAAGGTCCGTCTGGCACATCTTCGAGGACCCGAAAGAGTGCATCGGCATACTCGATCGTCTGGTCGGCTCTGCAAAGACGACCGCTTAAGGCTTACCTGTCAAGCGCGCAACACACAAGCCATGCGGGCCTACCTCTCCAGGATGGGCATTGCATGTCCGGAGTTGACAAGGCGCGGTCTGTTCCGACCCTCGTCTTTCCCCTGGTCGCTCATAGATCCATCCGTTCCCGTCTCTCCTTGATCGTTCCCCATGCTTACCCAGTCACCTACATATTCTGGGCCACAGCAGATCAGCATACAAGCCACAGTGGAACCCAGGCCGTCCAAGAGAGTGCGCTCTTGTCTTTTTCATGTTCTTTTTTTTTTGATCTTTTTTTCATCTCAGCGTAAGGCGCATCGACATGTGGTCTCACGGCCGAAAACAGTCCCGCGCTTTCTGCTAGATACATAAACCCGAAGACAAGTTCAGTCAAATCGTCTCGCGCCCACCACGGAACACGGCCTTGGCACGGCCTCTTCTCGGGTGACGTGTACCAAAACAAGATGTTTAAGAACATGGTACCACTTTGGGAATCCTCTGGGTGGCGAGAGACGGCTGGCTGGAGAGCCATGGCGGCTGACTCGTCTACGCCGTCAAGAATGCAAGCGTCTGTCTCTCACACACAGCCGCGGCTCAGAAGGACGGGTCGGCATTGGTCAGCAGCTGCTCGAAGTAGGCCTCGAACCAGGCGCCGGCCTCGGGCGCGGGCTGCAGCGCGTCGGCCTGGCCGCAGTGGAAGTCGTAGCGGGGCGACGCCTGGTCACTGGTGCCGTCGCACTCGCCGCCGGGCTTGACCCAGACGAAGGCGTCCTCGAGCTCGAGGCCGGTGTCGGTCGACGGGCGCCGGCCGAAGCCGGCGCCGATGGCGTTGCACCAGTCGCCCCACGCCGCCTGGCCCGTCGGCTGCTTGCCCGACCGGCCCTGGTCCGTGATGAAGTGCGCCGGGAAGCCGGCCGCCGAGAGGAGCGGCGCGAGCGCCTGCACGTAGTGCGCCTCGTCGTAGTTGGACGCTCCCTGCGTGTACGACGGCGCCGTGGTCAGGTTCCAGCCGTTGTAGTTGGCCACGTTGGTCGCCAGCCCGCGGACGGCGGCCGGGCTGCTGGCGTTCTTGTACACGTCGGCGAACAGGCTGGCGGCGGGCTGCAGGTTGGCGGGCCAGCCGAGCCAGCCGCTGTGGCCGGCGTCCATGTACATGGCCACGTGGGGCAGGTTGAGCTGCGTGAGGGCGTAGTTGACGGCCGCGAGGTAGGTGCTCTGCGCGTTGGCGCACTTGGCCACGTCGAGGTTCGTCACCAGGTTGGCCAGGCTGTCGGGCTCGATGATCAGGATGGTGCGCACGTCGGCAAAGGCCACCAGGTTCTCCTTGACCGCGTCGATGTAGGCCTTGTAGTGCGCCAGCCCGTCGTGGGCGATCGAGTACTCGCCGTTGGACGCGGCCGCGGCGCAGTCGCGGTCGGGCAGGTCGTAGACGACGAAGAGGCCGGCGTAGGGGCCGCCGGCCGCGTTGGCCTTGCGGATGTCGGTCAGCGTGTCGACCATCAGGCCGGGCACCTTGTCGGCCGTGTCGAGCCACACGAACGACGGCACCTTGGCCGCGGCGGCCGCCTTGGTCGCCATGGCGCCCGTCAGGACCGGGAGGGCGTGGGTCGACACCTCGGACGCGTAGAAGGCGTTGGCCCACTGCGTCACGCCGGCGAACGGGTTGCCCGAGTACGTGGCTGTGCCGTTCGGCCCGCCGCTTGTGCGTGTGGTCGTGGTCGTCGGCGCGGCAACGGCGGCGCCGGCCAGGGCGGCGGCGCCGGCGAGGAGCTTCATGGTCGTCATGGTAGGGAGAAATGCGGATTCCCGTGTGTACTGCGGCGGCTAGTGGAAGGGAGAGAGAGAGAGAGAGAGAGAGTGAGTGAGTGAGTGAGAGTGAGGACTGGGTGGCCGAGCGAGGTGGGCGGCGACCAGGACAATTATACCTGGGGACGCCTTCTCTCGCTCTCCACGGCTCGACGCTCCTTCGGACAAACGGGGAGCCATGGCCCTTGAACCGCATCACGACGCCTGGCTCGTCTGCGGCACACATGGGCTCTGGCCCACAGGTGTCTCTGCGCTGGCGGGTGGCCGCAGCCGAAAGTGCGGTCCCTCCATCCGTCGACGTTCCGAGACTTTGCTCTTACTTCGGGCGGCAAATCAGCTGATTTCGACTGGGCTTCGGCAGGATATCCGTCTGTCCCAAAGGAGAAGGCCGTCGGAAGAGCGCCGGGGTGGAGAAGACTGTCTATAATCTGAGGGGGCCAAGCCGCGGTCGGTACCGCCCGGATCATTGCAATTTCGGAGTAGAATCTTCCTGTGCGAAAGGGGACAGCGAGGGTGGGGCCCTCTTCTCCGTAAGAACTAGAAAGCGCGCGGAGCCCAAAGCGACCTCCGCGATCCAAGGCGAGACAGGAGAGAACGGCAGGTGGATGGGAAAGGCTTCAGGTGCCGGAATGCGCCGAGTCAAACAGACATTCCAGCCTCCCCTCCAGCGCTTGATCCAGCGCCTTCCTCACCGAGGTCGCGAAACCAACATGCTCAAACAGAATGCCCAGCTCCTGGCTCGTGAACCAGCTGGCGCGGTCCATGTTACCCGAGCCCAGCACGGCGTATCGCCCGTCCACCAGCGTGACCTTGACATGGGTATGCACCGGCTCCTCGTCCTCGACCCTCTCCGCCGCCGCCCGGGCGCCGAAGTAGCTCACGCGCAGGTCTCCCAGCCTCGGGCGGAGCGCTTCCACTTCCCCCGGCTCGAGCACCAGCGAGCGCGCCGCGAGCCGCACGTAGCGCCGGACCAGGCCGCGCAGGCACCACGGCGTCGTCGTGCCGGCCGTCAGGAGCTGCTCCCCAGGCTTGATGTTGCGGCTCGTCACGACGGTCACATGGACGCCGCGCTCGAGCGCGGCGAGCAGTGCGTCGACGGCGGGCGCAGCCGTCACGTCGGGCGTCTGCACGTAGATGCTCTGCGCGGCCGACGCGAGGAGCTGCAGTAGGGCTATGTTCAGGGGCGTCGCCGGCGCCGGGGGTGGAGATTGCCAGAAGAAGGGCCGGAAGGCGGGGTTGCGGTGGTGGGAGGACGGGAGGAGGAGGGTCGGTACCGTGGCGGCCACGGGCGTGAAGGCGACGGTGGAGTGGACCGGGGATGCGACCGCCTTGAGCCCGGCTTGGTGCCCATCGAGAGGGGGAATCTGACCTGCCGGCTCGGGGACAGACGCGGGCCGTTGCAGTTCCAGAGCCGGCTCCCACGTCCGCGCGTAGTAGTCGACCAGACTGGCGACGGCCTCGCCCCGCATCTCGACACAACCCTCGAGCCAGGCCTCCCAGCTGACGTTGCAGCTCGGCAGGAACGCGCGCTCCCGGTCGACGACGACAAACTTGGGATGCACAAGGCTGAAGGGCGTGAAGAAGAGGCTCTTGACGCGCAGTTCGATCCGGCCGGCCTCGAGCGTGTCGCGGTCTGGCAGGCCCAGGAGGCGCGCCCACTCGTGCGGCGGGTACACGTACCCGGCCGGCGCGCTCGTGTGCAGCAGCTTCTGCCACAGCGACGGCATCGACGACAGGCCGATGCGGACGCGGAGCGGCGGGACCGTGACCTTGTGGTCGCCGGTGCGGGCCGTGCTCTCGCGGTAGACGGCCAGCCGGCGCAGGGCGTCGCTCAGGGCCGTCAGCGAGGCCGAGGGCGCCCAGAAGCACGTGACGAAGAGCACCTCGGCGCGGGCGGCCAGCACGGCGGGCAGCAGCACGGTCGTGAAGAGCGAGGTGCCGGTGCCGAGGTGGAAGGCCAGCGGGGTGCTGGTGCAGCCCGCCAGCCGGGCGACGTCGCCGGCATCGTGCGCGTCGTAGAAGGGGAGGTCGCCGGGCCCGACCTGGGACTCACGCCATCGTTGCACGAACTCGCGGCCGAATGACGACGTTGACGTTGACGACGACGCGGCTGCTGCTGCCATGCTGGTCTAGTGTCTCTCGTGTCTCTCGGCCGAGACTGTCGGGCTCGCTGGGTGCGTGAGGAAAACGATCACAGCATCGTCGGCCTCTTCACGGGCATAAGCCCGAGACTACGACACAGAACTGCCACGAGACGAGTGCGAGTGCTTGCGCCGAGATTGGCCGGAATATCGCCACACAGTTGTGTATAGGCGACTACCAGAGGATGACGTACTGCGCGACCTAGGTAGTATGAAGTAGCGTTCGTACTAGCCTAGCTCGAGGGGAAAGCATCCTTCTTTTCGTCTTACAACGTACAACGTTGGTCGAAAAGGAAAACGAAAAAATGAGGCATCGTAAGACTAGAAGGTGAAAGTGCAAAAAGCTCACCTCTCCCACATGAGCAAAGATACTTTGGAAGAGATTACGAAACCCTTGTGCAGCGGGTTTACGTGAGGGTCGAATCGACGACCTCTCGTGGGCTACAATTTTCTGTACCGGTGTGACATATGGAACTCAGACTGCCCAATCTAGCCACTTGACCACACCGCTGTACATTTCGCCGCCAAAATTCAGGTTCATAAAGGTGCATATGTCTGGCCCGGACCAAGCTTTAGCCGTGGTTCAACCGGACCGATCATACCTCATCTGCCACGTTGCAGTGCGGCGACCCAATGTGTTCTAGGATACACTCTATTTATATCCCCACGCCGTGCAACGTGGTCTTCAAGTGGTTTGAGCAGCAGCGTTCTTACACGTTACGCGTCGACGGCTGCAGCGCTGCAGCGCTTGGCTTTGCATGGCTCCACATATAAGCCATGTGTTGGGCCAATGTCAATGGGTCGGTAGCATCAGCCCAGTCACGTCCACTTCTAGTCCCACCCAGTCGAAGATGAGAGTGGCCGGGGATCCGTTTCAGGCTTCAGCTTTCTCGAAAGAGATGGCGCGCCCCTGTCCTCCCTGCGTACACAGGGCACCGACGCGACCCTGGCCGGCCCCCGGAGCTTGTCGAAGGCGAAGCAGAGGTGCCTGCCCAGGTGCTGCGTTGTCCACAGCTTGAGCTTCCCAGAGCCCTCGTTTCTTCCATTCATCTCCTCTCGCGCTGTAGGACTGCTTCTGGTTGAAAGGAAATATCATGGCCGAAGAAGGAGCCGGCATGACGGGCGTGTCGCCCGCCCCCGATCTGGCTGCCGCCGACAGCCTTCCCAGTCACCGACCGTCGGAGCTCACGATCGAGGTCCAGAGCACGGCCGATGACGAGGCGCTGCCCACGTCCCCGCGGGCGGGCACGCCGAACCCGTGGGGCAGCCGTCGCCACACGCACGTCGAGGTTGACGATTACTTTGTACGTTCTCGAGCCGCGAGCCGCGAGCCGCGAGCCGCGAGCCGCGAGCCCGGAGCCCTCAGCCGTCGTTTTCGAACTAACCCCCCTGCCCGCCAGACCGGTCCCCGAGATATCCTCAAGCACTCGAAATGGCCCGTCTTCCTCCAGATGCACGGCAGCATCCTCCCCAAGATGATCCTGCCGTTGATCGGCGTGGGCTTATGGTCCACCCTCATCATGTGTATATCCCACTACGTCACCAAGCTCAGCGTCAACAGTGTCCTGCTCACCATCACCGGCTTCGTCGTCAGCCTGGGCCTTTCTCTCCGCAGCTCGACGGCGTACGAGCGATACGGCGAGGGCCGCAGATACTGGGCATCCCTGATCCAGGCCTCACAGGCTCTGGGCCGTGTCTTCTGGGTCCATACAGTCGAGAGGGTGGGGGAGCAAGGGGAAAGGGATATGTTGGCCAAGCTGTGAGTGCAGCTGGCACGAGCTGAACACGGTGAGCCGTGGCCCGTCGGTAGCTGACACCAACTGGCTCGTCCAGCTCCGCGCTCAACCTTCTTGTCGCCTTCGCCGTGGCATTGAAGCACAGGCTCCGCTACGAACCATACACGAACCATGACGACATCGCCTCGCTGGTAGCGCACCTCGACACGTATGCGCAAGCCGCCACGCGCGCCGAGCCGGCCAGGGTGCAAAAGGCGATGGAGAAGCCGGGCTTCTTCAAGAGCACGGGCCAGTATCTGGGCATTTCGTTTGCCGCCTCCAACCCGCGCAAGGCCGTCAAGGGGGCGGGCCAGCCCCTGGGCAACATGCCGCTGGAGATTCTGAGCTACTTGGCCAGCTATATCGACGAGACCATCAGCAACGGCTTGCTGCCCATCCCCATGCAGCAGACGCTGGCTTGTAGGTTCCTGGCTTCGGGCCCGGTTCGGGTTGCAGGACGGCTGCTAACGTCGGACGCGTCCCTGGACACAGACAACAACCTGGCCGTCCTCAACGACGTGCTCACGGGGACCGAGCGCGTGCTCACGACCCCCCTCCCCATCGCCTACGCCATCGCCATCGCCCAGATCACCTGGGTCTACATCCTGCTGCTCCCCTTCCAGCTGATCGACACGCTCGGGTGGATCACGATCCCGGCCTCGGTCGCCGCCGCCTACATCATCCTGGGCCTGCTCTTCATCGGCCACGAGGTCGAGAACCCGTTCGGCCAGGACGTCAACGACCTGCCGCTCGACGACTACTGCGCCCAGGTGGCGGCCGAGATGGACGTGATCGCGTCGCACCCCAAGCGCCGCAACGCCGACTGGATCGAGACGGTCGACAACCGCGTGCTGTGGCCGCTCAGCCAGAGCGGCTGGCCGACCTGGCGGCAGCGTGGCGGGGCGCGCGTCCGGCAGGCCGTCCAGCAGAGGGTCCAGATGACGTTCGAGACGACCAAGAAGAGGCATGGGTTCGCGGCCGACAGCGAGCCCGTGGCGAGGCGGGGGGAGAAGCGCGGCAGCAAGATGGCGGTGGACACGGTGTAGGGCGCTTGGGAGCGACTGACCCTGCGGATGCTGCGGAAAGGAAACCCGGACAGGGCGGAGCCGCTGATCACCCTGCTTGCTCTGTTCTCCACGCTCCTCGGTCAAGTTCAGCCTCCCCGGGCCTCTTCCGCGCTTTGTATTGGATTCCAGGTGGAGCGCCTCTTGGGAGATCCGCCTAGGCCAAAAGTCTACGGAGCCACTGTAACAGGAGGAATCCAGCGAGTACGGGGTCATGACTCTTTATTCCCTATGTCTCCAAGCCTCGTCCTCGTCGAAACCTTGTTGCAAGGACGAGGCTTGGAGGTCGCACATCGAGCTAGTAGAATATCGTACTTGGATATCGCACTAATACACTCGAGCAAACGGACCCTGGGTTTTATTGCACGGGTTCATGCGCATCAGCCTCATCGTTTACCATCATCACCAGCCATCTAGGCGCCTCGTATCAGACCGCAACAAGCGACGGGAGGGGGTTGTGTGCTCAAACTTGCCATCTGTTGAACTGCTGCACGCGCAGGGCTCCGCGTCTCGTTCGGCGCGACGCCACCCTCGAAGCCCATCCGGCCGTGGACGGGGCGGTTGCGGATCATATGAACATGGTAAGTTAGGGCTCGAGCTGCTCTACCCAGTCCGTCAAGGTTGTGTCGCACTGGGAATAACAAGACTACATGGGAATAGGATATATGCTGCTGTCATGAGCAACAGAGTAGCTAGTCAAGACTACGGGGCTTACGAGACGGGTTTGTAGCGAAGCTCTGATGTGGTGCGAAGACTAGTTGATCGACGAAGGAGGGGACAGTGGCGATGACAATATCGACTAGGCTATTTTACGGTGGGGAAGAACATTGGCCCGTCCACGTGAGCGTTGCTGACCAAGCGCTTACGTGGATACACAGGGCTGGGGGCGCGACGGGGCTGGTCTGTTAGGTAGATCTACTTGATGTGCAACGTTGGGTGAGAGCGATTTCCTGACTCGAGTTGCCCGGTGAGAAAGGAGTTCGACGTAGGCTGGAAATACGCCCGTAATGTAGCCTTTTCCATACAAGGTACTAGGTATATAGACCTAGGTATGCGCTGGTTGCCAAACGAGCGTGGGCAGTTGACGAATCGTTTCTCGATGCCGAACAAGGAAAAACCATAAACTGGGCTGTGCTGCGTCCGTGGGGATGGCGAGGCCTGGGGTGGTGGCTCGGATGGACAGTGTTATATGGGGTGATCAGGGGCGCACTTGGTGGATGCTCCGGGTGAGGATAAGGATGGGCTGGGGGGGGGCGAGGGAGATGGCTGAGCGGTGCACACGGAGAAGAGTAGTCCAGGGCACCACGGCTCTGCAGCCCCAACACGCCAGGCCGTGTACCGTAGTAGGATAGTAGGCAGGGCAGAGAGTCATGCGGCCGCGCCATCCTCGAGCAGCTTGTCCGCGGCCGCGCTCGTGATGGCCTGGCCCTTCTTGATGTAGCCTGCATGCTGTTCGCCGAACCAGTCGTCCCGCATGGCGAGCAGTGCCTCCTCGACCTCCTTGTACTTGTCGCCCACGACGTGGATGACGCGCCCGTTCCACCGGCCCGCGACGCTGCTGCTGCTGCCTTCCTCGCCCGGCCGCGTGGGGGCTTGTCGGGCCGTGGCAGCGTAGGCCAGTGCCAGCGCCACCATCTTGGCCTCGCTGCAGGGCACGCCCTGCTCCACCAGGACGAGGCCCATGTCGAGCGGGACCAGGCGGCTGATGGCCACGAAGGGGGCTACGCCGTTGATGGTGATGCCTTCTTTGAGCAGCACGGGCTGCAGGGCCCGGATGAGGTTGAGTTGCTGAGCGTGGGGAGTAAGTATGGGGGTAGACAGGGGTAGTGGGAAGGAAGAAGCGAGGAGGGTGGAAGGAAAGAAGGGGCAAAAAGGAAAATAAATCAAGGAGAAAAAAAAAACTTACGGCACCCCAGGTGGCCGAAGCAATCGGCGCGTACGGATCCGGCCAGTAGCCCGCGGTGCTGGTGGTGATGACGATGCTGCCCTCCCCAACGCCTCCCTTGCGCATGCAGTACCGCGCCAGCTTGACCGTGTTGAGCACGCCGCGGAGGTTCGTGTCGACGACCTCGTACGCGCCCGTCGGATCCTTGAGCCCGGCGACGTCGTCTCCGGCCCCGTCCCCGTCCCCGGACCCGGACCCGGACCCTGCCCCCTCCTCGCCGCGCTCGGCCTGCCCGTCGACGTCGTCATCCAGGTAGTACGCATCGGCGAGGGCCGGGTCCAGCTCGGTGATGCCGGCGTTGGCGAAGCACATGTCGAGGCGGCGGGCGGCGGCAAAGACGGCGGCAAAGGCGGCGCGCAGGGCGGGCCAGGCGCACACGTCGGCGCGGTGCACGTGGAAGCGCGGCCACTCGTCCCACTCGTCGGCCTCGGGGTCCTCGTCGGCCGAGGGCGGCTGCAGGTCCACGACATGCACGGTGCAGCCCCGGGCGAGCAGCAGCTTGGCGAGCGCGAGCCCGATGCCCGAGGCGCCACCCGTGATCAGCACCACCTTGCCGTCCAGCCGGGGGATGTCGCCGTCGGTGATGTCCAGGTCCGCCATCGTGGTCGCGGCTGTGGGGGTGAGAGGGGAACAGGGAGAGGGAAGAGAGCGCGCGTGCGAACACAAGACACCATCATGTTTTTGTCTTCACCGCTCTTCACCGCCCTGCACCAACACGTTCGTGCGCGTCTGCGGGCAACGACATGCCCACGCGCACCGAGACCAACAGAGGCCGGGGGGATGCTTGCTGATTGTCTCCACCACACGTGCTCCACCACACGTGCTCCACCACACGTGCTCCATCTTGCTTAGTAAGATATCCACACGGTACCCGATACTTTGGTATGTAGTCGTAATACTTTTCGCATGACCCAACATGGATTTTGCCTCCATTGTACCCAGACCGAAACCAACAATCAAGACTGCGTCGGCCACGTCAGCGTCGGCGACTCGGGCCACGCCGGCGACCGCGACCGCGACCCCCTCAACCCGCCCATGGCGCGCTCCTCCGGCACCCTCGACGCCGGCCGGCTCCTCGCCCGGATGGCCGGCTCGACCATCTCCGACGCGGCCGAGCTTTCGACCGAGAAGGAGACCCTCCTGGTCGTGCCGCCGCCGCCGCCGCCGCCACCGCCACCGCCCTCGTCGGGCCCCAGCGGCGCCGTGTGCGACGCCTGGATGGCGCGCTCCAGCCTCGCCTCCGACCAGCCCTCCGTGTCCGGGATTTGGACCAGCTCGATCACGTCGTTGTTGTTGTTGTCGTCGTCGTCGGCGTAGTGGTGATGTTGGCGGCGGTGGTGGTGGTGGTGGTGGTGGTGGTGCTTGTCGGCCGTCGTCGAGCCGCGGTTGGCCGATCCCTTGCCGGCCGCGCTGCCGCAGAGCGTGGTGCCCTGCCACGACTGGCTGGCCCGCTTGCTTCTTCTCCGCGACTGGATCGAGTGGCGCACGTCGCGCAGGTACGGGCGCAGCACGGGGATGCACTGCACCATGATGGTGCCGGCGACTTCGGACGAGTACCAGATGTTGGACATGCCGTTATTCCCTGGGCAGGGCGCCCGTCAGCCATGATGGCTGTGTATCGCGCATGCCACATGGGCGGGGAGGGGGGGGGGGGGGGCACGTGTTGTACTCACAGTAGTACCACGGGCTCAGAGAGTTCCCGTCGTCTTTCCAGTGCACGCGTACGGCAGCCACGATGGCGATTCTGGAAGATGAGCAAAACGGGGAGACAAATGGAAAAAAAAAAAAAAAAAAAAAAGGGGGAACATACACGGCGCCCAGACTGAGCGTGGCACACAGCGCAATCTTCTCGCTCCTCCTCAGGTTCAGCTTCCACGCGATCATCCAGGGGAAGAGGGCGAAGACAAAGTCCATGACGATGTTGTAGACCTGGCCGCCCTCCTTGAAGCGGTCGCGGAAGACGGGGTCGAGGCAGAAGCCGAGCCGGTACGCGGCCTGGTAGTCGCCGCCCTTGCCGCACACGCGGGCCCACTGGAGCACGACCTTGGCGGCCATGTAGGCGTTCATGGTGACGAGGCAAAAGGCCAGCAGGACGCGCTGCCACGCGGCGCCCACGAGGCGCAGCAGGGTGGCGCCGAAGGCCGTCTTGGACCAGGCCTGGCCGACGAGCGTGAGGCACGAGGTCGTGTTGATGAGCACGTGCATGCGCGTGTCCCACTCGCCCGTCGCGCTCACGTAGCCGGTCGCGTACTCGTGGCAGATGAGGGCGTCGTCGACGCAGAGGACCAGCCACGAGGCCACCAGCATGCCGTCGTCGTACCACAGCCCGTGGGCCCCGTGCATCTTGACCCACAGCCGCAGGGCCAGGAGGACGGTGGCGCCGCCGAAGAGGAACCAGAGGCCCAGGTTGAGCTCCCGGGTCGGGTCGACGAAGAAGTACGGGGGGGCGCCGCCGTCGGCGGCACTCGCGGCGCGGGCGCGTGGCGGCGGCGGCGGCGGTGGCGGTGGCGGTGGCAGTGGCAGTGGCGGTGGCAGTGGCAGTGGCAGTGGCAGCAGGAGTGGCAGCAGCATGGTAGTCGCGTGGTGCGAGGCGAGCGTTGGCGCTTGGTCCTCGCCATGGCCCTGATACACACAGACACTATGTGGTATATACCTAGGCACGCACGCGAGCAAGCCAACCTGCCCTTTCGCGTCCACAGCGTCGTATTCGCCGAAGGGGGCAGTGTAGGTGTGTGTATGTCTTGGTGAAACCGGTCCACCGACGAATGGGGCCCTTTTTTTTTTTTTTTTTTTTCTCTCTCTTTTTTTTTTCCCCTCCTGTTCTCGGTCGGGGCCCCGCGGACAGCGCTGGCCACCAAAGACGCAACATGCCCGGCCCCATGCACTGCCACGTCTTCGAGCTCGGGCATGGGCAGAAGCTCGGCCCTGATAGGTGGGAGATTTCCGTCAGCTGGTCGTTGCCGCTGCATCGTGCCACATATGCCACACAAGCCGACGTGTTCATTGGCATATGCGCCGGGACGACATGCAGCCCGAACCAAATCCAGACTCGCCTTTCCGCTCCGTGTATATAAGACGGACCAGCTAAGGACGTGGATCATATACCCACCGACGACGCGACTTCGGGCTTGGCAGGCTTCTAGTCAGTCGTTGGATGGAACTGCGAATGGGGTATACATCCAGCCGGGTAACCTTGACGGATGAGCAAGCAGCATGTGCAACCTGAGCCCGGGTCAACATTGTGACGCAAGTCGGGGGACAAGCTCGCTCGATGCTTGATACGGCTTCCGATTTGGTGCACAAATTACCTTGGCCAGCAGGGACCTCCGAGAAGCCGCATGACATTCACTCAACAGTACTGCGTACTACTTCATGTGCCGGCCTTTTGACCTCAAGAAACTCCACCTACAAAACGCTCTCTCGTATCCATCGCGTGTCGCACCAGAAACAAGAGATGAAGATGGCCGTGGCCCGGCCTGATCTGATGATGGAACAAGCCGGCCCCCCTACCTCAAGATATCCCGCGCCGTATATCCCTATTCCACCCTATTCTGAACGCCATCGCTTGCATCCGCTCCTCGAGCCCGTCGCACGCTCTCCAGCCTAGCCGTGTCCGCTTTCATGACCCGTCCCCCAGCAGCCGTGCAATCAGCACGTAGACAAAGACGGCCATGCCAGCCAGGACCAGCTTGTTGCGGAACATCCAGCCCCACCCGGCATCCCGCTGCTGCATGACGGCCCCGACCACGGCCGGCGCCCGGTGCCCGCTACCCCCGGCGGCGCCCATGCCGAGCTGCGGGCCGCAGCCGGCGGCAGCGGCGGCAGCGCCCGACGGGCCGGCCGCAACCTCCCTGTTGCCCGTCGCCACCTCGATCTTGTTCTCCTTCATCCACTCCCAGTTCAGCGCGTCCAGCTCGGGCCACTCGTGGCGGAACTTGGCGCCGCCGTCGCCGGCCTTGACATTGCCTTTTTGCGCGGCGCCGGCGGCGGCCTTGGCGTGCGAGCCACCGCCCGTCGAGTTCCACCAGCGCGAGCGCGCGGCGTGGTACCTGCGCTCCGTCTCCGACGCCGACACGGACCCCGTCGTCATCTCCTCCGACGTCATGAACGAGAGCAGGCCGACCAGGATAGTCGACACCTCCCAGGCCGGGTTGAAGGAGCGCGGGTGGAAGTCGGAGATGGAGAGGCAGAGGCGCGACGACGGCTGGAAGCGGCCCGACGGCGTGTGCATGCGGATGGCCGGCGGGGCGAAGGGGTAGTTGGGCGGGAACAGGAGGGTGCCCCAGTACTGGCCGCCGTGGTACGGCGTGTCTTCGGGGCCATCGATGATGTAGTGCCACCTGCGTCGCCGGCCCGATCGGTTAGCCCGTGTAGGAGTGACGGGAGCAAGGAGCAAGGAGCAGGGAGCAGGGAGCAGGGAGCAGGGAGCAGGGATGGACATGTGCGCACTCGAGAATGTTGGATTCCGCTGGGTGTGCGCGGATGTACGGGGGCGGGTTTTCCGAAATGCTCTTGTATTCGCGCGTCAACTGCGAGACGGGAACGTCGTTGAACGTCGTCAGTCAGTCAGAGTAAAAGGCAGAAGAAGCGACAGGGCTGGTGGGGAGGGGAGAGAGACAACGGACTCGCTTCTGCGCTGCCCGACTCGCCATGGTCGTGGGTCGATGGAAATGGCCGATGAAATGGATCGACGACTGGTGTGTGCTTCCCACACAGACGACCGGTTGCATGTGCGACACGCAACAGGCGGCGAATCGATGGAAGACTGGGGCCGGTTGGGAAAAAAGGAGCGCCAGGTCCGGTCGGGTCCGCCATTATGTCATCACACAGTGCATGTGCCTGACACACACACAGTGCCGAGTACCGCGCCGGAGCGGAACTTTTCCTCTCCGGATTTTCACCGGAAAGCCCAGGTGGGTCTGGCGACACCTTCTCCGGTCTCGACCTCGAACCACGCGCGCGCGCCCACATCATGGAGGAAGCTTTCGCCCCGGAAGACGCTGCCCAGCAGGCCCGGGCGCGAGCCTTGTTCGCGGATCACCTCCACCGGCCGGCGACCATCCACACGATCGAGCTGCACGGCGCCCGGAACACGCGCGCCGGCTTCCTCGACCCGCTCTTCCGCCCGCTCGTCGACCCCGGCGGCAACGCCGGCACGACCCTGGGCGACGTGATCGACCGGCTCGAGGACCTCACCGGGAAGCTCGACCGGCTCGACGTGTTCCACCCGCGCCCGACCATCCACCTCGCCGAGGCGAGCCAGGCCGACCCGGCCGCCGCCGCCGACGACGTCGACGTCTTCGTCCGCGTGGCCGAGAAGTCCCGCCTCGTGTTCAAGGCCGGCACCGAGGTCGGCAACACCGAGGGCGGCGCCTACACCAACGCCCTGCTGCGCAACGTCCTGGGCGGCGCCGAGACCCTGTCGGTCCACGCCAGCGCCGGCACCCGCACCCGGTCGGCCTACAGCGCCACCCTGTCGGCCCCCGTGCGCGGCAACCCGGACGTGCGGCTCGGCGCCGAGGTCCTGGCGTCGTCGGTCCAGAAGCCGTGGGCGTCGCACGACGAGGCCGTCACGGGCGGCGCCGTGCGGCTGGAGCACCGGACCCGGGCCGGCGACACGCACGCCCTCGCCTGGGCCGGCACCTGGAGACAGCTGACGGGCCTGGCCAGCACGGCGTCGCCGACGGTGCGCAACGACGCGGGCGACTCGGTCAAGAGCTGCCTCAGCCACACGTACACGCGGGACCGCCGCGACAACCGCTTGCTGCCCCAGCGCGGGTACCTGGTGCGCACCGTGTGCGAGCTGGCCGGCTGGGGCCCTCTGCGCGGCGACGTGTCGTACTCCAAGACGGAAGTGGAAGTGTCGGGCGCGGTGCCGCTCGCGCTGCCGGGCGTCGGCGGCGGCGGCGGCGGCGGCGGGGCCTCGGTGGGCGGCGGCCTGCGGCTGGGCCTGCTCTACCCGCTGCCCTTTGGCTACGCGCTCGGCGGGCCGGTGGCGCCCAGCCGGATCAACGACCGCTTCCAGCTGGGCGGGCCGACGGACGTGCGGGGCTTCGCCCTGGGCGGGCTGGGCCCGCACGACGGGCCGGACAGCGTGGGCGGCGACGTGCTGGCGGCGGCGGGCGTGCACGTGCTGCTGCCGCTGCCGCGCGCGGGGCCGGCGTCGCCGCTGCGCCTGCAGCTGTTCGCCAACGGCGGGCGGCTAGTGGCCCTGCGCGAGGGCGGGCGCACCAAGGGCGCCGCGGCCGTGACGGCGGCCGACGCGGCCGCGGCCTGGCGCGGCCTGCGCGCCGCCGTGCACGACCTGGCCGCCGGCTGGCCCAGCACCGCCGCCGGCATCGGGCTCGTCTACGCCCATCCGGCCGCGCGGTTCGAGCTCAACTTCAGCCTGCCGCTGGTGCTGCGCCGGGGGGAGAGCTGCCGCAAGGGGCTGCAGGTGGGTGTGGGCATCAACTTCTTGTAACCAGGCGCGCGTGTTGTGGGATGCCGTGGCCGGTGGGCGTGACAGAGGGAGGATAGGGGGATGGATGGAGAAGGGATGCCTCGTGCGTGCTAGCTGTGCGCAGATGTACGTACACACCCATCCGAGAAGAAAAGCAAGAGAGACACACGCAGGCGCGGCCGTGTATAGTACACGTGTGTGATGCGGAAACGCCGGGTCAGTATGTTCCGATGCCCAGCCCGACTCGATCTCTACGCCGCAGAGGTCTTCCACGCAGGAGCGGCAGCAGAACGGGCAAGCAGCAGCAGCAGCAGCAGCAGTGGTTGTGGTGGTAAAATGTCATGTTGCAGAGTAGAACCAGGCGCCGCCATTCCCTTTATGAACACCAAGCACCAGTGGAAAAAACACCAACGGCGCCAAGAACCCAGCCAGCAGCACGAACGGGAACAGTAGCGAAAACTCCCCGATGCAAGCCCCAAAATCACACGCTATTCAGCTCGGCATGAGGGAGAGAGGGATCTATGCCGGAGGCTTAGGCTCCGCCGCAGCACCCGCCGCCGCGGCCGCCCCCGCCGCGGCGGTGATGGTCGTCGTCGCCGTCATCATGTTTGGCGTCATCGGCGCCTTGTCCACCTTGGTCACCCGCTTCTTCTTGGGCACCCGTGCGAGCCAGTAGTGCCCCAGGGCGGCGAAGATGTTGACGATGATGAAGGCCCACAGGATTCTGCACGCGCACAACGGTGAGTGGGCGAGGGAGAGAAAAAAAGGGAGAGAAAAAAAGGGAGAGAAAAAAAGGGAGAGAAAAAAAGGGAGAGAAAAAAAGGGAGAGAAAAAAAGGGAGAGAAAAAAAGGGAGAGAGAGAAGGAAAAAGAGAGAGAGAGAGAGAAGGAAAGAGAGAGAGAGAGAGAGAGAAAGAGAGACACGTACCCGAAATTCCTCCACCGATCCTCATACGACGTGTCGACGCTGCGCAAAAAGGTATTGGTGTCGTTGACGGTGCAAAAGGCGCAGCCGGCCGTGGCGTTGGCATCGACCAGGTAGCCGCCGGCCAGGCTGGTAAAGGGGTCCATGTAGGCGCCGCACGTCTGGCCGGCGGGCGGGTCGAAGCGCAGCAGCTCATTGTCGGCGCAGATGACGTTGGTGTTGGCCAGGCCGGTCGCCAGCATGGCGCTGACGAGGTAGGAAAAGGGCGAGACGCGGTACATGAAGATCCAGAAGCGCGGCAGCGTGTCCGGGTTGACCAGGATGCCGCAGAAGATGAGGCACAGGGAGAAGAGCAGGTTGGCGACGTTGCCGCCGGCCTCGGCCGTGTCGAAGCCGGCGATGATCAGGTCGGTAAAGGTCGAGGTGAAGAGCATGAAGGCGACGAGCAGGAGGAACATGAGCACGCCGCGCTCGGCCGCCTGGCCGGCCACGTCGGCGTTCGCGTTCAGGCCGACGGGGTAGTACCAGCAGAAATACATGATGGCGCCCATGAGCGTGTTCCACGGCAGCTCGACCAGGATCTGCGACAGCATGAAGACCTGCCAGCCGTACACCTTGCTGGGCCGCTCGCGCACCTCGTACAGCGAGCGCTGGATGACAAAGTGCGGCATCTGCTGCTGCACCAGCTGGCCGAAGACGGTGAGCAGGTTGAAGATGGCAAACATCTGGTTCTGCAGCCCCTGCAGCGTGTTGGGCGCCTTGAAGAAGACGAAGCCGATGAAGAGGGCGACGAGGGTGCAGAGGGCGGCCTTGGAGTAGATGTACGACGGCGTGCGCCAGTACTGCTGGAAGACGCGCCGGGTGACCTCGTACAGCTGGGCGAAGAAGCTGGCGGCGAACTCGCGGTAGCTGCCGCGGTCCTGCGTCGGCGGCATGACCGCCTTGGGCTGCGCGCGCAGCCGGTGCAGCTCGTGCTGCACGTCGCCGTACTCGGCCGAGTCGCGCCAGGTCTGGAACCAGTCGACGTCCGTGTGCGTGCCCGGCGAGGCGCCGATCACCTCGAGCATCCACTCGGCCGGGTTCGCGTCGGGCGGGCAGGCCAGGCCGGCGTGCCGCTCAAAGTACGACGTCATCGTCTTGGAGTTCTCGCCAATGTCGCCAAAGTAGACCGTCTTGCCGCCCTTGGCGAGGAAGAGGAGCCGGTCGAAGCGCTGGAAGAGCATGGCGGAGGGCTGGTGGATGGTGCAGAGCACGGCCTGGCCGCTCTTGGTCAGCTTCTCGAGCAGGTCCAGGATCGCCCACGACGTCTGGCTGTCGAGCCCCGACGTCGGCTCGTCGACGAAGAGCAGGAGCGGCGGCTTGGCCGCGAGCTCGACCCCGATGGTCAGCCGCTTGCGCTGCTCGACGTTGAGGCCCTCGCCCGGGACGCCGATGACGGCGTCCGCGTACGGCTCCATGTCGAGCAGCTTGATGACCTCGTCCACGTAGGCCAGCTTCTCGCGGCGCGGCACGTGGGCGGGCTGCCGGAGCAGGGCGCTGAAGTTGAGCGCCTCGCGGACCGTGGTCGTCTGCAGGTGCAGGTCCTGCTGCTGCACGTAGCCGGTCCGGCGCTGGAACGACATGTCCCGCAGGTTGCCGTCCACCAGCATCTCGCCCGTGATCACGCCCATGGAGGTGCGGTCGGCCAGGCAGTCCAGCAGCGTCGTCTTGCCGGCGCCCGACACGCCCATCAGGGCCGTCAGCGTGCCCGGCTTGACCCAGCCGTCGACGCGGTCGAGGATCTGGCGCGTCTCGTTCTTGATCTTGACCTCGTAGCACACATTGTTCCAGTGGAAGACGCTCGTCTGCTGCTGCAGGAGCGTGACGCGCTCCTTGTCCGACTCGGTCCCGCTGCCGGCGCCGGCCGACGACCGGGTGGCCGCGGTGACGACGGGCCCCGACACGGGCGTGCCGCCGGACTCGGCGTCGCCCCTGTTGACGTGGCCCAGGTCCGACGGCTGGTGGCCGCGGCGGAAGACGAGGACCTCGCCCTTGCTCTTCTTGGCCGAGACGCCCTCGGCCGCGACCATGTAGAAGACGAGGAAGGCGAGCATGAAGACGAGGATGAGGCCGAAGTTGCGCCACTTGTGCGCGTGCACGTACTGGAAGCTGAGGTTGATGTAGTCGTCGCCGTTGACCACGTCCAGGCCGGCGCGGGACCCGACGGCCGAGCAGACGTGGTTGTTGGCCGCCACGCCGGCGTAGGGCGGCACGAAGGCGGTGCACACAAAGTCCCGCCCGTGGAACTCGTTCACCATCAGGGCCTCGAACGAGTAGGCGAGCGGGTCGACATAGTTCAGCCAGCGGCACCACGGCAGCATGTAGCTGATGGGGATGACGAAGCCGGTGAAGATGATGAGGGCCAGGATGATGATGGCGGCCGGCACCATGGCCTGCGACAGCGTGCGCGACGCGCTGGCGATGCTGCGGAAGATCATGGACATGGCCAGCACGGTGACGAAGGAGATGAGCAGGAAGAAGAAGAAGGCGCCGGGCTCGCGCCGCAGGTTGGTCATGAAGTAGAGCGTCACGTTGAAGACGATGGTGTTCATGACCTTGTACGGCAGGTCGCACAGCATCGACGCGACCGCCTCGGCCGAGGGGTGGTAGAGGGCGTAGCGGTCGTGCTTCTCCACGATGGCCCGCTGCGCGTACAGCGTCAGGATCTCGAGCGCGCTGGCGAAGGCGTTCATGAGGCAGGCGAAGAAGAGCAGGGCGCCGCGCTGGAAGAAGCTCGCCGTCGTCGGCTGCAGGTTGTAGAAGACGCTGGCGATGATGAGCGCCATGAAGAAGTTGCCGATGAGCGCGCCCAGGGTCAGGCTGGGGTCGCCGAGGAGGCGCCGCCAGCCGCGCCAGAGGCAGAGCCGGACCTGCTGCGCGTACGACAGCGTGAAGGGCGACGTGACCCGCTGGTTGCGCGCCTGCTGGGCCCGCTTGGAGGCCCGGAAGGCCTCGGCGTCGGGCCCGTCGATCGGGTGCTCGAGCTTGTACTCGGCGATCTCGGCCTGGAGGGCCTCGTACGCCCCGCTCGCCTTCCACGCGGCCGCGAACTCGTCGGGCGTGCGCGGGGCCAGCCGCTCGAAGCCGGGCCGCACGACGCGCTCCTGCGGGCTCGTCATGGACGTGCAAAAGTCGGGCGTCGTCTGGCGCGCCGGGCACTCGTAGCCCAGGTCGATGAAGTACTGGCGCGCCTGGTCGGCCCGGCCAAAGAAGATCTGCCGCCCCTCGTAGAGGACGCAGACGCGGTCGAACAGCTGGTAGGCGCTCTGCGGCGACTGGTAGATGGACACGCAGGCCGTGCTCCCAAACAGCTCCGTCTGCAGCCGCAGCGTCTTGCAGAACTCGATCGCGTTGGCGCTGTCCAGGCCGCGCGTGCTATTGTCCCAGCACTGCAGCGGCGCGCCCGACAGCGTGGCCTCGGCGATGGTCACGCGCTTGCGCTCGCCGCCGCTCACGCCCCGCACGTACTCGTTGCCGACGCGCGTGTGGATGGTGTGGCTGATGCCGAACATGGCCATCACCACGTCGCGCAGGTGGTTCGAGAACAGGCTGCCGGCCACGCCGTGCGGCTTCTCGCGCGGCGCCCGCGCCCGCGCCGCGAACGTGAGCGTGTCGCCCACGCTCAGCTGCGGGAAGTGCACGTCCACCTCGGCCGTGTAGATGGCCTCGCCGCGGTGGTGCGAGTGCATCTCCTTGGCCGCCATGCCCTGGTAGTTGAAGTAGCTCTGGTCGTCGACAAAGATGCCGTTGTAGTCGCCCGCGATCGTCTTGAGCAGCGTGCTGCAGCCGGACCCGGGCGGGCCCAGCACCACGAGCATCTCGCCGCTCCGCACCACCCCGTCGAAGTCGCGCAGGATGTCGATCCGCCGGTGGCCGTAGCCGAAGAGGCGCCGCACAAAACTCGACGTCTCCAGCCACACGTTGGCCACGTCCTTCTGGTAGTCCGTCGTCGAGCCGAAGCCAAACACGTTCAGGTGCTGAAAGGCCACGCCCGTCGTGCGGAACTTGTGACCCTGGCCCGTCACCGTGTCCGACAGCGTCTTGGCCCACGTGCGCGCGCAAAAGTTGGGGCCGTTGGGATTCAGCGGCGACGACTCTTCCTGGCACGCCAGGAACGGGTTGGCCGGCGGCTCGTGTATCGCGGCCGACTGCAGCGTGTACTTGCGCGCCAGGGCCTGCACCAGGCTGTTGCGGCTAGCCTCATCGTCGTCGGTTGGAGCGTACATGTCGCAAGAGCAGCACGCCGTTGTCCACTGCGAGGGGGAAAGGAAAAAGAGAGAGACGCTCGTCGAAAGAGCCGTCGAAACGAAAAGCACGCGACGTTTTACCAAACCGGGTCGAGCCAGGTTAATCAAAAAGGAGTCGGCCTCTTACGAGACCCAAGCAGCCTTTCGACCATCCATCCCAACTTGGATTCAGCCTGCTGCCGTTGAGCAAAGTTCGAGGTAGGTAGCTAGTGCA
Organism: Phyllachora maydis; assembly: GCA_029339225.1. NCBI lineage: Eukaryota > Fungi > Ascomycota > Sordariomycetes > Phyllachorales > Phyllachoraceae > Phyllachora > Phyllachora maydis. The sequence goes on from JAQQPM010000003.1 coordinate 7,629,433, forward strand.
TAGGACCGCCCGGGTCGCCAAGCTCGGATCGCGCGTCTTGCCATCGCCCTGTCAACGGCGGCCCTTCCGCCTATCAGCGCCCGACTGTCAGCAGATCCCTCACTAGGTCCTAACGACGGAGTCCAGGAGCATCCCGACAGCCCGCAGTCGACACACCGGTAGGTCGTGACCGTGAGGATCACCGTGAGGGTGAAGGAGCAAGAGGAGCCGGGAGCCAGGAGCCGGGAGCCGGGAGCCGGGAGCCGGGACACCCCTCCCCCCTCCTTCTTCCCTCCCTCCATGATTGAAACCCGGTGGAGTCCCGGTACCGAAGAAGCAAGAATGGTGAAGTTTGGGTCGAATTTTTTCTTTCAAATTTCCAATCTCAGATTCGTGTGCCAAGCCGACGGCGACCGGCGACGGCGACGGCAGCAGCAGCAGCAGCAGCAGCAGCGCCAGCGCCAGCGCCATTCGGGAGTCCGTGCTGCCAGGGCGGATGCAAATGATAACTGCCAACCCGAAGCCGCATTGTTGACAGAGTCCGTGATGTTTGCTTTCTCACGCTGCGCGTACACGACCCGAGCGATCCTTCGGCGTTTGGACCGGGGGAGAGGCCCGCGCCAATGCGGCTGCAGCTTAGCCTCATCCGTGCCGCTAGCTACCTGAGTGAGTGGATCCCTCACGCAAACAGCGAGTGAGTGGATCACTCCGAGTCCACAAATGACAGCGACTCAGAGTCATGACGTCAGCAGAGCTGCCACCATCATCATCATCATCACCACCACCACCACCACCACCACCACCACCTCCATTAGTACCATCACCACCACCACCACCACCCTTATTTTGCTTGCGAGGGCAGCATCGTGTTTCCAGGCCACCGAATGTCGTTTGTCCTTCCGAAACCCACATGTGCCATTCGAACGAGCGTGCAGCCATGGGGGTGCCCGCTGCGTACAGTAGCACCGACCAAGATGCGGTACGGACACGAACGGTCCCGCGTAGCGCATGTGCGGCCAGCGGCGCTTGTGCACGTGTTTGTGTCCGCAGCCAAGTGGACAAACAACCCGACCCCGTTTTACGCGTTTTACGCCCCTTCGCTTCGTTTCGTTTCGACCCTTGTTGCTCAACGACGGCCCTGTTTTACGCAGGGCGAAGCGGGTGCGATCTCCCACACGGTTGGAGGGCGCCCAGCAGGGCGAAGCACTACACTACCCTCGAGATCGGAGTCTGCACCGTTAAACCACCGTGGGGGAAGGAGCGCTTGCGGTAGAGGGAGGCAAAGGTAACTGCACCTCTAGAGTCCCTCGCGCGCGTTGGGCCATGGTCGCGCGCTCCGAGTGGACTGACATGGAAAAAGTCTGTCCGTAGCTCAAGGTATAACCTGGAAGCCGGACAGGCCTCCCTTGAGTCCCATCTCAGTGGCGCCGGAGCAGTCCGCTCTCACGAATCATGCCAGCTCTCCCTACTCATGTGACAACAGCTTCCATTGCCGAGTCAAGAACGAACAAATAGGCAGCAGGCCCGGCCCGCCAGGGCACGCCATCGAAACGTGGAAATCCCGAGCAGACTCTTCTGCGGGCCGAAGAGCCGAAGAGGAGCGCGCGCCGTTGCTTCCAAGTGGCAAAGGCCACGCCACCTCAACCGTCATCGCAGTAGGTAGCTAGAGTAGTTCAGACGATCAGAAAACCGCCAGTGCTGCGCCACCCCTCCTACAGGCCCCTCGCGGTGATTGATCCATCATCCGGGTCGGTTGTGGCGTGTTGCAGGATTAAGTAATCGATCGAGCGCCCGGCAGGCGCAGAACAAAACCGGGCAAAGGAGCAAGCAGCAGCAGCACAGCAGCAGCAGCAGCAGCAGCAGCAGCAGCAGCAGCAGCAGCGAGCATGGGACGGGACAACACATCCAAGCACAAGGTTCATGACATTCTCGCCATCCGATCCCCCCCAATGTCTCGAGGAATGTTCGCCATCCGACCTCGGGCTCGACCCCTGTTCCCTGCGCGGTATACTTCGTAGCAGGGCCCCGTCCCCTGGAGAAAGACAAGAGAGAAAATAAACAAACGAGAGGCTGCATCGCTGCTCGCACGCACTCGACAGGCCCCGCCCAACGTCTCACTGCATGCAAACATTCCTGTCCCTCACGGAATCCGTTGGCGTAAACACATCACACTGGTCTCGTCCGGCTAGCAATGGGAGGTCTGCGCTCCAGCCCATGTCACATCACAAACAAAAAACATCGCGCAAAAAGGGATCCGATAACCTTGTGGTGTGAAGGTAGGAGAAGAAGCGAACCCATCCAACACTTGGTCGGCACACCGCCTATGAGGAAGAAAGAGGAAAGAGGAGGTCCCCGGGACCCAGGAATCGAATAGCAGGATCATCACAGTACGACAGCTCCGCGTGACTGGGGAGAAAATGCAGAAAAAGAAGAGCGCTATGCAGCGCGGCACCGGGCAGAGTATGTACAGAGAATAAAGACGCGTGTCATTCCACCGAGCATCGGGGCGGCTCATCGAGCGGTCACAAGACCAGAAGCCGAACAAAGAAAATCGAAATCGGACTCGACTTAGCAGGTAGTCGTGCAGGCCTTGTCGGGGCAGTAGCCGCGCGCGCATGCGAAGGCGCACAGGCCCACGTACCCGTCGCCGAGGCCGGTGAGCGGGCAGCCCTTGACGCCGCTGTCGGCCGTGACCTCGGGCGTGCCGGTGCCGGTGCACGTGCAGGCGCTGGTGGGGCAGTAGCCCCGCGCGCAACCAAAGGAACAGAGGCCCAGAAAATTGCCCGAGACGAGCGCGTTGATGGTGCCGGCGTTGCAGCTCTCGGCGTTGGCCTCGGCGTTGTTCTCGGCGCCAAGGCCCGTCACCGACGAGACAGCGAGCGGCGCCGGCGGCGTCGGCGTCGGCGCGCTCGCCGTTGAGCTGGACGTTGAGGAGGGCCTGTGGGTGTGCGGATGCGTGGTGCGGATCATCGTCGGCGTCGGCGTCGACATGGTGACGAGGGTGCTCGCACTGGCCGTGGCCGAGGGCACCGGCGTGGCCGTCCCCATCGCCGTGTAGCTGGTCGCGCTCGGCGCGCTGAAGGTGATACTCGGGAAGGGGCGGCAGTTTTCGACGCGCAGGCCCTTTTCCAGCGCATCGAGCGCATCCGCCTTGAGGCCCTGCCAGTGTTTGGGAGGGAGGGAGCCGACGTAGGCGTTGAAGTTGTAGATGCCGCACGGGCACTCCTCCACTACATCGCGCTGCGAGGTGCCGCTGAAGACGGGGGCGCCCTGGCGCTTGAGCGCAAAGGACTGCGAGCCCACGGCCATGGGCACCGACTTGGCGAAGGCGCCGGCGGGCGCGTTGTACGTCACGGCGCTGTTGCCCGACGTGACGGTCACAGTGCCCGGCGCCGTCAACAGCGTGACCACAAACACGGCGTCCTCCATTGTGTGGAAGCCGTTGGGGCGGCCCTCGAAGAAGTTGCCCGACGCGTTGTTGGCCCCGACCGCGTTCATGGTCGTGTCGGTGCTGTCGCAGTCGAGCGTGTTCGTGTGCGGACGGTACCAGTAAAACAGTTCGTCCTCATGGATGTAGTTGTCCACGCTCTTGGCGCCGTCCTTGAAGGCGGCGATGAAGGGCTGGGCCATGTCGAGCCAGCCGTCGTGCGGCATGTCGTTGACCCACTTGCTGTTGCCGTCGTCGGCGTGCGTTGAGTTGAGCGGGCCGAGGTAGTGCGACTCGCCGTAGTCGTTGTACGAGACAAGCTCAATCATCTTGGGCCCCATCGTCAGGATCTCGTTCCACCGGTTGAACCAGAGCAGGTCCGACGGGAAGACCCAGTTCTTGCTGTACGGCACCTCGGCGCCGTAGTGCGTATTGAACCAGGCCGACACGGGCGCGATGTACGTCTTCTCGCCGAGCCACTTCTGGTAGGTGGCGTCGCCGTCCCCGACGGTAACGTGGGCGCTGGCGTCGGGCGCCTTGTTCTTGCCGTTGCTTTCCCAGGCGGCCCAGTTTAGGGCGCCGTCAATGTCCGTCGGGTCGGGGGTCTGGTCCGGGTGGAAGTTGGGGGCAAAGAAGATGTCGACGCCGGCGGCCTCGCGGATGGCAGGCACCGAGACCTTGTCATCGCCCAGGTCGCCCGCGAAGGACGAGGCGAAGATCTTGCCCTCAACCATCAGCTGCGCCGGGTTCTTGCCGTACCGCGCAATCATCTGACCAACCCTGGCCGCGTCGCTCGCTTGAAACCAGTTGAAGTCGAAGGAAATGAACACTTTCATGTCGTTGTTGGCGGCAGACTGGTACGCAAGCTGCAGTTGGGTATCGGTGTAGGGGTCCACGCCGATGTTCAGTGCAAAGGCATCGATCCCGAGTTGCTTGGCCCGCTGCATATCACTGTCATAGTCTGATGAGCTTTTCCGGTCCCCGACGACGCCGATCTGCAGAGAAGTCAGCCATGCCGGCGGCGAGGGGAAAGGGAGAGACGTACCATGAAGTGGCAGAAAACGAGCCGATCGGTAGACGCAGTTACGCTACCGGTGGATGAACCTCCGTTGGCCGTTCTCGTGAGCAAGTTCCATGGGTCGACATGGCCGAAGAAGGGCATGGCGCTCGCGAGAGGCAGACCTGTTGATGCCAGGGCCACGGCCACGGCGCATACCTGGCCAGCAAGACGGCAGAAGCTCTTCATGGTGAAAGCAGACGTAGTAAGAAGGATGTCAAAGAGAGTGGTTGAAAGGCGTGTCAAACGCAGTCTCGGACTCGGGGGAGGGTGGGCGAGTAGTCCAAAAGAAGGGTGGGTTGAAGGAAAGTAAGGGTGGGTGTACCGGTAGGTACTGGAAGTGAATGTCTTGGTGAGTCGATGAGTGAAGGACTGTGTGAAGTGAAGAAAGAAGCAAAAAAAGGTGGAAGTGCAAGTTCCGTCGCAAGACTCAAGCTCGTCCAGCGGCAGACGCAAGGGGAGGGAATGGCAGGTTCAAAGGACGGACATAGGAGGCCAGCCCTAGAGAGGACAAAGAAAGCAAAAGAGAAGTGTGTTCTCGAGAAATGCGGCCAGAGGGCCACACACCGCACAAAAGCAACGCCGGCTGGGTGAAGTTCTTGCTAGCCAATCACGGGCGACTGCGACCGACGGCGGCGCGGCCGGTGAAACGGGCGCTTACCTCTAATCTACTTACCCCACTACGTTTGTACGGCGCGAAACCGGCCAGGGGCACGCTCTGGTTCCTGCATGCGCGTCCATCGCACCGACGGGAGCCAGCATGGCGTGGGCGAAGGCGGGGACTTTGGTCGCATGCATAGTGGGAACGAGAAAGAAGCAAAGCGAAAAGGTCCTTCTTCCCTGCCAACGTCGCTGTGCAAGTGGAGGGCGCATGGCGAAAGAAGTCTTGGGGCAAAGCTCGATGCCCCCCGCGTTTGCGATAAAGTGGCGGACTGACGGAGCCGATGCGCCGCCGTTCATGGGTGCTCACGTAATTGAGAAGACGGACCCACTGGCAGGTGACATACAGGGGTACCCCTTGCAACATCAAAGCGAAACGAAAAAAAAAAACCAACCAATCAAAAAAGAAACCAGCAAAAAAGAAACCAACAAGAAAAGAGCCGCACGACGATCGGACTCGTCACAAACAGCCAACATGTCTTGTCTGGGCGCGCACGCAACTCGCCGTGCAATACTCTACTCCAAACCACTTCCGCCCGCCCGAGACCACCGGGGATGCGAAATCCCGTTCAGCGGATGGAGTAGAAGTAACCAGGTCCTTTATACGCAACCATGTGAGCTGCCACGACCGGCTGTCGGCATGACCATCTCCGGGGATATAGCCTCGATCCCTGCACCCACCCATGTCGGGCCGTTTCAGGTTTTTGCACATGCCATCGTGTGACCATCGTGCCCGCCGCCACGCGCGGCTTTCCACCTCTTTGCTCCGCTTTGCAACGACTTGTCTCACAACGTCGGTAGTTCGTAGATCGTGAGTTCCCTCACCTCTCGGCTCCCTGCACACCAGGCCACTGCTGGTCGGTCCGTCGAAGTGGCGGTGTATGAGAGGCCGATGGACAAAGACGGCCGGGGTGTTGATGGTGGAAGAGGGGGCTGGAAATCCGTGGCCATCGAGGTGCCCGAGTTCGGTCCTGGCGCTGTTCCACTTTGTGTTGGGTAGCAAACACGGGCACTTTTCCTAGGTCAACTGCGTGACTTCTCTTCCGCGAGCGTTGCCGCTCATCTTCTCGTGCCTAGTCCAAGTCTGATGTAGATACATGTCTCGGGCCAGTCGTGCCCGCTGCTCACGACGCTGCTCTTTTCTTGCGCCACAGGGTGAACAGCCAGTACCCAAGCGCCGATCCCGCCACCAGCCGGTACACGGCAAACACAACCATGGCCACACGGACACGGTCATAGTAGCCGGCGAGGAGCCGGCTGACAGCGCCCTGGTCCCCCTGCTCGGCACCGTAGTCAGCCCCCGAGCCGGAGCTGCACGGCTCGCTCCGGGATGATCGGCCGCGGCGCCCCAGGGCCAACGGCTCCGCCTCGGTCACCGCCACGGCCGCCGTTGTCGCGTCCAAGGCCGACTGGCCGCCTCGCTGACGCACGCCGCGCGTGAACAGCCAGATGAGGAGACGCAGATCCGGCGGCGTGAAGGTCGGGTACCGCCACAGCCGGACGGCGTTGTACGGGGGCAGCGCGTCGAGCAAGTCGACCAGGATGCCCAGCGTCAGGCCCCACAGCAGCAGCGGCTGTTGGCACGGGGGCCGCGCCGCGACGAAGCCCTCGGTCGGCGTGGCCGCGAACACACTCTCGGACGGCACCAGCAGCACGGCCGAGAAGACCATGCGGCCGACCAGGGCGCGCAGCAGGGCGCGCGCAGCCGGCCCGCCGGGCTGGCGCGCCAGGCGGCTCGCCGCGTCGACGCACGCGCGCGTGCGCAGCGCCGGGGCAAGCAGCGCCCGCAGCGGCACCCAGTGGGCCGCGGCGACCTCGGTGGGCTGCGGGCGCGGCGGCGGCGTCGCCCGCGTCGTGAGCACGAAAACAAAGGGGCACAGCACCATCAGGGCCTCGCGGCTCCACGTCGTGACCACGACGCGCTCCGGCAGGTGACCCGCCCGCAGCACGCCCGCGGCGCCGCCAATGTCCAGCCCGACCTCCTCGCGCGTCTCGCGCACGGCGGCGGCGAGGTCGTCGGCGTCGGTGGGGTCGCGCTTGCCGCCCGGCAGCGCGACGTGGCCGGACCAGCGGTCGCCGGGCCGACCGGCGCGCTTGATGAAGAGGATCTCGGGGTCGCCTGCCTGTACCCACGGCTGGGCGAAGAAGGCGTCCAGGTTGTCGGGGGGTGCGGCATCGTCTGCATCGGTGGGGGGCGAGGATGGCGCGGGCACGGGGGTGTACTCGGGCCGGATGCGCACGATGACGGCGACACTGGCGCGTTTCTTGCAGCCCGGCGGGTTCGGCACGTGAGAGTACGGGTGGCCCGAGAGATCCTGCAGCAGCCGATGCAAGGCCGGGACGAGCTCGGACAAGTTCGACATGCTGTTTCGCCAGGACGACGATCCGTGTCCGCCTCGTGTTGTTTCGTTGGGGCGCACGTGACGGTATGCAGTCTCTCCCGTCGTAATTCCTCCGTGGCCCGTGCTCCGTGCTCCCCACCTACGTCCCGGTTTTATTAAACGCTCGAGCTATCCCCGAAGCGACTGGCCGCGGTAAGCCTTTATTTCCAACTTGTCACGACTCACGGGCCTGCAATGTGAGACTGGACAGGGGCGTCCCACGCATCTTTTACTGGGAGGTGGGAAGCGGGGGTAACGGTGCGTTGTTTCTTCACCTCAAGGGATCCATGAACCAAATTGAACCATGGGCATCCCCTACTCCAAGCGGATCAACGCCGCTTTCGACCAGGTCACGCCCCTCGTCGCGGCCGGCTGAAATGTCTTCCGCACCACGAGGAACATCTCCAGCCTACTGGCTGCCATCCAGGTCCTGACGGCCCTGCTGCTCGTCTCCCTGTAGCTCACGCTGCTGGCGCTTCTCGTCGTCGCCAACCCCGACCTCGAGGCGGAGCGCCGCGCCCTCGTCACGCCGGTTCCCCGTGCCGTCGCCGCGTGGGTGCTCCGCGCGGCCCAGGTGCGCCTCGCCACGTGGCTGCTGGCCTGGGCGGCCGCCGTTTCAGCCGTGTGCGGCAGCAGGCTGCTATGGGCGGACCCGCACTCACACTGCTCCGGAGTCAGGTGAAGGATCAGGACGTGGCTGAATTGTTCCATCATTCCTCTATCTCGCTGGTCGACCTTGATGCGCTTGTTGGAATCATCGCCTTCCTCCGCATGCATTTGAGCGACATCTACTCCACAACTATACGATCGGGCCTCTCACGAAACATCAGTTTCAAGTTGCGAGTACACAGCGGACCGGCCTGCGAGGCGCGCATGCCCAAGACTCAGCAACGCCAGTCGACACACGGCAATAGCAAAGCGGGCAAGCTAGTACCTACCGCTGTCATCGCCCCGTCCCAGCCCGGGTCAACGACCCACTCGAACCTCGCCACCAAGACCGCCAGCGTCAGCCGCGCCAGCAACAGGGTGTACTGCTCGCCCAGACACGCGCGGCGGCCACCGTGAAAGGAGACAAATTCAGCCCTGGCCCGACGGCTGCTCACGGCCTTGCGAACTGCCGCGGCCGACCCGCCCCAGCGCTCCGGCACGAACGCGTCGGCGTCCGGACCCCAAGCCACCGGGTCCCGGTTCGTCGAGTAGGCGTTGTAGCCCAGATACGTCCCGGCCGGCACCCAGAGCGCGCGTGGAGCGTCGGCGTGGGCGGCAGGGTCCGAGCCCGCCGGCACCAGCACGCCGCTGCGCGCGGCGCGCCGGTTGATGAGCTGCGCGATGGGTGGGTAGAGGCGCAGGGCCTCATAGACGACGGCTGTCAGGTACGGCGTGTCGTGCAGGGCGGGCGCTAGAGCGCCGCTGTGCCTGGTCAGGGCGCTGCGCAGCTCGTCGTGGATGCGCTGCTGGCTTGCGGGGTGTTGGGCAAGGAGGCGGAGTGTGGACGTAAGGAGGAGCTGGGGGTTCTCCTGGCTGGCGACGAAGAGAACCATAAGGTTGTCGGTGAACTCCTTCTCCGTCAGGCTTCCCTCCCGCAAGGCCGCGACCAGTCGATTGCCGAGACCTGGCGGCCGCTCCGGCTCGGTTTCGAGGGGGGGACTCGCCGCCGCAGCCATGATGGCGTCCCGTAACTGCTGTCTGAGATGGGCAACATCCCTCCATGCTTTTCTGCGGAGGAAGCGAGTGACCCAGAGATTGTCTAGAAACGGAAAATTCAAGAAAATTGGGTCAAAGATTTGACGCTTGACGGACTGGTGTTTCTCGCAAAAGTGCTGCAACCACTCCTCGCGCTCTTTCCAGTGCTGCATTCGCCAACTAGGTCAGCTAGCTATGCTCGCAAGGAGAGCGGGACTTACGTGGCCCGGCACGCCAAAGACAGACTCGAGCGTGTTCTCGCTTGTGTATCTCTGCAGCAGACGAGAAACGTCTGTTGGCGCGTTCCCATCGACATGGTCCTGTATGGGTCCGCACAGATGGGCGTTCGCCTGGCGGAGCACGGCGTCGTGCTCGGCGTCGAAGCTCCGCGCCAGGCTGGAAGTCAACATCTGGCGATACTTTCTCCAGGTCTCTCCCCGGCTGGAGATGATGTTGTGTCCTTTTGGGCATGTATGCATGCACAGGGCACTGCGATCAGCCAGCCGGCCAGCATCGGCGTCGAGACGGCATTCGTTTTTCAGCATCTGTCATACCGAGGAAAGCAGCCACGACGCTGTGGGGCACCTTTTCGTGGTTACCACTCTTCTCCCACTGCTGCTCGTCGTCGGCGAGAATGGCTCTCAGATAGGCGGGATCGTGGACGAGAATGTTCCACCGGGCGCCAAAGAAGATCTTGACGGCGCCGTGCTTGCGGAGGGGGGCTTTGATGTGGCGGTCGAAGATCTTGGTCTGGTCCAACTCGACGCGGGTGACGAAGGGCAGGAGCGTCACCCAAAAGGGCACGGCGGGGATGTTTTCCGGGAATTTGGGGACACGAAGACGGGCAAGAGCGTGACGAAAGGGGGATGAATGAAGCCACAGTACTACTATCGGGATGGAGAAAACGAGAATGAGGAAGTTCAAGAACATGGTATCTATTCATGCCGAGTAAAATGCCTTTGGCAAGGGGGTGAATGGAATCTGAAATCCAACATGATTGAATTCGTGGTAAAACTAGAAGGTCGGGCTGGCGGAAGGCGCAGTCCCAACCGAGAGAAATGGAAGTGGCCATATGTGGCCTGAAGACTCCACCGTCGCTTCCCTCTCTATAATGCCAGAGTTGGCAGGTACGTCTCAACAAGTGGCGGGTAGTCCAGTTGGCCGACTGGCTACTTCAGGTCGATCTTGTTACCGAGGCTCTCCGATCAATCCGAAGCAAAGTCACCACGACACCGAGACTTTCGCAGCCTGTCACCCAATCCCGGACCCGAGGGATCAATTGGTTGGCAGGTGATCTTTTTGCTGGGTTTTCCTTCCTTGTAACCTCCTCTTCTTTTCTTATTCTTCTACTTTTCCTCCGATCACTTCTTGTGCCGTCTGCAGAGGCCTGCAGCCCGAGAGATCAATCGGTAGGTGGTTGGTGAGCGTTTTCCAGGCTGGTGGAAACCGCAGCCGTAACCGAGAGAAATGGAAGTAGCCATATGTGGTCTGAAGAGTGAAGATTCTGGTTTCAATCCAATGCTGGTACTACTAGGTCATCTCTCGTGAACTGCCTGTAGCAAGACATGAGTTGGTCTACCACAATGCGTTTTGAAATCAGACAGCATGCTCCACGGCATGCAACACACCGCTTACTGCTAGGGACGGTCGTTTCTTTTCGGTGACGGACGGAGCCTATTAGATTTCAAAGTCGGCCAGGGACACTGCGACGCGGTACTATTCTGTGGGATAACCCCGAGCATGATGGCAGCTTGGTCCCGTCCCATCGAGACCAGGAAGGAACGAAAAAACAAACAGGTTCTGGAGGCTGTGGCGAGATTCGGTCTCCAGGCAGGCAACTTCCACACTGCGTAGTCATCGACAGAAAAGAACTCGCCGAATCATCAAGCTGTCATGGTAAGCTGGTATTCTCTCGAGACGAGATGGAGGATGGGCTTGCGGTGCTTGGGGCGCCAAGCCGGGCACTTGTAGTGGTGGTCTTGGTATTGATCGTGGTTGTGGATCAAGACATGGACGACGAGGCGAGGCCTGTGGTGAGACATATCAAAAGGCAACGTCTTCATTCCTGAATCTCCCTTGGGGCCATTATCAAACAATAGCAATATCCTCTTGTACTGTGACGGAGCAAGCCTCATTCCTTACCCCAGCTTCCCCCGCCAGGGCCCAGACTTCAACAACATGACTTAAACCAAGACAACCCAGGTCTTTGTCCTCACACCAGACCGCACCCCTCCCCCAACTCCATCTCCTCCACCCCGTCCTCGGTCCCACCATGCTGCCCCTCATCCTCTCCCTCCTCTCCCCCCTTCTCCTCCTCCTCCTCCTCCCCCGCCCCGTCACCCCCCTCGCCTACACGGTGACAGGCACCAAGAATGGCCTCCCGATCGACGCATCCGCCATCGAGCTCGTCGCCTTCCCCTCGGAGCGCAGCGGCGGGCTCGCGGCCCTCGACCTCCTGACCCTGACCAGGCGCACCCAGGCCCCGGCGGCGGCGCCAAGCCCCGGCGCCGCCGTGCTCGACAACAACGCCTGGTGCGGGCCCGTCCTCACCACGCCCGCGACCAACGCGGTGACGGCCGTGCACGCCTACTTCCAGGTCCCGACGCCCACGCTGCGGCCCGGCGTCGCCGCGCCCCAGTACGTGGGCGAGTGGGTCGGCATCGACGGCATGTCGTACTCGGCGGCCCTGCTGCAGGCCGGGGCCGCCCAGGCGGTGGGTGTTTTTTTGTTCTTATTTTTTCTTACTTTTTTTTTCTTTCCTTTTCTTTTTTTTTTCCCTTTCTGTTTTGGGGTGGGTGATGTGCTGATTCGCGACCTGCAACATAGATCAACTCCAACGGTTCCATTGCCAACTGGGTGTGGTGGGAGTGGTACCCGGAGGGCTCTGTTGCTCTGTCCACCTTTCCCGGTGCGTTGTCTGACCCTGCCTCTGAGACCTTGTTGCTTTTCTTTTGCCCACTCTTTTCTCCTCCCTTGTCCCTATTTGAAATGAAGACCACTGACACCCGTCTTCCACAATCAGTTGCCAGCGGCGACTGGCTCGAAGTGACCATCACAACCACCAGCCCCAATGCAGGCACCGTGTAAGATCCCCGTCCCTTGGTTGTTATCATTGAGAGTCCATGCGTATTCACGCAGGGGTGAAAAAAAACCATAAAACCAAAAAAAAAAAAAAAAGGATTCACCCTCGCTGACGCCGATGCCACCCCCCCACCTCCAGCACAATCAGCAACCAGAACCAGGCCGTGGCCTACACCATCACGCTCACGCAGGGCCCCACGCTGGCGCGCGTCAACGCCGACTGGATCGTCGAGGACCCGGCCTCGGGCGGCGGCGGCCACACGCCGTTCCCGCATTTCGACGCCGTTTGGTTCGAGGACGCCTACGCGGCGACGGCCAACGGGTCGCGGTACGGCATGGATCGCGGCCAGATGTACGGCATCAGCGGCCGCTGCGCGCCGCACGCGTACGACAGCGCCAACTTCTGGGCCAGCTCGGTCGGGGGGGAGGGCTGAGGACGGGTGGGAGGGGTGGTGTGGGTGGTTGTGTCGTGTGCCGCCGGTCTGACCGTCCGGGCAGGAGGCTCCTTGGCGGGCGGGCGACTGACTTCGTCATGTTGGGCGGCCCGGCGGAGGTTTCCGAGTGCGATGGCCATGGCCGTCTACGCTCAAGCCTGTAGTCCTGAGGTGGTCTCAAGGCTGTAATGAAGTGTTTTACCGTGCTCCTGGCAGGTGACTGCTTTTTTTGAAACAGCGTGCCCCGGGGAGGGAGAGGGAGAGGGAGAGGGCAGCGCCAAGTGAAGAGGGGACAGTCAGTAACCTGGCTGGAGAGTAGGATGAAGTATGCCCAGGGCGACGACGTGAGTGAAGGGAGTGTGCATGCCGCGGATGCAAAAAAGGTATGAACCGCACACTGATCTCGGGACAGAATAGCTAGCTCCTGTGCCCAAAGTAGCGGGCGTTGCTGTCGAGGGTAAAGAAGCCACCCCCCCCTCCTCCCCCGTCATGACCTCATCAGTGTGCAGCTAGTCTCATCCGCGCTCTCAAGTCCCAAACATGACCTACCTCTACCTCTTCCCTTACCTACAACCCTTCCAGACCACAACAACGGATGCCAAACCCCCATTCCCCATTGTCGTCATCATCATCTTGCCCCCCATGGACCCACCCTCCCCCTCCGCCCTCGACACCGCCCTCACGACCCGTCACATCCCCCACAACACCAGCCGGCGCGGCAAGCGGGCCGGCGCGCCCTTCGACCCGCGGCGCGCCCTTGGGGTCTACGAGGTCGACTGCCCGCGGCTCGCCCGGCGGCAGCAGCAAACACCCCCACGCGCGGGCGGATCGAGATCCACGAGCGCGTCTGGGCGACGACGCGCCCTTCTCGCGACGCTGTCGCTCCCGGGCATGTGCGCCTGACGCAAAGGTCTTGGCGGGGAGCCGGAAGGGGCTGGAGCGGGCGGTGGCGGCGTTGGAGGAGGAGGGCAGGAGGAGGAGGAGGAGTGAGGAGGAGGAGGAGGAGGAGGAGGAGGAGGAGGAGAGGAAGGCCGGGGACGATCCTGCTGCTGCTGCTGCTGCTGCTGATGATGATGATGATGATGATGATGATGATGATGATGATGATGATGATGATGATGATGATGAGCGATGATGATGATGATGATAACGGCAGCACCGACACCCTCCGACCGAAGCAGCACACAAAAACCGTCACCACCCCGAGACCCCAGGACAGCCAAGCCTCGCAGCACGGGGGACCCGCCAGCCCCAGCAAGTTCGAGAAGCACACGTTCCGCAGCCCCAAGTTCTGGATGCGTTGGAAGGGGCGGGTAGGACCGACGGGGGGCGATGGCGATGGCAATGGCAATGGCGATGGCGCTGTGCGCGACGACGACGACGACGACGTGGTCGAGACCAAATACCTGCTACCTCGTCTTCTCGGGCCGCGACTGCAAGGCCTTCTGGGCGGACCGTCAGCCAGGCCTTCTGCGCCGGCCTTCGATAATGCCGCCGTCGTCGGCCGGAAGGTTACCTCCAAGGCGACGCAGTGTCCGGTGCGTGGGCTGGTTTTGCATCGTAGATGGGAGTCGGAGTGCTGCTGCCATGACTATTTATTGTGCTCGAGGGGGGAGCTTATGGTTTATATATATAGTGTGTAATAACCTTTACAAAGTTTTTTTGCGCTGATCTAACGCGAGGTGGCGCAGCAATACGTAACTGAACGAAGTACA